>OY728166.1:1122430273-1124830273 GCA_963277665.1 Viscum album | reverse complement strand
TTGGGCGATATTCCCAACTGGGTATAATCTTACATGGAACCCCATATCGTTTCCATGTTCCTTGGGCTACATGAACATATGTCGCACATCAAACATTGACTAATAATCTTCCACTAATAAATCCATACCAGATGACATGAAACTGTGTGGCTATGTCTTCATCATATGAATTTAAAAGGTATGATGTTTCCCATTCAGTGGAACCGAACTATGAGGGTTCTAAATCCATTCACAAGGATATGTAGGAGCCCCATTTTATAGGAATGATCCCAAAATTAAACCAAGAATTCATCTCCATTGATGAAAATAAAATTCCATAGTGCCCCACTAAGTGGATTAAAAACCAGTAAATCAAAATGCTGATTAAAAGAATCAATAAGTTGTATGTTAAAGGATACCATTGATGGAAAACCTCAAATACATATGAATATTTACATTAATGAAAAACCTTGAATGTATACTAATGATTCTAAATTTTACATATGATTATCTATGATTGTGAATACCAATGTAAAATTTTTTTATGCATGGGGAATTAAAATGAATTCATGATAATTTCTAAAAATTACAAAGAAAGTCAAGGAGTAGATAATAATTCCCCCTAAAAGGTTGTGATGAGTCTAACCTCCTGTCCTCTTGATCAATGTACATTCTTAAGTATTGTGAAGCTCTAACATAATGAATTCATGCCTTTAGAATGTAGGTCCTCTTTGGATAAAGAACTATTTTAAGATACCACTTTTATAAATAAATCCAATGGAATCCTCATAGAAGCAGTGATTCTAAAAATTATAATATAATTTTCTAGGACCTAAGAAAAAAAATGGTGAACCCTACGTGAATCCTTATCCAAGTTAATAATGTTACCCACCAGTTCGGCTCCAATAAATTGATAAATGAAGGTTGGAAAATGGAATCAATCATGCATGTATCCCTCTAAAACTATGTCACTTTAATGGAGTTTTTTATTGTTCTCAGTTTTTTCTTCCCATAATTCCCTTCATTCCAAAAATTTTATTTCTCCAGGATAACATCTATTTACATCCTAACTGCTTCTCAAGATGGATCTACATCCACAAGATGGACGTCATCACCAAATTATTACCATCTGTGAACATCCTGACTGCTTCGGTAAATTCTCAATATAACATTCCATAGTTGATGACAGATGACTGTAATCATGATATCCACCATAATTTATGTAATAGTCTTTGTCATTTGAAAACCAAAGTATTACCATTTGATGAAAATCAAAATCAAGTAAAGGTAACAGAAATGTTGCAATGAAAAATTGATTTTATATATCTATAATTTTTTCAACATCCAATGGTTTAACGACATACAAGAATCCATCAGTATGCGGGACTTAGTTCTCTAATGAGGCTACACCAAATAATTTCTGATTCACCATAAAGTGGTTTTATTAGAGGATGGGTTGAACATGAGGAATTTCATTTCACTGCACTCCAAAATTTTAATAGTCTACCAAAAGTGGTCTCATGCATTGTTATTTCCCACAGTCTAACAAAAATCAATAGGTTTTGTATATAATCAAATGTTTTCTCGAGAACCGGACTCATTCAGCTCTCAACAAAGTCAGACCCACTAAAAAAAGTTATAGAGTTTCTTTTACAACATGCTTTTGAAAATCTTGAGTAAGCATCGATCTTAGAGGATGTCAGGCGTCAAAGGATGGAAATGTCTAAAAATAGAAAAGCGATATTCTAAAACAGGTTATTTGAGTGGTTGTTGGATAGTGCACCAAAATAATGTTTGAACCAAAATCCTCAAAATCAAATGAGAATTTTCACGAATTTCAGCTATAGAAGTTCATGAATCACTCCAGCTTGAAAAGTTGGAGGCTCATTTAATTCAACATTCTAATTTATTAAACAAGTTTCAATGATTTGAAGATTAATAACATGGGCATACCCAACCTATAGGGTTGGGGGATTTTTTCACATCTGCAATCGCCTCTTGATTAGAAGTCAGTTTTCTCATGATTAGGGAAGAAGCCACAAGGAATCCGTAAAACTGAACTATCAATGGATTCCATTTGGATTACATTCCACCAAAGAGTTCCCAATAATTCATCATATAGGATAATAGATCCTCACAGAAGAAGCAAGAGGATACGATTTAAAAATATATTGGCAGAATTACATCGATGCATTATGCATCAGTAAATTTCATTAACACACTTGTAGATGATCTTCCAGAAAATGAATCAAATTCCTGGTAATAAGAAAATTATTTTCTTGTTCATAATACTGTACACATTGACGAAAATGAAGAATGTGTGTGTACTAGAAATTAGAGTCTTACATAGAATCTAGGTATGTCTTCAAATAATCAACTTCCACCCCTCTGAAAGGAATTTAACAAGGGGAACATCCAATGTTAGATTGCATATCACTTTTCTGATGGAGAAGTTCAATATATGTCTCCTGAATAGATATTTTCACAGCATGTAGAAGAAATGAAGGAGTTCAAAAGACTCAATAAATAGATACTATGAAACTACATTTCTGTTAAACTTACTCCCTAGTCAGATCATCAATTTTCAAACCCTATATGAGATCATTTAGAAATAGGATTTTTAGTAACTACATATATAGATAATGAATTCCCTCCACTGGGTACACAATCAAGGCATGATTAGATACATCATGATAGGCCTATTCCTGTGGGTTATCCAAAGAATATATCAGTACCACCATAAGTGGTTTGCCGGTTTTTCCAAAAGATCATTATCTAGTGGCTATACTGTCACTGGTTCTAGCTCTTCCAGATGACCCCCAAATGCTTAAGAACACAATTAAGGCATTAATGACTCGATTGGAAGTAATGGAAGAATGACGTGCACCAGTATAGATTGAAAAGAGTCATACGCTGAAAGTGTGAATGCAATTCCCCCCCCCCCACCAAATTTTTTGAATAACACATTCACAGACATTAATGGATCGGGAGATCTTGAACAACACAAAACACATTTTTTTCTCATTCTGATCCCATGATGTGAACTTCTCAACAACAAGAAGCAGTTATGATTAGGTGTTATGTGCATTCATTACAAGGATCGTCTTTATTTTTGTATACAAGCTTATAATATCGATCAATTACTAGATGGGAAGATCTTTGTTTGAAATTTATTATCAATTTAGATCAACGCTGACAAAGGTGGTTGTTTTTTATTTTAAAAAAAGGTATATTGAATGAGTTCCAGATTTTATCATGCAATGGAAGGGATTAACATATTTCTTAAGTCTAGAACTCCCTCACGATAAATTGTTTCCAATTTTGTGGCAGATCTTGGTGATTAGTCATGAACACCATTGATCCCTGTGAAATTCATTGGAGGGTTTCGAGAATTTACTTCAATAACTTAATAGATAGAAGACTCTATTATAGAAAAAAGGATAAAACTTGTGTAATTCCATCTGCTCCAAGGAGGAGGATATGAAAATAATAAGAAGCTACAATCACAATCAATGATGCACCATTACATGCATCTACATCAAGACCTTCATCATACGTAAGGGTTCTAATTGTCAGCATCCGCAACAATGACCTCCTTGTCACGATGATCAAATATATCAAAGGGAGAAATAGTTTGAGGAATTATAGAATAATGATTATTCTTTCCGGAATGAGAATGTTCATGGTTACTTCATCTGAGCCCTATAAAACAATTTGGTTCTATATCCAAGTCTAAAGAAACCAAATAATGATGGAGATAAAGATCGTTCGAATTATTGTCCCTTTAACAAGATGTTAGGGCATTCCATCCATGAATTTTTTATTTTCATGGACCGCTTGAAAAAGATGGGAGACTATAGGAAAGTACAACTGAAAAGTTCATTAGCCCATGTAGAATGTGCTGCTGCTACTGATTCAGAGGAAGAAGGCAAATAGAAGGATGACAAATGTAAAATTTTTCCTTAATGTAATGATTGGATGACCAGGAAAATGATCAACCAGAATCCTGCCATTTTAGGAACAAAGTTGAAACAACCAATTGTTTCTTCCACCTTTTCATCCACATTAAAACCATCTTCATAAAAAATTTGTTCCTCAGAGAAGAAATGTGATCATAAAAATAAGATATGTCAGAAGATTAAGAGCCTTTGTCTAGGTCAAAGTTTTCTTTGACCCTAGAAGAATTCATGCCATCTATTTCAAGCCGTGAAAAATAAAAAAACAAGAATTAACCTATCTAGAAGAATATTCATCAGATGATGAATTCATCTTCTATTCTATTAATGTTATCCATTTAACAGATCCTTATTCCAATTATCATTCTAATTATAATGAGCAAGAACTCCTTCTACCAAATTTGGGAACTATAGGAAGAGGAAAAGGTTGAGGATACAAGTGAAGACATAAGAATTATAAAAATCACCATTTCAAATCTACCCCTGCTTGAACCATATATGCGGCAGAAACTCGTGGAAGAACTTTTTTGTGGGCCGAACAAGAACCTGGAGTTTATTCTAGGATAGACATGTTCAGATCTGACATAATTGTTTTGGAGGACTATTTAGAAGTCAAGTCACCTTCCTATCATAAAGTGAATAGACCTAGTTAGTCCAATCTCCCAATGTCTGGAGTATTTCTAGCTAATGCTCTAACATATAATATTGCTACATCAGAAGTATAAACTTACAAAGAACCTACAAAACAACATCTCCATGCTGGAAAATGCAGAACTCTCGGCCAAATGTATGATGTCTTGAATCAATTGGCCCAACTACCATCCATGTTATCCATTCTGGATTCCTTGAATCAATTAAATGATCTTCTAGAATAAATCATTGAGGCTTTGTCAAGACCTCAAGAATTTGAAACTAAAATTGATGCTGCTGAGGTTTAAAGATTATAGAATGATCAGAGAAAATGTATATGAAGTCATATCATTTACAGATGAAGATGATGATGATGTTGTACATGGACATATGGCTCCAGGGTCAACCTCATTCCCATTCTAACACTCCATCGATTGGGTTTGAATGAATCTGATTTATCTCCTTACACAATAAAGTCACATGGGTATGAGTAGAACGAACAAGAACCTCTGGACGAGATTACACTCATAACTTACTTTGGAGATCATGTATCGAATTCAGATTTCATGGTAGTTTTTCAGGATAAAAATTTCAATATTTAACTTATAATGCCTTACCTACATCAACATGAAGCCATACCATCATCATACTACCAATGTCTTAAGTACTATTTCAATGGACAAATCGGGACATTTTATGGTGTCAATGCTCCATTAAAAACATTTTAATCTCAATAAATTGATGAATAGTTTTATCATAGAAAAGGAATGAAGTCCATGGAAAGAGAAATAAACAGAGTAAATTCTTGAAATTTATAGGAAAAGATCTCAGGAAATCCATTTATTTATTTGGGTACAAATTATGTGCTACCCATCGATCAAATTAAAAGGGTAAAACCAATTCCAAGAAGGTATCCAACAACATCTATAATTTCAATTAGGGAAACTGAGATTGGCGACATGGGAGAAATTTCATATTCACCATGTAGTGATGGAAGCTTGAATGAAGATGTTTTTATTTCATCTAATGAATTGTAAAAATCCTATACTCCATCAATCAAAGAAGAAGAAATTGTAGAAAATATAGTGGAATACAAAGATGATGATTATAAATCCATCACTCCCTCTTTATTTTCACATGAAGACCCTTTTTCATCAGTAACATCAGATATGGTGGCCTCTTCTTAGGGATGTTCTAATAATTATTTACCCTACAACTCTAGGTGTTTTTCCTTGTCATCTACAATTCAAGTTGAAATAGAAGAGGTAACAGATAATGAAGAAGAAGAGGAAGATCTCAGGGATGATCCTACAAAATTTGAGCAAGGTGTCTCCACCACAATGGATGAGCTCAAAGAAATAAATCTAGGTACCTAAAAACAACCACACCCCACTGAAATTATAGAGGGTATGAAATATGATGAGAAAGAGGTGTATAATTCATTTATAAAGAAATATCGTGATATATTTTCGTGTAATTATATAGAAATTCTAGGTCTTATTACTGATGTATCCAACTATAAATTGGGCTTTCTAGAAGAACAATGTGGATTCAAGCATGCAGAAAGAAGAACACACCCAACTGAAGCCTCTAAAATTGAAGCTGATGTTTATAAGATCATAAAGGATAACATTGTTAGAGATGTTTAATATCCTAAATTGCTGACCAATACTGTCCCATTAAAAAAGTTGAATGAGAAAATCAGAGTTTTCAATGATTCCAGAGATCTTAACTGGCATTGTCCTAAGTATGATTTTACACTTCAAATTACAGAGCATTTAAATGATACAACCGCAGGGAATTAAGCTCCTTCTTTTATTGATGGTTACTCTAGGTGTAATAAAATGTTTATGTCCCCAGAAGATGAAGAATGTACAACCTTAAGAGCCCCTAATGGTGTGTTTTTATATTAGGTAATTCTCATTGTCTTAATGAATACATACACAACATACCAATGTGCCATGAACCATATCATCAATCTCTTATTAGAGAAATTTTTTTAACGATATGTAGATGATTTTGTGGTCAAATACAGACCATTTTCCAGTCACATGGATGATTTGAAAACCATATTCCATAAAATTCAGCAAAACAATTTGATGATGAACCCATTGAAATGAGCATTCGGGGTAACCTCATAAATTTTCCATGGTATCATTGTATGTCATCATGGAATCTGTGTTGTTCCTGAGAAAACGAAATCAATACTTTGTATGTCACCTTCTAATAATTTGAATGAATTAAGAGGAAACCATGAATTCTTGTCTTATATTCAGCACATTATCGCCAATTTGGCTGGAATGTGTTTGCCCTTCACTAGACTAATGAAGAAGGGACTCACCCACTAATGGAATGAAGGTTTCCAAAAACCATTAGATACCCTCAAGATGCATCTCTTGATTCCAACAGTAATAATTCCATCTCTTGAGGGAATATAACTTATTCTTTATGAGATAGATTTAGAAAGATCATTGTCTTCCTTCCTTGTTCAAAAGAATGATTCTTGGAATGAAAACAGCTTTTACTATCTCAGTGGAACTATGCTTGATGTAGAAACTCGATATTCAAGTATTTAAAATTGCTTCTAGAATTAATCATTGTAGTTTAGAAATTGAGGCACTACCTACAACATAATGAGGCCCAATTGGTATCTTGTAGTAACCCACTCAAATTTATCCTATGTCTTCATATGTTTAATGGGAGTCTGGCACAGTGGGTAGTTATTTTTCAACAATTTGATATCAATTTTTTCCTTAAAAGGAAATAAAAGGCCCATCTCGGGCCGAATTCATTGCTAAACATCCACATATAAGAGATACATCATTATATACTGATCATCCTGATGAGTATGTATTATCTATTCAGGATAATTTCCAAACATGGGAAATGTACATTGATGGTGCTTCTAGAAGTCCAACAAGAAAGAGAATGGAAAACCCTACTTTCAAAAATGTTGGGTTAGGAAAAGTCCTTATTTCCCCAAGAAAAGCTAGTGTTTCATTATTACTTTCTACTGTCAGTAGGTGGTACCAACAATGAGGTGGAGTATCAAGCTCACATTTTATGTTTGGAATTGTCACTTCATGTGAAAATGAATAACTTCAAGGTAAAAGATGATTCAGAATTGATAATCAATAACATCAATGGGGGATATTCTATCAGAAAAGAAGAGTTAATCCCCTTGTGTGATTGTGTATGAGGATTAATGGATAAATTTCTATTAGAGATAATAGTGTCTTATGTCCCTCAATCATAAAAGTTCGAGGCAGATGAACTAGATAATGTAGCTACAGCTTTGTCAGATCCAAATCGGGATGAGACAATCATTAGAAAATCCCATCGTCATGTGTTCTCACCTTTTGTTCAAACTAGAATGGAGAAAATTAATGATATTAGCCCTATTTCTGATCCCTTTGTTCATTGCACAAGATGATGATTACCCAGCATGGAATATCTAAAAATTGAGTTCTTCTATAGAATAGGGATGAAAAAAAGAATAGTTCTGTTGATGAGAAAAAAACATTAATCATTATGATAGTCTAGACCACCAAAAGATCCTCTACAAGAGAGGATTTGATGGAATTCACTACAACTATATTGATGGAGAATAGACTTTAACTATCATGAATGAAGTACATTTAGAAACATGTTGTGCCCACTAGTCTGTGCAAAATCTTTTTGATCATATTCGAATGGTTGGGTACTTTTGGCATAAAATGATGCATAATTTCACATATTTCCATATGAAATTTCATACATTGAAAGTGAATTCCATCTCCATTAATAAATCCCCAAATTTTCTACATACAACTAAATACTCCATTCCATTTTCCACATGGGGAACATATGTAGTAGGGCCTTATTTTCTGGCTACAGCTATACAGTTCAAGTATATTCTTATTGCTATTGGATTATTTTCTAAATGGGATAATGAAATAAATCTCCAAGTAGTCAGAGACAAAATAATTGTTATTTTTTTCAAAACTAATATCATCACCATATTGTGTGTCCTTCAAAATATTTTAATGGAAAATTGCACTGATTTCTGTTCTGCAAAGGAAATTTTATTTTTTCATCAACATAATATCAAATCCTTCCATTTTTATAGCTATCATGTGGGAAAAAATGGAAAAATTGAGTACATATTTAAGACACTATAAAATATACTCTAGAAAATTGTTGATAAAGATAACAAATGGTGTCCTAATAAAATTTTAATTTATTTATGGCCTTATTAGACGACAACCCATATGACCACCCTAGAAACTCATTGTTCATTGGAACATAAAACTGAAGGATTTTTTCCAATTGAAATAAAATTTCCTTCACTCAAAGGTGCAATCTATGATCATTTATCCAGAGATGAGAGGTCTCAGAAACTGTTCATTATGTTGGAATGATTAGACGAAAAATGATTTCATACTATGCATTATTTAGTAGTCTATTAGAACAGAATAGCATGGGATTTTAGAAGGAAGGTTCACCTTTGTTCAATTATTCAATGATAATTGGTTTTTTTCCTTAGGAATCCAATGATTCCCTAGAATAAACCTCCAATGCGTGAGACAAAGTTTTAAGGACCTTATTCCATATATAATGTTAATTCAAATGTAACTTATTCTTTAATATATTTGGATGTAGAGCTTATTACACCTACAACAAATGCAAGATTCTTAAAGAAATACGTTGGGTAGTTTAACACATTATTTTGCACTGCAAGACATAAAACTTCACATTACAAATGTCCTTACTACAAGACATAAAACTACATAGTACCAATGTCCTTGCTGAAAGACTAAAAAATGAACAACCCCTTATGTCCCCAATGCAAGACATAAAATTGAATAGTATAATGTCCTAGTTTTAAGACATTAAACTAAATTACAAAGATAAGAAACCATGATGCATTACATTATAATTCATAGATTAATCTTCCTTGTCATAGGACGTTAAACTGTATGACATCATTTTTCCTCGTTGCATGAAATTAAACTGTATGGCTATCATTTTATTTGTTTTACTTTAGAGGCTTCAATAAGAAAACATTGTTGACATCATCGCTACACCTTAGTAGCATATGTGTCCATTATCTTTCCTATTTCTGATTCAGATCTACATAGAGACCTTATTTCAAGAACTATGTATTGATGGATTCTCATTTTCCAATGTGATATATAGAGACTCTTAAATATCTAATTTTGGGCCCAGAAACAGTTACAAAATCATCTTATTTTATTTTGTCCTCTTATATATGAATCAAATCTATATAGAGTGTTTATATAATATATATTATTTGTTCCTTATACCATTTTATGTTTTCAAATTTACCGTTCTCTCAGAAGATGTCAAAATCCCCCATTCTTCATGTCAAACTCAATTAGCACGTGGAATGATTGTTTAAAGAAAAATGTATGACTTGATTATTATCTATTTGAGATATGTAGAGATGCATAAATCTACAATCTTGGGCCCAATCGTGTGATTAATGAAACCATTATTCCTTTAATAAGAATCATATCTGCATAGGGAATTCTTTGAGAACTATGTATGACTTTATTCATTTCCGGGGAAGGAACATAGTGAAATTTGGGTTTTATCCCTTAATCAAGTTACAATATGTCTTTCTCCTCACATCAGTTCATTTTCATCCTTACCACATGATGTTAAACTACATGGAAATCTAAAAACCCATTCCACATCTTTTCACCTATGTATTATAGAAGAAACCCTTACTACTCACTGTTTCTCACACTGAGCATAGATAATGTGGGATTATTAATAGGGTAAAATGAATTTTTATATAAGAGAGTTGTTTTAATTCATTATGGGGGTCAAAAATGTCATCACCACATGAGTTAAAACTACACATCATAATATTAATTCAGTGGAAATAAAAAATGTCTACATTTTCCATATGAGTCAGATCTGTGTAAAATGACATCAACTGACGACCAATATTAGTTCAAATATTCATCATATTCATTGGGCATAAATACCTTCCATTCTTCAAACTCATTATCTATATTGTTTCTTATAATAATAACATTGCTTACCTTTTCTGGGGACATGGTTTCTAATACTTGAGATCACTTTTTCTTCACTATGCAGCACATGCGCTTAGGAAGCCTTGCATAAGGTACCTACATAATAGGTATGTCGGCCAAAAGATTCCATTATTTGTCAATGCAGCATATTCGATAGTTGGCCCTACATAACAAATCCCCTATAATGAGTTTTTTCATATAATGGAAACTTAATTCTTGGTTATAATGTCTTTTTCTCCTTCCAACATTGATGATAATATGCAAGAATATGTTTTTTAAAATAGTCATTCAGGAATACTTGTCCCATTATCTTACTCTCGATATGAATGTCTCAATACCATGGTTTACACATTTCCCGCTTTATGTGTTCAACGCAAAATGAAATAACCTTGGAATCACTTGGACACATATCATAAATTTTTTCCAATTCTGGTCCAAATTTAATGACCTAAAACTATGGACACCGTAAATCAGACATTTGTATCATACCTTTGTAAGAGTATTATTCCTCCGATTATTTGGAAATAATGGTGGGAAATAACCTCTCCATATACAGGTAAATTTCTCAGTAAACCAAACTCTAGGATTCAGAAAATCTAAATCATCATAAGCACTATTCTTCTTTTAGCAATATAATTCCAAACATCAAAGATCACTTTTGTCTGAATATGAAGCATGTTCCATTAGGTGGCCTTGCATTAGTTTCCTACATAACAAGCCTGTTAGTCAAAAGATTCCACTAATTGGATATGCAGCATATACCCTAGTTGTCCCTACATAATACAACCCCCATAACTAGTTTTTCAGGAAATGGTTACATTGTTCTTGGAAAAGACATACCATAATGCTTTTATACATTTTCTCGTAACATTCCTCAGTTCTAGATTATCCAAAATCACAATTTATAATTTTATATTCCATACCTGAATATGATAATATATTTCCAAACAAATTATCATGAAATTTGGAGAATCTCATACCTTTTTTCGAGCTAAGTACCTTAAATTAAATCCACACAATGTCCTCACTACATGACATAAAAAAATAAATTGTACTAGTGTCCTCACTACATGACTTAAAACTACACAGAACCATTGTCAATACTACATGACATTATACTGCACAGTATGATATAAAAAATTCCCTTTTTTTGATAAATTTGAACCATTACACATACACCAAATTTTTATAATAAATGGTTTTAATAATCATAACATATGTCAGTCTGAAATATCCCTTTCATTCTAAAAATTCCTTTACTTAGAAAAACCACACATTTTGGTCTTAAGTCACCCAAATCTTATTTCCCATATCAATCAGCAGAAAAAGGTTAAATTCCTTAAGAATTATTTTTCATGAATATGAAGAACATGCCCTTTAGAGGCCTTACATAAGTTACCTACATAAGAGGACTATCAGTAAAAAGATGAAACTATTTGTCTATGCAGCATATGCCCCAGTTGTCCATGCATAATATAGCCCTCATAACAAGTTTTTTCAAATAATGGTAACTTCATTCTAGGAAGCGACTCCCCTTATGTTGATACATGTTTTAGATTTAGAGACCACAAAAAATCATAACTCGTGATTTCACATGGAAATATTTAATGAATCATTTAAGAAATTATATGCCACAAAGTCTTGTTTTGGATCTAATTTTAAAATCTATGTTCAAAGATATTCGACCCTAAATATTTTCCCTTTATATTCTAATTTGAATGAATCTAAACTTCCAACAGAAAGAGTCATTATACATCCCAGGTTGAGAACCTGAAAAGGGATCTCTCAACAATAGTAAAGTCCAGGCTCGCTAACTGTACATTTTTTGTATGATTTAGGTATTATTGAGCATTAAAAAATCATAAGATATAAAATCTGTGGGGTTTTCCATATAACCCTATAAACAATAAAATTATTCTCATTAAGACATTCAGCTTAATAATAAAAAATTTAGCATTATATTATTTTCATTATAATAATGACTATCTAACATAAAGGAGTCATTATGATCATTTACCATTAACATTAGAATCCTGGAAAATAGGAATGAAGAAATATAAAATTAAAGACAATATTTCATTCAATCACATGAAATAAGAGGGACATCCACAAAATGGATCCTCTCTATCATGTTTTAAAATAAAATCTCTACATGGCTTTTCATTTGTGGGATTACTTCAAAAGCCTTATCAGCTGCTTGTTGAAGTTGAGATAGACGAGAAACTCCATCCTTCTATGCCTGACGAAGTGCTTCCTTAGTAGTTGAAATGGAATTTAACAACTATTATTGGGTTTCACCCAATGTTTGAATCATTTGATAAAGTTTTTTATGAATAACATCCAGTTTTTGTTTAATATATAACAACTCGTTCAGGGCTTCATTGATTTGATGTCTAATTTGAATCGATTTCTTGTTATGAACTGCATCTGCCTCTACCTTTGCGGCTTGAATGCCATCAATATTGAGAAGTTGTTTAGCCTCCACAAAATCTTTTCGTAGATTATGATCCTGCTCCCTTCATCGAATAGTCTCTTTTATGGAAGCATAGAAGGGACGATAATCAAATCCACCGAATCGTAATACATAGATTAATTCTGAGAGTTTGGAAAAACTGGGAAAAAAATTCATCTAAATGCTTCTCAGAAATTATGCTCAAGATATTCCTCCATGTCTTCTTATATGACATGCCGAGGTAACATTGCATATCTAATTATGAATCCGAGTCACTAACATCAGGTAATATGTACTCTGGTAATAGATCACTTAATGAGTTTTCTTGTTATAATCTTATTGGAACCGTAGAAGTATCACCTTCTAATCTGGGAGATAATATCCTAAAATGATAAATCAAGTTCATTTTCAGTTTCAAATAGAAGAAACAGATATAATTTATACAGATGATTATATTTACCAAATAGTATTTTAGCTAATTGGTTGGAATCATCCCATGTATTCTCTGTCACAATGATTTGAGCAGATGTTTCTTGAGAAGAGGAACTCCCCTGAGTTTTCTCATTTATTATATTTAAAGGCTCTAGAGAATCTCTTGATGGAGGATCCTCTATAGGTCTTTATCAAGCTCCAACATAAGGATAATGTGGAATACCTCATTTCTGAAGATACATTCCAAAATTTTTAGCATAAAAAGATACATAATGTAAAATTTGATGTAATAATTCCAGTATAGATGAACAATTATGTATAGAAAATTCATGAATAAAGACTTCTGTCCTATAAATACCTCTTGAAGATCCCCCAAACTACTTGATAGATCCTAGAATATTACTATTTTTATTAAGGGTGTCCATCATTTCATTGTATACTGCCTAGAATGTTATAGCATCCTCACTATTTAAGATATCAAATAAATAGTTGTTGATGCCAAAATTGGCTCGGGTGACAATATTTTCGGTTTTCTCTTCAATTGGTACAACAACATCAGGTCTTTCCATGGATGGTTCAACATCATTATTTATCTTAGTTTTCACTGGGTTTTTATTCCATTATTCTATAGAAATAGAAATAAAATTATTGAATTTTTTCAGATTAGGTGACCAATGAAACTGGGAAATGTATTTAATCATACCATGGAATTCCTCTCTCTAATTAGAGCAAGGAGAAAGAATATATAAATCTTTTTATTATTTATCTACTAAAATTTCATGTCATCAAAATGAACCTGGGTTTTCCCTGGGGTTTCTTTTTATGGTCCCGAAGAATAAACTCGTAATCCCTTGATATAGGAGACACACTTAGATCCTACAAGAGGATAAAACATGGTTTCCAGTGTGTATTGAGAAAATTATACGACATAAATACATTAGAAATACTAACACCCTCAGCGAACACTTCAGATCAATCTCATTTCTCTCTTGCATTTCTTTTCAATATCTTGGGGATAAATTGAAACACACATCTTAGAAGGTGAAACATGAAGTAATGGTTGAGGATTATCCATCACCATTACCCCAGGCCTGATTCTTTCTCCTGGAGAATGTTCAGGTGACCTGGAAGGAGAATTCGTTGCATCAATAAGAGAGCCTTCATGACCATACTTATGTGAGTCAAGAACTGGTCTGGAGCATACATACCAACATTCAAGCTGCAAAAATACATTATTTTCAAGATTAATAATGATTATTGTAAATGTAGAGTTGGGAGAAAAGAGTAAGGAAAACAAATTTTCAGTATTAACATAAATATCCCACTCCTGCATAATGTCCATAATTACCCCTTCGTGTACTCTTAAGTCCATCATATAAGATACTCATTTAGAGGCTGGGATTTGTTCATTTGTTGAATATATAAAATCCTTCAAAATATTAATATACTATTGTACATCAGTCTGGTTATTATATGGATTGTAATAAGAAGGATCATAGTTGTCGACAATATTTCGTAATCCAATTCCATGCTAGTGGAATGCCCATGCATACCTAATGTCATAGATTACACACTCTCAATTATAAATGGATATTGGTTTCACATAACTCAATCTTGGTATGCATGATTGTGTTAGAGATTCAACACCATTTGATTGGGGAGACTCTTCAGGCCCCCTTACTTCTTTAAAATTTTCAATTGATGGGATAGAAACCTCTATTTGATGGCGTCAACTAAATTTCATTGGCATTGGAGGTATTGCTTGTCTAGCCCTGGTATTCCTGGTATGCCTCCTAAAAAGTCATTATGAGGGCCCCAAAACCTCTAAAACTTTTGTATCGTCTCTGGACATGGACTTCATACCACTATTTTCATAGGCAACCGTCATTGTAAATGTCACTCAAAATATTCATTTTGTCAATTCCCCTTGAGGAAATAATGATTCCCAAGACTTGGCATACCTAGCTTCCAATCTGATCAATGCATCTGATGGAGGTAACATAATTGACAATTTGGTTACCTATATAGCCATTGGAATCCATAATTATCGCGCTACCACTGGGTGTTTCTCATGTCTGACATACATGGGTGGAAATGTATTTTAATGTTGATGATATCTAAACTAGCAAGAAAACATATAAGGGATGCAAGCCTCATAGATAATTTCACCATCAATCCTAGTTGATAATATGACATCCCAGAATTCCATCATATCGGATATCAACTCATAATTCATTTATTTACCATCATCAATAAATGATCCAAGTGGCAGGTTACCAAAAGGAAAGAAGATTAATTCTCCTGAGTGATTCAATACCTTTAGAACCACACCAGGTCTCATGTATTGAGGCTGAATACAAGAAACCTTATGCAAAAATGCGGTGAATCAACCATTGGGAACTCTAAATGAATTCAACACTGAGTAGGAAGAAAAATGTGCTGTAATCTAGCCCCAATACACATGGAATGTCCCTACAACTCAAAATAGTGCCTTCCTATTGTATAAATGCAGCATAATATGGTAAATACATTCCAATATAGGGGTTACTAACCCAATATAATCCCCTTCTTCCAATTTAGCTGCAATGAATTTCTCTAATCATACACTACCTCTGAATTCACAGACTAGAAGAAAATAAACACTTTTCCACATAGGAATGATGGCATCTAATCTTACCTCTACATCTATATTGGGTTTTACTTTATATAATTAGGGATTATAGTCTCCTATTTTCAGTGTTGGCCAATATGTTCCTGAACTACCCCGGTAATCTGTAGAATGAAAAATAGTTGGACTTCCACAGGTTGGACCTTTTTCTATTGTTGGTCATAAGAATGTTTCCATACACACTCCTGCATGAATATCTTTATTATATTTGGGTAAATTCTTCTCTATTTTAAATAATGAATGGGACAACGGTGGTATTCTAGTCGCATCACCCCTGTTGTATTATGTGGAATGAATTCATCATACATTTCCCCAAGAATGGGAATTCCATCTATTTGGTAAATTTCCCAGAGACTAATACCAACTTCACCATGTACAAAATATAAGGAATTTGTTTGAAGTCTCCACCGGCTTAGTAATGTAGGAATGAAATTGTTTTTATAAACAATATTTTCCCCCCATCCAGACAGCATCGAAGATATGAATGTCTGATAACTCCATCCCGAATTCAGCATAAATCTGACGTACCCATAATTCCCACATCCACTCGGGTTTGACACCACCTCCAGAATGAATATCCCAATCTTTATTCCAACCATTAGATTGATCTGTTTGATAAGCTTGAAAAGAAATAATCATTGAAATTTTGTCGTGTCTCAATAACATGATCTTTCATATCGGTAGTGAAACCACTATGATGAAGGATGTAACCAATCAGAATAGTTCCTTATTGTACATGAAACCCATTGAATAAATATTCATGGAGTTATAGTTGGAGTATTCATGAAACCAATTATTTGGAAAGTACATCGTAATAGATGAAACATGGGGGGTGTCTTGTAAAATACCATACCCATATAGGGGTAAGAAAAGACTTTGTGGCTAATCAAGATAATATGGAATTAATCCCTTCTATAGAAGATGATGATTACTTTCAACAACATCATAATAGGTTGGTCCGATTACCATCATCATTTCATTTTGACGATCCATAGCTTCTTCAGTATGTGAGATCAAATGTGACATTATTTCCTATAAATGAATTACTAAACATTCCCTATTAGGTTGGAATCTTAATGTGGAAAATATAAAATTTGGAAAAGGTCACCGTTCACATAGGACCTTTGATGACGTCTGTTACATAGGACCTTCGATGATGTCCATCGCATAGGTCCTTAGACAAAGATCCTAACAGAAATCCTTCGATGAAGTCCTTTGTCATAACACGCTAACATAAATATTTCTAACATTAATGAAATATTAAGGGAATTAAATGATAGCAGAATGTGATGAGGATGTGAAAATGAGCTATGCAATGATAGTAGTAAAAAAATATGAAAATGCACATGTGAAGAAAATAATGAAGGAGAAAACCTATTTATAGATAAATGATGACCTTCATGCCTGGACAATATAGAACATCTCAATGTCATACCTCTGTGAAGTACCAGAATGTCAAACATGCGATATCCAGTAACAGCTCTATTGACTTTTCCACACAATTTGACCTCAAGACTCAATCCCTTTTCTATTTTTTCAGATCCAATCCTAAAGTGGGGGATTTTGTTGACCACACGCAATAATAAAAAGACTATAAAGAAAGCCCGAGATATTTAAAAATACCAAGTCACGGTTTTAATAACTCAAAGGGTAGAAATAAAAATACTCCAAATGAACTGTGTGATATATCTGTGCGATGTACCAACACGACTGACCTGGGAGGTAGAGCTACGTGCCAGAATAATTTCTATACCCTTGTGAGGATTACCTACATGGTGGATCTGTGCAGAAAACCATTGTGGATAAAAATTTCATCGACCAAGACCATCCATACATATAAATGGATTAATTGGGATCCCTATTGAAGGTACTGGAAATGTGAAAAGACTCTCTGATGCTCCCATTGTGTAGCTCTTTCACCTAGACCCCTCAAATTGCCTCAGATAGCTCTCTAAAACATGAGAGAATAAATAATTAAATGGGATAAGCATTTTCGGAATGTCATTTTCAATTTTTTTTACATTGGTTTGGTTCTCCTATGCGAAATAAATTCTTCAGTCATCAGCCACATCTGCGTTGCACTCATGAACGCCACATCTGCATGGCATACCTGCATTCCACATCTGGGTGGTACATCAACCCAAGGTACCTATGAGGCATAACTGTGAGAGGTACCTACGTGGTAGAGCTTGATATAAAGCGTACATACCATCTCAATTACCCTATATAAAATCCATTCATGGAATGGTATCTCCTTCCTTGGTTCCCTTATCTAAAATGGATTTAGTTGAAGGCTCCACCAAAACCTTAGGACTTATCAAACCATTGAAAAAGAACATTAGAATGTCTTTTATATGAGTTTGTGTCTCAATATTCAAAGGCTTCCCGTCCTTATTTCTTAGTGTGGATAGGGTTAAAATATTTTCATTGGTTTTGTGTATCCACATTCACAAGGAGTTTATCCAAGGAACAGTGTTAGGAAGTTTATGGATTGAAGGATGGTTGGGTCTTCACCCCTCCCTTCTTTAAGAGAGGGACCGAAGCCTCATGTCGCTTGTAGGGAAGGTATAGTCCACCTTTCCTTTTCCAAAAAAAGCATAGGATAAGTATCCCTCTTATACCAAGGTCAATTTTAGGAAATCCCTCATGTGGTATGCCCCTAACCTTCAACCCTTCATCCTTATATTGGACCCTTTTCCAATGTAAATAGAATAGAGGGTTTGTTCATCCCCTTTCCCGTGTCCACTCTCACCACCATAGTTGCACCCACTTCCACCAGTGGAGGAGGAAAAAATTAAATTTTGAATACCATTGTTGAATCATTGACATACTCTTGTTTCTAATACTAAGCATGACTCATGTGGGATTTGATATTTTCCATGGTAACAACATTTTCACAATCGAAAGAACTATAGGAACACTACTTCATGTTCAAAACAGGATACGTAGGAAGCCCATTTAGGAATTAAGCTCACTAGATATCCTATTCTGGAATCTAACCCAAATTTCCTTAATATGGGAATCCTCCTTAGGAATAATCCCCAAATTAGACCCCAAATCATCAAGGCATCATTTTTAAGAAGTAATCCCAGAGTGATCTCTATGAAAGGACCATTATCTTCTATGGGATTTTTGGAACTATGTGGGCTTTTATTCCCATCCATATGGGATACGTAGAAAAACTCCTTGAGGTGCAACCAAAACACTTTAAATAAACCCTGTTCTCCTTGTTCCATATTCCCAATAGGGTGTAATTTTATTTGGAAACCCATATCCTTTCCCTGTTCCTTGGTCTGCTTCAACATAATTCCCACACCAAACATTGACTGATCATCTTCCGCAATGATTTCCATATCACATGAAATTAAATTGTACGAATTTGACCTTATCATATGACATTAGAATGTATGATGTGTCCCCTTCAGTGCCACCGAACTATGAGGGCTCTGATTCCTTTCACAAGGATATGTTGGTAACCCATTTTATGGGAATCATCTAGAAAACAAACCAATAATTATCTCACTGGATGATAATAAAACTCTATAGTGCCCCCTGAGTGGCATAAAAACCATTATAATCATAATTATGATTATAATAATCTCTATGAAGTATATTAGAGGATTGCATGAATGGAAAAACTCAAATACATACGAATATTCCGATTAATGAAGAACCTTGAATGCATACGGAAGATTATAAATTTTACACATTTTAATAGTTGATTGCGAATTACAAGGTAAACATATTTTATGCATAGTGAATTAATAAGGATTATGGAAAATATCATCAATTTACAAAGAGAGTCCCGAATTAGACATTAATTGCCCCCAAAAGGGTGTGATGAGTTTGACCTCCCATCCTCTCGACCAATATATGTTCTTATGTATCATGATGTTAAAATATAAATAATGTATGCATTTGGAAAGAAAATTCACTTTGGATAAAGAACTATTGGATTTTTATGGTTCTATAAAAAAATTTAATGGAAACTGCATAGAATCATGGATTCTTAAAACTGGAATACACGTTTCAAGGACCTAAGAAACAACCTCATATATCTTATACATGAGGAGGACTAGATACAATCAGGAAATACCATTACAAATTAACATGTGATGGATTATAAATAGATGGGAAATAATGTTACATTTTAATATTTGGTGGCCCAAATATTTTCTTGAATTCCTGTTATAGAATAATAATGGGTGGACCAAATTGCCTTTGTATTATCATTACATCTTTACCTGGGATGGTGCAGATGGCGCCAAGTAATCCTATAATATCATAATTGTATGTCACAAATATAATTATTGAAGTTTAGAGGTATTTTAAAGGGTTTAATGTTTATGATGATCTAATACACCTAAAAAGTGTTTTTACTTCTTTCTTGGGTTTTTAATTATTTTCATTTAGAAAAAAGTTTTATTTTTTCATTTGACTACGATTTAATTCACATTATAAAAGAAATTAAAGATAAAAGTATGCATTACTTGATTTTTCAGGTTTTTACTGAACTAATAGTTTAATTTATTTATATAGTAATTATTGATTTTTTATGATTATACCAATTTTTTATAAATATCTCCCACATGATTTAAGGGAGAATATGGATAAGAATCAGATCAAGGAGATATATGTGAATATTTTCTCATAAATAGAAATGATTTTTCTTTTTATGGAGTAACATGTTGTGGAAAAATGGATTCCTAGTTTACGTGTCCACTTTTAAATCATCGATTTACTTTTTAAGAGTTTATTCTTAATATCTAAAACACTAAACAAAAAATATCATCAAATGTGAATAATAGTTCAAAAAAACTATTATATGTAATGTTTATGCCTACGTCATTATAGTTATTATCATAGGATGGTTCAGACAACATTAGAGATTATAATTTTTTTAATGAGATTAGGATATCACCATGGGTTTATAATTTTAAGGTTGATCATAAGATTAATTTCTTAAAAACCCCAAATAAGGATTTATGTTAATAAATTTAAAGGAGAGTGATGAAATTGTTTGAGGCATTCATTTGTTAGGTAATTATGGGTCATTACATTTTGGGATGATTAATTAAAGGTAAGATATAAACATTGAGGTTAAAAAATATTATGATTTTTCTAATATGCTTCTCACATTTGTAGAATTTTGTTTAGATTATTGAAATATTTTTTTAGAAAAATGAAAACCTACAGTGTGGTTGAAAACCTCTCACAGCTAATAACCCCATTCATTAAATGATTTTATGGATGAATAATAAGTTTATTTTGGAAATATATTTTTCATCGAATATATATACTTGGGATGATTTGGTAATTAGATGATTAATTTTATTTCTAAAGAGGTTCACTATTTTGGGAATACAATATTTTATAAGGTGAATAAAAACTATGGGGTGTTATAGTAGAAATAAAGGTTGAATTTCTTTTAGAGGAAAATATTTTTTCACTTATTCTTTTTATTTATGGAATGGGATAACAAATATAGAGATTATGTGATTTATGATTTTAGATTTTTTGTATAAGACAATAAGAGTGATTGATGTATTTTAGGGATAAATATTAAATTTATCATGTAAGATTATGTGATATGATTATTTTTGGGTTTTAATACTACATATATTTGATTTGAGAAACTTATGTACAATCATTTGTGTAATTATCTATGATAAACATTTGGTTTCACAGTTGAATTTCGGTAGATTAAGGTAGTTTACCATCATATAACGATTTTTTTATTTTTAGATAATTATTTTTTCTAATCCTAAAAATTTTGGTTTTTGTTCATGGATAATTATATGTATAATAAATAATTATTCATTGGTGGATATTTTTATTCCCAAAATATTATGCTTTAGGATTAATAATCATCTTGAATACTCATGGTTTATATGAAAATGTTAGTGTTTTTATAGAAGTTGTTTGAAATATTGAACTATTATTTTCTTTTTTGTTTGTTTACATATGTTCATAGTCTATTGATTAAAATAATTCATGAACTATATGAAAATATTATTTAATAAACCAATATTATCAATTTACTTCTAGTATTGACAAATAAATGACTTTTTAACCCATCAGGTATTTCATGTTTTATGATTGTTAAATTTCCAAGGATAATTTTCTCTATCACTCATTATAAGTCAATGGGAGTTTTTTCTATTAAATTTATATGTTTTCTTACATGGAATTCTAGTATATGTTATCTCATATGATATATGTTCTTCCATTTCTCTCATTAAAGTGGAGGTTTTATTTACCCTTATTACAATGTGGGATTTCAATAAAGGTACATTACATGGTCAAACCCAAGATACCATGTCCAAGTTAAAATTTAGAGGATGAAATTTATTTGGGAAACATTTAACATGAAATGTTTTTAGTGTTAATTCACTATATAACGTGTCATACAAAATACACCACATCTTCCAAACATGAATAATTAAATATTATTTTTAAAATATTGCAATTATAACATCAAAATTATAATAGAGGGTATTAACATGATTTATTTAATTATGAAAAATAGTTTAAACATTAAAATATAATTACTTCTTTGGTGTCTAATTATATAAAAAAGAAAATATAACCCTTTTGAATATAAAATAAAATAGTTTCCTAAATAACTTGAAAATGCATAGATTATTTTTATATAAATATAAATAAAAAAATCATGTTGGGATATTTTAATGAAATTTATAATATATTAACACTAATGTTTAACATCCCTATTATGTGTTTTCATGAAATTATTTAATAAATAAAATCTAATTTTATACAGAAAAGATTCATTTATCTAAAAAGAAATATTTTTCGACTTATGATGTTGTACATGTTTTATATCAATATTTTAATTGTTATATAAATTATATTTTACAATTTAAACTTATTCCATGATATTAAAATATTAATTTTTAAAGGGGCGGATTATTTTGTATTTTCAAAAAAAATTATTGTTTTCATGATTTGTGGAAAATAGTGTATTTTAATTGAAAAAATGAATTTTCATCAAAATAATATATTGTGTTTAATTATAATTTTTTAAAATTTTAATGTATAAATAGTTAATTTTATATTATTTAATATAAGGACATTTTAATCAATATCACATTGAATTTGGTTATAAAAACAATTCAATGTGATGAATATTTTAACTTTAAAACCCTTTTTCTCATTAAGTCAACGAGATTAATTTTAAATTAAGTTTAACCAATTATATGTTCTATATTTTAAAAAATCGTTACAATATTTTAAATAAAAATTTATAAATTTTATAGAAATAACCCTTTTATTTTTTTTGACAATATGAATAGTAACCTTAGTAATTGTTTTTTGGCCATGTATATGTGAAAATCAGGTAATTAAGGATAAAAAATATTATAAATATTATAAATTTATCAAATAAAGCTAATTTAATTGGATGAGTGTTTTTAGACAAAAACCATCCTTAGGCCAATTTTGTGACATGATGTATCAACAAAGATGACTTTAATCTCTTTATAGTAATTTATTTTAATGAAAAGTCAATAATGCCATACTTATATTATAAAAAATATAAGATCACTAATATAGAGTTATTTTGAATATTTCATAGACTCTAAAAATTATTCAGAAATATAATATTTTTACATTAATCTTAAAAATTTATAATTAATTTCTAAGAATGATATAATCACCTTAATGAGTTACACAATAATGATACATTAATTATTAAATTAATGGACATATAAAACAAATGGTATTAAAAATAATAAAAATAATTAACTTTTAAATAAATAATGCAATAAAAGAAATTTATTGATTAATTTTACATTATTTTTTGTTTTATAATAATTTTTTAGAAATTTTCATGTTTTTCTGATATTTTTAAATTCTCATGATATGTATAGTATCCAAACTGGCACCATTGATATTTTAAAATAAATAATAATTTATAAAAATATAAAAAATTCATAAAAATATGATATTTGTCCAATGTATTTTGGCAGGGTTTTAAATTTCATCATGATCTATTTATGGTTATTTTGAAATATCATAGTAACTATATTAACCCTTAATGAGTAAAAATCATATTATCATTGTAAGATTAATAGAGATTAAATACTGGTTAATGAAAAAATATAACGATTCCCAAATAGAAAATAAAAAAATCTATTTTTATTTTTATTATAGTATTTAGACAAAGAATAATAATATATTCTAACTAAATCTGTTTGGATACACTTGGAATAAAATATTAATTTATATTAATTAAATACTTTGTATAATTCTAAGAGTGTCTCTCCCCTCTCCTATAAATGGTCAGTATTATTATCTTTTATCAACACCTAAAATCCTATATGGTTGAGAAAATATCTATGCAAATAACTTAAATAATTCCATACCAAACATTCTAGAGATCTTATTTTGGCCAGAGACCACCCTTAGTGGTCCTAAGGTGTTATGAAAAATGAATATTGTCTAAAGAAAAAGTATCATTTTTAATTATTATTATTTACTTCTTCTTCCAACTCCTTCATATATTATTCATCCATTATGAAATAATAACTATTTTATAATAATGATATTTAAAATTTATTATGTTATCATAATCACCCAAATCTATATCCACCACCATTGAATGGGAAAATAATCAATCGTTCCTGTGTAAGGAGGACAAGTACCTCACGATCCAATGTAATTCATTTTCTATATCTAACTATCACGACTGATAGTAATTATGCAACTAAAGTATAAATATGTTATTAATGAAATATATATCATTATTAAATGATTATATATAATTTAATATTTTACATTCAATGCACTGAAAATTTATAACGTCATTGATGTTTATATGTGAACTATCAACTCCATGGAGAATTGTCATTAATTGTTAATCACCACATCACATGGATGATATATTTAAATATATTTAAATGCTTTATATAATAATTATGTATTTATAATCATTATTTTAGGATACATTGATAAAATCTATAATTCTATAATAATAATTTTAAAATCGAAATGTTACTCGTACATAAGTATGACATATTATCCCCATGATTGTAACATAGTTCATTTTTCATATCTATATGTAATGGATGGATTGAAACATAAAATTGATTTATAAAAGTTATTATTATGTAATGTATATTATTATAAAAATGATGACCTTATGAAAACAAATTATGGACATTGTACCAAAGTAAATTTTTGACTCATTTACCGAACATCATCCAAACTCCACATGTGAATATATTTCATCATTAAGCAGAGGGAGATAAAAAATTAAATCCCAACTAATTTCACATGGGGAGTCTCAAAACCATGATACACCTAAACATCTCTAATGTATTATACTACTATGATGGCATATGTGAACATAAATATTCATGTTAATGTAATAAAATAAAAATGATAGATATAAAATTAATAATAAACATGAAAACAATTTTTAGAAAATGTAATGATAATCCAATTTTTATTATAATGGAATTTAAATATTGTGCATGACGAGTCAGACTCAATGAAGTAGACTTCATCATAATATTCTCTAATTATGGAATATTTTTCTGTTATACACCTACTTTATTTAATGAGGTTTATATACATCCCCCCTTAACATATCATTTTATAAATTTATTTATTACATTGTTAATTATTATTTTGTAAAATTTTATTCATACATGGGAATTTGATTAAAGTATTTCAATGTGGAATGTGACACATTGATTTAAAAATATCATTTAATGTTATAAAGGATTTAATTTCTAGTTATATTACTCTATGTAAAAAATTTCATATTATTTTATAAGTTCATATATTTGAATATATGAGGATTATAAATTAAATTTTTGGTTTATATTTATATTTAGTCAATGTTTTTTCTATGTTATAATTTTATTTATTTTTATATGTAATGTTTTGACAAATGAGAAAAGTAATTTTACATCCTTAACATACAAGACTATAATGAAATTTCCTTTATCATGACTAGAATTTAATTTCTAGATTTCCTTTCAAGAATACACATTTTTTTAATATAAAAATCATATTCCATGATTTTTGGGATTTTTTTGTTGGGGATGGGTTTTCAAAGAAAATGGTGTTTAGGAATTGATAAATTTTTTAAGACATGGGTATTATTATATGAATTTATTATTTTATATGGAATTAATAAGATTTTTAAAAATATATTTATAATGAAATAGTTTTAATACTGATATGGTAGTTGATAATCAAATGAATAAATCTCTATATATTTTATATATGGGGTGGCCGTGATAGCACCGAGAATTCCCGTTGTAGAATAACATTTTGTAGCCCAAATAGTTCCTATAAAAAACATTAACGCTTAAATTATTGTGGCCAAAATAATACTAAGAGTATATTTTAATTATATACATCTGGTTCCCCATATATCTCAAGGTATGACCATTATATTTTATAATGGATTGGTGTAGATAGAAATAGGTAAGCTAGTAATGGCGAAATTGGAAGTCTAAAATATGGTTATTAAAATTCAAATGTTTTTATAATTGTAATACATATATGATGCTATAAGTCAACTAATTAAGATTTAATTTCAGTCAATGGGATTTATTGTTTTTCATTTAGAAAAAATGGGTGTTTTTTCATGTTGAAATTCATTTTTCCATATTTATCCAAGAACATTGAATATAAAGGTAAACATTATATGATTTTTCCTATTTTTACTAAACTAAATAATTTTTTTTATTTTTATATCCATTAATACAGTTTTGTGATCATAATTTTTTTCGAAATTCATTTCAATAGATTGAAGGGCTAGTGAGAAAATGATGACATCAAGGGGATAATTTTTAATATTTTTCAGATATATAAATAATGATTTATTTAGAAGAACATTATATTGTATAAATAATTAATACTAACTATATTTTTACACATGTAATTTATGCATTTTCATTGTATGAGTTTTCTAATTTTTCAAAAAATCTAAACTAAAAATATCTTGGAATTTTATTTCTTGTAAACAAACATTAGGATTTGTATATTTTAATGTTAATCCCTTACAATTTCTCCATCTAATTTAAAAATCTGGATCAGGAATAGAACATTCATTGACATGTTGGGCCCCTATATGTTTAAGGTAGATTCAAGAATTTTGATATCCAAATGGATATAATATATAATAGTTTTGTGATCAAATTAATCCTAATTCCGCCCCTTCAATGATTAGTAAATTTCAGGAGAGATCTATCTAATATGTAGATGGATATTCAAGGGTATGATAAGTGAAATAAAACAACCCTCAAGAAAATATTTGACAATGCGTAGTTTCCGTATCTCACCTATAATGTGAATTTCATGGTTATCATTCAGTAAACAACATACAATGTCTTTCTTAGAAGGCCCTATCACAACAACCACATATTGGTACCTTTATAATTTCATGGATGTTTGAAATATATCTTTGATGGATTTTTCAGCGTACCATATAATGAAAATTCACCCTTTGATTCTTATGAAGCCACAGATATAGAAGTAGTTTCTCTAAAAGGGAATGTAAATAACCAGTGGTGGATGAAAAAATAAAAGTTACATCCCCCAATAGCATAATGATCTCCCATACCAATACATATTTTATATTCAATATAGATTATGTGATACCCCTAAATCTGATTTAGGACGATCAGATAGTCCTCAATTTTCTAGATCCCTATGTCCCTAGTGATAGTGTAAATTAAATTCAACTTTAGAAGCACTAAATAATTACTCTAGAAGTAATGGATGATAGTTTACCTTCCCTAAGAAACTCTCATCCTGAATACGATACAGGTGCCCCTATATTTCAGACATCACCAGATATTTACCCAAACAAATATGAGCTTGAAGATGAAAATGATGACCATATAAACCCCCCCCCCACTAATATATGAATAAGTCCTCTCCACCCCCATCTATGAGCTAATACAAAAAAATATGAATAAATTAATATTTATCACCCCCATTCATTTTAATTCCACGACTCCTGATAAGGAAGATAATTACATTTAATTACTAAATATACATCGATATGTGATCTCCTAGAACTATATAGAAATTATAGGACTGAACACCAACGTGTCCGAACACTATATTTTCTTTCACAATGACCATGGAGGATTAATTTATGCATCTAGAATGTCTCCCCCTTTCAAAATAGTAATGTGGATAAATAATTTGAAATATTGATGAATGAATTTTTTCCAGGAAGTGAAATTCAAAATATGGATCACCACCATCATGTCTATCAGTAAAAATAAAGGTAATATTGTGTTCTATATTGAATTCATAGACATTAGTCATCACATGCCAATGGAATACACCCCATTTCTAATCATATAACTATTGATCTATTAAACTTTTTGTTTCCAACCCATTTTTTCATTGATGGGTACATAGGGTACAATTAGATAATGATGAAAATTAATATGAGTAATCCCCTTATTTTAGATCACCATGTGTGGTCTTCATCTATAAATCCATTCCCATTTCATTAGTTTTCCCTAGTGAAACTTATCAATTCCACGTTCATAATATCTATTATCACTTATACGATTAATACCATAATGATATGTTGACAACCTTGCGGTCAAATCATGACATTGGAGTGATCACTTATTAGATCTTCAAACTTCCTTCAACATGTTGGGGAAGCATAGTCTGAAGATGAATATATTAAAATATGAATTCAATTACATTTAAAAGAAATTTCAGGGATAATTATTATTAAATCATGGAATCAAGGTCAACCCTAAAATGAGAAGTTCAATTCTAGAAATATATCTCCCTCTATATCTCAATTAAATTTCGGAAATCCAAGGTAACCACTTATAAAATCGGCATTTCCTAGATAACATGAACTTCATATATCACCCCTTCAACAATATAATTAATATGAGAGTCATCTTTTAACAGAATTAGGACTACTATGACTCCCTTTAGAGTCCAAATTATTACATGATGCACCAACCCGTATTCATAGTAGGTGTCGAAGGAATTAAAAGACATATTATATGTAGCATCTATGTAATGATTACTCAAAACTATCATCACAAAAAAAATGGATACACGGTAGAATAATATTCTCTATTACCTCATCCAAATGATTCTCGAAACTGAGAGCCTATATTATGAGGTCAATAAGAACTATAAACACTCATATTTTTAGGGAAATACATGAGGCATTTTTTATAGAACAACAAATATTTCTTAAAATTTCATATTTACCTGACCAAGTATGTATTATACTCCATATATAGTTAGGGAATTTGATTTAATGGTTGTTTATTCAAAATCAATACAGAAATCAACAAATTTCATAGAATTCATGGAATGAGAAGGCCATTAATTATTTCCTCAAAAACATCCCACCCAATAAAATAATGCAGGGGAAAATGAACATCCAGATGAGAATGTTTTTTATTCCCATGAATGTTCCCATAAAATGAAGATGTATTTTGATGGTTCGTCAGGAAGTTCTAAAAAAGGATGGAAAACCTTAAAATCAATCAGTTTGTCCTAGGGAATGTATTTTTTTAAATAAGAAAATAAGATTTCACAAATTATTGAATTTATCCAAAAGAAAATGATTAATCAGGTGAAATAAAATTCTCATATCCCTAGATTGAGTATATAATTATATCCCAAAATATCCTACCAAAATAACCATGTGGATTCTAATCATGTGATAATGGAAATAATTGTCCAATATGCCACAAAAAAGGAATAATTGAACCATATTAACGGTTTTGTTAGGGGAATGGTGGAAGGGATCCATTTTGAACCCAAATTATATCATGTTCCCTAATCATAGAACACTTTTTATGATGTGGTATCTAATGTATCAACAATTGTAGATAACCTAGATAATTACGAGGTGTTTTTCTACATAATGCATCGAAAGATGGTATCATCATTTACCATATGGGACATATAATAATTAAATAACATTATAATATACCTATATAAAGAAGAACCAATATAGTCCCCTAGATGGATGGGGTCCATAATTGAATATATCTAAAATGGGTCATTCCAGATAGACTAGGATGGAATTAAATATATTCTACATCGAGCAATGAACACTAACATACGGGGTGGTAAAAATGGGAAAATCACTATATAAGTGAGGCATTAATTCATCCTACTCATATGCATATTGTAAAGAAAAATTATTTCTATAATGGTTGAATTTTATATTGGATTTTTTGGCGGTCATCAGTCTGGGTTTAGACACTCCCACCAAATAATGAGGCTAAGTCACTATTGGAAAACAATGATACATGACAACATGAGATTCATCAAGAAATGTTTTGAATTTATTTTCCTGAAAACATCATCCATAACCCCCAAATTTTATACATATGGGTATATATTTCTTATAAATATATGTATTAGTAATGGATACTATGGGTCCACATCCCCTATCCATGACAAAATAGTTTATTTACATCCTTATTGCTAACTAATTCTTGTCCAAATGGGATGATGAAATACCCCTAAAAGATTTCATGAAAAAGAATATCATTACATTCAAGATTTGAAATATCATCACTAGGACTAGTGTCCATCACACGATATTGATGAACAATTACACTAAATTAAATTCTACATAGTTGATGAACTTTTAAAATGAGTACATCATCGATTCTAGTCACTCATCCCACTTTAATTTTATTGAAACTATAAAATTATCATCCTTCAATTATACTCTATAATAGATAATGAAAAAATGGTAAATAATCACATGAATTCATATTTAGACAATCTTATTCATTCTCTGTTAGCCTACCATATCATGAAAAGCACAAATACATAAGAAACTCCATGTTAAATGGCGTATAAAATATAGGATGTGTTACCATTATAATTCAATTTTATATCTAATTGAATAATTTTTTTTAAACACATTGATGATTAGAAATTTTATAAGTGTTTGGATTAATTGGAACCTCTAAATGTGATAAATTTGTTCACATTGAAAAAAATTATAGTCCATTAGAATATGATCACATGAGCCTTCTATTAATAAGTTCATCATCAACCATTCTTTCAAGGAGAAATGGTACTGTCTCCTAGAACCCCATAGATACATGTAAATAAACCTCTGATGATGTATCCAAAATTATAGGGGTCATATTTCATATATATGGTCTATCACAATAGATATTACACCACAGTTGAAATGGATTGGTAATTCTTCACTCCACCCCAATCTGATCTCTCTTAGGAAATTTTTTTCATATACATAAGCAATAATTATTGTCATCTAAGTCTCATGATGTAAAACTGAACAAAATATACTTGGTATCATGATTTTAAAGTAAACAAATTCATCCTACCCACTTGATATTAAAATGTTAAGAACACATCCGGGTTTAATGAAGTTTAACTTCACAAACAGTACCATGATACATGATATTGATCTGCACTAACTCATCCTATCCAAATTTCAATAAACCATATGAAAATTATCATGGGTTCAAGACATTAAATTGAAAAGTGTATCAAATCGTAAAAATGTGATTTAAAACTATATGAAACACATCATGACCATGCGACATTAAACTATAGAGAGAACATCTTATCGTCAAAATGATCAACTATATGGAATAAATCCTATCCACATGATGGTAATGTATACATAGGAATTACCGACCAAATGACATTAAAATACACAATAAACAATATCTCACCAATGATTCATCACGAATGAGCTAGATCATTGTATAAGCAAAATAATGATCCCCCATATGTAAGTATGAGTCTGATATTTATAGGGATTCTATCCATCTATGATATAAATGTGGTTGGATTCCTTCTAGAAAATATTGTGTAGTGACTACCCGATATCCAATCTAGGTCCCAACTGTAATATATTTCTTACTAGTAATAAGACCTCATACTGAGTGATAATGTACAACCCTTATTTTAAACATCGGGGCACCCTCATCCTTACTTCATGACATTAAGCAGCATGGTTTATATCCCGTCTATTTGACCCAAAACTTATTGGGTTATCAAGAAAATCAATTTCTATATTTCTTTCCAACATATGATATGTAGTTAATCATAAATCCCATTGTGGGACCCGTCTATGCTATTTCTTCATTTCAAGTCATCATCATAATTATCACATGATGTTAAACTATACGGTTGATGTCCTAACCAGATGCCACTAAACAACATGTTTTTGAAGAACTACCAATGTTTTTGTTTTTATTCCAATTAGATACATAGTTATTCATAGATCTTATATCATTGATCATCCAACACATGATAAATATTTCCCCTATCCTTTCTCTAATTGTCTCAATGTTTCAAAAGAAAAATTCTCCATTTCATGTATGTCACAACGAGCATAGCTCACATGATCGTATGAATATTGGTAAGGGATTCAACATATGAAAAATAAATATCAGTTCATGATTGGTTTAACATGGTTTCATATGGTTGAACATAAATGGTATATATTGATTCCATAATCTATAATACTAACAATCAATGGAAACATTTCCTCGTCTTCATGTGGTTCAAGAATTCATAGAGAGTTTCTCATCCAAGAACAACATGTGTATTTTTTCATATTATAGTAGCATACATAGGGACACCCTGATCTCCAATATCATGCCTACTTACAATAATCAACATCATAAATTCCCCCATATTCGTAGGAATTATGCCTAGGTATAGTTTTTTCCATTAAAGATATATTTGTGGCATGATTCATGTTATCATATAATAAATAGTGATTTATGGATCACCAATTTTCTAGAATATCTATTATAAAACAAAAATTCCACCATCTATTCATATAGGTTAGACATGTACAAGTTACATTCTTACATGAACTATGTAGGGATTGATTCCCACCATCGCATGGTTTGTAGTGACACCCCACCCTGAATCCTAGGGTCATCCCTAATGTCTAGATTGGTGAAAATAACCCCTTATATTTATATGGGTTTGACCTATGCATAAAATTCCATCACCAAATGATAATAAACTACATGAAAAATGTAACATATATACCATTACCAAAAAGGTCATGTCACATAGTTTATTTTTCTTATCCATATATCATATATATGATTGCATTTATTTCACACATGATAAATATATAGAAGAAGGGATCCATGATATGGCTATACACCAATAATCATATTGATGGATAAATTATTCTCTTGGTATCTGACTGCCCACGAATAGGGAATAGCATCCCCAATGACTTCTGGCCCCATTTTCACATCATATATCACATCCTTACTGCGTAATATGAAACAGAAAGGAATGAAAATTAGCTTAACTACAATAAATTAAATTTTATGGAGTGTATAAAAACATGTTCTCATGATATTAAAACTACATGAAAAATATGAAACTACTACAACACGATAAAATATTCAGGACATCCATCATCATAAATCCTTATCAAAGTACCATAAGATCCTGACCACGGGGAACTAGAGTATACATTTCTTTCATCCTATTTTATGAACCATAATCCAAAAATCACACATCATTTCATGAGTTACTTAGGTTTCCATAAACCATTAATAGACCATGGTATTAAAAAGCGATATCAATTTTCCTATTCTAGAGATGCGTAAGGCCTTTTTCAAAATAACTAGTGACATCATGGAATTTCATGAAGGTTTTTCTAATCCTTAGGATCCCAATATAACAGTGGAGAAAACCACCACCTTATGTAATTATGAAACATCCCAAATATGATTCTTGCCGATCATTAATCATGTCATGAGAATCTCAAGATATGATTTACATCATTTTAATCTCATGATCATATGGATATTCGATAAATATTGTCCCACTCTATCGAAATTAAGAAATTCTGTAACATCCTCCTCATATGAGTTCCTTGTGTTTTACAACACTAAATTGTATTAACACTATCCTATTAAATATGTCCATAAAAAATAATAATTTAATGGTAGAAATTAAAATACCTTTAACTACATGAGAAGGATAGAATAAACTATTCAGGTTAATAACATTTAAATAGAGTCAGGAGTAATTGTCATGTCTTTTCTCGCTAAACTATTCATCCACTGATGATAAAATGAAATTTTGAATCAATGAATGAGACATAATTCTCACTAGTACCGCATGTTATCCTATATAGAATACATTTCATAGTCTCTAGAGCCCCTGGTTAATGAAAATGTTATATTAGTCATTTGTTACATCTCCTTCTTGTAGGAACACATTCAATAGTGGCATAAAAACATTTAAACTTCTATAAAACTTATTGAAAATAAATGTTTTCATACTAATAACATCATGATTTGAGTTTATGAGGTTTCCAAAAACCTACTGTTATTATTTAAATAGGATACCCAGAATCAAAAGACTCTTTTTTTTCAATTCATTTGTTCCTATGGCTCCAATATATGATCTCTTTTCCACCAAATAAAAGTATAAATTCCTTTAAAAATATATTTATTTTCCTTGGAATGTTTGACATTCTAATGGAAGAACGAGAAACCTTTGTTTGTTCTGGGTCACACCCGAGATGATTTTTCAATATGATTATCATGATCCAAGTACATTGACCCACAATTTGAAATCCCGACACTCAGTCAATTCTTCTGGTTTTGACACACTCGAAATTATGTCTTCAAGTTTTATACCCTTTCTCAAAGATAAATTTGTCAATTCCATTACTAAAAATTACCATGTCCCAAACCGCATGGATAAAAACCACAGGGTGTAGGGAATGTGCACCCCACTAAGATATAATCATCCCCAGGGTTCAACATCCATTCCAAGAAATTTTTTTATCCATATCCAAATTCATTTTTTATAAATGTTACTCCCCAAAAATCATTCTTGGATCTCATAAAAAGTCTGGGGAACCATTTTAAGAAATGGTATAATCTCAAAATATATTTTCCATGAATGTAGTGTCAATCCCCAATTTTAGGAAATGAACTCTGATACTTGTGTTCCTTGGTAAAATTAAAAAAGAACCCAACACATCATTGTGTTATAGGTGATTCGTAGCACATATTCCCTATTATATATTCAATGACACAATATTTTTGGTGACATGTCACTCAATCCATCTTCCAATTATCATTTTGGACATGGATTTTCTATATTTTATAATTCTACACATAAAATCTCTAAATTTTTTCTTGAAAATTGGAAATGAATGGAGAAACATCTTTTTGACCTTGGTAGTGATGCATATGGGATATGAACTACAAAAATAGGGAATCTCTTATTTTCTAGAATGGAATAAAAATCCTAATTATCATTAGAAACACTATAGATGAACTCATCACCTCCGGTTGTTTTGGGTCATCCTGAAATGTTTTCCTCATTTTATATATTCATCGGTCAAGTCATAGAAGTAATAATATATATTTCATAGTTATTTTTATACTTGATCCATGATGTTAAACTAAAATACATGTGTCATTACCACATTATATTGATCAATACAGATTATTTCATTACCATATGATAATTATCAAATTGAAATATGTCATTACATCAATACATTAAACTACACAAGAGATGTTCTTACCACATGATGTTAAATTGTGTTGAAATCATTACCCCACAAATGGAAGGTCTAGAAACAACATAATTTATAATCTAGAAGAGTCTAAACTAACATAAATAGAAGGTACGACAAAAAATATATTAAATTACATGCAACTGGTAGTCAGAGATAAAATTCCATAAACTAAAATAATATAATTTCTGAGGTAGAGTCTTCTAAACTACCATCCATAGATTCTTTGATTTAAAAGATCTTGATGTACAAAAATAGATGGTGTGAAATTAAAGAATATAAAATATTGATAATCAATGGTATAGTTTGTATTACAAGATAAGGTGAAAAACCGGTCAGGATAAAAACCCAATATATTATGGATAGAGGAAAATCCAAGTCCATTCCCACTAACCTTTCCACCTATATGAATCTTTGTAAAAGATGGAGACAATATGAATAAAATTATATAATGATTGTAGGGAAAACATTATGAACATATAAAATATAAATTTATTACTTCTAAGATCACTAACATAATCCCAAGACAAATACAACATCCTTAGAGATTTATATTTTACTCAAATTGACATTTTGTGAATCGGTTTATCTCATGATAACTATAGTAGATACATCAATAGATAATATAATGTTGGTTGAAATTCAATAGAGTTTTTCCAAAAAAATATGTTATTCCTTAAACATTTAAAATCTTTCTATCATGATTACATAATATTGTTTAATGTATGGGTATCTTTGATGATCTATGTATCATTAGATCAATGAACATTAATGAACATCATGAAGGAATGGAACTAGAATATTACATATATAATATTTAGAATTTTCTCATGGAATAGGTGAAACATTTGAGAAAAATCAGCATTCTAGATCCTCTCTGAGGATTTCATGAAACAAAAGGTGATAGAAATAAATTATGATTTGATCAGACATGCTCTCCATATTGGTGAGAGACTATCAATAAGTGTTGATTAACTACCGGTGTTCCACCCATATTTCATTTTCTTTAGCTTCCCTAGGAAGATGTTCTTTGATAAGAGATGAAAAATCCTCAAATTTTTCCTGAGTAATTTTCAATGAGGATGTTTAAGTAAAAATAACAGACATTGAGTGGGTTATGATCTCTTTATGTATCGTTATATGTGTGGTCATAAAATCACTTTTAGGCATGCATCATATATAATATCTAATGACATTTTTCCATAACCTATGAAGCTTCACTATTTAGTTCATCCAGGGGTTTCCCCTCATCAAGATCATGCATGAAGCTCTATGTAGTATGGAATTATTAAAGAGTGAGTAAAATACACTACCTAATTTCATATAATGGTTCATGGTCAAATTCTCCCACCATTAAATCATGAAAGATCCTAAATAGATGTTATTATTGGGAAAAAATGTCCAAGTAGAATCTCAATATTTTGTGTTTTAATATTCATCCATATTACTCTATGTCATTTATGATCCATTGGAACGTTAGGATATGGTTTTAAAACACTGGAATATTTGGCTAATATGTATACGAATAATGAGAGAAAGTTTCTTGATCTATTATATAAAATGTTGAATTTTTCATATCTCACATAACCAGATTCATTAATAAAATATTCCCCATTAGTGGGATGGCCATTACTAGGATGTGATTCTTTCTAGAAGGCTCACATGAGCCTTGGATCATCAATATTTTTGGAAAAAATAAAGGGGTTAGTAAAGAAAATCGTTAATCAACCTAACAAACCAGCCTACACAAAACACAACATAGGTAGGATTCAATCCATTCATGGAAATAACATTAAGATACTAACAGAGGAGTTTAAATATGAAGAATTATATTATTTATTTTTGTTTCCTCATATTCCAATATTATCCAAAATTAATAGATAATCCTATGAATTCATTATCCATGCATGCAACCTGAGGAAAGGGGAGACATCATTGGATAAAAAGGAACTATATTGAAAACAATCAAGTAATATGGTTGCAAAATTGTCATCACATCCATATGGGTTTTGATATGACCATACTAATCAGAAATTTGTTATGAAAATTCATCAAAATAACATCCATTGTTAATAAAAATACACGTGATAGTATTAAATAATTCATAAAATTGAAATAGTTAGAATAGATTGGCATGTTAGTCACTAAATCATGTCCTAGTGAAATTTACTCAAGACCAAAGATGTTCAGTAGCATGTGGATGAACAAGTCACCATGGATAATTATATTGTGGTGATATTTATTGTAGTATAAATTATCTTTTATCTTGAAAAATAAGAAATAAAAAGGACCAAAAAATTTACAAGGAATTATACTTTGCTGGATGTGGCTAAAGAGCTGGTATAAGAGTGAAAGAGTTAGTAAGGATAGATTAGTAGTTGGATTCCCTAATAACTAATTATCCAACACCATTGTTATAAACCAAATTCCTAGGCATCTACCCCCAGCCTAGAATGGCCTCTCATTTAATAACATGGCCATGAGACCATCCAACATAAGTCTCAAGGATATCTCTATCTTCAACAGGAATCTCATTGTTGTGTATTATTTGACTTTTAGGGTTTCCAAAAAAGTTACAACATTGTCACAGACCAACATAGAAGGATTCCAGTGAAGGCATATAACAATGAAATGAGAACCTCTATGATGGATAGAAATGTTTATTCATTTATTCAATGAGATGAGTAATAACATATTACGCACCATCTATATCATCTTTTTTACATTGTTGGTAGATTAAATTTTTAAGGAATAAGTTTTCTATGGGTCCTCCTTGATATCCACAATAGGGATGAACTAGTCATACATCTCATAGTAGGGGGATATCCTACCCAGTCGGTAGATACCCCAAAGGATGATTTCTGATTTTCCATGGGAGAGAATGTATGAGTTAATTATAGGGTACCAAAATATGATCAATTCTATATGGATATCAATATGATGAAAAGTGATGATCTTGGAAAATCCATTTGTTCCCATAATGGTGAATATCTTTTCAGTAATAATGAAATTATGATCATAAATATCTAACCCGAAACATCAACCCACAGTCATCCGAAAATTTACCATTGGAATGCAGATCTGATTTTGAGCTCTATCCACTCCTCGGATCACTCTAGGAGAAGGTAAATACTATGTTGTAAAATTTATATATAGGCTCATGACAAAATAAAAAAACAACTACAACCAAATTGGAGTTCTTCAACATGTAGGAAAATCATAGGGACAACACTGTGACCAATGATTACCTCTACAAATCATTTCTTGAACATAATCTAGGGATGATGATAACTGGTAAGATTGATTATTATGGTTGGTTCAGGGAATGGTGGCATCATCCAACAACCAAAATCCATATAATGGAAGCTTGAGTGATAATGGGTACTTTTTAGATTAGAGGTAAGAATTCTTTTTAGAACAATATTATAGAGAAGATGACAGCAAGGATCAGTGTTATGCATCCCTATGATCATGGACCTTTTTCTAGCCATGGTATAAGAATATTTACAACAGTTAGAAGCCATGCAGCAAAAAACTAATGGTTATTCTAGCCATGGAAAAAATCACAACATATTTGATGGATAAATCCAGTAGTATCATACACATATTATTAACCATTATGGGATCTGTGATCACCTAACATGATATAGGTTATTCAAACTATGTGATCCACAAAGATCTACTGTAACACTTGAGTCATGGGATAACTCATGAATGGATGACCCATCATAAGTCTCTCGATCAAATAAACATGAGTGAGACACATAAACCATACAATAGTCAAGTTATCAGGAGACCAATCCAATGGATAATGAAAAAAATTAATGTAATTAATATGGAAACACTCCTATGTAAAAGATTAAAAAAGTAACAAAGAGATATTCATGGATGATTTGAATAAGTACTAAGTTAAATTAGATATCAAGAAAATGATTTTTGAAATAATTGTCTTGAAGTAGTCATGCAGATATGATTCATGATCAGTTCTTGCAAAGAGATCTAGAAAATGGGATCAATTAGTGAGATCTTGTGAAAGGATCGTGTATTACAAGAAAATAAAAAGAGTTATGTAGAATCATCTTTTCTTATTAAATGATATACCATACACCCCTATTTATAAAGAACGTTTAAGTATACCAATGATCACTCGGGAGTCCAAAAATCACCTATGAGACCAATTATCGGTATCCTAAAGGACTAATTAGTGGGTTTACATTCTGTAGAATTGAGTTCTTTACTGCATGTATAGATTCCAGGATGGGGATCATTTTTTGGATTCCCATATAATGATCATAATAAAATATAAAATTCAATAAATACTCTAATAATGGGTACTATTTTCTCTATAAAAAAATGGAAGTCTGAATGGTCAAATCAAGAATATTATGTAACCTTTAAAAGTATATGTGATTTCATGAACTTTGGATGATCATGAGAAAAGATCTTGTGGAGTGTATGATCAACTTATGATTATCTGATCCAGCCTTAATAGGCCCTCTAGTTCTCTTGAAGGAATATAATATACTCTATATTCATAAAAAGTATTTCATGAAAGATATTCTGATCATGAAACATTTGAAAAACAAGGAACCAGAAAACCATACAAAACAAAAATTAAAATAAATGTTGAAAATTTTCAAATGATGGAGACCTTAATTGGTTGTTGAACATCATGTGAGACCAAACGATTCCGTAGAGAATATTCCATCCAAGTCATACAAGATCTTATTTTTATGTCACCTTCATCATATGAAGGGTCTCATACATGATTATTTGATTATTTGCTACCCCTATGGATCCATATCATAGAATAATTGGTTCCCATGATAATTTTAATACATCACCATAAGATATTTTTTTCACATGATACATCGAAAACAATGGTTGTACATGTATTTGACATAACTAAATTTGTTGTGTGAGATATTCTATCCTTGTAGCATAAAAAATGATATATTATGTGGAATTACATATGATTCTTACAACGTAAGGATTTAATAGACATCACATGATATGGGCCATAATCCAAGAAATATCCACATTGATCACACATGTACCCGTTAAGAATACAACATGATGTCGTGAGAGCCATTAAACATGAATAAATAATCTAACATAGACTCCCCTAACAAGACACATTATCCATATGAAAGTCCCTGGAAAATCCTCCTAAGATCATGAAAAAGTCATTACAACTAAATCATAATCTCATAAAGAAACATATATATATCATATGAAACTTCTGATATCCCCTTCATAGGAAAACACGATTAAAAGAAACCCCTTTGATCGGTCGGTGTCCAATAAACATGGGTATTTTGGAACATTCTCACAATCATATAATATCATTTGACGACATGAAAAATAGATGATAATATCATCTAAAGAGTGTGATACCAGAATCCCTCCACAAAAATGAGATAAAATATATGAGATATTCATGGGGAAAGGTGTCCTATAAAGAGGATGTAGAGGCCTATAATACCCTCCCTCTCAGTAGAAAAAATACTAAATAACACACACATCTGGATGAATAATGGATGCTATAAGGGTGAAAATGAGTGATAATTTTGGGGAAGTAAGTCGCATAATCATAATGTCTTATTCTAGGTAAATCAATGTAATGGACTAAGGGATCCCAAAAAATTTATAAGTGCTTCAAATAATCAATATATAGATAACATAATAGACATCAAGAATGTCAACTAGATGAAAATGAAGTCATGCATATTAGTTTGGTCATGGAAAACCTAAAATAATCTAACACTAGATGAACTTTGACCCACATATACAATAAAGTAAGTAATAAATGACTGTATGATATGGGATGATTATGTGATGATAGATTCATTTTTCGTATTGTGCTTCAACCACTCCAAATCATGTGAAAACACTAGAATATTTCACCCATGACATCTAAAAATACCTTGATATTCCTTGTGGGTCATGTAATATTCATTTTACAAGTCAAAAAGGTCACTTGATACCCTCTGACAATGACACCCATGTCTTTCAACATCCCCCACGATTTATACCCTAATATTTTTATGAATACCATACATGTTATCTATTTTATACAGTTGAACCTGGACATGTCGACTATCACTTAGTGATGTCACCGAGACATGTCATCTAGGTTTCAAGATGTCCTCCAGACAAGATGGCCAGGTCTAACAATGTATTCTTGAAATGACATGCATTCCATGAGAAACCATATAGATATGTTTTCTATGATCTCAAAATTTCCACAAATAAATTCATCCATATCATGCGGCACCCTCTAGAGAAGTCTTTTAGGCCATGAAACACCATATCGATATGTCAAAAGTATTCGTGGAATATAATCAATACATGTAATTCTAATTATGCGATGTCCTTCAAAAACATCAACCTTGTCATGACATTTTCCTCTAAAATTTACTCTAGGTATACATGACATGCCCATACATCACTAAATATGTCATTTGAATATACATTATCATGTCATGACTAAAATTAGTACTGTCATTCATATAATCCTAACATGTATAGAAGACTATCAATTCATGTCAAGAAGATTTCTTAGGACTATATAATATTTATGTGGATATATTAAGGAAATAATTGTGTGTATGCCCCCATCTAACTGAGCTATGATGAGTGTGATTCCTTCTATTACAAGGATACATATGAAACCTTTTTAAGTATCATGTTCATTATTAAACATCCAATTAGAATCATCAATATTTAAGCCCTGATTCAACTGAACTATGAGAACTATGATTCATACCACAACCAATAAATGTTGGAAGGATTCATAAAGAATTAGTTCAAATGGGAAAATACATTGGTTAAAGTCCCCCCCCATCATTTCTATGACATTATTATAATAGAGACCAAATTTTTCACATGGGATTATAATTTTTTCTCATCCATCTATAGGTTTGGAAGGGAACTGAACTATGAGAATGGTGATTCCTTCAATAACAAGGATATGCAGGATGATTTCATATTTCTTGATCTCAAATGGGAATCAACTTTTGTGTAGGTATGTCAATGTCTTTTAAATTACAACCATAAGTGCCCAATATTTCAAATGAAATTATCATTCTTCTTCATACATTATCAGATTAAGATAAAAATTGACCTGTGATGACTCTCATTCCTTCTATAACCATGATGAGAAGGACACAAACCTATGGAATAATACATATATCATACATCCAAAGGGCTTGAACAGTTCATGATTCTCAAATCTATATATAGTGAGGCTAATTAATTTCTATTCAATGTTTATCATAACAGTCATGAATCTTGTGGGTATAGGGATTTCTAGTTATCATATCTTTCAAATCCTGAATCATCACCATATAGGGAATCAAATGCATGTAAAACCATATCAGTGTAATGATATGATTGTATCCATACAAGGGAATACACCTACAGAATGTCAAAATGGTCTGATTATACTATAAGGAATTGGATTCCTATTATTACCAGGATACACAGGACACCTCCCTGAGGATCGTTCTCAATACCTGGTGCCTAATTATACCATATAGGTCTTTAATGAAAGATGTTAAACTACAAGGGTTAAAAATAGTATTGGGATTGTCTCCTAATAAATTCTTGATTCATCATGCACCTTATAAAGGGTCAATCCCATCCTCATAATATTAATCATCTTCCTACATGGAGGAAAAATGCGGAGTTCTTTGTTATATTGACTCAACATATAAAAAGGTAACCATTAACTGGAATTGTAAAAATAACCAAGTATACATAAACGTGAATTTTTTTATGGACCCCATATACACATTGAAGTATTCAAAACCTGATATTTTTATAGAAACCAATCCCCTATACGGATTACGAAGAGATACATGAATATATCAGAAATATATAATAGAGTCATGGATTAGGAAATACTTTCCCTCAAAAGAGTGTGATGAGACCGCACTCCCATCCCTTCAACCAATGACTGTTATAATATAATGTTGGTTCAGAAAATACAACTAACTATATTCATTTGGAAATTAGGTTCAAACTTAGTGACCGATATGAGAACTATTGGGGGTTTCTATAGAAGATAAATGTTAATGTAAAGAATGATGTGAAATATTGAAAATAAATCCACCACAACAATTAAACTTCCAAGCGTTACAATATACATATTTTTCAGGAAAAAATAATGGTGAAGTTGAGATGAAACATTTAACTAGGTTTTCTTCTTTATAGGTTAAAATGAATATACATTCTAGTTCTTATAAGACCATTTTATTCATTACATGCGATTGATATTTTCCACCAAACAATAATGGTAAAAATGATCTGAAATCATATATCTCAAACATCTTCTTTACATGTTAAGGAAAATAGACTTCCTATTTATCGAGGGACAATTCAATTCAAACCATATGAGTGTTATTTTCCTTTAAAATATAATCAAAAAATATTTGTTGTAATAACAATATTTATATTAACATTAAAAAATTTCTTCTATTTTGATTGATTATAATAACAATTAACAAATACCTTATATTCTCTTCCTTTTTTATTTAAAAAAAAGATAAAATATATGGATATCTTGTTTTGATTATATATTTAACCCCAATTATATGTTTTTATAGATAAAAATATTAAATAATAAATGAAAACTGAAAATAAAAATCTCAATAATAGAATTTTATACTACGCCTACAAGAATAAAAACATAAAGTAACTATGAATATGATTAAAATAAATAAATAATATGAAAGGATTCCTCATAAATAAAGAAAATATTATCCAAATGATGCACTCCCATTGAATTTATTCATTTGAAATAATATATCCACCAATATAAAACAATTATAGAATATAAATGACATAAATACCTAATGTACTAACCAGATAATTCTTAAATAAGAAAAATTTATTTGTATGGCTATCGCAACATGATTAAACATTGACTTACAAGTGTTTTGGTCCAATAAAAAATCAATGAAAATTTACTTTTTTCTATTTATTTTATTTTGTGTTTAATTATGTTAGTAACAATTTTGTCCGAAACCATCACTAATTGAAACTGGTAATATCATCACACATCAATACCCATGGTTTTGTGAAACATGGGTGGTGGATTCTATTCTAAAAGAAATACCCATTGTTTTCAGAAACCATTGGTATAGAATGAGATATATTAATGGGGTTTCAATATTTTTTGGTATATCTCCTTCAGAAAACATGATTCCCTCAGGCTCTCAATTCCACCTCATTTATAATACTTAATCCCCTAACCTATTATGAGCATAGTTCCATCCCTCCTATCCTCGGGAAAAATTCCCCCCATCAGTAAGTGATATTCATTAATTTAATGATTGTTTTGGTTGTGAAATGTAAGACTTCCTTCCAAAATATTCTTTTATATCTTCTATCATGGTCGATTTCAATTTGAATTCTCTGTAGTTCTCCCCTAATTCATGGCTTATTTGTTTTTGATCTTCGTTGACATCAAATATGATAGTTTTAAATCCATCTCCTCTTCGGCTGGTAAATGTTTTTATTTTTATCTATGCATGTGATTCTACTAGATCATGATCTAATTACATAAATCATCATGTTTTTAAATATATAGTTTAATATAGATCAAGTATAGTATATGAAATTACTAAAATAAATATTTTAATTATAATTTTTATATTTAAAAATATATTAGGGTTTCATTTGAATTTTCCATTGATTTTAGATTATCTTGGTTGAATATTTTAGGGATTTTGATATATTTATTGTTTGGAATCATATTTATGTTATATATGGGGGTTTATATCGTTTTTTATTATCCCAGAGTTAGGATATGTAATTATTGAAATTTTACTTGTTATATAATGAGCAATGGATAAACTATTTATAACATAGTTTTAACCCGAAATGATATAATTATATGATGATTTACATGATTAAACTAATATATGTATGACTATAATATTACTTTATTTTTGAAGATGGGCCATTCGGATTTTACTACATATTTAATATAATGTTTCATGAATAATTATTCAAATTCTAAATTAGAATTTACACATGAGTGAATGAAAAAATATTATGTAAAATTATTAAATATTTATATTTAAAATGATGAATAATTTTATACCATTATTATTAAAAAATAGTTATATATGACAATGATAAATGTGATTAGAAAATTATATAAGTTATAATGATTTTTTTTGGATCATATTCACATTTTGAAACATGGATTATATTGATATGTATTGAAATAAGAATTTATTTCTTTAATAAAATATTAATTTTATGTAACATGGTTTCACCTATTTGGATAAACTATTTAGTATAACCTAGTTGTTCCTTTAGAATAATTATATTTTTATTTTATCATGTATTTAGTAGTTAGGCATTTATTTCCACTACATTTTAAATTAACTATTTACCTCATAAACACACATTACAACAATTAAGATGTTCCATCGGTAGTGAATTAATTTATGGGTTTCATAAAGTGAGATGGAATGGAGAAATTTTTTATTATTGATGGAATGTCTCTAAATTAAATACATCATAAATTGAAATATAACATAATGTGAATAGTATTTTCATTTTGTTTGAATAAAATAAGTGATGTTAAAATTAAATAATTTTTTTTGACCAAATATTGTCCTCATTTTCGTTTTAAAAAGAGAATACCTATATTGATATGAAGGAAACATTTTCCTGTTATTATTCTATAGTTAATTACTAAAATTCATCCACCATGTTTGAATTTATATTAATATACCTTGGTTTTTTTCTAGTATATAATTAATTCATTCATTAGAGGTATGGTAGATTATTCTATAATGGTGACTAATATCATTAATTGTATTAAATTTTCTTTCCTATCGGATTTATTTAATTTACTCTATATTATAATTAAAATATGACTTTGATTTTTAGTTTAATTTGAATTATGGTTTAAATGTTTTATTCGAACATATCTAATATTCTGTGTAATAGAACAGATAAAATATGTATGTATCTTATCGATTATATTTCAATTGATTTTTAAATGAATTTGGACATTAGTTATATTTTTCATTTGAAAGTACTTCTGATGGTGGTATTATATAGTTCCAATATTATAATGGAGTTAAAATACTATGGTTATCCCAGCAAGAAGTTAGCTATGATATATGGACATTTATTTTTCAAACAATATATTATGATTGGCCACAAAATTATGAGATGAGACAATATTATATGATTCATAAATACATAGCAATTATTGGAATATAATGATTTCTATTTGATCGCTTTCTATTTTTTCATCATCATATGGGATATAGTATGATAGCGAACAAAAGAAATGATATCAAAAAACATGAGGAAATTATTGATGATGATGATTTTGACAGATTGAAAATTATAATGGCTAATGCCTATACTCATCTATATCAAGAATGTACTAAAAAATGTAGTTAGTTTTAATGCACCTATATATTCTAAAACACATGTAAGGAATTTATATTACTGCCATTTATTGTATTCATAAATATTTAAAGGAATTAATTAATGATGGATCATATATTCCATCAATTATTTATAATGCATGAATGTTGACAAAGATACTTGTATTTTATAATAATAAAATTCATTCTTTTCAGAATGATTTCAATTTATATTTGGAGGAAAAAAATTAACATTATTTTTGTAAATAATGTGTTACATCTCAATGGAAGGAAAATGGAAATGGAGCACCATCTCTGGTGAAACAAAATTCCATGTAGAACTATCCGAAGATTCTCAGGCACGAAAATATATTCATTTATATAGAGATATCATATAGTATGTAATATCTTGATGCTAAGAAAATAAAATGAAATGATGATTTGGATCATTCTTAAGATGGATTAACATGGTGTGACTTTTATAAACCAAATCCCTATTTTTCATTTGAGGTCTGTTGTTTGGGTCATTCCTATGATGGTTTTAATCTTTTTGTTCATATTCTTATTAGTCACAACACGTGACCTATTTTTTTACACATTTATAATATACTTTCAATGATGTGTATGAAAAAACAATTCTATTTCATGATTATACTAATATCTTGACATTCTAATATTATGAATGATAGTACCATATACATACCACCTTTAAATAAAAAGTTGATGTATCAATGGGATATGGGTGTGTTCACAATCAATTATTCATAATAATATATTTTAGATGCACTCTATCCTTCTATGAAATTTAAATCATTTCCATATTTATGAAAATATGTCTAGTTAGAGCTCAAAAAAACTATCATTTCATATTATTATGAAAAATACGTGAAAAGGAAGGCTAATATATCAGTGTATTTTTCATTTCATGGGACATCAATGATTCCTTCAAATGGATCATCAATACAATAAGAATCACAAGATGCATGATAATATTATTGACACTGAATAACCACGTCAATATATGTCTGTAATTGATGTTTTCAATGAATTGAAATATTTCAGTTTTTAAAAGCAAATGGTCAAGTTAAATCGAAAAAGTGGAATTATATTGACCCTGATGAAAGTTATATTAAAAAAATATATCTATCATTTTTGTGGTTCCAATGTTGTCTAACATTTTTTATGTCGTCATTTTGACATAATGAAAATTGGAAAAAAATGTGAAATGTTTCTTTCAATTCTTATTAAAATCAAGGGGAAGACTAAAAAACACATCCAATTTCTTCAGGACATGTTGGATTAGGGTATTCAACCATAACTACATTATATGTGTATTGATGAAAACAATAATAATTTTCCTTGTTTTTCTAATGGGATGAATAATTTTGAATAAATTAATTTTTAATAAGTATTTTATAATAGAATGGTTCCTAATTTTCATTTCCAAAACATATCTAAATGAGTCAATGGAATGGATTTGAAACTAAAATAATTAAAAACTAATGATTATAACATCTATTATCATGAATTCATTCAAATATAAATCCATAATTTTCAAACCAATAATGTAAGGGTTATAGTGATTTTTTGGTTCCATTTTTTAGATACATTTTTAGTAAAAACAATTGATGTCATTCATGATAAAATTATAGTAAGAGAATCCATTAAATTATGATGAGTATGAAAAAAAATCCTTCACAATTTTTCCCTTGAATTCTACATTTAAGAGTTCATCTTATAACTGAAAAACATCTTGGGGGAACAATTTATTTTAAATGGATATTTCATTTTGAAATAAATATGTTCAAAATGTAATATTATGTAGGAAAAAGGAACTGTCCTGAAGGCTCTATTTTGAGAGTTTATCAGGATAAAGAATGTATATATTTTTGTAAAATGAATTTGTATGATGGGAGAACATGGAATAACAGGTAATGGGAAATAAATAAGAGAAATATGGGATAATGTTTCCCTCATTTCCATGTATTACCAAAATATGAGTAACTCTTTTCCCTTATACATTGGAAACATTGAGATCTGAATAGTGGAATATGCCACATCACACACTATTGTATGACTATGGGTTTTTATGAATATATGAGGTTTGTAATTTGAATAATTATATGATTTCTAATACTATTTAATATCACATATACCTTATCTTTTATTATCATTTTATGTAGAATATACAATCAAATTATATGTAGAGTTCATCAATCTTTTTCATTGTGAATGAGAGATTCATTGCATATACAAGAGTTTCCTACTTAGATGAAATCATAGGTATCACCATAACATTAATTAACATTAATATAGAATGAAATTTTATTATATTATTTATATATATATATATTATTTAGTGGGTTTAACTATTAACTCCATTTCTCCAAAATATGATAACTATAATTTTGTCCCAATTCAATTGATTGTGATTCCAAATCATTTATAATCAATGGGTATAAATTTTTTACAACTGATGGAGAGGTGAATATGAGAACCCAACATGATGACATTATGAAAACTATGACAATGAGCTATTAGTCAAGTTCATTTAATATTATGACTCAATTTGAAAATGTACCTTATTAGGGGCATGTAGGGAAAATGTTATTATCAAATAAAAAATATCATGGTCGAGTAAATATGATGAAAATTAAATTTTTGGATTCAATGACATGACACGGTACATTTATTAATCATTTTGGACTCATAGTAATTGTCAATAGTTGATTCTTATATACAAATGAACCATAAAATTTGGCATCATTGGAAATATAGTAGTTTTATGTGAAAAATCATATGAGACCTTATTATGGTGTCATTAATGATGAAATACCAAGACTTATTTTTCATGATGCATGGGATGAAATTGAAATCATTGACACCACCATAGTGTAAATGAGAATATTGATTTGGATGACTCAAAATGTCCCACTGTGAGAGTTTATGTTCAACCTAATGTAGGGGTGGAAAATTTATAGGGTCATCTATATATTTTCACTTTCAATATAGTTTACTGTGATGTTGGTTTCCTAATTTACTATTACTGTAAGTACATTAATTCATATTTTATTTTTAATTATATTTTTTATTTTAATATTATTTTTTTCATTTCATTTTGTGATGTTTTTTAAAATTAATAAAATCTAGTTTATAATGGGTTATGAAAATATATAAAACATGGTTTTATATTTTTTAATCAAACATTTTATGAAATTTTTATGATATGATTGACATGTAATATGTATGCATGATTTTTAGAGTCCCATTTATAAAAAATGATTATTTAATTCTTACACAAATAATGAAAAACCCTGAAGAAGTTCAATTGAATAAATTACTTCAGATTGATTGATAGATGAACGAACATGGGTTTAATCTTATTCTTCCCTTAGTGAGTTTAATAACTGTTCAATTTTTCTTATTCATTACATATAATTTGAGGTTCATATTATTTATCAATTCTTTGTGGACATTAATTTGAACCATAGTTGATGCATACTCACAATACTCGCATGTGTCTGAGTGGGCATGCTCCAGGGCCAAGAATGAGCACCATTTGTTCATCTTCCCCCCTAACCCACTAGAATACACCACATCTAACATACATATCCATCCTTAGATGGAGCCTCCAGAGATGTTATCACCCTTTCCTTCCTCTCCATTTCATTTAACCTCTTCTTCCCATACAATTTCTAAACTTATTCAATGCATATAACAATCTTTATCGTATACATATTCATCGATACATCCCCAACACTACTCCTCATATCCTTCCATGTATACCCCACCTCCATTTTCGACTATCCATCAATGATATGATTATATTACTCCATCAGTTTCCATTCTAATGCTGGTAGATCACACAGATCATGCATCTTAATAGACACTTCCTTTAGAAGCTACTAATTTGTGACAACCCACTGATCAATCATAGCCTATTAGGAAGCCTACATCTGGTTTTTATTATAATATTTTCAAATTATACAACATTATATCGGTCCAATTATATAATGAATTAATTATTCTTTTCCCCTTTTATCATATTCATTAGGATCTTCTATTAGGTGGCATAAGATCATCCATACTTGGGATTCCTAGAATCTCTGTAGATAAATTCTTGTGGTTTATATTGAAGAAAAATTAGAATATAGGTAATAATGCTATGTAGTGTTGAAAATTCATGGGAACATTATCCAAGTATCACGATATAATTTAAGTGAAACCAGTATAATGGAAGAATATTGGTAATTATATCAAGGATAAATCATGTGCATATATATGTCTAATAATTTTTTTTTAATTTATATATATAATTGTTATATATATATGAATTAACACGTTTTTTTGCACCATCGATTTAACATTCCCTTTGGTGAAGATGCTAAGGTTGAAATATTTTTTAATATTTGGGGGTTTCAATGATCATATAAGTATGATGTATATGTTGGTTGGAGGATAATATCTCATTCTAATTTGGAGGGTTAATGAAAATTACATGACTTTCAAAAAACAAAATATAAAAAAATGGTCTCACATTAGAATATTGATGAGTTTATGGTATTCCAAATATTTTTCCATATGTATTAGGAATAAACAACAAATATTCAATGATGTATTTGCAAACATTCAAGAACACTACAATTCCATATTACGAGAATAACCAAGTTCTTTAATATGAATATAAGTATTATTAATATTTATATTGTTACATAGTTATATTATTCTGCAAAAATGTTAGTTTTATTATTGTTAATCCTATTAATATAAGTATGGAAATACCCCTCTCAAATAGAATATTGGCCAGTTGGCCAATTGGATCAATTGACTAATGGTCTAATTTAAAATATTCTAAATGGACTTATGGAAAATTGAACAACTGTCCTAATTGAATAATGGACTAAATTACTAGTTTTTAATTGGAGAAATATAAAATTGGTGTATTGGAATAATTTCCAATGGGCCGAATATCTAATTGGAATAATGTCGTAATTTCCAATTGGCCAAATGGCATAATGGCCATTTTTCCTAATGTTGTAATGTAAAATTTTATTATTGGCCTAATAGAAAATTTTCCTAATTGAATACGGTCCTAATGGCCAATTGAAAACTTGGACCAATGATATAATTTCTTAATATGAATTGGCCAATTGGCTTAATTACCTAATGGACTAATGCCCAATTAGGAAAATTTCTAAATTTCCAAATGTTTAATAGGAAAAATGTCTTAATGTGTCAAAGAAAACTTGGGATAATTGAATAATTCACTAAGGGTCTAATAGAAAAAAGTTGAAATCCCCATTTTACAAATTAGACTAATGGCCTCATAGCCAATTGGCCAATTGACCTAATGGTGTAATGGATGATTTTATGAATGACCAATTAGACTAATGAACTAATCATCTAATAGACAATTGGACAAATATCAAAATTAATTAATGGTCCCAATGGACTAATGGACTAATGGTTTAAGGGACTAAATTCTAAATTTCCATAATGAAATTATTGAAAATTCTCCTAACAACCTAATGGAAAATTGTCCTAATGACCTAACAGACATTTGTCCAATTGTCCTAATGGACTGGTGGCCTCCTGGCCTAATTTATAATGGCTTTATGATGAATTGTAATTATTTCCTAATGTAAAAGTTTCCAATTGGCCTAATTTCCAAATGAACTTATGGAAAATTTGCAATATGACCATATAGAAAATTGTCCATTTTCCATAATAGCCAAATGAACAACTAGCTAATAGTACTAACGGGATAATGTACAATTGGCCTAGTTTTCTAATGGAATAATTAAGTAATTAAAATATTGAATAATTCATAATGGATTAATGGACTAATTGCTTAATTTATAGTTGACATAATGGAATAATAGCCCAATGTCCAATTGGCCTAAGGACATAATTTTGAATTTCCCTAATTGCCTAATGGTGAATTAACCAAATGCAATAATGGATTAATGTAATATTGTCTTAGTGGAAGATTGGAAAATTGGACCATTAGTCTAATGGAGAAATGACCAAATTTCATTACAGCCTAACATCCTAAGTACCAATTGGACTAATTTAGCCCAAAAAATAGCATAAATGGTCATATTGGCCAAATTGGACAAAATTTGTTAAAATGGGTCAAAAGAACTAATTGAACTAATTTAACTAAATGGGATAATTGATCTAATTGACCTAGCTAGACTGAATGGACAAAATGGACTAAATATACTAAATGGACTAATTGGGATAAATGGCATAAATGGCATAATGGGTCTAAATGGATTAAATTTCCAAATTTTTCTAAATGGAATAATTGGGCTATGTGGACTAAATGGAATAATTTAAATAAATGGAAAAATTATAATAAATTAAAAAACATAGACTAAATGGAAAATTTTACCCAATTGGGCTAATTACCTAATTCTCCAAATGGAAAAATTGGCCAATTTGAGAAATGACCAATTGGCCAATTTACCAATTCACCATAAAACATAACATAAAAAGGAACTTAACTATAAATGGTTCAAAATTAACAAGGGAATGAATAACCAAATAACACAACATATATATAATTGAACATAAATTAATATAAAATAAGAATCCATATCATACCATTGTTTATCATGAAATTTTTTATTTATTGTTTTCTTATTTGAAAAGTATTAAATTTAAAATTAAATATATATTTATATATAAATATATATATATATGATTCTTCATTTTGTCGATTTTTCAAATAAATATTATTTTAATTCATTTTTTTAACCCTTTTATATTATTTAGTAATGTAGGATTATACTAATAAATGTAATTTTAAACAACTGGTGTTGGGCTTCGAATGTCATGTGCTTTGAGAAAAATTAATATTCTAGAGTTGAAAGAAAAATGATGGATGTTCCTTAAATGCACATAAACAAGAAAATAATGATTTTTTATATTTAAAATATTTATACATATTCAATAATTAAATAACTATTTTATATTTTTAATAGTCTACCCTAGGGAACCTTATTATTAACGAAGATAAAAACATCCATCCAAATGAACATTTGAACATGGTATGACATTAGGAGAAATAATATAGAGTATGATCTATACATGTGGACAACAAAATCCCTAATATGTAATGGTCCCCTTTAGGATCCTCTCAATCACCATAAACCAAAGCACTTATTTAAAAGAAAATTAGGCAAAAACCTTATTGGAGTTTAAAATAAGTAAAAATATCACCGATCAATTAATGAAAGGAATATAATTTATATATTAATAATATACATTAGAGGATGCTAAAACTATTGGATTATATATAGAATCAATGGACACTTTTATTGTTTCTACAATTGGTTCCAATAAGGGACATAGTAGAAGTTGAGATGATGGAGGTGTCAGTGGTGATAGTGATTATGATAATGATGATTAATATGATTCTCCATATGATGTTTTTAGTGATGAGGAAGATATTTATTGTTATTAGTATGATGATTTTGGTAATGTGATAGATACACATCCCCTCTATTTTTACATAGCAGTAATGAGGCATGTGTTTTTTATTGACATTAATTTATTGGTTTTATGGATTTAAATGTCTGTTTTAGTATTTTATATAGTTTGAAAATTATTAAAAGTGATTTTTAATGTTAATTATATATTATATATGTATTTAATTGAATATGTACTATGGTTTTTATTTTATTCACACGTTCAGGATGGGAAAGAAGGGTTGTTTCTTTCAATTGGGGTTAGGATTCTAAATACATAGTTCAATGAAACCATGTAATATATTTTCGTCTTGGAAAATAGATTAGTAAGTTTTGGAGTACCATGGGTATAGATATATACCTAATTTTAATCCTTAACCATTCTTATAGTTATACCCTCTGATTGATAACTCCTTTGGTTCCTGTGACGGCATAAAACACACTTGTTGATCACGCAGAGGCTATCAGACAATCTCTTTTAATAATGCAACTTGAAAAAAGACGTGAACCTAAAAATAATACAATAGCCCCTTTAAAATAATTTTTTATTAATTTTAAAAATTTATAGGGGCTTTTTGGTTGTGGATATTGATGAAATCTGCTTATACAGTTCACATGGCCACATGAATCCCATGGTGACATTCTTCCATTTCATAAAATATCTTGTTGGTATGTCACCTTCATTATATGAAGGGCCTTGGACATTTTTATTAGATTATTTTATGAAACTATGGATCCATTGAAAATTTGGGGTGTTCTTAAAACAATGGATTCAAATCACCATAAGATCTATTATTTTTCACCTGATAGGTCATTGAATATGAGAGTCATTGTCATTGAAAAAACTCACAATCCATTGATATATCTCATATCCTTATAGAATAAAGAATGAAATACAGGAGGAGAAGAAAATATCTTCATAAAAATATAGGTTATGTGTTATTTCCCGCAAAAGGGGTCATATAACGTTTATGATCACCATTGACACAAACAACTCCCATAAAAACCCAATATGAACTTGCAAGAGGCAATAGATATGTTGGCCTAATATCATGGAGGCTACATTGACAATATGACATATCCACATGAAAGACACCAAAGAAGTCATCTAAGATCACAAAAAACCATCTCCACATGCATCATGATCTTATAATGACCACTATACATAACAAAATTACCTTATAAAATCCCCTTAACCTCTCAACCTGATTAAGGAAAACCAATTTGATCTGTCAGTGTCCAATGAACATGGTGATTTCAGAACATTATCATTTTCAATGAATAAAATGGGATTTTATGATTAATAAATTGTTTGATCATTTGAATCATGTGATTATAGAATCCCTGTAACAACTCCATATCAAATATATCTGATATATGTTTTAAAAAGTGGAATATTAATTGGACGAGGAGGCCTATAAATCCCCCATAGAAAAACAAAACATTCAAAACACATACATATGGTCGATAGATGACTGCTACATGGAATCAATCGAGAAGTCTTCTTTGAGTAGTCAGTAATGTAATTGAAAAATCCAACTTCCAGTTAAAATCTATGTAATGACTTTTGAGATCACATGAAATGCATATGTTATTCACATAATTATTCTATATAAAACAAAATATACTTTTGGATTATTAATCAGATAATGCGTAGGAGGCCCCACATGTTGGTTAGGTAATGGGATACCTAAATTAATGTAAAAATAGGTTAAAATTGAGGAACCTATAAAAAAATCATTGAATTAAATACTATATAATATTTGTTACTTATGATAATATAGATTCAAAAATCTTCATGTGCTTCACATTAGTTATCTAGATCATGAGGTAACACCAAAACACATATCCCTTGTCAAACAATAATTCCACAACATTCTATTTGGATTATACAATGTATCATGGACATGTTAGGCATGTCACATGACACCCATAAGGAATGATACCCAATTATTTTAATTATTCTGGATTTCTTGACAAACCATACAATAAATTCAGAAAATTTGAACCATGTTTTGCCGTGACATAATGAAAAATCAACTATGTCTTGTGATGTCACCTAGACATGTTGTCCAGTATTCATGATTCCATTTATGTAGATAGGTTGGTTTCAGGATGTGTTCCCGGCATGTCATCCATACTATGAGACACCATCCAGACATGTTATCCTTCCTCTTTTTATGTCCTCCAAAAAATTAATCCAGATCATGCGGAATTATCCAGAAAAGACATATAGGTCATGTGACAACCTCCTCATATTTCAACCTTCATCATGAGATGTTCTCCGAATATGTATTAAATTTATTTTATTTTATTTATAAATGTCAACAATATAATGAGATTGACATTAGGAATGTCCATTATGTATCTATGAAATGTCCATACATCTCTATACATGTAATAAAATCATCAACATAATTTTATGGACCAAAATAAGACATGATAATTTAAAAATCATAATATTTTAAGAAGTAAACAATTCCATGTTGATCTAGTGACTCGGAACATGATTATCATGCCTAGTGGATATATTAGGGAAACCTCAATGGGAAATCCACGGTCTAACTAAACTACAATGACTCTAATTATTTATATATCTAGGATACATTAGATGCCTTCCTAAATCCTAAGTTCTATATCGAATATCCGAAATGAAACCATTGTATATAAGTCCTAATACTACAGAAATACAATCAGTAGGTTTCCTACCATAACTAGGATATATAGGATACCTTTCAAAGACCTAATATCAAATGGGAATCTACTTTGGTGTAAGTCCCTCCCTGTCTATGACACTCAAACCATCTAGAAGAAATGTTTCCCATTTAATTATCATTCTTCCTCATCCATCAACGAATTGATAAGGAAACTAAACTATAAGAACTCATATTTCTTCCATAACAAGGATATGTAGGACTCGTTCCAAAGGCCCAAGATCAAATGGGAATCTAATTTGGTGTATGCCCCACTATGCCTCTATTATTGAAACCATCGGGACCTAATATTGGGAATTATATTATAATTATTCTTCATATATCATTTTACTTAAAAATAATCTGGAATAGGATGAGTGTTCTTCTTTCTATGACCAGTATGAGTAGGATGACTTCCAAATGCCCAATATCTGTTTCAAACATCCAAATGGATTACTCATAAGAAGTGTATCACATATATATACATCGCGACAAATTACATGATATCCATTGTCTATCACACCATGCATGGATCAGGTGGTAATATTAATCTAAAATTTTCATATCATTCACATCTTGAATTTTCACTGTCCATGGATACCATAGTTTGTATGCCCTAATCAATGGCATGATATGACTATATCATAAAAGGGAATCCACCTCAGGGAGACTCCCAAGGGTCTGACTGAAATATGATGACTCTTAATCCCTCAATAATTTGGATACACAGGACACCTACCTGAGTATCACGATCAACATTTTTGGCCTATGTGCCCCCATATATTTACTTCCCTCGCGAAACTAATGTAAATGGGATTATCCTAATATGTGTTTTTTATTCCTTCTATATGTGGGATACAGAGGATAGCTCATAAAGAGTTAATTGTATCCTCAGTATATTAATCAACTCCCATAATGGATACAAACTCCTTATTTCCAAGATATATGTATTTATCATTCAACAGTGTCCCCTTTAATGAGAAGTGGATGATGATCATCAAATACATACATATGTAATCATTATTAGTCCCACCTTTAAAAATGTAAGGATTAAAAACATGATCATTTTGGATGTGTATCCTATCTAGTATTAGTATTAAGAATAAATTCATGAAAATATCTTAAATCTAGAATAGATTAGTAGATTTGGGAGACATCCAAACCTATCAACCAATTTTCATTCTTATCTGATGTGGGTTCTAAAAAAATAATAGACCACTTGCCTTTTGAAATCACGTCCACACTCAGTTATGGTTTTTAGAACCATTGGGATATTATATGTTAAATAAACATTAATGATAAAACTTATGTTAATTATTGAAAATACATCAAACCCCCAACAATCAAACAATCTTGTGATACCATCTGAATCATTCCCACAAATCAATAATGGGGAACTCTATGTGAGTCCTTTATCTGGTTCATCTTATTTATAGGTTAAAAATAGATAGAATATCTAGTTCTAATAAAAAATATTTGTAAAAACCATTGATATTCTCTTTACCATGAAACAAAAATGGTGGACTCGATATGAAATCATTTAACTGAAACAACTTCTTTATACGTATAGAAGGATAGATTTCCCAGTTCTCATTGAACCATTATTTTCATACCAAGATGGTTCTATTTTCCATGAAAAAATTATGAAACAATATTTAAGGTAATAAAAACACCAAAATCTACATTAGAATTAACAAAAATATCCCCCTTTTTGTATGATTACTATACCGAAAAATATAACAAAATATTCTTGTATAATTTATTATAAAAAACATAAATAAATCTTATCTATTTATATTATATATTCATACCCCTTTATCAATTTATTTAGATAATCATAATGATGAAATAATTAACATTTAATATATATTGATCATGCTTAAAATATGAATTTTCACATAAATACCGGAAAATATAAAACTAACTTGCACATTCTAAAATAATATAAAATTATTAATGATTCACATTAAAGGATGAAAATAGTATCCAAAAGAAGCACTCTTCTTGATGTCAATCTTCATAAATAACACAACCCGATCTATAAGATTATTTGAACATATAATAAACATACATATATAATTTATAATATAGAAAATTTTCAATAAAAAATTTAATTTGTAAGGAAATAATAGCATCATTGATAATTGGAGTACAAGTGGATGAGTCATAGAATAAATTCCTATGTTTATTACTGTCCAATTCGGTCAGTAGCATAATTTTTGTATCTATAAATATTTAGAAAAATATATTTAAGTTGAATGAGAATATAAAATTTGAGATTCATAAACAAATTTTTTTCGATAAATAAATATACATAGAGAGAATTTTTATCAAAAAGATTTCTTTTTTACAAAATATCGAAACATGATACTGTTGGAACCTTCTATAAATATATTTTATAGAAACCAGTATTTTACATTATAAGAATATGATGATCATAAAAAACTAGTCTTATTTCTATTTCATTTCATCATAACTAACATCTTATAATATTACTCCCTCCCTTGAAAAATATTTTGTCATGTTTCATTAAAATAAAGAATTTACTTATTTATATTGAAATTATATTTTTTAAAAATGTTTACATTATCATATAATTGAACATTTTATTTTGAATCTTATTTTCTCAATATATTATTTTCTTTATTGAGCATAGAAATTTTATTCTCAAATAAATACATTTTTTTCCTTTTAATTAGGAAACTCACAAATATAACTCCTCAAAATTCAGTTTTCAAAAATTAAATTTTTATTTAGTGTAGTAGGATTATTATTATAATTAGTAAATTTTCCATAATTTTTATTAATGAGATTTCTTTCTTCATGAAATTCATCAAATAGTTAACAATGTTTTTATGAATTAGGATTAACAAAATCATTACATGAAGAATTTTGAGAAACCAAATCATTAATAGATGTTTTATTATACTTTTTTTAGGCATTGAATAAATATAAACCCGAATGATTTTACATATCATCATATAGAATCATTAACTAATTATATAAGGTTATAAGAGCTTGAATACTAATCTGTTTACCACTTCATATGTTTTTAATGGAACCTTATTCCTTAGTACATCTCTGTGTAGCTTAATAAGAACATTTCATATTCATCATTAAGATCTTAATTTTTCATCATTCTTCTACATTCGACACACATATTTGTTATGGATGGGATTTAAATATTCATATAATTTTTTTTTTATTTACCTATATTTCAGTTTATTTTGAAATTATTCTATTATCAAATACTTTTCACTTCATCATTTTTTTTGTATTATTTTTCATTGTTATTCTACCATTAAATTTGGAATTTTAATATGCATTAATCTTCTTCCCTGAGATCAATGAATCTGAGGAATCACTATAACAGTTTGAAGAATAATATTTTTATTTAAAATGAACTCTGTTTCATTTTTCAGTTTAGTTGGGATCGTTATTCTTCAATTCAACCTCATATTTTAATAAAAATGGAAAAAAATAATCTAGAGAGTTATTTGGAAAATCAATAATTTTTTGATGGATTTATATTATTAATGAAGCATCTGTATTAAGGATTATTCTATTCATTCATGAATTAGTACAATTTTTATAGATTTACTAAGTTAAACCATTTTTTTGTAAAAATTTCTAAAGTTATTGATCTTTTACTTTACATTTTTTTATTGACATTCTAAATTTTTAAAATTTAGCTGTATGAATTCCATGCATATAACTATATAATTTTCATGTACCATGATAAGTGAAATATAACACTATGTGAATGTTTAATGTAGTTTTAGTCAAATATATAAGAATCCATAAACATATTTTAAGAGTACATGGATTTTTATATCAAAACATATTATGTGGAATCAATTCCAGGATAAGTGTCGTAAACTAAATTAGTTATTTTATAACTTATATCCATCAAATTTTATACAAAATACCAATATTTTCCATAAATACAGCCATTAGATCTCTCCCAAATCTATAACAAATTACATTGAAACATGGTTATTTCACAAGATAGAAAAATTCATTATCCTCATTATCCATCATTGTAAATGAAATTTATTTGTTGTTTTTCAAGATTATGAAACAATTTTAATACAATTATTATAAACATATTAACTATGTTAACAAATTCTCTTAATGGAAATCTGTTATTCTAATCAATGTTATCAATAAATTGAAAATAAAGATTAACACAATATTCCTAAATGGGTATCCCTTATACACCAAATAATAATATTGGGAAAAATAATAAACAATATATGAAATAATTAAGGTTCACCTTTTCTACCATGGGTTGCATAAAGAATAGTTATAGAGTATAGATAGCTGAAGATGAATATATGTTAGTTATTATTTAAATGTCAAAAGAAAGATAAATTAAAATGGAAACCAATAAATTGAATTTTTTATGTTGTTTTTTCTAATTGACATAGTCGACTATTCAAATCCTTACTGATGAATTATAGAATCAAATAAGATATAAGGAGAAACTATTAAAGGGGGATATTTATGAACATAGACTTATATAATAACATGAATCTTATCATAGGTGTTTTTGGGTAAAACCACCAAATATAACAAAACAACCTTTCAAATGAACAGATAAAACCTATTATTTTCTATAATGAGATGCACCAACCAAATGTTAATACACTTTTTTCATGAAAGAAAACACATAGTTAAATATTTTTTAGGTGTATAATCGATGTCAAATATGATTTATCTGTTATCCTATATCATGAATGAAATGATAAAATATATTACCAATTGAAAAAAGCAAAAAAATTCCTCTGATGAAATAGTTAATGTAATACCATTCCAAAGATTTTCTAAATGTACTCTAATGATTATAGAAGTTTTATAAAACAAATATTCAAGTTGATATATAGTATAATTATATTTTTCCTCCCTTGATATTTCATGATAAATTATGAAAATATCATAGAACATGAGTGCTTGATTTAAGTATGATTATAAAATAATCTTATCAATCCACATTGATGGTTTGTATCATTGTTGTCACGAAACGACCTTGGGCCCATGCCGTGACTACCCCAAGACCACCTTCCATAGGCCAGGGGCTGAAGACTGGCACCAAAGGCGTAAATCCAGATAAAAAAAGGAAGGCATTTACTTTATTAAATGTAAACACACACAACCAGAGTATAGGTGGAAGAAAACACTATGTAAAGCAGTATAACAAGTGTGCTGAATGTATAAAGGGGCCGGAATACAAGCCCAATAGAAAGGTACAACTACAACTAAAAGAAAGTACAACTGAAAAGACAAACAACTGAAAGGTGAAGCAACTACTGGATCATCCTCCGGGTTCCTACCTGAAGGGTAGGTATAGATTCCCTCCTCAGCACTCCACATCTATCGTCTTCTCCATGTGTCTTCACAATGAATTTCCACCTCTAGGTATCGTCCAGTCCTCATACAATCTGCCTCGGTCAGCGTTGTCCGTCGTCTGCATCCAATAAAACGAGGTGTGGGAATAGGCCGTGCAGGGGTGAGTATATCGATACTCAGTAGGGACCATGAGACCCTATAGGTCTCACTAAATCCAACAAGGATAAACCACAGATAAATATCTCAACAGATAACCTTTACGGAGGTATATTCCCATACATATACCTGAGTTATCAAATAACCCATCTCAATCATGAGGTAAACACAAAGGTTATTTACTCATCTCAAACTAGGATTTTATTCATGATGTCGAAACCATGGATACTGGAGAACTCCTCCTCTGTTGAGTAGAGTGGGATAGCTGCTACAACCAAGCACTTCCCACTAACCTTGGACTGCTGAAGTACTCCACCTTTAAAGTACTATGGGCCTGCTACTATAACCATGAGCATCCCACCTTGGCTCTGCTGCAATAACCAAGCGCACCCCCTCACAGTCTACAGAGGTACTCTTTCTGTCAAGTACTGTGGGTCTTCTGCTACAACCAAGCTCTCCTCCGCCGTGGGTCTTCTATATACCCAAGCGCACCCCACTGGGGTATAAGAATCACTCCAAGTCGATCGATCAACAGTGGTCATGTCTCATCCGGCTACTCGGTCTCTACACTCAGTAAACTCGTCTCCGAGAGGGTCCGTTCCACGAGATAAAAGTCGATACTTCCAAGTGTCACTTAACCTCAAGTATAAGTACCTTAAAGGATCTCATCGTCATAGTGGTCTCAATGAAACAGACGGCGTGTCAATCGGACGCCCGGTCTGTGAGTTATTAGCATTTCCATTCCAAGGGCCCGGTTGGATTACAACTACAATCCACCTAGCCATGCTCAAACTACATCTGAATCCTGTGTAGAGTATTCCAAATGCACAGTCTCATCAAGATGATTCCAACATAGTCGACGACACATCAATCGGACGTCTGACCCTTAAGTTATAAGTGTTTCCATTCCGAGGGCCCGATTGGTTTCGTGTTCAAACCAACCCGGATGTACTGAAACTTCACGGAAACCTTGATTGTAATATATCTAAATGATCGTCTTGATCCAAGGAATACTACATAACTAATAGTGCATTGATTGGAGGTCTTTAGCTAATGTTATGCTCGTTTAACCGAAAACGGTATAAAAAAGGGGGGTCAGGGCCCGGTCCGACCCAGCCCAACCCACCCTTGGTCGGACCGAACCGGGTCAACCTGACTCAGGTCCAGGTCTGACCCGGTTGGGCGTGGCCCGGCCCAGCTGGCCCAGCCCTACCCAGCCGGCGCGACCAGGCCTAGCCGGCGTGGTCCAGCCCGACCTGCGCAGCACGGCCAGCGTGGCCCGCCTTGGTCTGGTTGGGGGGGGGGGGGGTGCGCTGGCTCTGCTAGCTGGTTGAGCGTGGGGGGGGGGGCAGCCTCCCCCAGCAGGTGCGACATTAAACTGCACCTCTTAATTTCCCGGAATGACTTTTCCGTTCCAGTTCAAACCACCGTTGTGGCTCAGCCACAACGGTCTTCTTTCCATCACGCCGGATGTGCATTCTGCGGACCACGGGACGCACTCCGGTGGTCCAATTCGCCCACCGTCTGTGCCAGCGGCGCTCCTGGGACCTTCTCTTCACTACGACGACTTCAAATCATTTTTGCGTTCTCAATTTTTTGTCACCTGTCAATCCACGTACAAACAAACAACCAGCGGAGGGTCGTCGGGCCGTGTTCGTTCGGCCAATGCCCTCTGTGTTTGGCGTTATCAATTGGCCAAAGATAAAAAATGTTTTACATTGTACGAAGAACTATTTTATTCAAATAAAATTGAAACAATACACCCTAAAATTCCGCCACAAAATAACTATTCCCAACTCGCAAAAGAAAACATCCACAGATGAACTAGATAATGAGTTGATCTGCGTTCTTTATTTTAGAAGGGAATAACACGGGAATATAAACATACACAAATTAAACCCCCACCTCAAAAAGGATTCGTTGTATCCAAGTATCATAGATGAAGGTGTCGACTTCGTCGTCGTCACAGTGTACCCAAAGAAGTGGGGTCTCTGCTCTTGTCACAGAGAAAAGAAGTGAATTAGAGAACCGGGGAGCGTTCTTCGTTAATGGTTACTGTTCTTCATTAGAGAAGAAAACCATTCTTGATTTTAAGAGATGAATACTTCTCTCTTTTTTATTAAGAGCTCTCACCCCAAAGCTTTCCAACACAACAAAGCTCCCAAAAAAAATTAGGCATGTCTAATATTTTATTAACACATCCAATTCAAAAATAAAATCACTTAATTAATTAAATGAAGAGTTTTTTAATTAATTAAGAGAATGGTTGGTGAGAATTAATGGAGGGGAGAAGGTGAAGAAGTCTCATAAATTAATGGGGTTTCCAATTTATTGAAGGGAGTTTAAGGGATTTTAGTGGGAGATGAATGGTTGGGGCTCGTGTGGGCCCCAACTCTCAAATATCCACACATGAGAAGTTTGGTGGTTGTGGGTCCACCTAAAAATTCCCATGGGAGGGATTAACTTCCAAAGACATAAAATGGTTACAAAAACGTTATTTAACTTCTTAACTAACCCCAATTTTTATTTTACAACCCTCATAAAACACAACTGCGTTAAAGGTCCGCTTAAGAAATTACCGGCACTATGAGTACTTCGGTGCACTCAGATTTCAATTCTGAGCACCGCTTCAAAAGACAAAAAACCCGCACGTTCGTTCACTGAACGTACCTGAGCTAAACTTAAAAAACTTATTCCAGGCACACCAGGCCTCAGAATCAAGTATAGTCGGAAGCCACAGACTTGTAAAATTCTAAAGAAATTAATAAAAAAAATTTCTTGAAATTTCTGGGTCTTTACATTACTCCCACATCAGGTCTTTACATCCCCATAAAGTAATAACACACAGAAGGGGAAAAAAAGGTGTAATGAGCATGCATCTGAGCCTATTTCTCCCAAGTGATCCCTTGGAGGTTCCTCTGCTACCAACGAATATGGAAAAGAGGAATCAAAAATCCATGTAGGACCTGCTCTAGCCAATCCTAAATCTCCACTGGAACCATTGTGAATGTCACCCAATCATCGATACACAACTCCTCGTGGTCGATGATGTGGGATGTGTCTTGAACATATCTCCATAGCTGATATACGTGGGAGATGTCATGCAGCCGGTGAAACTGGGGTGGACAGGCCATGCAGTAATCCACCTCTCTTACTCTGCTAAGGACCTGGAAAGGTCTGATGAAATGCGGAGATAAATTTCCGCCCCAGCCAAATCTCCATAGACCTCGTCGAGGTGAGACCCATATGAAGACGTGGTCTCCATCCTCAAACTCTAGTGATCTTCGTCTCCTATCATCATAAGACTTTTATTTCTCTGTACAGTATTCATATGCTCCTGGATTATATGCACCTTCTCCGTCGTAGCCTGAACCATATCTGGTTCTACATGAGCTTCTATGATTTCCCCTTTGCTGAAAAGAGAAATCGGGTCTCATCCTCTAGATGAACCATGTTATTTTCCTAATACAGTAATTCCTAACATGAACATTAAAATTAATGTCATGGATTACGTCGTAAGGACTCAACGCTACTACCAAAAGATCCAACAGTTACTCTCGCCTCCAAGGGTCAAGTCACACTGTTGGCATCAGTGTGTGGCCACCGGGTCTCCTCCAGTAGGAATATCGAAAGTGAGGGTCATGTCAAAGGTTTTAAACCAGAACCTATTAGTGTAAACCACACATAAAGAAGGAAATAAAACATCTCAATGAAAGGTGAGTTTTATTATTGCAGCTCAAATTACAAAGAAACATTACAACCATAAAAAACAACAACATGGAAACTAGAAGCACCATGAACAATATCCTCCATGCCTAGAACAAGTCCTGCTCCTGTCCACCTGCTTCTGGAGCTCCATAGTACTATGCTTCAGCTGTCTGATGTTGTGCTCTCTCATGTCCACCCATTCCCTTCAGTCGTTGTGGACCTACAGGTGGTGGTGGTGGCAACACCTCGAAGCGTCACCCACCTCCAGCTGCACGACCAACTCTTCTACCTCGGTCTCCTGCTCCTTGCGGTCTGCCTCAATCAAACCTCTGACTCTTCCTAGGAGGTCCTTCATCTATCTTCTGCTCATCTGTATAGCGGTTCGGGTAGTCATGTGCCATGTGACCAAGCCCTCCATAGGAGTAACATTGTCCGCTCCTTGAATGTCGGTCTACACCCTGGGTGCATCGCACAAATGATCCTATGTCATGAGGTCGACCACCTGAAGGTCTAGTCCTCTTGGACCTCTGTATCATCTGTCTACTACCAGCTACAGAACACTCTACCGCATGCTGGCTAGTGGTGGATACCAATGCTAAAGACTGCTCAGCAAGGAAACTCTCCACTAAGAGGGCTCGCTCCAACACCCCCATCGACATCGAGATGTTGTGGCAGAAAACTAAAGCTCTAATCTCTCACCTAAGTCCCTTCTCAAAGGTCCATGCCCTGAAAAATGGGTATCGTATCATATAAGTGGAGTAGCACGAGAGGTCAGTGAACCTCACTGAGTATTGCGCCACCGTCATGCTACCTTGTTGAAGATGCAATAGCTCCTGTATACGCACCGATCAAAGGGTGGATGGTAAAAACTCCACCCAGAATAGGCTCTTGAAGTCTTCCCATAGAAGTGTCGCCTCGTCATGCATCTAGAGCATCAGGCTCCACCATCTGCCTGCTGCTTCCTAAAGGAGGATGGCAGCAAGGATCTCCATAAAGTCTACTAGCGTCCCTACTTTCCTGAAAACTCTCACCACAACTTCCAGCCAATCCTTAGCTGCCTGTGGGTCTGTCTCTCCCCATAACCAGGGTGGCCACTGGCACTAGAACTCATGCAGCACGCTCAAGCTGCATGCATTGCCTGCTGCTGGGACTGGTGGTATCAGTGGCCCAATGAGTGGTAGTACCGCTGGTGCCTCCGCAGGAGCCTCATCTATAAGAGGGCCCTATACTGAGGCCTCATCGCTCGAAGGGTTGTAATTACGTACAACTCTCGTGGTTCCAGATGGTCGTCCACGGGGAGGCATCTTGAATGAAACAGATGTGACATGGTCAAAAGACTACACCTGGTGAGCTAACATGGTTTCGAGACGACTTAAAGGAAAACTTTTTAAAACCCACACATAATCAGTGTTTTCATGCACTGAGTCGAAAATTAGTAGCCAGGGTCCAGGTGTATGGATTCATCGGCCGCTGCACCAACACTAGACTCCTTGAACTGAGAACCACACTCAGTACCCTTAACAAAATTGCTTCACAGAAAATAGAGATCAGAGTCTTAAGTTCTGTGGTAGAACCGACCTCTATGAAACCAATCTGTCACGACCCGACCTCGGGCCCATTTATTTTACTATCCCATGCTCGCCTTCCATAGGCCAGGGGCTGGCGACTAGCACCAAAGGAGTAAATCTCGATAAAAATGGAAGGCATTGCCTTTATGAAATGTAAACACACACAACCAGAGTACAGGAGGAACCAAACACTATGTAAAGTAGTATAATAAGTGCGATGAAAGTACAAACGAGATGGAATTAAAGCCCAACAGAATGGTACAACTACTTCTGAATGAAAGTACAACTGAAAAGACAAATAGTTGAAAGGTGAAGAAACTCCTGGATCTTCCTCCGGGTTCCTACCGGAAGAGTAGTTTCAGATACCCTCCTCATCACTCCGTGTATATCTTCTACTCTGTGTGCCATCACGCCGAGTGTCCACCTCTGAGTACCGTCCAGTCCACGTACACTCCACCTCGGTCAGCGTTGTCCGTCGTCTACATCCAACACAATGAGGTGCGGGAATAGCACGTGCAGGGGTGAGTATAACGATACTTAGTAGGGACCCTGAGACCCTCAAGGTCTCACTAAATCCAATAATGATAAACCAAAAAGAACAATCTCAATAGATAACCTTTACTGAGGTATATTCCCATACATATACCTGAGTTATCAAGTAACCCATATCAATCATGAGGTAAACACAAAGGTCATTGACTATGCTCAAACTAGGATTTTATTCATGATGTCAAAACCACAGATTGCTGTAGAACGCCTCCTCTATCGAGTACAGTGGGAATGCCGCTACAACCAAGAACTTCCCACTAACCTTGGACAACTGAAGTACTCCACCTGTCGAGTATTGTGGGACTGGTACTACAACCAAGCGCTTCCCACCATGGGTCTGTGGCTACAACCAAGCACACCCCCTCATAGCAAACAGAGGTACTCCTTCTATCGAGTACCATGGGTATGCCACTACAACCATGTGCACCTCTTCCGTGGGTCTGCTGCTACAAACCATGTGCACCTCACTGGTCCATACAAATCACTCTGAGTCGATGGATCAACAGTCGTCAAGTCTAAGCCAGCTACTAGGTCTCTTCACTCCGTACGGTCATCTCTAGGAGGATCCACTCCACGAGCTACTAGTAAAAACTTTTGAGTGTCACGTAACCTCATGTGGAACTATCTCAAGGGACCGACTCATCATAGGTGTATAAACTCAATAGACGGAACGTCAATCAGATGCCCAGTCTGTGAGTTATTAGCATTTTCGTTCTAGGGGCTCGGTTGGATTTTGGGTACAATACAACTGAGCCATGTCAAACCACATCTGAATCCTATTTATAGTATGCCAAAATAACCTTCTCATCAAGAGGAATCCAACATATTTGACAACACATCGATTTCATGTCCGGTCCTTAAGTTATAAGTGTTTCCGCTATGAGGGCCCAGTTGGTTTCGTCTTCGAACCATCCTGGCCATACCTAAACTTCATCTAATCCTTGAGTGTAATATACCAAAAAGACCGTCTTGATCCAAGGAATCCTGCTCTACTGATGGTACGATGATCGGAGGTTTATAGCTCATTTTATGGACGTTTAACCGAAACGGTCCGAAAAAGGGGGGTCTGGGCCCGGTCCGACCCAGCCCAACCCTCCATGGGTAGGCCCGAACCCGGTATACCCAACTTGGGCTCGGGTCCAGCCCAGTTGGGTACAGCCCAGCCCGACCGACATAGCCCGGCCCGCGTGGCCCACCCCAGCCCGATCGGGGGCATGTGCTGGCTCGACTAGCTAGCCGAGCGTTGGGGGGTGCGGCCTCCCCCAGCTGGCGTGACAATCTGTCGCGCCTCCTGATGTAGTGGAAGAGATTTTCCATTCCGGTTCAAACCACCATCGCGACTCAACTGCGGCGGTCTACTATGGCGGCACGCCGCCGATACCGTGGTGCTGGCGTGGCACAACGGTAGCACCTTCCATGGACCACCGGGCACACTCCAGTGGTCCGATTCGCCCACCATCTAAGCCTGCGGCTCTCCCGGAACCTGCTCTTCAATGTGACGGCTTCATATCCCATTTTCGGTCTCGTTTCATCATTTCTCGTCAATAAAGGCATAAATGAACAACCAGAAGAGGTTCGTCGGGCTGTGTTCATTCAGCCCGTGCCCTCCGTGATAGGCATTATCAATTAGCCAAGATAAACAAGGTTTAACTTTGTACGAAGAACAATTTTATTCAAATACAATTGAAACAATCCACCCTGAATTCCCCAGAAAATAACTATTCTCAAATAAAATTGAAACAATCCACCCTACAATTCCCCTACAAATATCTATTCACAACCAGCAAAAGAAAAAATCCGCGGATCAACTTGATAATGATTTTCTCCACGTTATTTGTTTTATAAGGGAAGAACATGAGAATATAAACATAATCAAATTAAACCCCTACCTAAAAAAATATTTTATGTAGTCGAGTATCAAGGATGACGGTGTCAAATCTGTCATCGTCAGAGTGTACCCAAAGAAGTGGTGTCTCCCCTCATGTCATGGAGAAACGAAGAAATTTGGAGAACCAAGGAGCGTTCTTCGTTGAAGGTGGGTGTTCTCGGTCAAAGAAGAAAACAGTTCTTCATTTGAGGAGATGAATACTTCTCTCCCATTTCTCAAGAGCTCTCAACCTAAAGCATTCCAACACAACAAAGCTCCAAAAATAAAATATTATGCTTGAATAATATTTTATTAACACATCCAATTCAAAAATAAAATCACATAATTAATAAATGAAGAGTTGTTTAATTAATTAAGAGATGGGTTGGCAAGAATTAATCGAGGGGAGAAGGTGAAGAAGTCTCATAAATAAAGGTGGTTTCCAATTTTTTGAAGGGAGTTTAAGGATGTTTAGGGGGAGGTGAAAGGTTGGGGCTCTTGTAGGCCCCACCTCTCAAATATTCACACATGGGATGTTGGGTGGTTGTGGGTCCACTATGAACTTTCCATTGGAGGGATTAACTTCCAAAGACATAATATTGTTCCAAAATTTTTATTTAACTTTATAACCATATCCAATTTTTAATTTATATCCTGTATAAAACACAACTACTGTAAAGGTTCCCATAAGTAATTATCGGCTCTACGAGTTCATCGGTGCCCATAGATTTCAATTCCGAGCACCACTTCAAAAGGCATAAAAACCCGCTCATTTGATCACTGTACGTACCCAAGCTAATCTTCAGAAAATTATTCCGGGAAAACGGGCCTCAGAATCAAGTGTCGTCCGAATCCACAGACTCGTAAAATTCTAATGAAATTTAGAAAATAATTTTCCTTGAAATTTCTGGGACTTTACAATTGTCATATGTAATCATTTCTTACTTGAATCCTTAGGGTCCCTTATATTGAAAGTAATTTTTTTACATTCGCAAATAAATTATTAAATCAATAAAAAATAATTCAAATATTGTAGAATATAAATCTCATTGAGATAAAAGGGTTTCCTGAATAAATATTTTATTCAAACTAATATAAATAACATTTTTAATAAAATTAAATAATCCAATCCGATGAAATATATCACTCAAACAAATTCTCTCAAACAATGTAATTGAATTACCAGGATATCGAAATAATATTTACTAATATTTAAATATTTGGAGTACAATAATTATAAATGTATAGGAAGTGAAAACACATTTACAATTAATTTAATATATTTAATATACTTTTAAAACATTTAAGAGTGTTAATCAAATAATAAAAAACTACTAAAAATTACATAAGGAATATTCAATAATTTATTATTAAGAATGTAATATTATATATTCTTATAGTATTCAAGTATCATCAAATTGAAATAATATTTAAAACATGATTTAAGTTTTTAAAAATTATTCCCATCGACTAAGTATAATTATAAAATATATTTCTAAAAATATTAAATAATAAATCTCATTAAAAATTATGATGTATTTAAATTAGGGAAATATAAAAAATACGCCATATATATATTTTCCTAAAAATAATTAAATTATTATGAATTATATTTGTAAAAATATCCTTGTATTTGTGTAACAATAGGTTGAAGACCACCAAATTTCATAATGGAAGTCACATTAATAGTTTACACAAAGGTCATCAATATTTTTAAACTATATGTACTATATTTTTATTTTATTGGTGTTATCAATAATTTTAATTTGTGGAAACATATTTACAATCATGGTATTATTTTATTTAAAACATGATGTTGGAGATTATTTAAAATATTGTAGCTGAATTTTCCTATAGATACCACTAACGAAAAAACATAAGATCTACTACTGTTAAATTCCTTCAATTTTTTACAACCATTTTGAAGAATTCCTACTATATTTTTTTTGTTGTGGTTGATATTACACTATAATAATTTGATATATTTATAAAAATAAATGACAATGTTAAAAAATGATGTACAACTAGTGCACGACGAGCCATTGTTTCCTCTAGATGAAGTACATTTCTATCATTATTATGGAATCATAATACCATTGGACATCTTTCCACCATTAAAGATTGGTGGATCCACTACCATTACATTAGAGGAAATCATATTAAAATACCTCTTCATTTTATATAATTATGTTAATGATTATAATATCATACATTGAGGTGATACAGTTATGATGAATTATAACATTCTACAATTTTAGTTGTCTTTTTGTTGAATATTGAAACTCATGTAATTGATGGATATGCACTACTACGTGATGTATTGTTGGAGAAATAATCATGGCGTGAAAGTATCAATGTTAATGGAGTTTCATGTATAGGTGTTTTTGGAGTGAAGATGATGAATAATATCATAATTGGGAATTATGTTTTCTTTTTTGAGGGTAAGAATGGAGGACATGTTGGCTTCAATCAACCAGAGCTAATACTGGTCGAAGTCCAGCAGACGAGTTTTAAAAAATACAAGGTAAATGAAACTATAGAGGCTGGAATTTTAAACCGTCGATTGATAATGAAGAAAGATATCATAGTATATAATATAAATATATATATATATAATTAATTAATTAATTAATAATATATATTTATGACATGGAATTTATATAATTGAAAATAATAAAACTAAATATAACCATGTTAATATAAAATAAATTTACACATACAATAATGTTTTTTAATTTAGATACAATCTTAATAAAATATTTTATTTGATATAAACATGATAATATTAATATTATTAATGAACATCTAGCTAGAAATTATAACCAAACAATAATAATAATAATCAATGTAATCTAAAAATGTTTAATGTAATCCTACTAAACAAAACAATGTGCATTAACATGCACTATATTAAGCATCTATATTTTATCCCCTTATGAAATTATGAATTTATAATTATTAAGTGAATTTAATCTCTTTGATCTGTCATGATACACACAACACATGGTTTAAATTAATGTTGCCTACTGAAATATTAGTTGACAATGAGCATTATAAAATAATGCTTAAGTTTTTGGGTATGAATATTAAAATATAAATAATGAAAATTAAATGGATTATTAATATAAAAAATAAAAAATAATGGATATGAATTTATTAAGAAATAAAAAGAATAAACATTTAATATAAAATATATATTTTATGGAAAACTAATTTTTTCAAGAAAAACTGTACTATCACTTCATACCCACTTTTGATATTTTTTTAAATATATAAAATAAATTTGATTACAATATGTTAATTATTAAAATCATATAATAAAAATTATATTATTATGACTTTTTTATATTTTTTAAAAAATAATTTTCTATGAATTGTAAAAAATAATATTTGTTTTTTGAAAAAAACATTTTCATTTAAATAAATTTTTTTGGTAAAATAAATGTTAAATTTATTTTCATATAAAATGTGTTAAAATGTTTTAAAATAAAAAAAATTATATTATAGGTAGTATTCTAATATTTTGTTGTATTATAATAACATTCCATAGTTATGATGGTTTTATTTTTGGAAACCTGATATTTGGTCGTGTCTACAGTTACGATTTATAATTGAATTCCCCGAAATCATTGAATTGAATTTTGAGAAGTAATTTCAATATTTATAATCATAACAATTTATATTATATTCCAATTTCATCTAAAATTTTGAACATTATGAATAGTAAAAGTTGTAAATGTCAATTATCACGGTTAATGGGAAAACTACTTGACTTATGGTTAAACTAAGATTATATGTGTTTAATTGACTACCCAACATTCCAATACTCAATAGATGGACATATATTTATATTATTATTTATTTGGGTCTATAATGACCCCTTTTTCGGCTTAATTCATGATAAAGAACACTAATGTAACAAAATATTTTTAATAATTCCACATAAATCATCTCCACCACATATAAAAGGCCAACCCATCTTCCCACACTTCACAGTTCAAAATTCTATTTGATTCGATGAAAAATATAAAAATAACTTAAATTCTAAAATATACTCATGTTTTAATCCTATGCATGGTCATACATATATTCATGGAATTATCATGATGTATTCAAAGTGAGGTCGTCCAAAGAAGGGATAATGTTCTAGATGTTTATATTTATTATATTTCTTCTTCCACCTCATTCAAATCTTATAGAATATTGATAGAATAATAAAACCATAATATCACTTATTATGAGGTTTTATTATGTCAATTTCATAACATATATCTATATCAACTTATATCGAATGCGAATCTAAATCATTGATCATGTGTGTGACATACTATCAACTCACGAACTGATTTTATCAATTTTCAATCAAATACTATCAAAAATATATATATTGACTGACTTAATACTTATATACAATATTATTTATTTATTTATTCTTAAGGATTTATAATATCACATATATGTTATTAATTTAAATTCCTTTTAAGATACGATATTGTCTCTCTTATGTATGGTCAACAACCGACTTGCGAGGAGATGTGATTTTTTTAGATAAGATTTACATGGAAGGTAGAAAATCTATATTTAATTAATATATAGAATAAATAAGACTTGATATAAATTCTTCCAAAATAATATTTCACATGACCCCAACTCATTCACCCATCAAATGAATGATATCATAACTCGTGAGTACATATGACCTACCATCTCCACAAATCGATGCAAACCATATTACGTTAAAAACATTAAATAATTATTATAACAATGTATCTAATAGGTAAATACATTATTTATATCATTATTATAATTTTTTATATGGTTATTAATATACTCTGTATAAGTACTATATCTTTCATTGTAAAACATGCATGAGAAAATAAGGCAATTAACAGCCAAAATGATGATTATAATGAAATATTATTAACAAATGGGTGATAAAATGTTATAATAGGATCATATAAGATATTATAAATATGATTATGGTTCTGGTATAAATTAAAAAAATCTTCAAATGATTATAAAGTTGTTGGCAATAATTGAGAAAGCAACTAAAATGTTTATGAAGAAGAAATATGAATATTTCTGATCCCAAAACAAGGTTTAAAGAGTACAAAAGAAAATAAAAAATACTCCCAAAGAGATTCTTGATGGATTAGATTCATAGGTAAAAGAAAAATATCTATGCGGCCAACCTACATGGCCGACCTGGGTGGCATAGCTACGTGCTAGATGATTTTTGTGCACTTACATAGAGTACCTGCGTGGAGGAGTTGCGTGAAGTACCTGTGCGAGCAACATTTATTCGGACATGCCTCATCTGTGCCTATAAATAGAGACATTGGGCTCCCAATTTTAGGACAAAGAAAAATTTATAACTATGTGAAGGCCCAATTGCGTAGCTCTTTTTCCTAGATCCCTCAAATTTTATCAGAATGCTCTCTAAACCTCAATAGAATAGATAATTAAATGGGATACTCCGGATTTGAATGTCTTTATACAAATTTTACAAAGGTTTGGTTCTCCTATGTAAAAATCATTCTTCAATCATCATTCAGACCTACGCGGTATACCTGCGCATCAGACCTATGCATCAGATCTGCACGACATAACTGTGTGGTCTACCTGTGTGGTATATCAACATGAGGTACTATGTGACATAAATGCACGAGGGACCTACGCAACCAACTAAAGAACCATTTTAAAAACAATTTATGATAGGGTATCTCCTTACCTGGCTCCCTTGTCTGAAAGGGACTAAATTGAAACCTCCCCCAAAACCTCCAGACTTATCAAACCTTTGGAAGTGGCACAAAAATGTGTCTCCTATTTGGGTTTGTTTCCCTATAGTCATAGGATTCCCACATTTTATTAAAAAGTTCCTTAGGATTCATGGGATGTTTGTGGATTTGTATAGTAACAGTCACATGGACCTTTCCCCCATGAACAATGTGGGGATGTTCCCGGTTTGGGGAAAGGTTTGGGTCATGACCTCGCCCTTATCAAAGAGGCGACCCGGAACCTCTGATCTCCATTGGAGAAGGAACACTACACACATGTTTTTCTACACAAGCATAGGAGAGGTCTCCCTCCCCTACCAAGATCAAATGTAGGGTATCCATCCTGATATAAGCCCCTCACCTTGATCCCTTACTCCATTAATTACACCCTTTTCAAATTTAAATTGAATTTAGGGAAGGCTATTTGCCTCACCCTCTTCCATGGTCAATGTGACCTCTTCCATTAATGGAGGAGGAAAAGGGTGAAGTTTCATTGTTTAATTTTTCACATCCTCTTCTTTCTCAGACCAAGTATGACTCATGTGGGCTTAAAGATACGAGATAGTTACAACATGAGCATAAACTCTCATTTCAAGGAACTATGAGAACATTTATTCCTATTCAAACCAGGATACATAGGAATCTCTATCCGGGCCCGAGCTCACTGGATACCCACCTTATGAAGCCAACCCTAATTCCCAAAATTTGGGCATCCTCCATAGGAAATGAGCCCCAAATTCAATCCTCAACTCCCCAAGACATCCTTTTTAAGAATTAATCCCAAATCTATCTCTCATAGGATCATACTCTCATATGACATTTATCGCACTATATAGGCTTTGATTCCCTTTTATATGGGATATGTAAGAAGACTACTTGAGGATCAAACCCAAAAATTCAAATCAACCCTGTTCTCCTTGGGCCCAATTATTAATATGTTCTAATACTACATTGAAATCCATTTCCATTCCATGTTCCTTGGGATGCTTTAGAATAAGTCCCCCACTATGTTTCAATTAATTACCTTCCTCATAGAGCTCCTTATCCGTTGACCTTAAAAGAAATGATTTTTCCCACTTAGTGGTACCAAACTACAAGGCTTATGATTCCTTTTACAATGATACGTATGTAGCCCTTCTTATGGGCACAATCCCAAAAATCAAACCAAACCATCATATCCCTATATGATAAAAAAATTACAGAGTGCCCTACTGAGTGGCTTAAAAACTATTATCATCACAAAAATGATTAAAATAATATCTATGCATTATATTAGAGAATTCCATTAATGGAAATCCATGAATACATAGAGATATTTCCATTAATGAATTACCGTGAATACATACTGTTGATTCTCAAATATTACACATGTTAATAAGTGATTATAAACTACAAGGGATACTTATGATATACTTCATGAATTAATTAGGATTCATGAAAATATTTTTTATTTTACAAAGAGAGTCTCAGAGTAGACAATAATTCCCCCCAAAAGGGTGTGACGAGCCTGACCTCCCATCTTATCGGCCAATGAATGTTCATAAGCATCGTTACTATCAAAACATAACAAATTCATGCATTTGGAAAGCTGATCATCTTTGGATAAATAACTATTGGATGTTTCCGGTTCCATGAATAAATATATTGGAAACTACCTAGAAATAGTGATTCTTAAATTTAGAACACACGTTTCAAGGAACTATGAATCAAAAATGGTGAACTCGATTTGAATCCTTATACTATTTAATAATGTTACCCACCTATTAGGCCCCTATCAATTGTTAATGGAAGTCCATAAAAAGGAATTAATCACAAATTATCCATCTGAAATTATGTTTCTATAATAGATAATGTTGTTTTTTCATGTTATGCATAAAATTCCATTTAATCCAATGAATGGATTTATCAAAGACAACATTTTTGAACATCCCTACCACTGCTCATTATATATCTCCATCCACTGGAAGGACGTTATCACCAACCCAGCATCTTCAACATAGGTTCTCTAATGTGATTGTAAAATAATATCTCCAACACGGTACAATCCCAACATTCAAGGCTACTCGACTGGCTCTATAGGTCAACAACAATCCTCGGTCAGCTGGCCAATGACGACCAATGACCAAAAAGAAACCAATGTCGACCACTCTCTCCAACCATTTTGGGTATTTATCCCCAGAATAAAACAATAAATCATTCCTATAATATAGGGATGTGGATCAAGCGGTCACTCAAGGTCTCTATTTAATAATGAAGGATTCCATCTTAAGGAATCCCCACAACAATCGCCATTAGAATTATGAGTTAGTATACCCCCAACATGATGGGGGTGTTTCCTATGAACATTTTTCCCAAGTCTCTCAGACTCGGGCATAGAAGACAGAACACTAAGTGAAACGTCTGGTTAACCAGAGTAGGTTATCTCCTCTACCACCTCCGGAAAAGCCCAAAAATTTACCTTGATGGAAAAAAATGAGTGGGCACATACACCCGTCCATCCTAATTTCGCTACTCAGCAGGCTCGTATGATAGAAACCCACCAATTACAGAAGATAACCCCAGTGGAGTACTGTTAACAGTCATCTACACCTGTTTACATGTTATTTTCCAGTTAGTAGGCTCGTCTGACTACATTTAAAGACACCCATGAATCTAATATGGTGGAAACTAGTAAACAAGAACATTCATTTGTTTACCATGCCTAATTTTATCAGCAGCCTCATCTACCAATATTGAAGGAAGTCTGTGAACCATACATGATGAGAAATAGCCAGCAGGAACATACACCAACTTATGTTCATCAATCCTGCCAACAGTCTCACTTGGTAGCACCCAGAGTATTTATTTGGAATGTTCCGACGACAAATTTGGGGTTGAACCAACTCTTTACCCCCATGAATGAGTACTGTCAATACCCATTGAGAGGAAGAAGAGGAAAAGAGTAGGCACATACACATCCTCATAATACAGAATGGTTATATATTCCTGTTCCAGTTGCTGAAGTCACCAAAAACATCTTATCAATGGTGAAAGGACTGACACATAACCATGACCAGATTCTGGAAGCATGATAAGATATTTTAACAAATACGTCAACAATATCAGGGGAACAAATTGAAAATGATTTCCCCACACATTGGATGACACATCAACATTCCATCCTAGAGTAGATACATACCTCTATTCTAGTCTAAGAGTGTCATGGGGCATACTCTCCCATATCATATGAACAATAAGATCTAGAACATAACCCTTCCCAATTGGAGGTAATTGGGCTGTTCCGATAACTGATCGAATGTAGGAACATATACCTACCCATGATACCCACTTCTTCCCATCAAGTGGACCCAAATAGTATAATAGAAAATTCAACAAAGAAGTCTCACCAAGGATTATTGTAAATCAAGAGTTAAGCAACGATGCATCCCTTATTAATGCTAGAGTTCTTGATGCCCTCAGACATTTATCTGTTGATGCTCAAGATCCTAACCTCTCATTACAAAATTTCGAGAGTGGTTATTGTAATTATAATGTTTCTCATCGGAAAATTCTTCATGAAGGATTTATTCATGAAAATTCCGTCAATCTAGGGTTCCTTTCATCAGATAAGAGTGACGAAAACCCTCCATGTTGCTAGAAGACCATGTAGCAAGAAGATTTATCCCTCACTATAATACATCATGGTGATCCCCCATGATGTCTTTCACTGCGAATGTCCTCTCGTAGTAGTATTTCAAATTTTAATTACTATTCGATAATTGATAATTTAGAGATGAGAAAGTCCTCCTATCATGAGGAATTGAAAACAAAAGGCTAGCCATGTCTGATGCCTTGAAATTTATGGGTGAAACACTTTTTTAACTAGAATATGTCCTAAGGGAACGATCATTTTATGAACCTCTATTAGGTCATTTATCTTCTAATAAATTTCTTCCACTCTGTTTAGATCAAGTGGAGAAACCTCTGGTGAAATATGATGAACATATGCGAAACCAAAGGAAACAGTTAGCTAAATTATAAATCCCAGTCATGTTCTGGAATTTGGAAAAAATTTAGTTTCATAATCAAGAATTGTTGATAGAAGATTGTATTCATGACATTCATCTCAGAGTATGGAAAACTCTTAATCATTTGAATAAAAGTCCTACCATATGATTAATATCAAAATCAGGTAAGGGTAATAGAAGGGTTGCAATGCAAAATTGACAGGGCATATCTCTTAGTTTCCCAACATCCAATGGTTGAAAAACTACAGAGAACCCTTCAACGTGCATGTATCAATGCTCTAAAGTGACTACGCCATCTAATTTTCGATTCCCCATCTAATGTTCCTACCATAGGATGTGGTATATATGAATCATTGAATTTCACTACACTCCCAAAAAAGAAAAGTCTGTAAAAAGTTGTATCATGTAATGTTATTTCCCATGGATGGCCAAAATCAATAGGTTTTGGGAATCCTTGGTGGGGCCACATTTTTTGTTATCAATTACCCCTGGTGGTGGATGATCTATATGTCAGAATGTGTGACCTATGATTAAGGTAGGTAGTTCCATCTCAAGACTATATTAAATGAAAATATAAATCACTACATGAAATATTTTTTATAAATAAATTGGTATTGTTGATTGATTTTTTAGTGCATGTGAAAATGAGTTGTTGTGAAACTATTTCACTACCCATGTTTTGGTATATGAAAATGTATATTCAATACAATGATAAATGTGTTTTTGAATTTTTTTTTCAAAACATGGATTAATGAAATGCTTAAAAAATGTGTCAAATTTTATTTTTTGGATAATTATGTGAAACATGTAGTAATATACATTATCTATTGATAGCGTAAGGGGGTCACTTATCATGTGTTAATATGATCCATATTACTATTACTATACATATTGCTTTGGATTTATTGGGAGGATTGATTTATATGGTGGTCCTATACTCTCTAGATTAAATGTACATGTCTATAAACTGGATGTATGTCATAGTTTATTTCTGTTTAATATTGTTCTAGATATCCTGTCCTATAGTGGTCCATGCCATGATATTACATGTGTTTTTAGTTCTAATATTTTATATATTATATGAACTGTGATATCATCTATGAACAAGTTTTATATATGTGAAATTATTTGAAAATGGATTACCCAGAATATTTGAAACTATGGAAATTGGGGAATGTTTCACCATAATTTTGATATAAAAAATTGTATACTGATTATCATGACCTTTTTTCTTTAAATTTGACTAAATTTAATTTTTTACATTTACTTGTTATGGAAATCATGTGTTGAATGGTAATTAAACAATTATCTCACACCATATATATCAATTTGTTGGTGTGTATACATTGTTATATTGTTCGATATAGGAAATTGAAAGTTGCCATAGTGAGGTAGTGAGCATTCTATCAGTTGGGCTGAGTAGCTAGTTGTGAGATAGCGGGGATTTTTTTCTTATCACATAGATAATATTATTCTCATATTTTATTTTACATTCACTATTATACTCTTTTCATGGAGTTTTAATTTTTACTTTTGGGTTCTATCACTTATATAATTTAATTTTATATATAGAATATATTTCCAGATTTTCGGTTACACTATTTCATACTACTATATATATGTGTGCCATTATTTTTTATTCATGTTTGTAGAAATAATTCCATCTAGTAGTTTTTCATGCCTGGTTTCAAGTATCCCACCCATGGGGACTATAAATGACCACTAGGTATATAAAGGGTCATGTCAAGTGCGGATTTGGGTTGGAATTATATTTGGTTCATAATTGTTTTTATTCAAAGGGAGGTTCCGTGGTTTGTATTTTGTTTTTTTAGACTGGATATCAGATCATTATTATTTTATGTGTAGGTTATGATGATCTCAATTCAATATGTAGTTATGAGAAGACTCACGTTACCATGGGATATTGTAATGTGTGTCTCTTGTTTTGAGTTCATGGTCTTAATATCTGTTCTTGATATAGTTTTTTGCTTTGAAATTATAATTTCTATTCAATTTATCTCTTCATGATTATTCAGAATAATTTTATATTCCTCTGAGATGACTTCCATATATTCCAAAGGTGGGTTTAGTGGATTCTCCTTATTTGAATATGCCTATGGATTAAAATATTATAGATACTATCATGCTTGTCATACATGACATGGACGAAAATGTATTGGATGTTCATAATTCCATTTCTGTAGTACATCTAAGAGTTCTAGAAAAAATTTTCCAATCATTATATTTCATTTTCAAGAATACACATTCAATTAAAATTAAAAAATAACCTAAAGAGATGTAGTATTATATGGAAAATATCAATTAGATCATTATAAAAATTTGATAAAACTAAGAATATCATGATGGTGTTCATGATCTTTAGAATCGTGCATACCATCGTGTGATAGTGGGATTATATGTAATAGAAATATTGAAAAATGGTATTGGGGTAGAATTTCATTGAGATTATCTTCTTCATAAAATTCTGTATAGTGTATATGCGGATGTAAAATTAACTCAATATTTTCTCCTTATTTAAGGGACAACGTTCGGTGTCAGAATACACCAATTGGTTCATAGAGCTGGTTTAGTTTTCCATAGAAGTAGTAACTAATGATAAATTGAAGGTAAAAATGTTCTTTTAGTTTTTTTGAATTTATATCAGATAACATGTATTTATTATAAGTATTTCTACCTATGTAGAGATTCTACAAAAACATGTTACAGAAATGAAGGATATGGTTGGATATAATGGAATTTTTTCCCTTATTTTCCACCCTATTATGCCTTATATAGAATATAGTTAATGAACTATAAGAGGGACAAGAATGTCCAGGGTAGTGGAGGAATTTCTCTATAATAAAAATATTCAACACCATTATTGATGACCAATAGTGATACCCTATAAGTTTATCAATATTGAATGGTAAAAAAGATGTGAAAATTTAGTCTCGTTCCTTTAAATAAGTCTTTCATTTGTGGTCTATTTGACCATATGAAGTGATTTCATTTTCATATACCTACTTCCTATTATGGTTATATATTTCAGATTTGGAGGTATTTATGGAAAATATTGATGCATCATGTACTATATGTCTCTATCAATAGGCCTTAAGAGTGAATTTTCATTAAGAATTAGATGAGATTACAACATAGTTTGCCATGTTACCAATGATAGTGAGTGGTACTGTCTTTATTACATATTCTATAGTAGACTATTTATTTGAATCTTCTTCATCTCAATCAATTTTTTTTATCTATTTCATTGGTATTTTTAAAATTCCAATATAACTAATGTCTGTTGTTATAGTGCTATAGAAACCACTTTATAAAAGAAAAGAGTATATTCATTATATCCTTCCAATATTTTGTTCATATATAACCCATATGAATTATGGGATTTTGTAATTGTTCATATATATCTATTCAACATCATTATTGATATGGATTTGATTATTTATCACCATTATCATATTGATTATTATCATTGGAGTTTATTTTTCATTATAGACTATGGGGCTCAGGTGTGTTTTAGGGAGAGTGGGATATGAGGTCAAGTAGTTTTGTACATTATCTCCAATATCTCATTAGTTTTTTTATCATCTATATTGGTTGATGTTGATGATTTTTTCTCATTGGATGATCTTCTCAGTATTTATTGAGACATTTCTAATTTCATTCTAGATGCCTTATTTAATATTCTTCTAGAGTGGGACATAATGTTCATGATTTATCTTTTCCAAGTACATAGTTTGTTTTAATATCCAAATATGTTATTCAATAATATGAGATGAAATATAACAAGATTATATAAGATGATATCACTGGAAACATTTATATTCTCACAATGATTCACATTTTGTTTCTCTTCTTGTATTTTCTGAAACAGATGATCACTCATTGAAATTGTGTGTGGTCTATAAAAATTAAAATTTAGTGATGGTTGTGAATATTTCTTCCTTTACCCATGTGTATGAATTATTATTTCTATTTCTGTTAAAAAAATATGTTTAGTAAGATCAATTTTTTGTGGTGTTTTCATCACCTTAGTGTTTTTGGAGTTTGATATAATGAGATGGATTTTAGGATCATGTGTGGTCATTAAGAAAATTGTATGATGCATTTTGGATTTAATAACTCTCCATAGTATTTATGGAATTGATAAATTATATATTCATGTAGTATCTCAACACCATTATGGTTATGTTTGTGGGTGGTATATTGGTTTATTCGAGATCCGAGCATGAGTAAAAGTTCCCTATACATTAGATTTTATAAATCCCAAGGATTCACTATTTATAATGAATGTGTTATAACTAAAATATGTATATCTCTAAAAAGTGATGTTCTTTGGGTACATGATATATGATTTTATCCAATTTATTTATCCTTATAAGGTGAAGGTTGCCTTTTCATAGGAGGATCCATAGAACACATTGGGGATTCAAAGCTCCGTTTTACATACTATATATATCTGAATGTTCATTATTGATTTATAAATGATGGAATAAAATTTTCATACACTTACCAACAAGTGGGTGAAATTCGTTTTGGATTTGAAATGTTATTAATCAATTTTTTTACTTTAAATGGATTCTGATTTCGGCTCCTATTTTGATATTACCAGATCTTGATAAGGGTTATGTGGTGTACTATGACAATTGGAGTGATAATATAGTTTTAATTATAATATATGATAATTATGTTGTTGTTAATGGATCTATCCATATATGGAATCATAAATGGAATTAAATCACTCAGGATTTATAGATTTTTTGTGGTTTTTATTGTGCTTAACTGTTTAATGAACTATCTATTTGAGGAGAGGTTCATAGTGTATTATGATCATAAGAGTATAGGAAAATAAACCCTATAAACTCATTGAATCTCATGCAGATATAGAGTTTGAAATACCTTTATAAATATTTCATTGTCATAAAATTAACAATAGGTATGGGGAATGTTGTTTTAAATGCTCCCAACAAGAAAGTACCACCACATGCTATTTAGAAACTGATGGTGGAGTGGATTATTTTAGGACACTACACTTAGTAGAAACCAGATTCCTAGGACGTTCGTTAATTCATGGTTATGATCACGGTTCAGTTGTAATGTTGTATCCTTAATTCAATAATTTATGTTCAAGAGAACTAAGATGTGTTTAGAAAAATTTGAGAACTCTTTTTTGTTTAAGAGAATATTTATGGTTGGCCACTCAGATGAAATGGTAATATTATATTTAGGATTATTTTTTCATTCCATTATCTTTGATGAGTTTAGTTTTGTTGGAAATTCATAGTTCTCAGTGGTTTTTTCAACCAGGAACAATGAAGATGTATCATGAAATTTGAAAAAGCCTCTGGCTGTTTGGTATTAAGAAAAGATTCTAGATAATGTAAGAGCAGATGAAAAAATTTATTTTGTGGCAGCCTATTCCATTTCCAATGCATAAATTGGAATATGTGTTCGGTATCATTTTTTTATTAACAGGGACTACCAGATGGAAGCATCAATCGGGGAGATAATAAATAATTTGAAAATATTATCTACATTCAATCTAAATAGGAACACCACAAATGATAAAAATACTCATAACCTATATGTTGTTGAGTCAATAAGGTTTTCCTTATGACTTTTCCATTCCTTCTTGTTTTTAAAATCACAAACACCTTTCTTTAAGAAAATGCTTTCTTAAGGAAAATTGCTTTTATAAGGAAAATTGCTTTTATAAGTAAAATTGCTTTCTTAAGGAAAATCAAATTTATAAGAAAAATTTTCCTTATCATATTTTCATTTATATTTTTCTTAAGTATAAAATTCGGATTCATTTCTGTTTTCTCGGATTTGATTGAAACTTTGATATTAAGTATTCTATTTTAGGATCCAAATTATGGATAAGAACTGTAAGAAAGTTTCATTCTGAATTTCGGATATGAACTCTGACTAAGTTCTATTCCAGATTCAGGATACGAATTCTTATGAAGTTCGATAATGAATTATCAATACGAATTCTAATGATTAATTCTCATTACAAATTTTAATGAATAATTATCATTCTGAATTCTGATGAGGAATTATCATTACGAATTCTGAAGAAGAATTCTCATTACGAATTCTGATGAAGAATTCTCATTACCAATTCTAATGACGAATTCTCATTCCGAATTTCCATTCCGAATTCACCAATTAAATAGAATCTGATCATCTTTGTTTTATACATTCTGAATTAATTCAGACTCTGAAAAGTATTTTTGGTTAGAATCCGAACTTTTATTCTGCTTACATTTCTATAATTTTGTCTACTCATTATTATTTCCATTTCACTCCGAATATTCACTCCGAAGCTTTCATTCCGAACTTTTGAGTTAGAATTAAAATGATTTCGTACTTTCTGTTACACTTGTTTTGTTATAAAACGATGTCGTCTATTTTTTTATAAACTAACCGTTGTCTAAGTGACACGTGTACAGGTCCCTCCGATATTTAAGTAAAATATGACCGTTGGAGATGGAGCCGACCTTACCTATAAATAGGAGCTCATTTGAAAGAGCTTGATACTGAGGACAGATGAACAACTTGGTTTTGTGCCTACATGCTGTTGAAGTGATTTCTAGAGAGAGAGGCTCTTATTAACTCTCAAAGCTTCGTGCGACTCCGAATGTTGGTGATTACATTCGAGGGCTTCCGGGGATAGGAAGACAGAGGTGCCGAATACCTTGAAGTTCGAGGGCTTCCTTGCTGAGGAAGACAGAGGTTTCCAACTACCTTGAAGTTGAGGGCTTGCGGGGATAGCAAGACAGAGACTCTGATCTTCGTATCGAGGGCTTACCCTGGTGTGGGTAAGATAGAATTGCTTGAAAGTATAAATCAAGGGACCTTTATCCAAGGTTGTTGGATACACTTCTCTTTGGGTTAAAAGACATATATCTTGTTACTTGAAGTTTAACTACTTGTTTATATTCTGCTGTATTTTGTATTATAAGGAAAGTATAACTTTCTTATACTTTCTTATTTGTACTCTGTTTCATTTAGATTCTATATGCTTTAAGGTAGAATCTCATATTGTAATCTTTTGATTAAGTTTCAATTTCCGGAACCATATTTCTGGAACCCTCGTTCGGAATCTCTTTCCAAGTTTGCATTTGGAGTTAGAGGTGTTGTGAATTTGCTTAGTTTAAATCTGTTAAACTTAGCCCTTTCCTTCTCTTAAGGAAAACATAGTTATTCTTAACTAACTTTAAAGGTTCCAAAGGAATTTTTAAAGTATACAATTCACCCCCCCTATTGTATATTGAGCATCTACATCACTATTTAGATCCTACAATTGGTATCAGAGGAAGGTTTCTGAAATACTTGTACTCACATACAAGTTTGTCTTGCTCATTTTATCATTCCGAACTATCTCTCTCACGAATTTTTTTTATTCCGAATTTTCTCATTCCGAACATTGTTATACGAAACTTTGCTACTAACAAGTTTTTGTGCCAAAGGTTATTTCTAGTATGGCAGGAGTCAATGTTGGATCAATTGATAATATGAATCCTACAAGACCACCTATATTTGATGGTAATGACTATGAGTACTGGAGAGATCGAATGAAGACTTCTGTTATTAACACTGGAGTAGACAACTTTGTTATGCTTACTGGTGATTATAAAATTCCTGACAAGGAAGTCAGAACTTTCACTAATCAGGAAAAGCAAGAATATCAAATCAACTATAAGGTACACAATACTTTACTATGTTCAATGACCAGAAATATATATAGCCAAATTTATTCTTGTGAAGCAGCTAACTGTATATGGAAGAAGTTATAAGTTACACACTTTGGAACTTATAAAGTGATTGAGAAAAGAAGAGCTATGCTTAGATCTGAATATCATGGATTCAATTTTCCTTATAGAGAACCTATTTGTAAAGTTCAACAAAGATTTATGACTATAGTCAATAGTCTACAATCTATGGGAGAGAAAGGTTTAGATGATGAAGCTCTTGTGGAAAAAATAATTGATATTATGCCCAATGAGTGGGAATCCAAGAGAACAGTTATAGATGAGAACCGGAAGGTCACTCAAATTACTCTTGATGAATTATTTGGAACTCTTCTACAACATGAAACAAGAATGAAGAGAGATGCTGACAACATCAAGAAGAAGAATGGAAATGGTACTGTTGCTTTTACTATAACTTCAAATCAGATGAAAGCTAAGACTCCTGAGAGAGTAACTAGATCCAAGTCTAAGAAAGTTATTTTCCAATCCGAATCTAGTGAGAGTGAAGTCTCAGAAAATGAATTAGCCAATCTTGCTAGAAGGATGAACAAGATAACTGGCCAAAGTAATTTTCAATCTAAGTATAAGAAAAAGGAAAGGAAATATAAGAAAGTTGGAGAAGTTACTTGTTATGAATGCAAAAGAGCTAGAAATATTAGACCAGATTTCCCTATGCTCAAAAAGAAAGAAAGTCATTTAGACAGGAACATGAAGAAATATTATAAATATAATGCTAAGAAAGTTCTGAAAGCTAATGACACCTGGATTGGCAGTGGTGGTGACTCTTCAGATGAATCTTCTGATTATGAATCTTCAGGATAGAAGAATCATGGTCTTATAGCCAAATTACCTATTGATAATCATTGTTTTATGGATAAGGTACGAAATACTGAATCACTGACCAATGTTTCTTTAAATTCTAATGATAGTAAGTATTATAACTCTTCTGATGAAGAATCATCTTCTGATGAGGAAAATACTTTACCTACTTATGAAGAAGTCTCCAGGTTTGCTGAACTTCTTGAAATTGAGAATTCCAAACTGAATAAGAAACTTGACAAATCAAACTCTAGGAATTCTATTCTTACAAAAGAGATATCAGATCTTTCTAAAGATCTTAATAAGAAAAATTCTGATTTTGAAAGTATTTCAAAAAATCTTGAGGAAGTAAGTTCTGAGAAGAACAAAATTTCTAAAGAGTTAGACAAAGTAATTTCTAATAAAAATGTTTTCAAGCCTAAATCTAGTTCAAAAACTAATGATTTTGAGGATAAAAACTTGGTTGTAAAACTCAAGTCCGAAATTTTTTCCATAAATAAGTGTTTATCAAACTTTACCCATGGTAAGGAAAATTTTGATAAGATGAATTCTCAAATACGACCTTTAATAAATAAATCCAGATTTGGTTATACCCATGCAAAACCTATTTTCAGTAACAATTATTTTGTTCCTCAAAGTGCCCCATTTTTTACCAAGTGTCAATGTGGTGGTCACTAGGAAATGAATTGTTCCTTAAAAGAACCCAATCTCTAGGATTTCACAAAGCTTACTTTTCTAAGAATATGTGGGTTCCTAAAATTTTATTGTCTGGAAATCTCGGATCCAAACAAGTTTGGATTTTGAATGTCTAATTTTCTTCTTGATTTCAGGAAAATAAAGAAAGTACCAACAACAATACATGGTACATGGATAGTGGATGTTCCAGGCACATGACTGGTAACAAAAGCTTTTTCAAAAAGATTATCAAAAGGAAAGGAGGAAAGGTAACTTTCGGAGATAATGCTAAGGGAGAGATTGTTGGTATTGGTAATATTGTTCTTCTTGGTAAAACCTTGATTTCAAATGTTCTTTTTGTTAATGGTCTTAAGCACAACCTCATTAGCATAAGTCTGTTATGTGATGATGGTTACCTTGTGAATTTTAGGAATGATAAGTGTTTAGTTCACAATTCCATGGAAGAATTTATTCTCTCAGCCAATAGGCAAGAGAATGTCTACACTTTGAACTTAGAAGATCTTAGAAGCCAAGATTTACCTTTCCTAAGTGCAATGGAAGATCATTCTTGGTTATGGCATAGAAGAATAGGTCACTGTAATCTTTGGAACCTATGTAAACTCTCTAAGAAGAAACTAGTTAAGGATCTACCGGAGCTTAGATTTGATTCTTCTAAAGTTTGTGATCCTTGTCAATATTGTAAGCAACATAAATCTAGTTTTAACTCAATCGGTGAAGTCTCAACAACTGATGCAACAGTTAGTGCACATGGATCTTTTTGGTCCAACACAAACTGGAAGTATTGGAGTCAAATACTATGTGTTTATTCTAGTTTATGATTACACTAGATTTACATGGGTATATTTTCTAGCAAAGAAATCTGAAGCTTTTTCCTATTTCAAAAGTTTTAGAGCTCAAGTTAAAAATGAGAAAAACCTTCCATCGAAAACTATTCATAGTGATCATGGAGGAGAATTTCAAAATTCTGATTTTGAAACTTTTTGTAGTAAGAATGGTATTACTCACAATTTTTCAGCACCTAGAACTCCTCAACAGAATGGTGTAGTTGAAATAAGAAATAGAATTCTTCAAGAGATAACTAGAACCATGTTGAGTGAATATTCTATTGCTTGACATTTCTGGGATGAAGTTGTAAGTACTTCTTTCTATACTATAAATCGAGTTTTGATTAGACCTTTTCATAATAAAACTCCTTATGAGTTATGGAATGGTAGAAAACCAAGACTTTCCTATTTCAAAGTTTTTGGATGCAAGGTATTCATTTTGAATACTAAAGATAACCTACATAAATTCGCACCAAAATCTGATGAAGGGATTTTCTTAGGATATTCCACAACCTCTAAGGCTTATAGAGTTTTTAATAAAAATACTTGCACTGTTGAGGAAACAGTACATGTAAAATTTGATGAGTCAGATCCTTTTATTTTTAAACCATCTCTTCCAACATCCTCAGATGTGTTTTCAAAAACTGATTATCAACCTTTGATAGAAGAACCTTCTGATAAGGAAATTTTTCAAGAATATACTTCTGAAACATTTACACCAGAAGACTTTCTACCTTATGTTGATGAACAGGTTTTACAAAACCCAAATCAGGTGTTTCTTAAGAATCATCCCAGTGATAGTATCATTGGTGATGTAAATCAACCTGTAAGGACTATAAGTTCCTTAAGAAATGAAGTAGAACATCTAGCATTTCTTTCCCAATTAGAACCTAAAAGCACTGATGATGCTTTAGGTGATGATGATTTGATTAAAGCCATGCAAGATGAACTAAATGAATTCGAAAGGAATAAAGCCTGGACCTTGGTTGAAAGACCTAAGGAAACTTCTGTTATTGGAGTAAAATGGGTTTTCAGAAATAAATGTGATGAAAATGGAGTCATAGTAAGAAATAAAGCTAGACTTGTTGCTAAAGGCTATAATTAGCAAGAGGGAATAGACTATGAAGAAACCTATGCTCCAGTAGCTAGACTTGAATCTATCCGTATTCTACTTGCCTTTGTAGAATTCTTTAATTTCAAACTTTTCCAAATGGATGTTAAATGTGATTTTCTTAATGGTTATGTTCAAGAGGAAGTCTTTGTTGAACAACCTCCTGGCTTTGAAGATACAAAACATCCTGATCATGTTTTTAGACATACCAAAGCTTTGTATGGCCTTAAACAAGCCCCACGAGCATGGTATAATAGACTTACTGGATTTTTTCTTCAAAATAACTATGTTAAGGTAAATGCAGATCCAACCCTTTTTATAAAGAAAGATAAGAAAAATGTTTTGATTGTACAAATTTATGTTGATGACATCTTATATGGTTCAACTCAGCAATCTTTGACTAACTCTTTTGCAAGTCTAATGAAATCTGAGTTTGAAATGAGTTAGATGGGTGAGTTAACATTTTCCCTTGGTTTTCAAATTTCTCAAAAACCAGAAGGAACGTACATATCTCAACATAAGAATATTAAAGATCTTCTGAAAAAGTATGGTTATGAAAACACTAAGAGTATAAGTACTCCCATTGGTACGTCAAACTCTTTAGATCTTGATGAAGCTGGGAAACCAGTAGATCAAACATCTTTTAGAGGTATGATAGGAAGTTCACTCTACTTAACAGCTAGTCGACCAGACTTAATGTTCTCATTTTGCTTATGTGAAAGATATCAATCCAATCCTAAGGAATCTCACCTAAAGGCAGTAAAAATAATTTTTCGCTACCTTAAGGGAACCATGGATCTAGGGTTATTCTATACTTCTGGAAATGATTTTGTTTTAAAAAGCATTTCTGATGATGACTTTGGAGGATGTAGAATGGATAGAAAAAGTAAATCCAGAACTTGTCATTTCTTAGGAGATTCACTAGTTTCTTGGTCCTGCAAGAAACAACATTCTGTAGCACTCTCCACTGCTGAAGATGAATATGTAGAAGCTGGAAGTTGTTGTGCTCAAGTGTTGTGGATGCAACACACACTCACAGACTATGGATTGAGTTTTACTAAAAATCAAATTTTGTGTGATAACATAAGTGCCATTTCCTTAAGTAAGAACCCTGCGCATCACTCCCGTGCAAAACACATAGATATTAGGCATCACTTTCTTGGGGATCACACACTCAAAGGAGATATTATTCTTCAGTTTATCAGAACGCAAGATCAACTTGCTGATATTTTCACAAAATCATTGCCTTCTGATATATTTTAATATATTAAACAGAAGTTAGGGATGATAACTGTAAGGTAATCCTCCTTAAGTAACTTTCTGTTGAAAAACTCTCCCAACAGCAATAAACTCCTTTTCATAGGGGGATTATATTTGTTTGTTAGTTTAACAATGTTTTTTTTCCAAGGTTTGTTTTCAAACTTTTTGGAAAGAAGATTTCCGGAATGGAATTTCCGGAACTACAATTTTCCAGATTGGACATTTTTGTACAAGAACACTTCTGGAATAGAAGTATTCATGTTGAAAATTTCCGGAATGAAAATTTTTGTACTATTATCTTCATAACGAGATGTTCGTACCAAATCTTCCATAATAATTTTTTTTTGTTTTCAAAATTTTGTAATATATTTTTTTTCGTACTAAGTTTTTCTATACTAAGTTTGTTTTTCATACTGAGTTTTCCGTAATAAGTATTCCGTAATGAGTGTTTCGTACCATGCTTATTTTCTGTAGTAATGTTTTTTTTTCGAAATATGTCTTCTCGTGATAAAGATCTTTTTACGTAGTCATCTTTATATTAACCATTATGAATAATCCTCTTAAGCTAATCTGAAAGGTATGATTACCTTACTCAAGTCTTCGTAGTCATATTTTACTTGCTGTCTTTTTCTTGTATTATGTTTTCAGATTATACTTTTCTTAATTCTCTATTTTAATAATAAAAACCTCAAAAATATCGGATTCAAGTTTACAATCTTCAGATATGATCTCAGTTTCTCCCAACCGTTAGATCAACTGTGGAAGGTGAACCGTCATCTCGGTGCCTATATAAAGGGGACTCAAATACTCGTCCCACATCGATCTCAAGCTCTCGCATCCCAAATCTCTGCCTCTTTCATTTAAGGCCATTCTGAACATCAGTTTTCTTCGTTCCGAACTTCCCATAGGACTTCAGATTCGAATGTCTGTGGAGTTAGTGTCTCAAGAAATGTCATCCACTAAGCCTATTTCACAATGGTTAGTTTACAGAGAATGGTTAGTCCATACGGATTTCTTCAACAACTATGATTCTCTTATTTCGAAGAACATTAAGTTGAATGACTGGGAAGATGTTGTTGTATCTAAACCGGGGACTCAAGACAATGTTTTTACGGAGTTACTTATTGAGTTCTATGAAACAGTTTCCTTCTTTCAGGAAGATAATAGGGAGAATTTTTCTTTTAAATCTTATGGCAAGACCTATAAGCTTTCTTATACCAAGGCAGCAAGCTTGGTAGGGTTATCCTATGAAGGAGAAGCCGGATTTATTTCTCACATTTTGCCGGACTCTAAGGGAAGCTTTGACAAGGAAAAAGCCTTGAAGACTCTCGGACTCTCTGATGACAAGGCTCCGAAGTTGCTAGTTGGCCTACAAATTTCAGGATTCTAGAATTGTGGGTGCAAGGGATTATCGTACCAAGAAAAGGTGATAAAGACAGCTTGAAGAAGAGTGATATCTATATCTTATATTTCCTGATAAATCTAAGGAAGTTTAAATTCATGAGGCACATTCTTATAACCATTGATAATCTTAAGAAAAGAAATCTCAGAGCCCAGATCGTAATGTACCCAGCAATATTATCAAAGTTGATAGTTCGGTGCCTTGAATTTTTCAAGGAATCTTGCAGATCTATGCCAAGGGTTTGTAAAATTTTGTTGGTCAGTGATGATACCATTAAGAAGATGGGTGTGGATTTCAATAAAGAGATTGGTGTGTTCGTCGATTTGCCTAATCAAGAAGAAGTGGCTCCGAAGGCTGCTGAACCGGAATCATCTAAGCCAGTAAAGAAAAGAAAGTTGAAAGAAGTTACAACTGAATTTGAGGATCCTAAGTCTAAGGAAGTTCAAACCGCACCTCCCAAACCAAAGAAGAAGAAGGCCTATCCTGATGAGGTTGTTGCGAAGTGGAGAACAGATAAAGAGAAAAGGAAAGAATGGGATCCGCAGTTCGGATTGGACCCTGCGGAAGCTAAGTCATTGAAAGAGAGAACTGCGGATGAACTTGAAAAACAAGTAAAGGAGAAGAAGCTCAAGAAGAAGATGTCAGAAGCCGAGGCAGTCCAAGCGTTGTTAAAGTTTAATGAGATGGTATCCGGAAGCATCCCAGTTCCGAGATCTTTCTCCCTGGAATCTCTACCTGAGACTCCAGGAAGAAACCTTGATTTTCAGGAAGAGGTTACAATCGAACATGTTGAGCAACTCAAGCAGGTTCAACAAGAGCAAGAGGAAGAACAAGTTGATGAAGCAAGTGGTGAAGCAAGAGACAAATTAAAAGAAGTAGATGAGTATAAGGGGTCGCCTTCGGAACACCTGTCACTACGAACTTCAGAGGCTGAATCCTCTAAGTTAGTAACTCCAGAGAAGGATAAGAATGAGGAAGATGTTGTTCAAAAAGTAGTTGATGATATTGTTTAAGTGTCTAATGGTGAGCAGAAAACCCCTGATCAACAATCAATTCCGAAAAAAGACAAGGGAAAGCAACTTCTTGTTGAGACTCCGAAATCAGTGGCTAGCAAGAAAAGAGAATTTGGTGATTCATATAAAAGGGAGGTGGAGCTTATTGAGGAAGAAAACTCACCAAGAAAAGTTTCAGATTCAGAGTCATCCTCATTGGGGCATGATTTTGTTGTCCAGTCTTTAAAGAAGTTGGTGGGATACATTCCGACATTCTCTAGTATTGATTCAAGATGTCAGATGCTCCAACATGCTTTGAATCAGAAAACTGACTCTATATCTATGGTTATGTACAAGTGCGTTGAGATTGAGGCTCAGTTCAAAACCTTCTTTGTTGGTTACGAAGCACATAGAAAATCTTGCAAGAGGATGACAAATTGGTCGAAGAAAATTGTTGAATAGTTGAGGTTATTCGATGAGTTTCAAGACAATGTTAAAGATGCTTTTGAGACCAAGGACAAGAAGATAAATGAGTTAACTTCATCTTTTGAAGAGAAGCTGACAGAAGAAAAGAACTTCCAGATTCAAGAAGTAAGAGATCTGAATGGAAAGCTGAACTCCATTTCTCAAAACTGGAAGTTTGAAAGGGATCATTGGATTGATTTTGAAGAAAGGATGAAGGCTTAGGAATAAATGATCAAATCTCAGGAAGAAAAGCTGAAAGCCCTGGAAGAAAAAATTGAAGCTCAATCCGCAAGAATAGTTGTTTTAGAGAAGCAAGCTGAAGAAGATCATAAAGACCTGAAGAAGATCGAGACTATTCTTAAAGGTCTCATTTCGAAGGAAAAAGATCCGAAATAACCAAATCTGATCTTTTTGTTGAAATATTTTCTTTGTTGTCGAGATTTCAAACCTAATGAAAATTGTGCCTCTCATTTCTTTTGTTGTCATTACTAATATTTCAGGTACTTTGTTTTCCATTCCCTCAATTTATTTTTGAAAATCACAAAGGGGGAGAAGAAAAATATCCTTAAGAAAAAGAAGAACTCCAATGAGAGTTTATCAAAGGGGGAGAAGGAAAAGATCTCTAAGGAAAAAAGAACTCTAATAAGAGTTTGATTAAGGGGAAGTTTTTCATTTAAGAAGACTTTCTTATTCATAATGAAATGCCACTCCGGAAATCTAGAATACGATCCTTAGAGTTTCAAAGCCTAAGGGGGAGTTAGTCGTATTCAACAATTTCTTTAAAGAAAGGGAGATAAGACTTAATGTTTTTCGTTCTTCTTAGAATTTCTTTTTCGTAAGGATATTTGTGCTTTCCAAAAAGGGGGAGATTGTTGAGTCAATAAGGTTTTCCTTATGACATTTCCATTCCTTATTGTTTTGAAAATCACAAACACCTTTCTTTAAGAAAATGATTTCTTAAGGAAAATTGATTTTATAAGAAAAATTTTCCTTATCATATTTTCATTCATATTTTTCTTAAGTATAAAATTCGGATTCATTTCAGTTTTCTCGGATTTGTTTGAAACTTTGATATTAATTATTCTATTTTAGGATCCAAATTCTGGATAATAACTGTAAGAATGTTTCATTCCGAATTCCGGATATGAACTCTGACTAAGTTCTATTCCAGATTCAGGATACTAATTCTTATAAAGTTCGATAACAAATTCTCAATACGAATTCTAATGATTAATTCTCATTACGAATTTTAATGAAGAATTATCATTCTGAATTCTGATGAGGAATTATCATTACGAATTCTGAAGAAGAATTCTCATTACGAATTCTGATGAAGAATTCTCATTAAAAATTCTAATGACGAATTCTCATTCCGAATTTCCATTCGGAATTCACCTATTAAACAGAATCTGATCATCTTTGTTTTATACACTCTGAATTAATTCAGAGTCCGAAAAATATTTTTGGATAGACTCCGAACTTTTATTCTGCTTACATTTCTATAATTTTGCCTACTCTTTATTATTTCCATTTCACTCCGAATATTCACTCCGAAGCTTTCATTCCGAACTTTTGAGTTAGAATTAAAACGATTTCGTACTTTCTGTTACACTTGTTTTGTTATAAAACGATGTCATCTATTTTGTTATAAACTAACCGTTGTGTAAGTGACATGTGTACAGGTCCCTCCGATCTTTAAGGAAAATATGACCATTGGAGAAGGATCTGACCTTACCTATAAATAGGAGCTCATTTGAAAGAGATCGATACTGAGGACAGATAAACAACTTGGTTTTGTGCCTACATGCTGTTGAAGTTATTTCTAGAGAGAGAGGCTCTTATTAACTCTCAAAGCTTCATGCGACTCCGAATGTTGGTGATTACATTCGAGGGCTTCTGGGGATAGGAAGACATAGGTGCCGAATACCTTGAAGTTCGAGGGCTTCCTTGCTGAGGATGACAGAGGTTTCCAACTACCTTGAAGTTGAGGGCTTGCGGGGATAGCAAGACAGAGACTCCGATCTTCGTATCGAGGGCTTACCCTGGTGTGGGTAAGACAGACTTGCTTGAAAGTATAAATCAAGGGACCTTTATCCAAGGTTGTTGGATACCCTTATCTTTGGGTTAAAAGACTTATATCTTGTTACTTGTAGTTTAACTACTAGTTTATATTCCGTTGTATTTTGTATTATAAGGAATGTATAACTTTCTTATACATTCTTATTTGTACTCTATTTCATTTAGATTCTATATGCTTTAAGGTAGAATATCATATTATAATCTTTTGATTAAGTTTCAATTTCCGGAACCATATTTCTGGAACCCTCATTCGGAATCTCTTTCCAAGATTGCATTTGGAGTTAGAGGTGTTCTGAATTTGCTTAGTTTAAATTTGTTAAACTTAGCCCTTTCCTTCTCTTAAAGAAAACATAGTTATTCTTAACTAACTTTAAAGGTTCCAAAGGAATTTTTAAAGTATACAATTCACCCCCCTCTTGTATATTGAGCATCTACATCACTATTTCGATCCTACATATGTGTAGTATATTGTGAGGATAAATGGTGTTTTTTGAAAAATTAATTCAATGGATTATTGTATTTCATGGATGTTCAATAAGATTCTCTATGAGGTAATGGGGACTCAGGTCATGTTTAGTATAACCTACCATCCAAATAAATATTGTTAGTAAGTGTCTTTTATTAAGATATTGGATGATATTATTTGTTCCCACATATTATAATTTTGAGGATATTTGGGTATCAATATAATTTTGTCTTAGTTTTCTTATAACAATTTTAATTATCAATCAATTAAAATGGATCCCTCGAAGGATTTTTATATCATCATTTGAATTTCAAATTTCTATTGTATACAGTTGTGTTAGGCTTCTTGGGGAGGAATGACTCCCATTCAGTATATTACAAATAATATTCGTGATAGAGATCCAAATCTGGATATATCTCAAATTTTGATGAAATTTCTTGTGGATCTTCGAAATCATCATTTAGATATTTTTCAAGGTGATATTGTTATTCATGAATGCTTCTCCTCGGTTAGGTCATTATCACATTAGAACATATATAAATATAGATTCAGGATATGCTGGAATTTTTGATGTTATTTAGTTGATTTTGAAGATTACTTATTGGATGGAAGATCCAATTCACTTAATGGGTATTCATGATTTATTCCATATATCTCTACTTAGGTAATATCATCCTGAACCCTCTCATGTTCTGAGTTTGGAAGAGATTTAGTTAGATGTATATGTATTTATTGTGGAGAATCCTATGCTGATAGCTCAATATTAGGTCACTTTTTTTAGATGGAGTCCAGTATTATTAGTCATATTGTTATAGAGACATGGTATAGATTCTGATGAAGCCTTGGACCATGAAGCATAATCGAGGGAGAAATGGCCTTTCATACTTCTAGAACTCCATTCATTCACATGAATTTCAAGGGAGGTAATGTAATATAGTGGTGAGATTCATGTGAATGATTGGAGTTCTAGAAATATGAATGGCTATTTCTCCCTCAAATATGCTTCATGATCCCTTGTTTCATCAGAATCTATACCATGTCTCTATTACAATATGACATACAATATTGCACTCCAACAAATGAAATTCACCTAATATTGAGATATCAGTATAGGATTCTCCACAATAACTACATATACATCTAACTCAATCTCTTCCGAACTCAGAACATGAGAGGGTTCAGGATGATATTTCCTTAGTAGAGATATATGGAAAAAATCATGAATACCCATCAAGTGAATTGGATCTTCCAACAAATAAGTAATCTTCAAAATCAACTAAATAACACCAAAAAGTCCAACATATCCAGAATCCACATTTATATATATTCTAATGTGACAATGACCTAACCGAGGAGAAGAATTCATAAAAAACAAGATCACCATGAAAAATATATAAATGATGATTTCGAAGATCCACAAACAATTTCATCAAAATTTGAGATATATCCAGATTTGGATCACCATCATGAATCTTATTTGTAATATACTGAATGTGAATCATTCCTCCCCAAGAAGCCTAACACAACCGTACACAATAGAAAGTTTAAATTCAAATGATGAGATAAAAATACTTTGAGGGATCCATTGTAATTGATAGCTAATAAAAATTGTTATAAGAAAACTCGACCAAAATTAAATTGATACAAATATCCACAAAATTATAAGATGTGGGAATAGATAATATCATCCATTATCTTAAAAACACACATTTTCTACCAATATTTATTTTGATGGTAGGTTATACCCTACATGACCCGAGTCCCCATTACCTCCTAGACAATCTTCTTGAAAATCCATGTAATCCAGTAATCCATTGAATGAATTTTCAAAAAAACACCATTTAACCTCAAAATATACCACACATACAGGTTATGATTATGTTTAACTTTAGTGGTGTTCCTATTTAGAATGAATGTAGATAATATTTTCAAATTATTGATTATCACCTTGATTGATGCTTCCATTTGGTAGTCCATGGTAATAAAAAAAATCATACCAGACACATATTCCATTTTATGCATTGGAAATGGAATAGGCTGCCACAAAATAAATGGTTTCTTCTGCTCTTACATTATCTAGAATGTTTTCTTAATACCAAACAACCCGATTCTTTGTCAAATTTCATGATACATCTTTATTGTTCCTGGTTGAAAAAACCACTGAGAACTATGAATTTCCAATAAAACTGAACTCCTCAAAGATAATGAAATGAAAAACTATTCCTAAATATAATATTCCATTTCATCTGAGTGGCCAACCATAAATTTTCTCCCGACCAAAAATGCGTTCTAAAATTTTTATAAACACATCTTACTTCTCTTGAACATAAATTATTGAGTTAAGGATACAACATTACAACTAAACTGTGATCATAACCATGAATTGATGAACCTCATAAGAATCTAGTTTCTACTGAGTGTAGTGTCCTAGCATATTCCACTCCACCATCAATTTCTGAATTGCATGTGGTGGTACTTTCTAGTTGGGAGCATTAAATACAACATTCCCCTTACCTATTGTTACTTTTATTACAATGAAAAATTTATAAAGGTATTTAAAACTCTATATCTATATGATATTAAATGATTTCAAAGGGTTTATTTTCCTATACTCTTATGATAATAATGCACTATGAACCTCTCCTCAAAGAGATAGTTCATTAAACAGTTAAGCACAATCAAATCCACAAAAATCAATAAATCTTGAGTGATTTAATTCCATTTATGATTCCATATATGGATAGATCCATTAATAACAACATGATTATCAAATATTATAATTAAAACAATATTATCACTCCAATTTTCATAGTACACCACATAAACTTTATCAAGATTTTGTAATATCAAAATAGGAGCTGAAATCAGAATCAATTTAATATAAAAAAATGATTAATAACATTTCAAATCCGAAACGAATTTCACCCACTTATTGGTAAGTGTATTTAAATTTTATTCCATCATTTATAAATCCATGGTGAACATTCAATTATATATAGTAAGTACAAGGAATCTTGGAATCCTTAATATGTTTTATGGATCCTCTTATGAAAAGAAAACCTTCACCTTATCAGCATAAATATATTAGATAAAATCATATATCATGTACCCCTAGAACATAAATTTATATATATATATATATATTTCAATTTATAACCCATTCATTACAAATAGTGAGTCCATGGGATTTATAAAATCTAATGTATAGGGCACTTTTACTCATGCTTAGATCTCGAATAAACTAATATACCACCCACAAACATAACCATAATGGTGTTGAGATACTACATGAATATATAATTTATCAATTCTATAAATACTATGGAGAGTTATTCAATACAAAATGCATCATACAATTTTCATAATGACCACACATGATCGTAAAATCCATCTTGGTATATCACACTCCAAGAACACTGAGGTGATGAAAACACCACAGAATATTGATCTTACAAAACATATTCTTTAAAAAGTAAATAGGAATAATAATTCATACACATGGGTAAAGGAAGAAATATTCACAACCATCACTAAATATTAATTATTATAGACCACACACAATTTCAGTGAGCGATCATCCGTTTCGGAATATACCAGAAGAAAAAAAAATGTGAATCATTTGTGAGAATATAAATGTTTCTATCCAGATCATATTATTGTATCTTGTTATCTTTCATCTCCTATTATTCAATAACATATTTGGATATTAAAACAAACTATGTACTTGGAAAAAGATAAATCATGAACATTACCTACAAGTCTAGAAGAATATTAAATAAGGCTCTAGAATGAAATTAGCAATGTCTCAATAAATACTGAGAAGATCATCCAATGAGAAAACATCATCAACATCCACCAATATAGATGATAAAAATCTAATGAGATAATGGAGATAATGTACTAAATTACATGACCTCATATCCCACTCTCCCTAAAACACATGTGAGCCCCATAGTCCATAGTGAAAAATAAACACCAATGATAATAATCAATATGATAATGGTGATAAACAATCAAATCCATATCAATGATGATGTTGAAAATGATATAGATGAACAATTACAAAATCCCATAATACATATGGGTTATATATGAACAAAATATTGGAAGGATATAAAAAATATACTCTTTTCTTTTATAAATAGGTTTCTCTAACACCATAACAATAGACATTCGTTCTATTGGAATTTTAAAAATACCAATAAAATAGATAGAAACAAATGATTGGGATGAAGATGTTTCAAATAAATAGTATACTATAGAATATGTAATAATGATGGTACCACTCACTATCATTGGTAACATGGAAAACTATGTTGGAATCTCATATAATTCTTAATGGAAATTCACTCTTAAGGCTTGTTGACAGAGACATATTGTACATGATGCATCAAGATTTCCCACAACTGCCTCCAAATCTGAAATATATAACCATAATGGGAAGCATGTATATGAAAATGAAATCACTTCATATGTTCAAATAGACCACAAATGAAAGACATATTTAATGGAACATGACTATATTTTCACGTCTTTTTGACCATTCAATATTGATAAACATATAGGGTATCACTATTGGTCATCAATAATGGTGTTGAATATTCTTGTTATAGAGAAATGCCTCCACTACCCTGGAAATTCTTGTCCCTCTTATAGTTTATTCACTATATTCTATAGAAGGCACAATATGGTGTAAAATAAGGGAAATATTTCCATTATATCCAACCATATCGTTCTTTTCGGTAACAACTATTTGTAGAATCTCTACATAGGTAGAAATACTTATAATAAATACATGTGATCTGATATAAATTCAAAAACCCTAAAATAACTTTTTTACCTTCATTTGCTCCTTATTTACTACTTCTAGGGAAAAATGAACTAGCTCTATGAACCAATTGGTGTATTCTGACACTGAATATTGTCCCTTAAATAAGGAGAAAAAATTGAGTTAATTTTCCATCAGCATAAACTATATATAGAACTGTTTGAAGAAGATAGTCTCAATGAAATTCTACCCCAAAACAATTTTTCTATATTTCTATACCATATAATCCTACTGTAATATGATGGTATGCACGATTCCAAACATCATGAACACGATCATTATATTCTTAGTTTCATCAAATTATTTAAGGATCTAATTGATATTTTCCATAAAATACTACAACCCTTTAGGTTAATTTCTAATTTTAATGGAATGTGTATCCTTACAAATGAAATATAATGATTGGAGAAATTTTTTCTAGAACTCTTAGATGTACTATAGAAATGGAATTATGAACATCCAATACATTTTGGTACATGTCATGTACTACATGCATTGTAGTATCTATAATGTTTTAATCCATAGGCATATTTAAATGAGGAGATTCCACTAAACCCACCTATGGAATCTATGGAAGTCATCTCAGTGGAATATAAAATGATTTTGAATAATCATGAAGAGATAAATTGAATAGAAATTATAATTTCAAACTAAAAAACTATATCAAGAACAGATATTAAGAGCATGAACTCAAAACAAGAGACACACATTACAACGTCCCATGGTAACGTGAGTGTTCTCATAACTACATATTGAACTGAAATAATCATAACCTACACATAAAATAATAAAGATCTTATATCCCGTCTAAAAAAATCAAAATACAAACCACCAAACCTCCCTTTGAAACAAAACATTTATGAACCAAATATAATTCCAACCCAAATCCGCACTTGACATGACCCTTTATATACCTAGTGGTCATTTATAGTCCCCATTGGTGGGCTACTGGAAACCAGGCATGAAAAAATACTAGATGGAATTATTTCTACAAACATGAATAATAAATAATTGCACATATATATAGTTGTATGAAATAGTGTAAGAGAAAATATGGAAATATATTCTATATATAAAATTAAATAATATAAGTGATAGAACCCAAAAGTAAAAATTAAAACTCCATGAAATGAGTATAATAGTGAATGGAAAATAAAATATTAGAATAATATTATCATTGTGATAAGAAAAAAATTTCTCACTATCTCACAACTTTCTACTCAGCCCAACTGATAGAATGCTCACAACCTCACTATGGAAACTTTCAATTTCTTATATCGAACAATATAACAATGTCTACACACCAAAAAATTGATATGTATGGTGTGAGATAATCGGTTAATTACAATTCAACACTTGATTTCCATAACATGTAAATGTAAAAAATTAAATATTGTCAAATTTAAAGAAAAAAGGTCATGATAATTAGTATACAATTTCTTTATATCAAAATCATGGTGAATCATTCCCCAATTTCCACAGTTTAAAATATTCTGGGTGATCCTTTTTCAAATAATTTCATATATATAAAAGTTGTTCATAGATAATATCACAGTTCATATAATATAAAAAAAAGTATAACTAAAAACACATGTAATATCATGGCATGGACCACTATAGGACATGATATCTAGAACAATATTAAACAGAAATAAACTATGACATACATCAAGTTTATAGAAATGTACATCTAATATAGAGAGTATAGGACCACCCTATAAATCAAGCCTCCAAATAAATCCAACAAAATTATGTATAATAAAAGGAATATGGATCATATGAACACATGATAAGTTCCCCCCTTACGCTATCAACAGATAATTTATATTAATACATGTTTCACAAAATTTCCAAAAAATAAAATTTGACACATTTTTTAACCATTTCATCAATCCATGTTTTGAAAAACAGTTCAGAAACCCATTTATCATTATATTGAAAATACATTTTCATATACCAAAACATGGGTAGTGAAATCGTTTCACAACATCTCATTTTCACATGCACTAATAAATCAATCAATAATACCTATTTATTTATAAAAAATAGTTCATGTAGTGATTTATATTTTCATTTAATATAGTCTAGATATGGAACTACATACCTCAATCAAAGGTCTTGCATTCTGACATATAGATCATCCACCACCAAGGGTAATTAATAACAAAAAATGTGGCCCCACCAAGGATTCCCATACTTTAGAATTTTATTATATAAAAATAATGTTCGAAATATAGGTTTGTATAAACATACATTAGAGATAACACACCAGAATCACGAATACTAATAGGGAACCACCCCTCTCAAAGTGAATCCAATATTAGAAACAAGATTTATCAAAAAGAAAATAACGTCTAGATAAATATATCATAATGAATTGTTTAATAGTATAGTTGTGACCAATGGAAATTAAGAGGTTGAAATATCACCTACCCATAACTATGAAGAACATCCACCACAAATATTAATGGCAGAAAAAGCCTCAAAAATGATATTAGTTCCCAATTGTCAACTGTGATTTGTCATATATTTCAAATGAGAAGCATGTCCATTGAATCAGAAGAAAACAACATGTGTAGTGTGGTTAACACCAATCAACCTAAACAATTCACAACATGAAACCCTTTCATGAAATGAATTTGGAAATTTATAGCATACACAAAAAGTAAACTCATTGGATTAAAAATTAATTTTACCATTGTTTTTAGGAAAAGAAGTAGTTTCATGGAGTGTGATCTTTTCACAGTCTAAACAAGTTCATGGAATCATCCTAAACATATATGCACATTTTATAATTAGTTAATGACATGAAAGTGTCTAGATAACATTTTACATTCCATATTCTATAGTAACAACTCAACAAAATATATAATGCATTAAAAACCCAAGGATAATACTTGAAAACCATTCACAAATATTTACTCAGACCTTATTTATTAATACTAACATACATTCCCAAACATTAGACAATTTTCCATAATAATTTCCTTTTATCTTCAAATGTCTTTAAATACACCATAATAGAATGTTAAATTAAAACTACATTGAAAAATAAATGAAGTAAAATAATGATATGATAAATATTTCATAATGTTAAGATTATTAGACAATATTTAATTGAGGTTATGTATGCATTAATCATAAAATAAACTGATAATGAAAATTGCATCTTATTCAAGTATATTACTTTATATTATGCCTTAATTATTCTTGAGATATTATTTTATTGATCCCATGAACTCTACCATCTAGAAATGACTGTTTTAATGATATTTGGTAAGTAATTTTTTTAATCGATTGATCATGTGCTGTGGGGATGTTAAAATATGAGGTTTCTTTTTATAATTTTAGATGGTGGAAAACATGTTATTTGCTGAATAATTGGAAAATAATATATGTATTTTTCAAGTAATGTTGCTCCAAATTATTATATATTCATTGAAATTAATGTTTTTTTCTAAATAAAAATGTCAAATGAGGATTAAGTGTCTATATTATTCTTCTTTATGCTATACCTTTTAGTATAACCACTCCTTTAACCCTTCTATCCCTTACCACTATAAACAAAATTTTCCATGGTAACGATTCAATATAACTAAAAAATAAGAACATCATATAAGGTAATTGTAATTATGATGATTCAAAATACGAAATAATATTTAAATTATTCAATTCTTATATTTTTTTATAATTTATTTCCACGACCTTGACACAAAACCATTTTTTGAGAAAATTATTTGTCATGAATACAAATGTTTTTTGTCATTCCTCACCATGTAAGAACCATTTGATGAATGATAATATATTGTATAGAATGTATTATTTAGATATTTAATTAAAATAATTAATTAATATATATTTACTTAATTTTTTATGACAAATTATTCATTTAACAAAAAATATATTTGTAAAAAGAAATCCCTTTTTATGTTCAAATGATTTTATATAAATATTTATCCAATTACTAAAAATATTATAAATTATAATTCCATGTGTTAAAATAATAATAATAATATTTATTAATTTATTTTTCTTTATAGATATATATTATTTAGTTAAAGACACATAATCTATATAATTTAAAATTCATGAGAAATTGGGATATCTTGATTTTTATTCATTTTATTAAAATTATGGTACTTATTTACTGAAAATTAGTCAATAAATTTTAATTAAGGGGATATTATATAAATAATTATCATAATTTAGTTAAACCTATTTATATATATTAATTAAATGTTTATCTAATTACATCGATATTTTAAAATTAATTTTCAATAGTATAACATGATTTTTATAACGATGATTTGGGGTGTAAAGAAATCTATAAAATACTTCCAATTATAAATAAATAAATATTATAAAAAAAAATTGGTGTTACACCATGGGATAATAATATCCTACTTTTTTAGAAAATGTGCTATTTTTCATTGTTAATTTTTCCACCATTATAATAGTCAAAGGTGAAGAACACATTATTTCATCCATTCTAACATTGTTTACTGTAAAGTCATTTAATTTTTAACACACTCCCATACTCGAACACATTATCAATTTCTTAAATAGGTGATTATGCTCTAAAATAATATCAACCATATATAATTTCATCTAGTTTTTTCTAATAAAATCTCATGATCGAATAGTAACATCATATTATTTCAATATTTAATTCTTCATTAAATTGTATTATATTTTCTAACATTCATCCCCCATAACAATGAACTGAAAAGAGCCATGATGTAATAAAATAAAAAAATAATTTATAGAAAATTAGTAATAAATTGTATAACTTTTTTGACTGATGAAATTTGTTGATTAAAAAATTAATAACTAAAATTATTTTTTTTAAAAATATTGAAGGATACAAAGTTATATTTTTTAAAGAAAATTTATAAATATATTATTTATTATATTATAATAAAAAAACTATCATTTTAAAATGATAAATATGATAATTTTTAATATTTAAAATTTTAAACTAATATATATCAACATAAAGTTAATTTCAAATTTCAATATATATAATTAAGAATGATTAATTTTTTAAAGGTTCATTTTTAATGAAATCTAATTTTATTTATATACTGAATATTAATTTTAAATATAAATTTATGAGAATTTGAATATTCATTTTAGGGAAAAAAATAAAATTTTTAACTCATCATGTCAGAATAATATTTACATGGGATTTTTTCTATTTTTAAAAAAATCGTTGAATTATATGTTCCTAATGAATAATATAAATTTGAAAAAACATTCATTTTTTCATATTTAAATTATTTAATTTAAGATTGAATTTTTTTTATTTTTAAATGAAATAAGTGAAATTTTGTTAAATATATTCTATTTAATTAAATATGAATATTTATTATATTTTATTTTGGTATAAGTTAATTTTTTTTGTGAAAAACACATATTTCTAAACACCATTTTCATTAACTTTTGTGAACTTTTATTAAAACATATTTCATACACTAATGATATTATATCTGCAATTTAGATGTTCAATTTGTTTTTCAATTTTATTTTATTTCATTATTAATATTTACCATGTAAGAAAATTATCCCCAAATTAAATGGGTCAAACAGGTTAAAATGGATAAATATTGTGATCATGTAGCAATATATCATCTTAATTATCATTGGGTGAGTCTCTTTCTATAATAATAACATTATATTTGAAATAAAATTTATTTTCGTCAACTTAACCCGGATTAAGACACATATAATCATTAAATGTTTAGAATAACTACAAGTCTTCCACTACCCTCAGTTATAAAAGGGAACTCCCTATTCTCAATTATAAACACAAATTGTGAACATTAACTCAAAACGTATCAAGAAATATTTTTAACATACGTCATCCCAATATATTATATGTTCTAGTATAAAAAATGAACCATCCAATATGTCTCATTGTGTATTAAAATTGAGGAATTCCAAAGAAGATGTATAACTCTTTACCAAGATATTTACTTTATAATTATACTTATAAATCCATTAAAATAATAATAAAATTGATTGAAAAATAACATCCATATCTTCTAAATTATTAAATTCCATTATTTTAATGGTAAACCAATTTTCATCTCCTCCTTCCTATGAAAAATGAAAATATCACTTGTGAATATGTGAGTATAATGGTCTCTGGGAGAAAATGTTTTTTTTCATAACCACCTATCTTGGTAAATTTTTAACATTTATTTATGATATATATTTATTAATAATTTTATTCGATGTCTATAATATATTATCTACTTTCGAAACTATCCATGCATTAGAAAATATCAATGTTTCTCAGGCATATGTGTAGATGACTACCTTTATGAAAAGATGTGATATATTTATCATTTCATATATACTTGGATTTTAAAATTGATGAATTAAATTAATAAATAATCTATAAATATTATTATTATGATTATATTAATGTAAATGTTTACCTATATTACTTTATATTTTTCATATTAATAAAATTAAATGATCAATCCAACATACATATGGATTACCATATAAATTAGACAATATGTGTAATCAAATGTGTACCTTTATAATGGATACTCATAAGATAATAAATGTAAAAAACTAATTAAAAAATATTCAAAATTATATAGATGATAAAACAATGTTCATGATTCAAGGATCAAAACTACTAATCCAAAAAATTTAACGAAAAATTAACAATTTACTCTCAATTATTGATTTTATCAACAAGTTATTAACATATGAATATGGTGAAATTATAAATGAATTGTATATAGTAATATAAATTTAAATATGGTGTCTATATATATATATATAATAATTCTATGTTTATTATACATGAAATTAGAGCATGTGTGACTTAGTGGAATTTCATGTTAAGAGTCTATTTCACAATCTATTTCTAGTCATGATTATTTAGGTTTGTGTCCCCATTTGGTTAATTATATGATATTTCCCTATTAAACTGTATATATTTTATTGTACTATAGTTATTCTTATTTTCTTTCATGTATTATTTAAATTTTAATTTCATTTTAATAATCATAACCATATAATGAAGGTTTATAATAAAATATAACCTTATTCATTTTTTTAATCATAAATAATTCCCTTACATATCCAAATTATTTAATTTACATTAATTATGCTATTTACATTAGAAAATTTGATAGTCGAGGTAAAAAATATTGAATTTTTTTTGATTAATTAATTAAAATGTAATATTTTTAACATTTTCTTCACAAGTTATTTTTATTTCTTTAATAAAGAGGGAAATGATTGTGTTTTACTATTTACCACATGACATCCATTTTAATTCACACAAAAAAAATTCTATTTATCATTATTACCATTAAATTATTAATTATTTTTAAATTAGAATAGTATTCACAATATTCATGAAATTTATGAAAAAAATTTCAATACAATAGGATTTTTTTTTCTTAATTCAAGATAATGTGGTTTTTCATCTATGTCAACATCATTTTAAAATTTTCGGTCTTCACCTGGAAGATACTATAAAGATACCATCCAAAATAATTATCTATATGTTTTTTAATTATGATAATCTATTTCTTATCAATGTAAAATATATAAATGTTTCATGGTATTTTATCATTTCATATGAATTTATAGATTTTTTTATTATTATTCACTTCTTTAAAATGATGATTCAATTGGACATAGAAAGTAAATAGATGGGTCTTAAATTTATATAGACCATCCAAAAATAAATTTTTTTATGATAGAATCTAACTTTGGAATTTTCCATAATCTTTAATTATATAGGAATGATTTCAAGGGATGAGGTCCTGAATAAAATAATAAACATTTGTAGGATTATTCATTATATCATTATGATATCAGATATTTTTATCTATGTAGTTATATATATTATTATTCATCCCTATATGTAATCCCAATTAATTATATTAGTTATACAAAATATTTTAATACTATTTATCTTTTACATATTAGTCATTAAATATTTTTTTTCCATAAATATTACACTATATGATTTCTTATATAGAGTATTTCAGCTCAAATATTATTATTGTTTCTATTCCCCCTCAATATAAGAAAGGAATCATTGGGTGATTTTCCTGGATTCCTAATTTTTTTACATGATATGTTTATTTTTCCATTGTAATATGACAATCATGTATTTATTTAGTCTCTGAGGACAACTAAACATGTATTGACCCACCAATTCTCATTGGATTTTGAGTACAATGAGTCATTAATAGGCTTTAAGCGATAACCCCAAGACACCAAAGGCTGGCAATAAATGCTGAAGGGATTCAAATATAATTTGGGGGATTATTTTCCATTTATGAAATAACCCAAAAACCAACCATGCATAACCAAAAATTCACTATATGATGCATGAAAAAATTAAAGACCAATGAACACTTCATTTATATCAAACTAAATCAAGGTACACAACTCTAGAAGACAAAACTAAGCATCAAAGTACACACCAGATGAACAATTAAAGACTCTAAAAAGACACTACAACTCCATGCCCCAAAATCTCCAAGCTCCACAACATCTCTCAAGCATCACCATGAGCCACTAGCAATAAGATGCTTTACCTTTACCTGTGTCCCAGAATAAAACATCTGCAAAAGCACAAAAGATCCAAATCAGGGGTGAGTATAAAACTTAGTATGTTTCCCCAATGACTTCCCAACTCATGCCACTAGGATAGAAGAGTTAGCCACATTTATATAACAAATTTATATAAATCATCTTCCCAAAAGAAGCTTATAAATAAATATAAAAAAGTTTCCAAACCATTCATAACCAATGGAATTCCAAGAGAAATTAAAACCAATTTTCCAGCAAGTTATTTTTCCAGAAAAATAACAAAACAAGAATTAGAACAATTTCACAAGATCACGTTATGGCACACTCAGACCATTCCACAAACCCTTGCAACCAACCATGCATGATGCCTGGAAGAGGGGAGAACCCTCAACCCTTATCCATCCCAACCATGATGGGGGAGACTTCTTACACTTATCCAACCCAAATGTACATGAATGCTTTACGGGGGAGAGACCTAACCCTTATCCATCCCAACACTGATGGAGGAGACCCCTAACCCTTATCTGTCCCGAATGTAATATGAACGTTTGAAGGTGGAGATCCCAAACCCTTATCCATCCCAAAACTGATGTGGGAAACTTCTAACCCTTATCCATCCCACATTCCAGTGAGCACACACAACCACCATGTCAACTACCAAGTGTGTTCAACCAATTCAAACCATTTCAACAAAACTGCCTTTTTTGTAAACCAATTCCAACAAAGTCAATTCAATCTCAAACCATTTCAATAAAATTCCCTTTTTATTGAGACATTTTTTTTCATCATACCATTTATCATTTCAGAAAATCCATAATTTAAAAACAACTTTTTAATTTCAAGAAGCCTAATCATTTTTTCACAACAATTCACCAAGAATTCACAATTTCATCAAAACCATAAATCATCACTAAAAAAGATTTATTTGAGCTTTTCATAATAAAATCCATTCAAAAAAATTAAACTAAGTCAATAAATTCTAACTAGAGTAGTTGAGAGTGAAGCCACTGATCTCATAGGTTTTGATGAAAACCACAACGGGCGAAGAACGCTCAAGAATCCCAGGTCGATTATCCAAAAACACTTTGTAGATATCCTCTCCAAGAATGATCAAGACCAAATCTCATCATATTTGGAAACCAAACACTTAGATCTTCCCATAACGAGTGTATATCTAATAAAACGAGAGGATAGGAGAAGTACATATAAGTAGATCTATGAAACAGATCAAGAAAGATGAAGAATGATCACATACCTCAAGAATTCGGCTTTGATTCGCCAATATAAGCCTACGGATCGCCTCTGGAATGATGGGAGAACCCTCTTTGACCATAGGAGAAGAAAAATCCCGAGTTAGGGCCGCTTAAGAGCTTAAACAAGGCACTTAGAGGCAAAAACGCATGACATAGACTTTTATAGGACATCCTTTAAGTGATCGCACGATTTGTTCGCACAGTTTGACAAACCATGCGCTAATTGTGCGTTAGAAACTACCTGGGCTACCCTTCTCACATGATTTGGCCACACAGTTAGAAAAATTGTGTGCCACCCATGCGGAAACTACTGCCTCCAAAAAAAATGTAGAGTTTTGCATCACAGTTTAGACAACCCGTGCGCCTCCCGTGCGACTTCCCCTTTTCCTCAAAACATTATTTAACGTTCTCCCGACTCTCCCATTAGTCACCCTTAACATTAAAACCATTAAAATCATCAAGAATGGGTTACATACAAGAAACTAGGGGTACTAAATTCTCCCCACCATTGGTCTTTTCATCCTAAAAAAGTAGAAAACCCCCACCCAACAGAAATAGTTTCATCCACCGCTCTTTTATTCCCCTCTCACGTTCCCAAGTCTCTTCATGAATCTGACCATCCTGCCATAAAACCCGCAAAAGACCGATTCATTTTCCCCAGAAGACTTTCTCATGCAAATCCACAATATATACTGGGATATGTATGAATGAGGCATCTGGATCTAGGTCAATGTGATCCCATATGATCACATGGTTAGGATCAGGATGATTATTTTTCAACTTGGATACATGGAACACATTATGCACCAAACTAAATAGTGGTGGTAATTCCAAATGATATTCCACCTCTCTAACCCATTATAGTATCTAAAAAGGGACAATATACCTTGGATATAACAATCCCTTCTTCCAGAAACGACGATGTCCAAGCCTTTGAGAGATCCTTAAGAATACATGATCACCCACAACGAACGACAACGGTCTTCGACGATGATCTGCATAAGATTTCTGACGACTCTGAGCCGTCTCCATCCTCTTTCTAATTAATTGAATCTTCTCAGTTGTTTCTTGGCCAAGGGTTGGCATAACTAGTTATGTTTCACCAATATCCTCCCAGAATAGTGGAGAATGACAAGGATGCATATACAATGCTTCAAATGGAGCCATGCGTATCAAGGCTTGATAGCTATTATTGCATGATAACTACACTAAGGGTATATGATCCTACCATGAGACACAAAAATCAATTACACAATCCCACAACATATCTTCCAATGTTTGTACCGTCCGTTTTGATTGTCCATCCATCTGGGGGTGAACAACGACCCGAGGGCTTACTGTAATGATTTACAGAAATGAGATGTGAACCTCAAGTCTTTATCTGAGACTATAGTCACTGGTACTACATGCCTCTTTACCACTTCTCGAATATAGACTTTTGAAAGATCTTCCACCGTATGAGTTTCACGAATAGGGATGAAATCAGACGACTTGGTTAGATGATCCAGTATCACCCAAATGGCATCATGTTCCCGAACTGTTCTTGGAAGACCTGTAACAAGATCCATTGCTATATAATCCCATTTCCACACTGGGATAGGTAGAGTTTGAAACATACTAGATGGTCTCTAATTCTTTGCTTTATCCTGCTGACAACTAAATCACCACGAGACGAACTCGGCCACCTTCCTTTTAATGCCGCTCCACAAAAACAATGACTTCAACACCTTATACATATTCTGTGTACCTGGATGTACATACCATCGTGAATGGTGGTAATCATGAAGGTGTTTTTCCTAACAAACCATAGGTACAATCATCAGATCTCGGAAACACAAAACTAAACCACCATCAAGTTTCTAGCCATCAATGGTCTCCCCACCATTATGTTTTGAACTTACAACCAGACATTCTGCATTAGATGTTTATTCTTCTTTGATCATATATACCAAATCAGGAACAAGCGTAGATGAAAAAACTACAACATCACCTCGTTCTTTATATTCCACATGCATGTCAGCTAAGAACGACATCAACTTCCATTCATATAAAGCTTATTTCGATAACTGAACATATGAATTTCTACTCAATGCAACTGCCACTGAATTTCATTTTCTCTCTGTGTACATCAATTCAATGTCAATAATTTGGAGATACACCATCCAACTACTTTGCCTCAAATTCTAATATTTCTATGAGAAAATGTGTTTCAAGCTTTTATGATCCATAAACACAGTAAATTTATCATCAAAGAGAAAATGTATCCATGTTTTCAAAGAATGGATGACTACAACCAACTCCAAATCACCCTCAACTGCCTTTATCCATAAGTAACCACATGACCTCTTTTCATGAGAACATAACCCAACCCTGATTCTGAAGCATCACAACACACCACATAACCCAGTCGAGATTTAGGAAAGATCAAGATAGGTTCCGATGTAAGATGAACCATCAGTTCCTGGAAAGACTTTTGATATTCTTCTATCCATTGGAATGGATAATTCTTCTTTGTCAGAGTTGTCATGGGTGACGATAGTCATGATAAATCATACACAAATCATCAGTAGTAACCACCTAGACCAATAAAGCTTCGTATCTAGAACACATTCTTCGATGGTTGCCAAGAGATAAGGGCTTCTATCTTTTCAAGATCAACAAAAAAGACTTTATTAGAAATGAAATGGCCAAGGAAATGTACTTTATATATATAAAAATCACACTTTGATAATGTTTCATACAAATGATGATCTCTCAAGATTTGTTACATTGCTTCTAGATGCTTCTCATGATTAGCCCTTGTCATTGAATACACCAAGATATCATCCACAAAAACCATAACAAATGAATCCGATATCACTGAAATATCTGATTCATCAAAGCCATGAAGACCACTAGTTCATTCGTTAGACCAAAAGGCAAGACTACATATTTGAAGTGGCCATATCTACTTCTGATAGCTGTCTTTGGAATATCCTCCTTCCGAACACACAATTGGTAATATCCTGATCACAAGTCAATCTTGGAGAACCAGTGAGTAACCCTTAATTGATTTAACATATCACCAATGTGTGTAAGTGGACTTCTATTCATTATCGTAACTTGGTTAAGCTTATGATAATAAACACACAGCCGAAGAGTTTCATCTACCTTTTTCATGAAAAAAACCAGTGCTGCCCACTGAGATGTACTTGGTTGAATGAAACCCTTGCTTTCTAGCTCCTCTAACTGCACTTTCAATTCCCATAACTCAGTTGGTGACATCCTATAATATGGAAGGGAAATAGGACTGGTCACCGGAAAGAGATCAATCGTAAACTCCACATCCCTTAGAGGTGGTAACCCAGAAAAGTTCTTAGGAATTACATCTGGAAATTGATCCACCACAGTTGGAAAACTATCTCTCTTGATCTCTTCCATTGATTCCAAATTCAATGCTACCAGTTGGTAAGAGATCCTTCCAACCATTGGTTCCAACATGCCCTTTTCACCTTTCATTACCATTGTGTCTCCTCTAAAGAGATGGTTGATTTTGTCCTCAGTCGTGAAACTAACCGTTCTCCTATAACATTCGATGTAAGCCGTAAAAATTGTCAACCAATCCATACCCAGGATTACATCATAGATATTCATGTGAAACATTGAGAAGTCCCATTTCAACTCAGCTCCATCAACCGTTATAGAACATGCTTTACACACAAATGCTTGACATTCTCTTTCACCAAGAGGAATTTTCAGTTTAAAAACTGAAGGCATCATTTCGAGTTTTAAACATAGAAAATAAACAGAATAAGAAGCAATGAAAGAATGTGTTGCACCAGTATCGAAGATCACTTGCACAAGGGTATAATTCAAAAGAATCGTACCTCTCACCCTAGATGGTCCTACCTGATCATCGACCATCATCGGCTCAGCTTCATAAAATTTCTCCGTCGCTGCACTACTCTCCATGTTGCCTTGATGAAATTGGTTTGGTTGAGAAGTCATGACATTTCATGAATCACCATGGATAGATCTGTTATGCTGGCAAGACTGACTCTACTGTCCTCTTCCAATAGAAGCATACGATGCTTGCGATGCCTAGGAAGTGTCACCTGCACCCGACCTCATATAATTCCTACAATAGTGTTCTAGATGCCCCATCTGCTTGCAATTGTGACATGCTCTAGGTTTCTCCGTACAATATTGCCGTTTTTGGTCAAGGGAACCACACTAGAAACAACCTTCTTTGCTCTGGAGTTGTGAAGGAAGGTTCACACATCCCGCTATCTGATACTAATTTCTACTTGCACCATGGAAATATGTGTCCCTTTTCATCTTGTTCCCATAGGCAGAGTTCCCACCATTTCGTGTAGGTATCAACATGCATCCTCCCACTGATCTCAAGATATCACATTTATAAACAATCACTCTTTTCACCACTTTTGTATAATCAGTAATACAGAGCACTGAAATGATTGATCGAATATCTTTCTTTATCCCCTATTTGAAGATACGTTCCACCAACAACATACTTGTCGCAACCTCTGGGAAAAAACAGCCTAAATTCAAGAATTTAGCCACATACTTTGTGACAAAGAGACTCTCTTGTTTCAGGATGAACAAGTCTATCGTTTTATGGATCTTGACCGTGTGAGGATAGAATTGTTTATTGAACAATTCTTCAAAATCATCCCATGTAATTCCTTCATCCAATCTAGCCTCCACCAATAAATCCCACCACTAATGTTCAAGATCCTCGAGAATACACGTCGATTAATTGACCTTGAGCTCTAATGGTGTGCCAATGAAATCAAAGATTCAATTCATCCTACTTAGCCACACCTCTTCTTTTTCGGGTTCAACATCACCCCGATAGTTCAGTAGATTTTTCTTCATGTACTCGATTGTATAATACACATGCCTTGGTTCCTTCCTCTGGTTCCCCATACCCACAGCATGAAAATCCTAGACAATACTCTAAAACATCTCTTGGTTCACACATTGTTCTAGTGTAACCACATTCTCTGCCGCCTCTTCGGAATGGTTCCGACGACGCCTACCTGGTGCCATTTTATAAACCAACAAAAAACTCTGTCAATCTCACTCTCTAGAAAATAATGGATTGGAATTTTAAATTCTATCACATCATCTATCGTAACATTGTTTTCAAAATGAACTTTTTCCATGTTCAAACATATTTAAAAAATTCCTCATGCCTTTTGAAAATCATCCAATTTTTAAAATAGACCAAATACTGTATTTTCAAGATCTTTCACTTGAAAAGAAATTCTGCATTTTTAAAAAATTTACACCTTGCACAAAATCCTTACTCATTCCTCGCAAGGTGATATGAAATACTAGTGAGAAGTCTTTTCTCTACAATGCATGTCATGATCATCTCATTGGCTAAACTCAATGATAATGATATTTCCCAACATTTTAGAAATGTATCCAAAACACTTATGTACCCAACCCCATGATAACATGAATTTCAGAATAAACTGGTTTGCTACGTCCTTTTATGCTATACACTTCATGTTCCTACTATCCTACCATTATCGAGATTTTGACCCAATGAATAGAAAATAATGAATTTCAACTCCTAGAAAAAAAACAACAATGACTACTTGTTAGGAAAAGATCGAACAATCTGATACCATTTGTAATGACCCACCAATTCACATTGGCTTGAGAGTACAACGAGTCATTATTAGGCCTTAGGTGATATCCTCAATATTCCAAAGGCTAGAAATAAATTCCTAAGGGTTTCAAATACAAGTTGGGGGTTGATTTACTCTGTATGAAATAACCCATTAACCAACCAATCATAAACAAACATTCACTATATGATGCATGAAAAAATGAAAGACCAATAAACAGTTTATTCATATCATACTACATCAAGGATCACAATAGGGGAAGACGAAACTAAGCATCAAAGTACACAACAGATGACCAATTCCAGACTCTCAAAAGACACTACAACTCCATGCTCCACAGTCTCCAATCTCCACAACATCTTCCAAGCATCACCACGAGCCACTAGAAATAAGATAAATTACCTCTAACTGTGTCCTGGAATACAACATCTGCAAATGAACCAAAGTTCCAAAGCAGGGGTGAGTATAAATCTCATTAGTTTTCCCCAATTACTTCCCTACCCACACTGCTATGATAGAAAAGTTAGCCACATTAATATAAAAATAGTTTATATAAAACATTTTCCCAAAAGGAGTTTATAACTAAATATAAACAAGTTTCCAAACCATTCATAACCAAAGACATTCCAAGAGAAATTAAAACAAATTTTCTAGCAAGTTATTTTTTCAAAAAAATAACCAAACAAGCTTTAGAACAATTTCACAAGAACCCATTTTGGGGCACCCAGACCATCCCATAAACCCATGCAACAAAACATGCATGCTACCTCGAAGATGGGAGAAGCCCTAACACTTATCCATCCCAAACATGATTTGGGAGACATATTAACCTTATCCAACCCACTTGCACATGAATTCATAATGGGGTACTAGTAAAAAAAGTATTTTTAACGTCACCCGTTTCACATCGGTTTTAAAAAAAAAATAGACGTGAAAATCTCCAAAATTTGATTTTTCACATCTGTTATTATATAACCGATGTGAAAATCCTATTTCTGCTGATTTTTCACATTGGTTATTAAATAACTGACGTGAAAAATCATTTCTGTTGACTTTTTAGGTCGGTTATTTAATAACCGACATGCAAAATCAATTTCCCTGATTTTTCACGTCGGTTCTTATAATAACCAACATCAAAAATAAATTATAATGACTTTTTTACGTCAGTTATTTAATAACCATCATAACAAATGTTTACAATGATGTAGTTTATTTCCTGATGTCCAATTTGGTAGGTCGTGGAGCTCAAACGGATTTACGGATCAAAAGTTATGACCATCAAAATTTGATCATCCCTAAATGATGTCTTAGAAAAGGCCAACATCAAAGGATCGTATCTTTTGATCCGTAACTCCATTTGAGCTTTGTGACCTACCAAATCGAAGCCTACAAAATGAGATACATTATTATAATCATTCTTAACGTTGGTTATGTAAAAACATACGTTAAAAATGCTTACAAAAATTTATTTCATTTCATAATATTCAACTTGATAGGTCACGGAGCTCAAATGGAGTTACGGATAAAAAGTTATGGACATTGGAAGATGATCATCTCAAAATGAAGTAATAGAGAAGGCCAACTTCAGAGGACCATAAATTTTGATCAAAAACTCTGTTTGAGCTCTCCGACCTATCAAAGCTAAGCTTGAGAAATGAACTACATGTTTTTAAACATTTTTAACATCAGTTATTTAATAAACGGCGTAAAAAGTCTAGAAAATGGATTTTTTTACGGCGGTTCTTATAATAACCGACGTAAAAAATAGGTGAAAATCGATTTTTCACGTCGGTTTTCATATAACCAACCTGAAAAATCAGTGAACATTTCAATATTTTTAACGTCGGTTATCATAAAACCGACGTGAAAGATGATTTTCATATCCCACCAACATGGGATTTCAAATTTTTACAAAACTTTTCAATTTCCACGTGGGTTATTAAATAACCGACGTGAAAAAGTAAAATAAATTTATTTTTCGCATAGGTTTTTAAATAAGTGACGTGAAAAATCAGTGAAAATTTTAATATTTTTCAAGTCAGTTATCATAAAAACTAACGTGAAAAATGATTTTAATATCCCGCTAATGAGGGATTTCAATTTATTCATAGCACGGGCTTAAATTTTTCAATTGACGCCTAAATTTTTAATACCATGTTTTGTTTTTACATATCATATATATGGTTTCATTATACAAAACTAATAATCTAATGATCCTTTCATTCATCCATTATCATTCCACTGACTGAACCCGTTTGATCTTTAATGTGAATACACTATTTCTTCTTTCCTCGATCTCATCAAGGTATTTGTAATTATGTTTCCATGATTTATTTTTTATTACGATTATTTTTCTTAATTTATATACCATTTAAGGATTCAGATTCACTATTTATTTTTTGTATAATTCTAAAACTACAAAACCTTATTCGGATTCTAAATTTCCTTCGCAGGTGAAGCTTTGGTTGGCTCATTCAATCTTTCCTCGGAAAAAAATACATAAAACTTCTAATGGTCATAACTTTTGATCCGTATCTCCGTTTGAACTCTATGACCTATCAAATAGAAGCTCAAAAAATTATCTAGAAAATGAGAAAAAAATTTAACATTGGTTATTTAAAAATCAATGTTATAAATGACATTTAATGATTTTATTTTAAAAACCGATGTAAAAATGTCTTTTAACATCTGTTTTTAAATAACCAATGTTAAAAATTGTGTTTCAACGTGATTTGTTTTTGTATAAAATATTGGCTTTTCACATCAGGTTTTTAAAAACTCATGTGAAAAATATTTTAAAAAACATTTTTAACATCAGTTATTAAATAACCGACATTAAAAAACATATTTTTTACGTCGGTCTCAATAACTTCACCAAAATGTTTCCACAATACCGATGATAAAAAGAAAAAAACCGATGTAAAAAAGATTTTTTGTACTAGTGGGGGAGATCTATAACTCTTATACATCCCAACACTGATGGGGGAGACCCCTAACCCTTATCCATACTGAATGAAATATGAATTTTTGAAGGGGGGGAGACCTAACACTTATCCATCCAAACACTGATGGGGTAGACTCCAAACCCTTATCCATCCAATATGCCCGTGAACACACACAACCATCATGTCAACTACCATGTGTGTTCAACCAATTCAAACCATTTCAATAAAACTGCCTTATATTGAAAACCAATACCATAAAAGTCATATTAATCTCAAACCATTTCAATAAAACACCCATTTTATTGAATCCCATTTTTAATTAAACCATTTACAATTTCTGCAAATCCAAAATTTAAAATCAACATTTTAAATTCAAGAAGCCAAATCATTTTGCACAACAATTCACCAAGATTTCAAAATTTCATCAAAACCATAAATCATCAATAATGAAGATTTATTCAATTCATTTCACAATCAAATCCATTCAAACAAACCAATTTGAAACTACGAAAATAAATTATAACAAGAGGAGTTGAGAGTGAAGCCACCTACCTCAAAGGTTTTGACGAAAACCACAACGGTCGATGAACGCTAAAGAAACCCGGGTCGATTCTCCAAAAACCTGCCTTAGATCTCTTCTCCTAGCAGGATCATGACCAAATATCATCATATTTGGTAACCAAACACTTAGATCTACACATAACAGAAGTTGATCTATGAAACTGAGAAAAGAGGAGAAGTAGAATTAAGTAGATCTAAGAAACCGATCAAGAACGATGATGAATGATAACATACCTCAAGAATCCTGCTTCGATTCTCCAATAGAAGCCTTCGGATCGCCTCTAGAAAGATAAGAGAACAATCTTTGACCTTAGAAGAATCAAAATCCCGAGTTATGGTAGCTTAGGAGCTCAAACTTGGAACTTAGGGGAAAAATGAGTGAGATCCACTTTTATATAATCTCATTTAAGTGGCCGCACGGTTAGTTCGCATGGTTTGACAAACCATGAGCTAACCATGAATTAGCTACTATCTCAGGCACCCTTCTCACATGGTTTGGCCACAAGATTAGAGAAGTCGTGTGCCGCCCTTATGGGAACCACTGCCTCCAAGACCAACGACGCACAATTTGGCCGCATTGTTTGGACAACCTGTGTGCCACCTCTGCGACTTCCCCTTTGCATCAAAACATCTTTTAAAGTTATCCCAACTCTCCCATTAATCACCCTATACTTTAAGACCAAAAAAAAAATCCATAAAGGGTTACATACAAGATTCTAGGGGTACTACAAAACTATATTATCTATTAGGTTGAGATATCTTATGTATTGTACCAATTTAGTACGGTTACCACTATCTCTATGTAATATTAGATGGGGATGTCATAATTTGTATTAAATAATGTTAAGTATGATTATTTAAACAATATTTTGCATTGAATATGGAGATAATATAATCCTATGAAGACTATGTGGATAATTATATGTATGGAAAAACATCATAATGATTTGTTAAAGTAATAAATGTGGGTGTTGATTACTTTTACATAATTTATTTTAATGGAAATTTTTAATATATAATAGAGGATAAATACACTCATGGGTGATAACCCTGAAAAATTTATGTTCATTAGTACCATGATCTTAAATTAGTGAACAATATGTGATCAAATGGTTATACATAGTTTGACACTCATGAGAGATATACATTGGTTGATTAACATAACATTTAAGAACTATTTTGAAATATTTTACTATATTTTTATGTTAACAGATATTCCAAAAGACACTACGAAAATGTTTAAAGGATTATTTTGGAATATATTATAAATTTTTTTAATTATGTATTCAAAATCAATATTATATATTACGATATAAAATTCATAATTATTTGAGCTAAATATTTGTAATCCATTTTTTAGGAAAATATCCTACTGGACGTAGAGAAAAATGTATTCACCGAAATTAATTTATATTGGGATTTACCTAATGAAAATCGAATCACGATATATTTGGTGAAAAGTATATTGTGTGTATATAATTACTATCTACTTTGGTTAGAATTAAAAAAACATTCATTTATGGGGCAACGAATTTCTTCATATCACAAAAAATGCTAATATTTAAAACATTTGTCAAACTTTTCTCTTATTTCATGGAAAATTTAATCTATTAATTGGCGAACAACAGGTCACGTCCCTTTAAAACCAATTTATTTAATTAATAAATAATGAAAGAGAAAAAGTTTATTCTAGAAATGGATCGATTTAAGTGAGATATAGATCAACGGTGATCATTGATTCATACTACAATAGAAGAGGATGAGATATATATAACAAAATGTAATAATTTTATGGTGATATTCATTGAGAAATATTTTCCATGATAAAATTAGATAATATGGAACGGAAATGTCTTAATTTAAGATAGGAGGTAAACGAATGTGTTGCTATGTGTGGGGAAAACATTATAGGATTTGGTATTCATACTAAAAACTACATATATAATATAGAAAAAATAATTTCCCACTTTTTACGGGATTTAATCTATCCTCTAATGGTTACTATTATGGATAATACTCTCTTCATATGATGATATATTATTATGTTGCATCAGGAAAAATAAATAATTATCCATGTCTAGTATTTTCAAAGGAAACCAATATAATAAGATAATTGTTGACCAAAAAGGGAAAAGGAAATTTTCAAAAAGATAATAATTGAAGGTTATAACTATAATATTTTATATTTCTTAAATAAACCACCACAATACATTATTTTAGAGAATGAGTATCTATTACATGCATAGAATTAAGGGATTTCTACCTCATGGATGTAATTGTAAGAATGAATCCCTTAATATATAGTGTTTTAAATATATATAAGTGGGGATTTATCTAAATTGATACCTAAATATTCAATTTAATTTTCCATATAAGAGTCCATTTAGGATGTTCCATGTGTATGAAATTTATTTTGTTAAAGATGAGGTCTCTTAAGTTGTGATAATGATAAATTGATCATGAAGTCATAATTTAGTTGATTATGGATCTATAGACACCAATACCTTTCATACATACATATAGATATATATTTCCAATTTTAAAAGATTAATATTCATTAAATACCATAATATTCCCTTATAGAATCATTTAGTTATAGTTCTTTTGGAAACATGGACAAATAAACATAATGTTTCAATTTGATCTAAAACTGCTCCCTCTATGTTATTCATAACAAGATTCCTTCTTCGACATATCGTTTAGAAAACCTTGCATCATAACCTCGGGAATGGTAAAAAAATAAGTGGAATGTTCAGACACCCATTAAGGGTAAAAATGGGATATATCAATGATCACATAATAATATCACAAGAATTTGTGTGTGAGAACAAGATCATAAAATTTCAACTCTACACACATTATATCATATATCATAATCATGATTCATGGAATAAATATTTGAATTTCAATCTACATTAACAATAAAATAATTGATGTTCATGATCCATGAGACTATAAAATTTGTATAAGAAATAGTTTTTTTGGAAAACTCATAATCTAATAACTTTCTAAACATGAATAAATAGAAACAAGGTCATTGATTATGTAAATGTCATGAAATAAATCCCTCACTTAGATATATAGAAAAGAAAACTAGTCCATGGATGATCTTAATGGCATGATTCTTTTTACATACATAAAACTTCATTAATGAAAACAAGGGTCTTTTATAATATTTTAGACATGAAAATTGGTCCATGGATAATATATTTAACATTAAATTAGGATAACAGATAATAATTTTCCCATCAAATGATCCAACTCAGGTCCACTAGAAAAACAAACCTGAATGGTCCACCACATGGTGAGATGAATAAAAGAAACACAATCCCCAAGTTTATCTCAATAAATATAAAATTATAATATTGATTAATATAATACATATCCATAATACAAAAAATAAAATCCAAATTGATAAAATTGATTGATATATCTTAATAGAATCAATATATCTCCATGTGACCATATGTCACTACAAAACCATCCAACTAAAAAAGACAATAATGAAAGGAGAACTTGGAATGAAAGATTATTCATTTCCTTAAACATGATTACATAAAATAATGGACTACAACCACCAAAAGAAAAAATATTGTATCAACACCTAATGTAGTAGGATAACACCATATAATCTATTAATGTTCTAATACCATGAAGAGGCCATTTCTATATTTAATATAGATTACAGTTTGAAAACAATTATCATAAATGAAATCATTTAGTTAAAAATTCAATAATTTTCCATGAATTCATATCCATATTAAAAAAATACTGAATTATGAAAGAAATAAATCAAAAAAATTATAATAATATGGTATAGATTCTCTGTAGATAAATATGTTATAAAATATCAATGAATCAAACCACATGTGATTAACAATTTAAAATAAATTAAGAACATAATTTTTGCTCTAGCCTATGGGAATACATAATAGACATAAAATAATCCTGAAATAAATATATGCTTGTTCGAACAAACATTGAATCCTAACACACTAGGTTGATATCAAAAAATCTATAGTGGTGATAAAAATGAAAATTTCGCATGTATATTTCATAATTCACTATGTATTCCAATTATTATAATTTTTTCAATACAATTTCATAATTTGTGGACACATTTAAAAAATTATTTTCATTTACATGAAAATCCATTTTAAATTCAAATAACAGGAAATATGAATCCCTTCCAAAAAATCCTATAAAATGTTATATCAAAAATTTTAATCTAGGAACCCATAATAATTGTAATGAACATATTTAAATTCATAAATTAGATACACTTATGTAGATATATATATATACCTCAAGAAAAATGGAAAACAGTAGTCCTTTGAAAAATGTGATTGAAAACCAACATACCAAATTTCAAAAGACAAGGCACAAATGAAAGAAGAAAATGACCCATATAATTAACCAAAAGCTCATGATATGAATAATAAACATATTAAATGTCGATGACATGACATGAGGTAATAATGAAGGAGTAATATGGATTACTAGGATATTTGGCACAACCACCATGGTACTCAAACACAGTATGGGGAGATCTGTAATGAGGGAGATCATGAAAAATATTCAAAATTCACAATAAATTTTAATATGGTGGTATTATCATTAGAGAAAATATGGTTTGTTCTTTCATTTTTCTTATAACTACTAAGCCCATACAATTCATGACGTGAACCCCATTCATGATTTCTATTCCATGAATTTAATGTATGCTCAAACATGCATCTCCTCGAGTAATATTAAACTCTCGTAGACCCATTCACGATATGTAATTGTTTCAATAACTATAAAATGTCACGCATTTATAAAGACTTAAAATATAGTCAAACTAACAATTTCAATCCATTTTACCCATTCATGATGTTAATGTTCATAACATGCAGTGTATGCTCTAGTTTCTTACAGAAAATCTCCTAACCAATTATTATGGAACGTTCATACTAATGGTCACCCACTAATTAAATTTACACATTTATACTTATAATGTATTAATTCATAATAAAAATATAAATTCCTATACAGTTGTAAATTTACATTGAAACATAACTCCATCCTTGAGAATCCCACAATGACCCCAAATAAAATTGGAAAACCAAAAAATATTAAAATCATAATTAAGGGAAGGTGATTGTGTCTTGTAATCCCACGACTATAAAATATTTCTATTCCATGAAATTCATCAAGATCCTAGACATGAAAAATATTATGTTCATAATATTCCCTTCAAATATTCCTTCTCCCACATCTTGTGATTATCCTATAAACAATACGACAACACCATAACCAAATTAATAATTTTAATGTATAGAAACTTCACCGGATGAAATATAATCTGAACCGGTTGAAGAACCACATTGTATTAAATAAAATTAGCGTCATATTTTTATTCAGTTACATAGGACAGATCTATCCAATTACACCTCAACTAGGAAACATGAGAAGACATCATTCGATGGAAGAGAAATGAGTTATTATTTTTAATAGGACATCCACATTTGGAAGTTATCCAATGATCTCATGGTGTCCCAAAAACTTTAATTCCACACTACCCTAATTTCTCATCTAATTCTATTCCAATAAAGGTGAAACATTAATAAATACTTTTTCCCAAACATCAAAATAATACTATGAATAATTAAAGTACGCTTAATATTTATTATTATTTTCATGAAAAAAAATCTTTCAGATTAACCACACAATTTCAATTTTTACTTGAATAAGACTCATCCCAACTAAGCACAAATTTCACTACTCTGGTTAGAACAACATAGATCTAATTGTAAGGATGTGTGAATATTCAAATAGAATAATTTTGATTTAGTCCTAATATCTATTATTGTAGGAAAACACTACTAGTGGAAAATAAATTTCATATTTACCACAAAAATCATATACAAAAATATGAATCATACCCTCAAGGACCTTGATAACCATCTTTTTCATCCCATCTAACTACTGGTGATATGTCATTCCCTATTTCAGTTGTGAACCCTTAAACTCCAACACACTATTCCAATACCTACATGTGAACAATATTCCCCTATTAGAAACAACAATGTATGTAACCCCATGTGTTATCTCAATCAAGAAGACATATATGTCTCCATGATATTACATGTTATTTATCTACATGATATGGGGAAAATATTATGACTTCCGAAGTCTGTCAATGGTCACCCCAATTTCATCAATACCACAAGTATTTTGTGGAAAACCATTTGTGAAATCCATTGAAATTTGTTCCAATTTACATAAAAGAATGGAAATTGGAAAGAACGTAACTTTTTCTCTAGTACTCCTCATTAATTCTCTAAAAATAAGACACAATGATATAATATGTAAAGTTTACCATCTCATCCCTAAAAAATAATACATATGTCTCTAATCAGGATACATTTTGTTATTACTTAGGTGTATCTAAAAATAAAAATGGATTACATTATCCATAAACTCTTTTCCCATAAAAAATAAACAAAAAAACATGTTTCCCAAACATGTTACACAATTAGGATAATGATAAAACTGACTCTAGTGATCCACAACATGTGAGAAAATAAAAAAACACTTCAAATCATGTATCATATTTTTACTCATAGAGAACTCTATCATCCAACAATGATTCTATCTTCATAGAACCTTAATAAACATTGTCACATGTTTTTTATTCCTATGATCATTAAAGGAAAAGACCTTCAATGGCCACTCCTCCACCGATTATTTCACTATTTTTACATAGTTATATTATTCTCAATGCATCAGTAAACATGGTTTACTTCTTAATAGTATATTAAATAACAAAATAAATTGTATTGAGAAACTGTTCCAAACATCTATATCCCTTATTCTGATCCCTCTTAGGAGAAGTAAACCTCATGATTTAATCAACATAATATAGGGTAAATGTATCCATTAGAGGTATAGATACCACATTTTGTGGGAATTCATAACAAATTTTAACTCAAGATCTTGGTTATGTTAGTTTCTATCAGGAGGGTGTAATTGGTGAGAAACAAAGGTTACTACCTATCTACCATACATCAAGAATCACCCCAACCCCATGCTAGAATCATCGTAGAAAACATACTAACAAAATAATAGTTTCGTAATAATCAAGACTATTTTTGAATAAAATATAACATTAATTTATTTATATGATCTCATAAATATGTCATTATTCTATTAATTCACACTATTAAAGGCTAAATATGTCATCAAAGGTGAAATCATCGAAAATTACTGGATAAATAGCCTATAATATCAATCCAACCATATTAATGTTAATATCACAAACACATTTATACGCATTTACATATTTAAATTATCATTTCTCTGTTAAGATCCATTGAGATACCCCTCTATGATATTACATATCCCATAAAATTTTCTTTTTTAATCTAAAACTCACATTTGGAAAGTGTACCATAAAAATGATGTTACATCAATGCACATTGAGGGCTATCTAAATAGTCTATATGATCCTTCATAAGTAAGGGATTATTTGTCTTGATAATCTCCTAAATAAATATTTGATAACAATACCCTGTTTTTAGGATCCTATGTGTCTTTTAAAAAACTGGATATGTGATTCCCATGTTGATAAACTATGTCATGTAAATCATTTTCCTCTAGGTCTATAGGGTGGCCCTTATGTTCTACGAACATAGCTTGTACTATAAGATAATATGGGATTGAAATGGGAATCATGTTAGGTATCAGTTCTATGGTAAAATATACCTACCTATTTGGTGGAAAAGATTTAACATCCTCTCAGAAGAAATTTATGTGTGCACACCTCACCACTATATGTGAAATTATATGAAAATGATCGATAACTTCTAGGAAAAATTCAGACAACTAATAGAAGATCAAAATAGTGTATGGAAAAACTGACCCCACTCTCCCTATCCTAGAATCCAACTGACCCTGAAATACATGACTAGTAACTAAAATAAATGAAAATAAAAATTTATATGGGCCTTAAATCTGCTCATTAATTTCTTGGAAATAATCACCTCAAAGAAATCATGATTAGTAACCAAGAATTACATTTTCACCTCATGCTATTTTATCTTCACATAACCTGATAGACACATGAATCATTGGTTGTACCACTTTCTAAATAGTTTAGAATTATCCAAATAGACCATAATAAACTATGAATACAATAAAAAAATCGATTAATATTTACGATAAAAGAGAATTAATTTTATTGGTATCATAAAATGCTCGAACCATACAAGATATAATAAAAATTTTACAACTAATTATAGTTGTATTAATTCAAATTCCTCTTATGAATACTCCACAATAAAAATAATTCATGTATCAACTCATCCCTAAGCTTTCCTAACTACATTAATTTCTTATATATCCTATGGTAATGACCCACCACCCCTGGAGACTTTAGTTCGAACCAGTAAAAACCTAAGTGAGAGTGGATATATACATATATTCTTTAAATATCCTTTCAAACAATTATTTTATATGGTGAGATGGTCTAAAATGATAATTTTTTTAGAGTTTACATATATAAAGATAGGTATGGTTAATCCACTTAATCTAATAGAAAAAACCTACTTCTGTCCTAGTGAAGAAACCAATGTTTTTCCTAAACAAAACTGGATACCTCTTCTATTCCTTTTTTCAAAACATGATACACCATGGATAACCACAAATCCTTCTGAATATCCTTCCGAAACTTGTTTTTTTATCTATTTTTACATCTTAAAATGATTCATTATCAGCATCTTCTACAAATAATGGGAGTCATGTGGGAATTGGCAATGACAGAATATTAGTTCTCAACCCCTAATCAATCATCCACACCTTTATATAATCATTACTAACTAGATATGGTTCTATGTGATCCTACTCAGCAAAGTGGGCAGAATAATCCAAAATATTTGGAACTCTTTGATCTATGGTAAAAAAATATGATTTCTTTTCCCCTATTAATGTTTGAAAAAAGATATGGGCTACAGATTTACCAAAAAAGTTACCCATTGGATATCCTCATTTAGCATAACAGGAACAATTATTTACTACCATCATATTTCTATTCATTCAATCAAATATTATTCATAACATAACTTAGATTCCTCAAGAGTCTTCATAATGTTTAATATCCTCTCAATGCACTAAAGGTATTCTACATATTGCAATGGTCATTTGTCACCGCATTGTATAATTGGACTCTTCATTCTAAATTTTTAGTAGTAATCCAATACTCATAATAGGTTCCATACACTAGCTTGACCCAGATTCTATTGGGAAAAAATCCCTCTTGGTAACACTGTAGCATTTTTTAGGTGATTGTGTTTGTTGACAATGTGGACCTCTTTGTTGTGATAGTAGACAGAGCAGACCATGTTGTTAATTTGGATTAAAAAGGGGGTTTACATGGTAATTTTTCGAGTTCCATAGATATTTTTTATAACATATGTTGATAAAGAACTATAGAAAAGGATGGGACACTCTGGAGGTGGTACAAATATAACAGATCTATGGTGGCACCGTTTTCGGTAAAAGAAGTTGCGCACAATATCAAGGATGGTCTATAAACATGTGTGTAAGGCATTTTTTGGGCTGTGAAGGAAGAAAAATGGCACAAAGGAATGAGGTGAACACATGATCAAGAAATGTTCATGAGTGATTTGAAGATGTGAGCGAAAGATGGAGTGGCACGAAGGAATTTTGCAGTCAAGGTAGGTTTTGGGAGAAGAACGCAGAAAAATGGAGAAGGCAAGGCACGCGTAAAAGATTTATAAATGTGAGTGAAAGAAGAATTTGTGTGAAAAGAACTTGCGTTCCCAATACGACATCAAATAGGGTTTTTCACGTTTGAAGAGAAACTTGTGTGAATGAAGTGGAATCTTCCGCACATGGGTCAAGAATTAATGTTGTGAAGTAGACATAGTAATGGTTGGGAGAAAAAATTTTAGTTTCCCGATACCCTCATTGCAAAGGTAGATTCATCTATGGTTGAATGTTGAACTTCAACTGAGTATCTATCAATAGTTAAAATGCATATTTCTTTAGTGATAATGAAAAGGCCTATAGGTATATAAACTTTGAGTGGATCTTATTAAAAAGTAGTGTGCACACATCAGTTGATAGAGTAGTGATATTTCATATAGTTAGTGGTTGTAAACCATAAGGGACAGTGAGTCTACATTGAACTTTTAAACTGCCCTACTCATATTATGGATTTGGTACATCAACACATTGTTAGTGTATGCTCTTTGGATGTATCCCAGTGAGGGTGAACCAAGTAAAAATCAATTTGTCCCGTGTAAAGACCCAGACTTGACGTACATGGACATTACATTATAATTTTGAAATACTTAATACAAAACAAAAAACAAACACCCAAGGACTGTAATATTTTACTATCTTTGGAAACTCAGAACCTAATCTTATAATCATGGTGAATGATCTTCAACATCTCCCATAAGGATCTTCCACTTCTGTTTTCTTACCTAAAATAATTATTTATTTCTTGGGGAAAATAAATCATATAAAGGGAGATCTCAAATTCCCAATAAGGTTATTCAAGGAGAAAATAAAACAAACCATATACATTTTAACTTTAAAAATACATGAACATAAAGTTTAAACATCATAATATTCAGCAATGACATAAAACATGGTAGTATGTAAGGCATAGATCATAATTAAACATAAATCATGATAAAATATCATGGTAATGAAACATTTAATTTCATAATATCATTATGAACATGATATTATTTCCATAGTAGCCAAGGCATTGCTTCTAAGACCATAATAGTTGACAAATTTCATTACTGATTCGTGTTTACTTTCTGTTCCAGCCCTATATTACTGAACCTGATTGACATGACATTCCATCCATGTTTATCTAATGAGATATAAATCTTTACCCAATGCATTTTATGTACATATAGTTCCCACCCATCTCATAATGATACCATTCTTCTATGTTCCACAAAATAAACATAAATCATTCATCATAACCCAATCTATAAAATGGGATTCATATACATCATCGCATCATAACATAATCCATATAAAACATTGGATATAATTTCATCATAATAAAATTAAAACCATATAAATAATAGGGACATTATAATTGAAACATAATCATACTAAAGAATTTTATCTTATATGGGAATTAGTTTTGATAAAACACTTGAAATGAATTCTTTAGGAAAATATCCTTTTTTTTCAAAATCATTTTCTTCTAAAAAAATGCCATGTAATTTTAAATTAAAATTATTTTGTTTAAAATAATAATGAAATCACATAGAAGAATAATCATGAAAATAAGTCATTATGAAATTTAAAAAATACGTTCATGCTGAATAAGTTAAAAAAACATTCTCCTCATACTTTTGCTGGAAGAATCAAAAAGTACCTCATATGGTAAAAAAAGATAGATTCGTTCCATTCCTTGTGGTAAAATACAAAAAGAGAAAAAAATGACTTTTAATATACATGGATGAATAGTAAACCTTTTATGAAAACATTTTTATAAAACATGGACATGGATGATAAACATAACACCAGTAAATACTTACGAATAAATAATCTCAGATAAGAATGAGATTGGAATAATTATCCCTTAACTTATGTAAAATTTCTTCTGTATATCTCCACGACTCCTTTATAGTCGGTTTATAAATGTTATTAACTTGTAAAAAATCCATAAAAATATTTATGATATAATATATGATTCACTTACGACTTTATATTACACGTTCTTTTTTCCATTTCCATGTTAAAGATGCGTAATGGGTAAAATCGTTTCATTTATCGTACGTGTTTGGACTTGTTGTTTTTTATATTATTATTACTTATATCATGGTTTACTTACATCCAGAAGGTAAAACATGATTTATATATAATATATATTCCAAATATATATATAATAGATCGATACATGGTATGAAATACACAGTTCATGGAGACGGTAGGACGTACGTACGCATGAGTGCTATTTTCATTTCCTTATTAAATTTAATGGAAGTAAATGGAATATATATATATAAATAAATATAGTATAATTATTATGTCATATATTTCATTATTAATTATTTTATACACATTATAATCATTTTTGAATGGTTAACATGTAGAATGAATCTCGTCGCATCATGGAGATGGTAATCTGTACGTATGCACGAACGATGATATCATTCCCATAATTATTGAATGGAATTTGAGTGGATGATATAATATATCAGAATTAGTATTTTTAATAATAAAAATATATATTTATTATTCGCTCAATTATATTCATCCAAGTATGGTGGTTGTGGAAAAACATATTACACCATGGTGTGCAGACAGTATTCCGTACGTATGCACACACCTGGATTTTCTTTTTTGTCAGATGGGTAGAAGGTTAAATAGGGTTATTTCATATTTATAATAACCTATCAGTATATTATTGATACTTATGTTATTACATTATAATTAAACAACTAAATAAGAGGAAGTATAAGAATAAAGAAACTGGAAAAAATCTGTTGAATAGATCACCTCTTCTTCGAAACGCCTCTTCTAAACCTCCTCTTATGACTAAAATTGGTATTTGAAGAAGACCATGAATTCTAGTATGTTTCTAGGGAAGTTTAGAAAAGAAATTTTAATGTTTAGGCTGATCATGAAGGCACAAAATGTTGTTAATAGGAGATGGAGGAGGTGCCCTTTTATAAGAGAAGAGAGGGGCACTTATGGAAACCTCTAAAATATTATTTTATAATAAACTCTAACCCCACCTAAAAACATTACAAATGACTCAAATTATAATATATGTTGATATAGGGTTATAATATCATCATAAAAAAACATTTATAGATGTTGGGAATTTATTTTAAACCTTATCAACGTGATTTATCCTTATTTAATCTATTTAATTTTATTTGTGGTAGTAATATTCTAACTTTTAAAATGTTATAAATAATTACTTATGTGTTTTGAATTGTCTATAATTGGATATTTTATAAAATTTTAGACCATATAAATTTCATTTTATAATTTTTAAATAATTTTGTGAATTTTAAACTATTTAATAATATGTTATTTTTATAAAATACCAATTGTGTCAATTTTGTCACTATTCATTTATTTGAATTTAAATTAAATCCACATAGAGTATATATTTGAACCAAAAAATTTAATAGATTCATAACATTTCATATTTATCTATAAAATTCGTGGAGTACATTAAATATTTAATATAATATTTATTTTAATATTTTTAAAACCAATGTTTTGATATTTCATTCATTTAAATAATATATATATCGCTATTGTGTCATAATTAATGATAATTATTGAATCCCTAAATATTATAAATAAATTCACATGATGTAGATAATTTTATTAGTTTTTTAAACTATTTGTGATTGATGTTTTGTTATCACAAAATTAAAATTATTACACTTATAAGATATAAGAGATTGAAATGTTGTCACTTTTTTTGGTTTTAATAATAATTACATAATTTTTATGGTCAAATGTTCTTGAAATGAATCTATTAAAACCCTTAGGTGATATGTATTGACTGTGATTCATCATATAGAACTTTGGATGGTGTTTGATTAATTTTATAATATTATTTTTACCCTCAATTACCTGATTTACAATTAATTGTAATAAATAAAATTTACTGTAGTTTCTATTCATAACGTATAAAAATAAAAAGTAGCTTATTAACATAATTTATAACTAATTAATCTAAATATGGAATCGATTTTTCCAAATTCAAAAAACTGATTTTGCAGTATTTAATATAAAATTAATCCAACTATTGAGAAAACGGGTTCTAAAAGTTAAAACATTACAAACGATTGAAATTTTTTTACCTATGAATTCAATGTAAAATTAATGATAATGAAATACATAATATTAAATGGAAAAATATATTCTATTTATATTTTAAAACCATTCAATATTATAATTTAAAAATATAAATTATCGTGATGGAAAAATATGTTTTTAATTAAAATTTAGCATATTTTTATTATGAATCAAAATATGAATGTCAACTGAAAAATATAAAAAATAAATCCAAAGTAAATTTTTATATATTTATTGAAATGAATAAGTTTATTTTGTCTAATTGAACATATAAACGTGTCAAAAACTAGTTTTAATGTGGGTGCACTGTCAAAAGGAGGAAATTTTTTTTTTTTTAAAATACATATTTTACTCGAAAAATTTATTTTGTTCTTATACCATGTTCTAGGATATATGTAAGATGAATGATAATGTTATAAAAATTAGAAGGTTGTTAATAATATTCATAATATCTAGTTCATAACAATATATCGTTGATTAGTGAAACTCGGTATTGCGTACAAACACACGCTATCGAGGACGGTTTATCTTGCATGTAATGAAAACTATGTTAGGGTTGCGTGTAGTGAAAGATTCATTTGGTGTTGCGTATAACCTAATAAAAACGTAGTTCATTTAAAAATTGATCAAATAATATACTCAGTGTTGTGTAAAATGAATTTTATTCAAAAAAAATGAATTTTTGTGCAATGCAAGCCAATAATAGTGTTGCGTATACTACAAGCTAATACAGTGTTGCGTGTAGAGAAAGATAATCATGGTGAAGCGTACACCGCAAGACATCAAAGAAACATAAATGGAAATTTATCATATATTCTCAGGGTGTTACATCCCATGCATAATTTAATTTTGGTTTATACTTTTCTTCGGGAAACAGAGACAAAAGAGTTTTTCCTAGCAGCGAAACAAGATCAATTGGGACAGTTGTTTTAATCTGTCATACCCTGATTCACCCTGCCCCCCTTATGGTATCTAACCTAGTTGGCCTAATAGATTATAAATAGTGAAAATTATTAATTCAACTATATAATTATCCACCAAAAGAATTGATGGAAGAACATATGTCATATCTTAATCACTCCGTTTTAAATTTTCTATTCATGGAGGCATTGTATAACAATTACCTGAAAAAACCGAATATTTCAAAATTAGAATCCAAAATATGAATACCATAATTCGGTATCTATATATGTTATTTTTGGTAAAATGAATTTATTAAATCATTATTCCATATATATATTATTGAAAATAATATAGAATATGTCCACTTTTTTTAACCCTATTGCTAGTTCATTCAAACTATGCCATCCACCTTGTAAAAAAATTCATTCTCAAACAAGGTTTCTCATATTCAAACATGAATTTTAATTGGCCAGCCCCATTTTCCCCACATACCAACTAAATTTTGGTAGTGCTGATTCTTTTCTCCATACATCCAAACCACACCCAAAAAGTGTAAATAATTTATGGAGAGGTATTCCCTCAGATACAAAATTGAAATGATCTAAACATAGTAAACTAAACTTGCCACCCAAAATATTCTTCCACATGATGTGATATATAATTTTACAACAAGTAAAATTTATAACTGAATAAAAATAAAAATAAAATATATATATAAAAGGAATATGTATGGAATATACATAAAAAATATAAATAAGAAAAACTTAAAGGAAAATTTATACTAAAAAAAACAAGTTGTAATGTAAGCAATTGTCACCACAAAACTTTCCCACTACAAAGTTGATGAATGCCATGATAAACTATAATATTTCATGATTCCACTATATAATACTAAGTCCAAAAATGGAGACCTACAATAGACCAAATGTATAAGTATGTTTCCAGTATAGATCCTAGTATGATATCACGAAAGAATATATACAAGTTATAATATCATAAAGAAGAGGAAGATGAAAACACCTGGGGACGTGGGAAAAAACCCTAAACCAAGGGATATAGATGATCATGTGGTGAAAAAATCAAGGATAAATTCAAAGGAAGATGATCGTTAAAGATATCTTGCTGAATGTATTGGTCATTTAGAAATGTTTGTGATTAAAAAAAATCTATCGGGGATTTGGGGTCTCTCACACCCGAAGATTGTGGTATGAAGTAGAACTTTGTGGATGTGGTCCAGGTGTTCTTTGATACTTCCTTCTTTATTGATGCACCTCACTAGACGGGTGGTAACGAAAGGGAATATCATTCATGTTTTAGCAAATCATTTGGCGGTTGAGGAACATGTTAGTTTATGCTAATTCCCGATTGTTGCTCATTTGATGATCCCCAAAGGTGTGAATCTCTAAAAATTCAATGACTTGACTAAATGTATATCTGTTGTATGAGGATTTTATGACTAGACAATGACTAAAATTGGAAGGGGATTCTATCATGTTTTCATCCCACTAGATGATCACAATAGAAGGGCGTGGAGTAAGGGAAACATCTCTCTGAATCCAAGATTCTTGAACATTCAAGAATGGGACTGGAATTTTTATCCTATGAATGTTTGAAACATTCATGATCAGATATGGATTCAAATATGTTGGGTTAATTGGCCTTATTGGCATACAAGGATCTTATGGTACATTTCCCTAGTTGTTGGAAATTCCATTCAATTGGATTGGCAGACAACTAATCTGAATTTTGGACATTTTTTCTAGATACTAGTGGAAGTGGATATGTTGAGCACCCTTGTTTAGGAAAGTGTTCTAACAACATGGGATGATGGTATGATGTTGAATATTATTTATGAAAGGAAGATGAAATTCATCTTGATGTGCATGTTTTTTTTGTCACCTAGATTTTGAGTGTTGAAGGGACAAATAATACATAGTAGGAAATGAGAATGGGAATGATGATGATGAATGTAGAAGGAATAATGACAAAGATCAGATCCCCTATGGTACTCAGGGAAAAATGGAGCTACTACCAAGGTGCGGGATGAGCTTGTATCATCTGAATATCAGGAAGGAGCTACTTCTGGACAGAGTGTTCTGATTTCTTACAGCATAGCTGAGTGTTATTTCTCAATCAATTCTTTGTATGCATCCAACCTCTATATTATTAGAAGTGAGTTGTGGGAGGAACTGAAAGAGGTTACTCGGTGGATGGTAGAGAAATGTATATTGATTTGGTATGTTAATGTGGTACTAAAACCTGAGTAAAAACTAGAGGTAAATTTAATAGGATTGTAGCCTCTGAAGTCTCTGTTTGGATTGACCAGTGTAATCTTGTTGTGGTCCCACTTAGTGGAGCTAAATTCACATTGTGTTGTTACACCTAGAACGGAATAAGGGAATGAAACTAGATAGATGTTTTATCCAAATGGATGATCATGGTTCTGCACATGTAATTTATGGATTTACATTACCCTAACATCACTCAGATCACAACCCTTTTGTTGTGGAGTACAATACCCAATTGGCACAATCAGGATCCATCCTATTCCAATTAAACAATGGGTGGGTTATGGAGCATGGATACAAGGAACTTGTGCTTGAATCTTGGATGCTTGATCCCATTGGAATCCCCCTCCAGAGGGTTGTTGAGACTCTATGGCATCTGAAGACACTTCTCAAGGCCTGGAGAAAAGAAAAAATTTTCTAACATGGACTGTGACATTAAGGATGTTGAGGTGGAGCTCTCTCGTATATAGGTTCAATATCAATAGCAGTCTGCTATATCTTGAGAGGAAATCATGTCTCATAACAAGATGTATCACTCACTTATGATTAGGGAAATTTTGGATATAAATCAATTGAATGTTAGATGGATAAAATAAGGGGACATGAACAAATTTTTTTTCAACAGACTGAATAAAGAGAAACGAGTTTGTGCTAAGGATAAGGAAATTAGTATCAATGGTCATTTATATACTTCTGACAGTGAAATTTCAGGGGCGGTTGTGGAACATTCTAAAGGTTTGTATTCAGATTATGGGAATTTCAACACTCACAAAATATTTGGGAACATAATCTTAGTCACTGAGTATCATGATAATAGATACATTGTTACCCTCCTCTTAAAGAGGAAATTCAAGCTAATCTTCTCTCTCTTAATACCGATAGTGCTCCTGGACCGGGTGGATTCTCTAACACATTTTTCATATACTACTTGGATGTTTTGCAGGATGATATTACATGAGCAATAAATGATTTCTTTAGTCGTTCTTAAATTTCATATGGTATGAACTCATGTTTCAATCCTCTATTGACCAATAAGGGTAATTCTCTTGATATCAAGGACTTTATGCCAGTTTCTCTTGTAAAAACTATTCATAAACTCATAAGCAAGATACTCATGAATAGAATGGGCCCAATGGATGATGACATTATTACTATCAATAAATTTGGCATTGTTATTGGGAGAAATATGTAGGATTGTCTTTTCATTACTTTGGAAAGAATCAATCTTATGAGAAAAAAGACGATATAGGGAAATTTTGTAATGATAATTGACATCTAAAAGGTCTTTGACATATTAAAATAATGTTTCCTCATAGATTTCCTCAAAAGGTATGGCTTCTCCAATGATTTCATAAAGCTGATTAATAAAATTCCCTGTTCATCAAGGTTTTCCATTGTTATCAATGGCACACCCAAAGGATTTTTTCCCTGAAGCAGTGGTCTGTATCAAGGCGACCCTCTCTCAAGACTTCTTTTTTGCTATTGTTGAAGAATATCTCAACTGATGCATCAATGACCTTATCCAAATTGGTTTTTACAAGAAAATCAATGATGAGATGAATGACTTTGCTCCATCTGATTTGTTATATGATGATGAAATTCTATTGCTTGGTCATACTTCAAGGAGAACCATCTATTCCATTAAGGGTCTCTCAGAACTCTATGAAGAGGTGGATAGAAAAGCAATCATTTGGGGCATGTCTTTTATTATTTTTTGTAATGGAGTAATGATTGATAAGAAGAACAAGATAATTAAACACCTCGGTGTCCAAAAGGGATCTCTACCCTTCAATTATCTAGGGGTACCCTTAATTTGGGGAACAGTGATGAGGCAACATATGGAAGGAATATCCTCTAGCATAGTGAATAAACTTTCAAGTTGGAAAGGGAAGTTGATGTCCACGGTTGGGAGGGTATGCCTTATTAACTCAATGATCATATCGATGTTTGTTTACATTTTTTCTCATTATCGATGTCATATGGATCTCACAATGATCTAAAATGTATGGTATGAAACATCATTTCGACATGGATAGTTCATGAGATGAAAATTGTCAGTGTTTCCTAAATGGTATTTATAAATCCCGTTGAATTGGGTGGACTTGGAGTCAAGGATCTCCAGAAATTCAATGATTATCTTATCAAAAAATTCACATCGGATTTGATTTCTAAGGATGGGTCTAGTGACTTTTTAACAATGAGAATTAGAGGAAGGTTGCTTAATATATATAAGTATTATATTAAATCATCTATTAGGGAATCTCTTAGGAAATCATTCATGCAACTCAGTCATGACACCAAGTGGATGGTTTTCAGGGATTCCCATATCAACTGCTAGAGTACATCATGGATTGAGAGGCCACTGCAATAAAGCATGGTTGTTCCCCCTAGTGGAGCTCATTTTTCAATTAATTATTTTCTTTATTACATGCAATGTTCTGGAAGCATTGTTCCACATTTGGTGGAGATGGAAGTTCAATGTTACACTTTCATGGACTATGACACGGTGATATGGAGGCATAACCGCAACGAGAAGTTCAAGAGCATGGATTATTATTAGATGATTTGTGGAGTTCCCTTCCGTGCACCTTATTGGATCTAACAATTTCAGACTACATTTACTCAGACTTATAGTTTTCTACCAATTTTTAGAATCTAGATAAATCGGGTGCCTACTGATGACCAGCTCATTAGGGCTGGTTTTTAGTTTGAGTCGGCTTTTTACCTATGCATGACTACCGAAGAGAATGATCAACATCTTTTTGGTGAAATGAATCTATGTTAGGTGGTTGTGAAAATATGTTGGAAGCATTTTTGGGAAATATTTTGATGAAAATATGATGCTTCAAGATCTTCTAAATAGGGTTTTCCAATGTGCACTATAGTACATAGGTTGGGAATCTCTTGCTTGTTGCCATTGTAGCACTGATCATCGCCTAATGGGATTCTTGCAATGACCTGATCTTTGAAAAAAAGTGTATCCTTATACAGAGTGGCATGACAGTGACCCATAATGAAGTTCATGCTACTTTACAAATTCAAATAGGTACAATGCATAACTACTTTTGTGAGTTGCAGATTTGTAGACATCTTGGCGTTTCTTGGTAGCCTCGGATGCCCCAAGTTATTATGTACATATGCTGGATACCTTGGATTAGTCTATGGCTCAAGGTTAACGTGGATGGTGCCGCTTCTGGTGCTCCAGGACAATCAGGATGCAGTGGCGTTTTTTCTCACATATTGTTGTTTTGTCAAGGGGAGCTTCAACCACATTACTGGCGTTGGAGTTTTCTAACAGGATGAATTATGGGAGATAATTCATCTAGTTAGCTATACTATCCTATATAATTGGAACATGTTAGGGATTGAATCAGACTCTCAAATTGCAGTTCATGCCTTGGAATCAAGAACGTGAAATGTTCCCGAAAGTGTGTTACCAAAATGGGTTGAACGACTGAACAAGGTAAGTTATTTAAAGTTGGTAGTATCACATGCGTATAAGGAATCCAATCACGTGACAGATGGTTTATTCATGTATGTGATTTTGGCGATGGATATGATGTAGTCCTTTACGGCCCTCGATTACCATGTCTCAATGTTAGAGTCGGTTATGTTGGGTGTCACGCACTATCCGTTTTGTAATAATCCCCTCTTTTTCTGACAAATTTCTATTGTGGTTTAATAAATCTCTTAGGACTAGTTACTACCCGGACTTGGGCTTTTGGAGTATAATATCAGAAACAGAAAATTTCATGATTTAAAAAACCATGTTTATAAATAATTTTAATAAATGATTCCATGTTGTCAAAATATCTTCATTTTCTTAAAATGAATAATTATATTCCCCAAATCATGGAGTATGTCAAATATAAATGAAACATTTTAATCATTGGCCATGGATACAAAATATGAGAAGCATTGGACCAAATATACATGAAATGACCCATCAGGCTATAAACCAGGTATACAGGTAAAATCAATAAAATTTTGATATATCCTCTAGGAATATATACCAAAAATTATATATGTCGAAAACAATTGAATATTTAATCTCACCAAAATTGCGTACTTCATGATTATATTGATATAAAAAAATATCTAGTGGAATTATGCACACAAAAATGACGTATCCATTTCACAATTAACACATTATTTTTAATATGCTAATTTTTTACAAACCATTTCAAAATCATTTTTTTCATATAATTATACCATTATGCATAAAAATTATGTTTTTAAATTCAATTCCCTATTAAATCATGAATGCATTCTATAAAATCCTTCCAAATGAATCATAATCCATTTTTATTCAATAACTCAATGGATATGAAATGAAAAAATTTCCATTTAATAATTAGAGCCACATTAATTGATTCACTTACCTCACAAAATATATAATATTTTCTTCCATCGGAAAGCAATTTTGGAAACCAATATATTGGAATTTGAATGAAAAAGAAAAAAATAAAACTGATAAGGTTCGACAGAAAACACCTTGTGAAGATGATATAAATCACAAACAATTCCAACTCCACTATTGTGATAAGAGGACATGATGAATTATGAAAACATCGAACCATTGATTTGTGATGCAATCAATAGTTAAATAATAATCCAATAAGAGAGATATAGATAGAGATAGATAACCCAAAATATCCTAAAATATCCAAAAATCTAGATATGGAGGTCTTCACACTAGATAATAACTGATTATTTTTAATTCTTCTTTAAGAAAATGTGCTAAAACATTTCGTGACTTGATCCCCTTTCATGAACCGAATTACATTATTTTCATTTATAATTAATTAGCATTAAAAAGTGTTTAATGATTACCTATTCAAACCATTCATATTTAGTAGTGGATTTAGGGATTTTAAATTTTCCCACTATAAAAAATATGTGTGATATATACCCTATAAAAGGTTCACACCATGTATCCTATTCATTGATTTAATGTGTTGAGAAGGTAGTGTACTATCTATTTTTCCTATAGTGAAACATGGAACCAATTATTAGGGGTATTTGAACACAATTAGAACCCACTAAATACTTTATATATTTATACCCGAAGTCATTTAATTTAAAAAACAAATATAACTGGGCCTTATGAAATTTTTTAAGAAAAGACTATGCATCGCTATGAATCCTTCAAGGCAGCCGATTAAAAAGGTAAAACTAAAACAATAGTCAAGTCATAATATAAGAAATAAAATAGAGTATTACACACCTCATGAGTTATACTTATTTACTAGATTCATATATAAGTGATATAGTTCCCACCTTTAATATAAATATATATGTATATATTTTTTCCAAAATATTATAAAACAATTATAATGTTAGCACCCATTAAAATTAAGGGATTTTGAAAACATTTCATCATAGTATAACATGTGGAAAAGGGAATGGATATAAAAAAAGTCATATCTTCATAATCATAAAATATAAAATGAAATAATATTTATTGATTCCATGGATAATATCCCAATTATAAGTAGTAAAATAAATAAATATCAAATTATATAAAAATTTATGTTCAAAGATCACATGGAACATTTTATAATGAAAATAACCATACAATTTGGAAATGAATTCTTTAAAATATAATATTACAATGAAAATCATTTAAAGGAACCGTGACAAAAATTATTGCATTTTTCATCAAATTGAGAGTTCATGATGGAGGAAATTATGTTTATCCCTTATAAGTTAATAAACATTCATTTAATACATTTATAAAAAGAAAAAAATACCTCATATATAAAACTATATGAATAATAATTCTATATCATAATTATTTCAAAATATTATTAAGGATTATAAATTACCTTAAAAAATAATATTTTAAATTTTAAATCATTTTTAGAAATAATTTAATAAAAAATTTATGTGTAAAAAAATCTCTTTTCGACCAAAAATATAATTAATGTTCATTTTACTTAAATAAATTTATTTATTTAGTACGTAAGATAAATAAATGAATAAAAATATATTATATAAAATAACTACATAGATTATAAGAAATATCATATGTTTCATGAGGGCTTGTTAATAATATTTCATCACTGTAATATTAGTCAAAAATAATAAAAATGAATAGTGATATTTTAACATAAAACCCTTACCACCTTAACATAATTTGGATCATAATCCCCATGACGAAAAACAAGAGGTTGACACATAAATCCTAAAAACATTAAAAAAATCATCATCAAGACATTCCTTCATTGTAAATAGACTACACAAATGAATTATTTTGTTATTATAGAATATATCCCATTGAAATGAAAGTGATATAAACATCGTGAAACTCGAGATCAACTTTTATAAAAAAATCACTAACCTCATGTATAATAAAATTATATTAATTATAAATCTTGACTGTAACCATTTAAATTATTATAATATCATATATATTCATTATATATATGTATATATATATATATATTTTGTGAGTTTAGATTCATCCATAATTGAAGATACATAAAATTTATTTATACTATTTATGTAGGTGGCAGGCTGCGCATAAATGATGTTCTCATTTTTTTAAAAAAATCGATTAAAAGAGTGGTAATTAATAATTCAAAATTATTGAATCATTATTATATAATATAATTAATATATAATCCTAAATTATATAATTATTATCATCCATGTGAAATATTATTGAATAATATATCATATCACTTTATAGAGGTGGTAGTCCACATGTACGTATGATCGAAATTATTGTTTCCAAAAATTTGGTAAGAAATAATTTAGATATTAGATTAAAATTATATAAATATAATTATATAATAGATATGAAATAAAAACATTAATGACATCATAATACTCTTCTCTAAAATATGGTAATGAAATATGAATTATATTAGTACGTGTACAAGATAATCCTTAAGTACGCACGAGTGATACGTTCACATGACAATTGATGTTGAAGAGGGAGGATAATAGTAGTTTCATTATCATAATACCATTTTTGTATATTAATTATACATATGTAATTATTCTAAAATATATATTCAGTGTTACAAGAGGTAATTATAGAAATAAAAATAAAGTGATCGAATAAGGTGATTACCTCTTATTTGAAATAACTCTTTTATATATCCCTTTAATAAGCCCTTGGATGTTATTTTGGGATGAAAAAAAATAAAAATTGATTATAATATATAATAGAATGAATATTTTTATGGTATGATTGAGATTGAAGGATCAATTTGGTTCGAATAAGAGAAACAATGGGTTCCCTTTAATAATTTGTGGGTGGTACACTTTTTGAATTTTTTAAAATATTAAATTAATAAAAATTACTTATATTTTCATAATGTAACAAATTTGATAATTTTATAATCTATTATTAGTATGTGTCTGTGAATAAAAAATATATTTACAAGTTTGGATAACATTTTCATGCTTCTTTATTTGATTTAACTCATCATTATCCCCTTTGACAATAGCCCTAATATTAATATTTTTTACCCTTTAATGGTCAATAATGTCGCAATAAAATTGAAAATGAACCATTAATTGATCATGGTTGTTTCGTAAAAACTTTTCTCTTTATGTTGGATTAATATAAAAACATTATGATGTTTAAAACTTTAAATTATATATTTTCATTGAAATATCTTTAATTCCATTTTGAAAATATTCATTTAATTTTACATCAGATTAATCATGAAAAATTTTGGATCATGGTTTAATTATTTAATAATTTTCTATTATGTGACATATATCTCTAAAATTATTGGGCTAAATTGAATAATTAAAATTATATAACATTAAATATTTTTAAAATAGATTATTTTATTTTCCCACTAATTATAACATTATTGTACAAGTGTTCAAAAACATTGATTAAAATTGTATAATTTGTAAGAATTATACATAAATCTAATTCATTAATATTATTTAATTAAGATAATATTATAAATTATTGTTATTTCATAACATTTTGTGGTTAGTACTTGAAAATATTATAAATATTTATCATTTTGTGAATTTTTTTATTTTCTTTTCATTAAATAATAAAAATTTTATCCTAATATATGTCAATTAAAAATATATATTTCGATAATAAGATTTTTAGGGATGAATTACCTTCATTAAATGAGATTTTTGATGAAAATTATTTTATTATTATAGTGTTTTACCATATATTAATCTGATTTTCCCTTTATTGAGATAATACATTTTACAACTTATACAAATAATAATCCCTAAAAATTAAATTGTTACGTTTTCAAAATATGAATGATTGTTTCAAAAAATGCAATAAATTTATTCCATTTCGATAATTAAATGTAGAATAGATTAATTTTAAAAAACAGTATACCAAATACGATGGAACTACTATTTAGGAAAATATGTTTTTTCTAAAAAAAATTCATGTACAAATATCTCTATAAGAAATTAAATAATATTATTTATTCAAATGAACTATTAAGTTAATAATTATTTTTAAATAACTTATTACAATTTAATCCATTTTTAAATAATGTGTAATTTTTTTTTCTTCTTAAAAAAATAAAACATTTTATTAAAAGTGTTGTTTTTAGTTTTCTTTGGAAAAACATTATTTTCGAGAAATTCCAAAAGTCACCCTAATATAATTATAAAATCCTTATTTACAAAAGATATCAATTTTTTAATGTTATATTTACAGATGTCTTCGCTTATGTTATTTTGTTTTATTTTGCTTCTCCAACCCCCTAAACTCATTTTATTATTTTCATTTGTAACAACATCAGTATCCTCAATATACTAGGATGTTGTTATAAGAAGGATTTGAGCTACACTGACACAAACCTACATCTAATGGCTAAAGAACATACTATTTCTCTGGATGGTGAATTTCTACCTCACGAAACGATGATTGTTCAACACTCATACAACACCTTCAAAGGTGGCCATTAAGATGTAACTATATTTATATATGATATATAATATGTTTACGTTTTACTTAAGCTTATGTATTTTTCATTTATGGCATACCTTTAATATTTCCATTATGGGTAAATACGATATTTTCATTTTAGGAAGTGCGGACTACCGCCCCCTCAAAGTGATTTGAATCGTTAATACCATATGTGGGATGTATAAAGGATGGTGTAAATGGTATTATACATTATATTATACTGGAATTATAGTATAACTTTATATAATTATAATTTCATTCTATTAAATACGAAATAGAAATGAAATTAGCATTCTTGCGTATGTACGGCTTACCGTCTCCATGAACGGTGCATTTCATTTCATACATCTAAACGTTATGGAATATTATGAATGAATGTATATAATGGATATATATGATATATATGATATCTACATCATGAATATAATTCTGGATGAATGGATATTTTACCACATTAACAACTTGTAATTATAAGAAGTTTATTTTTGACTCAAGTACCAAAGATCGACAAAACGACCGTTATTAACTTAAATAATTACATAATGTTCATAACATGGTAATAAGTTATATAAAAGGAATAATGAACATGAAAAAAGTTCTTAAGTAAATATAAATTAACTCTAGTTTATTATTTAGGAGGTTAAAGAACGGTCGAGTCAGGACATGACGCAAGGTAAGGGAATTTCTTAACCCAATTTCCATTCTTTGGGTTAATATCCTACTTTCAAATTATGTTATGATATTATAATGTCTTATCTTGTATTTGTACTTTCTTTATGTGTACTTATATTGAATACACATAATAGATCTATTTTATTTAAAAAAATGATCTTGGTAAGGACTTCATCTCAATCTCCTTACATTGAGCCATATTTGGTTTTATACACAACTATCCTTTATACGGTGTATAAACCCCTTTGACTTTTACGTTTATTCAAAGTGAATCTTTTTTATACGAAGCATTTTACTAAATGACAAAAAGGAATGTTTTCTTGTCGTACGTATGCGGCGACAACGACTTCCCCACCGCTGTGACCATTATTTGAGTTTCGGCTTCCTCTATAAGCCATAACTTTTTTTAAATGATAAATAAATACAAGTTTTAATTTTCTTTTTTTGTTGGTATTGAATATGGTTTTGATAGTGTTTTTATTATATCAAGGTGTTGTATTGATATCTTGTGATTGAAATGTGGAAATGAAGTTTTTTCTTTTAAGCATGTTTTATGGGATACGATTATGTTATATGATATGTTTAAACGTATTCATATGAGGAATGCATTGGACTTAATAAGTGACGGGTGGAGCCTGCTATAGCTCCTCGATGAATCAATAGGTCTCATGAGACAAACTAGTGTCTTGGCACGAGGCCGTGACAAAATCTTATTTGTGGTCTTGGCACGTGGCCTTGGCTACTTGGTTATGATAGTCTGGCATTATGCATTCCATCATTATGAAAGTGGTCATTGATATTTCATGTGATTATTCAACTACTAGAATATCCATCTTAGTAAGTAAATGGAATTATTTGATTTTACTTTGGCCATATTATGCTAATGTTCAAGTTTAAAAGGCTTTTGTTTTAGTTATACATTACCTTAAATGTTAATGTTTATTTATGAAAGTTTCTGCTATATTGTTATCCTTACTGAGCATCTGAGCTCACCCCTTTCAATGTTTTAATATTTTCCAGGATGTGAAGAAGTATTTTATGAATGACCTGCAGGGATAGTCAGAATAGGATATGAGTGTGGACTATGAAGACTCTGTTATTAGTTTTTCACATTATAATGTAATGTAAGATTTATGAATGTATCTAGTGTTTCCAAGGCTACTAAACTAATCGGTCTTTTTAGACTTGATATTTTGTGATCATGCCAAAGTTACGAAGTAATTCACCGACTTTGGGTAGCAGGGGTCTGGGTGTTACATTGTTGTGTTGTGAATTGAGTTTGAAATGATCCATAGTTTGTTTCCCTGTGAAAAACATGAAGAAGAAGGGAAAAGGGGGGAAAATCAAATAAAACAAACTAAGTAATGAACCTCCATTATCATTTGTCACAGTGTTAATCCTCTCTCATTTCTAGGTTTAATAGAGAATAAAATGATAATACAAAATTTTACAGAAAAAGATCTAATCTGGAATCCATACCCTAAACAAATAGAAAAACAGGACCCTCCTGCAATATCACACGATCCTTGGATCAACCTATTCCTAGGTTGATCTGCATTCATCATTTAATTGAATAAAGGGGGAATAAAAAGTCAAAAAAACCCTACCTTGATCTTCCATGAAGAGAAAGATCAGTCATCGTCCATAATTCGATCTCACTGTGTGATGATACTAATCTTTTTCATCTGTTGGTGTTCATCAAGAATCCTCCAAGGAAGACTCCTCCCAAAATCTCCTAAGGATTTCGGTGAGTTATCTTGGGTTATGAGCCTATAATAACACTCCTTCAATTATAAAACAAAATAACGTGTTTCTGTGTTATGGAAATGTTTAAAATAAAATAATTTATTTTATTTTATTTCCTTTAAAACGTTCAAAAAATTACTTCTGTTGCTGACCCACTCCCATCAATGTCAGTCCTTGACAAAGGTAAAGTCGCTACTCTAAATACAATAGTGACCATAGAGTTCTTATTAGGTAGCATGTCTAAATGTTATTCACGTTATCACTAAAATTGCTCATGCATGCTATTTCAGTATAATTTATTTCAATCATTTATTCTGATTACTCTGGGCCTCATAATTTCCTACCGTCGCAAATCTTTGATTCAAAATAACTCAAAATATTATTTAAAAATAGTAAATAAAATATATATGATATTATATACAGTTCATGGAAGAATACTACAAAATATTATAGACCAAATTTTAACCATATAAATGATTAGATCTCATATCCATCCATGATCATTATAAAGTCAATTTTAATCACTTACAAAGTCTCAAACCATAATACATTTAACTTCATCATATGTTATGCAACGTATACTAATAATTAAATAAAACAATTCAATAAAATTATATATTCTTCTAAATAGTTATTATGACCTTATTATTTAAATAAGAAATTATTTAAGCCAAATAAAATTATATTGAAGGTTTTCATTCATTATTTCACTAATAGATGACTTATATTGATTTTGAATATAAAATAATATTTCAAAATTCTTAAAAATATATTTGGAATCTATGTTGGGAGTGATATTAAATGTTTAGAATCCCATCAAATTTTTCTATTTGAAAATATTTTCAATTGTATTATTCATACAAAAATCAATGTGGAATCCACAATTCTACGGTCAATGATAAGTGTGACATTACTCTGATGAATCAATTCAACTATTGTACTTTCATAAACATTCTATTTGTATATTTTTTTCAAATACAGTTGTTTCTTATTGTAATTATAAGCAATTGTATTACGACATCAATTCTCTTAATTACCAAAATTTGTGTATTTATATCACTAATTATTGAGTAGTGTATTATGTTGATCTCTCCTTATATTCATTTCATTGACTAACAAATTTAAACCACATTGAAATTATTTTTTTCAATTGCCTGAATTTTCATACATGGGATTTTTTTTGGGATTCATCTGAGTGATCCTTCCAATATTTTTGGAATGTAAGAGGTTGATAATTTTCCATACTACTATATGACATAATCATGGGGATTACTAGAATATCTAACATCCTTTTATATTAACCAAATCATTAAATATTTATATCAGTCATTTCAAATTCCAGTTCATATCAAATGATTTCTCTATTGCTTCCACACTACCATATTTATAATACCTTCTAAAAACATGGTTTTAGACCAAAAATTAAATAATATTTTTTCCATAAGGGCTTATAACTAAACCAAAAACCATTCCTTTAAAGCATTGTAAAATATATATTGTAGGATCTAATTTATTCATCATCATTCTTCAAAAGCTCTAGAATCCTCTTCCCACTTTTTTACATAATATATAAGGAAATTATTTACTAAAAAATAATCCCTTATACTCATTACATTCAATGGAGTAAATTTATTTCTATTTCATAAAATTACAAACACTATTCCCACATTGATCTGCTTCACCATAAAAATGATAAAAAATGTGAACAATACATATATTTCTTGAGAACTAAGTAATAAAAAATATACTTTCAATCACATTTATCCACTTCTCACTAACTAGTGGATTAGAAAAACCACAAAATGATTTTGTTTATTGTCACATAAAATATTCAATAACATATTTCTCCCTCCATGGTGTAATAATATGTTCAAAAATATATGTGTTACAACCAATATATTTACAGAATTCTGTGATAATAGTAACATGATATTACATCCAGGATCTTAAGATATTCAGTTGATCATATGGATAGTCATTACATTCGACGTCCAATTTATTTTCACAAGATTCCATTAGGTTCATGTCAGTGAGTAAAGCCAAAAGTCATAGTTTGAAAAATAGTGATCATAGTGAAAAACCACATAATCTTGAAACATAATTCTTTGGATATGGAAATTATGAAACATTCAGTGCAATATAGGACACATTAGGTTTAACAAATTTTAACCGTGATAATTTCTAAAAAATAAGAATATAATCCAATATATAGACCCATCCTCAATGTTCTCGCAATTGTTTGATAATCCTTGTTTCCAAAGGGTAACTAAAACTTTATTTGATTCCATCTATTGATACACACATTGTTCATACATAAATTTCAATTCCAAATAGATGAATAATTATTTTATTGAATAATGATGCAGGTTATAGTCATAAATGTCTACTTCCATTAGAATCATGGAAACATAAAAAGTTCATTCATGATCTAGATCATATCCAAGTAAGTTTATCATAATTAGACAATTTATTTGAGATATAATTTACAAAACCATTCATCATAATCTAGGGAAAGTAATCCTAATAAAGGATCACATTATATAATCAGTAAGGGTAAATAAATTTAGATATCAATGATCATATAAGAATATCATGATCTTATTGGTGTAAAAATATTGGCATACCATTTGAAATCCCCACACAGCATATCAAAGATCCTAATCACGAATCCAATAATAATAAATAGAATAATATAAGACTTGAATCATAATAGATTCAAATATCATGAAAACATATCAGTATAATATTCACATAAGAAACATAATTTTGGCATACACAAAAACTTAAGAATTTGTGAATGTGTATAGTTTGGTACATGTTAACGTATTATGAAAACGAGATGAGATAAAGCCCTCAAATAAACATATGGACATGATGCTTGGTCCATACATGATCTTATAGATATACATCGTGGACCATTCATAATGATATATACATGAACACATGGATTGTTATTAATATTATGCACCTGAAAACCAGGTCTACAAATAAAACAGTTGAAATGAATTAAGGTTCATGAATAACATATTTATGTAATGAGATATACATATTTACAAAATAAAATGTAGAAGATATTAGTCCCACACATAAAATAATAGAAACAATACATATATGTTCCATAAAATCATAAAATATTCTTCATCATAGAACCAATTATATGTAACTAATTTTTATAAACAGTCAATGTAGTTAGCCTGTATAAAATGGTACATGTTTAATAAACACCTATTTATCAAATAATTATACTATACATAGAAATAATAAATATAGTATCCTTCGATAATACCACCCATAATGTTTAGGTCAAATCAAAGGATTCCATCATTGATGGAAAATTATTTTGAATGATTAGTTTGAAAAACTCTTATGGAAAATAACTATAACATTTTGAAATCACATCCTTTAAATATAAATTTTATAAAAATAATATGGGAGAAAATATCATTTATAGGATCTATGGAAACATGTAATAGATGATTCAAGTTATTGATCATTCTTTGCAGTAAGAAATTTCATTTATTTCTTATAAGTAATCATAACATTTGATTAAAAAGTTTTAAAAAATTCATGAATTTCCTTCTTTATAAATTAACTACAATATTCATGTTACGTTTTTTATAAATCATATAAAATGGTTAAAATTTACTTTATAAAATTTTATGGTAATAGAAAATTATTTTTTAAATGTTTATAAAAAACATGGATCTGAATAAAATAGTCATTTCTACCAAAGAGAGAAATAAATTATTTTCCTTAAAAATTTATTTTTTGACTCGTGAGTGAATAATGTGAGGAAAATGAATTGAAATCATGTATTAAAAAGAAAAATCCATATAATAATAAATAAAATGAGATTATTTAGTTTAATATCATTATATATCATCATTGAAAACATAATAGTATAAAATCTCAATAATATTTGAGATTGTAAAAAAAACCCTTACTGCCTTGGTAACTTTTGAATCGTAATACATTTAAAGGGAATTAAAAAATATGGATAAAAAACCAAATAAATTTCATGATAATAATCATAAAATATATTCATGGGTATTATATGTAGATGAAAAAATAACCAACTGATTAAATAGGAATTTGTCTCATAGAAATAAAATTGATATAAAAATTATCTACCTCGATAAGGATTTTCTCCAAAAGTTATTTAACCTTTTGTATAAAAAATTTTAATTTATTATAATTCTACAACATAATAATTCATATGAATGTTATATCATATTATATATATATATATTAGTGTAACAAATAATGGTACTGATAAATAAATTAATCAAAACGTTTATGGATATGGTATGATGTACATTTGTATGAAAATTTTCTTCAATTTTCAAAATATGGATTGAAAAAAATGAAAAAAACAATTAAATTTTATTGAATAATTATTATAAAATATAAATTTTATATATTCATAATTTAATTATAATTTATATCCAATTAAATTATAAATGAAAAATGAATCAAATCACTTTGTGGTGGTTGTTGTCATGTTTTACACATGATTGACATATCATTTTCTAATGGTTATGAATGTTTAAAGTCAGATTTTATATTATAATTATTTAAGAATAATTAATAGATAGATATATTATATAATATTTTATCCTTTCATATTATTCATCAATAAATTTGTTAATTGAAAATTAATTACATCACTAAATTGATATGGTAAGCCATAGTGACACACAAGTTATACCTTCAATTATCTTTTTATGAGAACGAGTGTAGATAATGGTGATTTCCTAACAATCATAAAATTTATATATATTTATTATACTAAAATTTTTAATGTTTAAATAATATAATATACTTATAGGAGGAAAAAAATTAATATCAACTAAATCAATCAATCAAGGATATTACCTCTTCTTTCAAACAACTACATTATATCCTCTAAATGACCCTACTCTTGTCATTTTGGAAGGTATAAAACTAATAGAATGTGGATAAGGATGTTTATAAGGAATTTTGATGTGAGTTTTGTTATATAAGGCCTAAATTTGTGTTAAGAATTATATAAAGACGCTCCCATTTAAAATTAATTGGTGGTGTAGTATTGGAATATCAAAAACTATGAAATTAATATAAAAACTTTTCTCAGTCAAATTAGATCCTAATTTATAATATCACAAAATAATAAGATAATCAGTCGAAATATTCATTTCTAATATAACCGGGACTTGAAAATTTCAAATATTTACAATAGTTATATTGTTTTACAGTTCATTAAATCTATTATGAATTTCACAAATATTAATGTTTTCTACCCTTAATGTATGAATAATATTACTGTTAAATAAAAAATGGCCCATAAATAGATCATGTTGTATTTTTAAAACTATATTCCAATTAGTTTTATGAATCAATTATTTTTATGATCATTAATTCAAATAATAAAATATATATTATATTAAATGTCACAAATGTCGTTTTAAACACTATTTATTCAACATATCCATAAATACATCAAGAAAAATGGGAATAAAAAATATTTATTTAAAAAAATACTACACGTCAAATATTTATGTAAAATTATTGAGAAAAATTGAGGCATTAAAATTATAGTATTTTAATTATTTTTAAATTTATTTATTTTACTGTTGTGGGATTTTAAAAAATTACTATATTAGCTTAGAAAAAGAAATTAAGGTAATTATATAATGTATAAAAATTATTAATAAACTTCAATCATAAAAATAATTTCATTAAACTCAATACATAGATTCTTATTCATCCATACCATGTTATTGAACATATGTGGACATATAAGAAATATATAAAAATAAGAGAGTGACATTTTTAGGACACTATTTTCTTTAATTATTAAATATGTCATTATCATGGAAAATTTAAATTGAATATATATCTAAATAATATTAATATATGGTTATAATTTTCATAATATAATAAATATTACTGAGTAAAATTATTTCCATCTCACTTAAATTCAACCTAGATTAACTGATTTATCCTTTATTGAGGTGACAAAAATTTCCAATGTTAATAATCCTTATGCCTAAAAATAAAAGGGACATATTTACAAAAATATATCTTCATTATTTAAAAATTTGAGTCCATTTTATGAAAATAAAAAATATAATTAGATTAAATGAATTTAATGTTCATTACTTAAAATGTGATGAATGTACTTTTCAGAAAAATAATGTTTTCCTAAAAAAATGTATGTATGAAGTTCTTTTAATACAAAATTAACTAATAAAAAATATTAAAATAAAAATAATTGGGTATATACAATATAATATAAAAAATGATACATTTATCTAATCATTAAACAAAATGAAACTACATAAATTATTTAACAAAAATTGTTATCAATATGTGTTTTTCACTTTTCACTAGATAATCAATCATTTCAAAAAAAATACAAAAATTCAAGAAAAAGTCATTTTAATTTTAGGATTTGATAAATGATATAATTATTATAATATATATATTTTTGAAGTTATAAAAATTAATCATGATGCTTTTAAACAATAAATAATTTCTTTATGAAAATGTATTTCCAAAAAAATTAACACTTTTGAAAATTTAGTATTTATTGATTTAATGATAATATTGTATTTTACAATGAGTTTTTACTTTATATATATATATATATATATTAAATAATATAGTTACTACTTTTCATAACCAAAAATGTAGTGACTACTTTATAATTTCTATAATAATGTAATAACATTTTGGCGTTCCATTATGATTGGTGTTGCTTGTCTTATACACTATAAAATATAGTTTTATTAAAAAATAATATGATTTTACTAGATACATATGCTCTATTATATTTTAAAAGGATACTTATTAATGCCTAAACAATATTATAAATGGTTTATCAATTAACATGATTCTTACAATTAGAATATATTAAAAAAGATGAAAACTTATTCAATATATGTAATCGTAGTTTTTTATAATTATGGTTGAATTTTACATAGTTAAAATTTTTAGGGTGTTTTATAATTATTAGAACCATTTAATTGTAATATAAAAATTATATTATTATTTTTTAAACTATTGTTATTTTTTTCATGACTATAAGTGTCAAATTGTTAATCATTTTCCATAGGATTTTGTTATTGATGTTTTAGGAATTAATGGATGACTTAATTTAATGAAGGGTGATTTATATAATGTAATATCTAATATTGTGACAAATATTTGTTTAGCTATTTGGTAAAATATTTCATTAATTTATGGGTATCAAGATCCACTATTGGATTATTTTCATTTTTGAGGAATAAAAATGACAATTAGTAATTCTCTATTATAATGAGATGTAAGAAAATATTATTGGGACAATCAATCAAAGGGAACATTTACACATTAGAAGTCAAAGAAATAATGTATGTATATTTTGTTATATTATATATATTAATGGAAATCTAATCTATTAACAAAATAAATATGATGATAAATTTATCGAGTATTATATTGAAAATACCACACAATTATCAAGGAATTATGTCACAAACTCCTTGAAGAGTATGCGTCATATATTGTTATGTATGATTTTTTCGATTTATATAATTAAAAATAAAAATATTCATTATTTTGAATTAAGAATAATTTTTTACTACAAGCAATTTTTTTAAACATTTATATATTTAATGATTCATTACATTTAATGGGGAGAATGGAACACTTTGATATTTTAATCAGTAAATATTCTTTAAATAAGGTTATGTTCAATAGCTAATGTTACATGCCAACCCAATATAAAAGGAGTGATTCAATACTACTATAAAAAATTATTAAATTAAAGGATAATAATCATTTATGTTACATATATTATTCTATTTTATATTTGTGATGAAATTTTATTTCTACAAAAAAATTAATTAATATGATTTGATTAAAATTCATCAAATTCGAAAGGAATATTTATTTGCAGATTTTTTTCTAAATATATTATTTGTTTTCAAAATATATTATAGAAATTAATATTAAAATAATTTTATAAAAACAAGTATGATTAAAATTTTTGATCTTATGTACTCGCTTTCAAAAAATTATAATGTTTTGTGAAATAAAATTAAGAATACATTATGATTAAAAAGGATATTTTTCTATAATATTTGGTCTTCATTATATTTTGTTATTTTACATAATACATAAATTTTAGAATATTATGATATATTTTTTATTAAACTAGATAAATTTTTTAATTATTCATTTTCATATTATCTTATGGTGAGATGTTTTTATTTTTTAAACTAGTGTTTTAGTGGTAAATGAAAATATAAAAATTTTCAAAAAAATTATTCCATTTCATTAAATAATGTAATATAAAATATTAATTTCTATTTAGGATTTTTTTTATATAAAATATTATAAAATTTGTTAAAGGAAATCTTATTAATGTTATAGTAATTATAATTAGATTTTACTTATATATATGTTCAATTTAGGAAAAAAATTAATTTATTTTAAAAAAATTACATTACATTGTATGAAATTATAGTAAATTTAGTTTCTAAATATCATACAAATGGAATCATAATAATTTATTTTATATTTTAAATTTGAATTATAATATTTATTAGTTCTTTCACTTATATATTTGTTCACTATTGAATGTACCCATGGTAAAAATGTTGTCACTGCTGTAAAGTGATAAAACATCTTAATTAAAGACAACAAAATATGATAATGTCAAATAATATAATATTAATTTAGTTTTAATTATGTTAATCTGACAATTACAGCGGTATGTTTGAAATAATATTTTTTTGAAATATAACCACGATCACGACTCAACTAATATATAAATGTTAATAATAATTTCATTTTTGTCACTCCACTAACTTTTAAAATAAAACCCCACCCATGCCCCATCTCCTCACATATCAATATCTCATGTCCATATTATCTCAACAAAAATCTAAAAAAATAGCTACATTAATTTCCTTACATGTTATTTTGGATCCTGTTACATGAAAATACCAACCTTGAAGAATTAAGGTGAATGATAAATCTGAGTTTCCAAATAATTTGAATATTTTTCACCTAATTTCATTCCTGCTTATTTATTTTTAACCAATTAAAAACAAATAATAAAATTAATATCATAACTAAATAAGAAGAAATAATATAAATAAATGTTATCAGGTTTATGGTAAAACCATGTTCATCATCTTTTTCCCTATTGTGTGATCAAAAAATATTGATTCTGTACACTTACGGGCAGATGTATCCATGAATCAATGTTTTTCATATTTCATAACCTATATTAATAGATGGTTATTACAATATATTTAAAGAATATATATATTATTTATTATTTAATATATTTCTTTCAATAATGAACATATATTATCTTCCTTAATAACTTTACATCATTTTGAAAAAAGAGAGTTATGTCTGTGTAGATGTGTAAAGTACCTGTACTATGGTGTAATGTGAATCGTTAGTAATTTAATATCAATATAGATGTTGTGAAACATTAAATTAATTAATTAATATTTATTTTTTATTATTAAAATTATTTATAAAGATTAAATAATGAACTACATTATTGATTTTTCATCAATTAGAAAATGATGGTATTGCTCATGTGTACGTACTGATTACAATCTTCATGGGGAAATTAATTTCTTTTCAAATTTATATTTTTAATTGATAGTTAGAAAACTATTTTTAATGTATAGTCATAATACGTATAACACAGTTAATATTTTTTTATGTGATTATGCAATAAAAATTCTATAACGATAAACTCCAAAAATCATAAACATGTATGAAAAATGAATAATTAAAGCTCCAATATTTAATTTAATGAAATAATTATAAATACAGGGGTAAGAATAAATTATAAATGAATATAATATAGTAATAGAAATACAAATTTATATTATATATATTTATAATTATTTTATGTTTAATATAATTGATGTCAAATTGATTATGAAAAAGTGGATTATTATGGTATGGTTTATCTTCACAATATCGTTATTACTTGGTATTTTTTATGTTTATGTTTTCATTTGGAAAATTATATGACCTTTTTAATGAACCCACCTTTCAATGGTACCCCACATGGGAATATAATTATGGAGTAGATAAAGTGTCCCTCGTGTCCTATATCTAGTATTTTCTTGGATGGAACATGCACCAAGGTTATAAACCTATCAAAACAGAATGAATTACCCTATAAAAAATTTAAATTTAAATATAAGATAAACAAACAAAATGAAAATACAGTATAAAATATAATAGCAACTCAAAACCTATCCCACAATACATTTAAATATTCATCATATATTGTATAATCCACGATGAAATTACCAACAGATAAGTCCAATACCATCATGTCAAAAACATCACCAATTTCTATGATAAAAATACCAAAACCAGTCCCCAAATTCCTCCAAAAAACCAATAAATAGTTTATGAACATATGGTTACACTAAATGGTATACCATGTTGGATCATACACATGGTCTCTATTTAACAAGTTAAAAGAGCAAACTAAAGCACCAGTGAATACAGAAATAAAAAACACGTACCTATGCTATTCAATGTGTGAAACCTATATCCAATATCGCAAACATATCCAATCATGCATCCAATATAGTAATATAGTGTAACAACCATAACAACAGATCCATACATCCACTTCCTCACTAAGTTTTCTATATCACACCCAATTAATGAATATCGTATGCTTCCATCCCAACTACATATATCACATCACCCAGCCAACCATATTTGATGTCGGTCAGGATGCATCCCTACTAACCCCCATCATCACACATTTTTACATCAAGTTCTAGAATTAATCATCATTAATAAAAATCCCTCATAATTTCCGAATATCAATTACATTATAAATTTACTAAAGGCACATGGGATATCACATCACATCTCTATAAAAGAACCATTTTCATTCACATCATATATTGTGACATCATTATGAATATACTATATGATGATTGTCATAGAACTCAACCAGATTCTCTCCTCCAACCATGACAAACCACCAATAACTATGAAATACTCATGCCCACTGAGTAATCTCCAAAACCAACCCATATCATCACTTTTTATTGAATATAAGGTAAGAACAGACAACCATGCATCTAAATTAACAATATCCTTGGTGGTGGTGAAAATGAATCTCCTATTAAAATATTGGTCATCAGTAAGGTTATAAATCTTGAGAGGGACCCATATAGAAATAAAACAATATATGTGATAGATATTTACCACAAAACAAACAACCTACAGGTTCAAAAAAACTGTATTATCATCCTCAAATCCACCACCACCCCATGAAAAATATTATACAACTGTTTCAACCACTAAATGCACCACACAACTCATCCACCATAAAAAGGGACACCAATTACACACCCACATCACATTCCATATTTATTGAGTTTCCATTCAGTTATTTTTATATATACATTCCATTTCAAATTTACAAATCCTCTATTATCATTCTATTAATTTATTACTATTACCAGATATACATTCTAGAACATTCATGTTCATTCACTAACCAATGTAATTTTTCATCATCATTACAATTAATACCCTAGACAATCAAGAACATAACAAAATCACCCCCACAAAATAGAATCTCAATATCATATCATCCACCACCACAACACCACATCAAATAAGTAATATCACGTCAATAATAATATGTTCTATCTACTACATATCATAACACTCACATATCCATTCACAATGATTCCCATGAAAAAAAAACCATCACATCAATACCCTATACGTTATATAAAATATAAAATCAACCCTGTCAATATAAAACAACCTAAATCAGACAAGGCAAAAAAACATTTATAGCCACACATAACATCACATCTATGAATCCAATAATTATGTTCAAAGAATAATATTACATCACTTCATTATATATCATTGGTATTATAATATAAATTGTATTTACATGGGAAACTAATTCATTATCACTATATATTATATTTATCCATTTTCATTCTAGGTGATAACTAAATAAAAAAATTTATGGTTATCAGAAATAAATCATATTATAAGAAATAAGGATCCCGATAGCAATGATTTTACAAAAAAAAAAATAGGTATAAAAAATTGCATCAACAATATAATCAATATTGAAAAACAAGCAATTTCACCCCATCCCCATAAAATTTATGGTTTGAAAATTCGTTATCTTTATTATACTGACCCTACTATCCATCCAATAAAATTTTAATTTATTAAATTCTTAAACTTGTACTTAATGAGGAAGGGAATAAGGATACCCTACCATATAGAGGATTTACGATTTAGTGTACACTATAAGAATATCAGAAAACTAAACAACAAAATAATAATGGGAATCAATAGAAAAAAAGAATCATACTGAGGGATCATAAATATTGCATCCCAAAAATATCCTAAAACAGAAAATTATCACCACTATGAATCCTGAATGAAGGATGAAGTGTAATAATGGGATTAATAGAATAATTAATTTAATATTTACCAAAATAAACCTATGAAACTCTATAATTATATAAGGGGGAAGGGTATGGATGGTCTTTTAATATAACCAATAGATATCTAAGACATAGTAGGTCAAATGATCATTGAGTGTGATAATTTATCCACGCATATCATTTACAAACCGGTAGTATCATCCCCTGTTCAAAATGTGAATTACATATCCATATTGTGAGTAATTGGATGAACTACCATTAAAATGTGGGAACAACATTCAAGACATGAATTCCTACAATTAGAATATAATACTGTAATTCAATAAACATCATGTAGATTAAATTCACATCCTAAATTCCATGTTATTTAATGCTTTATTAAACATAAAACCCATCACTTGAGCATAAGAAATGAACCCAAATAAGAATATTCAATGATATAAAGACCAACATAATGAAATATACATTCACATTATGAACATCCCATTGTAGTTCCAACAACCACTTATCCCTCCATGGATATATTTTAAACACATCTCTCCATTAGTGTGGCTGAATTGTGAGCTGGGATGGCATAATGAATTAGTGTAGATATGAATAAAATCATTATATTATCAATAATAATTATCCATATTAAAAATAATTATAGGTTTTGAATAGACACCTATGAAGATAACTCCTAGGTATCTCATTAAATACTAAAAATATATTTATTACTGCAAACGAAACAAAAAATTCTACAAGGCAATGGAACAATGACATCAACTACCCTTACTAGGTACAACAACATATCACTAAGAACTGTCCACAATCAGCCTCCTTTCCATATAACCATATACACTACCATCCCATAAAATATATATAACTAGACAATTTCTTCATTAAATACCATAGAACACTTCTAGAATCACTAAAATCAAGGAATGAATCCATCTATATCATCATATAATCTAAATTTAAGAGGAAATGAATTTCTATATCCGGGATAAATTGTGTCTTAAACATAACATGTATTTATTTATAATGGTTCCTCTCATATTAAAATTTATGAAGTAAAATCAAACCACAATAGAAAGATAACATAAAAATATCTCATACGCATTAATATTAAAATTTTAAAACATTTATGTAATAGAATGTAATAGAGTAAAAAAAACTCCATGTATAGGGAATGAATATTTGTTTCATTCTTCCATGTGCTCTCGAATATTTAACCACAATACTATAGTATATGAACCAAGTATTTTGCTCTCTCGTGCAACATAAAATATATAAAATTCAATATCTACCATCATCCCTCCATGAACGAAATGTCATTTTCATTATTTGACTCTCTCTAGTCATTGAATTTTAATTCATAGTGAAGATACTAGATAAGAAAATAAATATAAAAGATTACATTCATCGTATCTAGTTATAGTGGGAGTTCCAATTGATATACCACCTCAAAAATAATCCACGTACATAAAAAAACTAGATGAATAGAGGATAATGATAAATCCACTACCAAACCTCTAATATTCATCTTGAGGGAACCCCCTAATGAACACGTAGAATCCAACAAAAAATTCCATGGTCCTTCCCCAAAAATCAACATAGGCCCTTTAATAGTACAATGTCATATTCATTCTCTCTCAAAATAATGTTATCTTCATAGAAATTTGCAACACCCAATTAGGATGACGAACTACTAAATCCCCAAACAACATACATTGTAATGGATATTGACTTGACCATCCATATAAAACCTCAAATAGATCCATGAATATAAAAGAGTGATATCTACTATTTTAGGACACCTTTACTGGAGGAAGGCCCTTTACCCATGATGCATAAATTTTTTTGTTGGAATCTAATAACATATATGGACGTATGAATATGGTCTGCACTCTCTATACATTCACCATGGGGTGGAAGGCAGTGGTAAGGAACAACTGGCATCCAAATGCAGGCTAAAAAACCGACCATACAATTTAGGTAATATGACTATATTAATCTGATATTATAGTCCAAGGATCCCCATGATAAGTACAAACATGATCCACATACCTAATTTATATGATATCAACAACTCTTGACCAAACACTAACTAGAAAATGGGCCAAAATAATCATTTTGTACACTATCAAATAAACTATATCACATCATCCATGATGTTGGGGGTAACATGATGATGAAATAATTTGATATGTCCTCTCATTTACACTCAAAAACCCCCATGGACATTCCATACCCAAGAAAACATTTCTTCCACTTTCACCTACTTAAAATAAGACACATAGCCACAAACTGTGACAATGACCATTTCATACCGTTCCCAAAATTCTCACTCCTCGTGCTATGATACTTCTTCGTCACTCTATGAGACAAGGGTAAAATTTATCTATGAATGTCATAGATATATCCATCACACTATTCCATTTTCCCAAACGCTCTCAATTGAAATAGCATTCTATTATGAGCATCCTTTGACTATCCCACGAGATAATTCATATGATCAATAGGTTTATGTATCACATCTTCATATAATCCTCCCCACAAAGACTCCTCTACCTAATACATTAAATATGAATACATAGTCATCTAATTTTGATAACCTTGGACACTACTCACCACCATAGCAAGATACAAAACTCTAATATCCAATTTCCATTTCCAATCCTCTATAGACTCCCAAAATAAATTTAGTTATTAAGTCTAACACAGTTCATAATAAAAAACAACTCACTTTCTCAGTGTTTTATAGAACTCATAATTACTGTGTTGAAGAATATTCATCCCCCAATAGTGGCATCGATTCAAATCACACATAGATAAGACATATTCCAGGCTTCTACGGTCTATGAAATCAAAAAATTAGTCACTAATGGGGTAATCCAGTCATAATATCTGACCAAACCCAATTATTTGTAGATCCAAATCATGGGTGGATTTTCTACACTCATGAGAACATAACAAACTACACCAATAGAATATCATTGCACTATTCTAATTCATGGTGAGTCCCAAACTAGAATGGGAACCATCATATAAAATATAAAACAATACACAATCCTTAGAAAATAAAAATAATAAGTATCTATTCAATATCTCTGATAAGAAAATAGTTTTTACCTTTAACTTTTTAGTCAGTATGATAACATAGAACTTCCATGTCAAATCTATAATTGGGGTAACCACATGAGTGAAATCAAACAAAAGCATCTTATAATAGCTAAACAAACAAGTGAATATATGATTCTATAAAAATATGGTATTTTTTACAAAGAAATAGCTACCTAAATCTTAAAAAATCCCACAACCAAACCATACAATGACATCCCATTCCCGAGGAAAATTCACCACTTCAATCCAAAAGAAACACATGAATAAACTTCCATAATGTAGGTTTTATTGATTGACCTTTATGATATCTTTTATAAATTTGGAATAAACCTCCTCTATATTTGTGTAGATTATGATATTATTGATGACCATGACAATGGATTGTTCTAGGTACTAATAGAATATATATTCCAGGATCCATATCACCAAGATTCAAGGATTTGTGATACAAAACAACATTACATCAAAATCAAAGTTCACATACCTACTACTAAAGGTTTTCCTTGGGATATAATATTATTTCACACTCATTTGGTGATATCTAGATCAAATGTTGTCCATTAAAAATTAACTGGATCTCATTATCTATTTTTACTTATTTTTAATCCTCGAATGTGGGTAATGGTTCTCGACCATCAAATGATTCAGCCTATGATAGTGCAAGAAAAATATCATACTATAATATTCCTTCGCGGAGAATAAAATTCAGAGCACCCCAAGTTGACTAATTAGATAAGATAAAACACCTCAACATATTATCATACACCAAAAAATGAATTAATAAATCTCCATGACATATATTTAATAGTGATCAATGAAATTAGAAGACACCCCTAGTTGAAACACTATCCCAAACATAATAATTAGAAGGGGTACTTTCATAAACTCATATTAAAAGTTATCCAGTAACTCCTCCAATGCCATAGAAATATTATCTTCTTGATATTACACTAATAAGTGAGACCTAAGACCATTTTTGATCCATGTACCATCCACCCATCTAACATCCTCTCTCAGAAATTAATTCAAATCATGGGATATACAAATAAACAAAACCCAATCTGATATATAAAATTATTCAATGAATATGAATTTGTAATACATAAAAACCATGACACAGATAACATTACATATATGTATCAAAATAATTAATAAAACTACCACTAAGTTTTTTTCCCTATCAGAAGTCCACATACCTAACATAAATCAGATGAATCAACATGTCCACTAGTTAGCTTATATAAAAATAGGGAATGTGGAAGTCTCTCCACATCCAGTCCCAAAAATCAAACTAATGTAGGAGAAAAATAGGACTATGGGGATCCTAAATCAAATAGGACACAACCAATATAAGATGATAAACCAATCATATATATTACAACTTATGGAAGTACTAGAATCCTTTCAAATTGTTGATGAATTTGATAACACCCACATCCTCTACCTATCTACTATCCACATCCATTACTGTGCATTGGACTTGGTCTATGTGGATGGGGACTATCACGGGGCTGAATATATCTAACACCATAATTATTCAGCTATTAAATGATTATTGGTGGTCCCTATTATTGAATAAGCTTCAAATTAAACTACTTCTATTACTAAAAATGTAATTGAACAACCTTATGGTACTTACCTCCCTAGGAAGTCAAAAAATAATATTGGTTATTGTACTGTAACCAATATAAATAATATTAAACGAAATTTTCAAATAGATTATTAGAATTGAACTTCAATATAAGGATCTAAAATTTTCTTCCATAGTCGACAACCCACTAATGGAAACCCTGGCTCCCTAATTTTTCATGAAGAACTACCTGATGTTTTACTCCTCAATATATCCATCTACCACCCATCATCATGATACCATTCAAGAGAGAAAATATTATTGATAAATCTATCATTTTATTCACATCACTATATGTATAAAATAGAAACTTAGTCATTGTATACTAGAACAATGTGAGAAAAACCTTTTCCAGACTTTTAAATCAAGATATCTCATTTTTAATATTATATGAGGAATATTACAAGATGTTATTGACCATTCTTCTTAACTATCATTCACTCGAGATCCCCAATAAAAGTGAGATCATGATACGCCAATTCGTATCCTTTATGAAAAAATATAATACTTCCAAACCAAACTCCTTTTAAATGTCTAATCAAAATACATATATCACCCTAATATTAATGATATGATTTCCCATAATCATACAAAAATAATTATAATTAACAAATAATCAATAGAACCTAGAACATCAATTTATCGTGAATCAGTACAAAAATATCTCAACATACTCCAAACAACGTTCGTTCACAAGATATGTGATACAACCCTTATACTTCCCTATACTGTACAATTAAAGGGAATTAAAATTCATATTCCATGCCTCATCATCCTCGGTCATGATGGTAATACAATAGAAAAATAGATAATCAATTTAAACCATTAGTACCTAATCTACACATGGATGTATACCAAGATCGATTTCATAAAATAATTAAGGAAACCTAAGCTCACTAGAATGTAACTTCTCCAAGTATCATCTATTTTATTCATTTATTTAATTATATTCCAACAATAATAATATTTATACATGAATATAATCCATAATCCTGGATACTCCAATCTTACGTCATCTCCCTGAACATCGGGCTACCTCACATGGATGTTAATAAAACTAAGCCCTTGAATTGGATCATGTTGAAGGGCAGACTAAAATAATTTTTCCTAGCCAGTATCATTGGAATGTCCCTTGGATCAATGTAAATAGGTTACTTTTCCCAACAATCCCATTCATTCCGCATAGTGTATTGCTCCACATTCCACTATATCTCAAAAAACATTGCATACCACTCTATCAATAACCCTTCCTCCAATATTACACAAGATATAATAATAATGATGAAATATAGATAAAAACCCATGACACCCACCCCTACTAGACATAATATTGGTTACTATAACTGAGGGTATAAAAATATCATAGTGAAAGGAAATACCATATCTAAAACATGGGATCCATAGTCAGAATAAAACAAAACAAATAAAATCCCACATATAATATAAATTATATCCCAAAAACCAAACCATAGTTAATTATTAATATCGATATATATAGTAATATTCTATAAAAAATACTTAAACTAATCATAAAATAGATAATAAATAAAAAACCCAAATCTTATGCTGTTAATGTCCAAACTAGACCCAAATGTCCAAAAACCAAAAAATTGATAAATGTACATACGGTGAGGATAACATGTATACATAGTATGATCATAACAATGAAAAAAATTCACATTTCAGAAGAACATACTAATGGATAGGTGTATAAATACAACAATAAAAAATTACATAAGATATAAAAATACCTATGCCTAGATTAACCATAGATTGCTCAATAAATCACACATCCAATATAGCAACAAAGTAAAAAACGTAAAAAATTCACACTTCTATAACTTCCCCGATTATTTTCCACTCTCATTCCCTAAGGCCGAGTGTCTTTTTCTCCAATACCTTATATATATATATATATGACATCATATGACTATCTATGACTAATGTCAGCTATTCATTGTCCCGACCATCCCCACCCTCACAAGGTCTGGAATGTAGTTCTTGCATCAGTCATAATCACATCACATCTCTCCTAAAAACACCTCGTATGTCACATCACATCTAACTCGATGAAAAATTATCTATCACATCACACCTCTCCTAATGACACAATGAAAATCACATAATATCTCACCACATCACACCTCTTATAAAGACACATGTTCAATAAAATAACATATCATTAAATCATTCAGTTTGTAGGGCATTAGTAATGTAATGGAAATCACCCCCACTCCCTCCTCATTCGACACATGACCCCCACCTCATAAAAAACATTTATGCACTTTAGAATCTATAATTCCAACTTGTACCATCACTACTAATGAAATTGTAGGGAAGAGGGTGTAGATATCAATTCTTAATACATCCTTCCTAGATGTTGGGGAAAGTACCCTTAAGCCAAAACCTATCTACATTGTTATGTTCATACAAAAACTTTTAGGAACATATAAAATAAACATTAAATATATGTTGGATAGATATCACACAATACACCACATATGGATTCATATAAACCACACTTGTAGACATGACACCACGACCACAACAGAAGACTATATCATCAAAAATAGTACCATCAATAATTGAAACCCATAAAAAATTTTATAAATTAAATAAATTAAATTAAATACCCCCCTTTATTAATTCAATGAGATTCTACTAGATTTTATTTACTAATACATTTCATTTAACATTATCATTATCATTCATTTAGCATTAAATTCATTTATTCCTATTAAAAAATAATAATTCAAGGACTCTATTTTTCCTTTATGAACTCAAGAATATTCATTTTAGATTTAATATTTATTATATATATAAATGAGAATCCAAAATTTCAAACCCACCCAACATCACATCCAAATGAAATCATTTTTTCCATCCCACACCATCAACCAATTCATCTCAAAATAAAAAACACATGTATCAACCACCAAGAATCATATCCACCTTATGACCATCAAAATCACACTCCATGTTATCCATACATAGCATCACATACCCATACATTCCACATCAAACATAAAACACACTACAACAACAGAAAATCATTCAAAATTCAAGGAGAAAAAACAAGGACATCCGTACATAACATAACATACTATCTTACTAAAATTATGATAGAGGTATTATAATACGTAACATTATTATTTATCCTGGGTATTGTCACACAAAATAGATTTTCATTAGAGACCAATTCATTAGATATGAATAATATTTGTATACTTTTCATTCATGAAAACATCAATCAATATACATATGTGTTCTCACATATATTTCAATCATAACATAAAAAAGTATCCCATTATCTATATTTTTTAGAAATGAAAAATTGAATGAAACACTAATAAATAATATCAAAAAATAAGTAAATACTGGGGATTTATCCCCATCCCCATCAATTTCAAAATTTTACATTTCATTATATTTAATAATATGACCTTTATTATCCTTCTAATGGAAGTAAAATCATGAAATACATACACATTCACTTAAATATGGAGTGAATTGAAACCTCCAATATTAATGAATCTTTTTTTTTCAATCTCCACTATAGTGTGATGTAGGAAAACCAATAAACCCCAAACAAGCTAGGATTACTCAAATCAACCTAAAAATACCAATGCTTCATTAATAATGTACCCCTCAAAATACATGAACCAAATCAATATCACCACTATGAAACCATATAAGAATAATAATGGAAAATATGGGGATTAAGAGAAAAAAATCATCAAATTATCAACTAAAAACCTTTTTAAACCTTAGGATCAAAGTATAACGAATGAGGATTTGTGGTCCTCCAATTTTTCTTAAGATATTCTCATTATCAAAGGGATAGTGAGTGTGAAATCAGATAATTAAGTCATACATCACATTTATATACAAGTTGTATCTCACCCCATTAAAATGATCAATTACATATTCAAATCATGAGCTTTTTTAAAACATTCCATTAAAATACATCACCTATATTTAATCCATGATTGTTGAATATTTTTAAATTAACCCAATGTTCAACATTCATTGGAGTAATTAAATTCACATCATGATTTTTTTTCATACCATTAATCTTTATGCACTGAACCACACATCCAAACAAAATTAATGAACTTTGAGCCACCCAATTTATGAAACAAAAACTCATTATTTTAATTCCATAGTCAAATTATGAGAAAACTATTACAATTCCAACAACTACAAAATCCACCTCAAGAATCCTATGAATAACTCTTACTCCAAAATACTCGATGAAATTTTAATGGAAAGAATGAACAATTATTATAATTCTCTCAAAAACACAATATATGTTACTATAATATTTCTTTTTTTGAGTTTTTCATCTGTCATTTATATTTTATCACTTTTTGGTAATTAAAAAATGAAATATTATATGAAATGGTGACCTTATTCCACATTTTTAGACTATAATATTTCCCTTCCGTATACATATTATTTATTTTACTTTAAATATTATCATTTCAATACAATAATTATTTATTAATATATTTTCCTAAAATTGTGACATTATATTGTATTTTTTACAAGGAAATATTTAATTTTTTTTACAATTGATTTTTGTCTTCCTATGAATACAAGAAAAAAATTAACATTTACTACAAAACCGCCTTTTACGTTCATTATTTTCTTAATTTATTATCAAAAAAATTCTATATGTTTCTATGAGTTTTCAATGAAAATATTTATCTAATTATATTCGGAATTTTTAGTTTTAAAATATTTAAAATGAAATGTATATTTCAACTCAAATTTTTATTATCTATATAAAATATGTTTTTCATTAATGTTAACATCATTTAAATATTATAATTATTCATAGGGGATATTCACTAGTGATATCTTCAACTATATTTCATTGGAAACCTTATTATTATGTTTTTATTTTATATCTATGGAAAATTTTGACATATCTTATTCATGTTTTTTAAAATATAATTTCTATGTTTATTATTATTATATTTATATTAATTTTATTTATTTCAAGATTGGATTTATATTTTTATAAGATTTTTTGTTTCCATATAATATAAATCTTGTGATGTATCAATTGATATCATGAGACAAAATATATTACGTATTGAACATACACCCTACATAACTCTGCATGATTTCATAACATAGTGATTTGAATGAATGATTTTAATATATTGGATTAGGCGTCCTATCATTAAGTGAATAGTTATTATTATCCATTATATTACTTATGTATCCAGTTAATACTTTTATATATTACACATTCAATATATGTGTATTATAAAATATTAAAATTTCATTTACCTCTACTCAATTATTCAGACCTTATTCATTCTATAGTATATTTTTTAAAAATTATTACCATTATGTAGAATATGTTATCACCCATTATTATTTTTTCCATTCCAAATAATATGAAGAAAGAAAATTTTAATGACATATACGACTATAAGAAAACCATAAATGATATTCTCTATTTTTCCAATGTAATATAGAAATTACGTAATTATATACTCTCCAAAGACTATAAAACTAATTGATCCCATGTGATTTGATGTCTTATATTTCAATTCATTGTAGTAATGTAAGCATCATATTTGTGTGAAAAGTTTTAGAGGTGATAAGTGAAATATATATCCCTATCGACTGATAGTTTCTCAAAATACCATTTCATCTCATCCTCTAGAAAATGACATCAGTATTCTAATACCTCTAATCTAAAGATATGATCATGAAAAAAAAGTGAACTAAACTTCTAATCATGAATATCCTATTTAGACAACTAAAATTTCTACCCTTTTATACATTGTTACATAGTGTGAGACAATATGTTGTAGTGGAAATGCAAGCAGATTTTCAGGTTTTATGATAGTCCATGGTTCATCCTCCATCTTATACTCCAAAAAATAGGATGTATTTAAACAATTATATGATACTGATTACGAAGAGTTTCATTTATTTAATGGAATTTTTAACCCTACAACATTAATAAATTCATTAATTTTTAATATATAATTTTTATAAATGTTCAATTCTTTTGTAAATCATTCAATCATTTTTTGAAACATCCATTCAACATAAGAGAAATTTTATGGTCCTATTGATTCCGATTTAGGCTGGTTTGACCCCCCTAATGTTTTTTTGATTATATAGTTTTTAAATTCAATATATAACAATTAAAAATATATTAAATTATATGATCAAGATTCAAAATTCGATTTGATACAAACATTCTAGATAAATATCAATTGAGAATGGTCTTATGTAATCATCAATTAAATCACATGATCTATGTATATGAACAATTTATGGTGTATTTGGACTACTAAATAGTGACTAAGATCAAATATATATTTTGAAGAATTGATATACATGATAGAGTGTTGAAATATAATAAACATTTATTGATTGTTTTTTCATTCATTCTAAAAAAATACACATATTTTTTCATTATGGTTTTTTGGAGTTTTTCTTCTATTGTATTTTGGATGTTATGTATCCCTATGATACCATTTAGTGAATTCAATGAAATGGTTAAATATCTTCTTTATTCCTATGAACTGTTATAGTGGAACGAAGATGAAATATGGCTCTCTAAACATTATCTCTATTGAGGAAAATTATTTTTAGACCACAAAGCGATAAGTAACTGTATCATTTTAATAAGTTAAATGGAATGAAAATTTAGAAATGATCATATTATGTATGTTGATTCATATTGTATTAGTACCATAGAAAATACATTCCATTTTATTTTTAATTTTACATATATAGAGAAACTACAAAAAAAATATGTTTCATGTTTAAATGAATAATAGAAACCAAAATGTCTATTTTAGGTCTTTAAATCAACATGGCACAATATAGTATCTGTTTATCAATAAATTGAGTTGTTGATTCTAACTAATGGAATCATAGTTTAAAAATATATATTTTTTGTTATCAATAATAATGTAATATAATAATTAAGTCATTTAATTTATATAATACATGTGATATCATAGTAAGATTTTACACAATGTTATTAAAATTATAGAGGTTCATCCGTATAAGATTACCATTACACAGTGATTATAGATGTACCATGTTAATGGTATGTTACCCACCCTTACTATATTAATATCATGTAGGTTATAAATTTTTTAATTCTTATGGTTCCTCAAAAATAGGTTTAAAATCACATTTTCCACTTATCATATATCTTGGTAACAATTAATTAGATATTAGTTCTTTACAGACAATATTTTCATGAATATAAATATATTTTATTGCATATTATTTTAATATTATATTTTCCAAATAATATATCAGAAATTAAAATTTTTTTATTCATTTATAGCCATCTTAATGGGTGGACCTCCCAAATATGATGATCCATAATATCTAAAAAATTCATATTAGTTATACGTGCAAATATTTCTCACATTATGGATGACTATGTAGTGTTGTTTTCCATTTTAAATATAATTTTACAAAAAAATATTTTGGATAAAATTATAAAAAGTATATTCCAATGTAGAACCTATGAGACCACAGTAATTCTGAGGGGGGATTTATGAAAAATATAAAATATTTATATATATTTTATCTTTGATTAATGTTATTTTAAAATGAAAATAATTTATAAATAGTTTATAAATTAAATAATGTAAAATATGAATGTCTTCATTTGTATTTTTTGTAGTGGATACATGTAAATATAAAATTCTTACATTAATGACTAATTTGAAAAAAATTTAATCCAATATAAAAAAAATATTTTTTTATTTTGATATGATTACTTGTTTAAAAAATTATAAATATATAATATTTATATTATTTAACAAGAACACATAAAAAATTAATTGATTTTTATGAAATTAAAATAAAAATTATTAAAATTTCACAGAATTTAAATTATAAAAAGGTCAAATGATAACCATGTAAACAAAAATATAAAATGTTGATATTGGATAAAATTTAACTTTCCAGGAACATTTATTTCTAAATTATAATGTTTTTATATTTTATTTTTGAATTATTCATTTGATATCATATGATTATGAATATTTATAGATCCATTATATATTTCTTCCAAAATTTATTTATATATACAAAGTAATATATTCTAATTATTATTTTTTGTCATTTATTAAATATAATTTTTTCATTTAAATTATCAAACATGCATAAAATGAGATACAAGATTGTTATGATAGTTCAATTTTTTATTTGGATTTGTCTTATAATTTCTTATGGAATTTATTTAATAATTTTACTATAAATTATTAGTATGTAGAATTAAAATTTTTATAAAATTAGAACTTTTATTGAGTGGGGTATGCATGGTTATGGGAGCTTGGGTAAGACTAATCCCTAGCTTGGCAGCTTATGCATTATATAGAAATGTGGTCGATATCTACCTACCAGTCAATACATAGTCTTATAAGGATTTATTATTTCCTTTTATTATAATACATTACATTAATGGGATTCATATTATTTATTTATGGGATTTTTTTGTATAAGTCTGAATATCGATGTATTTAAATTACTGTTCATAACACATGTTGTAAGATTTTTAACGATTTACACATCAATATGGTATGAACATTACTATTAGTTGGATGCAATATTATTCTATGTCAATTAAATATAATATTTTAGATATTTAAATGGAAATACCTAATATAATTCATATTAAAAATTATTAGGTACAAATTACTTTAGCCAAGTCCTATACACTTAGATCTAGTACAAAAAATAATTTTTTTATTAGATTTGATTCCAACTCAAGTGATCAAATTTTTATCTTCTATAATTAAAACATATAGAAATTATTGATTCAATTAAATTCCCCTTGTATATTTAATTTTCAATAACTATATATTTAAGGAAAACATTACATAACATAACATGTATCTTTGTCACCCATTTGATTTTTTTCTCATAATACCTATATTTTCTTATTCCTTATCAACTGTTTAACATATCCAAATATATTCACATGTAATTAACAAATATATATGTATATATATATCCTATGAAATATGGTACTCCATATCTAGTTATGTTCAAATATAAGATGTGTGATATGAAATACTATATTAGGCAATTAATATAGTTGAATAAATCAAAGAATAAATTAATAATGGATAATATGATAGAGATAAACAATAAAACTATATTCCATATAACCAAAATAATTAAATGAGAACCTTTCAACAGATGATATAGAAACATATATAATCACATATATGATAATAAATGGTTTTGTAATGATTCAACGCTTAATTCTAAACAGTTTTCTCTTATTTTCAATTTCACATTCTAATATATCATAAAAAAATAGTAAAGTCATACATGAAATAACTAAACATGTTTTTCTCGTGATACCTACTAATTCAAAAAGTGTATATTAAACACCCCTCCCATCACTTAATAATAACATTTTATTAATTATATTAATTAAAAGAATAAAATTACGATGCATAATCGACATTACTTGTTAATTAATATAATTAGATATTGAATCATGTTTATTGACTGATAATTTTATGTAATCAATTTAATTAATTTCATTATAATATTCTTTCATGTAATTAAATATTTCTTAATGGTCTTATTCTTCAAAAATAATGACATGATAATTATATCCATGATACTCTATATTAAGGACATAAAGGGTAAATATAATGTAAAAATATTCAAGTATAGTGATATCAAATAATAATAAATGGAACTAATAATATTCTAGGTGAACATAATGATGTATAAGTCATAAATTATTAAAGTATTATTGAATTTTATCAGTTTCTTAAAAATAATTTCTTTGATGTAAATTTGTGAATTTTATTAATTTAATAGGAAAATAGATGCGTATCTTTTAAAAAGGCACCAACCGAACAAAAAATATCCAAAAATGGAACTTATAAAGCACTTCAAAAATTCATTCATAAAGGCCTAACATAAAAATTAAAATATAATATATAAAATCATAAAAAATGATGATAAGAAACTATTACTAATTAATCAAGTGTAGAGTGGATGGTAAAATTATACATAAATAAAATAAAACTTATTTTCATATTTTTTTAGGGAAATAATTTTCTTTTTTTCTAAAAATTAAAAAATAAAATGTCTATCATTAATGGATTATAATTTTTATTGAAAAAAATTATAATATAGAATGACAGTTATGATGGATGGAAATTTTCATCATGTATAAAATGTTAGAAAATATATATATTATATTCATACATTTTATAAAAAAATTAAAAAGGGATACATAAAGAAAACCTTAAACAGATTCAATTTTAAATTTTTAAAAAAATGAAATCTCGTTGAAACTGACCTTAACAAACATTGTTTTTTATATAATAATATTCATAAAATAATATATATAATATGAAAATTGAATTAAAATATTATCTTCTATAAATGAAAAAACTGTGAATTTTCTTTTTAAAATTCATTTTATAGATTTGTAAACCTGAGATAGAGGGAATAATAAGACTAAATTAAAAAACCTAACAACTATATGAAAATATAATATTATTTATTTATGTTATATATACCATATAATTTCTAAAAATAAAAAACAATAAAAAAATCATGAATTAAAGTAATTTGTTTTTAAAAAAACCCCTTCAATAGATTCCCACATTGTTAGAAACATTTCATCCAACTGTAATAATATATTTTTGTTTTTTATTATTTTATAGATATTCCATATATATATTGAATTTATTTCTAAATAAAATGTATCATATTTCTGTAAATTCATTGTTAAAATAAATTATTTTGGTGTTAATTGTTATGTTTCTCGTGTATATTTTGATTACATACATCATATTATTTCATTATTGTCATTGATTAATCATTAATATAATATAAATACTACAATATGAATCATATTTTAAAATTCTTTATTGTTTTATGAAAATCCACATAAGGTGTTTCAAAAAAATTAAATATGTAATTCATGGTGCATATATTAGTCACATACACATGGGTAAAATTTTCAATTAAAAAATATAAAAAAGGAGTTAGATAATGATTTATATTTATAGAGTATTACCATATTTGATAATATCATATTAAGTCATTAATTATATCTATATAATCACATATCAGAGTTTTTGATGAAAAGTTAATTACATTTCTTTGTGGATGAAGTAGTTGTTAGGTAAACACATGTGGCATTAAAAACTTTCAATGGATTGTCTGGAAGGAAAAAGGAAATTATTTTTTCTTTGAGGAATAATAATTATTTCATAAATATCATATACACCCATTAAATGAGTCTATATAATCACCCATATGTGGAAATTATTTAAAATTAAATATATCACTCTATAGAGGGGGTAATCAGAGCGTACACATAGCCAAAAATTTCTTTTTTCTATAAAATGGATTGGGGATAACAAATTATTAATTAAAAAATATAAAAAATATATATATTAAATATAAATATATTATAATTAAATATTTTTTATTATTATTTTAGCTGGTTTAACTAGAAAAAAAGAATGAATTCTATGAAAATATATAGATTATATAGAAAAAATCATTTCAAATACTCTTTAATTATTCTAAGATGGATATTTTGGGAAGTAAAAAATACCCTATTTCCTAGATAAGAGTGTTATTAAGGTATGTGGGTTGTGAATGATCGTGATAATAAAGCATTAGTTTTTAGAATTTTGAGGATAGAATAAGCAATATTATATGTTTCAGAGTGGAACTCTTGTAAGTAACCTTAATAGTAAAATAATATTACGCAATTTTTAGGTTAACTGAGAATAAGACTAGAAAGTATTAAAAAAATTGGAATAATTTAAATAAATTAAAAAATATGGGGCACATGTTAGTGATAATTTTGGAATTATCTTTCAGTTAAATACCCCAATAATGTTTACCCCTAATCATGGACATAATTATTACCTTATAAGCTCCTTTTTATTAAAATAAACATAGTTTACCTTTTAACAGTATATTTATTAGGAAAACTGAAAATATGGAATGCATTTTTATTGAATAAAATTATAAAGTTGGTAAAATATCATTTTAAAACAACTATGAAAAATTAAATGGATTTTTTTAAATGTTACTTTTCAAAAAAATAATAAAATTACAACAAAATAATATATTGAAAGGATTATTATTGAATATTTTAAATTATAGATATAAATATATTTTTGTGTCTTTAAAACTAGTTCAAAACTGAATGCAACTTTTTAATTACTTAATTATTAGAAATTATGAAACGAAATTAATTTTTTAAAATAAAACAAATGTTGGGTTTTAGTCTTGTGGTTTTGTTTCTTAGAAATAAAAATTATATTTTAAATTTATTTTTATTAATAAAAAATATATCAGGTCATTCATAGTGCATTTTAAAATTTTAAATTCATTCTTATATTATAATTATGTCATGAAATTGAAAATATTTAAAAACTGGTAGTTTTCACTATTCACCTAAAAACCATTCTTTAAAAAAAATATAAAAAATAACTGTAATATAATTTTAAAATGTTGAATGAATGATTTGTGTTAATTAAATGACATTAAAATTTTAACATATATTAAATTTTCTTATTTTTCATGAAAATAAATATAAACAAAATTATATTTTATATTGAGACGACCATTAAATACATGAAGTGTATTTAATATAATTTAATATTATATTATATTTAATTTAATTTATATTTATTATTTATTCAATTAATTGTTTTTAAATGTGGGTAATTTTTTAAAATACACAACATTTTATATATGTTTCTTTTACAAATAATCAATTTTAATATTTAATGATTTTAATTAGGTAATAGTTATTATTTATTTTCAAATAATTAAATTCTATTAATAAGAAATAACATAATATTAGTATTATAATTTATTATTTGTTTAATTAATTAGTTCTTTATTCTTCATGTAATCTTAATAAATGAAAAAACATTTTTGTATAACATTGTTTATATTACAATCTCATTAAATTATAAATCATTTAAAAGGAAAATTTATACTAAAATATTAGTGTTTCATGTCTATATGAAGAATGGGTTGCACTTGAGAGGAGTCATCATGATCAACCAAGAGGCAATTTTTTATTTTTCAAGTATCATGATATTGACATGATTTGGGCATTCTACAGACACCGTATTATGGATTTTCATATGACACTGCATAAAAATTATATTTTAATTGATAAAATTAACTAATGACCTATTTCATATTTAATAAAACATTTTTTGTGTATGATATGACTAATTTGTACTAAATGAGATTTTAAATTAAAAATATTTGATTTCTTGACTATAATTTATTTTCTCAAACGGGGAAATTATTAAAGAATATATATATTTTTTGAAAAATAATGTTATATTATAATTATTTTTTTATATACGAGCTGTATATAAAACTAAATTTGAAGAGATATTCACTAGAAAGAACATACGGAGTTAAGGAATTTTAAATGAAATGGGAATTTTTATATGGTGGTATAGTGAAATCCAATAAAGTTAATTTTAAAGAAAAATACAATTGAATATATTGATTCATGGTACTATGGTGTTGTAGTGTAATTCTATTGAAATATTCATTGTGGTTGTTTTAAGGGAATATTTGTACACTTTTTTATAAATTAATTTTCATAGTTTATTTATTTAAAAACTAGTGTTTGGTAATTAGGATTTTGTTTATTCAATTGACTAGAAATGGTTTATATTTAGTAATTATTTTTTTAACTAGGATTGGTGAGCATTTTTTAATATATGTTGTTTTAATAAAGGTATTATTTCTTATTATAGATACATAAAAAGTGGTTGTTTGAGTAAGCCACAAGAAACAGATTATTGAAATTTATTTTATCATAGTTCAGTATATGGGATTCATTATTTTAATATGAAATTATTATTGACTGAGGTGCCACCGTATAGGGGTAATAAATCATCATTATTATTGCAACATTGGATTTGATAATGCATCATCAACATATTGGGATTTTTAAATTGTGTAGATCAAATAAGTGATTTGAGTTATACAATGCATGTCTTGTGAGTTATATAGGTTATAGTATAATATTGGTGATGAATGTATAAATTATAGTGGTTGGTATATTTTGGAGCTGGACTAGTTGGTATATTTTTATCTAAAAAAATTAGTGAAAAATTTAGAACACCAAAAAATATCAAGTGTCGGTGGGAATGGGAATATGGTTTATTTTTTAAAGTGATATTTGTGAGAGTCTAAATAATTCAATTTTGATTGTTAATAAGATCAAAAATGGTCATTTGGGTAATTAAAATGGGTGCTCAGATATGGTTATATTCAACCAGAAATTATGAGATATTATTGACCTTGCTATATATGGAACCAATGATTTAGCTAGTGGTTAGAACTACTAGAACCAAATTATTATCTCAATTATAGTGTAATGGTTCGAGAAATAATGTAATGATACTACTATTTTAGCAAAAAACATAGTTGGGTCCACCATAAGTTTAATTTGGAAGTACTAACCTCAATTCAAGTAAGGTAAAATTGGGGTTTTTAATAGGATGTAATTTATAACCCTAATGGGGGGTCCGTGTTAAATTAACTCAAATAATGTGGACATAATCCCCATATCATATTTTATTTTCTTATTTAATAAGATCTATAATATTATTTTTTCCACTTGGATATTTGGGATCACATATTCCTTTTTCCAAACAATTCTGCAAAATAGAGACCATGTTAGTATGCGAAGAGAGTAATTGAACACTATATTCTTATTTGGACATAATGATCTTTTTTTTAAATAATGAGGAAAAATAAATTCCTATAGTGTTATTTGGCGTGGTGGAATATTGAAGTTTCATTATGAATTATTTTATGAGATATTTTTTATCTTTTAAATTGACCATGATGTATTGGTTATGACCACTATGTGGAGGAGTTGGGAATGATAATAATAAAAGTTTGTAATAGTTGTTATTGTATTATAATATGTAAAATTATATATTATATACTAGTTGATGGGTTTTTTCATATATGGATCCATTCACTAGTATAGTGTTAGGAAATATAATTTTCAATAATTTTAGTGAAATAAATACTGTTAATCATCTCTCATATAGATGATTTCAAAATTGGGACACTTTGTTCTATAATAATGTCCACACTAAACAGGTCGAAAATATACCTATCTGAAGTGGGATAATGGAATATAACCATGGTGATATTTTTTCATTATTGTGATCATATCTAGTTGTTTGACGAAAACAGTTGGTCAACACATGGTGAAGGATATAGAGCTATTCATTTCATCTAAAGATGATATCATCCAAAGTCTTTCAGGGTTTGGGGTACACCACACCATAATGGGTTGATATGTGGAGTTATTTAACAAGATAAAATGAATAAAAATATGGGGAGTAGAAATTATAGATCCCATGGTATTCTGAGTGGTGTTAAAGACTCTTTTATAACCATATAATGTTTGGGATTAACATGAGGTATTGAATAGTTATTTAGAAAAATTAATGATATGGGTTTATCTCAATGTTGGAAATTTTTTCTTATTAAATGAAAACATTAAATTTATCATAATGATGAAATACAATTTCCAGTCATGGGCTAACACATCACATTAAAATAAAGGTAAAATTTGAAGATATTTTCTAAATATATAGTATAATGTAAACATAATACAAAAAACTTATTGTGTATTGAGATACAAAGTGTAAATAAAATGATACATATATAATTATGGGGAGGAACTACTTTTGGAAGTTAAATTTTTTAACAAATAAATATTAATGAAATTGAAATACAAAAACAAACTTTTTTGAATGATATTGAATCTTTTCTTGGAGATGATATAAAAGTCATTTTGGGTTTAGTCTATTTTATGTATTTTCTATAAGAAGTAGTTATTTTGTGCATAATAATAATAGAGTTACCCAATGTCATAGAAATTATCCCTCTTAATATATTTATTATTAAAATTATAAATACTCACCCCCTAGTACATTAACACATCGTTTTTGTATTAACATTATAGTATCCCTTCGTGGTGGACAATGTGAAATCAATAAATTGTGGAAACATGTTAAAATAAAATATATATAGGATATGTGGTTGATAATGAAAATTTCATACTATTCTCTCCAATTTAACAATAACATCAATTTGAATATGATTAGAAAAATCTCAACCCATAATTAACACCTAATTAGATTTTGTGTCATGAACCATCCATTATTATTCACTAAACCATAAATTGAATCATTCAAAAATAAATATGAAGGATGTTACGGATTCCCACAAGAGGGTATATAGTACGTAGGATAGAAAAAATGATCAAGGAGAATGATTTTCCTATAAAAAGGAAAAAATAAGAGTAGATTAGAAGAATCCAAAACTAGTCAGTATTCTATTATATTTATATAGATAAATATAAAAAATTTTAGAGAAGTAAAACCCATAAAATGAAATTGAAAACTAAAACATAACATTATCCAATTATGACATCAATATATATCACCATCAATTCCTAATGTCCTATAATCTAATATCACCCAACACTATTAGGTGGTTGTATGAATTTTTCTAGTCTTTGAAATTGAAATTATAAATTTTTCATATGGATATTTAAGGGGAAACAAAATTCCCAATAATATCCCAAAAATTATATCATAATTAGTGTATTAAAAATAAACCAAATATTCTAAATTTTAAATAAAACATTGAAATCTAATATTTTTTTACAATTTATAATAAAAAATATTTTCAAATCATATTCGTGAACTATATAAAGTATTTAAATATAAGAATATACTTAAAAATATAAATGATCAAGAATATAAAAAATATAATCAATATATTATTTTATTGGTGTTTTAATGTGTAAATAATTGATTAATAGTGACATATTTACGTTCCAATGGGTTATAAAAATCAATTTTGATGGATTCTCACACTCTTGGGAAAATACATATACATATGTGAACACATTCAATGATCATATGCATAATGGGAATTTTATTCCCTTAAAAATGAAATTATTTTCCTTGTTATAGTTTATTTTAAATTATAATTTCAATAAATTTTCATGTCCTTCTAATACATTCATATTTTTCTGTCCTTAGTCTCTGAACTGAACTTTATAGGATCCCATTGTTTTCATGTAATTTAATTTAATGGAAAATACTTCATCACAGATTAATCTCGTCAACCATTGTTCATGAATTCCAATATAATGTTTTCCAACATACCATATCATTACATGAACAAAATATATCGTTTTATCAAAAATAATTTCTTTTCAGACTATTAATTTCATTTCCTATAAATAAAACAATTCATGTATTATTTTCTCACGAGTTGTGATAATCTTTATTATTAAAATCATCTATATAGAATAAAAATCATGTTAAAAAAATTGAACACTTTATTTTAATGCCTAATTCAAAATTGGTTTTATCACATGACCTTTCATTTAAAACCTCTTATGAAAAAATTCTAGTTCATTCATTGGAAATAAAGTAAAAATAATTTTAAAGTGAAAAAATAATGTTTTTAAATTGACATGTTCAAGATTAATAAATCACCCAATGCAAGAACAATAATGAACTCACTTCCCCCGTTATTGGAGATTAGTGAAAACGGTATCTAGTCCGGATGAGCATAGATCATGATACATAATTCTTATAAGAGTGAGGGTCACTATAAACCAATCCTTGACGAAAACAACCAAAAAATAATAGGAACACCTTAAATATAAGATCATTGTGAAATCAGGAAGGTAATATTATTAAATTGAATGAAATGAGTGAAAATATTCTTTGTTACCCCTTGTATAGTGTGACATTCACTGTTAGATAATGAGTTATTTTAGTGTTTCAAATATTAAATCCATCATCAACACCCTCAATTGTTTCCTACCATACTGTGTTTGTATCATGCAATAGATTATAAATATAGGTAATCCATAATCTAGTGATAAATGATTTGTTATTTTAGACTACAAATACATATATCACAATGTGCTGGTTTCTAAAAAATATTTAGCGGGAAAAGAAACTCTTTTTTCAGGACATTGGAAGACATAAATAACATTTTACTTTTTGGTTATATAAATTTATCATTAAGGGGTCCGAGGGATACCAAGGACACCACCATTAAAATGGCATGACCTATTTGTCCAAAATAAATCAACCCCAATCATTTTTATTCCACCATGAACCTCCAACAATATAAAAATGTATCTTAACCTTTATAAGACTCTAATGAGAATAATTTAAAACATAAAACCTACCTAAATAAAATATTTTGTATGTTAAAATAATCCACACCATAAATAATTTTTTCTCCCTATAAATCATTATCATGGAACTGTTCTACAAAGTGATGTGGTCAATGTTTCAACATCATTGTCTAATGATTCCATGTCTCCAAACAATCAATATCACAAGGATATAAAATCCAGACCAAAAGTAAAATATTATTTTGGATATACATATTTTTGTAATCATATATCTAAACTAGACACACTATAACATTCATATCATGTACAGAGACATGGAACACAAAATTTGAAACATGATATGGGTATGAAAGTTAATTCTCTAGTTTTGAAACATGAAAAATTAATTATTTGAAGTCTTATGAAATAGATAGTAGAATAATTACACAATAATTCAAATATTATCCACAACCATGAACCACCCCATGTATCTTGGTTCCAAAATCCATTCTCTTGTTGATACATATGTTACCCAATATAGGTGAGATACTCAAGAATATTTATATGGAAACCAAAACAAATAACACATAAATATCCTATCACAATTAACATTTGGAACTATAAGGGGTTGAAGATGATTCAAAGGCTCAAGATTCTTAGAAATGATTTTCTTATAGGTGTAGAAGTGGATGAAACAATTAGTGATGTCATATTTCATACATGGCATCCATAAACAATATACCATATCAAAAAACATATAATTCATTATTCGGTTAAATACACACTAAAATTGATTAAAATACCCAATCAATTCCATATTTTTTGATAATTAAATGACCAAAATGTTCCTAAATTAACGAATTATATCTGGATATAGAGACCATTACCAAATGGTATCTTCAGTATATGATGATTTACTAATTCCAAAAACATTCTCTTCTATTATTCTCAAAGTGGATAATCTAAAAAAGTGACGATTTCCACAAATTAAATTCCTGAACATACTCATTACAATACTCCAAGAAAGTATAATGCATGAAAATAAATATTCTAATAAAATATCAATACTCTAAAGAATATTTCATTACAGTAAATATTAAATTACTATTAAGGGAATATATGAAATCATTGACCATAATAGAGGTTTCAAAAACTTTAATGGTAAATGATTTCATGTACTCCACCCATCGCCTAAAATTGAGAATAAAGTATACTTGTGAGAAAATATCACTCAATCTCATTTGATCAAAGTAAATGGTAGACCATTCTCTAAAAAGGTGAGTTTTCAAACTCCAAAGGGCATGCATAACCCCAATGAGTACAAGATCAAGTCTATGATAGTTATTTAAATGTGGACTAATTTAGTTGGTACTATAATCTACCACACGATATCCCTAGATGATAGCACATAAAAAACATGAACCATAAGCATCAAAAAATGATATTGACCTACCTAGTCTCTAGAATAGTAAAACCTAATGTTAAGTCAAATAGTTATTCAAATAATAAAATGATGTTTTTTATAAAAAAAATTCAATTTAGTTTACTCTCTCACTAGTGATATAAGATTATGTCTAAACAATATTAGATAAATCATTCATAAACTCACAATTATACTTGGATAAACTCAATAATCTGTAAATATCATAGCCTTTTTTGTCTTTCCATTGAAATGGGAGATCATAACTTTTCAAGGAAATAAATGACCAAGGTTCTGATACCACATTTCTTAAAAAATTCACCATCAAAAACAAGAATTGTAATTTTAACAAATTTGTAGAGTCATTGATTTAGTATGATATCTAAAAATTATATCATATAATGTACATAAACCACCTAGTTTGTTTTTGAGTAAACCAAAATTCCATCCATGAATACCATGAAATAAGAGATGAGATAGTAGAATAAAATCATCTATATTAATTATTATAACCTAAATTGATCACCGGTTAAGCCGAATAGAATAAAAAGATTCACATTGTTCCCATACCCAAATATAAATCTGTTATTTGAAATATAAGACACCCAAAAACATAGTTTTCTACAATATGAATGAAGATCAATTTTTTACAACTTATTCGACCCCATAAACTGAGAAAAAAAATTCATTGAGGGAATATACATAATTTTTCATTACCATATCTCGATTGGTCATCTTCTAATACAAACAAAAAAGAATCATTCAATCAAATGGTTTGGATAAAAATACTTCTTCGAACCAATTGGAATCAAATGGTTGAATGAATCCTTTAATTACCATGTCATCAAAATGATCCTTTATCTAAAATAAAATATAGTTAAGTGAATTGATATTTTTTAATCAGTAACATCTCGATTGAGAAATCCACCCCTATCTAATGGTAGATAAGAAAAATCTTAAAAATTAAACATTAAATTCCATAGCTATAAGAAGTTGATACCTATAAGTTCATTTAATCTATATTTCAATAGATAATATAAATATTATAAAACCCTCACTCTATAAAATGTGGTCTGGACTAAATATACCATAGGAAAAAATCTTTGAGTATATCATGGTACACTTTATTGGGGAGATAAAAGGACACCCACTGATGATAACCATCAATATTTCCTTTTTCAGAAACAAATAAGTGAGTTTTTAAAATTAAAACACATGAATTAATTAAATGAAAATAAAATTACAAAACAATTTTTAATTATTATAATAATAAAAAAATTAATAGGGGCATTATAATCTCGTCTCCATCTTCATCCATAGAGGAATTGAAATTTACCTCAAATAATGTATGAATTTAATTTGAATATTTAATACGTACATAGAGTAGGTTGATATGAAATAATGAGAAGAAATGATATCAAATGATGTTTCAAAAAAAAATCAATCCAAAGGGTACCTCTCACAATTATAGCACCCACATCAGTTCCCACAAGTGACTTGTCTAGAGTGTGATGTAGAAACATTAAAAATTTATATAACTATAATATTATTATCATTGTATATTTTTTCTACCACATAAATAAACATTTTGCTAAATATCTGATGAAAATATGAAAGGAATTAATAATATTGAAATATATACTATTATAGAATGAACGGCCTCCAGAATAGTATATCCTAGGTGCCTTTATGAAAACACACTTTGAGTACCCAATATATAAACACATAAAACCTATTAGTGGGCCATTATTAAACAATTTAGATGTTATGGAGGAATTTAGTTACAACATATAACAACTAATATTTACATTATGTTTCAAAGTGTTTTTTCTATCCCCCTTAAAGGATCAAATAAATCCTCCACAAAGAATAAGTTGAACCACATTTAAACATTCAATACATGTTTGGCCAATTTAAATGTGGAATGATTCAGAATACATACCTAAGGAATAATTTCTAATATAAGACCTATAAAAATTATCTGTTCAATTAGGTTCGTATTCACTACTATATCAGGTGAAATCTAGGAATGTAAAAAATGAAATTAGTGTAATGAATTCATGACCAATAAGTTTCGTAATGGTTAAAAACAATATAATAAAAATTCAATATCATCGACTATATATGGATTTTCCCAAAAAAAATCTTTCCCCCAAAAAATCCATATCATCTTCTTACTTTTCACGAATTATAATATCCCACCACCTCTTTTTGGCCACCTCAAAATTAATGAAGGCCCAATAAACATTAATGGTGTACTTTTTAGGAATAGTTGGATCATATAATCGAATGTTCCCAAATTTTATTTTTTTTATGTTAAATGATCAATCCTCAATATATATGATGATAAATTCTGTTTTTATTGGAATTGAATAAATTATGAATTAGAACATAAATCAAACTAAAACCATGGAGAGTGGATTATCACATATTATTTAGAATTATTTTAATTTAATAACAATTACCTAGATGGTATTATTTCTTTGCTGATGGATCAGGTAATTGATCAATGATGAACCATTGTTGCATTATAGTAATAAAGTGAATGTTTTATCTAGAAGTGATCCCATCATATTCCCTGAATATATAGACATCATCAAAGGAATCTCCTTGTGCTAGTGTAACAGAACCTTGAGCTTGTGTCATCTTTCATTGATCACTATTACAATTTCATACCAAGAATTATCTAAGATCTAGTGGAGGATGATTACTCTCCATTCGTAGGAGAGTTCTTGGATAAGAGATATCACAAGGGTTTGACAGAATTCTACAATTCTATTGTTCACAACCCAAACAAATGAATATTCTTCCCGAGAAAATAAAATAACTACATTTACAAATTTATCATGCTAAAATAAAATGATTTCACAAGTAACCATAATTTTTAATTTAATCCATGATAAGACCCTATGCAAAATAATAATAACATTATTATTATTTGTACACATTTTCATAACATTGAAAAATAAAATGAAATATTATTTAATCATATAAAATTCAATATTCATTATTTTCTCACAGGACATAAAATCATAGTTCTTCATTCCTCGAAAATATTTATCAGACATTCAATCACATTAAATTATAAATTATAAAAATATCACGACATTATTCTATAATAAATAATGAAATATTATACTCATTAAATAAGAAAATATATATTTATAAAATATTTCAATCACTTTATATTCTCTCGAATATCTTATGACATAATTAATGTTATCATGAAATAATTATTAATATTCCAAAAAATATGGAAAAATATTAATTATAATTTTTAATAAATAATAATAATATAGTATTTAAATTAGATTCTAGATAACCATAGTGGGTGCTCGTTCTGGACTATTTCTCATTGGATACATGAGATGTACCCTAAAGTCCATGGCTAGTATCTAAAAACATTTCATGGTTCTCATAGAGAAAGTGGTGAAATCTACAAAGACATAATACATCTTACAGACTCCCGCTATGTCATTCAATCTCTTTATCACAATATCTCAAACCATATAGGTTGCATGTTGGTGCCATAAATTTCAATGCTTGATGTATCTCTATTTGAATTTGCAGAAAAATAAACATCCTATAGAACCACATCCACATGGATTTATTTTGGATATATCATTTCATTGAATGGTCCTGAGATGTTAAATTATATGAAATAAATTAAGGGATTTATAATTTCTCATTTATTCATTAATACAGTATTACTGATGATGCACCCAATTTATCCTTCCTCACCAAAAACATCTGTCATAACTATTTTTATTAACAGATTGATGTGTGTGACTTATAATAACCACTAATAATAATATTAATGTTTAAGGAACAATACAAACATCCATATATTGGAATATCTAATGAAACATATAAATCTATATTTCATATTAGAGGGTACCATTATAATAATATCTGAGTAGTAATTTCCAAGGAAATACACAATGAGAAGGTTCTTTATGTTACTATTATTCTCCACCCCTGATATCATGTATCATTTATTTCCCTAAAATAATATCATCCATATATATAACCTATATTTAATAAAAAAACAATAGAATTTATAGGTTCTAATCATTGCGGGGAACTATTATGACCTGGTAGTGTGAAAACAACTCAAGTGAAACTTTCCCATAATATTTTACATAGAAGAGAAATAATGATGTGATAAAAACTTTTATAATATTAAAAAAATAGAATAGTAGATATCATAAAGTAAATAGTTGTTGGAACATGGGCTCTAACTCTAACAAACTCCAACTTTCAGCTGGGCCGACTTCAATAAAACTTCATTCCTCTAGCACTAAAACTTTACCCATGCTTCTACTAAGATATTCTAGTATTCAATGGTCCACCACATTCTCTTTTGTGGTTACTATAATCACTATAACATCACCCGATTTATAAAAACTTCTCCTGAGGTTATACTTCTAGTTTATGTTATTTTTAAATTAGTGAGACCTTAGATCATTTTTAGCAATCACCTTTGTTGTTTTATCAAAATACAATATGATATGAGATTTACTTCTAGATACCATATAATTATCCTGGAAAAATTTCAAAATACAAATAGATTCCATGGATTCATCAAAAGCCTCTATACAATTGTAATCCACATTAGAATTATAAAAAATTGGATTCTCTAAAATCTTCCAACTCAAAGATCATTCATCATGAAATATAATATATCATGATTGTAACATCAGTTCATTATGATATTACTGAAAACTAGAATTATTATATCTCTTAATTACCAGTTCCTTGTATCTTTTATGCCCCAAGAACATATCATTAGTTTATATGAAATATATAAGGATATATTTAAGAATTGTCCAATGTTGTTCAAATGTATCATTTTTGTATATTCTTAACAATATCAATGAATAATTAAAATTTTGTATAGTATGTATCATGGAATACATGATTGATCATATAACATAATAGTATTGGATATTTATCATTATATCATTATCATATTGTGTTTGAGTAAATATTTTTTTATAAACATATACACCATGTGAAACCTGAACCAATCCCGTCATTAATTGTTATATTATAAATTTCATTAGCATCTAATCAACATATATTGTTTGAAATAATTCTGTGAATCCTCTTTCATCTATCATGAATGATCTCGATCAATAAAATACAGTTATGTTCACCTATGTTATAAATAGAGAAACACTTGTTTAACAAGTGGTTATCATATTTTAAGACTTGTTTGTCATTTGCGATAAGTAATATGATATTAACATATAATACATGGATAATGAGACAATTCAAAAAAACCTATTGTAAAAACATGGCTCAAAATACTTAATAATAAATAATTATTATTTTATGGATTCCTCAAATCGAATGTTCTATGACCAACATTATTACATCAATCTATAAATGGATCAGTGAAACCTAAAAATTATTTTGGTATCACCTAGAGTCACAAACCCTTATGATTGTTTCATATTGGCATATTCGTAAAGGTTCTCATTAACTAATGAAGTATTGGAATCCATATTCCAAATCGCATTGTCAGGGTATGCTACAATGGAAATTAAAATTATTAAACAATTAAACATGGAAATTGGGGAGAACTTTTTTTCATTGTAAATTGATTTAAAAATTTTATACCCTTTATCCACTAGCCATACATTTTAGGTATTTTCTATACCTTCCATGTGCATTTTTCTCATTAACACCCATTTAAACCAAATTTTCTTTACAACAACTAGTAGATAGACCATAACCCAAAAGTTGTTCTGTAACATCTAATTGATTTCAGAATTCTTATATTTTTACCATCTTTTAGCATTTGAGCTCTCTAATGCCACCTTATATGATAGAGGTTCATCAGAGTCATCAAATAATGAGTCATATTCTTCAGTGACTAGAAAACCATATCACATTGGTTCTCTAACCCATCTTACACTCCATCATAGTAGTTTTGATTCAAAAACATCTTCTTTGAAGGGGACCTATGGAACCTTTTCATGCTCCAAATCTTTTGTATCATGATTATTAACATCGGAAAATTCAATCTTGATCCCAACATAATTTTTTATTTTTTTCTTCCTCTTAAGAAATAAATATTTCATGCAAAAGTCACTTTCTTGTATAAGGGGTTTTATATATAGTATCCCTTTGTTTCCATGGGATACCTTATAAATATACACATTGAACCCTGAGATTCTAGTTTGCTGTCGGATAAGTCATTAAAAAAATAATTGAAACCCCATTCACATGTACACAAAAAATAGGGTTTCCTTTACTTCCATAATTTGAAGGGAATTATTTTTCCTACTTTAGTTGTAACTCAATTAAATGTGTTTATCTCCATTTGTGTTGTACAATCCATAATGAATAATGGATGATATTTATTCCTCATAATTGACCATATCTAATAATGTATGATCACTCCTTTCACTAACACTATTCCACTGTGGTGAATAAGGTGAGTGAGTTGAGATATAATAACAAACTCATGTAAATAGTTGATGATCTCTTGCCTATGATATGAACCACCTTGATCCCATAAAATATTATTTATAGTCATTACGTGTTGATTTTCTACATTATTATTGATTTCCAAGAATTTTTCAATGGACTCAAACATATATACCATCATGTAGACATGTCTATATATAATCAACTCAGGAGTACAAAATATCAAATATGAATATACACCTCTTGGTTCTAGAGGAAATCCTTCACACATATATATGTCTACCAATCCTAGAATATCTAGTTCCCATTAGCCATTTCAAAAAAAAAATTATTGTCCGTTTATCCATGTAAACAAGAATGATATATTTCATGTGGTTTTAGATTACATGAGTGTAAATCGCCATCTTGATAGTGAATTATAAAACACCTTTTTTTACATGATAAAGATGGTGACTCCATGGCAGGGTGTTATATCTGTCATGTGAACAAGATTTTTTATCAATTTCCCAAACACAATATTCATATTTTAATACATAAATAATATTATTTAATGTTTTAATACCATAACATATGTAGTCTTTATAAAATTGGAAAATATAACTTCCAAACATGAAAAATAAACTGATATACATCTAAGAATCATATAGAAATTATGTTTTGGATTACTGTAGGTACATAATAACAATATTTTAAACCCAAAATCAATCACTATGATAATGAAATAGGTAGGAAAAAATGAATAGATAATCCAACTGCACACCAATAGATGTTCTTAGATCCACTTCTCCCCTAGAAATCTTTTAGAATCTTCATGGTTCGTTCATTTGTATAATGGTGTGAGAACCACAATATATAGTTAATACCCAATGTGGAGGTATTGAATTATTTCACTTGATAACATATGCACATTTAGAGTCCCCATTCATCTAGGTTCATTTCATCTTTAAATTTCCTGAATTTACATAATAATAATATAATACCTTCTTTTCCTTACCTAGTCTATAGATACACTTCTTGGAAAGATGGTCATCAAGAACATTAGACTATTTTTAGTTTTTGGGACCCTTTTCCTTATCTATAAATTTTTTTATTCACAATAATGACCATGGTTTTATCATGAACCATGTTCTTATTCACATGAAAAAACAATGTATGAAGATTCAAGAGACTCTTCCCACTATTTTTCATTTTTTATTTGATTATAAAACAAGGTAAGGTTATGGGAATTGATGAAATTACAAGATATATATGAATCACATATAGGGATTTAATCCCTAACATATCTGATCATTAAATGTATCCACTGTTAATGACTATTAGAGGCCCATATGGTGATGAATCTATAATATTAGTTAAAAAAATTCATTTGATATCTTGTACCTATTTTGTCTCAATATCTCATGCTAGAGATAATGAAGGTTAGACATCACGCTATATGTATCCAAGTGCTCATCATTTTTTAGAATCTCATTATACATGAATTATTTAATGATATACTGAGAATCTGTAGAATAATTTATATGTTTCTCATATAAAGAAATATTTTTTTCACTTGCATCATTACCAAGAACAAATGGAAAAGGTTTGTTCATCAAATCAAATTTTAATTCATTTAAAAGGTTATTGTGTCAACACCATTGCCACTAATGGAAATTTGTTTTGGTGAGAGGGTTGTATTAATAAATATGAATCACAAATATTTTTTGATGTTATTTTATATTTATTTTTACAAATAGGATGAGTATAATTTTAATACCTTATCTGAAATGATTTAGTCAAATTATGAAATATTAAATTTCTTAGATACACAATATTTTATCAAAAAATAATAGTCATCACCAATGGATTTGAAATATCCTATTTTGTGGTAATTATAGTAAAAATGATATATGTTCCCCTTATAATTACCCCAACAATGGTTGTTCAACCAGCATGAATGGTATTATAAAAGTATTTGAAATTCCAAATGAATTGATTTCATTGTACTTTGATTTGTTCAGTGGAAACCCTAATCATGATATCAATATTTTATATTTCATCAAATCTTTCCTCTTAGTATTTCCATATCATTCACTAGGGGTCAACAATTGATGTAAAATTAGTTAATAGATCCCAAAACATGCAGTTATAATTCCCAGATAATTGAAAGCACCAAAACATTGGATGATTATCAAAATTAATGAGTGGTTAATTTTTCATTAAATTAGTGGATGGTTATACCATCATAAAAAATATAGGTGTGGGATTTTATCCTTTCTGTATAAAATTACAATATTTATATTTTTTATATTAATTTATGATTTAAGTGGATTTAATTATGTTATTAACCATGTCATTGATAATATTTATTCATAAGTATATTTTTTTAGTTATATCATGCATGATCATTAATTTCATAAATATATATTAACATATCAAAAAAATCCACAAATGAAATAAATATGAAATTGATTGAAATAAAATAATAAAGTAGTATGATCCATATATTTTAATAGTGTTCATTTGATCTAGTAGTTAATAAAATAACCATTGTCCTTGAGGAAAACACTTTAAACTATTTAATGTTTTTGTTACATCTTTCCACCTGTTCAATAATGTATCTCTCTTGGATTGTGTTTTACAGAGATCCAAAAATGAACTGGGTCCACTAGCTTGGGGTCTCTACCCATTACATATGCTTTTACTCACACACAGGTGATGGGAAAGGGGTTTAAATAAAAGAAACCATGGGTAGAAAAGTCTCTACATAATAAGAGGTGATAAGGAACACATGCCATCAATTTAAATTAATAATCAATTAAAAGTATTCCAATCTCATACAAAGGACTATAATTATGTCATGATTATCCACATGCATTCAATGAATTATATATTTTATAAAACTAAAATTCAATTATTAATCATTATTATTTAAGACAAAAAATATTCAAATAATAAAATTATCATATTATATTAATCAATTTTTTTATATTAATTATCATCGGAATATCATTTAGATTTTCACCATTTTAATTTTTAAAAAATAAAATAAATTAACGTAAAAGTAACTATGTACATAAATTTACCTTGGAGGAAAAATGATGATTACCCATATAAATCAACCAAACATTTAGTATACTCATGTAATATTTACACTTGTGACATATGACATGAATTACTCATCACATAAATTCATTATGTGAAGTATAAACATAATAATTATACAAATTGCATGATTTTTAGGTCGTGTGTTATGCTTCAATGAAAATTGTTTAACAACTATAATATGACCCATAAAATATATAACGACATGAATGTTAAACATATATTAATTTAAAATTTATATATAAAATATTGTCACCCATCACATGGTTTGTCCTATAATATTAATGACTATATGCAAGAATATGTTCGTGGTTTACATAATAAAATAATTAAATTTTAAATATGCAAAATTTGGTATATGTACATGGCTTGTACAAGTGAGTTACATGCCGTGTAAATCTGTCACCATATTTCCATGTTATACACCAAGATACATGATATTTAAATCATACATTAGAAAAAATGGATTTTATTGTGTGTCTAATGGGATAAACACCCTGTGATCTCAGAATTACATTTTCACGAGTATGGTAGGTATTGTATGATAATACATGGCTCTTCTTTGACTCAAAGGGGCTACACACTGTGTATGTTTGATAAATTACATGTTCTAAAGTTGGTTGTGCACCACCCTAGCATGGTAAAAAATAGTGTAAGTTATTTAATGTACCGTGTGTAGTCAATGCACATAGTATCAAATATTTACCAAATTAATTCTTGAGTAATTGACTACATGTACATGTCATGTAATTATGATTACACGTTGTGTAATACTATGTTTTTTGTCCAAAATAATTGGCCCATCTAGATGAGTCCCTTTATTTTATATAATTCATTAAATTAATCATATCAATTAGATCTATGATAAATTATGGAATGAGAAGAGTATATCAATATTGAAATGAATGTGAAAATTAATGTTGAATTGAAAACTTAAATTAGAACGTATAAATCACCAACAATATTTAAATAATTATAAGTAATAATGTGAAATCACTAATACAAATTTAAGGTTCTAGGTAGAGTGATCATAAAGAAGATGGATATTAAGGGTTTAATGGAATTATCCAATTTCATTGTCCTCAACCCAAACAAATTAAGTTTACTCTTCATAAAACTACATGATTGGGTTTATATATCTTTGGGGTTAATGAAAAAATATTTCACATATTCCCATTACTATTTATTTAATCATAATAAAATCTGAATGTCAAATAAAAATAATAATATTATTATTTCTTGACATGCACTTAACATGTGAGTTGAAACTAAATATTATTTTATCAAATAAAATGCAATATTTTTTTATTTATCACCAAACCTAAAATCCCGATCTATCATTCCTCCATAATATTTATAGGATCGAGAATAATTTAATTTTTTTATTAAATACATATAAATAAACTATTCACTAATAAATATACAAATTTAATATTCAATAAATATTAAAAAAATATTTTTTATATATTATGCCCACATTATAATCCATCGAATAACTAGTTACAAAATAAATTTGATCAATTAAAAATTAATAAATATTAAAACACATGTTTTAATAATATCTATTCAACTTGTTGAATAGTAAATAATAAAATATTATTTAACTGATATTATAGATATTGTTAGTGTGTGACACTCTAGGCCTCATTATCATTGGCATTAGGAGGAGCCACCAAAAGTCCACGATTATCATTAAGAAACATGCCAATGAACCCATAGAGAATGTGGTTACTGATGTAATGACATTATAAAATATACATATGATTACAATTTCATTTAATACATTTATCCTAATATCACAAATTATGATGGTTGTAAGATGGAGCCATCATCCTATGTGATCGATTTCTATTTCATTGAATTTTTAGAAATAGAACATGCTTATAGAACACCATGTATATCTAATTATTTAAGATATATCATTTCCATCAGTGGTCATAAGACCTTAACATCGATTAAAGAACATATGGGATAAATCCTTTCTCACATTATTCAATAATACAACATTACTCATGAGATTCCCAACATATCTTAATTCCCTGTGAACATCAATCATCACATTTTTCATCTATACATAAAGTAATGGACTCATAATACTCATTAAAAAAACAATTAAAGTCAAAGTACCAATACACACATTCTCATTCAAGAAGATCCAATGAAACATATAAACGTGGATTTCTTACTAATTGGTCCCATTCTAATAATATCTTACTTGATATTACTAATGGTGTACACCATGAGATGGTTCCTCAATGTCATATGAGTCTCTACAACTGATGGCCTATATAATGTTTGTCCCTAAAATGATATCATCATGTTATAGAACATATTTTTAAGAATATACTCGAAGAAAATACATGTTCTCATCATAGTAGGGAACAAATATAACCTTTTGTATGTCAACTACTCAAGTGAAATTGGTTCTTCCGCATGAAATAATATTAACAACTACACTAGCCATGTATTCTTCTCGAATTTCCAGAACTAAAATATCCATCCATCTCTTTATAATACCCTAAATATTATTAAGACACACTTATCCTTATTGGAATCTGTTGTGTCCAGTATATCTTACAGTTATTCAATCATCAATAACCAGTACTCTGATTTTCATGAATTAATTTTTATTTTGAAAGAAAATTTTTTCTAACAAGGAAACCCCTAGAATAAATATCCATTATCTATACATTATTTTAAAAAATATTTTCTTGAATGGAAATAGGTTTTAATCCATGATAAAAATCTTGGTCCATGTTAACTACTACAAATTTGAGTTTCTAGTCAACTGAAGTGTTCACCTTCTATTATTCATTAGTAGCTCCCTACAGAAGCCTGATCATATGTTATATTTGTGATGTAAAATAACAGAACAAAAAAAATAATTGGATACAATGAAACGTTAGTAATGGTATATATAAACATAAACAACCTCTATTAAAACTCATGTTGGGAACTAAAATCCCAATTTCTGGATTCAAATTTTCTAGAATCATTTCAATTAAACTCCTCAAATTCACATTTTATCAACCGCCCTTTGTATCATAAAGATCTATATAATGTAAATTGACTTTGAAATCAATCATAAACTACCCCATATGTCATAGAAATAATATTCCTAATTAACTAATAAATACCAAATCACATTTTGACATTCAAAGAGATAAAAACCTCTCATTAAAACCAATTTATCATTTTCTATCCAGGATAACCCAATCATCATGTACCAAATTAAATCCTTCCATATAATAATGTAAATTATTTATAATAAGTGGTTGGTAACTAGTTTTGGTTAAAAAATATAATCATGAGGAATGATTTCAAAAATAGAAGAACAATATAAATTGGATATGAGATAACAATCCATGCACAGTCGATATTCCAATATATTCATCCATAGATATGTAAAATAAGGAAGAAAACACATGATCTGAAATGGATTATGAAATAGAAATATATAATAAATAAAATATAGAGTCACTATATATAATCTTCAGTTTATACTGGTCAATATATCTATTTCTACCACATTCGCTATGCAACTCTTTCCACTTTTTAGGTTCTGTTAAAGTATGTTCTACATATTATAAATGTAATACATTGTATGTGTGAAATATAAGTCAAATATAATCCCATAAAATTCCATATGAAATATATATAAAAAATACTCATAAGATAAATTTTATATAAAACAAGGATGGCTAATAATTTATCTAATTAATAATAAAAAATGATTCTCAAATCATTTCAATGTAAAATATAAATTTTATAAAGGTAAAAAATTTCTTCAAACTAAGAAGGAAAAACTATATCAATTAAAATATGAATGAATAAATAATTTTATAAACAATATCATGTATAAATAAATTTTAATAATATTACCATGGTTACAAGTCATGTGGTTAGTCAGATCAATGATCATTGAACCTCACACTCTTATTAAAATAAATATCTAAGGGTGTAAACTTATCTATATTCGTGGCCACGAGGGAATAGGTGTGGACCCTAATAAATAAACAACCTTACATCATAATAATTACAATTAAATTTTCATAATCCATTAACATTATGTTAGAGGGAATAAAAGAAAAACATGTTTCTCTAGGAATTCTCTACATTCTATGTTGTCTACCATGTGAATTAATTAAATCAACGGAGTATGAAATCAATTATCAAAAATATGTTTCATCAGTAATCATTCCTCCATCACTAATTCATGTTTCAAAAAATGATATATCATTTTAATCAAAATATAAACGGTTTGATAAAAAATCATGTGATTCAAGAAAATTCTATAAATTCAATAATAAATTAAAAAATTAATACTAGTGATAATATAAATTAACTATAAAATTATTTCAGCAAAATATTTATCTGGATTCAATATCATTTTCTTAAAATAAATGCATTGTTTCCAAATTAAATTAAAAAAAGAAATCATCATATATTTTTCAATATTAATTTTTTATAAAAAATCCTAAATCATTCATTAAAAATAAACAGAACAATAATTTTATATCAGATAATAAAAAATTTTCTTTAATTTATACGGACTATATTAAAAAACAACATTCCCCATGAACAATGAAGACCATGTTGCCTTCAAATTTGTTGATATGATTAGAAGATATATTTTGTCGATAAACCTAGACCATCAAAGATAAATGAAATAAGAGAGGGACTCATGCTAAGATGAAACACTATAAAATATCCCAAACCAATTATTAAGGAAAAATTTACCATTAATTATAGGAAAAACATGGATGTAATTCAGTTTAATTTCCTGAAAAGTCAACATAATATTTAAAAAATACAATTATTGTTTCATGAAGCAGTGGTAACCATCTCTAGATAATCGAGGGAAATTAAATCATTTCATTATAAAAAATATTATAACAATATCTTGGTGTTTCCAAATATTATGTGTTGTCTTCCAAAGAAATAACTAATTATTTGATCAGTCCTTGTCCAATTATGATATCCAATGTCGTTTTGTTCCATAAAAACTCACAAAATGTTTTAGTGGTGGCTATATAATACATAGAACATAGTGGAATTATCCATCTGCTATGATAAATACCAAACCACAGACTAGGTGGGGTGAATCTTGTTGTTTCACATAACATAGTTCATGGGAGAATATAACATCCACTTTGGCAATGGTGTTGCCAATTTTCCATAAAATAGACTAAAACAAATATTTTAATCCTTGGTTATTGTTTAAAAATACTGAAATGAAAGCATCCAAATGTATGTCTCAAAATAATAAATGGAAAATAAAAGAACATAAATGAATGAAAATTATTTTATGTCATAATCCCCTAACCATAGACTGATTCATCCCTATAAATCTCCATCATTAATATTATTCCTCAATGAGAACTTTTCAAAATCACCCTTATAACTAAAACATGTTCCCATGTCTCATTTGCTTCTAAACCATCAACCCATATAATATAGACAATCATTATTGAATTAACACAAATATCTAACACCTGAATGTCAAAAATCCAATCTAGTTTCATAGTAATAGTCTTATTATGTTCCACATCAATATCCTCACAATTTTAAAAATTATATGGGTCTAAAATATGTTTCTTGAGTTCTGACATGTGAAAAATGTGGTAGAAAAAATAATTTGAGGTGTTATGGACAAGTATTATTCCACCTTAACAATCTTACTAATGACCAATATTTTCCTAAAATATCATGGGGCTAACATCACATGACATAGGGTTTATCATTGACCAAGCTGAGGTGAGACCCCAATAACACATGGCTAGAAACAGAGAAATCCATTAGATAGTGATGATGTCATTCCCCTGATATATACTATATATTAGTAAATTACATCCCCTAAAAAATCATTGGAATCTTTATTTTCATCTCCTATACCATTTTAGGTCCCACTAGGTATTTTGTTCCAACCTCCCACAAAAACATTTTTCATCTATTGGGCCTTCTATATAATGGATCAATGGGTTCATTTTTAATGGATGCATATAAGAAATTATTACAGGAAAACTATTATAAATAAAAATATCAATACACTACCCTAAAATTCAATGAAATAAGAATAATGTACATCCTCAATAATCTGAATACCCCATTCTGTCTAACCATATATCTAACAATGGTACACCATTCTCAACCTGACTAGTGATACCATCACCTTAGTACTCTATAAAACTGAGATGTGAATTAGATATCTCTATTATAAACAATATTATATGTACCTCTGTAAAATATAATATTCCATTACACATATTGATACCTTAATTCTTTTGAATTAATTGTATCACTGATTATAACAATTTCATCCAAATCCGTGAATTAGTTAATCACCAATAAAATAACTTTATTTCATCGTGGATTATGTGGAAATATAAAAATGAAGACCACCGATATATCATTTAAAATAAAATTTAAAATAGATGGGATTTAAGAATACACAAAGTATTATTATTCTCATACTTTATATGTTTATAGGTTTATTAATTGTAGAAAAAATTATCTAATTATTTATTAATACATAAATACCAAAAATATAAAGGCATAATATTTTAGTAAAAAATATTACATATTTTTTATTAATATTCAATAAATATCTCTAACATGTTCTTGAGGATTTTAATAGTTTATTATGTTTGGAGATTGAAAACAAAATCATATTATTTTATATTATATCATAAACAACACCGAGAAATATCATAATACATAGTAATCCGGTTATGAATAACCTACCATTCTTCATAACCTGGGTAATGATGTAAAAGGAAGAGTGATATCATATTCATAGTAAGGATACAAAATATATATATATCAATCAATGATAATATGAAATATTAAGATAACAATAATGGTATGTGATCCAAAACATACCATAGGATGTTCATACCCAACTTGTCAAAGATCATAAACACGATTCATGGAATAAAAAAAATTCATTACCATAAACAAGGTCCTTACTTTTGAGAAATTGTCATAGTTAATATATTAACCATTATATTGGTTCAAAAAAGTGTTCCTCTATAATAGTTATAGAAAAAAAATTATATGACATTTCTATCTACTAATACCATCAACATAGTGGATCATGAATGATCTCCTATTACGCATTTTTGAGTAGGATGCCCCAATTTCATATTGTGGATCTAGATGCACGTTGTTCTCATATGGATCAAGCCCATAAATGTGTTTCCTAAGTTTCACTCATGAGATATATATCATGATCTAATTAATTTTGGGGAAGAATATGTACCACTCATCTAAAAAATGAAAACAATACTTATCTATACTATAATGGTGTAAATCATTTATCATATAATGACATCATAACCAGTGTAATGAAAATAATTTTCTTAAAATTTTTTGTAATCTACTAAATAATAACCCAACAGAAAATAAATGGGTCTCATAACCATTAAATAAATATAAAAACTAACATTATATAGAAATATTAAATATAGAATCATTAAATCTAATCCCATGTAATGAATTTTTAACATCAAAGGATGTCATCTTTTATGAAAAATGATTATGATGGAGTATGTAGAATTTATCTTGGAAAATATATCTTTTAATGATTGAATAAAAATTATTTAAATAGAAAACATTAATAATAATTTTTTTTAAATAACCTTTAAAACTAATTAATTAATCATTAAAAATCATTTAACATATTTCATGAGGAAAATATCCTTTCAATTTTTAAATACATTTTTTTAAAATAAAAAATCGAAATAATTTTTAGAAATAAATCGAGTATGAAAATAAACAATGAAAATTTTTATGAATTATTACAAAACAATTTTTTAATGATCGTGGAAAATTCCATCTACATGGTACATGTTAAAATTAAGATTTTATTGGCATTTGTTTAAAAACCAAATGGAACTTGTTTCGAAAATGACATAAACATACCATTTAAAAAAAATATTGGGTTAACATATATTAAATAAATCATTTAAATATTGTTTAAATAATATTAAAACATTTTTTGAAAAACAAAATTCAATCAAATTTTTGAATAAAAATAAAAATAGATTTTGAAACAAAGAGAGATAAAGACTTTTTTGTCAAACAATTCTATTGTTCTATTTGGAACATCAATGGAATAAAACGAATTGAATCTATATATTGTCATTACCTAACCAAAAGATATAATATATCATGATATTCATAATATATGGAACATATGATGCCATCATAATGATAATAAATTTAATAAATCCTTATAAATTATGGTACCATATCCTAAAACCATATCATATTTATCATCTATTGTACTATAAACCCGATGATATAGATATGATAAATTGTATAGGTAAAAACGTCTAATTTTCAAGAGAATAACCATAAAATACATTAATGGGATGTATATACAAATCATAAAAGAAACATGTGGTTAATATGGAATATATCTCACATAAAATAAAAGTGATGTTGAAATCCTTTACCACATGTATCAACTTATTTTTTACATGATCAAATATCCTATATAATTAATTAATTTTTATCATAAATATATTATACGACAATAAATATTTATATAATACCATATATTAATTTTTTATTACCTTTTATTATCTTTTTATTAACAATATAATGTAAATATTATGTTTCTGGTTATAAGTGATTTGTTTTTTTTATGTTTTGATAATTATTTTTTGGTCGACGTATGTTGATCATGGTTCCCAAATATAAAAAAATTTAACCATCATATCAACATATTATATATTTAGAATATATATATTCAGATTCAACATTATTATATATATATATATATATAATTAAATACACCATTCATCGACTTCGTAAGACATACATACATAAAAATGTATCTTTGATTTTCCTAATGTAATGAAGAATTAAATGGTAAAGAAAATATTACCATTATAGAATAATTTTTATTTCATACATATAACTTATTTTTTTATTAAATGCATAACTATTTCCTTCCATGTAAATCATTAACGAATCATATCACTACATGAGGTAGTAGTATGTTGTACACACGATTGACGTTATTGTATTCCAATATAATAGCTAGTGAAAAGTCATGAGTGATACTAAAATTCTGGAATAATAATAAATTCATTAATATATTATGTAAAATTAAATCCATATTTTATGGTATGTTATTCAAAAAGGGTAACTTCATTTCAGGAGGTGGTAGCCCTCCATACACATGAATAATAATTTCATTACTCATTTGTTGGAATAGTATAAATATTAAGGATACTATATTAGTGTTTTAATATATTTGAATATCTAATATATTGAGTCTATTAACATCCTATTTTAATAAAAAATTATGAAGGTGTAGATATAAATAATATAGAATGATTGATTAGGGATGTTTTTACTTATTTTGAACACATTTGTTAGTTTCTACAAAAATAAAATATTGATTGGATTCATAAAAAAATATTATTATAGGATGATAGTATAGAATTTAGGAAATGTTTTGGTCAGAATTATGGGATTGAAAAGGGTTTGGAGGTGTCCATAAGTGATGAGATGGGTGGCCTTTTATAAGTGTGGTGAGGTGAAAAATTTATTTTTATTAAATAATGGTGTACCAATGTTTTTCTCACGCCAAAATTCCCCCAATTGGAATTTATAAGACCAATATGAGATAAAGTTACAATATGGGTCGAAACTTTTGGGTGTAAATTAGATTGCCACTTTTATACCTTTTCATTTTTATTTAACCCCTAGTAAACCCATGTTTACCATAATTGTGGTAAATTGTTTTTTACTTTTTTGATAATTATATACAGTAAAAAATTGAGTCATTATTATAAAATATTATAAATTTTTATTATTTTTAATGTGGAATCAATTTCTCTAAATTCAATTTGAATATTTGGAAAATTAAATTTATAATTATTCACATAGATGGTTTGGGAAAATGTATTTTTAAGGATAAAATTTTCAGAATATTAAAATGATTATTAATGAAAAATAAATAGAAAACTTATTCCAAATAAATAAATTAAATTTACAGATATATTATTTGACATGTTTTACCGTTTAAACCATCATCTACTATATTTTTTATTTTTAAATTTTTTAAAACTAATGAAAATTGTTGATAAAAACTGTATATTTCACTATTCATCGAAATATTTATCCTCTTAGAAAAATGTAAAACATTGAGAGACATATATTTTTTAATTACGAATAAAGAAATAAATTTCTTATTTTTTAAATAAAATTCATATTATAGGAACATTTTATTTTTAAAATAAGTGAAACAAATGTGATGAAAATATATTCTATAAAAATAATGTTTCAATATTAATTATGGATTTATCCATATATATAATATACAAAAAATTATTATAATTGTTATAAAAATTGAATATATTTTTTAAAAAGTTAAAAAAATTCAAAAAGGTTATTTATTTAATTTAATAATATACAACTATCTGAGTGCATTAAAATGGTATTTTAGAAAAATATTCCCATTATTTTAAAATGTTTTTCTTTTAATTTCTCTTTAATTGGTCTCTATTGAAATCATTATTTATATTTACCACATATCTTCATAATTTAGTAAATCTTATTCATACCGATCACTCTCATGACTATGTGATATCTATCATATTAAATAATATTATTTTAATAAAATGTCATGATTATTTTAAACATAGGTTTCTATGTGAAATATGTTAAAAATCAACGATGAATGTAACAAAATCTAATCAGGGGATATAAACATAGTGTTTCATGTAATATAAAATATTTAAGTGATTTATTTTATTTGAAAATAACATAGTTCACAAAATCTAAAGGTGTTACATTAAAACTCTAATAAAATATATTTCACCCATTATATTAATAACTTTGCTACAAAAAACTAAGGATATTGTTTACTCATTACATAATCCCCATCCCACATAGCATCCATTAGCAGATGTTCTTGTCACATATATTTGACAAGTTTAGTGGTCTTAGTTCATAGTACTCTATCTATGAGATTCATAATCTCATTTTATTGTTCATTATATGAAACATGATGATCCAGTAATATGATCTATGAGTATAGTAATATGATGGCGACTCTGGAAGGGGAGAGTGGTGATCGAGCTAAGGACGCGAACCCTAATCAGGGATATGTTGATATGGTGGAGAATGGGAATGCGGATTTGAAAGACGAAGAGTGGATAAGTCATCATGATCTGTTCAGCCTCTGTGCGAGAAAAATCCCAGGAAATCTTTTGGAAAGGACATCGCAGTACATGGTAAAAGTTTTGTGGATGTGCACAAGAAACATGGAGGTATCTCTTTTCTAGATTGCGATGCTGATAATTCGGGAAGAATTGTCAGAAAGGGACGCATCATACATGTTTCTGCAAATCAAGCCGCATTAGAGTTGCGTGTCAAGCTGTGCAAATTTTCAATTATTTCTAGGGTAATTGTCCCGTGGGGCATTCGGTCATGGAAATTTCAAGAACTAACAACCAGGCTGGAAAAATTATGGGGCTTTAGTGACTGGAAGATGACGGCAATGGGGAATGGTTTCTACCACATTATATTCCTGAATGACGAATGCAAGTGGAGAGCATGGAGCCTGGGATCCATTTCCCTTAATCCTAGTTTTCTTCGCATTTATGAGTGGGATCGCAATTTTGATCCTGGTTCTGTCAAGTACAACTTTTCACAAGTTTGGATCCGCATCCACAAACTTATCTGGCTTTATTGGCATCCCCAGATCCTTTGGGATATTGCCACGTTAATAGGTAATCCCATTAGACTTGACCAACAGACTGAAAACCCATAATTTTGGCATTATGCCAGAGTTCTGGTTGAGGTTGACATGGCTAGAACTCTAGTGGAGTAAGTTTTCTTTACTACAAGAGTTGATAGCGTTAATATTGAGATTGGTTATGAAAGTAAGCCTAGAATCTGTTCAAATTGCCACATCTTTGGGCACATCTTTTTTGAATGTAACAAGAACAAATTTTGTAAATCCAATAACATGAATGGCCATGATGACCTGAACATTCGAAGGAGGGGGGAAACACATGATCAACATAGGGACAATGTACAAAAGGATGAGGTTCCTGAGCAGATGGCACTTGATCCACAGTAGACTTTGGAGATGCAGTTTTCCACCGAACCCACTGCTATGAATGTGTCTGTGAAGGATGTGCATGGGAGAACCACCCAAGGCACCATGCCTGATATAGTGGCACTTGTCACACAGCAGACACAACAGGACCAATTTTTCAATCAACCCCCAGTATTGAATGATGGTCAGGATATGGCACTTGTCTCACAATATTCTCAATAGGATCAGATTAGCACTCATCCACCTATGCTGATTGCTATTCAGGACCCTAAGGAGGTGTAGGTGAGTCCCAGAAATGCAGGACAGGATGGTTATGAGAATGGAATTTCTCCAAAGTTCATTCCCTGAAGGCTTCAAGGAGGAAACTCCTTGCCACCTTGACATGTATTATCACCTTGGATAAAAAATATGCATCTTTTGATGGTGATAACACAAATGAGCCAGAAGGAGCCTCACCAAAGGAAGGTGAGGTTAAGACAAACACAAACACTGAATATGTTGGCCCCTGCACCAGGTAGCGTGACTCTCATCAATGAAAGTCATTTTTTGGAATTGTCAGGGCCTAGGGAATTCTCCCACGGTCAAAGCCCTGAAACACATCATCTTGAAAAACATGCCAAGGTTGATTGGCATTGCTGAACCTAGAATGCAGTTTGTAAAATGGATGGAATTCAAATGGGGTACTCTAGGATACTCATTTGTTGCAGTGAATCTATCTGATAATGGAACAGAAACTCTTTGGGTATTAATACACAGCTCTGTGGCAATTGAAACCCAGCAAAGTGACTTTCAATCTATGTCATTGACTTTCTTGTTTCAGTCAAGTCTATTTTGTGTTACCTTTGTTTATTCATTCAATCAGTACATTAGAAGAAGGATCTTATGGAGTAATCTTCTGTGCATTTCTGGAAGCATGGATAAAAAATGGATCATCTTAGGTGACTTCAATACTATTTTGAGACATGAGGAGAAAACTTGGAATAACTTCTGTCGAGCCTCTGCTAGGGAGTTCTCCAACTGTATTGATCAATGTATAATTGTTGAGGTGCCAATTCTAGGAGCTGATTTAACTTGGCATAGGTAAACTCATAATGGAAAGCAAGCAAGAAAACTTGAAAGATGCTTGGTTCAGATAGATGATCAATGGGAGGAACTGGAGGTGTCTGGTATAACATTGTACAGATTGCACTCGGACCATCATACTATCCTAATTGACATTTGAATCAATATGATAAGGTCAGACCCATAACCTTTCAAATTTAATAATGCTTGGCTGATGGTTCCAGGGTGTAGAGAGACTATTCTGGATGCATGGAAGGAGGCTGTTCATGGCAGTGCTCTTCACATTCTTGTTATAAAACTGCAGATTGTTAGATCCAAATTAAGGAAATAGAGCAAAAGATCCTTTTCCAGACTTGATAATGACATTAAAGAGGCTGAATCTTTTTTTTCTGAGTTCCGATAAGGTAGTATGAGGGAAGACCTCCCATCTCAACATGAGATATAGGCCACATCAAAGCTTGACAACCTATTGTCTCTCAAGGAGAATCTGGACCGAAATCAGCTCAATGTAAGGTGGTTGAAGGAAGGTGATAGGAACTCACGGTTCTTCCACTACATGCATAGAGAGAAAAAAGTGAGGAAAACCTTCAAGTCTCTTAGAATTGATGAGGAAATGTTCAAATATGAAAATTATATTGTTAACTCTGTGACTCGCTACTTTGAAAACCTTTAATCTGAATCTGGGGAGGATATTTCTGACAGGATTGTAAGCTGTATTGAGCCCAGTCTGAATGATGTTCAAAACAAAAAACTCATTGATATCTCCACTACAGAGGAGATATATGATTTTTTATTCTCTTTGAATATTGATAGCATGCCTAGTCCCGATGGTTTCTCTAATAATTTCATTATGTTCTACTTGGATATAATGCATAAGGAGGTGACTGAAGCTGTAAGGGAGTTCTTTTATCAATCCTATATGCCATTTGGAATGAATTCAAATTTCATTTCCATAATTCCAAAGAAGATGAATGCAATTGAAATCAAGTACTTTTGACCTGTTTCCATTGGGAACTCCATCCCCAAAGTCATTAGCAAGATTATGGCGGTTCATCTTGGTGAGGTTGCAAGGTCTCTCATTTCCTTTAATCAATTTGGTTTTGTTCCAGGCAGGAACATTCAGAATTGCCTTGCCACTACCTCAGAATGTGTCAATATTATAAGGAATAAGGGAAAGTATGGCAATATGGCACTAAAATATGATATATCAAAAGCCTTTGACACCATTAGATGGGATTTTGTCTTCAAGATCTTGAGTATGCATGTCTTCTCAGGCAAGTTAATTGGTATGATTAGAGTTGTCCTTGTAAGTGCTAGACTATCTATATTGATAAATGGGTCTCCAAGGGGTTTCTTTCAATGCTCAAGGGGTGTAAGACAGGGAGACCATCTATCTAGATTGATATTTATCTGGATGAGGATTATTTGAGCATTTGCATCCACGATGTTGTTAATTCTGGGATTTATCAAAGGATCTCATTTGGGAGGAACTACTTTAATCTTTCCCATCTATTCTATGCTGATGATATACTGCTCTTCTCACAGGCTGATAGGATAACTATCTCCAGTATTAAGTCTATCTTCAGACATTATGAGGATGTTGCGGGGCAAACAATCAGTTGGAGAAAATCTTTTGTTGTCTTTGGGGAAGGAGTTCCAGCGATCAAGCAAAACAGAGTTGCTTCTAGGCTTGGTGTAAAAAGGGGTACACTCCCCTTTAACTATCTTGGGCTACCTATGTTCTGGGGATGAGTGAAAAGATATTACCTAGAAGGCACTTATCTTAAAATTATCAACCATTTGTCCAATTGGAAGTGGAAGACAATGTCCCATGCTGGGAGGATATGTCTTGTGAATTTTGTTATCACCTCAATGTTCGTTTACTCTTTTTCACTTTACAAGTGGCCTGCCGATCTTCTAAAAGAACTATGTAGCATGATCAAGAACTTTATCTGGACTGGCTCAGTACATCAGAGGAAACTTGTCACTATAAAGTGGATAGACTGCATCAGTCCTATCTCAATGGGAGGGTTGGGAATCAAAGATTCTAGGGTCTTCAACGATGCTCTTCCCCAGAACATCACCTGGAGATTAATCTCTGGGAATGATTTTTCATTGAAATTTTTATATAACAGGTTTGTGAACAGACTGTTGAACAGTCATAATACATATATGAAGTCTTCAATCTGGACATCTGTTATGAACATCTACTCTAAACTCATGAGGCACTCTAAATGGCTGGTGATCGCCAATTCCCAGATGAACTGTTGGCATACAAAATGGTTGTCCTACCCCATCTCTCAGGCTGTCAACATCCCTCTACCGATAATGAATACCTCTATCTCTAGTCTGCAAGGAAATTCTCAGGCTTATGATATCATTCCTGTCAATTTGCAACATGAGATTGTGGTATATCAATTTCTGGATCAAGACACTCTGATATAGGAGGCGACGTTGACTGGTTCTTTCTCCAACCGACTGTCTTATAACATGCTGTGTGGAAGTTAACCCGACCCTTCTGCTTGGGAGATGGGAGTCAGGAGGAACTTCATTTTCCCATCTGATGCCCTACTCATCTGGCAAAATTCGAAGTAGAGGATGCCCATCCAATCTACCTTTCAGAAAATAGGTATGTGCATTTCCCCGGTTTGCTTCCTCTGTTTGGTTGTGGATGAAACTATTGACCACCTCTTCATTTATTGTTCCTTTGCTTCTCAGTTTTGGAGCTACCTCAATTCGATTTTCCACTTCTATTTTGATTTCAATTCTGTTAGTGCGCTGCTGGTTTCTATCATGCATTTTGAAGGCAGTGAGCAGGTCCATTCACTGCTCATTGCCACTACTATCTCCACGATTGCATATATTTTGAAAGCTCGGAACACTATTTCTTTCCATAGTGGTAGGCCATCTATCAAGGAGGGTTTGATGATAATCCACCGGAACATCAAGCTCACCTCGATGAAGCAATCAGGTTCTATGAATAATGATATTTTTGACTTTTTTCTTTTACGAACCCTTGGGTTACGTGGCAGGGAGAGGAAGCCTAGTATAATGAAGCATGTTAGGTGGAATCCTCCAATCTCTGATTTTCTTAATGTTAATGTTGATGGGGAAGCTTCGGGTGTGCTAGGATTGGCTGGATGAGGTGGTGTATTCAGGACATATCGAGGCTTTGTGAAGGGGTGCTTCTTCCATTATATTGGTAATGGTCATGCTATTGAGGCAGAGTTATGGGTTATAATAAAGGCAATAAGTTATGCGGTTTGATATGGTTGTATGAATCTTTGGCTCGAATCGGACACTTTGGTTATCGTTCAGATTCTTAAAGAATGATCCAGGAATGTACCTTGGAGGATGCTCCCTGATTCGATTGATTCCCTGAAGCTTGTTGAACTGCTCTCCTTGGATGTCTCTCATGTATACAGAGAATCAAAACAAGTTGTTGGTGCTCTCTCAAAAAGAGCTATCTAGGAGGTAAGCTCTAGTTGGTCCTTTTTCCTACTTGAGTTTTTCAATGACATAGTCCATAATGATAGAGTTGGAACTAAGTACACAATGTTATGTAAGGATCCCCCTACCTTAGTCATTTGTACTGTTTACACTTTTTTATTAATTTATGGGATCAGGTTTCGCCTGGATCTCAGACTTTCTGGCTATATGTGATATATCAGATATGCAATTAATTTGAATGGGTGCATGGAAACCATCATGAAACAAAGAGTGATTCATAGAAAGCACCAAATGATAGGATATTTCCTATATATGATCAAGTAAATCAAAGGGACTAATATACCATCCTCTTAGTTTTTCATTCATTATTTTATGAATAAATTCATATAAAAATTTATCATCAACTTCAAATTTTATATCACAACAATTATTATCAATATACAATTTCTATCAACATTGTGATTTATTAGTGTGTTTTTCAATGTACGTATCCTTTTATGATATCTCATCAGTATTCTTGGACCCCATTATCCATCATATTTTAACATCATTCCATTATAGTGGAGTTATACTCTTTATTTTATAACGGGATTCAATAGTATCTATTTTAATGACCGATTGAAATCTGTTATAGAATGAAATACAACATGAGGATGCTTTCGATCCCAACCACTATTGAAATATATATAAAAATATATTACCATATCCAATAGGGTATTAGTTTTTCTATCCAAATAAGCATCTATCTGAGGATGATACACAATTATAACTCACAAGATTATATCAATATATTATAGAGAACTTGAAAACATTAATGTTTGCATTATATCCAAATCAGATGTAATTTAATGTTGTATAACAGGTAACATTACCACTTCTTTACTGTATATTCTGGTTAGAGGATCTAATGAGAAATATTATATCATTGGAATGAAGCTCGTTCACTTCATAAGGATATCGACTAAAAATTATAATTACCTCCACACCAATTATTAGAAAAACCATAAATTCCACTAGTTCCTTTAATCATATTTCCACAATTTGAAAAATGTAGACATAGTTATATAACTTTTTCACTAAAACATACACAAAACCAAATTTTTGTATACCACTTAATGAATATAAATTTATCTTTAACCAATATGAACAATTATCTTATATAACAAAAACGGGGTGTCAATGATTTTGATGTTAGGATCATCCATAAACTCATGAACGGATAAAAATATCAATGACTCTTAAGTTATTCTTACATAGAGATATATAAACATAAAAAACATAATACACTCTTTATCCTATATATAATATCTCATGTTATGAAAAATTATATCCATTTAAAGTTTAGTTTTATCATTATACTAATAAAATTTCTTTTTTGATATCTTTATACAATAATCCATTGAGAGAGAAATAAAAATATGAAATTTTAGTAAAGGAAGGATAATAAAATATTCTTATATCTCATTCACACAAACTCAAGAATGAAAATCCAAATTAAATAGGGGAAGAAAATTGATCCTTAATTATCATGATTAAATTAATATTTTTTATTTCATAGGTTTTCCCATTTTCATTTTCTTTCATTGGTTTTTGTGTATTATCAACCCAAGTATTCATTGGATTGTGGCATCGATTATCGTAATTAAAAAAATTCCTATCACATGAAACAATGGAGTTTGCTTTGTGAATTTAATAGAGTAGTATTAACTTCCATTTTATTAATCGTACCATTAATTTAATTTTGAAATTATGTTTTTTATGAACTATCATTGAAAATTTAAATAAAAAACCATTTAAATACATTAAATTCCCTTGATGTAACTTCCTGTATTTATGCCTTAAAAATTGTTGGAATTTATTTAAACCATTTTATATTTTATAATACTTGATATTCTATTTATTATTAGAAAAATATGAATAATGGAAATATCTAATTTTAAATTAGACATATAGTGCACTACAAATGACTTCTTCATAAATTTTAATGTCACTTTTAGAAAATGACTATTCAAGATATGGTTGTAGTCCACCAAACATGCGATCAATTTTTATATCATGGATATTGATTATATTACCATTATACCTTTAAGGAATTGTTTTATTATCCTCATAAGAACCTATATACCAATCATAAATCTTGTTAATATTAGGGATTAAAATCCCCAATTTTTATCATCAAATATGAGGGAATCACCTATTGAGAAATATAAAATTCAACTATTCAAATTACATAGATTCTATTTCATCATGTTCTCTTATTCTCTTAATAAGAGTCCACAAAAAATCAAATTTAAATTCAAAATAATAAATAGAAAAGCTGAAATTTTCTGCTATGAACAATGAATAATGGAAAATATATATTCATTTTAAGTAATCCATTTCTTAACAAATATTAGATCAACAGAACCAGTACAAGAAATTCGATGCTAGAACATGATGGAAACAACAAAACATTCATCCATTATTTTTTTCATTTGTATGTTCATTATTACATATATGTTGAAAGAGGTATGAGGCCATATTAAAATTATTTTTTCACTCCACATCACATGAAATTTTGTTTTTCATGTGGAAAATAATAGCATTGTCTGTCACACTAAATATTAACATAGTTACTTTAGTTTCTAACAATTTATCAAATACAAAATGAATATTTTGAGAAACAACAATCATAATGTAAGACCACAAAATCATGAAAACCCCTTTCTATGATGTCAAACAAATGAAATATTATTTTATTTTTCTGAAAACTTTGGATTATAATATGTTGTTCACTTTCATTAACTAAGTCATTCATGATAGAACTAAAAGAGATTTTTGATTTTTTGATGAATATCCCCCTAGGAATATCAAACATGGTGTGTAGTTGGGACTATTTTGATGAACCATGTGATTTTAGATTCTATATTAATGTTTCCAATTCAGATTTATTACCCTAGGGTACCTCTCTTCTATAGTCTTATCAATTTGTGTTGTCTAGATAGAGATGAAATTTCATAGAAACCACTAGATCTATCCTTCACCAAAATTCTATGATAATATTCCATAATTAATATTATCCTTTGAATTATCCTCTGAGATATACCATGATATATCCATAGAAATATACATTGGAATAACATTACACAACTCACTAAAATTTTCTTAATCTGAATCTTCAGTGAGTTATTAAAACTTTCCATTGAAACAATTTATATTGAGAAGGATTTTATACATAAATATCAAATCATTTTAAATTAATATTCAATAAGATTATTAAAAATGTGTCTAAGGACCAAAATAGTTTTGTATATTTGGAAGCTATATACAAAATATTCATATTTCAAGAACCATCATCAACATCTCCCACAAAAATGTTTTCACATATTACATTGTTCTATGGATACCCTACATAACCTATTGTTAATATCATAAGGAAGGAAACATAATATTGGGTGACCATATATTTCCTATATGGGTAAGCATTGGATATATCAATAAATTTTTATATTAAATAATATGAGAAGAATAACGGTATGTTATCATAAACATAACATAAGAAGTAAAAAACATTTATAGATCATAAATGTTATTCATGGTATAAAAAATAATAATTTAAGAAATCAAGGACAACTAGTGAGTGAAATAATTATAAATAAATCATTTTCCATTATATCATTTCATAAAAGTGAGGCATAATAATATATATAAGAATGTAATTTACTATTTCATGTTTAAGTAGAATGAAAATAAACATAGTGAATCAAGAATTAGAACATTATTCTCATGGTGGATTTGGATGATGTTATATCCCATAGTGGATAAGGAACCAGTAATTTATTATAGTTGATCAAGCCCATAACCAATTTTCCAATTTTTTCCTCTTCATATATAATGCATTAAAAGTTCTATTCGAGGAAGATATGACTCCCTACAAATAAAAATTAAAACCATAAATATATATTTTTTTTGATAAAAAAATTCATCATGTCATCAAATTATATCCCATGTAATGAAAACATTTTTCTCAATCATTTAATCAATTCACAATATTCATAACTCAAGAAAAATAAAATGGTTTCATTAAAATTTCATGAACATAAACTTAAACCATATGTAGAATAATAAGGATGGTATCATTAAATAATTCCCCATTAAAACATAAGTAACATTAAAGGATTTAATATTAGATGGAAAAATATTTTGAAATATCTCATGAATGATTTATTGAGGTATATATACTTTCTTATTCAAATAACTCATTTTAAAATAGAAAAAATTTTAAAAATCATTTTTAAAATAATATCCTTAAAAACAGATAATGTATAATTTAAAATATTTTAACATATTACTATAGGTCAGTTTCCATTCAATTTTTTAAATTTATTTGTTAATAAAATCATAAAACAATTACCTTTATATTAAAATGATTTTTCATACAAATAAAAAATTATTTTCCATAAATTAATCCCTTAAACCTCAAATGGGTTTTATCTACATTTCTTATTAATTAGTCACCATGGAATTCATTATATATACATGTTTAAAATATATATGTTTTATATTTTAGAATATACTATGCATTCATATCCTTCCAATATATAGGTGATACCGATCATATATTATAATAATATTTTAAAATTTTGACTCATTTATTTGAAAATATTTTTCTCATGCAATGCAAGCTAAAAATAGTGTTTCACATAACACGAGGTAAAATAATTGTTCAATGAAAAGTTATATAAAATTAGTGATCATTGAAATGAATAAAATAAAAAACATAAAATACGTTAAAAAATTAAAAAGAAATCAATTTTTTTCAAAGGATGTTTTCTTATCTCATTAAATATATTACTAATTTATATAAAAAACACAATTTTAATGATGAACATTTCACATAATTTTATTCCATATAGGTGATAAACTAAAAAAATGGTTCTTTTGAGAATTAATTCCCTCTTGATATATAGACTATTAGTTTATGGTATCTCTACCATATAATCAATTCCCAGTACCCCAAAAATCATCTTTATGTTGCATCTCATATAGTATCTTCTCCAGAAGAGATATGTTAAATGAACACATACATGATTGAAAATCGTTTAATACAATAAAACATACAAATGTATGTGAGAAAAGTGCTTTATGAGATTCCCACCATCTAACATCTACTTCACATCCTATAATGACATATTTTAACTAAGAATATCATGTAAAATAGTCACCTAACAAATGGTTTAAGTAAATTCCCAGTTGAAAAATTTTAATTAGTCAAACCATTACTGATGATGGGTATTGGATTATTTTTATTAAAATATATAACATAAAATCATGTTTTTAGATTATATATTGATCCTTTATTTGAAAATTTATTGCCTATAACTATTTAGTGTGTGCATAATAACTACGATATTGAGATTATGTGTGGGATGATTAATATCATGATTCAATAGATATAGATAACCATAATACAACATGTTTTCTCTTTGTATGAGAGTTCAACCAAAACCCAAACCTGAATCATAACAAAAAAAACCTTTTATCCTTTCCCACCCACTAGATTAGTCAATACTGGATGCATACGTCAATTATTGATACAACTCATCAAGGGATGGAAGGAATCTTAAATCCCAAATAATTAGAACTCCCTTATTGAGGGATATAAATGAATTGAGAATCAATCTATGATAAATAATTCATTAAAAATACTAATTCAAGTTAAACCCATGAATCACCCAATATCAATTCCATTCTATATTTTTTCCCATGACTATAAACCTCTCAACATTTTAGGATCCACTGATATCTTAGGATCCAAGACCAAGTTACGTAATTACATCGCCTCTTTTAACCTAAATTGGAATATTCAAAGCATGTAATATAGTTTGTAATGTATCAAAACATACAAAGGTAATTTCAAATTATATACACAATCCTCTTTAGTATTTGAATAACCATATATTTCCATCAAGAAAACTATGATAAACATTTAACATATTTATGGAAAATAATTTTCATAAACACTATAAAAAATATTAAGAATATTATTCTTCATGAATGTACAAACATGAAAATCATAATTACAATACATTATTATTAATTATGACTTTATAAAATTAGACCCCTCGACCTTGTGCATGTAATAATTAGACTATAGGTAAATTTTATAGAACCAAATTTTACCTATTCAACAGATAAAAAAATTATTAAAATATTAGAAAAACATTCATCCTCTTAAATAGAAAATTATTGAGATTTCGTTTATACAAACATACACATAGGCTACCATAGGACATCCTAGAGAAAATAATCAGTACTTCATAAGGTGAAACACATGGTCAAATGAATCATTTGGACATCAAAACATTTAACTAAAAATTCATCTCCCCCATTATAGTTGTTTCCATATGGTAGGATGTAATGGATGTGGTCTATGTACCTTGATTCAATTATATATAGACCTCAATCAACCTCTCTAGAGTTAGACTAGGAATTTATTATCAAAATTGTTCTAAAAATTAAATAACAATTGGATGTTGTACATTACAAGCCTAATCCTAGTACAGTTCAACATAATATAAGAGTATCATTCTATAAATCTATGGAAGAGTATGATTGGATCAACAATAACTCAGGTCCCATTTTGACAACAATAAGTAGACTCTACCTTGTGAGAAATAAAGAACGCCTATCAATAATAATACAATATTCAATATTTATAGTTAACCAAGAAAATCATTTTGAGAATTACATCCAAAATATTCATCTTAGGAACAAAAATTTTCTAAATGAGATCAATTTAGGAAAAACATGCTATCATAATAGGGAAATTAGAGAACATGTTCCCTCTTTATCTAGGGAGTAATAAAATCATTTATAAAATAATACATGATATCCATTAGAAGAATTAACATATAAATTGTGATGGTGGATATAAAATAAGAACCTAATCCATTATCAGATAAAATATACACCAAATATTGGGAAAAGGTCTACTACCTCTTACAAAAATCGGACCAACTTCTGTTCCCAATAGATACTTTTACATTGAGTGCAACTTCACCATTAAATATTCATGTACTTGGAAACCCATTTTTTCAAGATGAATTTAATTATCAGAACATTCCCTTAGTAATTATATGATCTTATTATTATAAGGGTTAATATCTCATAGATAAACCTATACAAGTGTCTTGATCATCCACAGAGGCTTCACATCCATAGTGCCTCTATGCATATGAACTTTAAGATCTATAACCAACAATAGTGTAAATAGGATAGTAATACTTTTAAAGACATTAGATATTTTATGGAGGACTTCTATTATCAAGAAAAACTACTAATATTTCAACTGGGAAACTTATTTGGCTTCATAATACCATTTAAGGAACTAATAACACTTCTATCATGAGTTTGAGGAATCCTAATCATAAGTTCCTTATCATAAACTATTACTCGCCTGTGCTATTTCACTGCATACTAGATTAATATATTTTCTTTTAATAAGAGATTAATATTTATATATGTTGGTAAGAATCATTAATGTTGAATATATTTTAATTTGAATGTCATGGTGTATGATAATGGAATACGAGTGTATAGAATATGAAGACACCATTCAAATAGTTGAAAAATAAAAAGGATAGTGTAATGTATATGAATTTTTATTTTTTGAGGAAGAATATTGAATTCAATTTTAATTTTCATCATAATAATTGTAATGTGGGAACTGAAATAAAAATTAAAAGATAAGTCAATGATAAGATAGTGGTTTTAATAATAAAAATTATAATTGTGAAAATAAATGAAATAATAATAAAATAAATGAGTGGTTCATTTGGTAAAAAAGAAAACGGAGTGAAATAATTCATTATGTATATAGAACAATATGGAATGTGCTACGTAGAGATTAGAGACAATGATTAAATAGAACATGCATTTCAATAAAATAATATACAAATATAGAGAGTATACTCCCACTTCATAATACTTGACAACATGAAATTGAATAAAACATTTAGATGAAGACAAATTAAATCTTGTTTTTTCATCACTAAATGTCAACAGTACGGGGATGTTTATATATATTTAATACCCACACCAAGTATTTCCACGACATGAACATTTAATTACACAATCACTTACACGTAGTTATGATTTTTTCAATATTAAATTTTTGTAATGTAAATGCATGCAATAATGATATTATAATATATATAATTACATACTAGTAATGCCTAATGGAAAAGGATTGATTACAGTATCACTTATAGAAGTCATGTCACACTTCTTTTTTATGTAAGTTAAAATTGATAATACATATGAATGTTTCTATATAAGTGAAAAACTAGTATTGCTAATGAAAGTATATTAATTTAACCTAGTTAATCATATAAGTTAATTAAGGATTATTTTTATGAATAAATTGAGAAAACAGTATCCTATATATTCTTAATATAGGTATGTGAATACATAATATTAATAAAGAAATGGTAATATTTCAAGATTTGTATTATACCACATGATTGTAATTCCAAATAATATATACAAATTCATGACTGTAGATTACATAATGTATATATACATGTAAGTGAGTGGTATATAGTAATGGAATAGATGTTAGAGAAATTTTTAAGAAATAATAAACATAGTAGAATATATTTAGTTTAATTAATAAATAATTAAAAAAATTATTGTACATTCCTGATAGAGAAATCAATTACATGAACTAAAAAATGTTGTAATTGGATAATACAAATTATGATAATTTTAATATTTAATGTTAGAATGAATTCCATATAACTGAATATAATATTGTTCTATAGTTTCTTTTTTGGATAATATCATTCAAAGTAATCAAAATCTTTATCACACAACAAATAAAATGACAATAGTGATTGTTTTTATTTTTATTACCATTTTTTCAAATTTGGCCAATGTTTCATTTATATTATTTGCATTATTATTGAAAAAATAGATCTTCACTACCAAAATCTGGAATCAATCCAACTATAAAACACAAATGTGATGTACAAACTAATTAATTTTAAATTAGGTGAATAAAATGTATAAAAAGCAGTAAAATATTATTTTCCCTCTATCTCATACAAAACAGGATTAACGTATGAAATAATAATTAAACATGATCATTGTAGAATCCATATCTAAAATTTAAAAATGATATCTGTTGTATAATAATTAAAATCCTATTACTAATAAGGTAAATGATTTGGAACATTATAAAGGCCTGAAATTACCTCTAGCGAATCAACCCAGTAGCAATAGAGCATCCAACTCCAATTCAAAAAAAAATTCAGCTTGTCCTCTACGAGACCCATATATAGTGTGATCAGTGTAGAATATGGTTGTTGGGACACCATTCCAAACCCACATTCCCTAAAATAGAACATTTGTCCGAAAGGATGCTGTTTAAGGCCATAACTGATGGTCTATGTTCATGATCGTTGATGTAAAACCATAGATTTGGATACAGGCATCGTACCGTTAGACTGCACATCTTTTGTGTGTTGTAAATGAATTTATGAAAAAATAAACGGTATCCTCATTAATGTTTTGTTTATATTTTTGATGTTTTATAACTGAAATTAATATGTATTTGATGCTTAATGTTAGACATCATAATTAAGTACAGCTCGATGTATAAAACGGATGGAGTTATTAAGACATATAAACAGATACTCTTCCTGCAAAATGAAATCAAAAGTAAGAGCCAATGTTTACTACACCTATGACACAAATCTCACGTGGTACCATTGTGGAAATCACAATGTCACTATTATGTTCGTTGATCGGCTTCAAGACCTTACTCCAAAACAAGTATGTCTGCATCATCAACCAATCAATTCCCTTCACCTCTTCCTAGATCTCATCAAACTCCCAACTCCCATCAAAATATTCTTCTTCCTATGAGGCTTGTGATTCATTCTCCATGATAGAAACAAACATTGTCTGGTTTTGATATTATGGATCATGTTATAGGGGTCATGAACTACTGGGTAGCCTTTTTCTGATGCTGGGAGCTCAAATCCTTGATCCATGCCTCCCCAATTATTGGATCTTCTAAAAATATCCCATTTGGATATGAAAAATAGAATTTGAACCTGCAGCACAAAATTCATTAATGATGGATCCATCAAAAGGTAAATGAAGAAACCAAGGAAAGGCTCATTTTTTTGTTCTCTTAATGGAAACCCTGACGACAACCGAGATAGGTATCATCTGCCACTAAACATAATTATCCCCTTGTGAATCTTCTTCTAGGTCAGGTTTTTCATCGACTCCTCATTCCCTACTACACCTCAGTTTTTCATTTACGATTAAAACACTGTGATACAATTGGTCACATCAACCAATCCACCACGGATTCCCAACTCAATGGTATGAGTAACATAGCATGACATGTATAAAAAATTGTAAATGTAATGAATAAAAAGTAAAACAAAAAAAATAAAATATTATTTTCCCTCTGTATTATACCGAACATGATTAAAGTATCAAATATGAATTAAACATGATCAACATAGAAGAAAAATAAGGAAAAGAAAACAACATAGGAGAATATGTAAGAGAATATTGAAAACATGTTGGAGAATATAGAAGAACATATAAAGAAAATAAAACATAACTATATCAACACTGTACAAAATAAAACATATAAATGCATGATGGAGAATATAAGCATAACATATTAAAGAATATATAAAGAAAATAAAGAACATAAATATTGAATATATTGAAATTAAAAAATAGTGATACTTAATATCAGAATACAATTATAAAGAATATAGATACATAATGATGATAGTAGAAAATATTTTGGATAAATACATTTGAAAACATCTATGAGAATATACAAAGAATAAAAAAATATTTTCTACAAATAGAATTTAATTACATGATTGAAAAGAACATTCAAATGGACATTGGAAATTCAAAATATACAAGGTAAGTATTAATTATAGTATTTTTAGAACTGTATAAATCATTAAATGTTTGTTCAAGTATTAGTATGTCAACCAAAAATTATGTCACACTATACAAATATCAATCTTCAAAATCGTGTTTCACGACCTGTCCCAGTGGGGCCTACGCCATGACTCCCCAAGCCTACCTTCAATATGCAAGGGGATGTTGACTAGCACTGAGTAGGCATATTACTAATCATGGGGGGCATGGCATAAGTACCTGTCCACACACACATATCTACAAGCCCCCAAATACTGAAAAGTAAAAACACTAGGGAACAAAATGAATGCATATAACTAAACCCAACAAACAGTGTATGACGGATGGTAAAGTACAGAAAGTAAAGTGGGCCATAATACAAGCCCACCAAAACAAAAGTCTGAAAACAGCAAAGTCCAACCTATGAACACAAAAGGTAATTGGATTGCCGCTCATAGCTGTAGGGACGCCTCACCCTATAGAGAACTCAGAATGGTTGGTCATGTCCTGGTCTACCCTGGACAATGTCAACAGGCTGCTCGCCTGCAAAAGACACGACACGTGCGAGCAAAGCCCATGCAAGGGTGGGTATAACAATAAAAAATAGAGGACTCCAAAAACCACAAATAAGTACACAATGTAAAGGTACAATAATCTATGCAAAGTATATGCCTATAAAACATATATCACAAACCATATATACTCAAAACCAAGACCCGTAGTGTAGAGACAAGTCACACAACCACATACCCCCAGCTAGGGGTTCTGTTTAAAGATTCCACGATGCACTCATTCCGAGAGAACACACTCCAAAAGTCTTATTTCTCTGATGACGTCCTTCTGAGAAGTACGATTCGTCGGGAAGCATCCCGAGAGGTAGTTACACTCATTACGAGATACACGCTCCTTAGTGTCAAAGATCACAATACACAGATGAGGTTCCCTACCAGGGCCATGGAAGATACCACGACACATTCAGAATTCACCTTCTTGGGAGAGGATCGATGCCCACTGGGATTGGTCACGTCAATGTCGGACTCTACCTAGGGTCAAGAATGGATAGAGGATCTAGATCCGGTCCTCTCAGATGGATTCCTGACTCTATCACAGAAATTATTGATGAAGGGATCATACTCCTATAAAATTAAATGATTATTGTCCTTTAGGGGAATGAGAAGAAGGGGAACTAACCCAAAAAAATATATGTCCAAGACGTGTTAAACAAGAGGACCATGCAATTTTCCAAAAATTACATAGCATGTAGAAAATTTAAACACCATGTTGTTTAACCCCAGATACGGCCTGTGTACAACGGACCATGTCATAATGTAGGTCGTGTAGAAAACCTTAGTACACGGCGTGTAGTACGGTGTGTACGCTGTGTTCGAGTGGCTAGGGTTGTCTTCGTGTATGCTAGCCATGTGCTTGTACACGGTCATCAACCCGTGTACTCCAAACCATGTAATTGGTACACAGGGTGGCCCGCGTTACTGGCCTCGCTAGGGTTTGTGATAGAGTACACGATCGTGTAATCCATCCCATGTCTGTGTACCCCTAGATACACACTGAGTTCCGCGTAGCCACCTATTCCATACTGTAAACGGCGTGTCTCCTGAATCTGTGTATTCCAACCCATGTCCGTGTACTTCCCAAAATACATGCTAAGCTTCGGGGAAATTATAACACATTGTGTGACTAGGGTCACACGCCGTGTGATTCCTATATGTCCCCTGAAATGTTAGCCGCCTCCGGAAGTACTACACGACGTGTTCTTCATAAGTACATGTCGGGTATTTGAAAATGTTTCAGAAATATGAACCTCTACCATCGCGCCTTCTGAGCTTCCCTGTTTGTCGATTCGGCCATCTGATCACCAAAAAACTTCCAGGTTTTGGTCACCCCTACACAATGAATCTGCTTCCGGTGTTTTTGGACATCTGATCCACTCCGAAAACATGGTTTGATCATCCCGTGGGAAGAATTCTCGAAGAATTTCCCATCCAGATCATATCTGATTCGTCATCCCCCATCATCATCGCACCTTCGCAAGGTTGTTGTGGTGTCGATTCTTCAATTTTCGATCATTGAATTGTAGAATGGATGCACACTAATCTGTTGTTGGTCTCCCCATAAAGATCGTGAAGAACGTGATGAACGAAGGAAAAAAATCCAATAAAACCAATTAAGGAACAAACCTCTGCTGCCATTCATCATGGCAATGATCCACTCTCATTAGTATTCTTAAATGAGGTAGAATCAAACAACCACCGTTCAACATGGATCAATTCCCTTAATAATCCTGATAAAACCCTCCCACATGAACGAACAAATCCGCGTATCAACTTGTTTGTGGTTGATCGACATTCATCATTTATAATCAAAAATGGGGAAAAGAATTCAAATAACAAACACCTACCATGAGAAGGGATGGATTGATGACAAATAGGTTGTGATACCATCGTCGTTGAGATCATCTAACCTTGTTGGCGTAATGATTCGCAGCTTTGATTCATCGGCGTTCATCACTAAGAGTTTTCTCTAGTGTTTCTCTCAATCTTTCGCCAATGATCGACGTTCGATTATCCCAATAAAAATGGAAAAATATTTGACAATCAAAAAAATATGATGTGTTATTATTGAGTCCTACTTTCCATTTATTAATTAAATAGTTGCCCCGTTGCCGCACTACAGTGGATGTTTCTATAATAAAAATAAACTTGTGAATTTATTTTAATTTATTTTCTTTAAAACATCCAAAAAATTAACTTTTTCCCTTGACCCATACCGGTCGAGTTTAGGCTTGTTATTAGGTAAATTTGTTTCCTGGACGCAATGCTGCCCTTGGATTTTTTAATCTGGTCATCCGTTTGGAAACTGCCACACCCATGCACAATTGTTGACTCACTTAACATAAAAAAAGTTCAAACCACCATTCTGGGCTATCTGGGTCTCAGAATGATGTGTCATTTTTGCACCGAGTCTCAAGATAATTACATATAAAATTTAAATAATAATACATGGAAAATATGAGACATTACATTCACCCAACATTGGGGATTTACGTCCCCAAAAAAACACAAAGGCTACTCACAAATATGTGGGTACAGGGCACGGATCTGGGCCTCCCTCTACCACGTGCTCTCTTTAAGATTCTCATAATTCTACTAGATGCGCACCATGGGAATCATTCGCCCACAAATGATCCTCTCCTACTGATCCTCGATCTCCACTGAGTATTCAGCAAAGGTCACTCCATCCTCAATGTCCAGCTCGCCCCAGTCGATCACCTGTTATGGGTCATGCATGTACCTCCTCAACTACGTCACGTGGAAGACATCATGTACCCGATAAAACTGTGGTAGTAGATCTAGGAGATACGATACCTCACTAACTCTGTACAGTATCTGGAATGGTTCGATGAACCTCAGAGATAGCTTGCTGCCTTGGCCAAATCTCTGTAACCCTTGTCAAGGTGAGACCCGAAGAAAGACGTGGTCTCCCTCTTCGAACTCCAAAGGTCTCCATCATCTGTTAGCATAAGACTTATTATGGCTCTGTGTATTCATCATCTTCTACCACATGACCTAAAACATCTTAGTGGTAGCTCGCACTAACTCTGGACCCATGAGTTTTGACTCTCCGGGGTCGGTCTTGCAAAGCGGCGACCGGAAGGTTCTCCCATGAAAGGCCTCAAACGGTGCCATAACAATGGTGGAGTGGTAGCTATTATTGTAAGAAAAATCCACCAATGGTAGTTGGTCCTCCCAACTGTGACCAAAGTCCATGACATATGCTACCACCATATCCACCAGAACCTGAATAGTTCTCTCTATTTGACCATCTATCTTGCGATGAAACGCTGTGCTCAGGTGTAGTTGAGTCCCAAAAGCCTCCTACAATCCATTACATATCCGGGATGTGAAATGTGCATCTTGGTCTGAGACTGTTTTCTAGGGGACTCCATGAAGACTAACTATCTATTGCACATAGAGGAATCATAGGCTCTCTACAGAAATCTGCTCCCTAATAGCTAGGAAGTGGGCCGACTTGGTGAGTCGGTCAACAGTCACCCAGATGGAATCATGCCCCTTGGACATCCGTGGTAATCCTGTAATGAAGTACATTAATATTATATCCCACTTTTACTATGGAAGTTCTAGGGGTTTAGATAATCTCGCTGCAAACTGGTGCTCTGCCTTCACCTGCTGGCATGTAAGGCATCGAGAAACAAACTCTGATACTTCCTTCTTCATGCCTGACCACCAAAAATGTCGTCAGAGATCCTCGTACATATTTTTCACTCCAAGACATACCCCCAAAAGGGATGTATGAAACTACCTCAGGACACCCTCATGTAATGCCACTGTTACTACATTACATCCTCTGAAAAGATGTATGTGTGCCCCACCTTGTGAATATCCATTAGAAGAATGTCCTATGGATAACTAGGAACATAAAGCCACATAGCCGACAGATCATAGATACTCCTCCCTAACCCGCTGTAAGAGTGGATGGTTGGAAATCACCAGCTATAGGTAGGCTTCTTCTTCCATTTCCATGAAGGAAAACTGAAACATGGCTAACTGATTTGTTGTCTCACTCAACAGATGTGAGCTCGATCTTCTGGTCTGAGCATCTTCCACCTTGTTCCCCTTCCCAGGAGTATATATTATCTCAAAATCCTAGTCCTGGAGGAACTCTATCCAATTCCTCTATCTTAGATTCATATCTTTATGTGAAAAGATGTACCTGAGGCTCTTGTGGTCAGAGTAGACAATAAACCGCTCGCCCATAAGTTAGTGTCACCATATATTCAATGCGAAGACTACCATAGCCACCTCCAGATCATGGGTCTCATAGTTCTGCTCATGTGGCCAAAGATGGGGTGAACTATAAGAAATCACTACCTTCCTCTACATCAAGACACAGAAGAGCCCGGTCCCTGATGCATCGCAGAAAACTATGTACTCGACACACTCTTACGGAAATCTCATGACTGGGGTTCTCGTCAAACTCTATCTCAACTGCTTGAATGCCCACTCACACTTCTCCATCCATATAAAGTTATTCCTTTTATTGGTCAAGTATTTCATTAGTGATGATATTTGGGAGACATCATGAATGAATCTCTGGTAATATCTTGCCAATCCAAGGATGCTCCGCACCTCCGTCACGCTCTGGGGTGGATCCAAAGCTAAAACAGCATCCACCTTCACTGGGTGTACAGATACTCCATCGGTTGAGATGACATGTCCCAGAAATTAGACCTCCTAAATCCAGAACGTTCACTTTGAGAGCTTCCCATAAAGGTGGTGCTTCAGAAGTACGTCTAGAACCATCCACATGTGTCTCGCATGCTCATATCCTAACGCCGAGTACACAAGGATGTCTTTGATGAATACCACTATGAACAGGACCAAGTACAGCTGAAATATCCATTTCATCAGTCCCATGAACACTACAGTGGAGTTTTTCACACCAAAAGGCTTAACGAAGTACTCATAGTGACCGTAGTGGGATCTGAAAGTCATCTTCGGTATATCCTCATCCTGTATTCGTAACTGGTGATAGCCTGAACGAAGGTAAACCATCAAGAACCACTATGGCCCTCTTACCCGATCAAAGAGGTCATCGATCCTTGGTAGTGGATACTTGTTCTTCCCCGTCACCTGGTTCAGGTGTCGGTAATCCATGCACAACCTCAGACTCCCATTTGCCTTCTCGGCAAACAAGATATGGGCCACCCTGGGAGAAACCTTGGGTCTCACAAAAACCTTGCTCTGAAAATCCTCCAACTGCAACCTCAACTCACGAATCTCTAAGGGATCCATCCTATATTCCGATGAGGACATCAGTTTCATCCCAGGGTGTAAGGCAATGCAGAAGTCAATTTCCTGGCGGGGAGGTAATCCTGGTACATATTCAGGAAAGACTTCCTCATACTCTACCACTACTGCTGGAAACTGGGAGCTCCCAACATCCATTACTATGAGGGAAAGTCTAGAAAAGTCATGAGAAATTGGCTGCACCCTTTTATGCATAATCGCATTCTACGCTGCATCGGTTTCCCTTTCATTGAAAAAGGAAAATATCATCCTGTCACGACGGACGCACCACACTCTTCGCCTAAAACTGTCAATCTGGGCATGGGGCAAAGATAACCAATCCATACCGAGAATGACATCATAAGGCCTCGATGCTACCCCCATGAGGTTCCAACAGAAACTCTCGCCTCCAAGGGTAAGATCACACTATCTTCAAAGGTGTGTGATCATCGATTCTCCTCTCATAGATTCCTCCAAGCCTAAGGATCGAGTCAATGGTTCTACTGAAATCTCAAGGATTCGTAGAAGACATGTGGATATAAATGAATTATTGGGACCTATTTATATAATTATGGAAGATAAGGAAGAAAAGACACAGATCGTAGCTCGAATCAATCCAGGATCCCCTAGGTTGTATGCCTCAACTGCATGCAGTTATCCCCAACCCTGTCCTCTAACTCCCTAAGCCTGGTGCAGGCCTCCTGGGGTGGTAGTGGAAGTAACTCGAAACGTCTGCCACCACCGGCAGCTCGCCCTACTCCTCTGCCACGTCTACTGCCTGGAGGGTCTTTTTTCTCCACTTTTTTCCTCTGTCACAGTGGTCCATCCACCTCTTCCCTGTCAGCAGGTCGAAAGGATGGTAAATCTCTATCGATATGTCCCCTATCATCACACACGTAGCATCGCTTCTCCCTAGGCTGACGGGATCCAGCCTGAGAGCTATGTACTGTCGATCCTCTATCCTAGGTCCTCCTATGATGCCTCCTGCATCCATTTCCCTATGTCTGACACGGGCTCCCTGATGCCGGTGTCTCCGCACCTCTCTGCTTGCTGCTGACTATTGTCAGTTGTCTCTGCTCCACAAAGAAGATCTCCATCACCAAGGCCCACTCGAGCACTCCATCATAAGTCAATATGCATAGAGGCACGACACTAGCTCAGATTCCCTGCCATAGACCTCGCTCAAAAGTCGAAGCTCTATAGTACTGATCCTAGACTATATCCCTCGAGTACCGGGAGAGGTTGGTGAACCTCGATGAATAGTCAACTACTGTCATACTGCACTACTGGAGCTAGAGAAGCTCCTGGATGCATACTACTCTCAGCATAACTGGAGAGAACACCACCCTGAAGAGTTTCTCAAACTTCGTCCATGAAAGAGTATCCTTGTTGTGAGTTTGTGAGGTCAGACTCCACCATCGTCCCACCGAACCCTGAAAAAAGGCTCGCTCCTAGGATCACCATGTGGTCTGCCGGTGTCCCCACTAGACATAAAACTCTGCTCACCACCTCAAGTCGGTCCTCAACCGCCTGAGGATTGGGCTCGCCTCGGAACCTGAGGGGCCTCTGTCTCTATAACTCATAGAGAGCGCTAAGAATAAACTCATCATAGGTCATTACCGTAGGTACTATGGGTTTCTCAACTGTTGGTGGAATAGCTGGTGCACCACCTGGTGGCAACGCCTGGGGGACTAGTCCATGTATCAAAGCCTCATCACTGAGGGGGTCATCCTCAGGATCACACTGTGGAATCATAGTGGGTATGCGTCATGGAGCTATCCTATAATGAAACAAGATATACCATGGTCAATGAGTATATCTGGATAGCTGACACAAAGGATATGGAAAACCCAACCCATTCTTATATGATTCATATACCATTCTTTTATCTCCCCACAACCTGTGTCTTCTTGTACCGAGTCGAAAAGTAGGTTATCAGAGTCCTGATGTATGGATACGTAGGGAGCCACACCAACACTAGATTCTCATAGTTTTAGGGATTCCTCAGCTAGTATGGAACTTAGAAAGCTCAATCATGTCTTAGTCTTTCCTAGACTCTGTCAAAATGTTGCTCGCCTGCACAAGACATGACACACACGAGCAAAGCCCATGCAGGGGTGAGTATAAGAACACTTAGTAGAGGACCCTGAAAACCAAAGAACAGTAAATAGAATAATGGTACAGTCATCTAGGCATAGTATATGTCTACATAACATATAGAAAAACTAGATATACTCAAAACCCAAACCCGTAGTGTAGGCACAAGTCCCACAACCGCATACACCCAGCTAGGGGTTCTGTTTGAATATTCCACGAAGCAATCATTCTGGGAGAACAAACTCCATGAGTCTTATAGCTCTGATGTGCTCCATCTAAGATGTATTGTTCATTGGGAAGCGTCACGAGAGGGGGTCACACTCATTACAGGAGACACACTCTTGAACGAGAAGGTTGTGGTAGATTGATGCACTAATTACGGGATACACACTCTTGAGTGGGAAAGATCATGACACCCAGATGAGGATCACTACTAGGGCCATGGAGGATACCGCGACTCATCCGGATTTCACCTGCTAGGGAGAGGATCGAGGCCCGGTGGAGTAGGTCACATCAATGGTAGACTCTACCTAGGGTCAAGAATGGATAGAGGATCTCGATATGGGCCTCTCGGATGGATGCCTACCTCTATCAAAGAAAGTCTTGCTAAAGGGATAATACTCCTATAAAAGGAAACGATGCTTAACATTTAGGTGAATAAAAAGAAGGGGAACTAACCCAAAAAATATCCACGATGCGATGAACAAGAGGACCATGTAGTTTTCCAAAAAGTACACGATGTGTAGAAAAGTTACACGCCGTGTTGCCTGACCCCAGGTACTGCCTGTGTACAACGGTCCATGTCATAAGTCTGGTCGTATAGAAAAAAGGAGTACACAACATGTAGTATGGTGTGCACGCTGTATCTGAGTGACTGGGGTTGGCTTCGTGTACGCTAGACATGTGCTCGTACACATTTATCAACTTGTGTACTCTAACTCGTGTAATCAATACACGGGGTGGCCCACATTAGTGGCCTTACCTATAAGGCCCCAGCCTTAAACCGTACTTAATCTTGAGTTATTACAAGATTACACATTGAGGATCTTTTCAGGTTTAGAGTTTTAGAGAATTAGATCATGAAACATGCATTACATTCCAAATTTAAACAAAATGGTTACATAAAAGACAGTATTCATTCTTCCCATCAACGGAAACATATTTAAAATATAACACGGATTCTTTCTTGAAACATCCTTGACACTATCATCACATCATGTACCTTTCCCTTGACCTGTGAAAAACATTTCAAAAACTTGGGATGAGCATAAAAAGCTCAGTAAGGGTTATAAAAATATGGAAAGGAAACATGAGTTCATATATACATAAGAATGAAATCATACTTTACCCATAAAACATAGGCACTTTAACATACCTCATCAAACCATGAATAAATCATAGAAATCATAAGACATAAAGGTAACTTGAGGCATTCATAACATTCTTACGTGGGGAGTAACCCTCTTGGTTATGTTTGGAATACCCATCACAGTATATTCCCTAAATCTCTTCGTAGAAACCTTAACGTTTCACTCCTTCGCGTTACCCAATGCATTGGAGAGCTATAACGGGCTCACCCGCCCTTAGTTTATCACGGAACCACCCGTTTTCATAATAATGCCCAAGAACCATAACATAAGTGTGTCACATAAAACATGCATAAAGGAAACATAACATTTTCACATTTCAATCACAATATAACATTTTAGTATATTGAAATATTGAATCCATTCAAAAAGAAACCATTTCCAAAACCATTTAAAACATTTAATAAAGAGATTTTTGAATGAAAGTGTCCCATACCACCTTGAAGCTTTTAACATTTTAAACCATTAATATCTATATAAATAAATCCTTAAAACAATTTTGAAAACATGGATATTAATAAGAAAAAATAATTAAAACATTTAAAACGATATTTTGGTTAAAGGGGTTTTACCAAAATTAGAGACACTTGAATACAATAATCGAGGAATAACATTTAGTCAGAACTTTATAATATCATGAGAATAAAAGGATTCATGATATAATACTCCAAAGGACAGTATATACACCATATAAGAGTGAATTGGTTCATAACAACAATGAACCCTCAATAGAAATGTCAAATGTTATGAAATCCCTTATAAAGAAGGTATCCTTAAATTAAGGACAAATAAATCTCAAAAATATGTGTGACAAATATATATACACCCATTATAAGTGGATATTAAGCGTAAAATAATAAAAGTTCAATCACACATATTCAATGGATGACATATTCAATGACTACAAGTTGAACCCAAAGAAATTGAAATTGGGTTAAAAAGTTCCCTTGACAGCCTAACGGCATCACATCAAAATGAGTTGATGAGAGATAAAAAGTGTATCTCATCACTTGGACATAAATTTTCATCAATAAGGATGTATGAGAACATATCCCAACATAAAAATATGTAAATTAAAAGACCCAATAAAAGAAGTCTTTTAAAAAAGAGGAGGGTGAATGGTTCCCTTACCGACTTGGGTATCTTTCAAAACATACACCCCATGAAAGAAGGACAATAGATCATTGATGTAAATACTCATAAACGAAAGTATATTACACAAAGAGTAGAATAATGGGCAGTAAATACACCACTCAATGGAATTTGTGGCAAATGTAGCATAAATCTCACGGGAATAAAAGTGAGATGAAAAATCCCTTACGAAAACTTGGCAGCCTAACGGCGCCACATAAAACTTCCGAATATGGATTGATGAGATCAAATAGGGTATCTCATCACCTTACAATATAATGTACAGAAAGAGGAATATAAAAGAACATCCCCCAACATTAAAAATAGGAGCTTAAAAGAAGTGACATAAAGGAGAGTACTTAAAAAGAAAGAGAGAAGTTAGATCTCTTACGAAAGTTCGGCAGCCTAACGACGCCAATCAAAACTTCCAAAATGGATTGATGAGAGAGAATAGGGTCTCTCATCACATGAACATAAAAATTAAAGTAGGATTAATATAAAAGATCATCCCAATAACAAGAAACATGAGCTTTAAAAGGAATGACATAAAAGAGTGTACTTAAAAAGAAAGAGAGGAGTAAGATCCCTTACCTCGGGTCCGACTTGACTCGATCATTCTTTAACGTCCTGAATAATAAACATGAGTTAATTTCCACTTTATTAAGTTCATTATTCCTATTAGATCACTTATATCCATGTTATAAACATTATGTAAACATTTAAGTTAATAATGTTTGTTTTGTCGATATTTGGTTCTTAAGTCGAAAGTGGACTTCTTACCATTACATGTTGTTCATGTGGTCAAATGTTTATTATATCCAGAATTTTATTCATTATGTAGATATCATATATGTCATATATATCCAGTACATGCATGCATTTATAACATTACATAATCATTTAGAGGTAAGAAATGAAATGCACCGTTCATGGAGACGGTAAGCCGTACGTACGCATGAACGCTACTTTCATTTCTATTTCGTATTTTATAGAATGGAATAATAATGATATAAAGGTATATTATACTTCCAGTATAATATCATATATAATATCATATTTCTATCCTTTATACATCCCACATATGGTATTTAACGAATCAAATCACTTTGAGGGGGCGGTAGTCCGCACTTCCTTAAATGAAGATATCGCGTATACCCATAATGGAAGCCATAAAGGTAAGACAAAAATGAAAAATACAGATACATTAATAAAAAATAAACATATTATATATCATATATAAAAATAGTGACATCATAATGGCCACCATTTAAGGTGTTAAATGAGTATTGAACAATCATCGTTTCGGGAGGTAGAATTTCACCATCCACGGAAACCATATGTTCTTTAACCATTTGATGTAGTTGTGTGAGAGTTTAGCTCAAATAAATATTATAACAACATCCTAGTATATTTAAGATACATGTGTTGTTACAAAATAAGTAAATAAAAAGAGTTTAGGGGGTTGGAGAAGCAAAATAAAACAAATGAACATGAGAGATTGAATTACCTTTAAAAGTGTAACTCCTTTTGATTTGAGCCTAAAGGCTTCCTTTGAAAGGATTCTGCCCAAAGGGAATCCTCTAGGATGAGGAGAGGGATGTGGATAGAGTAAATGGTCAGGGGTTGGCCGAGCCAAAGGCTTTAGGAGTGTGTTAAATGAGGTAGAGGTGGGGGCCTTTTATAAGAGGAGAGGAGGGGCACTTTTGGAATGTAAAGAAATATTACTTTATTTGAAAATGTGTTTCGGTTTCAAAAGGTCCCACATTGATATAATTCGTGGATAAGGTGATAAGGCTTAGAAATACACTCATCCAATAAGTTTTTGACATGTTTAGTTCATAGAGTTTACATTATCTTTCCATTTTATTTAAATCGTCAAATAATGATGTCATCGCTCCATCATTATTATGTCATAAATAATTTAATTTATTTAATGTCTAAAAATTATAAAAAAATACTATGATGTAGGAAATCTTTTTATATTTCCAATGAATATTTATAATCAAAAATATTACTTGTATAACCCCACTTAAAAATTGTTTTAGTAAAACATATAATGTTTGTGTCAATTTTACTTTTACATTAAATAAAATGTTATTTATGTCATTTCCCAACCAAAGTGGATCCATGGGGTCCCCAAGTTGACCCATGGATTTTCTTGGTCGGCCATGATACAACCAATGAGGGTAAGACATGTGTCAAGCTCATCTCATTTTATTAAAGCATTATTTTTACCTTAAACTACACTAATTACCACTAATTGCGATTAAAAACTTAATAAGTTACTATTCACCAAAAAATTATTTTAATCTCATTGAACGACATTTTACTTCTTAATGACAACCATGTATGTCGGATTTTTGAAAATAAAAACACAATGATGGCAAAATTTCTTTTAAACGGAAAATCAGTTTTTATAAGTACCACTTAGTGGTTTCACTATTCATCAAAAATTGAAGTTTTTCAGAAAAATCCCAAAAATTCACCCTAAGATATATTTGATATTCTGAATTCAAAAATGAAGTCCATTTTACAAAATTCAAAACATATAAGTCACATTAATTAATTTAATAATTAATTCCCGTTGTCATGTCAAATAGCGTGTTTTATGAAACAATAAGTATAAAAAGATTGACACTAGTTTAAGTCTGATTTCAAAGTGAAATTGATTCCAACGAACACTATTGGATTTAATGGTAAAAATATTTTCTAATTTCACTTTAAAAACAATTCAAAGTATAATCTAATCATATAAATAAATTAGATTAAAAAGTGGTTTTGAATTAAAATACAACATTTTACACTATTCATTAAAAAAATGAACTTTATCGGAAAGATACCAAAAATTTACACAAAGTAAATTTTGATGTCCCGATTCTTAATAAGAGTTTTATTTGTTCCAAAAGAATGTATAAGAGTGATCAAAACTATATTTAATGACGGTTTGCCATCAAAAGGTGATAAGTGAACCTTTAGTGAAAACTAGGGCATATACGCCTAAAATTGAATTCTTTCTGTATTTTAAGCCATTATCTTTTATTGGATAAATGTAAAAACATTTAAAAACATATATAATCATATTTTAGTTATTTCTATCCATTACCGCCATTACAACGGCTACATGTTAACTACCATTTAAAATAATATTATTTTATTATTAGAGTGCAACGTAAGATTCCCAAGAAACTCGTTGTTGCGTGTTGGGTACGACATCGAGCATAGCGTCCCCTTTAAAGTTATTTAAATATTTTATTCACAAATATGGATAAATATGAAAATGTCATATTCCTTATTTACCTGGGGTGTTACATCCTTCCCCCCTTTTGGGAATTGCGTCCTCGCAATTTTAAAATTGCGCTTGGAAACATCCTTGAAAGTCCCACATCGGAACAAAAGTCGGTAAAACAAACACTTTAAAATAAATAGAGATAAGTACAAAGGTCACCCGAGTTAACCCATACTAGGATTCCAAGTATGAAAATATGGACATGGAGGAAAAAACAAAGGGTCATGTTCTGATGGAGAGTGATAGAAAACATGTTTAGGAGAAAGTTAACCACGAGAAAATCACAAACTTGTGATGGGTTAAACGGTATTCGATTCCCCAGTAAGAAAAGTTAATAGAAAACATTTTTGATTTAAGTTACTTTTTATTGAGGAATTTATTCATAAGGAAACATAATCACTTATCATATTGACTTTCAACTTTTATTAGATTCTTTACACAAACTCATATTTTCTGCAAAAGACGAGTATTTAGGAAGACTTGTTCACATTAAGAGTACTATAATCAACTTCTAGAGAATCACCTAATCCAAAAAATAGAACTATATACTTCCCATGTCTTTAACCAAAACCAAAACCAAAAAGGCTAGTATAAGATCAGATAATCCAGAAAAGGATAACCCTTTATAAAAAGAAAATCTATTCTTAATCTCCAAAATTTTTCCAAAAAAACCCAAATTTCAACGAGGACCACTTGTACATAAAATTCTTCAAAGTAAACCAAACTAAGATTGAAACCCAAATATTTGAAGGATTTAGTCACATAGTCTACCAAGTTAAATCGTAACATTTATCTCCAAACAACATCAGTTTCTCCTAAAGTCTCACATTGAAAAGTAATTATCCTAATCACATATCCTCCAAAATAAACTTACTCTTAATTCATAAAATCATATAACTAAAAAGAATCGGTCAAACTAACCAGGGACTTCACGTAGTCTAGTGGTAGGCGATAAATACCAGTCGCACTTTGGTTGTGGGTTCGATTCCCGCAGCTTTGTCCGACGCGACAGGATGTCACACGGTCTGCGTGTTGTCCTTTTTCCAAAACTATATAATTCTTAAAACATTCCCCAAAATGAGATAAAATCTTCAAGAATAATCATAACATATTTTAACCTCAATTTTATCTCATGCCCTTCATTTTCCATCATATCATATAATAACCCATAATTACCTCAAAAGTAAGGATCATATAAACCCTAATGGTTACCTTAATAATTATTACCTGAATTTCCACATCGAGTTGGCCATCTCGTACATGATGCATTAGAGAACTCACCAAGGTTCAAGTGGTTGATCATGACTCCTTGATAGTTGGTTTAGAAAAACCATGAGATTCCACATTGAATCCCCCATCTCATCGAGTATCTTAATCAGAGAACCACCATAGTTTCCTTCAAACCCATTGTCACTTTGGTGCCTGCTAGATCCAGCCATTTACTAAAACCAAAAAGGTCAGTGTGAGTATATCAACAAAACCATCATGTACTAACGAGGAAGGTAAACACTAATATATACTTACTCATTCACGTTATCTAAAACTAGGACTCTTTCTGAAATCCTAACCATTATGGTAATGTCACTTATGATTAAAGAATACCCTAACCTCTAAAGTTATCTAAACCAGCCTTTGATACCAACTATAAGGCCCCAGCCTTAAACCTTACTTAATCTTGAGTTATTACAAGATTACACATTGAGGATCTTTTCAGGTTTAGAGTTTTAGAGAATTAGATCATGAAACTTACATTACATTCCAAATTTAAACAAAGTGGTTACATAAAAGGCAGTATTCATTCTTCCCATCAACGGAAACATATTTAAAATATAACACGGATTCTTTCTTGAAACATCCTTGACACTATCATCACATCATGTACCTTTCCCTTGACCTATGAAAAACATTTCAAAAACTTGGGATGAGCATAAAAAGCTAAGTAAGGGTTATAAAAATATGGAAAGGAAACATGAGTTCATATATACATAAGAATGAAATCATACTTTACCCATAAAACATAGGAACTTTAACATACCTCATCAAACCATGAATAAATCATAGAAAACATAAGACATAAAGGTAACTTGAGGCATTCATAACATTCTTATGTGGGGAGTAACCCTCTTGGTTACGTTTGGAATACCCATCACAGTATATTCCCTAAATCTCTTCGGAGAAACCTTAACGTTTCACTCCTTCGCGTTACCCAATGCATTGGAGAGCTATAACGGGCTCACCCGCCCTTAGTTTATCACGGAACCACCCGTTTTCATAAGAATGCCCAAGAACCATAACCTAAAAGTGTCACATAAAACATGCATAAAGGAAACATAACATTTTCACATTTCAATCACAATATAACATTTTAGTATATTGAAATATTGAATCCATTCAAAAAGAAACCATTTCCAAAACCATTTAAAACATTTAATAAAGAGATTTTTGAATCAAAGTGTCCCATACCACCTTGAAGCTTTTAACATTTTAAACCATTAATATATATATAAATAAATCTTTAAAACAATTTTGAAAACATGGATATTAATAAGAACAAATAATTAAAACATTTAAAACGATATTTTGGTTAAAGGGGTTTTACCAAAATTAGAGACACTTGAATACAATAATCGAGGAATAACATTTAGTCAGAACTTTATAATATCATGAGAATAAAAGGATTCATGATATAATACTACAAAGGACAGTATATACACCATATAAGAGTGAATTGGTGCATAACAACAATGAACCCTCAATAGAAATGTCAAATGTGATGAAATCCCTTATAAAGAAGGTATCCTTAAATTAAGGACAAATAAATCTCAAAAATATGTGTGAAAAATATATATACACCCAATATAAGTGGATATTAAGTGTAAAATAATAAAAGTTCAATCACACATATTCAATGGTTGACATATTCAATGACTACAAGTTGAACCCAAAGAAATCGAAATTGGGTTAAAAAGTTCCCTTGACAGCCTAACGGCATCACATCAAAATGAGTTGATGAGAGATAAAAAGTGTATCTCATCACTTGGACATAAATTTACATAAATAAGGATGTATGAGAACATATCCCAACATAAAAATATGTAAATTAAAAGACCCAATAAAAGAAGTCTTTTAAAAAAGAGGAGGGTGAAAGGTTCCCTTACCGACTTGGGTATCTTTCAAAACATACACCCCATGAAAGAAGGACAATAGATCATTGATGTAAATACTCATAAAAGAAAGTATATTACACAAAGAGTAGAATAATGGGAAGTACATACACCACTCAATGGAATTTGTGGCAAATGTAGCATAAATCTCACGGGAATAAAAGTGAGATGAAAAATCCCTTACGAAAACTCGGCAGCCTAACGGCGCCACATAAAACATCCGAATATGGATTGATGAGATCAAATAGGGTATCTTATCACCTTAAAATATAATGTACAGAAAGAGGAATATAAAAGAACATCCCCCAACATTACAAATAGGAGCTTAAAAGAAGTGACATAAAGGAGAGTACTTAAAAAGAAAGAGAGAAGTTAGATCTCTTACGAAAGTTCGGCAGCCTAACGGCGCCAATCAAAACTTCCAAAATGGATTGATGAGAGAGAATAGGGTCTCTCATCACATGAACATAAAAATTACAGTATGATTAATATAAAAGATCATCCCAATAACAAGAAAGATGAGCTTTAAAAGGAATGACATAAAAGAGTGTACTTAAAAAAGAAAGAGAGGAGTAAGATCCCTTACCTCGGGTCCGACTTGACTCGATCGTTCTTTAACGTCCTGAATAATAAACTTGAGTTAATTTCCACTTTATTAAGTTCATTATTCCTATTAGATCACTTATTTCCATGTTATAAACATTATGTAAACATTTATGTTAATAATGTTTGTTTTGTCGATATTTGGTTTTTAAGTCGAAAGTGGACTTCTTACCATTACATGTTGTTCGTGTGGTCAAATGTTTATTATATCTAGAATTGTATTCATTATGTAGATATCATATATGTCATATATATCCAGTACATGCATGCATTTATAACATTACATAATCATTTAGAGGTAAGAAATGAAATGCACCGTTCATGGAGACGGTAAGCCGTACGTACGCATGAACGCTACTTTCATTTCTATTTCGTATTTTATAGAATGGAATAATAATGATATAAAGGTATATTATAATTCCAGTATAATATCATATATAATATCATATTTCCATCCTTTATACATCCCACATATGGTATTTAACGAATCAAATCACTTTGAGGGGGCGGTAGTCCGCACTTCCTTAAATGAAGATATCGCGTATACCCATAATGGAAGCCAAAAAGGTAAGAAAAAAATGAAAAATACAGAAGCATAAATAAAACATAAACATATTATATATCATATATAAAAATAGTGAAATCATAATGGCCACCGTTGAAGGTGTTAAATGATTATTGAACAATCATCGTTTCGGGAGGCAGAATTTCACCATCCACAGAAACCGTATGTTCTTTAACCATTTGATGTAGTTGTGTGAGAGTTTAGCTCGAATAAATATTATAACAACATCCTAGTATATTGAAGATAATGGTGTTGTTACAAAAGAAGTAAATAAAAAGAGTTTAGGGGGTTGGAGAAGCAAAATAAAACAAATGAACATGAGAGAATGAATTACCTTTAAAAGTGTAACTCCTATTGATTTGAGCCTAAAGGATTCCTTTGAAAGGATTATGCCCAAAGGGAATCCTCTAGGATGAGGAGAGGGATGTGGATAGCGTAAATGGGCAGGGTTTGGCCGAGCCAAAGGCTTGAGGAGTGTGTTAAATGAGGTAGAGGTGGGGTCCTTTTATAAGAGGAGAGGAGGGGCACTTTTGGAATGTAAAGAAATATTACTTTATTTGAAAATGTGTTTCGGTTTCAAAAGGTCCCACATTGATATAATTCGTGGATAAGGTGATAAGGCTTTGAAATCCACTCATCCAATAAGTTTTGGACATGTGTAGTTCATAGATTTTACATTATCTTTCCATTTTATTTAAATTGTCAAATAATGATGTCATCGCTGCATCATTATTATGTCATAAATAATTTAATTTATTTAATGTCTAAAAATTATTAAAAATACTATGATGTAGGAAATCTTTTTATCATTCCAATTAATATTTATAATCAAAAAGATGACTTGTATAACCCCACTTAAAAATTGTTTTAGTAAAACATATCATGTTTGTGTCAATTTTACTTTTACAATAAATAAAATGTTATTTATGTCATTTCCCAACCAAAGTGGATCCATGGGGTCCCCAAGTTGACCCATGGCTTGTCTTGGTCGGCCATGATACAACCAATGAGGGTAAGACATGTGTCAAGCTCATCTCATTTTATTAAAGCATTATTTTTACCTTAAACCACACTAATTATCACTAATCGCGATTAAAAACTTAATAAGTTACTATTCACCAAAAAATTATTTTAATCTCATTGAACCACATTTTACTTCTTAATGACAACCATGTATGTCGGATTTTTGAAAATCAGAACACAATGATGGCAAAATTTCTTTTAAACGGAAAATTAGTTTTTATAAGTACCACTTAGTGGTTTCACTATTCATCAAAAATTGAAGTTTTTCAGAAAAATCCCAAAAATTCACCCTAAGCTATATTTGATATTCTAAATTCAAAAATGAAGTCCATTTTAAAAAATTCAAAACATATAAGTCACATTAATTAATTTAATAATTAATTCCCACTGTCATGTCAAATAGCGTGTTTTATGAAACAATAAGTATCAAAAGATTGACACTAGTTTAAGTCTGATTTCAAAGTAAAATTGATTCCAACGAACACTATTGGATTTAATGGTAAAAATATTTTCTAATTTCAATTTAAAACCAATTAAAAATAAAATCTAATCATATAAATAAATTAGATTAAAAAGTGGTTTTGAATTAAAATACAACATTTTACACTATTCATTAAAAAATGAACTTTATCGGAAAGATACCAAAAATTTACACAAAGTAAATTTTGATGTCCCGATTCTTAATAAGAGTTTTATTTGGTCCAAAAGAATGTATAAAAGTGATCAAAACTATATTTAATGACGGTTCGCCATCAAAAGGTGATAAGTGAACCTTTAGTGAAAACTAGGGCATATACGCCTAAAATTGAATTCTTTCCGTATTTTAAACCATTATCTTTTATTGGATAAATGTAAAAACATTTAAAAACATATATAATCATATTTTAGTTATTTCTATCCATTCCCGCCATTGCAACGGCTACATGTTAACTACCATTTAAAATAATATTATTTTATTATTAGAGTGCAACGTAAGATTCCCTAGAAACTCGTTGTTGCGTGTTGGGTACGCCATCGAGCATAGCGTCCCCTTTAAAGTTATTTAAATATTTTATTCACAAATATGGATAAATATGAAAATGTCATATTCCTTATTTACCTGGGGTGTTACATTACCAGGCCATGTGATTGAGTAGATGGTTGTGTACTCCATCCCATGTCTATGTAACCCTGGATACACATTGAGTTCTACGTAGCCACCTCTTCCATGATGTACTCGTCATGTCGGCTAAATCTGTGTAGTCCAACCCATGTCCATATACTTCCCAAAATACACTCCGAGCTTCGGGGATAGTCTAACATGATGTGCGATTCCTCTCTGACCCCCGAAACCCTAGTCGCTGCTGCTAGTACTACACGACATGTTCTTCTGATGTACATGATGTGTATTCTATAAATTTCCAGAAACACGAACCTCTGTTGTCGCGCCTTCCGAGCTACCTTGTTCCTCTATTCGATTGTCTGATCACCACGAAACTCCCATGTTTTGGTCACCCTGACACCACGAAGCCGGTTCTCATGTTTGCAGACCTCTGATCAGCTCCGAAAACATGTTTTGATCTTTCTATGTGAAGAACTCTTGTAGAGATACCATTCCTAATCCGGTCTGATTCGTCGTCTTTCATCATCATCGCACCTCCGCAAGTTCGTTGTGGTGTCGATTCTTCAACTTGGGATTGTTGCGTTGCATAAAGGATGCACAATGATCTATTGTTTGTCACCCTGCATAAAACATGAATAACATGAAGAATGAAGGAAAAAAATTCAATATAACCAATTGAGGAACGAACCTCCACCGTCGTTCATCACAACGTTGATCTTCTCCTATTAGTAGGCTTAAACAAGTCAAAATCAAACAACAACTTTTCAACATTGATTAATTCCTCAAATCATCCCAATAAAACCCTCCCACAAGAATGAACGAATCTGTGGATCAACTTGTTTGTGGTTGATCTGAATTCATCTTTTAAAATCAAAAATGGGGAAAATAATTCAAATAACTAACCCCTACATCAAGAAGGGACTGATCGATGGAGAAGGGTTTGTGCTACCGTGATCATCGAGATACTCCAACCTTGTTGGCGCAGTGATTCGCAGCTTCGATCTGTCGCCGTTCATCAACAAGTGTTTTCTCCAGCATTTCCCCCAATCATTCACCAATGATCAACACTCGATTATCCCAATAAAAAGGGAAATGTACTTGACATTAAAAAAATAGGATGCGGTGTTAATGATTCCAAATTTCCATTCATGAGTTATTATGACGCGCCATTTATTAATGAAACAGCTGCCCCATTGTCGCGCTGCAGCGGATGATTATATAATAAAAATAAACATGCAAATATAATTTATTTTCTTTTATTTAAAATTTCTGAAAATTACCTTTTTCCCTCGACCTGTACCGGTTGATGTTAGGCTCGTTCTTAGGTAAATTCGTTGCCCCATATGTAATGTTGCCCTTAGTTTTTTTAATCTAGGCATCCATTTGAAAACTGCCACAACCGCGCACATGTGCCGGCACATTTAACTTAACAAAAGTCCAAACCACCATTCCAGGATCACTCGGCCTCAAGAATGATGTTTCGTTTTTGCACCCGGTCTCAAGATAATTCCATATAATATTTAAAAAGTAATACATATAAAATCAGAGACATTACATCATGGAACGAACTTTTCTTCAAATAAAAAAATGGTTAAAATTAAAATTCATGAATTTTCATAATAAAAAAAAGAATGTTAACATAAAATAAATAACTAGAAAAGATAAAAAAAAAGTGACAACAGTACATACACCTTCATATTAATGGAAATTTTATTTTTTAATATTATAAAATAGAAGACTGGTTTTTTAACATAAATCCTTGATTGAATGATTTATGATATAATAATCATACATGTGTTTCACCCCACAACCTATGAAGTGTAATCCTACAATACCATACTATGATACATAAACATACAAATTTAAAGATCATCTATAATTAAAATATGTCTTCTGCATGTTACGAATCAAACTGGTGTGTGACATGTTATAGAGACACATAAGAATACCAACTTAGAAAAATTAAAATTATAGAGAAATTAAATTCCTATCATAAATGAACTTTTTGATTTATATGTAATAAATTGTATTTATTTTCGCAAAATAAGTTGTAAAAATTTAAAAATAATTAAAATTAAATAGCAATGATGAATCTGCCTATATGATGGAATATGTTCTGCATGCTAAGTTGGTATCTCAAGGAATGTTGAAATGCTCTACGAAAATTGAAATGGGGAAACTTATTTAGAGAAGTAGAAGTTTGTCTAAACTGAAAATGTATTTCAGCTAATGGAAATCCTGATATAGATATAACTGTCAAATGCAATCACAAAACAATAAAAAGATGAACATTGATTTATATTACAAAAATAGAGAGCTCCTGTTTTTGAAAGTAGAGTATTACACCAACCGAAAAACTAATAATATGTAATCAACAAACATATCTTTAAAAATCACTTATCGTAATAGGAGATTCCAAATCAACATCACATGGAGAAGAATCTTCATCAAGACACTGTAGAATATATTTATTTATTCAAAAAATAAATATCATCCTCTATAGATAAAGCAAGATGTGATTGTAAATTCTATGTTATAATATATGAAAATACAACATTGAATGTTTGTCCCATAACTCCAAAAATGTTACGTTTAAAAACCAATAATATCCAAATTTCATGAAATTAAATGGAATATGTTTCTTCCATCTAACACCTAATTGTAATCATTTTTCATGCATCTACCTCCCCTTAATTCAAATATTTGATGAGCTCCTCTTTGATTTCATATTTTAAAACCACCGTATTATTATAGTTTCATTAGGCAACCATACTGGTGTTGACTTCAAATTATTTATTTGTATGTAATGTTGATGATAGAAGGGTACTTTAAACCAAATTCAAATACTCTAATAATATGGGACCATGTCCATGGCATGTATGGTGAACAAATTATATGCTACATGACATTATAAAATCTCTCCATTGAAAACAATGAACTTTTGACATCAGAATCATCATATAGAATTTGTAATCAAATTATTAGGGTTTGCTATGTGAAACCAGGACATGAAATTTATTAGCGTAATTGAATCAAAATTAAAAATATATATTAAAAACATTTTGGATATGAAAATCACCCACACTGGAAATGGATGAAAGAACATCGATATACACATTCCAGCTTTAAATATAATCAAGAGTGACTTGCAGGTAGAAAAAAATGGCAAAACCCATACCATGTCATCCATTAATGCAGATACCAGACGTGTTTCCATCCACTGTAACATTAAGAGATCAATTACTTCACCATAATGTTTTCCAACAAATTAAACCCCATAATTCAGTCCAACCAGGCATTTTAGAGGTTCAAAATCACAGAAGGATTCACCTTTTCGTATTTTCATAGTGTTAATTCTTAAATCACATTTTCCAATTACAACATCAAGAACATCCTATAAGAAATATTTTTGGAGTTGTTAAACTAAAAAATTGAGTGACTTGAGTGCAAATATAATACTTTTTTAGAAGATACAAGCTTCTGAAAATCAATAAAGAGGGGAAAATATATTGATCATTAAATTGTAAAGCACACATCTACCTTCATGTGGAAATTACTTAAATTTTTTGGATGTATTGAATCTTAATATCCTAATATTTGAAGAGTAGTGACAACATTGCATTAATATTTTTGGTTTATCCCCATCATCTAGACTTTCAAAAAAATTCCAAACATAATACCTTCTATATATGCTCACACTGTATGGAAATAAATTAATCAATTTGAGAGACAATGATGGATGGACTTAGACTAAAATTTTGACAGATGCCTTTCTAAAAGCCAAGCATGTAACTCTCTGTGAGAAAATAGATAAATTAGAAAAATAAAACATCCAGAAAAAGATGTTAAAACATGATGAACTAATATGTGATGTAAACACATAAAAAAGATGTTATAAACATTATATGGATCATTAAAAACAAATAAAAATGGAAAAATGTCATGAAGTATCAATGCAAGAAGATCTTTCAGAAAACAATGTTAAGATATTTCATTAACCCTTATGTAAACAACAGTCTAATAATGTTTTTTCAGAAAAAAATAATCCATAAATCAAATAAAAAATAAATGAAATGATTAAACTATAGCATTACATTGAAATTATAGCTAAATATTAGAGTTAATTTTTTCAAATTTCACATGAATGGAATAGTGTAGTTCCTACTGAATCTGTTCAAGCATTGGAATCTGACAAGAGTAGGGTAATAATTCTTATGTGGTTAACATATGAACACACTGAGAAGTAATGTTATTACAAATAAAATATGATGAGAAGAAAACTTTTCATACATTATATGTCGTATTGAATTTAATTTATCACCTAAATCTAGGAAATATATTATTTTCTAATCATATTTTTCATGCCATAATGTTGGTCTACGTATTGTACCTACAGAAAAACATCATTCAAAATAAAGAAAAGTTTTAAAACACATCTAAAAAATTACTATAGTCATTATTTTTATTATGATAATAATTTCTATAAATATGAACAATTGTGCTGGAGTAATCATAATTCAGAAATAATGTACTGATATTTTTGGAGTCACACCAACTTTAGTATCCTATGATGGCCAACAAATGAGCCACTACATAAAAAAGCCTCAAGAGCCACATAAAATCATTTATCATAAGAACGCAGTTAAAAATACTTTAGTGAAGAACTTTAATGTAATAATCTACTTTAAGTTATTACAAACTATAAGGAAACACAAAATTCAAGTAAATAAACAAACCATGTGCTTTTATACATTGAGTTGGTTTCTTGAAGTACAAATTAATCCTTCGAAAGAAAATTCATATATAGTAGAAAAAGTATTAATCACTAAAAATATTGAAATCAAGAGTATCAGCCAAACACACATATGAGCATGCTTGATAATGCATGATTGCAAAAAGAAATTTTATTCCGCGTAAGGAAACAACATGCATGATAATATTATCTTCAAGGTAAATGCAATCTCAAAAAATTATAATGCAATATAAACTTCAATATAAACTGCAATATGTTGTTATTCTGAAACAACTATAAAAACAAGAAAGTAAATTGCAATTTCAGCACAACATGAACTAATATGAAGTGCAACATAAAGTGAAATGTCAAATTAAATATAAATGGACGTATAAGAAATATAAATCAATATATTTAAGTATAAAATTTTTTATAGAGATTAACAGAGAAGTAGAATATGAATTTTTATATTAAATAAATATAAACAAATAGATCCCTAAAACAACTTCAATAAAATTACATAATGAGGCAACAAAAACCCTATCATTACTACTCAAATAGGTTAATTAAACAGTAACTAAATTACACGAGGAGAACATACCATAATGGTAATGACCAGCATTTCAGCATCCATGAATCAAAAAAGAGATGTATAAATTGACAAAGTGATGAATAAGACATTTAGAAAACTTCAATAAATTTACAGAATGAAGAAACAAAAACCCTTTCATTACTACTCAAATAGGTTAATTAAATATAACCTAAATGGCATGAGTAGAACATACCATAATGTGAATGGCCACCATTTCTACATCTCTGAATCAAAAAATAGATTGATTAATTGAAAAAAAGATTAATAAAAGTTCGAATGATTTCAAATCTATAAAACTATAAATTTGAAGAACATACCTTTATGTATAGTAGTGAGACTTCATCCAATAATTATGTTAAATGTAATACTTAATACCGGAGATTAATTGTATAGAGCTGTTACAAAGGAAAAAAATCCATATATTGTATGCATCTTAAAATGGTTAAATATGTGTGAAGAGTAAATTTACACCCATCATAGATAGTTAAATCCCATTAAAATCCATGCATAATGAAAAAATCTCAGTAAAGATCCACCGGAAAAAAAGCATTGAAAACTCCATCATACAGTTACACATAAAACCTGGAACAATGCGAATTGTGGTTTCTAATATAAAATGATCAAACAAATAATTAGAGTTATATCCCACTAACCCTGACATGAATTGAATTATTGAATACATCATAGAGACAGATGAATGTCAATATAATAATTATATTATACAGTTGAATCAGCTTACTTAGAAATAAGTGTAGATTTCCAAGGTACGAAATTCATATGAGCTGACACCTTCTGATAGAAATACATGTTCCTCAATGTGAACAAAACTCATGAAATCCAAACAATGCACATATTGATAAATATGACATGTATATTATAATTATTTCAAACAATGGGTTTATATTAGAAATTTTTGAAAATGAAAATAAAGTTAGATAAATGATATCTTAAGAAATATCACATGATAAAAAAAACAAAAATAAAAGTATCTTTTTCCGAGGAAAATTATGATTAGAAGATGATGAGAGATATGTAGTAAAAATAATTCTCAGTGATGTAGTATTAAATAAACCAAAAATTAAATCCATTTAGAAAAAAATTCAGATATAATGGATTATATAAATTATAAATTTGAATAGCGCAGATTGTGAAAAAAAATCAAATAAAGAGATAAAGTAAATTAAACTAAAAAGAACACTCCTGGGATTGGAGAATATAATACACATAACATTTGAAAATGACCAATTTTTATTCTATATTTGGTGTGCATATACAGAAAGAACAATATTTGTTCCAAAATTGAATCTGTATTAAACGAACTTATGAATAAATCATAGGAGAACCTAAACACTGAATTTTGTAGAGTAAAGAGACAATTTTGTTAGGGTGTACATATAACAAAACTTATGCAGTGAAGTAAAAATTTAGGGTCAGTGAAGGTACATAGTCGTAAAAAAATAACAAACCATGAAATCCATTATATTATATTATTGCAAATATAAACTGAAGGAAGTGGATCCCTAATTCCAGATCCTGGAATACATATAGTTTAAAACAGTATGGAAATTTTGTATGAAAATAGTCTGATAATAGAGTGAAAGGCCAAGATAAATGTTAAATGGATAATAGAAAGAGAAAATTACCTTTTTTGAGAGATATATGAGTTTATTATAGATCTTGGGTTCCACGAGATGAAACGTTTTCGTAGCAAGAGGATTGGTTTTCTATAAGAATTTCATTAACCCGCTGAGATATGGTTTCAAGGATAGAGATGACAGTTTAGATGACAGGGGATTTAGGGTAGGGTTCATATATTTTGGTGGAGCATATAGGTTCATGTGAGGCAACAATGATTCTGGGGAAAATACTTGTGGCTGTGGAGGGAAGTGAAAACGCGGTCGTTGGATGGAGAATATGAGCAGCCGAGAAACTGTGAATGGAAATAAATGGGTGAGATTGAACACGATAGAGAGGTATGATGAAACTAGAAGAATGAGTAAGATGATCTGCAAGAACAATGAACTATAAGAAACTCAAGAGGTGGATGATGTCGATGATGGGAGTTTTGGTAACCCTAGGTCATGATATCTTAATACCAACAACATCCGGGAAAAGGAAAAATGTGGAGACTATAGTGGATAATGGGAGAAGACAGTGGTCGGAGATAGCGGGATACTAACGGTTGGTATAACGGGAGAGGGAGGATGACAGAGGGGGTGTGGGCAATCTCGGTGAAGACTTGTGATAATCATTGTGGGACTGGAATAGGGAATCTAATAAAAGGAGACCCTGTGGGGTGGAGCGACGTGGATATACGGAGGAGAGATTCTTCTAGAATAACTGACATATAAGAACATGGTTTGGACACGTGGATATTTCAAATCTAGTATTAGTATATATAGTATATGTCAATTTCCTCCATGAGATTCCAATCTAGAACATTATTGAATGTAAATAGATACATCATAATGACCTAATAACAAATATTTGATTGAAGAAAAATATTAAACCACATGACATCATTTCTTAATTAATCAATAACAAAGGAAGAAAAAGATCTTGTTTACATAAATTATTTGCATACTGATACACTAAAAAATATCCATATTAGTTTTTACGAAACTACATAGACATAGAAAACACAATCTATATTTGATATAATATATCTATGGAATGGGTTTGTAATTCTTTCAACATCACATACCCATAATTCTATAATATAACTATATCATTATAGCATCTATTGATATTCCACACATTCTGAAAGACATCACAAAAAAAATTTATATAATATAGGATCTCAAGAAACTTGAATATTATTTAAATCTACCCCAAACAATCCATTCCTATGAGGATAATTCTTTCATCATTAATATAGTGATTGTTGATGAAGAAAAAAATGATTATGGTCTCTAATATTTTCCCTTTTAGCTACAAGATCAGTTGCTTATACATGATCAATAATATAAAATTTGTCAAAAAATTTGACCACATGCACTAATGAATCTACAAGGATCATGCCAACTGGATGATTCACATGCTATTGTTCATCATCATCTCTAACATGTAGGCTGAACATACAACTTCTTGGGGGTGCAGTAAAACACCATTTCAATTGAAAAAAAAGTATAGAACATATCTGAGAAAGAGAATAATAAACTCTTTCAACCATCTATCTAGATGGGAACACAAATATCATGTCCCTAATTCGTAAATAAAAGAATTAAATCAATTTTAAGACTCATAGAGACTTTTCACATCTATCAATTTTAATTTATGGATCACTATAATTATATAAATATAGAAAATTTCACATGGCCTCCACTATAGATCCAAATAATCTAATCAATTTCCAATGATTCTATCTCAAGTTCCATACAGATATTTATATTCAAATAAAATCTCCCATTAATAACATGTTTTCATAAACCAAACCAAATATCCAGTAAAATAGTACCAAAATAAATGATTGAATTCCCAAAGAGCATTGTATATCCCCATGGTCAAGATCTATGGTCAAGGAAAATAAAAATGAATAAGGGGAATGATGTTTCATCAAAAATAAAAAACATGTACATTATTATTGATAAACAATTGGGTTCTTAAAAAAATATCAACAAAAAAGTACCAATAAGTATATATTTTAATAAAAAAATATAGAATAAAAAACTAAAAAATCACAGAATTCAAATATGACCTCATTATTTATCACCACTGATTATATATTCCATTATATCATAAGGAAATAGTCCGGGAAAATGCAAAATACCAAACCATGTTTTTTCAAAAGTATCAATGAATATATGATATATTAAATGAAGATACCACAAAAAATAATTCTAATGCATTCATAATATGAAAGGAATGGCTAATAATAAAATCAATAAACAACATTCATAAAAAACAAACAGTCTTCATTATTGGATCAGGATTATGAAATATTAATATTAACTAGTAAATATAATGACTTTATTTACATGATTCCTTCAATTAATAGGATATATAGTAATGGTATACAGTCAATACAATATTTACATGATAAATATATCCATGATAATAATGGGGAAATAAATTAAAGATAATGATACGTCAAAATTTTGATAAATATTTATATAGAATAAAATTTTAATGAATTGAAAATATTCCATATGAACATGTGATAAATGAAATTTAAATTAGTAAATGCTAAATTATTTGTGTTAATTCATGCAAAATAGTTTTTTATATAATAGAATATATTTCATGATTTTTTGGGATAATGGTTGTGGAACTTTTAAAATAGCATCAATTAACCTTTTATAATATTATCATAAAAATATTAAAAAACCACTTCAGAAATGCTTCTAAAAAGGTCACAAAGAAATATTAAAAAAATATTATGTGTAAAATAAAATAAATGTTTTTTTCCAGGAAAATAAATGATTCCAAATTAATGAAATATATATTGGATGAAAATAATATATTAAAATCAAATGTTACAGGATTATTAATATATTGGGAAAATAATATCTCATTATTTTTAGATAATTCTGAAAAAGAATATTCACAAAATAAATGGATTAGTATAATCATTGAAAAACCATATAAACCTATTAATAATTCAAATTATCAAATAATTTTTATGATTGTATAAAATTACTATCATGTAGTTAATGTAAAAAAAGTTATTTCAATAATTTATAAAATATTCCAAAATGGTATCATTTGTAAAATAATAAAAATATATCATTTTTTAGTATTTGTAAAAATGTAAAATCTTTTTGAAAATGACCCTAAAAAATATATTATTTTTTTGAATAACAATTTTTATGCAATGTAAAAAATAAGTACATCAAATATAAATATTTCAAACTGAAGAGTAAAAATAAGGGTTTATTTTCTTTTAAAAATTATATTTTTTTGTTTTTTATCAAAATTCTCTAAATAAAATTAGATGACATTAAAAAAATAAAAAAAATAATATAAGATATTATATTGGATTTATTTTATAAATATCATTTAATTTTCCAAATGAAAATTTTATAAAAAAAAATGATCATGAATAAAAATGTTATTGTAAATGCGACTCATACCATAAATTATTCTTGTTCGAACACATTCCAACAACTTTCATAATATTTTTTTTATTCTTCACACACACACACACACACACATATATATATATTTGATCCATATATATATATATATATATCTATATTTATATATATAATCTATCCCTTACAACCTTTTACCCACATAATCATAAATATAATTTAAAATCAAGTATTTAGGTTTTAACTGTTCTATTTCCCTAGTACATTTGGTTTCAAAAATTCCTGATAAAACTTTTATTAATGTTTTAATAGTATATATAATGTAAATAATTTATTATATATCATATGATAAAATTTAATACACTTTTTTAACCACCATGTAAGGATGCTTCGAAAAAAGAAATATTTAATTCTTGGAGGGTATATTATGTTCCGACACATGTAAAATATTTTTACATTTCGATTGTTGGATTAAATTAAATAATATAATTATTTTTCATTATATATACATAATAATATCTTAAATAATTTTTTTTATTTAATACCTTATGTGTTACCATCTATGTGACATGCCGATAAAAATGTAATATATCAATTATTTGAGGTGGAAGTCTTCTTGTAATCCTTACGGTTATTCTCATTTTATATTGGATTTCATGATAAAAATTAGATAGTATTTTATGATTATAAAAATATTATTATATCCTAAATTTCGTGTATATATATATATATTAAATTCAATAATATATTAAAACATATAGTTCAGATGAATAAAAATGAAATATATCCCATTATAGAGGAAATAATTTGAATTTATGCCTGAGAAACATGTTCTATATCCATTATATGAATATAGATAGAAAAATTTCCAATAATATAAAAAATTTATTACAAGATATATAAGTAATTTTTTTTAATTTGAATTGGTTATATAATAAAATTTTGTGTTTTAAGAATAATGGAATTAAGACATCATTACAAAAACATTTACATATTCATTAGATTATCTCATAATAAAACATCATAATGATTCATTAATGGGGATTTGAGTAATTAATGTACAAATATGACGTAAATAAGGTTGTTTTAAGGGTACATGAGTAGATCATGATCAAGATAATGGATATTTTATTATGTTTTTAATTGAGGATATGAAATGAAATATTATAAGTAATATGAGTTGAACTCATGTAAAAACCATTTGTATTAAAATAACATGAAGTCAATTTTAGGGTAATGTGTAATATAAAAAATATGATATTTTCATAAAAGGGTTATACATGTTTAAATAGACACAAAAAATAAGATTACTAAATTTATAAGTGATAATTTTTTCCTTATGTCATAGGTAACCCCCCCCACCCTCGTTAAACCATTTTTACCCTTAAAATTGGTGAATCAAATTTACCATGTGAAGACATTTTGATGAAAAAATTCGTCTTTGATGATATAAAATAATATTTAATATGATGATTCATAATATTTAATTCCTTTTTAAATATTAATGTTATAAATTCAGAAAAATAAATTAATATAACTATGAAAATTGCAATGACAACTCTTTTTTGATAATTTACATTTAAGATTAAAAGTTATTTTACACATAAATAATGTATTAAATTCATTAATATCGATCGTAATTGTTTCTGAATGAAACCGTTATATTTTAATGACATAAATAACAATAAAATACTAAATTTTACATTCTAAATTATTTATTTATGAATATGCTCAAAGAGAGGACTTTTATTAAAAAGTCTTTACATGTGGCTTAAAATGTCTTTCATATTTTTCTTAATTAATCTCAATATTTTTAAACTATTTATTAATATATATACATATTCCATCAGTGTTTTTTTATTAAAATTAAATTTATTTATATAATAATGATGTCAAAAAAGTTATAATATTTATAAAAATAATAGTTCTCACTATTACCCTAAAAATAAACCTTTTAAAAATAATCCATCTAGTCCCCCACATAAAATTTGATAAGAAGAACTCCAAATTAATGTTCTTTTAATCAAATTTTAATTTTAATGTATATAATTTTATTTATCACATGAAAATAATAAATAAAAAGAAAATAATCTTTTACTGATTACCAACAATTAAAAACAACATGTTCACATAATATTTTTTCAAATAATGTTATAATCAATGAATATTAATATATTAATGCATAAATCAAACTTTATTAAAAGTATAACTTCATTTAAATACAGAACACTCAATAACTATTCCATAAAAAAATTTATTTTTATCATTGAATGATTATAATCAATTATTATAATTATTTATTTTATATCAAATAAAATGAAAAAATCAATGAAAAAATTATAAATTTTTTTAATATATTTATATATCACTAATTGTTTATTATTATTATTGTAATTATAATATATTTGGTATTGTTTTTAATCTATTAAGAGAGTTATAATATATTTATAATTGTATTATTTTAATGGAAAATGATTTCTTGAATCTCATGATGTTATATTTAGGGACATAGTGGGATGGTCATGGGATGACTCCTAGATCACAATTAAAGAAAAAAATTCATTTTGCATCTATCATGAAAATTACATGAATATGGAATGATACGCTGTCCGTGTGGATATGTTTTTTGAGATATTTCCGCAAAATGAATTAATATTTGTTGAAAGTAACTAATGATCTATTTTTAATGTTTACCAAAAATTATTATTAGGGATGATTAAATTAATTTGGATTAATGGGGTAGCCTGATTTATAATATTTAATTGGTGCAATTTTATTTGTTTGATTTAATAGTTAAATGAATATTTTTTTTTAAAAAATATTTGTTACCATGTATATATTTTATACACGAATTTTTATATAAATCTAACTAGAATTTTAGTTTCACTATAAATGACATACAAAATCAATGAATTTTAAATTATTATGGTATTTTGATTGATCATTTTTTATGAAATCCTCAAACAAAATTTAAAGGAAAAAGAAACATAAATTAAAGTACCTTTTCTCGCATGGTTTTGAATTTAAAAAAACCATTGAAATCATATCTAAAATTTCTTTTACAATGTAATATTATGATTTTTTTGATAAAATTATTTTTCGGGTTTTTTAAACTAGAAAATTGTTTATTCGTCAACTGGGTGGTAAAATTTTGACAATGGATATTTGAATAGTTTGGATTTTTAAATTATTTTTCATTAAATATTATTTATGTGAATGGTTTAATATATGAATTTTGGATAATTTGATTGTTCCTTATGATAGAGGAATGGAGATAAGGTATTTTATTAAGTTTCAATAATCTAATTATGTGAATTGATTATTTCACAGTTATAACTACATGTGTTTTATTTTCTATTGGTAATTATTTTTTATAGGGACTAATCAATCATATTTTTTACGTATACATGGATTTTACATATAAACCATACTAATATTGGACTTCATAATGGTTTTAGAGTACTATGATGATTATAGTTATTGAGTTAAAGTATGGTGATTATTTTAAGATATAGTACCATAATAGTGATGAATTTGAAATGTCGATATATTGGGATATTTTTGGGCATGAATAGTTTATATTTGTTTTGATAAATTATGTTTTTTATTATTCTTATAATATATTTTGTTATTATGTTTTGGTAGAATTGGAATTGAGATGAATTTAAAAAGAGTGGAATTTGGTAGAGTTTGAAACACTTCATTTGAATTAATATGGGGATTATTATGGATCATTTTTGGATTTTTTAAATAGGTTCTCAGGTATGATAATATTCATATCAAAATTTTGATAGAGAATTAATCTAGATATATAGAATGCTATTTTTTGGTACATGATAGAAACCAATCAATCTCAGATGGTATCTAATTAGAATTATATCTGGTAGTGAAATAATATATTACTACTACCGCTCCAATTTGAAATTTGTTGGGGTCCACTGGGAGTGTTGTGGTGAAGCCATACCATTCCTATAAGTAAGGTAAAATTAGATATTTTAATGTGAAATGATTTTTTCCCCATATAGGGGTTTGTTATCATTATAAATCACATAGAGTATATGTTTACATCCTTACTCATCCTCATGATACCCTTCAATATTAGGTTGTCTAGTATTGATTATCTAGGCCAATAATATATTGGTTATTCATCATTCCTACCAATTCCCCTTATACGATTGGATATTTTTATTGGAGGATAGTATTGTAAAATCACATTATTCTTTTGATATAATGTCTTTTTTCTTCAATTAATGTCAGAAAACATGTCTTAAATTTTTATTTGGCATGGCATGAGTTTCAGTGAATTTTGAATGATTATTTTAATTTTTTTAGTCTGTTTTGTTTCATGTTTTCATTATCAATGTCATAGTAGCGATTAATATGTTGAGTTAGTTTTTGTAAGCATTATGAATAAGACTTTATGACAGTAAGGGTTGGTTATTTGTCTAAAAACTTATCTATTATCCATTAGTTGATGGTTTTTGTAATAGTAGAATCCATGATCTTCTAAAAACTATGAATATATGATAGAGTCTAATCATGGTGGATGAATGAATATTAATTAATATTCTTATAGATGATCATGAATTTAGGATATATTTTGCCCTATATTTTATCCCCTATTATCATGGTTCAAAAATTTCCTATTTGAAAAATGGTGATAGAACATACCCGCAATGGTCGATATATTGTGATTGTGGTCATATATAAAAGAATAATGAATAAAAATTGGCTTTAAATAGTAATATTTATAGTGTTTTTCATTTAAAATGGTGCTATGATTATCTGTATGATGCCTTTGTCTAGGCTCCACCACATTATTATTGTTTGAAAAAATTGAGTGAATTAAAAACTAAACTCTTTAAAAATATTTTTAATTTCCAATTAAATTACAATAATTTTCATATACTTTATATAAGATGGAGGAAGAACAAAATATGGTAGGGATTTACAATCTATAATGATTACTTATTTTTAATACAAAATGATTTAGATTGATTTCAATATAGTACATATTTTAGATTGTTTTGGCTAATTTAATTTTTCTTATAATGGTAATATATAAATTTTAGTTAGGGGATAACTCATGAAATAAATTTTTGATCAATATGGATGTTAGTTTTATGATAGATTTGATTATTTATTACCAATTTAGAGAAAATATAATTTTTGATATAAAAATTGGAATGAATCTATTAAATCTGGAAAGAAATTATTTGAAAATCACGTAGATGGAAACCATTTAAAATCAATTCTATTCAGAATTTTCTTATAATTAATCGATATATTGGATGTGTGGTAGATTATGTAATGCTCATATAATTCTCTCCAATTAAATAATAACAAAAAATTATTGATGATTTGGAAAATATCACACCCTAAATTTCTCACTATTTGATTTTTTCCATTAACTAACCCGGATTACCAACTAATTCTTGACAGAAATCATTCCGGACAAATCCTAAAGGGTTTAAAAAATTCACAAGGTCTAGATAATTGTTTAGGGAAATAAAGAAATAACACATTGATTTAGTTCTCTATATGAAGAACAAAAAAATCAAAACACAAGATATGAATTGATAAATGATCAGTATTGTAATACATTTATATAGAGAAAAGTTCCACATGATAGAACAATACAAATATAAAAACCAATCAATAAAAAAATTCATATAAACAACATAATAAATCACTCTATGTAACCATTATGTCTTAATGTATATGTATAATTACAACCCATACCCTCTATGTGGTGGTTCCTATTTTTCTAGTCTTATCAAAATCAATTATACATATAGAAAAAATCATATGTACTATGTGAGAAACACATTCACATTAGAACCCCATTAGGCATTACATAAGTAGTCCATATAAAAAATGTATTTTAAATTTTTAATAATCTACTGAAAGCTATTATTTATAAAAAATTATTACAAAACATTCTTTTTATATCAAAATAATAGAAATTGAAATTTTGTTAATGAAAATAATTTACATCAAAATGGGTATGAATAAGAATATAAATCAAAACAATAATAAATAAATCACATTATAAATATGGAAAATTATAAACAATTTTCAATAATTGCAATGTGGCTACATTCCCCAGGGGTAGATTCAACCATCATCAATTATTTTGACACATTTGTAAAATACAGTTATATGTGTACAAACATAAATAGAAATATGGTCTATGGGAAAATGGTTCCACCCCAATGAATTAAAATAACATTAGTAATCATAGTTTAATATTCATTGTTAATGTTAATAAATTTTAAGGAAGAGATAATGCAAGGCTACTTCAGTGGTCTCAGTCTAATAACTAACTACCTAAGATATTATCATCATTAATGAAATAAATTGATGCTAAAATATATCATCTCAACATATTTTTGTAAATTATACCTAAAAATCACCAAATCGGGATTTCAAACATACCATTTAACAGTATTACCAATGCCAATTTTTTATTCAAAACTAATCCCTTTCAAAACAATTAATTTATTCTAAAATCTAAAATATATTCGTTGACTACATATCTAAATATTTAATGATCAAATTATTTATTCGAATCATCCATCATGATTCCATATAATTTTTTTAAACTCATTACATTATTTTGAATAATTATTCTAAAGAGGATTCAACAAACACCCTGTCATTTGAAATTTATTATCTAGAATATTAAATCATGATTTGGAATTAAATTAGAAATCCATTTCATATAAAATAAGAATTGAATTTTTACAATTGATTAGGAGAATCATAAAAAATGTCACACTAAATAAAACTTAACAGCTAACATCCATCATGATTAGTGACTTTATAAGAAGTGATATAACAATCATGAAAATAAATCATCAAATGGAAAGTTATGAAATGTGGTGGTCACCAAAATATTTTTTACGATAAAAATAACCAAAACACGTTTCTTAGTCTTCGTAATTTCAAAATAAAATCCAATTATAAAAATGGAATTTTTTTTACTAAAAGAAAAACAGTTGAAATATTCTCTAGTACCAAATATCATGAGTAATATCACAAAAATATCCATTGTGGTTCTGGAGTTTTGTGTTCAAAAACAATAATTATCACAAAAAATTGTTGATACCATTCTGTGGTAACAAATTCTATGATATTTTACATGGGGTAAAACCATGACCTTGGGAGAAAGAGAAGGCCGTATATTCCCACCATTCCTCAAAACACGGTAAAATATATTATATAGGGGCCCTAGTGCATAGTAGGACTCCCTAGGAACCATGCTTAAAACCATATCTAGTACTACGAATTGTGTCTCACTCCATTTCGCATAAATCATTATAAGGGACATCAGGGCCTCAACCATTTATGTAGGGCATAACATGTTTTAAAAAGAGATTAAAAACATTTTTTATCCATAATGGACCTCTAACCTTCATAATAATAAATTTTACCATCACATTGATTAGAAATAAATAGATAAACTAATAAAATAGTTGAATGAAAAATTTTGGGTTGTTAAAAATATCCTCATCAAAAATAATTTCTTACATTCGAAATGCTTGTAAATAATCATATCAAAATATCATCCAATATCCCTGTCATCTTATAAAGTAGTTGAATTAGACCTTATTTATCATGATTGATTTTGTGACAAGTATAATAATGGGAGACATAATGAGTAATGTATCATTTTATACATGGAGTCAATAAACAATTCCTTATATAATAAAACATCATAGTTAGTACCAGGTGAGCCACCCACTGTGAATGATTTCAATATGTATCACATATATAATCATAAAATATGGAACAATATAATGATTACAAATGAATATAATTCTCTTTGGAAATAGATTCCAATCAATTATGGTTCTTCCATTAAATAAAAAATTCCGTATACCTCAAGAAATCATCAAAAAGTTGTTTTCCATAGAGGATCATTCATTATGAGAGGATATGAGTTGAGAACATTCAATAATCAACACATTCTCACCCTACCTGTATATTAAATTTAAGTAAACAAATAGTTCGTTGAGATTATGGGCCTCTAAAAAAATCCATCATGGCATGATATGGAAGATTCACATTAAAAGCATCAGTGAAAACATTCCCCTTCCCAGGTGTGCTGGGAATTACAAATTAGATATATTTATGGTCCTCCAACCATATACACTAATGGAGTTTCATGTATTATTTTGAGAATATATTACTCAATTTCATGTGATCAAAATAAATAAGATACATTTTATTGAAAAGATAGTGTCCCCAAATAATAAAAAATTCATCACAACTGGGAGATCGTAATCTTGGGTACGATATTTATTATAATGTATCCAAATATAGTGAGAACCATAATCCACCATCTTACCTCCTAGAATAATAATTCATCTAAATGATAAACCACTAGAATTTAAAAACAACATATAGCACTACCAATCCTCTATAACATACTATTATTTAGATGAAGTTAAATATAAATTTATCACACTTATTTATGTATAACATATTGAATCATATATGATCTTACTCCATAATCACTGAGAGAATATATGAAGAATCCATCAAAGGAAAATATTTCACAAAACATTGATAGTATCTAGCCAATCCCTAGAATCTATTAATGTAAAATTCATTTTTAGTTCATCCCATGGCATAAAATATCTCACCATTTCAATGTAAATTTAGATAAAAGATTTTAGTAAAACATACCCCAATACCATCACATACGAAATGAAAATTTGGATCTTTAATATCTTTTCATATTGTTGGTGTTTCACTAAGAAATCAATAACTTTTCTCAAATTTAGTACATAATACTCCTCTTATTTTGAATAAATAATATTTATCCCATTAATAGATGAACATAAATGTTTAGATACATTTGAAATATTCTATTCATTATAATTTTGATATAGTGTATGTAGTAATTAAATAATAACATGCACCGATAGCAAAAAATGGTACTACAAATGATAATGAAATAATATTGGTATTATTCATTTTGGCAAGACTAGAATCATATTCCATAGGTGAATAAACCACATTGTAATGTTTCATAATTCTTGATATCTATGTTTGGAATATAATTTTTTTTAAACATATAAGTATAACACAAATACTCTTATAAATATTTAGACAATGACAATATACAAATCAGTAAAAATATTGAAAAAATATACATTCTTCAAGACTGATCTCATGATCTGTAGGTCCTTAGTGACTCCAAGAAAAAATTCCATGATTGAACAAGATTTCAACAATGTAAACAAGTTAGTTGGAGTTTTCTAGTAATTATAGATGATTATAAGGAAGTATTCTATTGATCACTGCCACTACAGCTTCACCCATTAGTGTCATTTGGATTCCTCATTCCATTGAAAGAATAATTAATCCTACCACTATGAGTATGAGGTACTCTAGTATACAATAACATACTAGCCTTGAAAATTTCCTTCATCGTAGACATATATTTTACATCAATGTATTTGGTATCCATTATAATATTAACTTGACACCAAATATCTAATAAAATACACATATGAACCCTACATTACTTCAAGATATTCATTATAATTACCTTAAGTGAAAACTGAAAATTTTTAAAATAAAAATTAGTATTCTCTATAAATGAACAATCACAACAATAATTGTTGAGAATTTCCATGTAATTATACTACACTATAATCTATAAATTGAATTGTTCTATAAATTGAGTATTTATATCTTTCAAATCCATTCATTCTTTTGTATTTTAATGAAATATATTTTCCCACCATCTACATTAAATAACCTAAATAATAAAAAAAATAAAACATCATCTTAATAGAATATGTCATCTACAAGAATATAAAGAGCTATTAAATCTTCCACAACCAATTACCTACCCATTGAGGATCATTTTTTCCAATGAACGATAGGTGATCTATATAAAAATACAGATGTATTAGATATCTTCTCTAATCACATAAAATTAAAACCTCTATTTCCTGAATGAGAACAATTTATTCTCTCTTTCCTAGATCATAGACCAAGAACACTACTCACTTGATGGTGTTCTAGTAAACCATATGGTACAAAATCTTTAGTTCATCAGAAGCTATTTATGGAATCCTAATTAGATTCCTTCTTTGGGGACTCTTATTAATATCTAATATAAGATGAGGAAAAATTAGTCTTGGGACAATTAATCATATAATTTAACTAAAATAACATAACATCGGAAAATTTCATTTATATAATCATCTAAAATTATAAAATTTTATTAATTAACCAACTCATATACACTTAATTCTATCCAGCCATTATTACTTAAGGCTCTTAGTGAAGAGGAATGACCATGAATATACTCATAACCTACACCGTATAACCCAAAAATCATTTCTTCTATCTATAATGACATCCCTAAATCTATACAGGCATCCTTGAAAAAACACCACATCCCTTTGATACAAATGTTTCACATAAAATTTAGATAACCTACTAAACTATTACACAAATCAATACATACATGTATCAAAGGTTATTATCGATCTCTACAGGAAGATCAATCCTAATGGAAATAGAAATAATTGAGGTTATTGATAATATAATAAGAATAACCATAAAAATAAGAATATTTAAATCCATAAACCATTTTTATTATAATACAATAATTAGGATAAAAGTAACACAATGAAGAAGCGTAAAAAACCCAAAATGTAATAACAATCCAAAACATAAAACAAACCAATGATGAAATTAATATATGTCACCACTATGTCCTAAGGTCCTGGTATTAACATCAGTCAGCAACTCCAAATTGTATTTTACCTTTTACAATTCTTAGAAAAATAATGTCTAAAAACACCCAAAGGCATGTGTATGGTGCGATGAAAATTATCCTCATTAGATCCCACCAATATGATTATATATATTCTATATAAAATAATCCATAAATGAAAAATTAGAAATATATAATGGAATTTTAACCATTTATTCAGTTAATTATAAAAAAATACATTCAAATAATTTCAATGGTGATATTTTCGAATGTAAATATTAATCATTACATAAAAATATTCATGAATAAGTATATGAATAAAAGACAAAATTAATAATTTATTTTAAATTAATATTCATGTATTACAAAATTTCAATCATGGAACTATGGTGACACGATCTGGGTTTATTATGATAAATTCTCAGAGGTCATGAAACTCTTAGTTAAATATAGACTGAGTTGTGGGCATATCCATAGATCATTGTTATATAATAAATATGTTTTAACAAAAACAAGTGAACATCTTTCCATTATTATAGTTTATTTGTATTTTTATTAGTAATACATTAAAGGGTTGATATAATAAAAGTATCATGTGTGTGTGTCCTGGAAAAACCACATAACTACATAGGAACCCATTTTTCTCTAAAAAAATCAATATACTACAAATTAATTCCACTCAAATCAGTTTAATCAACTATTACTCCATCATACCCAAATAAAGATTCCAATTAGGCCATTTAATTTTATTTAAAATTTGAATTATTTTATCAAAAATATTTTATTTCAATTTAATTCGTTTAATTTTAAATTCATAAACCATTTCATGACTTCATTTCCCAATATTCGTCATCAAGTACATTATTTAACTCATTTTTTTTATTCAGAACTATTCCAAAAAATAATTGATTTATTTCAAATTCAACCTCTAAAGAGGACTCATCACACAATTTTCTATTACCAAACATTAATCATGATTCTTATATCATTATTTGGAAATAAATTAACAAGACATTTCAAATCCAATAAGAGGAATATTTTTATCTATAAGGACTATATTATGCTATGTCCAACCAAATAAATAAATTAGATACCAATCACTTCAATTTTGGGGATGTGAGCAGAATATATCTGTTCCTTATGAATCTAGATTATCAATGATATCTCCAAAAAGAGATGGGGTCAGTGTGAAGTTTAGATTGAATGAAAACTCCCCGTACACTTCTAAATTAACCTTCACCATAATGTATAAAAAATATAGATGAAGTAATTTGGTTTAATAGTGTAAAATGATTCTAACGATGGTTTAATATGCCTCATTAAATTCTCATGTGGGTGTAGTAACCACCCATAAAAGATCTAGTTTTTTTAGTTATTTAACATTGAAATAAAATTAGCACCACTACCTTGTGTTTTGTTCCTTCGTGATATGGATTTTAATTGGTGACTTAAAATAGTATCTAGCCATTCCCTTCTGTGAAATCATGAACCATTTTGGACCACCACAAATTCTACCATGGCTTCTGTGGTTATAATATCTATATTGTATAAAAGTGCTCTATAAAAATGATAACGTAGAACATTCCCATCAATGGTTATGTTTTCTTAATCAATTTGACATAGGAAACTCCATGTGACACCATAGACACTACCACAGACATGGTAAAACAAAATTTCCACCAAAAATTCCAAAAACCATTTTCTTAATATATTATGTACCTCCAACAATCATAAAACTGAAGCATACCAACATATGGATCAAAATAAAACAATGTAAAATAAACATTGAAGATAAATGAAAATATTTTTATGTTATATCTCCCCCCACAATAAATGATGAAGACCCTAATAATTTATTATTATTACAATTAGTCCAATATATTATGAGGCCTCTACTCTATCATTAGTGTCTCTTTCTCCCATATATCATGACTAGTTAAAACATATTACTAAAAAAATACATTATAAATGTACATACACCCTACATATAACTATCACCAGAGAATCAAAAATCCAATCTGGCTACTCATTCACAGCGATATCAGGTTCTATAAGCTCTTCACAATTTAAAACATGAAATGGATCTAAAATATATTTCTTGGGTTTTCTATCATGAGAATAAATATATATAAAAGATATATTAGGTGTAATTTATAATAATTACACCACCTTTTCAATTTTCATAATTCCCCAAAACTAACTTGCATATCTAGGTTCCAACTTCTCTTAATTTCCATCTCATCAGTGACCCACCAAAAGAGATACCCTCCAGAATTATTGTCAACTGACGAAAAACTATAACATATATCAATGATGAACTAGAATATATTAATATTGGTTCCAAGTCACTATCAACCACTAAAAAATCACCTATATCATTATTGTTATCTACTAATTGATTTTATGAATCTCTAGGTATGTTTAACCTTTATTCAATGAACAAAGCTATGATATACAGGGTTATTTTTTTTACCCGAGAAAACTCATTCCATGTTTAAGCGTTCATTTTTGTGGAGGGGAGAAAACATAGATATGTGGTAGTAAAATAGGAAAACCCAAAAGTAATATCGGGAAAACACAAAACAACTATCACATGACATAGAAATATTGCTTCTCAGCCGGGAGATGCATGGGGCGCCATCGATCCTTCATAAGTTCAGGGACAAGGGGCTGGGGGGATGGTGGGAATATATTGATTTCCCCTAGTCACTGGTTGCAGCACCCCAGTCTGCAGTGGAGAAGCCTGTGGAGCGGCGGTGGTGCATGCTTCCTTAAGAGAGGTGTGGATGGGGTCGGTTGCGAGGAGGGCCACCACGAGCAATACAATCATGAAAACTCCGACGGTTTTCATTATTTAATGAATAGAGGCTACCTGGACAACCAGTGTGTTGATATACAATGTTAGTCATACATGACCATAGTGAGTTCAAATATAATGGATGACTATTTGTAAATTTTTTTGCAAAATATAGTTGGTCAAAAATTGAAATCCCAAAATTATCCAATGTCATGGATATAAGATCACATAAGGTCTTCAAGAATATTTATATGATGTTCGGTCTTACTATCAATCCAATTTTTTTACATCATATATAACATGAATATGGATCCAATCCCATCATGAGGGATTCTCTAAAACTTATATGTGAATAAGATATCCCTGTCACATACAAATTATGAAGGTAATCTATATAATATAATAATTTATAATACAAATAGATTTACTCCATCCATAAATTTTGTGGAATCCTAGAGGAGAATAAACTAACCTAATATTATCAAATCATTAAATAACTACCAAATTCAAATTATTTCGCCAAGGGGTAAATGGAATTCTAATAATTTACACCATCAATATCTCATTGTAATTTCAATTCCAAACATGAAGGGGTTAAATAATATAATGAAGTGTCATAAAGAATTATATAATTTAGTTCCATTATAACATATTTCATTTTATTAAATTTGAAATGATAATTTAGGATTATATTTTATGATAATTGGCAAACCATAATTATATAAAAATTATTAATTCACAATTTCAAAACTTCTATTTAGTATCCATTATTCCAACACAAAAAAACTTTTATGTTATAATATGTTTGGATTTCTTGACATCTATTTTTAATTTCCATATAATCCTCATCCTTTTCACTAATAATCCTCATAACCCTATTACATTTTTAAAAAATTTATAAACACAAAAACATAGAAATAGATATATAAAAAACAATAATAGATACACTACAATCCATGAATACTTATATATGATTCTTAGTTTATAATATTATAATTTGTGTAATAATTGAAATTTAATTTTTGTAGTAATCAAATTTTATGTGTAAATAATACCATAAAACCTTTAAAAATAAATATTAAATGACAAGAAAACACATAATAGATCTTTTGATATTATGGTGAACATAAGATACAATTTTCCAAAAATACGATACACTTCTAAATTATTAAGTATTATATTCATTCATTTTATCAAAAACATATGAGTAATCTCTAAGAATAAATAAATAAATAAATAAATATAAAAATAATAATACTAAGATAATAAATATGTCATCCACACAAAATATGACATAATCAGAAGTGAAATGTAATTATATTGACTATTTCACATTATAGACAGAGTCCTGTAGAGGATTAAGGGTACAACCTAATCCTATAAAAATGTCACATGAGAAAAAATCATCACCAAATTAATTTTTGTTCGATAAGGGAACATAAATCATAATTTTTTTAGGATTATGTGTTCCAAAAAATGAAATTAATCAAATATAATAAGAAAAATTCCTATACAAGAAATCAGTTATAGATTTTTTCCTCATGGTATAATCGAAAGACATATTATAATGAAGGCACATGAGAAATTAGTATAAGGAATGTATTACCACATAAAGTTAACTAAGAATAATCTATTCATATATGTGAGATATATATATATATATATAATTTATATGAATTATATAATAATAAATATACATATAAGGTTGGTTTGAAATATAAAGAGTTTAAGAACAAAACCAAATGGGTGGTTCTAGGAGATCCCATGACTTTAAAACTAGTTTTTAAAAAATTATTCTTATAAATAATGGAAATTAGGGATTATATATAGATCAAACAATAAATCATATAATAGAATCTATAATAATAGGACATTTATTTAGGTGGTAGTAAAATCTATTTTAATAATATATAACAAAATATAACATTTTTTTCACTTTTATAGCAAAGGTCAAAATGTTTCATAAAATATATGTAAAAATATTCTTTTTGAAACAATTTCAAATAATGTAACTTATAGATATAAAATGTTCTTTATAATTAATTTCAATTTATATCAGTACATTAATAAACTAATTTTATGAATATGAACATGGAAGATATTTTTTAAAATAAAAATCAAAAACATTTTATTCATAATTTTTAAATTAAAGAGACACATGAGTAAAACCTTGAAAATAATCCATTAAAAAATATTGTTATGAAAATATAATACGGTAAAAAGTGATGTTTATCATCCATATACCCATAACTAAATTCCTAGTAAATGTATTATAATGTTCTAGACATTGAATAAATAGAGATTAATGATAGACAATAAAATATAGTATTTTTCAATGAAATCACATTACGATGTGTATGACTCATTATGATTTTTCATTTCCATATTGGAAAATAAACATGTGTAATTTATTCACATTCATTAAAAATTCAATTGTAATATCCAATTTATTTTATTTATTATTATTTTATATTCAATTAATTAATTATTTATGTCCTTGTTGAATGCCAAGGTGATATTCAACTAATATTTCCAAAATGTATTCAATAGGTTGAGCAAGGTAATTAAGGAAAATATTTCCTAATCATTAGAATAATAATATATATTCAGTTATTAATATTATATATCAATTAAACATTTAAAAATAATAATTCATTATGGTAATGGAAAATGAACTATCCTAAAATTATATAGATGGTAGGATGTATATACACATGTGTAAAGATTCGATTATAAATGGTCATGATGGAAAAAAGTTAAATGAAATTTTATCATTAAATAATTATAATTATATCATATATATAATATTATTATTTATATTAACTTTTATATAGTACCCATGTGATGGGGTTATGAAAAACAAAAAAGATCTATTCATGGGAGTGGTAACCCACACGTACGTATAATCATTGTTATCATCATTAAAATAATATAACGTTATGAAAATATAAGATAAGTTGAATTTAAATAATTATAAATATGTCATAAATAATATATATATATATATACCTAATTTTTATTCATAAATAGTAATAAGATGTGTTGATGGAAAATGAATTATGTTGGATCACGATGAGGCAGTATGCCAAACACACAAACAAGGAATTCATCTTTCAATTCACTAATTGGAGGTGGCTGTTAGTATTGAATTTTGCATAATATAAAATTGATATATGGGAGGTAATTGGTTTATTATATCAACATGGTTTAAGAGTCTTTCATAGAGGTGTATGGAGAAATAAAAAACATTTTTAACCATGAATATAGGTCTTTGGAAAAAACTAATTATGTTTTCACAAAAACCATTCATTTGAGAGTTTTATAACAAAGAAGTAATTAAGAAATTATAATGGAATTAAATATTTTATTTATTAGGATTTTATAAACTAAATGGATTTTTATGTGTCAAAAAAGTATGAGAGGATGTTCCCTTCTATATGTGAGGAGAGTGTCACATTTGGAATTTTCGAAAATATTAAGATAATATAAATTATATTTTATTGACAAGTTCTCAAAATAGCTATAGTTAAAATATATTAAGAGTATGTTTCTACACAATATCACCCCGTTAATATTTTTTTCATGTTTGTATTTGGTTTATACTATTATCATATTATTTTAACATGAACATATTATTTTGAAAAATACCACAATGATGATGTTATTTACATTATAAGAGTCAATTTATTTAATATAACTAGATAAATGTTACATTAATTAAAAATATATTCTATTTATAATAATATACCAATCACGTCTCTATATATATTATTTTTATGAATTTTAAATTATTTAATAATGTATTATTTATTATAGAATAACATTATTTTTTTGGAACTATTCATATAATTATACTTCGAAAATAGAATAAAAACAAAGGATTTTAAATATAATTTATTAAAACATTTATAATATTATATATATATATATATATCTCTAAAAAATCGTTGAATTCATTTTTTCATTTGTATTATATTACTTTTAATATTTTTAAATTCATTTATTTTAATTTTTATGAAATGAATAAAAAAATTTTACTGTTATATAAAAATTTTATGTAATTATTTTATTTTTAAAAAATTAAAATAAATTATAATGATAATAATAATTCATTCATATTTTAAAATATTTTTTACAATTGAAAACAAGATCTTTTTATCCCATGAAAAAATAATATTGTTATTAAATACAAAAAATTGACATTTTTTCTTATTTTTTACATAAATATTATAAATATAAAAGGAAAATAAAATTCACACAAAGTGGGAATATATTATATACTTCATTGTACATGGAAAATATGAACTCATCCAATAGGATATCGTTATGTGTTAATGTAAATTTTATGTCAATTGCAAATAATTTTTACCTTATTTACTTGATTTACCCTTACCATTGTGATAAATATGTATTATAATTAATATTCATAAAGAGTAAAAATAAAATAATCCTCCTAACCAAATTTGGTCCTCCTTAATCTAAAATTTTATTTTATTTTTCAATATTCATTTAGAAGATGTTTTATAATTTAATTTAAAAATAAACCCTTAAATTGTGACAAAATGTTTTTTAATATGTGTTTTTATATATAAAACTGAATTATAGAAAATTAATGTATAAAATTTATACCAACGAATGAAATCTTATTTTATTGAGGAAATATATACTATTTAAATTTTAATACTAAAAATATCAAATATCACTTTGTAAAAACGTTAAAATTAAAAATATTTTGCAATGACAATTAGAATTTTTTCAGTATTCATTGAAAAAAATATTTTAGAAAAACCATATAATTTCACCATTGGATAATTCTAAAACTATCATTTAAAAAAATAAATTCATTTTCATCATAAAAATTTACTAAAATATGATTAAATTAATTGTAATATTTACTAATTGAGAGACATATAATGTATATTTGTAGAAAATTTATTTTATAGAATAATATTAATTTACTAAAAATTTAGTTTTAACATATTAATAACATAACAATAAGCCAATATTCTATATATAATCTATATATTTTTCAGTATTCAATTTATAATATTCATACCCAATAATTTAATGGATTTTTTATGTCCATATTTCAATAATAATATTTCATGGTTCATTTAGGATCAACATTTCGTGTTGTATATGTTATTGAATATAGTTTTATTTTTAAAAATAATAAACTGATAATTTAATCCCACATTAATTAATTATGTCCCCATAATTTGAATTAGATGTTAGAAAATAATGGTTTGACATCTGATAATACCATTATTGAAATCCCATATCACAAAAATTGTAATTAAATCATTGTTTTAAAAAAATTAGAAATAAATATGAAAGACATAACATAACTAAGATTCCATATCAGATAACACTATTAGAATGTGAAAGTATTAAAATTGATAAAATATATTATCCAAATCCTTATGGGCTGTTAGAGAGACCATTGATCATAAAAAAGTGAATGATTAAGAGAATATCAATGACCCCTAAACCATAAACTAATCAGTTGTGAAAAAGACCATTGATTCATCAATAATAATGGTAATGTGAAAATATATTACATTTATGAACCTTGCACTTGATTTTGGAGAATTTATATACCATATAGAATGAGAATATAATGACATATACATACATAATTTGTATAATTTAATCCTTTAATCAATTTTTACTATATTCTCATATTTCACTCCTAACAAGAGTAATGATGATGATTTTTTATTGCATGAAGCACTAAAAATAACATATAAATATAATTATCATTATAAAAAGGATAAAGATTTCATTCCACTTGTTATTATAAAATTGAAAAAACCAAGGTTACTAGTATATGTAATGATAAATATCATTACTAATAAACATACATGTGAATAAATACAATATTAATTGTTAAATATTCAAAAATAACTATTGAAATTCAACATAGATCAGTAAATAAAAACCAACCATAAAATTATTCAATATATTCTGGAATATGGTTGAAACCCAAATACATGAATGATTTAATCATATATTCAACCAACCAAAATTTAAAAAAAAATTCCAAAAAATCAATGACTCACGAACTCTAATGAATTTTAAATAATACAACTGAAATGAATTTAGTTTGGAATGATGGTTGATTGTGGGGGGTTGAATTTCTTACACCTTCATTCCTTCAATGATTTTAATTATTTTTTATAATGTAATATCCCAATAGATCCCACATCCATAATTGATTGTGGACATTCATTCCATTGATAGTTAGTCAGTTGGGATTTCAAGTCTAATAGAATATAAGAACTCACATTGGTTAAGAGGAATGGAGGTGGATCTCCTCACACCATTTTGGGCGGAATGTTTTAAAACTATGTGACTCTATTTTATACTTATTATATGTATATGAAACTCTTTATGATCTCAGTACAGGACCTCTTACCATAATAAAAATATCATTGGTGAATTAATTTTATATATAATTGGGAATCTATTAGTGAACCCATTTGTATATATCCATGTTTCTTCATCCACTTCCCATTATTGGGTAGCTTCATATATGTTGATGATAAATAACTTGGCACAACATGTAGAAACCCTATCATGACGTACATGGAAAATAAAATTCTCACAGAGAATACATAATACATGAAACAAAATGATGCCAAAAGACCATATTAGTTTATTTTCTTTGGAAACTCAGAACATAATCTTCTAATAATGGTGAAATATCTTCAACGTCTTCCATAACGAACTACCCCTTTTTCCTACATAAAACATTTCATGATATCATGGGAAAAACAAAACATAAAAATGGTGAGCCCAAATGCTCCATAAGGGTAAAAATTGATAAAAAAACAAACCATATACATTTAAACGTCAAAACATAAACATAATTTTTAAACATAAAAATACTAAGTCATGAAAAAAATATTGGCAGTACGTAAGGCATAAATCCTAAAGTAATGTTAATTAAGAAAGAAATCAAGGGAATAAAACATGGAATTGTGGAAAACCATTATGCACATAAAATGATTTCCATATTAGCCAATAAATAGATGGAAATACCATATTTAAATCATTCTTAGATGTTCCACCAAAAAAATAATTCATCAAAGCATAACCTATGAAATAAAATTGGTTTCTTAAACCTCATTATTCATAAAATACTCAATATAAAATACCATTTCATCATTAACACAATCAAAGCAAAGTAATAATAGTGATAGAAACATAACACTATTTATAGAGTGTCCTCTTATATGGAAATCAACTTGATAAGACACTTGAACACAGTTCTTAAGGAAAATATCCTTTCTTCTTCAAAAATATTTTCTCTAAAAATTCCGCACATTTTTAATAGGAAATTATTTATTTGAAAATAAAATTGAAATAATATAGAGGAATCGTAATTGAAATAAGGAATTAAGAAGACATAAAAATACCTTCATGTCACATAAGTTGAAAAAACATTCTCCTCATTTAATTACCAGAAAAGTGAAAAAATACCTTGTATGGTAATAAAAATAATGATTCCTTCCATACCATGTAATAAAAGTCAAATATGGAAAAAATGACTTTAAAAATTCAAATAAGAATGGTAAAAATTTTATGAAATAATTTTTTATGAATCATGGGAATGGATGATGAATATATTCACTGCAAATACATACACATAAATAATCTCAGATAAAAATGAGATTGTAAACTTATCCCTTACAATAGGTCTTATTTGTTCTGAATGTGTCCCAAACTCCACTTCGTAGATGTTCCACCTTTAAGATTAATCTTAGGGTACTAAAGTGGGTATTTTGAGAATAAAATAACCTCTTGAATATAATTGTGGATGTTGGGAAGTGAAACGGGCATAGTTGGGTTGATCATGATGGATTATAATTGAGTGAAGGGGTAATGGAGGGTGTGACCTTTTATAAGAGAGGAGAGGGTCACTTTACAAAATTTCCAAAATATTAATTTATTATAAATTCAATTTCGGCATAAAATGTTCAAAAAGGTATTTAATTATTATATAATATGATGTTGGTTTGAATACCCATCATCCTATAATTTTTTGACATGTTTTGAAAATTCTTGTATCCTTATCATTCTGGTTTTACCCTTATATTAGCATTTTTAATATTACAGTGGTTACATGTTATTTACACATTTTGGTTTAATTTAAGTACCATATCATTTGATATGACCCACCAACAGTTATTTATGATATATATGGACTTATATTAATTGTTTGGATAAATATTATATTTTTATAAATTTACTATCATTTAATAAACTATTTTATGTTTTATGTTATGAATTGTGTCAATTTTTGAAACTATTAATACATGAATTTTAAAAAAGTCAAAACAACCTAATTCCATAAAAACAATGAAGTAAAAAAATATATTATATCAACATCATCCATAAAAATTGCAGATGACATCAAAATTAAAAAATTAATTTTTTTGATATTTATAAATGTGTTTATTTGAATCTTTTATTAGTGAAGAAATCACTGCATCATCTTTATGTCATAATTAAATAGATTTATATGTTGTAAAAAATTTACAATTAAAATATCACAATGTAGACAATATTTTAAAATTTATAATTTCTACTTATAGTCGAATATATCACTTATATAACCCCCTATAAAAATTGTTTTAGTAAAAGATATATGTTTATGATAAATTTTCTATAACATTTAATTAAAAGTCATTAAATGTCATTTTAACATACAAGTGGAATTTAGGGGTCCCGAAATAAAAAAAAGAATTCCCATGTTCGGAAATGTATTATCTAATAGGGTTAGGACACATGTTAGGATAATTATAATATTATTTGTTTCCCTTCTTTAGCAGATTAACCCTTTAACAATGGTAAAAATATATATTTACAGAAGTTACTAATCATAATGTCTAATAATAATTTTTTTCTATTTACAATATTTGGAATATATTATTCAAAATTTGGAATCCATTTAAAAAAATTCAGAACATTGATTTGTAAAAAAATTATTTTAAAATTAATTCATGTTGTCAAAACCAGAAATCGTGTTTTTAAGATGTAAAAACAACCAAAAGATTGGCATGTGTTTATGTCCAATTTTTAAGTGAAATTACATCCAGTGAAAAATATTGGATTAAATGGTAAAAATATAATACCCTTAAAAATTACAACTAATTGAAAATATAATCTAACTATATAAATAAATTAGATGAAAAGACAGTATTGAATTAAAATGCAGTATTTTTCTGTATTCATTAAAATTTTAATTTTATTCTAAAAATTACAAAATTTCAACAAAAATAAATTTTTATTTCCAAATTCTAGATAATAAGTATATTTTTTCAAATTTATCTTATAAAAGATTCAAAAACTAGATTTATAATGCTTGCACCATCAAAAGCCGGTAAAAATACATTTTAAAAAAAACATCTTTATTCAGAATTTTTTTTTCTCATTACATAATATATAAAATTCATAGGATGGATTATAATGTTATAAAATTAAGAATTTGGTTAATAATATTTATAATGGATAGTTTATATCCCATTAAATTATAATATTTTATTAATATATCATTGTTTAGTGAAACTCAATATCGCGTAAAACTCAAGCTATTAAGGAAAGTAACACATCTATGTAATGAATTCTATGTCGTTGTTCCATGTTGTGAAAGCTTAATTTAGTGTTATGTGTAACATAATAAAAACATAGTTTATTTTTACATTGATTAAAAATCTATACTCACTGTTGCGTGAAATCAATTCTATCAATAGAAAATGATATTGTGTGTAAGACGATCCAAGAATAGTGATGTGTATACTACAAGCTAATAAGGAGTTGCGTATAAAAGAAGCTAATCTTAGTCTAGTGTTAAACAAAAAGACATAAACTAAATTAAAATGAATTTATCTCTTAAAATATGGGAGTGTTACATTCTAACCCTTTTAATAAAAATATCTCCCTCAAAATTTGACGTTGTTATAAATGGTTTTCTACTTGAAAGTTTATTGCAAGGAAACCCACACCATAAAAAATAGTACTAAAAAATTATTTAAAAAAGGAATGTTATAAACATAAATGTTTCCCGATTTGACTTAAATCAATGTTTCTATAAAGTAGAACATAGGTGGAAGTGAATATATGGATATTGAAGAGAAATCTAACCATCATGTTCTGATAGAAAGTGATGGAGAATTTTGTTTGGACCAAGTTATCTACCAAAAATCCATAAATCTATGATGATTTAAGGGACCATAAGATTCAACGAATAATAAGGTAATACAATTACATTTATGGTTTTTATGATCAATTCACTAAATTTGATGAATTTTTCATGATAATAAATACTTACTTGATTTTTGTAAAATTTCGTTGTTGTTCGTGCCTTGAACAATTTTCACTTCTTCTGTTATTTAATGAAATGAATTCAAATATTCCATTCTTTAAGGGTTATAATATCATGCAATAGAATTCATGTTCATCCCATCTGTCTCTATAACAAAAATTTTAGAAAACGTTATTAAATATACATAAGTCCATCTATAGTGGGATTAATCATATATGGTTCCAAAAATTGATATATACTTCATCTATCATGCTGTATAACAAAATAAAAATATTTTTTACTAACCAAGGGCTTGTTATAGGCTTGTGGTTGGTGATAAATTCATGTCTCACTTCAGTTGTGGGTTGAATTCCCGAATCCTTATCTAAAGACAAGGGTTGTTTCCCATCCTACATGTCTTCCTTTTCCTAAAACTACACTATGATAACATTTTAGAAATAATATAAAAATATTCTATCATTAAACAATAATATATGATGTCCAACATAATAAATTCTAACCTTTATGCTTATTTTAAATACATCTATCTAATCTCATAGTAAAATGAAAAAAATTACCAAAAATGTCATATCACAAGCCTTTGAATACCATCATTTGTCCCCCATATATCTAAACATATTACTTATTGGTCACAGTCCAAAAATTTTAATTAATTTATCATTCATTCTCTTGAAATATGAAAATAACATAAATAATCGTAGAACAATAGTGACAACATGAATTGTATCAAAATTAACTCTTTCCATAACCAAAATTTACAAAAAAATCTATATACTCATACCATGATATCAATTTTTACATTTTATTAGTAATGAGCTCCTTAATACTATCAAACTGATTATTTTATCATTATACCTTCATTATGCACATATCATCTGCTTTCCAAAAATATTTCAATTAAATTTCATGGATAAAAATATAATATAATTATGTCAAACCATAATAGAAAAATACATTGATATTATAATATTCCATAATACTATATATGAGTTTCCATAACACTATTTTGAAATCCCATTACAAAAACACTAAATCATTCAACTACTTCTTTGTCATACACAACATCGCTAACAGTGATTATAGGTGACATCCCTTTGTCTTTTTACTTAATAAGTTTTTGATGTTGATCATCATTAAACCCTATATTAGGTCATTGGTTGTCAAATTACCCATTTCCAGGCACTTATAGAATTTATGCGATGTTAGTGCACTCTTTGAAGTTTTTTCTCCACTCACATGATTTGCAAAATTTTTCCCATTACATTAGCACTAAACTAAAAAATGAACTTATTTTCCAAAAATTAATCATTATCTAGTACATTTAAGTCAATATCCACCATGCTTTATTCCACACATTGAGTATAATTAAACATTCTTATTCTTTTCACCATTTGTTTTATATTTTTTCTTGAACTCTATCTTTCATTTCTTGTGAAAACTATAAGATGGATATATAACACAAACATTTAGTTATACCTTGATAGAACATCACACAGTCCTTTAATAGCTACTGAGGTCCCTTATATCTAATACCATTTGAAGATTTGGTTTTAAGCCACTGAAGAATCGGTCATCTTTTATTTCAGTTTGGATGATAAAGCCAGAAGCATACATCGAAAGTCTGTGGAATTAACCTCATACATACCAATAGATTCATCATCCTTTTGTATAATTTCATGGAACTCCTTTTCCATAAAATTTTCAAAGAATACGAGGGATGTTCTTATTTAAATATATGTTCACGAACACATTCCATTCCATGGATTCATTTTCATCTTGCTGTCTTGTATTCTTAATTGGAGTCCACCACTGGTCTGCTTCAACATCAAAACTATAGACATCCAAAAGGACCATTTGATGTTATGAACGGTGAAGGATGGAAAATACATTCTCAATGTAATTTATCCATTATTCAGCAAGAAATGGATAAGAAAACCCACTGAATGAAGGTATATGTTCCCTCGTGAAGGACTCAAGAAAATATTGTTTACTTCTCTTCTCATTTAGGAGTCCCAAATTATTCCTAGCTTATGTAAGTATAACAATTAGATATTTCATTACATATTATATATCGTATGTATTTTAATGAGGAAAATAATTTCATTTCATAGTGCATTGAACAATAACACGGTTCCTTTGGGTTCTCATTATCATCTAAAACCCACAAAGAATAGTGTGAGAGGAAAAAGTCATATTTGGAAAACAACATTATCATGTGGGAGTATATTCAATCTATAAAATAGTACATTTAATCCTATGTTAATCGTGATCATTATCAATATTAGATGACTGTAACCTATACTTATTCTCATCCTTAATGACATCCCAAAACACACTATAGAAATATCTCTATGGATCTCATAAATACTTCCACATCCTATTTTACAAAGGTTCACTAAACCATTGATCTGATAAAAAATATAGAGACCCCAGCTTGACGTACATGGAAAATACATTTCATTTATGGAATAATTAATACATGACACAAAAAGATTCCTAAATACCATATTAGATTAGTTTCCTTGGAAACGTTGACATAATATTCTAATCATAGTGAATGATCTTCAAAAAATCCCATAATTATCTTCCCCTTTTGTTTTCCTAACTGAATTATTCCATTATATCAAGGGGAAAAACATTAAAAGGGTGAGCTCAAATTCACTGTATGGGTAAATAAGGATAAAATAAACCAAACCATATACAATTGAACATGAATACCTGAACCAAGTTTTTAAACATCAAAATCATGAGTCATGAAATAAATCATGCAACTATATAAGGCATCGATCATAAAGGAACATTAATCATGATAAAAAACATGGTAATTTAACATGGTATTATTGAAAACTGTTATGCACATAAAATTATTTCTATAGTATCCAACACATTTCTTCCAATACCATCATAGTCGACGATGTCTATTACAGAACCAGATTTACATTTTGTTCAAGCCATATTTTACTGATCAAGATTTACTCGCCATTCCAGCCATGTGTAACTTATAATATATAAATCTTTAAACAATGCATTGGAGAGAGATATAGGTCCCACCCATCTCATATTAGAGTCATTCATATATAATCCGCAAAAACATAAATCATTTATCATATAATAACACATGAAATAAAATGGGTTTCATAAACATCATTCAAACAAAAATAATCCATATAAAATAACATTTTATCATTAATACAATCAAATCAACATAATAATAGTGATAGAGGAATTACTCCATTTAAAAAGTGTCATAATAGATGGAAAAAACATGATAAACCACTTGAACATAGTTCATGAAGAAAATATCCTTTTCTCTCAAAATATGTTTATTTTTTCAAAATGCCGCATAATTTTAAAGGAAAATAATTTAGTGGAAAATAAATGTGATATATTTTAAAGGATGCTTCATAGAAATAAGGTGTCAAGAAGATGTAAAAATCTGTTCATTCTACATAAGTTAAAAAAACATTCTCCTCATACCTTTTCAATAAAATTCAAAAAACAAATACCTCATATGGAAAACAAAAAAAAATATTCCTTCAATACCTTGTATTTAAAGTCCAAAATGGGTAAAAAGTACATTAAACATACATATAATAATAGAAAACATTTTATGAAATCAGATTTATAATTCATGGGCATCGATGATGAATATATCCCCAGAAAAAAAATTCTAAACAATTTTAGATGAAAATGTGATTGTAAAATTTTCCCTTACCTTTGGTCCGATTTCTTCTGTATGTGTCCCATACTCCTCTTTCTTGACATGCCTCCATTAAATTTATTAATAGGGTAATAGAGTTTGTGTTTTGACAATAATAGAACCTCTAGAATATAATTATGGAAGTTGAGAAGAGAAACAGGCAATGCTTGGCCGATCATGAATGATTTAAATGGAGTGAAAAGGAAAGGGAGGATGTGCCCATTTATAAGAGAGGATAGGGGCACTTTTGGAATGTTCCAAAAGATTAATTTATTATAGACTCAATTTCGATATAAAATGGTCCAAAAAAATATTTATTTCTAAGATAATTTTTTGTTTCCTCAGATACGCACTGTCCAATAATTTTTTGACATGTTTTGAATATTTTTGAATCGATATTTTTTTTAGATTTACCCTTATTTTACCCTATTAAATCTTAATCTGATATCAGATATATTTACACATTGTTGGTTAATGTAATTAAAATATCATTAAAAAATACCCACTAAAAGATATTTATGTCATGTTTGGTCTTATATTATCATTTTTTATGAATCTTATATTTTTTGGAATTTAATATCATTTAATAAACTATATTATGTTTTATGTTATGAATAGTGTCAATTTTGGACACTATTCATAATTGACTTTTCAAAAAATTTCATAACAACTTGATTCCTTAAAAAATAAGGTATTGTCCGTAATATAATATGCCAATATCATCCATAAAATTAATGGACGACATCAATATAATGAAATTACATTTGTTTCAATATTTATAAATTCATTTATTTGAATCCTTTATTAACGAAGAAATGACAGCATCATCCTTGTGTCATAATTAAAATTTTTTATTTAGTGTCCAAAAATTACAAATAAAATATCTTGATGTAGAAAATCCTTTTAGATTTCTAATGACTATTTTTTGCTTAAGATATCACTTATATAACCCGATATAAAAAATTTATTACTAAAAGATTTATGTTTCGGTTATATTTTCCATAACAATAAATTAAAAGTAATAAAATGTCATTTTCAATTACAAGTTGCTACATGGGGTCCCAAAATCAACCCAAGGATTCCATTGGTCAGAAATGTATCATCACATAGTGTTAGGTAATGTGTTAGGGTAATTATAATATTGTTTTTTACTCTTATTTACAAAATTTACCATTTAACAAAAATAAATCAAATATATAATAAAGTTACTATTCATAATGTCTAAAATTAAAATTTCACTATTTACACAATTTGGAAATCATGATTACAATTATGGAATCCATTTTTCCAAAATCAGAACACATAAATAAATGAAATTAATTCCAAATTATTTCTATTGTCAAAACCAAAACACGTGTTTTTAAGAAATAAAAACTACAAAATATTGACATGTGTTTTTGTTCAATTTAAGAATTAAATTAATTAAAATAATAAAATTGTATTAAATTGAAAAAATATAATCCAATTTCACTATAAACCCAATATAAAATATAATCTAACTAAATAAATAAATTAGATGAAAAGATAGTTTTGAATTAAAATGCAGTATTTTTCACTATTCATTAAAATTTAAATTTTATTATAAAAAAAGCATAATTTATACAAAATTAATTTTTTCCCAAATAAAAAAGAAGTTTATTTGAAAATTGAACATATAAAATAGTCAGAAATAGATTTAAATTTGGTGCACCTTCAAAAGGTAGTAAGACTACATTTTATTACAAATATATTTTTATCTAAAAAAACATTTTGTTCTCATATCATAATCTATAAAATGTGTAAGATGAATAATAATGATATAAAATTAAAAAAAATGTAAATAATATTCATAAATTCAAGTTTATATCCCATTAAATAATAATATTTTAATAACATATAGTTGTTTTTTGAAACATGGTATCACGTACAATGCAAGCTATCGTGGAAGTTCACAATTGCGTGTAATGCAAGACAAGTCAGTGTTGTATGTAGTGCATGCTTCAATTGGTGTTGTGTATAGCATAATGAGAACATAGTTAATTTTTAAATTGTACAATATTTAAACTCAGTGTTGTGTTGAATCAATTATATCAAAATATCATGATATTCTATGTAACATGATCTAAGAATAGTGTTGCGTATATTACAAGCTAATATGGTGCTACATATAGTGAAAGATAATCTTGGTGTAGCATAAACCACAAAAATCAAAGAAATTTAAAATAATATATCCAATAAAATCTTATTATGTTACACTTTATAATGTGATATCATCAAAGGTAAACTAAATATGTCATCGATGGGATCAATCCTCTAATAAGATCCATACTTTTCTTGTTTATAATAGGAATAAAATCACAGATAGTGTTAGAAATCCATACAGTTTAATGTGATAAATAAATGGAATATAAATTATAAATTAGGTACCGTGTATTGAGATCTTTCCATGGGGAGGTTTCTAGTGTATCTAGGTTATGGAAGGAATCAATGTTATCATAGTTTAATCATATAATTGGTAAATTCCCCAAGTTATATTCCCTTATATTGGAATTATTATATAATTAAACAGATTGAAGAATATACAATGAGGTTCCCCTGAATGATGGAGCTATGTGAAGTCACAGATATGTCTATTGGGTCGTTCTATCGTATCAATCATATCATCATTATGGTAGGAATAAGCATTTTAAAATAATGATTTATTGGGGACGACACACTAATTTTTCTCTTATATTCCCACTACACAAGGATATCATCTCTTATAAATCCCACATGACCAGGCTTGATTGTGTACTTGACATAATACTGATTTGCTTCCATATATGTATTAATGATGTCTGGGTATGCCCGGTAACACTGTGGACCAGCCAAAAGACAACAACATTATCCAATTAACTTGTTATGAGGAAGTAGCATATCATGAATGACATATGAAGAGAAACATTCCAGATTGATGCTAGAAAATCTAGTGGTTGTTTCATGATATTGATATCTTGTTCGAAGGGTATCTCAAGATTCATTTTTACATGTTTAAAGGATGAAACATTATCTTGGTGACCAATTAAAATGAAATCATGAGATATGAAAAATCTATCCAGGTGTCATCACGAGACATGGCTGACATGTCATGGTGTCACTATATGATTTGGGGAGATATGTCTGGAGGCCTTATAAAGGCTATTCCGGTGAGCCTTTGGTTCTTCATGGGACACATGTTACATCCTTGTACAGAGTCACACATCTTTTCTGACATGTTTAAGAGATTTTTGATGGTCCATGTAGCAAATTGATGGATGTCGCATGATTTGGGTAACATGTTCCAGTGACGTCACATATTATGGGTTGGTCATGTGATGTGAAAGAGAATCAATGAATCTAACATCTCATAAGTCTCTCATATTCATATAGACATTCAAACCCCCCATCATTTAATATGATTCTCTTGTTCATCTATTTCTAGCCCATTTTAGGTTTCACGTGACCCACCTGATATGTGGGATAACCATCATGTAATTTGGAAAACATGCCACAAGGATTTTTTGTGATCTTGAATGGTCATGATAAGAGCCTTTTCATGTTGTTCCACCCATTTAGTTAGTCCCCATATTTTACCTAGTTGTTTGCTTTCATGATCAAATGATCTATTTCTCATAGAAGTACGTTACTTCTCCCCTAAATGTTTGACGGGTGGGTGATGGTTTTTGTGGTGAGGGTAGGAGTTAAAGGATTATCTTTCCTCATATACATCATGATACGTGGTGAATATCTTAAGTATTCAACACAAATATAGTAGATGGAATTACATTTAGGTCATTCACATTTTCTTTTTGTGGGACATTCAGTGTGCGTCAGATGATGGTCAACAACTACAGGAATGTTCCATATTTTCTACTTTTATTGGACACAAGCCAATTGAAGGGGAAATTCATTATCATTATGATATAAAAATGTAATTTTACATGGTTAGGTAGACTTTTATAGGGGATATATTTGATTAACAAGTCTATGTAAAGGATTTAGAGTAATTTTTGGTTACTAGTCTGGAATCTTCCATAAGATAAAGGTTGGTTGTCAAGGGGCCTTCGTGATATGATGATGAATTGTTGAGGGGTCCTATGTGGGATCAATTCATATCATCTATGGATAAAATAATATTGCTTTGGATGATAATTTATCCTCATTTTACAATAATATCAGGTCATTTATACATTATTTTCATTATTTACTTCACAACGGTTTGGGATATCCTGAATTTTTATGAGTTTTGTCAAAGAAAATCATTTTAACAATAAGGTATGTTTCATTTAACCAATAAATGTTCTTGTGGGGATATATGAATCATTTCATGTCAAACACTTATTCATGTCCATTGATCTAAAGGGGTTGTATGACATAGGATTGAAATGTCTGTTACCCTTCATATATTGAATTTAACATGTCAGTGGGCTCTCAGGAGACATGGTAGACATGTCATTTTATCATCTATGTTGAATTCCAAACCACATGGATGAATCTTATGATGATCCGTGAATATGTAAGGAATCATTTATATTTATATTTTTAACATTATCTAAAAACAATTGATGAATTTTTGACATCTATAGATTTGACATGCCACATGACGCTGAGGAGTTCACTTGGTAGTCATTTCATGATCAGTAACAATCTATGGATTCAATCACATGGATGATAGGATTGATCAAGAAAGATTTATCTGTTCTCAATAAGTTAATGAATAATAAATGGCATGTTTTCATGAGATTATGAATGTCTTGTGACCATGTATCCTTTTTAGTTTTATGTGATATGTGAGTTCTAGACACCTTCACTTCCTTTTCATTGTCGAGAAATAATACCAATTTTAAATTTTTTACCCTGATATATATAGAATAATTAGAGGAGACTAATTCACCAACTACTACTACTCTCCAAGACTTTTGCATTGTGCTTCTTCCATGTTACACCATCAAAATACAGTATTAAGAACTTATGATGAGACCTATCCAAAAAAACATTTTAATAAAATATTTTTTATGAGATCTATGCATGATACCTACATTCTATTATATCATTCTTGAACCATCCACATATTGGATTTAGGTGATAATGTCAACTTTTGACTATTTCCTTGGGAATCTGGCCATCATGGGAGATTCTTTGTGATTTTTTGGTTCATTCAAATGAATAATGAAATATTAAGACAATTTTGTGACCATTTTTAATGTAGGTGATTGAGTGTATTACAAAGGGTCATGCATTTGTGAATGACCTATGGATTATCTTATCTGCAATATGTCTTTTGAGGTTATGTATTCCATGATATAATCACATGGTTATTTGCGAAACCAATATCTGGACAAGAGATAATGATCCCCCTTATGGTTCATGTTATTCTTATAATGTTTCTGAATCAATGGATTTTGTTTGAAAGATTTTTCTTTACACATATCTGACATATACTTCATTCTTTTGTAATAATGAATTTTAGCACTCTTGATAGTTCACCTATTACAACTTAAATGAGCTCCATGATAACATGGAATGTTAATTCTAACCATCGATATCATGTTATCTATAATAATTAAGCTGTAAAAAGTATTTTCTCTTCCATTCTCCAAAACAATTGTTTTTCACACTAGCATCCCCTGTATGGATTTCCCAAACTAGATGAAATTACCATTACTTCTCTTAAATAGAACATGTTATCATAATGGTTGTAAACATTCCTTGACTATATTCATAAGATGGTTGATAAGGATGGAAAAATGGGTTTTACATGATCCTAGGGGTTGTCTACTTTGCTGGAGAACTGACCACTCGGTCCATTAGTATTTTTTTCCAACCATCATCTCCCTCAATTATACTCAAGCATATTTGACACATATTTTAAAAAATCAAGAGTTGGATAGAGATAGAATTTGTATTTTTACCTCTGATGGAAAATGTTCTGATAAAGGGGCATGGACATTCTTGATTTGGAATGTCTTCATAGAATATTTAGACAAGTTACACATTGTCTATCTTGATTTAGCAATATTTTTTTCTAGGTTCATCATTCATCATTAGTTTGATATTCCCATATATATAGTTAGTTATGGGTGCCCGGGTAAAAAATTCATTCATATTACCCATGGTGATGTAGGAATTCCAATATATGATATATACTGACTATGTGTGATATATCCCTTGGGTAAATATGTGGTGAAATAATTCCTATTAAAAAAATATGGGATGACCATGCTAAGATTCTAGATTTGGTGAGGGATATGATCAAAATCATGAAAAAAAATTTAATTATGAATATGAATATATGATCCCTCATATCCTATAATTGTCACGACCCGTCCTCGGGGCCCATGCTGTGACTACCCCAAGCCCGCCTTCCATAGGATAGGGGCTGGAGACTTTCACCAAGGCGTAAATCCTGGTAAAAAGGGAAGGCATTGCCTTTGTAAAGTAAACAAACACCACATATCAAGAAAGCAGTAGAAGTAAACACTATGTAAAAACTGAGTACAACAGTAAGTGCGGAAAAGTATGTGGGCCAGTATACAAACCCAAACTGAATGTAAAGTACAACTCGAAAGGGAAAAACAGAAACTGAAAAGTAAAGTCGCAGCCTCGATCCGTCCAGTGGAAGTCCCACCTGAAGGGTGGGTACAGATAGCCTCCACTGCTCCTTGGGTCCAGCCGACCGCTCTGAGTATGTCCCACCCAGTGGTCAACCTCCAGTTACCGTCCTGCTCTGCAAGCCTCAACCATGATCAGCGTTTTTCGTCGTCTGCAACCAACACAACGTAGTGCTGGCATAGCCTGTGCAGGGGTGAGTATAAGCTACTCAGTAGGGACCCTGAGACCCTCGAAGGTCTCCCAAAATTCACAAAGGATAATCCACAAAGGAAGGATACAATCACAAAGTAGCATCCGACTCTACTTAGGTATATTCCCATACATATACCTAAGTCATCAATTCCAGTTTGCTCCAACATCCGAGCCCAAGTACAACCCAGTACACATAGGAAAGAAAAACGCAATCCACACAGGATAGCACAACACAATCCCCATAGGAAAGCAAACAGGATTCATCTCACACAGGTATACTTCTTCGTATGATGATAGAGATGGTCAGATGTAGCCACTGATTCATCTAAGCCATGGGACCCACAAAGGATCGATAGGTACTAACCCCCACAAATACCCACACAGGATCGATTGGTAACTAACCCCAGCAAAGACCCACACAGGAGTGATAGGTAACTAACCCCCGAAAAGACCCACACATGATCGATAGGTAACTAACCCCCGCAAAGACCCACACAGGATTGATAGATAACTAACCCCCGCAAATACCAACACAGGATCGATAGGTAACTAACCCCTGCAAAGACCCACAAAGGATCGGACCCACACAGGATCTGTAGGCGCTGGCTCACACAGAACCGCTGAGCGCTGAACCACACAGGATCGGACCCACATAGGATCGGTAGCACTGATCCACATAGGATCGCTGAGTGCTGTAGTCATCACCGTTGAATCCATTGAGGATCTCTGTACAGTCATCATCGTCACAGTCACAAACGCAGCCAGTACTAGGGTTCCCACACACAACAAGCTCGTCCGGGAGGGTCCGCTCCATGAGCCGAGAGGCTGATACATCAACTGACACAAAGGCTGACGTTGATGTATCCAAAAGTTCCGTATCGTCAACAGGAACTCAGTGTCACAGACGACGCGTCAATCGGATTCTCGGTCTGGAAGTTATTGGCATTTTCGTCCCAGGGGCCCGGTTGGTTTTTAAGTCAAAACCATCCCGACCATACTCCACCAGTGTCCACACCTCGGGCGGAGTAATCCAAAATATCCTTCTCACTAAGAGTAATCCAACAAAGTCGACGGCACGTCAATCAGACGTCCAGAGCTCAAGTTATGAGTGTTTCCGCTCCGAGGGCCCGGTTGGTTTCGTGTACGAACCAACTCGGCCAAACCAATAGTATTACGAAACCTTGAGTGCAATATACTGAAACGACCGTCTCGATCCAAGGATCGCATCTCAACTAACGGTGTGTCAATCAGAGGTTCGTAGCTCAAGTTATGGACGTCCGACCAGAAGAGGTTCGGTACTAAGTGGTTCGGGCCCGGTCCGACCCGGCCTGATACCCCCAGGGTCGGCCCGAACCGGGTCCGGGTCCGGCCCGGCCCGGCCTGGGCGCGGCGTGCTGGGCGCGCCGGCCAGGCGCTCGGCCAAACAGCCGAGCCATTTGAAGAGGGGGTGCCTGCCCCCCTGGTTTTTGTAACCATAGCCCCCATTAATGGGAGCCGCTCAGCTGGCCGGCCGGGGGTTTGAACCCCCGGCTTTCCCTTGTCCGGCCGGCCGGTTTCTGCTGCCACGGGACCGGCGACGGCCGGTCCCCTCCTTGATCGAACACCGGCAGCCCGGAACAGGCCGCCGGTCACCCTGCACCGCCGCGGCCCAGAACCGGCCGTCGTCATCATTCGTCCGGTGGGTAGCGACGGCGCCACACCCTTCCTCTACGGCCCCGCTCTGGCCGCGGTGTTGTTGCGGTTCTCCGATGCGGTGCGACGACACTGCGATTTGGTTCAAATTCATTAAAACACGGCACGATGGCATCGCGCATCCTTTCCGTTCGTTCCCACATGGTGCAACATCACCGCGTCACATTTCTTCGATCCGCAACAACAATAAAAATAAAAGGGGGGGGGGGGTCGGCCGTGTTTGTGCGGTCCGGCCTCCTCCCGTTAATTGATAGTAGATGGTCCGATTATACATAGATAAAGAACGTAAGTAAATCATGAAATGAAATCACATTAACCCCTACCTCGAGCTTAGTGTGAACGGAGGTTCGTCGAACGAGGATTCGTCGCAGAAAGAGACATCGCGAAAGAAGATGTTGTCGACATCGTGGTATGAGGCGTCGCAGAAGGAGATGTCATGGAAGGAGACATCGACCTCCGAGGAATCTGGTGTTCTTTGCGTTCTTCACGTTCTTCGTGTTCTTCGATGAAGGGGATGAAGAAACTCAATTCTCCCTTTGCTTTTATCCCAAAGCTCTCAAGCAACAAGCCTCCAACCCAAAATAAAATAAGTCCCTTATTTTATTAACACAACTTAAGGTTTGAAATTCAAGAGTTTTAAATTCAAACACTCACATTAAACACACTTCATTAATATCATAAGTTATTAAAACTTAAGTTATCAAATTTAATTGTGAGTTGAGGGAGTTAAGGAAAGTGAAGTGGTGGGGTTCGTGTGGGCCCCACCACTCACATAACCTCCCATGGGATGTTGGGTAGTTACCCAAATTCCACCCAAAGCTTAAACCACTTACAGTAAAATATAAATTGTTGTTAAATTTTTATTTTAACTTCCACAATTTTTATCAACTTCTCTCATGAAAATGAAACTCCGTAAAAGGTGTTCCTAGGAAATTACCGGCGCTGCGAATCAATCGGTGCCCTCAGAATTTGATTCTGAGCACTGGTTCAAAATTTAGAAATTCCCGCTCGTTCGTTCACTGAACATACCCGATCTAAACATCAGATAGAAATTCCGGGTACACCGGGACTCAGAATCAAGTGCCGTCAGAAACTGCGTTCTTGTAAAATCCCAAATAAATTTAAACAGAAATTTCCTTGACTTTTATAGGTCTTTACATTACTCCCACCTCAGGGATTTACGTCCTCGTAAAGATACATCATAACTAGGGAAACAAATGTGGGTTATGAGCACACATCTGAGCCTCCCACTCCCAAGTTCTCTCCTGGAGGTTCACATGCTTCCATCTGATGCGCACTAGTGGAATCGACCGTCCACGTAGGACCCGCTCCTGTCAATCCTCGATCTCCACTGGGACCTTCGTAAAAGTCTCTCCATCATCAATGTCTAGCTCCCCATTGTCAATGATATGCATCGGGTCGTGCACGTATCTCCTCAGCTAAGATACGTGGAAGACGTCGTGCACCCGGTGCAACTGTGGTGGTAGATCCAGGTGATAAGGCACCTCGCCAATCATGTTGAGGACCTATAATGGTCCGATGAATAATGGAGACAACTTGTCGCCTCGTCCAAATATCCATAATCCACGTCGAGGTGAGACCCGCAAGAAGACATGGTCGCCATCCTCGAACTCCAGTGGCCTCTGCCTCCTATCAGCATAAGACTTCTGCTGGCTCTGAGCTGTCCTCATCCACTCCTTGATGACCTGAATCTTCTATGTTGTGGCATGGACCATCTTCGGTCCCACAAGTGCTGACTCCCCAGGGTCTGTCCAACAGAAAGGAGATCTTCAAGGACGGTCGTACAATGCCTCGTATGGTGCCATCCCGATGGTGGAGTGGTAGTTGTTGTTGTACGCAAACTCCACCAAGGGTTGGTGGTCCTCCCAGCTGTGACCAAAGTCAAGGACACATGCGTGGAGCATGTCCTCGAGAGTCTAAATGGTCCTCTCCATCTGACCATCTGTCTGAGGGTGAAAGGTGGTGCTCAGATGTAGCTGCGTCCCGAATGCCTCCTGCAACCCCTTCCATAGCCAGGAAGTAAAGCGAGAATCTCGATCAGAGACGATAGATGATGGCACACCATGAAGCCGTAAAATCTCTTGAACGTAAAGTCACCCCATGCCCTCCATTGTGCCCAACTCTCTGATGGGTAAGAAGTGTGCCGACATGGTGAGTCGGTCAACAATCACCCAAATGGAGTCGTGACCTCTAGGAGTGTGTGGAAGTCTAGTCACGAAGTCCATAAATATCCCGTCCCACTTCCACTCCGGGACCTCCAAGGGCTATACCAAGCCTGCTGGTACCTAGTGCTCTACATTCACCTGCTGGCAGTTGAGACATCGAGAAACGAACTCCGCCACAGCCTTCTTCATGCCCGGCCACCAATGATGTCATCTGAGATCCTGGTACATCTTCACCACATTTTCAGAGCGAAGACCACTACTTCTAGCCTAGGTCTTGGGTAGTGTAGTTCTGCTCATGCTGCCTCAACTGACGTGATCCATAGGCGATCACGGCCCGCTCCTGCATCCAGAAACATCCGAGTCTGGTCCCTGATGCATTGCAGTAAACTATGTACCCCACTCCCTCCTCCGGCAATCCTCAAGATAGGGGTGCTGATCAATCACTGTCTCAGCTCCGAATGCTCTGCTGACATCTGTCTGACCACAGGAAGGGATGCCCCTTCCTCCATAACGTTCTGCAAAGCTGCAATGATTTCTCCATTGCCAAAAAGGGAAATCTGGTCTCATCCCTTGGATGAACCACGTTCCTTGCCTAATACAGTCAATCCCGTCATGATTAGTTAATTCAGGGCATGGATGACATCGTAAGACCTCGACGCTGCTACCAAGAGATACAACTGTTACTCTCACCTCCAAGGGTTGAGTCACACTGTCGGCATTAGTGTGTGGTCACTGGGTCTCCTCTAGTAAGAATCTCGCAAGTGAGGGTCAAGCCAACAGATTTTTTAACCGGCACCTCTTAGTATTAACAAACAAAAGACAAGAGAGAAAACATCACTAATGCAAGCGTCTTTTATTACTTCAACTCAATGTTCAAGGACACTAGGCAACAAAAAGAATGAAGATAGAGGCATAATGGGCAAAGGCCTCTATGCCTGGACCTGGACCCGCACTTGTCCACCTGCTTCCGGAGCTCCATGATCATAAGCTTCACCTGCCTGAAACTGTGCTCTCCCCTGAGGTAGGGGTGGACCTCCTGGTGGTGGTGGTGGTAGAGCCTCAAAGCGTCTCCCACCACCTACTGCTCGGCCAGCTCCTTTGCCTCGTCTGCATTCTCCCTGTAGACCACCACGGTCGAACCTCTGCCTCTGCCTAGGTGGTTCCTCAACCGTCTACTGCTCCTCTGTATAGCGGGTCGGGCATTCACGAGCCATGTGGCCCTGCCCGCCACATGCATAGCACTGTCTTCTACTAGTAGAGATTTAATGCTATATTAACATTCCTTGCCATATTGATAAGGATCATAGGCTTTGGCTGAATTAATCCTATGATCTGGTAGATCCTTAACATGTCCTTTCTTGGAATGATTACTATGATTCCTTATGTTACAGTGTCCTAGTCTTCTATTACATTGAAAGGATTGATATTAAGTAACACTATCAAAATGTAGATATTAAATAATAAGGTCTTAGTGGTTTATAGTGTACACATTGTCATGTCGGAGAGAACAACGAATAAACTCATCCAGGGAATTGTGAACTAACAATTTATCATTCCTTAAATTCACAAGGTAATCTTCATCACATAATTGGATTATTCTAATGAGTTTATGCTTAACGTTGTTAATAAAAATGATATTCGAAATAATAGCTTTACCAAGAATCATAATATTACATATACTAACCATTTCCCCTTGAGAGTTATCTCCAAAGGCCACTCTTCAACCTTCTGTATTAAAAATAATTTTGAAATAGTCTTTATTATCAGTCACGTGTGTGGAACATCCTCTATCCATGTTCCATATATTATTGGTACTTCCATCATTATCCTAAAGATTAAAGAGTTAGGTTTTCATAATCCAAAATTACTTTGATCCTAAATTGTTAGATAATTAAATCTTGGGTATCCACATTTGATTAAAAAATATACTTTATAAAAACCAAGGGATTTATCCTTAATTAAAGAATGGCTATTCTACTATTTACCACCACATAGACATTTAGTAAAAATGTATTTCTGGAAGGAGTAAAATAATTGTTTCTAAAAATTGGTTTTTCTTGAGAATAACATAATCTATGAATATTACCATGATGCCGGGTCTGAGAATTCATCATATAAAAATTTTCCTTACCAAAAGTAAAAATTTCAAGATGTTTCTTCACGGAAAATATTTAAGCCTTTAGTCTCAAGACTAAATTTTTATCCGCTAAAATAATATATTTTGAGTTATGTTTATCCTATAAAGCATCTTTTTGAAAAAAAAATTTGAGATCATTTGAAAGTATATCCTTCTAAAAATAAACATTCTCATGTTTGATAGAATGATTTTCTGAAACATCATTTTTCATTCCATAATCTTTTGTATGATTCAAAATTTATTTTGTTAAAATAAATTTCTCTACAATTTTCTTTTTCATGTTCCCTAAAAACATTAGAATTTTTCATTTCAAGAAACAAAGATAATATGCAAAAATCATAATTGGAAGGTAAATAATTATTTTTATCGGATGAAGAGGTTTATTAATCTGAATAAATACTATAATTATTAAAATTTAAACATAAAGACATATTGTTTGTGGATTCTGAAGTTCTTACATTAGCCATCAAACAATTATTTTGAAATGTTGCTCTGAATATTAGACCAAGATTATTTTCTTCAGAAGATTTATATTCTGAAGAGTCATCAGAATAGTTTCCACCACTAGAAATCCATGTTTTATTGGATATCATGACATTGTTATGTGTTTTTTTGTAGAACATATTCTTCTTTGGATCAGAATTTATGTCCTTCTTGTAACATTACCTAAGAAAGGGACAATAAAGTCTAATTTGACATGTTCTTCTACAATCATATCATATCACTTCTCTATCAATATTTTCCTTTACATATTTCTTCTTGTATATTTATTCAAAAAAAAATCCCAAAAATCATGTTCATCTTCCAAGAAATAATGGCTATCTCATTTTCGAAAGCATCACATTCTTTATATTCAGATTAATTTAACAACCATCATAGATTTAGATCTTTTATCTCTCTTAGGAGTCTCAGAATTCATATGATTTGATGTAGTTGTAAAAGGAACACCTTTATTTCCATTATTATTCATAATATTATAAGAATCTCTCTTTATTCTGGTTCAATGATGGAGAAGAGTTCCATACTTCACATCATGATAAATCTGTGTAAATTTCATATTCTAATCTATAGTTGTCCTCTTGGATTACCATTCATTATGCATGATTTTGATAATTATTTCTATAATAATATTATCATGTTGACCTTTCTCACCCATTTATTTTAAGATTTTTAAGATAGTCATGAATCTTTTTTGTAAAAGTCACAAGTGTTCTCTACAAGGAAAAGAGAAACCATCATACTCAGCTCAGAGAAAGGATATTCTAGTTTCAATGGCTATTCATGATCCAAAGTGAGTTACTTCAAGCTTCTTCCAAATACTATTTTCAACATCCCAAGATGAAATTCAGCTATATATATTACTATTCATGGAACATAGAAAACTATTTTTTACATTAAATTTCAGCTAGTATTCAACCATTTTTGGATTAGTTAAGGTTGTATATTTTAAATTAAGAATCTTATAATATTCACTTAACATAATGATGTTGTCTACACCTGTGTTTATCACGGTGTTCTTCATTATTTATATTCCATACTCATAGTCAATTACATCGATGATCAGTGGAATAATAGGATTGATATTGACTATAGATCCAAAATGAATGTCTACTATAAGGAAAAAAATCATTTCTTTTACAAAATATTAGTGAAGTAAATTCTAAAGAAAGTATAAGTAGAACCACTTAAATAAAATTTGAGCAAGATAAACAACGTAAAAAAATTCACGCAATAATAATTTTACGAGAGTATGATTATCTTTTAAACATCCTTCTGATACCAAATGTAATGAATCAGTATAGATGAGCTTCTAGATCTGATACCAATTGTAGGATCAAATATGTATAATGAGATGTTCAAATACCATAAGGGGTGAATTTTATAATTTAAATATTCCATTGGAAACATTAAAGTTGGTTTAAATATTTCATAAGTAATGTTTTTAACCTTAAGGGTATCTGTTTCATAATTTTAGATTTAAACATTAAGAAAACATAGTTTAATAAATTTAGAAAAAAAATACACAAACCCTCTTTGAGAAACGTTTTCTTATACTATACATCCATAAGAAAAAAAACATAAGAAATATTTTCATAAAATAATTATTCTATATTTAAGTGTATTGAATCATTAATATAATTTGAGTAATGGAATTATAATATATAAGATAATTACACTATCTAATATAACAATGTTAAAATTGCAGTGGGAAAAAATTATTAAAGAATAAAAAAAACAAGACATATTTTAACCTAAAGATAAGGGTATCTAACATCCTTGGATAAAGGTTCCTTGATATATAATTTCATGAATATCAGTCATAGTCAAAACCAGTTAATCTCTCAATTCGATGATCAGTATCAATCTTCGTATCCCAGTAAGCCCTTGATTATGAAGGATATCAGAACCTCTTTCTTCCAAAACCAGAAGCCTGTGATCAGAACGATCAGATTCTACAAAAATAAAGTCTGAACAAGTTTTTCATGCCAAAAAAAGTTGTACACAACATCTGCATGAAGCACAGAGTGTTGTAAAATCCTCTCTCTCTAGAAAAAATTTCACAATCATTGATCACGTTTTTATTAACTGAACTCTATCGAATTAACTTGCTCATTAAATTGAACTCTTATATATATGAAAATATTCTCAACGGTAAAATCCACTCCTACGGTCATATTTTCCTTAAATTTTGGAGGGACCTAGACAAGTTTCAAACATACATCAATTAGTTTATAATAGAATATACAACATAATTTCATGTATAAGAAACAATGTTATGTTTAATATGAATGTTATGTAGAAAAAAACATAGAATTTGATAATATTGGAATGAAATTTATGAAACTATAACATTATCAAGAAAATATATTCTTATGAAAAGGGATATCATATTGAGAAAACTGAATCACTATATTTGGGTTATGGTGTAATAAAATCAATATGAAAATCTTACTATTATCGGTATCATGAAAAAAAGAATCATAATAATGAAAAAATATCTTATATTTTCCTGTGACAACAATATTATAAAAAAGGTATCACAGATTCATCAGTATCACTAAAATGGTTGTACATAGGCTTATGTAGAATGATATGACATAATTCTAAGTAAATCTTAATAAAAAATTTGTTGGTAAAACATTTTGACAAATTTTTAGGTAAAACATAATGAAAAATTTGTATTTACAATGTAATGACAATTTTTTAGGTAAAATGTAATGTAAAATTTGTAATGAAGATGGATTGACAGAATTATAAGTATAACAGAATGAAAATATCATAAGTAAAATAGTATGAAAGATTCATAAGTAAAATATAACACATGAAAAAGTGTTTGTGATTTTAAAAACATAAAACCATAAGGAATGGAGAAGTGATAAGTTAACCTTATTGACTCAACAAAATAGGTTATTCTTGTTGTGACAAAATCAGAGTGAACAATAACATTATAAGCCTTCAATTAAAAGGAAATAAATTTTTGAACAAAAATTTCCAACATAAAATAATACATACATAACTTATTCCAATAATTAAGTTTATGGTGTCATTTTATGAATTTCATTGATCTAGAAACATTTATGTCAATGGGAAATCACTATAATGAAAACTCTATAATGATATTTTTTTAAATACCATCATATATAAAAAAATATCTTCAATCATTTGAATGAATTTTTCATAAAATTTTATATAAAAATAAGAGGAAAATAATTTAGTAATAAAACCATGAACATATGGTTTTAAAGTAACAAATAAAATAGAAAACACAAAAAAAATTTGTTTTTACATCAAATAGAACATAATAGATGTTTTTAGTAACTATTTTTATCATTATAAAAAACATAAAATTATGAGTCCTAAAAATATTGTTTTGAAATGGTTAAGTGATATATTTTGAAACAATTCCATTTAAAATGAATATTCACTAATTAATCCTTGAAAACAATATAAAATATTCAAATGGAACTCTAGATCCAAGGATAAAAAAATTATTTAGAAGGGAAAGAAACCTCTATTAATATATTGAAATCAAAATTTTTGGAATCCCACAATACATATCATTTATTTTTATTTAACTTTGATGTTTATTAATAAAAATATAAAATATAATGCAGTAAAACCTTTTGTTGTTAGATCCTAGAAAAATACTACAATGATTCGTTGTTACTTAATGAATAAAAAAAAATATTCTATGAAATCTAGAAAACAAGTTTAATATTTTGGAAAATTGATTTTAATATAAAGGAGATAAAGTGTATTATCATTATTAATGAATAAAAAATATATTATAAACATATGTTTATGGTTAGAATATTCAATATATTGTGATAAAATTGGTGTATTCGATAAATTTTTTCAAATAAAGTCATATGATATGGAAAAGACATATCATATTTCCATGATTAGAAAAACCACACTTTGATCATATATAAGGTACATAAAAATTCTAATAGAAAAATTCATAACATTATTTCCATATATAAATATTATTAAAATACATTTTTAATAATTTTTTATAACTATATTAGATAGTTCATTGTCTATTTATAATACTGGGTGTGATAAATCTTGATTGTTTTATAGTAAATTCCTAATAGAGTTGTTGTTATTCCCAAATATGTCAAAAATACATCATTAAAACATCAAACAAGTAAAATGAATATTTTTTCATTGTTATTTATAATGTTATAATATCTTCCTATATATGTATTGTTGATGATCATTATATATTAATTTGGAAATAATATTTTTTCAATGATTTGTAGCGAATGAATGATGTGTTCCTAAAAATGAATTAAATTTTAATATTTAAAATTAATACCCAAAAAACATTATTTACGTATTTATATCATATTTCCTATGAAATTAAACTCCAATAGTCATCCATGGTTTAAATTTAAATAATTATTCAATTTGGTTATTAAACCATCCCAAACACAAACATAGCATAATCAAATATTTGTTATGAGATGTTATAATTATAAAATAATGATAGTTGATTAATAATAATATTAATTTTTTTTATCTTATTGTAATTAAATGAAAAAATAATATAACATATATGTGTTTTTTTAGAAGTACGAATAAATTATTTATTCCTTTTATGATGCTCATTTTAATCGTGGAATTTAGAAGATTTTTTTTCTTGTATTTTTAAAAAGATGTTAAATTTTACTTCGTGGTAAATTTATATAGTAACGAAGAAAATATTATCTATTAAACTAAAAATCACGACTATCCATGGAAGGTGATGATAAAAATATAAATGGAAATTTATCATTCTATTGAGGTGGTTGTCCACACATTTTCATGGATATGGATTTATGTTTATATAGAATATATTAACTTACTTGAATACTTTTTCATTTAATAACATAAACATATAACATTAAAATAATAAATTTACATTAAATTTTCTATTAGGACCTTCCTTTTATTCCAATGAAGAAAAACTAATCATGTTGTGTTATGGAGGTAGTAGTCTTCATATGAATGGTGATTTTATTTTTCATAATTAAAAAGGGAAATATAATTTATTGGTGTACCATATTTATAATAATTAACTATAATTATAATTATAGATATTTTATAATTTAAATATAGTTTAGTGAAATTTTAGGAAGAATAAGTCCTTATTAAAAAATATAAATGAGAGACAAGGGTTAATTTATTATATCTGAATTCATGGATTGCCTTCTTTGCAAATGTCATTGAACCAATAAGAATGTTATTTTGAGAAGGATATCGCATCTTAAAGATAGATAGTATATTGTTTTTATTTTATGATAGTTCATGGAAATTAATTATTTTGTTGTGGTGTTGTAGTAGGTGAGTAAAATGGTGCCTCGTTTATAAGTTAAAATGGATGGATTTTTTTGATATTTCAAAACCATTTCAATAGTGGGATGTCAACCTCAAGGAAAGTGGCTCAAAAATTATGAAATAAAGGAAATGGAAAAATATTAAATCTATCATGTCAGCAACCACTCATTCCATCACACATTTTTATGAATTTGTATGTTTTTAACTCTTGGTTATTCCCTTTTACAAATTATGATTTTTATCATGGTAACTACGTTTATAAAAGTAGTTTATCCTTTATGATTAAAAAATTTCAACATAAAATATAGTTTGTTCCAAAATATTCAAAAACCTTAATCCATTCGTTATATTAATTTTTTAGAAGTGATAAGAAAATTTAGATAGCTAAATTTATATATTTTTTAAAAAAATATTTTTAACTATAACATAAGTTATAAAATGTCATATATTTCTTTATAAATTAAAACACACATATTTAGATTATATATTAAATTCATAAATGTGGAATTTCTTATGGAATGGATTTTTGAATTTTTAATTAATACTTATATATATATATATTACATCATAAAATTCATTTTATTCAAAAATACAGTATTTTCATTTATTTACATATAAATAAATATTTTTAGGGAAATAAAAACAAATTTTACATCACAAATATTTATATGGTGAATCTAAAAACAAACAAAATTTTCTAAATTAATGTTTTTAATATATATAAAAATTAATTTTTAATTTAATAATTAATCGTGGTAAAAATTATTATTATAGAAAATTGCATTTCAAAATATATGTTGTTCTTATTATTAATTTTTATAAAATAATAATTAATATATAATAAATAAATATTTTATATTGTTTCGTTAACCTCATCACTAAACAATTGTTTAGTTATTTTTCTTTTATAAAAATTTTCCTGGAAAGATGATACATTCATAAACGCAATAATGAATTATGTAATTTTTTATGAAATAAACAATATATATAAATATATATAAATATATTTCATAATTTTCCTACTACTATTCATACGAAATATTCAAAAACATTTTTTGTTGAAATATTTATCATTATATAAATATAAAATAGGTTTTTAGTTCAGTTTTTCAGGCATATGATGTTATCGGACCTATTTGATATAATTATATGATGACAAAAATTAATGTACAATGTCCTTTCACACCCTATAACATTAAATAAAATTTTACTCTCTATTTTAATTATCCACATCTGACTAAAATGGGTGAGGGTATTAATAAATTATTCATCATTTAGGATGTATCTTCTAATATGAAATTCATATTACTATATTAGGCTCTATCATGATAATTATTTTTCTTTAAAAACCATATACATTTATAAAATCGTTTAAGCTGATATTTATTTTACCAAATAGTTTATTATCCATAAAATAAAACACCCTAAACCAGTTGAATCTATGAATGATTAATCCACAATGAGATTATATATTACTAAAAAAAGATAAATGAATAAATAAGGATTAAATTTAATATTCATTATTTCATAAATTTGAAAATAAATAAATAATTATATATCATAATAAAAAAAGATAGAAAAATTTTCCTAAAATTTATTTGATCGCATTTTCATTGAATATATACTAAATTTCAAGTCTATTGATATGATAAAATCCCCTTTCATAAAATAAATTATTAATTTATTACATAATATCATGAATAAGTTTAAATAGTGAATTTTCCATTACTCATTCACATGTTCTCCATTACGTGTCCCCTAAATTATTATATTTTCATAAAATCAGATTTCAAGATTATTGAAAAACTTTTGTATATGTCTAAAAATAATTAAAAATATACTAAAGACAAATATTTATATGTTTCACATAATCATAATAACATTTAAATTATATGAAAATATCATTGGAAAATATTACTCACTAATTAAAATTGATTATAGTATAAATATTTAATGTTCATTAACATATTTACCACACTACCATAGTTAAGACAAAGAAACTCCTCATTATTACATTATAGAATATATAAAATAATATTATAGTTCACTTCAGTTGGATTACTTATTCAGTTATGATACATAAAGGTTGGTTGATAGATACCATTCATACCCTCATTTTTACAATCACGTCTCAACCAAATACTTTAAAAAATATATTTATCATAAGATCAAAAAATATTATAAATTTCCATTTGAATATAAAATTTCAATCATAGTAAGGATTCTAAAATAAAACCATATTTTCATCCCTTGACACTATTAGTTCATTCATCTTCCTTAATGTTAAGATCCACTGTACCTATTTCGTAATCCTTTTTTCAAAAAAATACTTTTTAATTAACATTAAATAATATATTGTCAAACAAATCATATCTACTAAGAACGTCAACCCAGTTCTGATGGCTTGTTTCATTGTCTATCACAGTGTGATGATTGAGTTAATAGCCAGTAATCTATTTTCATAGTAATAACACATAGGTATTTTTGTTTAGGAGCATATGACCAAATGTAGTTTCTAAAAAGGGATGTTGTTTCCATTAAATTCACTTAATAAATACATTAATAAAATTTCATAATATTATCCAATATATAGATATATCTCTATGATTTGTCCCTAAATGTTTCACTAGTGTTCTCATATTCAAACCCTTGGAATATTACCTGAACCGTCATAGAGTGTTATTAATAACATTTATATTATATTCAACCATAACATATAAATAATTTATAGCATTTATAACACCTGATTAATCCACAACTAATATAATGACAATCCTTAATGACGTCTAAACCTATCTAAGATACCGACTATAACGTACTATATATGTGAATGACTCAATTACACAACTTCAAGAAAATATAGTATTATAATACTTTCCCAAGAAATTTATAACTTTTGTTTTTTGACAATTATAACTAATATTAATGTAGGTACACCCAATAATGCATAAATATTATATAATATCATAATTAATGAAATAATTTTGATACATGAATTTAAATTTTATTCAAAAAACATGACTAATGGGAAAATTACATAGTTATAATAATAAGAATAAAAATATGGAATATATAAAATATGGCACCAAAAAATGCACTGAAACTATAACCATGGACATTAACCAAGACATTTATCACATGCTAGGATCTAGATATCCACATGTGTAAAATTAATGGATTTTTATAATCCCCCCATGTACCATTGGGATTGGAATAAATTCTCTCATTGACCATTATGTATTGAGATAGATTCCCATATGTTCTTCTTATCCTAGGATAATTCTTTATGTATACATTTTTTTGTAGAATAAATTCTCCAATACAACATTTTTCTTATGATACATATTTCATTGTACCGACTGTGTCAAAATAAAATATACCATATAGAATTCGTCTAATGATAAATCATCTTATGTGTCCATTATAATTGGATGATTCCTCTATTCTAACATTTTCTTCTTAAGGGAAATAATCATTTTTCCATGCATTGGAGTGTGATTTATGACCCCACCCATCATCATCCATATATATGTGTTGCATATAGAATTTTTAATCAGATCAGAAATAATACATGGAAAGAAAATTGGTTTGAAAACCTTTTCAAATAGAATCACATAAGTCAAATATTTATAATACCATCAATAATAATATTATGTTATAACCATGGAAAAAATAACAGGTTTCCAATGAAATAATGCAATATTCTATGTAAATATAATATAATCAAGGTACAGAGTAATATGGTATTTACAACATTTACATGAAAGGTATATAGTTATAAAAATAATTTTGTTTCCAAATTGATGTATGAAATTTAGTTGAGCACCCTGTAATTAATAGAATAAAATATATGTTATTCATTTTAGTAATGCCAATGAACAAAAACTATGTTCATAGGTAATCAATGACTAAAAATGAAAAAGGATGTGATGGATCATTTGAAACATAAAAATGGAATATCATAATTTATTCATATATTTAATGTTAAAGGTTTCATTTAATGAATATGTTTGATCATGAATAAGATATTTCATGGTATATTGACGTTAATGAAAACTAATTTTTAATAGGTTTATACAGATAAAATTGAAAATAATATATATCATTTTTATTTTGAATACATTTTTAAAAAATATTTATAAAATTAGGTGAAAATAAATTAATTTTAAAACAAGGGATATATGGAGGAAATGATTCATAAAAATTTAGAAGAGAAATATATATATATGTTTTACATGATAGAAAATTTAAATGAATGTTTTAGAAACTATTTATATCATTATTATATAATATATAATAGTCTATTTCTAAAATTATTGTAAAAAATTGTGAAGGGAAATATTATGTAAAAATTCAATATGAAAATTAATCTCAAATAATATATACTTGAAAAGAAATAATTTTTCTTTTGTAAATGTGAATCAAACTAAAATAAATTTGATAATGAAAGTAATGGAACATTCTCAATAATTTGGAAATACCTTTGTTTAAAACCCAAAAATTAAAACATTCATTTTTAATAAAATTTTTTCATAAATTTGAATATAAAATTGGTTATATTAAATAAATAGGGTGAAAACACAATAGGAATTCTAGATTAAATTTTATAACTTGACGAGTGAAAATCTATTTACCAAAAAATCCATTTAATTGGTTAAATAAATGGGTAATATTATCTTTGATTAAATGTAACTAATTGGGTATATTATTTCACATTAATAACAAAAATAAATGATTTAGATTAATTCACATACAATAAATAAACTATATTTTGATGATATATAGTATAACATAGACAATTCTCGATGGAAGGGATTTGAGATTAAATGATATTACCTTATTTATACTCATTATCTAATTCATCATAAGATCCCATGTAAAAAATAACTATCTTAATAAACCAATTGATAAGAATCTTCACGTATAAATACATTTTAAATGTAATTTATAATTATTATCTATATATATATTTGATATTTATGTATCAATTTTCAACATTAGGTGTGAAAATAGTTATCATTTCGGAGAGTTTTCATAATAGAAATGTTGTTATTAATCCTTATCACACAACTCATCATTACGAGAAATTAAATGTTAATTTATTTTATTTTTTACAATTATAAAAATTTTATAGTTTCATTCTATCTGTGTTTTGGTTGTGACAGTTAATTATAATTTTGGAAAGGAGCATGTATTGATTATTGTTTTCTAAGGAATTTACTTTTCCTCAATATTGAGTTATATTCTTATTTTAAAATTGAATAAAAATTTAATTAATAAATTATATAACCTATAACAAAAAAATTTAAAATCCCATAGTAATATATGATATAAATTTATCACATTCTCCATGTTAGTGGGTAAACTATTCAAAAAAAGTATATACAATTATTAATATATGATTATTAAGGGATTTACATATAAAAAATTATAATAGATACTATTTTGATACTATTTTGATTTAATTTATTTTTTATGAGATAATTTTAATTATTAATAAGATTAATAAAACCTAAATGTGGTTATTTTATAGTAGTATGAAATCAATTTTTTCCCATAGAATTCTATTTTACACGTCTGAATTTACCATAGTTATTTATTGATCATAATATTATTTTGATGTACAATTTATATTATTAGAACCTTATTAATTTTGTTAGAATATATTTATCTATTAAACAAATTCATATATCCATTAATGTATGTTGGTGATCAAAATAAATATGGAAATTGATAATTTAATAGAGGAAGATTTACAAATGTACGCATGGAGAATCATTTCATTTTCCTATGAATGGAGAAATGAGTATAGAAAATAATCATTCAATAATATAAAAATAATAAAAAATTTAGTAATTATTTATGAAATTCACTCTAAGGCTATTCATGTTGTGAAATTAATGGAAAACTACCCATGTTTCATTGTGGAGGTATTTTTTTCGCACAATGAAAAAATGAATGTTTTCTTTTTACTACTATAAAAAGGAATTATGTTTAATGATTGTACTATCATTACAATTAAATTACACTATACTAATTTTTATTACGTAAGTATTTTATTGATTTTCAATGGATTTGGAAGAATAATAAGTTCACATAATGAAATTAAAATTTGTAATAAAATGATCAAAATTTATACATAACTAAAATAAAATTTAATTTTACATTCAAGTAAAAACATTTATTGTGATGTGGGAAACAATGTATAAAATACTAAAGGAACATCAAACCTGAAAGCAAAATTATAGTCATTCCTTATAAAATTAAAATATTTGGATTGAATAACACTGTATATTTTATATTGGATTGAATATACCTGTAATTTTTTATTTCCTTTGATGACCTCCTCCAATTGGAAGGCCATCTATTCCCATGCCCGTACACGTTCCTTCAAGCTTGTCTTACCCTTGTTGAAGCCACGAATCAAAAATCCAATTTTATCTATTGGTAAAGGAAATATATTATTAATTTAACTTGACCTATATGTATATTTAAATCATTTTATGTGTATCTCGTAATAGATATTGATATTGATTAAGTCCTACAACATTTAACTATTAGAACAAAAGTGGATCTGTTGAACCAGTACTCCATTAGTGACTTTATTTTTATAATCTTTTGTTGAAGTAATATTTGTAGCCATTTTATGGACTATGATTGTTTCATATCTACCTGAGATACCATAAATACTTATCTATTCATGCTATTATCAATTTTATCCTCCTAAAAACATAGACATAATGTTAGAGCCTACTGACCCTAGATACCAAACTCTTGAAAAAAATCATTAACCCATGCTTTTCTGGACGAACATGATTTTTTCCTAGGATTGTTTGCCTTTCAAGAATATCTAGTATCCATAATTTTTGGTATGGTGTAATACACATTGAGCTTACATGATTTCACCCCTTACTACATATGTAATTAAAAGAGAGAATAATTCCCCTACTTTCCTTTTCATGATCTAGACCTAAAAACAATAATCGTGTGAGGGTCTTTCCAATGGTTTGAAACCATCTGGACGTATAATTCCTTAACAATCATATCATTATTATCCAAGTACCATGATCCAAATTATTATTTTTATCTTAGAATAAAACTAAACCACTGTTATAGATCTATAATTTCAATATTTATCACACAAAATCTATTCTTGAACTATAATGATCCAAGAAGGCTTTGCTGACCAGGGGACCTCCTCCTTGGATGTATTTTTTTTCATACCGAGCGGTGTGAGATTCTATCCATTTTCCATCCTCTGGACTATAACCTCGTCAAGAATGTATATTAATGGCTGGGACATACCATTCATTCCAAGAAACTGATATATCAAAATAGAGACACTCATATCATGTTCAATCTATCAATGATTTCTTCTACCTTTAGCTTAACACCGATATTAGAGAATAATTTCTATAAAGTATCAGTATGAGAGACCTCCATGCAATATGTAACACCCCCAAATGATAAAGGGTCAAATGACTAAATGCTATGACGCATGTAAACAAGGTGTACCTTCTTTTTCGGGAGCCTTTCTTATTAGAAGACCATAGTTAAGCATTCTTGGTCTGGAGTAGTGATTAGGATGGGTGACCTTCTGGGAAGATTCACAGGGTGTGTGTGAGTGAGGAAAAAGAATAATGAAAAGGACATGTGCTGGCCTGTGGGGACTATCATTAGTTTGATGACCCGTTCAGGCACGCGTGTGGGTCGCATGGTGGGAACCAGGTGTCTGCGGGGCAACGGGCAGGAGGGGCTCGGTTGTCACATTTGGTATCAGAGGTGGTACCTAGCCTTAAATGTGGTGCACTTCCTGGGTTGAGATGTAGGGCCCACAATGAGGATGTTGTGATCTAAATGAGGGTGATTGTAACACCCCCAAATGATAAATGGTTAAATGACTAAATGATATTACTCATGTCAACAAGTTGCACCTTCCTTTTTGGGAGCTTATCTGATTAGAACTCCATATTTAAGCATTCATGTCTTGTATTAGTGATCAGGATGGGTGACCTTCTGGGATGTTTCCCATGGTGTGTTTGAGTGAGGACAAAGCACACTAGAAAGGACATGTGTTGGCTTGTGGGGACTATCATAAGTCTGATGACCCGTTCGGGCACATGTGTGGGCCTCAGGGTAGGGACCACATGTTTGCGGGGCAACTGGTGGGTGGGGCCCAGTTGTCACACTATCCATGTTAACAAATGGAGGTGGAATAAGACCCTAACCTCTCATCCTAGGGACAACTACACCCCTTCATAGTTCACTTACTAATCTTCATCTTGAAGTGAAAATGTACCCCATCATATGATATATGAGAAAAAACTTGTTTCTGTGTCAAACACAACTAGTTGATTCCAACAAAATTCCACCCCAAATTTGATTCAAACCCACTCGAGAAAAGGTTTTTAAATGTTTAAATAGACACAAATGCATGGGTATTTTTTGTAATAGACATAAATGCTTTGGGAGTCAAAGAACAAAAAATATTCGACCAAATTCAGTAGTATTATTATTATAGAAGGGTTTATAACTAGACATGGGAGCTTGAGAAATATTACCCACAGATCCATTGTCACGGAATCATGATTCATGTGAAAATCATACAACCAAATTAATTGTTGGAAATGAATTCCTTTCCAATATTGGTGATCTATAGACCACACAGTGATCAAAGAATCAGAGTATGTAAAATGAACGATTATATTTCACTTATTGAGTAGACTAATGACTGACCTCTCCTAAACCCCCATGATCCAAACACCAAATCTAAGGAAGGTGTCTATTGATAGACCCCATTAAAGGACTCATAAAACCACTATCTAGTTCAGGAGATATAAAGCAATGATGATCTCTGATATTGAAAGATCTAGTCAATTAATGCCACTATAGAGGTTAGTAGAATTAGGGAGTATAACAATTTCATAAAATAGTGGGATATTATTAGTGCTAGAGAGTTGGGGAATAGTGGTTGTGAGAATAATTAAAAAATGATGACCCGTACCCACAGATGGGATATGGTTGAAGTGGAATCCAACACTACCTAGGGCATTGTTGAAGTGTAGGAGTAAATAGAAATCTGAGAGTCCGAATTATAAATTTTTACCCTTGTTCCAGGATAATATCATTTTTCATTTGGGGGTTAAAACATTGAGGGACTGTATTTTTAGGAATGTAGAACCCATTTAATTTATATATAAATGTAAAAGGTATTTTTTTATAGATTATCGAATAAAATAAGTATGTTTTTAGGGGAGTAGGACGTAGGAGTTGCCCATTTATAAGATAAAATGAATGGAATTTTTGTAAATACCCAAAATGTTTTAAAAAAATGTAAATCACTCTTGATAAACAAGGATCCAAAACATAGAAATACTAAAGTGTGGTAAAAATTTTACTCAACCTCCACTTCCCAAAATTTTTTTAAACATGTTTTTTGTATTTTCTTCTAGTTGAAACCCTTTTACTTGGTTATATTTTTACAATGGTAATTGGTTTATACCAAAGTCATTTATACATTATTCTTGTAAACAATTGGACATTATAATAAGAAAATATCTAATAATTATTAATTATAAAAATATTTTATTATAATATTCTATAAAAGTGCTAAAAAATTAATTTAAAATACCACATTTATTATGTATTAAAATGATGTTTTTTGGAAAATATAAATTATTAATATAAAAGTTCAAATATAAATTTTTAAATTAATTTTTTAAGAAATAAAAAAATTAATAAATATAAATTAGATATTTTTCACTAAAAAATGGTTGCATGAGTTTATATTTTATATATATTTAATAATAATGTCATAAAATATAAAATTATTTGTGAAAATGTTATTTTCACTTTTCACATAAAAATTATGATTTCTAAAAAATTAAAAATAAAATAAAATAATCTAATATTATTATGGTTAATCTAAAAGAGATATTTGTTATCAATTTAAAATTTTAAAATAGATAAATTTACTATTTAAATAAATTTATCAATAATAAATAAAATATTTTTATATGAATATAAATATGTAAAATATTATTTCTTCTCATTCATGATTTAAAATAAAAACAAAAAAATCTAGAATAAGAAAATACTTTTTATTATTGATTAACATCAACATTTAAGAATAATATTTTTATTATTAATTTTTAAAAAGTACAGTGTCTAAAAAATAGATTCATAAGAATAGTAATCAATTAACTATTTTAGAAAAAACTCATTTTTATATGTTTATAAATTATAATATTGTTTAATGTAGTTAATATTATTAATATCTACTAATTTAATAGATTGTTTTACTACCCATGTCAAATATATATTTATATTTTAATTGATGTTTCCATTCTCTTCTATGTTTTTTATGGGGAATTCTATTGAAAATAGGTGGGATAATTAGACAAAATAATATATCAAAATATCAAGTAATTGTATAAGTTCCTTTAGAAAATCAATATTAATTATATTCATTCATTTATTTAATATGTAAATGGGTAAATCCAATTTATGGTTTTTAGTTGTACCGGGATTTAGCTAAGATCATGTGTCATGTGAATATTTTCCTTTCGTTTCGAGTTTATTATATCATATTTTTTGAGGAGTTCCCTAGTATTATAGGAATAATGTCATCACTTTTCTTAAAATGGATGCCTTGGTTTTTAATAATTATAAACAACAAGACTTTGTACAGTTCAATCAATTTCTAACCTATGATCTCGTCATGATATTTTCAGGAGATGGAATTATGGATGTGGTGTAATTTTCTTCTTTTGATGTGGGGGTTGGTTTTGTACTTATGTAGTTATAGGTGGTTATTACCTTTGTATAAATATTTATGATTACATATGATCAAAATTACAAAACCCCGTGATTTATATATTCAAACCGGAGTGTTTATATGTATATAATTGAGGAATAATACTCTTTTACAGAAGTTTATAATCTATTTGTGTCATAAGAGTCTTAGTAACATATTTACCTAGATATATAATAATATTAGGTGAAGGATTTTGTTGGAAATATTCTAGGATTATGACTCATAGATTTTCCATAATCCATGGAGGGTAAATATGATTGAATTTTCCCTTAGTATGACATCTTGATATTGGTAGTTAAAGTTGGTTTAAAATTACGTAGCATCATTATAGTTGTCATTGGTATATGATGGAGGAGTGTCTTACATTTGATCAATTGTTATGATAGAATCACTCATTCATTAGACTTGGGAGTCTTAGTTGGGGGAATTGATCAATGTTTAAATAATTATTAAGAGGATTAAAATTCACCAATGAAAAGTTCAAGGAGTCCTGAAATGATAAATACCAAGGGAAACATAATGTACGATAATCATAAATTCATACTAAAGTGAACTATGTAAATAATAGATTTTAAGGTCATTGTAATATCCTCATTATCTTCCAAGGAATCTAACTCCATGTTCACCTCTTTCTAATAACATAAAATATATGTTTTATGGTATAATAGTTGTTATCATTTATGAATTAAATAAATTACATAACAATGTGATGTATATATTCTAATCATGGATGTAACATTTAAACCAAAATCAAATTCAATAACTAATAAAGGTATACCTTATATTTTCTAGATAATAAACTGGATAACTAAATCTCATTCTTCTATTTTGGTAGATCACCATATAGCATAAATTTTTTTGTATGGTATTATACCCACCTCACCTCTATAATATATAAAAATCCCACTATATATAAAGCCATTACATAATTATTTATTCCTATTAACTTCATATATTATATATAGATAAAGTCATTTTATAAAATTACCAAGACCCTTACTCATAATAGAAAACAGGACATTTCTGTTATTATCATACATTCCTGGAAAAATATATAATATGTTTCCTATATGAACTAGACTCATTAAATAAAAACATCCCAAAAAACAACATATTGATCCTAAAATATGTGGTTTTATTGATGTGTTATACGATGCCCTGGGTAAAAACAGAACTCTATTAGAAAACAATTGTTGGTTACATTATTACATTGGAAATATATATATGTTATTATATCCCAAAGGACTAAATAATATAGTAATATTGGTAAACTATATGACTATTAGATTTACATATTACATAGTAAATATATTTACATTGTTATAGAGAATTCATCATCCTAGAAATGACTCATAATCTCATTCATTAAATCTTGGATAATTGATATCAAACAATGGGTATAATTAGATGCTCAGTAATGGTTTTATAAAAAAGAATCTATCATGAATTAATAAGGAAAAGCATACACGAAATCGTGTAAAATAAAAATAAATTCTATTTAATTAATAACTTATGTTCAATGAGAAAATTGATAATATCAATATGAAATTTCATGGAAAATGGAAAATGAATCCTTACTCAAGTAAATGCATAATATTTTATTTTCAAGATCAAGGCCTCTCAACCATGAAATAATTAATCTTTATTTCAGGGTCATTCAACCAATATATTCTAATTTTATCATGCCCTCTTAGCCAAGTCATGTCATTTTATGGGTTGGAATACACCAAATACCTATCTATTATGACATTACATTACAACCTCGGCCTACACATCACGTCAACAATATTTGTTTTGTGATTACTATTGGTTAATTGAGTTGATATTTATATATAGACCCCAATAATCACATTAATGAACTAATAAATTCATGATATTTTGAACTATCAAGACAATTAATTCCTCAAATTTTTTATAAGTAAATAAGTATCCACATTGAATCACTAAATTAAATCATTAACACCACAATATCAAAACCCATCCATAAAAATGAAAAATTTTGGTTTCATTGAATCATATATCCAATAACATAAATGGGTATTCAAATAGCTAAACATAATTTAAAATTCTACTATAACATTTTATTAAAGAAAAATAAAAAATTTACTTTGAAATCACATTTAAATTCAAAAATATAATAAAATAATAAGAAAAACATTTTCATAGAATATAAATATACAAACATTGAAATGAATCATTATATCATTAATTAATTATAATAGTGGGATATTATTTTCATTCCTTAAATGTTAAAACAAATATTTCATCCACAATTTTACTAAAAAGTAAAAGCACCTCACTTTGTAAATGACAACAATATTCTTTTAAAAAGATTTTGTAAAAACCCAACTGTGGGTAAAAAGTACATCAAAAATTTTGTACAGAATATTAAAAACATTTTTTAGAAAAATTTTATAAATCCTGGAGTGTGACGAAATATATATTTTTAACGAAGAGAGAAATATATTTTCTTTTAGTAAAAAATACTAATTTTGCATCATGAGTATCAAAATATTGAAAATTCAAAGGGAAACATGTAATATCAAGAAATAACCACTGTATAACATAATTCATCTATTTATTGAGAGATTTTTCATGAATTTTTATAATTAGAAACATAATGACAAATGATGTTATAAATAATGATATTGTAAAAAAATTATTCATAATTTGGTAACATTCAAATAAAATACACACGAACGAGAGGAAATTAAATAGATTTGTGAATTATACTTATAATTTTGATAATAATCCAAATTTAATTTAATATGATCTATATTAATCATATAAAAAGATTAATTTGGGGATATGGCATGTGTCTCATTGAAATAGAAGTGATAATCCCTTACCTCAAGATCGAATTTCCCCTTATGTGATTTTACCCTACAATATACTAAATTTATATTTATTATAACTACATAACATGGCCATAAACAAATACATAAAATAATATTTGACCCATTTTTAACATTTTATCATCAGAGTGGTAATAATAATTAATTTTCTTGTTATTTCATGTGTTAAATGGTTATTTGATATATGATTTGATTTCGTAGTTTTCCTTATTGAATCATTTTAATGATTAAATTATCAATTGAATGTTATCCATCATAAAAATATCACATATATATATCAAATATATTCATATCTCTTTATTTAGAGATATTCGTAAATGATTTAGATAGAAAAATGAATTACACCAGTCATTTTGATGGTAGGCCATACATACTTATGAACATTGTTTTAAAATTTTGACGAATAACAAAAATATAGTTACATAATGAATAAAAATTATAGGCTGATATTAATATATATATATATATATATTCATTAGATATATCCTTATGTCCAACTATATGAAACGGAAATGAAAAACACATCACATCGCTACGTGGATATGATAGTCCTTACGTATGGATGGGTGTTGTTGTCGTTTTCCAACATATTGGTAGGTGTGTTGGTAGATATGATATTATATTTAAAAAGATAAATTATGTTATAAATATCATAAATATTCATTTGTTAAAAATTTATAACAATAAAAATTCGTGATAACAATGTTTTTTACTCTTTACTGGTCATGAATGTTATTATTAATGAAATGAGAGGCAACATGGAAGATAGTTGAAATTATAAATTTTTACCAATTTACCATTCTCTATATACATTAATTGTGAATTTTAATTTATTTAATAATATATTTTTTATTGTGAAATAGAATTAATGTCATTTTTGGAAATTCCCGATGCTTAATAATACTATATTTAAAAAAATCATGCAATATTTTTCATAAATGATACTTTTAAGATAATGAGGATAAATTTAATTAATATAATAATATAATATTGGTTTTTCTTCTTTAGATATCATTTTAGACCATAAATTTTCAGTTATCAACATGGAAAACCAATTTTAACCTTAACCATATTAATGGATTTTTCCAGTTTAATGGTTTATCATTTTAATAATAAGATGATAATTGGATTATAAATTAAAATGAGATGTTTTTTAAGAACACTTATAAACATACTCATCCATTTCATAATTTTTTTATAAAAATTAATAAATTTTATTTAACAAAAAAAATATTTATGTCGTTCTAAGATTTTATCTCATAATTTGAATTTGAAAAAAAACATAGCAAAAATATAATTATTAGATAAATATTTTCACATTTCTAATATTTCATATTTATCATCTAAATTCCTGATAATATTCAAAAAAAATTGATGAAATAACAATGGTAGTGTTCTTAATATCATTTCTTTAATTAGTTAACCTATTACACAAGAACTATTTCAGAAATGGGTAATAATTTATGGTTGTTATTTAATCAGAAAAAATATAAATAAATTACCATCAAGAAAATTATTTTATGATTCTTCAAAACATAAATTTATAAAAAAATATTAGTTTCTTTAAGACCTATCACAGATTATTATAGATATTATAAGTTAGATAGTGAAATTTTGGCATTTATATTTAAATAAAGTGATATAAATTTTACAATCAATGGAAAGTGGGAAATAATTTATCAATTTTATAATATTATGTTATAATGTTTTAAATAGAGTAATATAATTATATATTTAGATATTATGGGTTTATTTTGAGATAATAACATATTATTTTTAAACTAAAATACGTTATTTACCTGTGCAGAGGGAACACAAGTTTACTAATTCACTTTTCATAAAGAAAAAAAATAAAAGGGGATTATTTTCAAATATGAACCTCCTAATTGAAAATATAGGATCAATTTTGTAACTATTAAATTCCTTTATGTGGAAGAAATTAATTTATGAAGAAAATGAAAAATTCAATTAATATAGTATTTAGAAAAATGTTTTTTTGAACCCGAAATATATACATATTAACAAATATTTATAAAGATAATTATTGTTTAATTAATATAAATATATATAATTAAGTAAATTTTATGTTACAAAATTTATAAATTAAAATCACTATTTTACTTTTTAGTTAAATAAAATTACATTTTAACATAAAACAATACTTTTCACTACTCCCAAAAAATTATATATTTTATTAAATTAGAAATATTTCACCTTAAGATAATTTTGAAAACTAATTTTGAAAATTAAAATTTAAAAAAAAAATTCTTCAAAAAGATTCACTAACTGATTATTTTTTTAGGATGATAATTTGAAATATTCATTTTTTAATAAAATGTTCTTATGAGGCATAAAATTCTTTTACTGTAAACTAGTGTACATGTTTTTTATTTTTAAAAATACATTCTAATTGTATAAATACTTTAGGTATATTTTTTAAAATATGTTTAATCATATTTATAAATAGATATATTTTCTTTATGTCACATTTAAATCGTAATATTTTTATGATATATCTCAATTAATATTAAACTAATTATTTCATGTTATGTAAGAAATAGAGCTTATTATTCCATTAAAATAATTTTTTATGGTTTCATAGCATGCCCCACCCCACCCCCTCTTTTATAAATTTCACCCAATCAATTTTATCTAGGTCATAAAATGTTCAATATTTGAATATATCATTATTTAAAACCCACAATTAAATGAGGGATAATAAAAAATCATTTGAAAAGGGAAATTGGGAAACATTTTGGTTACCAAAAATATCATTTATTTGGGTAGCCAAATAATGAAAAATTTCATGGGAAGTTAATATACAGACATTAAATAGCCTAATAACATGATGACATAATATAGTATCATAAATAATATATACACGATAATGTTAATGGACCCAAAACCATAAATTTATGAGTGGTGAAAAGAAAATTAATTTATAGGAAATTAAATTAAAAGGATAATTTTTTTTTCAAATTCCATTTTTCTATTGTTATGGAATTCATTTATAATATATACATTAAAAAGACTCAAATATAAATACCAAAGAAGTAAAATTTCATCGCTTAATTAATTTCAACATTAATTTAATCATTTCCTATAACCAATGAGTATTAAAGAAGAATTGTGAGGCCTATAACACTAAAATAAACATATATTATTTCACATACCACAACCAATAATAACAAAATAGATTTCCAATGTATTGTTAAATAATAATTTTCAACACAATGTAATATAATACCAATAAATAAATAAACATCATATATAGAAATAATACATTTATCTCAAAAAATAAACACAAAACTGAAAGGTTTTACATAGAACATTCATAAAATAAATAAACATATATCATAAATAACATTAATAACCTCAATATTAAATAAATTTTCATCATAAAAGGTTACTTCATACCCTTTATCTTAAATCTACAAAAATGTAATATAATTATTTTAATAAATAATTATGTTAAACCATAATGATATATATGCCTCAATACATTAACCAATCTCTTGGATTATCATTAATCATATTAAAAAATTAGATTGATTTGATCCAATATGATTATTACCAAAATAAACATAATCAATATCCATCATATCCTTTAATTTAAATAAAATTTACAGAAACTAGGACATAATGTAAGCCACTGACAAGAGATGTTCCATTTTTTACGACCCACCCCTAGGGCCCATTCCATGACTACCCCAAGCCTTCCTTCTATAGACTAGGGGATGGTGACTATCACCAAAGGCGCAAATCCCTAAACTGGGTAAGGATTGTCTTTATAACTTGAAAACACACACAATAGAGTACGATATGGAAACAAAACACCAAATAAATACAATATACAAAAGGTGTGTTGAAAATTAAATGAGGGCCAGAAATAAAAGCCCAACTATAATGTACAAGGAATAAAAAAGGTAAGAACTCTCCTGGACTTTCCACCAGAAATCCTACCTGAAGGGTAGCTACAGATATGCTCTGCATCACTCCATGTCCATCTGTCACCTCTGTGTACTGTCACACCATGTGGTCCACCTCCGGGTACCGTCCAATCCCAGTTCTCTTAGCCTTGGTCAACACTGTCCGTCGTCTGCATCCAACACAATGTGGTGTTGGCATATCCCATGCAGGGGTGAGTATTATGAGACTCAGTAGGGACCCGAAGACCCTCAAGTTCTCACAAAATCCAACATGGATAAACCACAAAGTACGAATTCAAAAGATAACCTCACATAGGTATATGCCAATACATATAACAAAGTTATCGTGTAATCCATCTCAATCATGAGGTCAACTCAAAAGTTACTGACTTAGCTCAAACCAAGATTTTATTCTAGGGGTTATATCAGGTATCATCCCTAGTCACACTGTCGAAACTTCAGATGTTGGAGAACTCCTCCTCTATTTTGTACAGTAGAGAGTTCCTCTATTTGATGTGTCAGACACACGGTGCTTGAAAGGAGGAATACCTTAGTAGGGTATGAGGGGGAGTACCTCTATGTGGTGTGACAGACCCATGGTTGGGAGCACCTCTTTATGACGCGGAAGACCCACCGTACTTGACAGGAGGAGTACCTCTATAGTCCGAGGTTAGTGGGACTATCCGTATCTCAACATTACCCCATACACCAGTGGGGTACACTCAAAGGGACTGTCATGTTCCAAGAAACCCAGAACCGCTGACAGTTCTTCAAACGGTCGTTCGGTGACAACGATATGGCTAAAGAAAGTAAATGGTCGATAGAGGGCTCGGGTCCGGTCTGACCTGTTCCCACATAGTTTGGGCCAACTTGGTCTGGGACGACCCGGTCAGATCTATTGGGTCTGGCCCAACCCATTGGATGGGCCAACCTATTAGGTTCTTCTCGGCCTGTTGGGCCCAGCCCAGCAGGCCGCGTGGGCGGTTCAGCCTAGGCTTAGGGCCGGTTCGGCCCGGAGCGTTTCGAGGGCGAGACCCGACATGTCTTGACCCTAAGGGAGCGGCCAAGCTGGTTCAGCCAAGTAGTCATGAGGAGGGTCACATGCTGGTTTGGGTGTCGTGCAAAGGTCAGTGTTCTTCGTTGGTTGAAGATCACATTATTTTATTATTTTGCACGAAAACCTAAAAACAATCATTTAAACTCGACCCACTGTCGTCGAAGTGAAAGTCTTATTAAGTGAATATTGGCCCTACGATTTTAACATTCCCCTCAAATTTAAATTTTGAGCACCAGTTCAAAATTTATAAAAACCCGCTCATACTCTTACTTAATATACCCAAAAAACCTTCAAAAAATGATTCTGGGCACACCGGGTCTCAGAATCATCCATCTTCAATTATCACAGACTGGTATAATTCCCATGTATTTATGAAAAAACATTTCATCATAATTTTTGGGTCTTCACATTCTCCCCACCTTAGGGATTTACATCCCCATAAGCTACAACTCGAACTAAGGGAGCATGTGAGGGTACTGAGCACACATCTGAATATCCCGCTCCCATGTTCTCTCCTAGAGGTTCCCGTGCTTCCAGTGAATCCACACCAGAGGTTTTGACCATCCATATAGTACTCGCTCCTTTTGATCCTCAATCTCCACTGAATCATCCGAGAAATCCGCCCCATCGGCGATATCCAGCTCTCCATGGTCGATGATGTGAGAAGGGTTGTGCACGTATCTCCTCAGCTCGGATACATGGAATACATCATGGACCTGGTGAAAATGAGGTGGAAGAGCTAAGCTATAATCCACATAGCCAACTCTGCTGAGGACATGGAAAGGTCCGATGAACTTTGGAGATAACTTGCATCCTCAGCCAAATCTCCGTAGACCACATCGAGGTGAGACCGGTAGAAAGAAGTGTTCACCATCCTCGAACTATAGAGGTCAAAGTCTCTTATCATCATACAACTTCTGTCTGCTCTGTGCAGTCTTCATCCACTCCTGGATGATCTGCACCCTCTCAGTGTTAGCTCGTACCATCTCTGGTCCCACTAGTCATGACTCCCTATGGTCAGTTCAGCACATCGGTGATCTGCAAGGTCGCCCGTATAATTCCTGAAAAAGTGAAATCCCTATGGTGGAGTGATAGATATTGTTGAATGAAAAATCCATCAAAGGTAAGTGATCCTCCCATCAGCGACCATTTTTTAGGAAACAAGCTTTGAGCATGTACTTGAGGGTTTAAATGGTCCTCTTAGTATGACCATCCATCTAAGGATGGAAGGCGGTGCTCAGAAAAATCTGTGTCCTGAATGCCTCCTACAACCCATTCCATAGTCAAGATGTAAACTATGTATCACGATAGGAGATGATCGTCGATGGTACTCTATGTATTCGCACAATCTCATGAACATAGATGTATCAAACGCTCTCTACTTAACCCTTCTCTTTGATCAGTAGGAAGTGGTCTGACTTTGGTAGTCGATTAACAATCACCCAAATTGAGTCATGACCCCTGGTTGTACATGGAAGACCCATCACAAAGTCCATGGATATCCCATACCATATAATCTTTGGGGCCTCTAAAATCTCAACCAAGCCAGCTGGTACCTGGTGCTCTTCCTTCACTTGCTGACATGTAAGGCTTCGAGTGAAAAACTCTACTAATTCCTTCTTTATCCCTAGCCAACAGTGCTATCGTAGAAGGCCCTGCTACATCTTCACCACTCCTTGATGCAGCACTAAAAAGGATATGTGGAAATATCTCAACACTTCCTCCTGAAGTGAAACGGGTACTATAGTGTGTCCTCTGAAGAGGATGACGTGCTCCCCACCTTCATAAAATTCCTCAGGTGCCTGCCCTATGGATATCTGAGCACGTCGTGTCTCAAAAACAGCATCCCCATGATGTATCTCCCTGACTCGCTGAAGAAGTGGGGGAGTGATTGTAAGGGACTAAAAGAAAGCTTCTCCATCTCTATCCATAATGGATATCTGCAAAGTGGCTAGCTGCTTCGTCGCTTCACCTATCAGTTGTATATAAGATCCCCAGCTTAGTAAATCTGCAACAACCTTCCCCTTTCCAGTAGTATTGACTATTTCTAATTCATTATACTGGAAGAAATCAAGCCAATCCCGTTGTCTCATGTTCAGGTCCTTCTGAGAGAAGATATACCTGAGACTCTTGTGATCAGAGTACACGATAAGTAATTTTCCCATCAGATAGTGTCAACACATCTTCATGTTGAAGACAACTACTGCTAACTCCAAGTCATGGGTAGCAGAGATCTACTCATGCTATCTCAGTTGCTGAGAACCACATGTGATCACTACTAGCTCATGCTTCCAGACACACCTGATTCTAGTCCCTGATGCGTCGCAGAATACTACGTACCCTACGCCTTACACTGGAAGCCTCAAGATGGGGGGAACTAGTCAGCCTCTGCCTCAGTTCTTAAAAAATCTACTGGCATATCTCCAACCATACGAAGTGTTGCCCCTTCTTCATAAACGATGATGGTGTTTCTGCAACTCGAGTGATGTTTGGACCGAACCTCTGATAGTATCCAACCAAACCCAGGAAACATTGTGCCTCTGTCACAGTCCTGAGTGGATCCCAAGCAAGTACAACCTCAATCATTTCTAGATCCACTGCAAATCCAGCCTTTCAGATGACATGTCCCAAAAAGTGAACCTCTCAGATCCAAAACTGGCACTTCGAGAACATACCATAAAGCTGGATCTCTCAGATTGTGTCCTATACTACCTGCAAAGTGTAGTCATTCTCCTCCTTAGTGGTCGAGTAATTAAGAAATTCATAGATGAAGACTATGACAAAGCAATCGAGGAATGGATGGAATATCCTGTTCGTGAGTCCCATTAACATTTTTGGAGCATTGGTTTATCCGAATGCCATAACCAAAAACATGTTGTGGTCGTACCGACATCTGAAGGCCATCTTCCACACATCCATGTCTTGAACTCTGAGGTGGTGATTGCCTGATCTAAGGTCTATCTTCGAGAACCACCATTCACTCTGCAGCTGATCAAAGAGGTCATCAATCCTCATAAGTGGGTACTTATTCTTCATGGTCAACTTGTTTAGGTGATGATAGTCGACACAAATCCTTATGCTCTCATATTCCTTCTTGTTGAAAAAATCGGGGCTTCCCATGGAGAAACACATTGTCGGATGAATCCCTTCTCCTTTAATGCCTTTAGATGTACCTGCATCTCGCGAAGCTCCATGGGAGCCATCTGATATGCTGGTGTAGATATCATTGTCATCCCGGGGTACAGGTAAATATAGAAGTCCATCTCTCTGCGAGGAGGTAGTCATGGAACATCATCAGGGAACAAATCTGTGTATTGATCCACCACTACAGGATAGATCAAACTCTTCACATCAACTTCTCTGAGGGTAAGGCAGGACAACTGATGAGTGGTTGGTTGCACCCTCCTCTAAGTAAGTCTGTCATGTGCTGCAAAGCCTCTCTTCTGGCTGGTGAAGGTGAACCTGGTCCCATCCGTGCAGACACACCACACTTTACTCCTAATACGGTCAATCTGAGCATGGACTATAGATAAACTGTCCATAACCAAGATGACGTCGTAAGGCATCTACGCCACTACTAGGAGAACACAATAAAATAACTCACCTCATAGAGTAAGATCACATTGCTGACACCAGTGTGTAATCATTGGGTCTGCTCTAGTTGGAGTCTCTAGCCGTAAGGATCGAGCTAACGACTCTATTGGAATGTCCGAGATCTGAATGGGGATAGTGGAAATGAAGGAGTGATGGGCACCTGTGTCTATAAAAGCTGAAGTTATGGTGGAGTAGACACAGATCATACATTGAATCATCTCCTGATTGTCGTGATCATAAGAGTCGGCTACCTGGCGATGAGCTCTCCCATTTCCACCTACTCCCTACGGCCGGGGTGAACCTCCTAGTGGTGGTGGCAGAAACACCTCAAAATGTCGTCCAATGCTAGCTACATGGTTAGATCCTCTTCCATATCTTCCTTCTCCCTACAGACTACCTCGATCAAATCTTTTTCTCTACTTGGGCGCTCCTTCGATCATCTGCTAATTATCCGAACAGCGGTTCATAAAGTCACGATCCATGTGACCCTAGGCCCTACATGTGTAACACTGCCTGCTTCTGGCATGTATGTCTCTACCCCAGGTGCCCCGAATAACTGATCCTAAGTCATGATATTGTCCACCAGTGGATCTGGTCCTCTGGGTCCTCTGCAACATCTATCTAGTGCTAGCTACAAAAGATACTGCTACTTGTCGACTAGTGGTGGGTCTCGCATCTGGAGATATCTCAGCAAGGAAACTCTCCACCAAGAGGGCTCGCTCCAACACACTTTTCTATGTCGAGATGTCGAGGGAGATCATTGAACCCAAGATATTTTCACCTAACCCCCATCTCGAATGTCTGGTCCCTAAAGAATGGGTCTCTTACAATATCAGTGGGGTAGCCTGAGATGTCAGTGAACATCTATGAGTACTAAGCTACAGTCATGCTGCCCTACTAGAGATAAAGTAACTCCTATATCCATACTGCACATAAGTTTGTCGGGAAACAATCAACTCAAAATAGGATCTCGAAGTCTTCCCAGAGTAGTGTCGCCTCGTCCTGGACTTAGAGCATCAAGATTCACCATCTGCCCACTCCTGCCTATAGAAGGATGGCAGAAAGAATCACCATGAAGTCGGTGGGTGTCCCTACTAGTCAGAAAACTCTCACCACAACCTCTTACCAATTCTCATATTCCTGTGGTTCTGTCTCTCACCTGAACCTGGGTGGCCTCTAGTGCTGGAACTCGTGCAATGCACTCAAGCGGCGTGCATCGTCTGCTACTAGGGCTGATAGCGTCGGTGGCCCAATGGGAAGTAGTACCGCTGGTGCCTCCACTGGAAAAGGGCCCTGCATCATGGCCTTGTCTCTCGGTGGGATTTCTGCGTGTACTACTCTTGGGACTCTAAGAAGTTGTCTGTGGGGAGGCATCCTGAAAATAATATGTGTGACATGGTCAAAGATTTATACCGGGTCGGTGACATGGTTGAGCTGACATAAAAAAATATTTTTAAAACACACATGAAATCTGTGTTTTCATGCACTCAGTTGGAATAATTTGTAAGGGTTTTGGTGTATGCATACGTCAGCCTCCGCACCAACACTGGAATCCTTGAACTAAAAACAACACATCATACCCTCAACACTACTGCATAACAGAAAATTTAAGTTTTCTAAGATCTGTGGTAGAACTGATTCCTCTAATACTAATTTGTGACAACCCGTCCCCAGGGCCCCTGCCGTGACTACCACGACCCCACCATCTATAGTCTAGGGGGTGGTGACTAGTACCAAAAGCGTAAATCCCAAAATTGGGAAGGCATTTCCATTATAACTTCAAAACTCACACAACAAGGAATGAGTTAGAATCAAAACAATAAATAAAACTTTATAGAAAAGGAGTTCTCTAAAGTAAAATGGTGCCGGAAATACAAGGCCAACTGTAATGTTACTCGGACTGGAAAAAAATGGATGAAAGCTCCTGGATAGTCTAACGGTAAATCCTATATGAAGGGTAGGTACAGATAGGCTCTACATCACTCCACCTCTGTCCGTCTCCTCCGTGTTCTGTCACACCATGTGGTCCACCTCTAGGTACCGTCTAGTCCTAGTACTCTCAGCCTTAGTCAATGCTGTCTGTGGCCTGCATCGAACATAACGAGGAGCGTGCATATCTAGTGTAGGGGTGAGTATAACGATACTCAGTAGGGATCTTGATACCCTCATGTTCTCAAAAAGTCCAACAAAGATAAACCACAAAGTATGAATTCAATAGATAACCTCATATAGGTATATGCCCATACAAATACCTAAGTTATCAAGTATTTAATCTCAATCATGAGGTAAACAAAAACGTTACTGACTCAGGTCAAACCACAATATTATTCTAGGGGTAGTATCAAGTAACATTCGCAGTCACATAGTCGAAACATCGGCAGCTAGAAAACTCCTCCTCTATTGAGTATAGTGGTCCTGTTGCGCCACACAAAGGTGCTTCCCACTAACCTTGGACTGCTGAGTTACTACTCCTATCGAGTATTGTGGGTCTGCCACATCACAAAGAGGTGCTCCCCACTATGGGTAGGCCGCGTCACACAGAGGCGCTCGTCCTCATAGCCTACTAAGGTACTCCTCCTGTCGAGTACCATGGGTCTTCCACGTCACACATAGTTGCTCCCCACTATGGGTCTGCCTTGATACTAAGGCACTCCCCACAAGACTGTTCAAGTCACTCTGAGTAGAATTGGTCAGCAGTCATCAGGTTCCAACCAGCTACTAGTTTTCTTCTCTATGCTCGCTTTTCTCGGGGATGATCTTCTTCACAAGCTACTAGTCGATGCTCCAATTGTCCTGATGTCCCACGTAGAAGTATCTCAAAGGTCTTCCACGTAATAGAGGTCTCCACACAATAGATAGCACATCAATCGGACGCCCGGTCTTTGAGTTATTAGCCTTTTCGTATCGAGTGCCCAGTGGGATTTGTGAACGATCCAACCTGACCGTACCTCAACATTACCCTGAACTCCAATGGGGTATTCTCAAAGGGACCATCACTCTCGAAGAAAACTAGCACTGATAACAGTTTTTCAAATGGTCATATGATGCCAAAGATATAGCCCAAGAAAGTAAAGGGTCGGTAGAGGGATCAGGTTCGGTCTGACCAAGTCGGACCGATGTGGTCCAACCCAGCCTGGGCTAACACGTTCTGGGTCAACCAGGTCAGACCTTTTGGGTCTAGCCCGACCCATTGGAGGGGCCAGCCGGTTAGGTTCGGCCCGGACAAAGGGGCCCAACCCAGTAGGCCACGTGGGCAATTCTACCCGAGATTAGGGTCGGTTAGGCCCAGAGCATTGCGAGGGTGTGGCCCGGAGCGGCTTGGTCCAAAGGGCGTGACCCTGCCATTTTTTCCAGGGTGCTGCGAGGGGCGACATGGGCTGGTTCGGGAGGCCGAGCAGATAGGAGGCAGCAGGGTAGGGCGCATCCAAACGGGCATGTAGCCGGAAAGGGTTCCAGGAGGGCCGGCAGGCTGTCAGGAGGCAGCCAGGCAAGGTTACAGGAGGGTCGGCGGGCGTCCGGGAAGAATGCGGCCATGCCGGCAGGTGGCTGGGAGGCCATGAGGCTGGGAGTGGTTTGGCCAGCAAAGTCGACTCGGTCAGGGCAACAGAACGTAGTGGGGGTGGCACGTTTCGCGGAGGCCTCAGGAAGCACAACCTTTGCATGTGCCTACATCGTCTTCAATGTCGCTTCGTCACCGTGCCAAGAAACAATACAAACAAGAATGGTGGAGGGGTCGGGCCATGATGGATTGGCCCACAAACTCCGCGTTTATGGTTGTAACACTTGTATCATCAAAGAGTGAGAAAGGAGAAGAACAATTGTTTTACAACCATGCAATGATTCCTTTTTAATCTGAAGAAGAGTAAAATAAATGGAAAGTTACAAAAAAATAATAAACCCCCCACCTTTGATTATCGGTCGTCATCATTAATGTTGCGGGAAGAAGACAAAGGACTTTGTCGTTCTTCGTGTTCTCCACGCACTCCCAATCCCAAGCTGCGTTGGCTTGTTGATGACAATGCAGAGGGTAGGTCGGTTGAAGATGCCCCACATAGGTAGGATCCAAAAGAGGAAGTCGAAGAAGGTGGTAGTTTTTCGTCGGTGGAGCATTCTTCGTTAGAAGAACATTTATCTTTAGCTCTTCTCTTCCCAGGCTCCACTAAATGAGAAATTCCAAGAAAAAATAATATTACATTTTTTTTCTATTACATTGTTCCTGACAAAAAAATCCAATTGGTGAATTAAAAACATGCTCCCCTAATTAATTCATGAGTGTTGGCACTAATTAATTAGGGGAGTTGGCACTTATTAATTAATGGGGAGGTCAAGAGGCTCTCCCTTATTAATTTGGGTGATTTGATAGGTTTTACTCTCCTACATCAATAGGGGGTTTAGCCTCATGTGGTCCCCACATCATAATCTCTGGTATGAGGTCAGATTCGGGTGGGCCCCATCACCATAACCTCTCATGGGAGGTTAAGGTGTGGTCGTCCCACCTCCAAATTCCATAAGGTTTTTTTAACCACCAAACACCCACATGGTGGTTCAAATAAAAATAAATTGAAGCTCACTTTATTTTTTTATTTTCCACGAAAACCCAAAGACTATTATAAGGCCCCGGCCTTAAACCTTACTTAATATTGAATTAAATGAATAATTCACATTGAGGATCATTTCAAGTTTAGAGTTTTAGAGAGTTAGATCATAAATCATGAATTACATTCCACATTTAAACAAAGTGGTTACATAAAGGATAGTATTCATTTTTTCCCATCAACGGAAACACATTTAAAATAAAACATTGATTCTTTCTTGACACTTCCTTGACACTATCATCATATCATCCACCTTTCCCTTAACCCGTGAAAAACATTTCAAAAAAATGGTAAGGGAATAAAAATCTCAGTAAGGGATATAAAAGTTCGAAAAGAAAACATTAATCCATGTATGAAATCATACATTACTCATAAAACATAATAATTTTAACATACCTCATCAAATCATGAATAAATCATAGAAATCATAAGTCATAAAGGTAACTTGAGGCATTCATAACATTCTTACGTAAGGAGTAACCCTCTTCGTTATGTTTGGAATACCCATCACAGTATATTCCCTAAATCTCTATGGAGAAACCTTAACGTTTAACCCCTTAATGTTACCCAATGCATTGGAGAGCTATATCGGGCTCACCAGCCCTTAGTTTATCACGGAACCACCCGTCTTCATAACAATGCCCAAGAACCATAACTTAATCGTACCACATAGAACACACATAAAGGAAACATAACATTTCCACATTTCAATCACAAGATATCAATACAACACATTGATATAATAAAATCATTTTGAAAATCATTTTCAATACCAAAATAAATGAAATGTAAAACATGGTATTTATTATTCATTTAAAACAAGTATGACTTGTAGAGGAAGTCTAAACTCAAATAATGGTCACGGTGGTGGAGAAGTCGTTGTCGCCGCATACGTACGACAAAAACATTCCCTTTTGTCGTTTAGAAAACAATTTCATATAAAAAAGATTCCTTTTGGATAAACGTAAAATTCAAATGGTTTTATACACCGTATAAAATAAGGTTCTGTATAAAACAAAATATGCCTCAATGAAAGGAGATTGAGATGATGTCCCATACAAAGATGGTATCCTTGGATTAAGGATAAATCAATTACATAATTATGTGCGACAAACGAATACACCAAATATAAGTGGATATTAAGTGTAAAACAATCAGAGGTTATTCACACATATTCATAGAACGACATGTTCAAGGAGTGCATGTTTATCCCAAAGAATCAAAATTGGGTTAAGAAGTTCCCTTGCAAAAATTCGACAGCCAAAAGACGTCACTTCAAAATTCAGAAAATGAGTTGATGAGAGATAAAAAGTGTATCTCATCACATGGACATAAAATTTAAATCAATAAGGAATTAGAATAACCTATTCCAACATAACAATATGTTAAATAAAAGACCCAAAAAAAGAAGTCTTTTAACAAGAGGAGGGTGTAAGGTTTCCTTATCGACTTGGGTATCTTTCGAAACATACACCCCATGAATGAAGGAAAATACAGCATTTATGTAAATAATCATAAACTAAAGTATATTACACAAAGAGTAGAATAATGGGAAGTATATATACTACTAAACAGAAATGATGGCAAATGTAGAATAAATCTCACGGGATTAAAAGTGAGATGAAAAATCCCTTTCGAAAACTCGGAAGCCTAACGACCCCACTTAAAACATCCAAAAATGGATTGACGAGATCAAATAGGGTCTCTCATCATATTAACATAAAATTTAAATCAATAGGAATATAAAATAACATCCCCTAACATAACAAAGAGGAGCTTAAAATATGTGACATAAAGGAGAGTACTTAAAAAAATGAAAGAGGTTGGATCTCTTATGAAAATTCGGCACCCTAACGGCGTCACTCAAAACATCCAAAATGGATTGATGAGATAAAGTAGGGTATCTAATCATATGAACATAAAACGTACAGAAATATTAATATAAAATAACATCCCAATCATAAGAAATATGAGCTTAAAAGTAATGACATAAAAGAGTGTACTTAAAAAGAAAGAGAGGGGTGGGATTCCTTACCTCGTGTCCGACATGAATCGATCGTTCTTTAATCTCATGAATAATAAAATTTTTGTCAATTTATAATTTCTTAAGGACATCCTTTAATTATTATTCTTCATTTCATATCACATATTATAATGTTACAATAATTTCTTAATAAAGTGAGTTCATATCAGACGTTTTTGTGGATGTTCGGTACATGAGTAAAAATTGAACTTGTTGGAAAAGAATTTTCCATGTATTTATAGGTACATCATATCCAGAATAGTATTGATGTTTTAAATACCACATATATCCATTATATACTCATTTTATACTATTCCATAGCATTTGGAGATAAAAAAAATTAAAATCACCGTTCACGGAGACGGTAGGCCTTACGTACGCATGAACACTATTTTCATTTTTGTCATATTAATGGAATTAAAACAAAATGAGAGATATATATATTATAAATCCAGAATGATATCCATCCTTTAGATGTAATATATTACATATATATCCATTATATATATGTACTTATAATAGTACATAACATTTGGAGATAAGAAATGAAATGTACCGTTCATGGAGACGGTAAGTCGTATGTACGCATGAACGCTACTTTAATTTCTTTTTTTATTCAATGGAATGAAATAATAATTATATAAAGGTATATTATAATTCCATTAGGATATCATATGTAATACCATTAGTTCCATCCTTTATACGTCCCACATATGGAATTAACGAATCAAATCACTTTGAGGGGGTGGTAGTCCGCACTTCCTAAAATGAAGATATCGCGTTTACCTACAATGGAAACCATAAAGGAATGCCATAAATGAAAAATACCGAAGCTTAAGAAAAACATAAACATATTATATATCATATATAAATATAGTGGCATCTTAATTACCACCTTTGAAGGTGTTAAAAGAATATTAAACAATCATTCTTTCGTGAGACAGTAATTCATCATCCACAGAAACAGTATGTTCTTTAACCATTAGACGGAGTTGTGTGAAAGTGTAGCTCAAATAATTCTTATAACAACATCCTAATATATTTATTATACTGGTTGTGTTACAAAAAAAATAAATAAAAAGAGTTTAGGGGTTTGGAGAATCAAAATAAAACAAAAGAACACAAGGGAAGACATTACCTTTAAATCGGGTAACTCTCTTTGATTTGAGCTCAAAGGCTTCCTTGGAAAGGATTATTCCCAAAGTAAGGATTCAATGATTAAGAGAGGGATGTGGAGAGATGAAATGGGTAGGGGTTGTCTGAGCCAAAGGCTTGAGAGTTGTGTGTAAGTTGGTAGAGGTGGGGTCCTTTTATAAGAGGAGAGGAGGGGCACTCTTGGAAGGTTATAAAATATTACTTTATTATAAAATGATTTTCGGATTTTAAAGGTCCCAAAAGGATATATTTCGAGGATAAGATGATAAGGTTTAGAAATCCACCCATACAATATGTTTGTGACAAGTTGAAACTTATATTTCACCCTATCTTCTCACTTTATTTAAATCGTTCATTTATGAGGTAATCACTGCATCATCACAGTGTCATAAATTAATTAATTTACTTAATGTCTAAAAATTATAAAAAAAATATCATGATGTAGGAAATCTTTTTATATTATAATGAATATTTATAGTCAAAAATATAACGTATATAACCGTATGTAAATTTTTTTTAGTAAAACAACACATGTTTGTGAAATTTTAATTTTAACATTAAATAAAAAGGTATTAATGTCAATTTCCTACCAAAGTGGCTCCATGGGTTCCCCAAGTTCACCCATGGATTGTCTTGGTCGTCCAAGACTCATCCAATAAGGGTAGAACATGTTTCAAGGTCATTTTATATTATTATAGCATTATCTTTACCTTAAATTACACTAATTACCTCTAATCGTGATTAAAAACTTAAGAGTTACTATTCACCAAAAAAATTATTTTAATCCCATTGATCCACATTTTACATCCTAATGACAACCATGTATGTCAAATTTTTTAAATTCAAACCACAGAAGTGGTAAAGATTCATTTAAACAAAAAAATAGTTTTTAAACTACCACTTAGTGGTTTCACTATTCATCAAAAATTGGAGTTTTTCATAAAAATAGAAAATTTTCACCCTAAGATATATTTGATATTCTGAATTCAAAAATGATTTCTATTTTACAAAATTCAAAACATATAAGTTACGTTAATTAATTTAATAATTAATTCTCACTATCAAAACAAATAGCGTGTTTTTAAGAAACAATACTTACTAAAAGATTGACACTAGTTTAAGTCCAATTTCAAAATGAAATTAATTCCAATGACCACTATTGGATTAAATTGTAAACATATATTCTAATTTCACTTTAAAAACAATTCAAAAGATAAACTAATCAAATAAATAAATTATATTAAAAAGATTTTTTGAATTAAAATACAACATTTTTCACTATTCATTAAAAAATGAACTTTATCGGAAAAATACCAAAAATTTACACAAAGTAAATTTTGATGTCCCGATTCTAAAGGAAAATATTATTTTGTAAAATATAACACATAAAATTTTCAATAAGTGGATTTAAAAGTGGTTCTCCATCAAAAGGTGGTTAATCGACCTTTTAAAGAATATTAGAATGTTTACGCTTAAAATTTGATTCATTCGCATTTTTAATCCTCTAACATTTATTGTAAAAAGTAAAAATATTTGACAAACATATATAATCATTTTTTAGTTAGTTATGTTCATTCCCGCAATTACAATGGCTATTCGTTATCTACCATTTAGTATAATATTATATTATTATTAGAGTGCAATGTAAGATTCCCAAGAAACTCGTTGTTGCATATTGGGTACGTCATTGAGCCTAACATCCCATTTAAAGTAATATTAATATTTTATTCACAAATATGGATAAATGTGAAAATGTAATATTCTTTATTTACCGGGGGTGTTACATCCTTCCCCCCTTTTGGGAATTTCTTCCTTGCAATTTTAAAATTGGGCTTGGAAACTTCATTGAAAATCCCACATCGGAACAAGAGTCAGTAAAACAATCACTTTAAAATAAAGAATGAGAAGTACAAAGGTCACCCGAGTTAACCCATACTAGGATTCCATGTAGGAAAACGTGGATATGGAGGAAAAAACAAAGGGTCATGTTCTGAGGGAGAGTGATAGTAAACATGTCTAGTAGAAAGTTAACCATAAGAAAATCACAAACATGTTATGGGTTGAACGGTATTTGATTCCCAAGTTGGAAAAGTTAACAGAAAACATTTTTGTTTTAAGTTACTCTTCATTGAGGAATTTATTTTTGACCTTAACTAAATCATAATGAAAAATACTTACTTGTCACGTAGACTTTCAAATTTTACTAGATTCCTTAATCAAACTCATATTTTCTCCAAAAGACGAGTATTTAGGAAGACCTGTTCGCATTAAGAGTACTATAACCAACTTATTGAGAATCACCTAATCCACAAAAGAGAACTGTATATTTCCCATGTCTTTAGACAAAAACCAAAACCAAAATTGTTATTATGAGATGAGATAATCCACAAAACTATAATCCTTTATAAAAAGAAAATCTATTCTTAATCTCCAAAAATTTTCCAAAAAAAACCCAAAGTTCAACGAAGACCAATCGATAAACAATTGTCCATAAAATTCTTCAAAGTAAACCAAACTAAGATTGAAACCCAAATATCTGAAGGATTTAATCACATAGTCTTCCTAGGTACAAATTAAATTTTATCTCCAAATAACAGCAGTTGCTCTTAAATTCTCATATTGAAAAGTAATTAACCTAATCACATATCCTCCCTGATAGGTTAATCATTTCCATAGATAACCAAAAATAAAATTACTCTTGATTCCTAAAATCATCTAACTAAAAATAATTAGTCAAACTAACCAGGGACTTCACGTAGTCCAGTGGTAGGCAATAAATACCAGTCGCACTTTGGGTGTGGGTTCGATTCCTGCAGCTTTGTCCGATGCGATGGGTTGTCACACGGTCTGCGTGTTGTCATTTTTCCAAAACTATATAATTCTTAAAAAAATTCCCAAAATTAGATAAAATCTTATAAAATAATCATAACATATTTTAACCTCATGTTTATCTCATGCCTTTCATTTTCCATCTTAACATATAATAACCCATAATTACCTCAAAAGTAAGGATCGTATATACTCTAATGGTTACCTTTATAATTATTACCCGAACTTCCACATCGGTTGGTCATCTCGTACATGTTTCATTATAGAACATACCAAGGTTCAAGTGGTTGATCATGAATCCTTGATAGTTGTATTAGAACAACCATGAGTTTCCTCATTGAATCCCTTATTTCATCTGGTCTCTTAATCAGAGAACCACCACAGTTTCTTTCAAACCTGTTGTCACTTTAGTTCCTACTAGATCCATCTATTCACTAAAAACAAAAATGTCAGTGTGAGTATATCAACAAAACCATCATGTACTAATGAGGAAGATAAACACTAAGATATACTTACTCATTCTCTTTATCTAAAACATGGACTCTTTCTAAAATCCTAACCATTATGGTAATGTCACTTATGCTTAGAGAATACTATAACCTCTATAGTTATCTAAACTGAACTATGATACCAACTATAAGGCCCCAGCCTTAAACCTTACATAATATTGAAATAAATGAATAATTCACATTGAGGATCTTTTCAGGTTTAGAGTTTTAGATAATTAGATCATAAATCATGAATTAAATTCCAAACATAAACAAAGTGGTTACATAAAAGATAGTATTTGTTTTTTCCCATCAACGGAAACATATTTAAAATAAAACATGGATTCTTTCTTTATACTTCCTTGACACTATATTCATATCATTCACCTTTAAATTGACCTATGAAAAACATTTCAAAAACTTGGGATGAGCATAAAAAGCTCCGTAAGTGATATAAAAGTAAGAAAATAAAACATTAGTCCATGTATGAAATCATACTTTACTCATAAAACATAAGCATTTTAACATACCTTATCAAATCATGAATAAATCATATAAATCATAAGGCATAAAGGTAACTTGAGGATTTCATAACATTCTTACATAGGGAGTAACCCTCTTGGTTATGTTTGGAATACCCATCATAGTATATTCCCTAAATCTCTTCGGAGAAACCTTAAGGTTTAACCCCTTCGCGTTACCCAATTCATTGGAGATCTAAATCAGGCTCACCCGCCCTTAGTTTATCAAAGAACCACCCATCTTCATAACAATGCCCAAGAACCATAACTTAATCATATCACATAAAACATGCATAAAGGAAACATAACATTTCTATATTTCAATAACAAGACATCAATACAACACATTGATATAATAAAAACATTATGAAAACCATTTTAAATGCCAAAATAAAAGAAAATTTAAACATGGTATTTATTTTTCATTTAAAAAAAGTATGTCTTTTAGAGGAATCCGAAACTCAAATAATGGTGACGGCGGTGGAGAAGTTGTTGTCGCTTCATACGTATAAGAAAAAAATTCCCTTTTTTCATTTAGAAAAACACTTCATATAAAAAAGATTCCTTTTGGAAAAATTTAAAAGTCAAAGGGGTTTATACATTGTATAAAATAATGTTGTGTATAAAATAAAATATTCCTCAATGAAAGGAGATTGAGATGAAGTCCAGTACAAAGACGATATCCTTGGATTAAGGAAAAATCAATTACATAATTATGTGTGAAAAACGAATACACAAAATATAAATGGATATTAAGTGTAAAACAATCAGAGGTTATTCACAAATATTCATATAACGACATATTCAAGGACTGCAAGTTTATCCCAAAGAATCAAAATTGGCTTAAGAAGTTCCCTTGTAAAAATGCGACAGCCTAACGCTGTCAGTTCAAAATTCAGAAAATGAGTTGATGAGAGATAAAAAGGGTATCTCATCACTTGGACATAAAATTTACATCAATAAGGATATATAATAACATATCCCAACATATAAATATGTAAATTGAAATACCCAACAAAATAATTCTTTTAAAAAGAGGAGGGTGAAAGGTTCCCTTACCGACTTGGGTATCTTTCGAAACATACACCCTATGAAAGAAGGACAATAAAACATTGATGTAAATAATCATAAACGAAATTATATTACACACAGAGTAGAATAATGGGCAGTATATATACCACTCAATGGAAATGGTGGAAAATGTAGCATAAATCTCACGGGAATAAAAGTGAGATGAAAAATCCCTTACGAAAACTCGGCAGTCTAAGGGCGCCACTTAAAACATCCAAAAATGGATTGATGAGATCAAAAAGGGTCTCTCATAAAATTAAAATAAAATTTACATCAGGAGGAATATAAAATAACATCCCCCAACATAACAAAGAGTATCTTAAAAGAATTCACATAATGGATGGTACTTAAAAATAGAGAGGTTGGATATCTTACGAAAATTCGGCAGCCTAACGGCGCCACTCAAAACTTCCAAAATTGATTGATGAGAGAAAGTAGCATCTCTCATAATATGAACATAAAAAGTACAGTAATAGTAATATAAAATAACATCCCAATCATAAGAAATATGAGCTTAAAAGGAATGACATAAAAGAGTGTACATAAAAAGAAAGAGAGGGGTAGGATCCCTTACCTCGTGCCCGACATGACTCGATCGTTCTTTAATCTCCTGAATACTAAAATTTATGTCAATTTATAATTTTTTAAGGACCTCCTTTATTTATTTTTACTCAGTTCATATCACATATTATAATGTTACAATAATTGGTTAATAAAGTTAGTTTATATCAGATGTTTTTGTCGATGTTCGGTACATGAGTAAAAATTGAACTTGTTGGAAAAGAATTTTTCATGTAGTTATAGGTACATCATATCTAGAATATTATTGATGTTTTAAATTCCATATATATCCAGTATATATTCATTTTATACTATTCCATAGAATTTGGAGATAAAAAAATTAAAAGCACCGTTCACAGAGATGGTAGGTCGTACGTACGCATTATTGCTACATTAATTTTTTCATATTAATTGAATTAAAACAAAATGAGAGATATATATATTATTAATCTAGAAGTATATCCATAATTTAGATTTAATATATTAAATATATATCCATTATATATATGTACTTATAAAGGTACGTAACATTAGGAGATATGAAATGAAATGTACCGTTCATGGAGACAGTAAGTCGTACGTACACATGAACGCTACTTTCATTTCTTTTTTTTTTAATGGAATGAAATAATAATGATATAAAGGTATATTATAATTAAATTTGGATATAATATGTAATACCATTAATTCCATAATTTATACGTCCCACATATGGCATTAATGAATCAAATCACATTGAGGGGGCGGTAATCCGCACTTCCTGAAATTAAGATATCGTGTTTACCCATAATGGAAACCATAAAGGTATGCCATAAATGAAAAATAAATAATCTTAAGTAACACATAAACATATTATATATCATATATAAATATAGTTTCATCTTAATGGCCACCTTTGAAGGTGTTAAAAAAATATTGAACAATCATCGTTTCGTGAGGCAGTAATTCGCCATCCACAAAAACATTATGTTCTTTAACCATTAGAAGGAGGTTTGTGAAATTTTAGCTCGAATACATCTTATAAAAACATCCTAGTATATTTAAGATACTGGTGTTGTTACAAAATAATATTATAAAAATTGTTTATGGGTTTGGAGAAGAAAAATTAAACAAAAGAACACAAGGGAAGACATTACCTTTAAATCGGTTAACTCTCTTTGATTTGAGCTCAAAGGATTCCTTGGAAAGAATTCTGACAAATGTGAGGATTAAATGATGAAGATAGTGATGTGGAGATATGAAATGGGAAGGGGTGGCCGAGTCGAAGGCTTGAGAGGTGTGTGTAAGGTGGTAGAGGTGGGGGCCTTTTATAAGAGGAGAGGAGGGGCACTCTTGGAAAGCTATAAAATATTACTTTATTATAAAATGATTTTCTGATTTTAAATGTCCCAAAAGGATATAGTTAGAGGATAAGATGATAATTTTTCTTAAGACACCCATACAATAGGTTTGTGACAAGTGTAAGACTTATATTTCACCCTATCTTTTCATTTTATTTAAATCGTTCATTTATGAGGTAATCACTGCATCATCATGGTGTCATAAATAAATTAATTTAAATAATGTATAAAAATTATAAAAGAAATATCATGATATAGGAAATATCTTTATATTTATAATGAATATTTATAGTAAAATATATGACTTATATAACCCCATGTAAAAATTGTTTTAGTAAAACAACATATGTTTGTGACATTTTAATTTAACTTTAAATAAAAAGGTATTAATGCAATATTCCTACCAAAGTGGCTCCATGGGTCCCCAAGTTGACCCATGGATAGTCTTGGTCGTCCATGACTCATAAAATAATGGTAGAACATGTTTCAAGGTCATTTCATATTATTATGACAATATCTTTACCTTAAATTACACTAATTACCTCTAATCATGATTAAAAACTTAACAGTTACTATTCACAAAAAAATTATTTTAATCCCATTGAACCACATATTACATCCTAATGACAACCATGTATGTAATATTTTTGAAATTCAAACCACAGAAGTTGTAAAGTTCCATTTAAACAAAAAAAACTGTTTTTAAACTACAACTTAGTGGTTTCAATATTTATAAAAAATTGGAGTTTTTCAGAAAAATACCAAAAATTCACCCTAAGCTATATTTGATATTATGAATTCAAAAATGATGTCTATTTTACAAAATTAAAAACATATAGGTTGCATTAATTAATTTAATAATTAATCCATTCTTTCAAAATAAATAGCGTGTTTTTAAGAAACATTATCTATTAAAACATTGGCACTAGTTTAAGTCCAATTTCAAAGTGAAATTAATTCCAATTACAACTATTGGATTAAATGGTGAAAATATATTCTAATTTCACTTTAAAAACAATTAAAAAGATAATCTAATCATATAAATAAATTATATTAAAAAGAGGTTTTTAATTAAAATACAACATTTTTAACTATTCATTAAAAAATGAACTTTATCAGATAAATACCTAAAATTTACACAAAGTATATTTTTATGTCCCGATTCTAACGAAGAATTTTATTTTTTCAAATATAACACATAAAATTGTCAATAAGTGGATTCGAAAGAGGGTCTCCATCAAAAGGTGGTTAATCGACCTTTTAAAGAATATTTGAATGTTTATGCTTAAAATTGGATTCATTGGATTTTTTAATCCTCTGTCATTTATTGTAAAAAGTAAAAATATATGAAAAACATATATAATCATTTTGTAGTTAGTTCGGTTCATTACCGCCATTACAACATCTAGGGGTTAACTACCATTTAAAATTATATTATTTTATTATTAGAGTGCTACGTAAGATTCCCAAGAAACTCATTGTTGCGTATTGGGTACACCATCGAGCATAGCATCCCCTTTAAAGTAATATTAATTATTTTTTTCAAAAATATGGATAAATGTGAAAATTTTAAATTCTTTATTTACCTGGGGTGTTACATCCTTCTCCCCTTTTGGGAATTGCTTCCTCGCAATTTTAAAATTGGGATTGGAAACTTCATTGAAAATCCCACATCAGAACAAGAGTCAGTAAAACAATCACTTTAAAATAAAGAAAGAGAAGTACAGAGGTCACCCAAATTAACCCATACTAGGATTCCATGTAATAAAACATGGATATTGGGAAAAACCAAAGGGTCATGTTCTGAGGGAGAGTGATAGTAAACATGTCTAGGATAATGTTAACCATAAGAAAATCACAAAATTGTGATGGGTTAAACTATATTCGATTCCCCAGTAGGAAAAGTTAACAGACAAAATTTTTGTTTTAAGTTACTCTTCGTTGAAGAATTAATTTTTGAGATTAAGTAAGTCATAATGAAACATACTTACTTGTCACGTAGACTTTCAACTTTTACTATATTCCTTAATCAAACTCATATTTTCTCCAAAAGACGTGTATTTAGGAAGACTTGTTCGCATTAAGAGTACTATAACTAACTTATTTAGAATCACCTAATCCAAAAAAGAGAACTATATATTTCCCATGTCTTTAGACAAAAAACCGAAACCAAAATTGTTATTATGACATCAGTTAATCCACAAAATTATAATCTTTTATAAAAATAAAATCTATTATTAAACTCCAAAATTTGTCCGAAAAAACTAAAAGTTCAACGAAGACCATTCGATAAACAATTGTCCATAAAATTATTCAAAGTAAACCAAACTAAGATTGAAACCCAAATATTTGAAGGATTTAATCACATAGTCTTCCAAGGTACAAATTAAATTTTATCTACAAATAAAATCAGTTGCTCTTAAATTATCATATTGAAATGTAATTAACCTAATCCCATATCCATCATGATAGGTTAATCATTTACATAGATAACCCAAAATAAACATACTATTGATTCGTAAAATCATCTAACTAAAAAGAATTAGTCAAACTATCCAGGGACTTCACGTAGCCCTGTGGTAGGCGATAAATACCAGTCGCACTTTGGTTGTGGATTCGATTCCCGCAGCTTTGTCCAAACTAACGGGTTGTCACACAGTCTGTGTGTTGCCCTTTTTCCAAAACAATATAATTCTTAAAACATTCCCCAAAATGAGATAAAATCTTCAAAAAATAATCATAACATATTTTAACATCATGTTTATCTCATGCCTTTCATTTTCCATCATAACATGTAATAACCCATAATTACCTCAAATGTAAGGATCATATAAACTCTAATGTTTACCTTTATAATTATTACCTGAACTTCCACATCAAGTGGTCATCTCGTACATGATGCATTACAGAACATAAAAAGGTTCAAGTGGTTGATCATAACTTCATGATAGTTGGTTTAGAACAACCATGAGTTTCCTCATTGAATCCCCCATTTCATCCGGCCTCTTAATCAGAGAACTGCCACAGTTTCCTTTAAACCCGTTGTCACTTTAGTGCCTGCTAGATCCAATCATTCACTAAAAAAATAAATGTCAGTGTTAGTATATAAACAAAACCATCATGTACTAATGAGGAAGATAAAAACTAAGATATACTTACACATTCACTTTATCTAAAACTAGGACACTTTCTAAAATCGTAACCATTATGGTAATGTCACTTATGCATAGAGAATACCATAACCTCTAAAGTTATTTAAACCGATCTCTAATACCAACTATAAGGCCCCAGCATTAAACCTTGCTTAATATTGAAATAAATGAATAATTCACATTGAGGATCTTTTCAGGTTTATATTTTTAGATAATTAGATCATAATTCATGAATTACACACCACATTTAAACAATGTGGTTACATAAAAGATAGTATTCATTTTTTCCCATCAATGGAAACATATTTAAAGTAAAACATGGATTCTTTCTTGACAATTCATTAACACTATCATCATATCATGAACCTTTCCATTGACCTGTGAATTTTTTTTTAAAAACTTGGGATGAACATAAAAAGTTCAGTAAGGGATATAAAAGTACGAAAAGAAAACATTAGTCCATGTATGAAATCATACTTTACTCACAAAACATAAGAATTTTAACATACCTCGTCAAATCATGAATAAATCATAGAAATCATTAGGCATAAAGGTAACTTGAGGCATTCATAACATTCTTATGTAGGGAGTAACCCTCTTGGTTACGTTTGGAATACCTATCACAATATATTCCCTAAATCTCTTCGTAGAAAACTTAAGGTTTAACCCCTTCGCGTTACCCAATGCATTGGAGAGCTATATCGGGCTCACCCGCCCTTAGTTTATCACGGAACCACCCGTCTTCATAGCAATGCCCAAGAACCATAACATAATCGTACCACATAAAACATGCATAAAGGAAACATAACATTTCCACATTTCAATCACAAGATATCAATAAAACACATTGATATAATAAAAACATTATGAAAACTATTTTCAATACCAAAAAAAAAGAAAAGTAAAACATGGTATTTATTTTTCATTTAAAAAAGTATGGCTTGTAGAGGAAGCCGAAACTCAAATAATGATCACAGCAGCGGAGAAGTCTTTTTCACCAGATATGTATGACAAAAACATTCCATTTTGTCGTTTATAAAAACACTTTATATAAAAATGATTCCTTTTGGATAAACGTAAAAGTAAAAGGGGTTTATACACCTTATAAAAGAGGGTTGTGTATAAAACAAAATATTCCTCAAGGAAAGGAGATTGAGACGAAGTCCCATACAAAGACGGTATCCATGGATTAAGGATAAATCAATTACATAATTATGTGTGACAAAACAATACACCAAATATAAGTGGATATTAAGTGTAAGACAATCAGAGGTTATTCACACATATTCATAGAATGACATATTCAAGGAGTGCAAGTTTATTCCAATGAATCAAAATTGGGTTAAGAAGTTCCTTTGCAAAAATTCGACAGCCTAACGACGTCACTTCAAAATTAAGAAAATGAGTTGATGAGAGATAAAAAGGGTATATCATCACTTGGACATAAAATTTACATCAATAAGGATATGGAAGACCATATCCCAACATAACAATATGTAAATTAAAAGACCCAACAAAATAAGTCTTTTAAAAAGAGTAGGCTGAAAGGTTCCCTTACCGACTTGGGTATCTTTCGAAACATACACCCCATGAAAGAAAGACAATACAACATTGATGTAAATACTCATAAAAGAAATTATATTACACAAATAGTAGAATAATGTGTAGTATATATACCACTCAATGGAAATGGTGGAAAATGTAGCATAAATCTCATGGGAATAAAAGTGAGATGAAAAATCCCTTACGAAAACTCGACAGCCTAACGGCGGCACATAAAACATCCAAAAATGGATTGATGAGATAAAATAGGGTCTCTCATAATATTAACATAAAATTTACATCAAGAGTAATATAAAAGAACATTACCCAACACAAAAAAGAGGATCTTAAAAGACGTGACATAAAGGAGAGTACTTAAAAAGAAAGAGAGAGGTTGAATCTATTATGAATATTCGGCAGCCTAACGGCGCCATTGAAAACATTAAAAATTGGTTGATGAGAGAAAGTAGGGTCTCTCATTACATGAACATAAAAATTACAGTAATATTAATAAAAAACATCCCAATCATAAGAAATATGATCTTAAAAGGAATGACATAAGAGAGTGTACTTAAACAGAAAGAGAGGGGTAGGATCTCTTACCTCTTGTCTGACATGACTCGGTCGTTCTTTAATCTCATGAATAATAAACCTTTGTCAATTTATAATTAATTAAGGAACTAATTTAATTATTATTATTTATTTCATATCACATATTATAATGTTACAATAATTTGTTAATAAAGTGGGTTCATATTAGACGTTTTTGTCGATGTTCGGTACATGAGTAAGAATTGAACTTGTTGGAAAATAATTTTCCATGTAGTTATAGGTACATCATATCCAGAATAGTATTGATGTTTTAAATTTCATATATATCCAGTATATATTCATTTTATACTATTCTATATGATTTGGAGATAAAAAAAATTAAATCACCGTTCAAGGAGACGGTAGGCCGTACATACGCATGAACGCTACATTCATTTTTTGTCATATTCATGGAATTAAAACAAAATGAGAGATATATATATTAAAAATACAGAATGATATCCATCATTTAGATGTAATATATTACATATATATCCATTATATATATGTAATTATAATATTAAATAACATTTGGAGATAAGAAATGGAATCTATCGTTCATTGAGACGGTAAGTCGTACGTACGCATGAACACTACTTTCATTTATTTTTTTTATTAAATGGAATGAAATAATAATTATATAAAGGTATATTATAATTCCAGTAGGATATCATATGTAATACCATTAATTCCATCCTTTATATGTCGCACATATGGTATTAACGAATCAAATCACATTGAGGGGACGATAGTCCGCACTTCCTAAAATGAAGATATCACATTTACCCATAATGGAAACCAGAATGTTATTCCATAAATGAAAAATACAGAATCATAAGGAAAACAAAAACATATTATATATCATATAAAAATATATTGACATCTTAATGGCCACCATTGAAGGTGTTAAAAGAATATTGAACAATCATCGTTTCGTGAGGCAGTAATTCGCCATCCACAAAAATAGTATGTTCTTTAACCATTAGACGAAGGTGTGTGGAAGTGTAGCTAAAATAAATCTTATAACAATATCCTAGTATATTTGATATAATTTTTTTATTACAAAAAAAGTAATAAAAATAGTTTAGGGGTTTGGAGAAGCAAAATAAAAAAAAAAGAACACAAGGGAAGACATTACCTTTAAATCGGTTAACTCTCTTTGATTTGAGCTCAAAGGATTTCTTGGAAAGGATTCTGCCCAATGTGAGGTTTCAATGATGAAGAGAGGGATGTGGAGAGATGTAATGGGCAGGGTTTGGCCAAGCCAAAGGCTTGAGAGGTGTGTGTAAGGTGGTAGAGGTGGGGGCCTTTTATAAGAGGAGAGGAGGGGTACTCTTGGAATGTTATAAAATATTACTTATTATAAAATAATTTTCGGATTTTAAAGGTCCCAAAAGTATATATTTCGAGGCTAAGATGATAAGGTTTCTAAATCCACCCATCCAATAGGTTTGTGACAAGTGTAAGACTTAGATTTTACACAATCTTCTCATTTTATTTAAATCGTTCATTTATGAGGTAATCACTACAGCATCACGGTGTCATAAATAAATTAATTTACTTAATGTATAAAAAAGATAAAAAAATATCATGATGTAGGAAATAGTTTTATATTTTTAATGAATATTTATAGTCAAAATATGACTTATATTACCCCATGTAAAAAAAATTAGTGAAATAGCACATGTTTGTGACATTTTAATTTTATCTTTATATAAAAAGGTGTTAATGTCATTTTCCTACCAAAGTGGCTCCATGGGGTCCCCAAGTTGACCCATGGATTGTCTAGGTCGTCCATGACTCATCCAATAATGGTAGAACATGTGTCAAGGTCATTTCATATTGTTATAACAATATCTTTACCTTAAATTACAATAATTACCACTAATCGCGATTAAAAACTTAACAGTTACTATTCACCAAACAAATTATTTTAATCTCATTGAACCACATTTTGCATCCAAATTACTACAATGTATGTCATATTTTTAAAATTCAAACCACATAAGTGGTGATGTTTCATTTAAACGAAAAAAAGTTCTTAAACTACCACTTTGTGGTTTCACTATTCATCAAAAATTAGAGTTTTTCAGAAAAATACAAAAAATTCAACCGAAGCTATATTTGATATTCCAAATTCAAAAATGATGTCTATTTTAAAAAATTAAAAACATATAAGTTGCATTAATTAATTTAATAATTAATTCCCGCTGTCAAAACAAATAGCGTGTTTTTAAGAATCAATATCTATTAAAAGATTGACACTAGTTTAAGTCCAATTTCAAAGTGAAATTAATTCCAATGACCACTATTGGATTAAATGGTAAAAATATATTATAATTTCATTTTAAAAACAATTCATAATATAATATAATCATATAAATAAATTATATTAAAAATGGGTTATGAATTAAAATACAACATTTTTCACTATACATTAAAAATGAACTTTATCGGAAAAATACCAAAAATTTACAAAAAGTAAATTTTGATGTTCCGATTATAAAGAAGAAATTTATTTAGTAAAATATAACACATAAAATTTTAAATAAGTGGATTTAAAAGAGGTTCGCCATCAAAAGGTGGTTAATCGACCTTTTAAAGAATATTTGAATGTTTATGCTTAAAATTGGATTCATTCGCATTTTTAATCCTCCAACATTTATTGTAAAAAGTAAAAGTATTTGAGAAGCATATATAATCATTTTTTAGTTTGTTCTGTTCATTCCCTCCCTTACAACGGTTAGGCGTTAACTGCCTTTTAAAATAATATTATTTTATTATTAGAGTGCAACATAAGATTTCCAAGAAACTCATTGTTGCATATTGGGTACGCCATCGAAGATAGCATCCCCTTTCAAGAAATATTAATATTTTATTCACAAATATGTATAAATGTGAAAAATTAATATTCTTTATTTACCTGGGGTGTTACGACTATACTTTAAACTCGACTCACTGTTGTTGAAGTGAATGTATTCATATGCTAATAACGGTGATGTGAGTTGAACGATGCACTCATATTTCAATTCTGAGCATCGTTTTAAACGTTATAAAAATACACTCATACACTTACTGAACATACCTGAACAAAACATCAAAAATTTATTCTATGTGCACCAGGCCTCAGAATCATGCGCCGTTAATTTTTGCGGACTCATAAAATTACCATGTATTTATGAAAAACATTTCACAGAATTTTTGGGTCTTTACACCATTACTGCCCATCTGTTGTGGGTTACTAAACGACAAACATACTATATTTTATAGGTTATTGATCAAGCTAAATTTTTCCTATTTTCGAAATCTATATTAATATAATTCATATATTATAGCAAGAAAATTAATATAACATCCTCATAAATAACAATGGACATCAAATAACTATTAAAACACTACAGTTATCTATACATAATAATTTTTTAAATAAAATTAATATTAAATCATTATTATTTCCTTAACATAAATGGAAATATTCACCCAAACGTATATCAATAAATTTCAACTTATAATTACAAAATGTATACTAATTTTTTCCCATATAACATTCTCAATAATGAATATTCTAAACTGAAGGGTTCTATTCCTATAAATGTATTAAAAAAAATATGAAATGTTGTTAATCACCAATAAAATGTAACAATAGAATATTGTAGTTTACCATAGGTTATATTATATCATTAGTCACAGAGGAACATAAAAAATATGAATTTACCAATGAATATTTTTCGAGGGTTCTAATCGAAGTGCGTAGAATGTGAACCATCCTTACATACCAAAATTATGGTTGAGATATACTTATCCAATAATTTTAAATTCATTTACATTATATGCATATATTCCAAGCCACATAAAATTTTAGTATTCAAATAGGGTTGTGTTTTGTGGATAACCACAAAAAATATTACATTCCAAAACATTTATAATACATTCCTCTTATTATAAATATAGTAAAATTGTATAATAGGGTTATTTTTTAAAATCCATATATTCCTAAATTAGGTTCCCAAAGATTATAATAAACATTACTTAATAGCAACAATAAATTACAATCTCTATTAGACTTTAGTCAGTGGTTAATTTATTAAATTTTCACTATGTACCATTGTTCTCTTGCAAAAGGACTGGGTATTTATGTAGACTCTATAGACTAGATACATACATGATTCAAATATTACCAAGTAATTATAAATATAATTCATAAGAAACATGTCTCTATCCTTGGTATCATCCATAATATCCTTCTTTATATTATAGGGAATGGTAAAAATAATGGGTGAGGTCAGATTCTTAGAAAGGTTTATGTATAAAAAAATGTTATCATGAGTAAATAAGGAAAAACTTTTGTGGAAGGGTGAATAATCTAAACATATTCCATTCAATTAATAGCCCGATTTTAGTGACAATCCATCACTAATAACTAGAAAAAATGTACACGGATAATGAAGAATAATATTTTGTAATGGAAATTCATAAATTTTTACACTCACAATCAATTCCTATCATAAAATAAATCATGAGTCATATTGTCAAGTATGTACATCCAAGTCATTATCATTCCATCAATGACTAATGAATTTTTTTATCATTGTAAGGGAATTCTTACTTGAAATTTTTAAATCCTATGAAATTATCTTGAAAGATTAATCTATACATCATTATGAGTTCTTATTTTCTGAGAATTTATGATACATCAAAGGGATATCTATAACCAAGACCCTCCCATCTCATTCACAACCAATTAATTCCTTAAATATATAATGATTAATATAATTCATTCTAAAAAATTTTATTTATATAAATCATTATCTATATTGAATAATGTATATGAATCATTAATATTTAATTGTTATAAATCATGCATGGAGAAAATACATATTGTATAATGGGATAATATACTTATTAACATAAATTTTACTTTTCATAGTTTAAAATACCACTAAAATATAAATTGAATCATTCATGAAGAGAAATAACCTTTTATCTTTGAAATTACATATTATAATTTAAAATAATATTAAATAAAAACATTACCTTGAAAATAAACCTGGATTCATGTAACAGATGATTATAAAAATTGAGCATCCAACATATTTCGAAATTTAATTCATCCTTTATAGAATAAAATAATTATTCTTATTAATAGTTTCTTAAACAATTTAATGTACCTCATTTGGGAAAAAAATACAAAATTCATTTAAAACCATTTTTAAAATTAAATAATTGGTAAAAATAAATTTAAATAATCATAATAAAATATATAAAATTGTCCTGGAAACAGTTTATGAATGTACACTTTCGTTAGAAAATGGATTTTCAACCAAAGAGAAAAATAATGTTGAATTTCAATTAAAATATTCATTTAGTATCTTGAGTAATAAAATAGGATAAAATGAAAGGAGAACATATAATATAGTGAAATTTAAATAGGTTAATATGATTACTGAGTCACTTTAGATATATATAATAATATTTTATTGTAATTATGTTAATCAAACTTAACACATATGAACAATGAGATTTTAAGAGAAATCCATAAAAATTTTGTTATCTTATTAATAAAAACAATATAAAATATTAAACCATAGATAGATATTTATATACCCATAACATTAATGATAATAATCATAATATTTATTCATTAGAATTACATACATCATATAATGGAATGAAATTTTTAACTATGTTATGTGTATCATAGAATTAATAGTGACACAAAAATCCATTACATCATGTTCGAATTTCACCAGTATTAATTTTACCCTATAGTATAATAATGTAGTTTTTTTAAAATTAAATACCTAAAAAATTTACAAATATACAATATCATATATGATCTATCTATAAAATTTTCTCACATGCATGAAAAAATTATTTTATTGTTATTTTTATTATTATTTCTTGTGCTAGCTATATTATTTCCCCTTAATGTATTGATTTGGTAGTTTTATTCCTTGAATATTTCCCTCGGCTACATTATCTATGGAATTTTATTTTTCATAAATAATATATACCGATTATATTTTTATTTATATTCTTCCACACAATATATTTATATAAAAAATAATTACATTACTTATGGAGACGGAAGGTTGTATGTATGAATGAATGTTGTTTTCATGTTCTTATGGATAAATAGGATGAAATGTAAATAACAATTCAACTTTAAAAAAATAATTAATTATATATATATATATATCATAAAATATATCTTCAATACCTTCTATGTCTATAATAAAATAAAAATCCATATCAAGTCACTTTGTGATGTTTCGAAGTCATCACGTACGCTTGAGTGAAATTATCATTTTTGAATGATTGAAAGGATAAAATTTAGATAATATATTTTAGTTATACAATAATAAGTAGGTATAAAATTTAATATATGTATATATATATTAAGTAGTTCCATATTTACAATGATCCAAAGGATATTTTTAAAATTAATTACAATATCTTGTATAGATGATTAGGCATAGGTAAGCGTGATGAATGGATTCACGTTTCATTAGATTTTAAGAAAATGGAAAATGTTTTCAACTTCAAATATTTATTTTATATCACATAATAAGGAGTTATATAATTTTATATTCTAAGTACTAGAAAGTATAATTCTTTTATAAATTTTTTTATATGAAAATTGGTCATGTTTTTTTAAGTCTAAGTTCCCAGTGAATATGTCATTAATTGGGAGAATGAGATACTTTTTATATTTGAGGGGATGATCACTCATGTAATTACACAATTATTTAAATAATTATGCATATATTTTAAAGGAAAAAGGTTTAAAATTGATATAATTATCACATTATAATTTTATTATTATAAACCATGTCATATAATAAAGTTTAAAATTGTTATAGATATGTTTTTACTCTTATATCTGTTTTAACCCCCCCCCCCCATTGTCAATTTCGATATTTTACCTGATTAAAAAGTATTATATTTTTTAGTGGTTAATAATGTTACTATAAAAGTTAATGTGAAAAATAAGTTGACCATTTTTCATATTATCAACTGCATCCCACTCATATGGATTTATATATGAATTTTTAGAATTTGAAATAATTTTAAAAACAAATTCATACTATAAAATATAAATAATTCAATTTTTGGATATAGATGAAAAATAAAAATATAATACATGTATATATCATTTAGAATGGTTCCAAAAATTACACTAATTGAATTATATATAATATTAGGTATTTATATAACCATTAAATAATTTTTAGTGGTTTATATATCATTTTAAACTATTTTAAATACATAAACCCTCCACTAAACAATTTTAACCATGTGGGTGGTTACAAATTTTTTAATATTAGTGTTTTAAAATTTTATGTATTAGTAGAAAATGGTCACATAAATAGAAGGGAATTAAATTTGAAGAATCCATTCATCTTAATCATTCAATTTTGTGATTTTTTATTTCCTAATATATTAATAAGAATTATGTATCATAAAATACAAGTAAAGTAATTTTAAGAACGATTAACATTATTTATTATTGAAAAAATATAAAAAATTGTATTTTATTATAAAAAAATCACTCATATTTAATATGTTTTATGTATCATAATAATTCATGGACAGTTTAACACATCCAAAAAAAAATTACCTTTTAGAGTTTTCAAAATCATTTTGTAACACCCCGACCAAAGTTACCCAGAGTCCATGCATTATTTTATAACATTGGAATGATCACAAGAAAGATCAAATCTCGAAATACCGATTGGTTTAGTAGCCTTAGAAACACTAGATATATTAATAAAGATTTACATTACATCATAAAGTGAAAAACTACTACAACAAAATAATGTCTCCATAATCCACACTATTATCCCCTTATAAAATCCCTGCAGGTCATTCATAACTTACTTCTTCACATCCTGGGAAAAATAAAACATAGAAAAGGGGTAAGCTCAAATGCCCAGTAAGGATAACAATATAGTGGAAACATTCAAAAATAAGCATAAACATTTAAGGCAATGTATAACTAAAACAAAAGCCTTTTAAACTTTAACTTCAACATAGTATGGAAAAAGTAAAATGAAATAATTCCATTTACTTATTCACATTGATATTCTACTAATCGAATAATCACATGCAATATCAATAACCACTTTCATAATGATGGAATGCATAATGCCAGACTATCATAACCACATAGCCAAGGCCTCATGCCAAGACAACAAATAAGACTTTGCCAAGGCCTTGTGCCAAGACACTAGTTTGTCTCATGAGACCTACTGATGCATTGAGGAGCTATAGCAGGCTCCACTCGTCACATATTAAGTCTAATGCATTCCCATATGAGAAGGTTTAAACATAACATAAACATTCGTATTAAAACTAGCATACAAAATGTCAATACTTTCACCATAAACTATGAACGGTATAAAAATAGCACATCCACAGAAAAAAAATATCACAAAACGATCAATATAATATATAAGTTTTGTATCATAATAAATCAACTTCAAATAAGCATAAAATCCATCAAAGGATGTTGACATAGATGAAATCAAAACTCTTTTTAGAGAAATATCTCTTTCTATTTTGAAATCATTTAAAAAAACATTTTATTTGAAAATATTCTTATAAGCTTGTAAGGGAAGATTCGATGATTTTATAACAGCGAAAAATAACTGCACCCGCCGTATAAGTTAAAAAAACAATCTTACCTTAATTCTGTTGAAAAGGTTAAAAAGAACCTTGTTTGGAAAACGACGGAAAGATTACTTTATAAAAATATTATAAAAAGTAACACAAGGGTATAAATGGCCTTAACCCATATTCTTCTAAATAGTAAAAATGTTTTGAAATACATTTTTAAGAAACAAGGATGTGGATGATAAAGAGATCCCAGTAGATTACTACATATAAACAACCTCGGATAATGAAGAGATAGTGAAATAACCCTTACCTTGTACTTTTCCTTGGTTGGGGGTAGGTTAACCTCCTGTATAATAGTGAAATAATTGTTATTAAATTATACAAGAATTATATACATTAATATGATATCATATATGAACTTTTAACATTGTTTTGTTAATAATATCTTAGTATTATCGTCGTTTCAGGTGTTAACTTACTTGTTTTCTATTATATGTTTTGTTACATAAGCCATGTTTGTCATGGATAGGTTGTATATTATTCATTTACATAATTATATCAAGTCCTTAAACATTATTTTTAAATCATTAAATGATAATTATACTTGAATGGATACGATGGAGAATAAATCTCATCGCGTTCGTGGAGACGATAGTCCGTACGTACGCACAAGCGACAATATCATTCTTTTGATATTAAAATAATATATAAATGGATGTTATATCCTATATACAGAATCATTAACATGTTATATTTATTATTTACATGAGTTACAAATCATTATTATACCCATCCAAATAATAATATATTGAATAACAATTACACCATGACGTGGAGACGGTAAGCCATACATACGCACGTTTGGTGACATGTTATTCAAAGGGTGGATAGAATAATGAATGTGGTTGTACCATATTTATAATAACATCACAGTATATATATGATACTGGATTTATTATTTTAGAATGGTAATAACAAAGGAAGAAGAAGTGGAAGAAAAAAGGAACATGGAAAAGGGTGGTGAAATCATTACCTCTTCTTCGGGTTCTTCCTTTTGATTTGATCAAAAGGGCTCCTTAGGTTGGATTTCTGATCAAACTAAGGCCTCTAAGTTGTATTGAGGGAAGTTGGGAGAGTATTTGGGCAGATTTTGGCCGAACCAAAAGGCTTTGAAGGTGTGAAGAAATGATAAGGAGGAGTGCCCTTTTATAAGATGGGTGAGGGGCACCTTTGGAAAAAATAGAAATTTTAATTTATAATAAATTCATATTCGGTTTCTAAGGGCTCAAAAGTTTATTATTTAACTGTTAAGGTGGGGATAGGTCTAAAACCACTCAAAAAATATAATTTAGACAGGTTTGGGTCATTATATTAACCTTATCTTTAATTATTAACTCTAAGTTAATTAGTTTCACTTTTACAATGTCTCTTTGTATTTTTATATTATATGGTTAATAAACTTACCATATACATCCAAGAAACCCCCATGTGGTCCATTAATGAAGAAAATATCATGATATAAGTATCGTGGCCGAACCTTATATTTTTAGGAATTTAATATCAATTAATAATATAATATTTGTTTTAAAAACTCTTTTATGTCAATTTTGACACTATTCAATAATTAATTTTTATAAAAATCATAACAGAATTATTACTTCGAAAAACTTTAATTGAATAAATCCTATCATGTCATATTAACCTTGAAAATTAGTGTAATTCATGAAAGATCTCAAATTATATTTATTTGGGTATTTAGAATATCAATTATTCTAATTTTTCATTAATTAGGTAATTACTGCATCATCATTGTGTTATAAATAAATTAACTTATTTCATGTATAAAAATTATAAATTAAATATCCTTATGTAGTAAATCGTTTTAGATTTCTAATTAATATTTACAATCGAATTTCTCTTATGTATAACCCTATATTAAAATTTTGTTAGTAAATAAACTTTGATTTTAATTCTTTTAACTCTTCTTTGAATTAAATAATAATAAATGTCCAAATCTAATACAAGTAGACCTAATTGATAATATGTTATTCCTAAGGTTGTTTCTGGTCGAGATACACTTGTCTAATTGAATTAGGACATGTGTCAGGGTAATATTAATATCATTTTTACCCATAATTACCCTATTTACTTTTAACCGTGGTAAATAAAAGTAAAAAGTTACTATTCACCAAAAATTATTTTCATCTCATTGAACCACATTTAACTTCTTGATATTAACCGTGTCTCTCAGATTTTCAAAATTCCATTCACGGAAGCGGTAAAATTATGTTTTATAAAAAATTCAGTTTTTTTAACTACCACTTAGTAGTTTCACTATTCATCAAAAATTGAAGTTTTTCAGAACAATGCCAAAATTTTACCCTAAGCTATAATCGATATTCCGAATTCAAAATTGATGTCTATTTTACAAAATTCCAAACATATAAGTTGCATTAATTAATTTTATAATTAATTCCCGTTGTCACAACAAATAGCGTGTTTTTAAGAAACAATATATACAAAAGATTGACAATTGTTTAGGTCAAATTTCAAAGTGAAATTAATTCTAATAAACACCATTGGATAAAATGGAAAAAATATATTCTAATTATACTTTAACACCACTCAATAATATAATTTATCACTATAAATTATTTTTATTAAAAAAGTTGTCTTTATGTATTTTTCACTATTCATAAAAATTGGAAGTTCTCAGAAAAATACCAAAAAATCATCTTAGGATAATTTCGATATTCCAAAACCAAAAATGAAGTCCATTTTGAAATATAAAATATATATAATTTCAAAAAGTAGGTATTATTATTCATAACGGCTAGTTTGATTGGTTGTGGTGGGTTAGAACTCGATGTTGCGTACAACACACGCTTTCACATTATTCAAAGAGAAGCATACCGTAGAAGCTTGGGGTGTTACATTCTCCCCTCCTTCAAATAATTTCGTCCTCAAAAGTTCCAGAATACTACCGCATGAAAAGACTCGGGTGGTTCTTCATCATAAGTTCCTCGGGTTCGCACGTTGCCTCTTTCATCTTATGGTTTTTCCACAAAACTTTTACCTGACGCGCCGTCCGGTTTCTCAGTACTTGTTCTCTCGTATCAAGAATCCTGACGAGCTCTTCGCAATAAGACAGTCCAGGTTCTAGTTCTAATTCCTCGTAAGTAAGTACATGTGGTGGGTCAGGCATGTATTTCCTCAACAGAGATACATGGAACACATCGTGAACTTTGGAGAGACTTGGCGGCATTGCCAATCGGTAAGCTACAACACCAATTTTTTTTAGAATTTCGAAATGTCCGATGTACCTGGGACTCAATTTACCTTTCTTACCAAAACGTATGACTCCCTTCCATGGATATACCTTCAGGAAAACGTGATCACAGACTTGAAATTCCAAATCCTTCCTTCGATTATCGGCATAGCTCTTTTGCCTACTTTGAGCTGCTTTGATGTGATTTTGGATTAACTTCACCTTTTCTATCGTTTCTTCCACCAGTTCTAGGCCTACAAGTTTTATTTCACCAACATCATCCCAACAAGTTGGTGTGCGAAATCTCTTTATGTATAATGCTTCATATGGTGCCATTCGAATACTCGAATGGAAGCTATTATTATAGGAAAATTCTATCAGAGGTAAATACTAATCCCACATACCCTGAAAGTCAAGTGAGCAGGATCTCAACATGTCTTCTAAGGTTTGAATAGTCTGTTCTGATTGTCCGTCTATCTGAGGGTGGTAGGCAATGCACAAATGAAGTTCAGTATCCAGGGATTTCTGAATACTCTTCCATAATCTTAATGTAAAATGGGGATCATGATCAGAAACAATTGATATGGGTACTCCATGAAGTCTCACAACTTCATTAATATATAGTCTTATTAGACGTTCCAGTGGTATATCTTCTCTTGTAGCAATAGAATGTGCTGACTTGGTAAGACGATCAACAATAACCCATATTTCATCATTCCTTCTAGGAGTCTTTGGTATCCCCATGAAAAAGTCCATCGTAATATTGTCCCATTTCCACTCCATTATGGGAAGAGGTTTCATGACTCCTCAAGGGTGTTGCCTTCCAGCTTTCACTTGTTGACAAACCATACATCTCAGTAATCTCCCTCTTCATGTTGTCCCACCAAAAATGTTCCTTCAAATATCTATACATTTTGGTGCTCCCACGGTTTATAGAGAAATTGTGACTATGAGCATCATCCAACAATTCCCTTTTTAGATCAGGTATATCGGGAACACAAAGCCTCTTCCCGAATTTCAAAATTCCATCTTCATACACAAAGTCTCTAAATCTCCCATCATTCATAGCTTTAATCTTCTTTTGTAATTCTTCATCATCGGTCTGAGAACTCTTGATTATTTCTAGTAAAGATGGTTTGGCAACCATTTGAAAAAGCATTGATGTTTCACCTTCCCTGGTTTTTCCCATGTCCATCTTCACTAGATCCATCAAAATTGGATCCCTTTCAATTCTCATCACGTTCAAAACTCCATGGTCTTTTCTGCTCAAAGAATCTGCCACCTTGATTGCTTTCCCTGGGTGGTAGTGTATCGTACAATCATAATCCTTGAGTAATTCAAGCCATCTCCTTTGCCTCATGTTGAGTTCTTTTTGTGAGAAAATATATTTCAAACTCTTATGATCAATAAAAATCTCACATTTTTCACCATAGAGGTAGTGCCTCCATATCTTCAAAGCAAAGATCACAGCTGCTAACTCAAGATCATGAGTAGGATAGTTTTGTTCGTGAATTTTCAACTGTCGTGATGCATAGGAAATAACCCTATCATTCTGCATAAGGACACAACCAAGTCCTTTCTTCGATGCATCACTATAAGTAACAAACCCATCATTCCCCGATGGTATAGTCAATATAGGAGAATTGACTAATCTTATCTTCAGTTCTTCGGAAAATTCTTCACACTCTTTTGTCCAAACAAATTTAACCCCTTTACGTGTGAGCTTCGTTAATGGGTTAGCCAATCGGGCAAAATTCTGGACGAAACGTCGATAATAACCTGCTAAACCAATAAAACTACGTACCTCAGTTATACTCGTCAGTGCTGGCCATTCTTGGATTGCCTTAGTCTGAGAAGGATCAATAGAGATTCCATCTTTAGAGACAATATGGCCATGAAAAGAAATCTCCTGAAGCCAGAATTCAAACTTGCTAAACTTACCATATAATTCATGTCTTCTCAGAGTCTTCAAGATAATGCGCAAGTGATTTTCATGATCTTCGTAGATTTTTGAGTATACCAAGATATCATCAATAAATACCACCAAAAATTCATCGAGATAGTCCTTGAAAACTCTATTCATCAAATACATGAATACAGAGGGTGCATTAGTCAATCCAAAATGCATTACAGTAAACTCGTAATGCAAATACCTGGTTCAAAATTCTGTCTTCAGAATGTCTTCCTTTTTCACACACAACTGACGGTATCCAGATTGAAGGAGAATCTTTGAAAAGTATTGAGATCCATGCAGTTTTTCAAATAAATCATCAATACGAGGTAGGGGATACTTGTTCTTTATCGTTATAGCATTGATCTCCCTATAGTCAATACATAACCTCATAGATCCATCTTTATTTTTAACAAAAATAATTGGGACTACCCATGGAGAAACACTAGGGTGAATAAATCCTTTATTACTCAATTCCTGTAGTTGTTTCTTTAGTTCAACTAATTCTACAGTGGCCATTTTATAAGGGGTCTTTGATATAGGCCTTGATCCAGGAATTAAATCAATGGAAAACTCAACTTCTCATTTTGGAGGATGTCCAGGTAAATCTTCTAGAAATACAACTACAAATTCTTTCACAACAGGTACATCCTCTATTTGAACATTCCTTTCCTCACCCACAGTTATTTCATTCTCTTCCTCCTCGATAATTGAATTTAGTTGAGCTATTGGGGGTGGATCTAGATAAGAATTAGGTGGTGACAATTCTGCTGTAAAGATTAGGTGTTCCTTATCATCATCATCAAGAATCGTAACCTCTTTCTTCTTACAATAAATCTTCGCATCATATTCCGAATGCCAGTCTATACCGAGGATTATATCAAACTCAATCATAGGTATGATGATTAGATCAGCAGATAAAGAACATTTATGTTCTCTAATGGGGACTGATTCACAAAACTTTGTTGCAATGATACTTCCCTTAGGAGTTTTAACTGACAACTCCCTTGTTAAATCAAAATGGAAATATCTAATTTTCTTAGAAAACTGAGAAGATATGAAACAATGCGATGATCCAGAATCAAATAATGCATTTTCTAAACGAGAGAAAACCATTAAATTACCTGCCACCACATCTTTTGGAGATTATACCTCAAAAGTAGTGATAGCATAAGCTTGGCCTTGATCCCTTGGCCTTTTCTGAGGTAAGTTCTCCTGACGCTTATGACATTCATTTGCATAATGCCCCATATCCCTGCAATTGTAGCACTAAACATTGGTAGCTTCCTTCTTCCCCTTGCAATCACGAGCATGGTGGCCTTTTTCACCATGCTTGTAACAGACTCTTGTTCCCTTCAAGCAAGTACCGGGGTGTTTCTTACCACATTTACCATAAGATGGATATTCAACCATTCTCTTCTTCCCCTTATTTCCATTCCCAGATTGATCTGCCGGCCTCTTCTTCTCTTGCTTTGCTTTAAAGTCATAGGACTTAGAGAATTCCATTTCGGCCTTGATAGCACATGAGAAAATGTCTTCATAAGACGAGAAGGATTTTGATACTAATTCTCGATGGAGAAATGGTTTTAACCCATCAAATAAACGATCAATCATACTTCTTGGGTTATGTATATAATCTCTAGCATACCTTGTTAACCTTGTAAAGTTAGCCTCATACTTTGTGACATTCTCATCCTCCTTTTGTCTCACACTCAGAAACTGCCTTTCCATATCTGCTCGGTGGTCACGAGGAAAGTATTTTTCTAAAAACAGATCTTTGAACTCCCTCCATTCCATATTTGATACTTCATCGTCTTCCTTAGTATTTTGAATCAATGACCACCATTGATCAGCATCTCTAGTGAGGCGGTAAATTGCAATGATAAATTTTTCCCTTTCACTACTCCCCAAATCCTGAAATATTTTCTCTAGGGAATTTATCCATTGCTCAGATACTAAGGGATTTGTACTCCCATTGAACGTTGGTGTTTATTTCCTCATAAATCGATCAAACATTGATCCTCCACGCTGCGGATCAGGTTGCTTCATATGGGTAAGGTTATTATTCATAACATGAGTGAGTTGTCCCAGTATGGTGATTAGCTGATTGGAACCAGTTGCATCACCAGCTCCACTATAATTACCTTGAGCAGGAGGGCAATCCCTACATGGAGTACGTGCATTGATACAGTTTCCATTTTTTCCACTAGGCGCCATTTCTAAACAATGGCATAAACTAGATCAGTTTATGAATCAAAATACATAATCCCATACTTATAAAACAGTTAACATAAATTGAACTATTTATGGATATAATCCATAATCATAAGAATGTTTTCTTTGAGGAATTATATACTCATAAAACCTTAATAATGATTTGTAAATAAAATGAGAGTTATCCTAAGCATATCCCCCGGGAGTGTCATAACCAAGAGTGCAGCAAGGCCCGTTGTCGTGCACCAGTTCCTGTTCAAGTCTAGCTCAAAGAGGTGTTTTCGGGTTTTACCCCTAGGTACATCTGTGCCAGAGCCACCATTACCTGCTCGTATCCAGACAGGGATGTATTGCTCGGAGAACTCACAAAATCTCTAAAATACCAAAATTCTAGGAAGGTCTTCTATACTAATCCTCAAAGTTCATCTTAGGTCTACGTGCTCTAATCAGAGTTTATCTAAATCTAGCTTCCAAGGTTTGTACTAAACTTCCTCTGATACCAACTATAACGCCCCGACCATAGTTACCCAGAGTCGGTGAATTATTACATAACATTGGCATGATCACAAGAAAGATCAAATCTCGAAAGACCGATTGCTTTGGTAGCCTTGGAAACACTAGATATATTCATAATGTTTTACATTACATCATAAAGTGAAAAACTACTACAACAACATAATGTCTCCATAGTCCACACTGTTATCCCCTGATAAAATCCCTACAGGTCATTCATAACTTACTTCTTCACATCCTGGTAAAAATAAAACATTGAAAAGGGGTGAGCTCAAATTCCCAGTAAGGATAACAATATAGTAGAAACATTCAAAAATAAGCATAAACATTTAAGGAAATGTATAACTAAAACAAAATCCTTTTAAACTTGAACATCAATATAGTATGGAAAAAGTAAAATGAAATAATTCCATTTACTTATTCACATGGATATTCTACTAATCGAATAATCACATGCAATATCAATAACCACTTTCATAATGATGGAATGCATAATGCCAGACTATCATAACCACATAGACAAGGCCTTGTGCCATGACTACAAATAAGATTTTTCCAAGTCCTTCTTCCAAGACACTAGTTTGTCTCCTGAGACTTACTGATGCATCAAGGAGCTATAGCGGGATCCACCCGTCACATATTAAGTCCATTTCATTCCCATATGAAAAGGTTTAAACATAACATAAACATTCGTATTAACACTAGCATACAAAATGTCAATACTTTCACCATAAACTATGAATGGTATAAAAATAGCACATCCACAGTCAAACATATCACAAAACCTTCAATACAATATAGAAGTTTTTTATCATAATAAATCAACTTCAAATAAGCGTAAAATCCATCAAAGGATGTTGACATAGATGAAATCAAAACTATTTTAAAAGAAATATATCTTTCTATTTTGAAATCATTTAATAAAACATTTTCTTTGAAAATATTATTATAACTTTTTATGGTATGCTTCGACGATTTTATAATGGTGGAAACTAACCGCACCCACAGTATAAGTTAAAAAACATTCTTAACATAATTCTGTCGAAAAGGTTAAAAAACACCTTGTTTGGAAAACGACGGAAAGATTCCTTTATAAAACTCTTATAAAAAGTCAAACAAGGGTATAAATGAACTTAAACCATATTCATTTAAATAGTAAAAATGTTTTGAAATATAGTTTTAAGAAACAAGTATGTGGATGATAAATAGATCACAGTAGATTATTACATATAAAAAACCTCAGATAATGAAGAGATTGTGAAAGAAACCCTTACCTTGTACTTTTCCATGGTTGGGGGTAGGTTAACCTCCTGTGTAATAGTGAAATAATTTTTATTAAATTATAAAAGAATCATATACATTCATATGATATTATATATGATCTTTTAACATTGCTTTGTTAATAATATCTTAGTATTATCGTCGTTTCGGATGTTAACTTACTCGTTTTCTTTTATATTTTTTGTTACATAAGCCATGTTTTTCATGGATAAGATGTATATTATTCATATAAAGAATGATATCAAGTCCTTAAACATTATTTTTAAATCCTCAAATGATAATTATACATGAATGGATACGATGGAGAATGATTCTCATCGCGTTCGTGGAGACGGTAGTCCGTACGTACGCACGAGCGACAATATCATTCTTTTGATATTAAAATAATATATAAATGGATGGTATATAATATGTACAGAATAATTAACATGTTATATTTATTATTTACATGAGTTACACATCATTATTATACCCATCCAAATAATAATATATTGAATAACAATTACACCACGACGTGGAGATGGTAAGTCGTACGTACGCATGTATGGTGACATGTTATTCAAAGGGTGAATAGAATACTGAATATGGTTGTACCATATTTATAATAACATCATAGTATATATATTATACTGGATTTATTATTTTAGAATGGTAATAACAAAGGATGAAGAAGTGGAAGAAGAAAGGAACATGGAAAAGGGTGGTAAAATCATTACCTCTTCTTCGGGTTCGTCCTTTTGATTTGATCAAAAGGGATCTTTAGGTTGGCTTTCTGATCAAACTAAGGCCTATAGGTTGTATTTAGGGAAGTTGGGAGATAATTGGGGCAGAGTTTGGCCGAAAACAAAGGCTTTGAAGGTGTGAAGAAATGAGAAGGAGGAGTGCCCTTTTATAAGAGGGGTGAGGGGCACCTTTGGAAAAACTAGAAATATTAATTTATAATAAATTCATATTCGGTTTCTAATGGATCCAAAGTTTATTATTTAAATTTTAAGGTGGGTATAGGTCGAAAAAAACTCAACCAATAGAATTTAGACAGGTTTGGGTCATTATATTAACCATATCTTTAAGTATTAACTCTAAGATAATTAGTTTCACTTTTACAATGTCTCTTTGTATTTTTATATTATATGGTTAATAAACATACCATATACATCCAAGAGACCCCCAAGTGGTCCACTAATGATGAACCTATCATGATATAATTCTATTGGACGAACCATATATTTTAGGAATTTAATATCAATTACTAAAATAATATTTGTTTTAAAAACTCTTTTATTTCAATTTTGACACTATTCAATAATTGATTTTTCAAAAACTCATAACATAATGATTACTTCGAAAAAAGTTAATTAAATCAATCCTAACATTTCATATTAACCTATAAAATTAGTCTAATTTAAAAAAATCCTCAAATTATATTTATTTGGGTATTTATAATATCATTTATTCTAATTTTTCATTAATTAGGTAAGTATTGGATCATCACTGTGTCATAAATAAAATAAATTATTTAATGTCTATAAATTATAAATAAAATATCCTTATGTAGGAAATATTTTTAGATTTCTAATTAATATTTACAATCGAATTTCCCTTATGTATAACCCTATATTAAAAATGTTTTAGTAAATAAACTTTGATTTTAACTCTTTTAACTCTTCTTTGAATTAAATAATAATAAATGTCCTAATCTAATCCAAGTGGACCTAAATGATAATATTTTATTTATAAGGTTGTTTTTGGTAGAGATACACTTGTAAAATTGAATTAGGACATGTGTTAGGGTAATATTAATATCATTTTTACCCTTAATTACCCTATTTACTTTTAACCGTGGTAAATAAAAGTAAAAAGTTACTATTCACCAAAAAATTACTTTCATCTCATTGAACCACATTTCACTTCTTGATATTAACCGTGTCTCTCGGATTTTCGAAATTTCATTCACAGAAGTGGTAAAATTAAGTTTTATGAAAAATTTAGTTTTTTTAACTACCAATTAGTAGTTTCACTATTCATCAAAAATTGAAATTTTTCAGAACAATGCCAAAATTTCACCCTAATATATAATTGATATTCCGAATTCAAAAATGATGTATATTTTACAAAATTCAAAACATATAAGTTGCATTAATTAATTTTATAATTAATTCCTGCTGTCACAACAAATAGCCTGTTTTTAAGAAACAATATATACCAAAAGATTGACAATTATTTAGGTCCAACTTCAAAGTGAAATTAATTCTAATGAACACCATTGGATAAAATGGTAAAAATATATTCTAATTATACTTTAACACCACTCAATAATATAATTTATCACTATAAATGATTTTGATTAAAAAATTTGTTTTTAAGTATTTATCACTATTCATAAAAATTGGAAGTTCTCAGAAAAATACCAAAAAATCATCTTAGGATAATTTCGATATTCTGAAACAAAAAATGAAGTCCATTTTGAAATATAAAATATAAATAATTTCAAAAAGTAGGTATTACTATTAATAATGGCTAGTTTGATTGGTTGTGGTGTGTTAGAACTCGATGTTGCGTACAACACATGTTATCGCATTATTCAAAGAGAAGCGTACCATAGAAGCTTGGGGTGTTACACATTTACTAAAATTGCATACTATTCCACAAGCAAAAAATATGTGTTACGTATAAATGTAACGTAACCATATCTTCAATTAAAATAAAAATTAAATTATCAGGATAAAAATTTGTTTATATTCAAAACGACCATATTGTTCCAAACACATGTTGTTTTATTAAATTTTTAAATAAAAATATTATAATAAACAGAGTGTCAATTTATTTACTTTATATTTACATGAAATAAAATACTCGATATATTCAAATTTAATTAAAAATAATATGGACCATTTTTTATTTTTTCACGATTAAGTAAAAAATAAACTCATCAATTTACTTATAAATTGGTTTTCAGTTTATTTTTTACCCTATCATATTATTTCTATCCTTAATTATATGATTTATCATTAACATGGTAAGAAAATTTTTCAATGGTTACTATTCAAAAAGATGACAAAATGGACATACATACCAAATGTGAACATTGTAATTCTAGACATGGGATCAATTTATCCATATACCATTTCATATATATGGTTGAAAATAATTTAATATAAAAAAATTCAAAATGCAATGAAAACTATTTTATAGAGAAATGTGTTTATTAACACAAATATATAATTATATTAAAAAATTTCTAAATATAATAATATTTTAATTAGTAAGAATAAAATTTTTAAAAAACAACATATTTTATTTTACATTAAAATTTAGTTCGTAATTGTAATTTTTATCACAAATTTATGTGAATATTAAAAAAATCAATGAAGATCACTATTCACTAAAAAACCAAATATTTTTAAAAAATTCCCAAAATATAACATTGATATAATTTTTTAATATTATTTAAAAAATAAAATTATTTTTAAAAAATACCATTAATAAAATAAAATAAATTATATTATATTATATCTTCATAAAATATAATAAAAAACATCATCTTCGAAGGATGGAGGGAAATACAAGTCATGACACCTAAGTTGGTATTATTTAAGGTCAATACATAATCTTTATCAATGTATTATTTAGGGGTGAATATATACCCGGATCATGGTTACTAGTTTTATATAGAAGGAAACAAGAATAGCCTTACTCAAATTAATTTTTTATACCTCGCATATCAATATGTGATTCCATCAAACAACAACCCATTATGTTTCTCATCCCCCATTATGTTCTATAGTATATGTGGGATAATGAATTGATGGATTTTTTAAAGAGAATCCCTCTATTATGGAGAGATCACAATTTTATCATGGTGGTCATCCTATGATTGAATAACTCATACCACTTATTTTCTATCCAAAAGAAGAGTTCACTCGATGGATTGGGATTCTTGTATAATGTGGATATCTTATTGTTGTATTGGTTATTCATAATGATTATATCTAACTATAATTCTGGATTATTGTTCCTTTTGTAGAAGTTATTATGGGAGGATTTTGAGAACTAGTTACATAGAATTAAAAAATTGTATCCATATATAAATAGGCAAAATTAGTGAAATTGTCATATTCTAAATGATATTGCAAGGAATACATGATAATGGTCGGTTCAGTTTGAGAGGATCCCATTTTTGTTGTGGGGTTATATTATAAAAATAGAAGAAACAAATACACTATTCGAATAAAATATTCTGAGGCCCTTTATATGAGGAATTAACTTTATCCCCTTTCCAATAAGAATATTGTATCATCATCAATCATGGTGCTTGATATTGTATCGTTACTGATGGATAAAGGGTATGTGATTAAGGTGTAGATAATTTTTATTAGATCCATTATAAGTTATATTAATATTATTAATGGATTCATTTAGAGTTTCAAGGTAGTGATCATGTATTGTTGATGGTTTCACCTCTCAGCATAATATTTAGATTTAGTTAGGGAGAAAATTTATATCAAACAGTCATGAAACTATTTTAGACAATTTTCATGGGGTTATTATCTTTTTATTTTGTAGAGTTCAAACTATTGTTGAACCAGTTGATTGATCAATTCCATGTGTTGTTTATTAATATATATACACATGATTGATCATATATAATTGAATTTGTAATATTTAATATCAAGGAAATATACAGCTTCACATTGTAACAAGTAGTGATTGAGGAAACTTAATATAGGGCACTTGAGGCGTAATCCATTCAATTAGTTCAAAACATTTTGTAGCATTATAACATGCATGATTGGTTATGATAACCTGAGGTTCATTTGTGATCACAGTACCCTCACCATTACGAGTAGATTTTCATTTTGCATAAAAAATACTTGAATGTTGGGGGGTGATATAGTGACTATAGTTTTTCTATTAAAACATTTGAATATTGTAGATAATATTTTGGGACTTGTTGAGGAGCTGAAACATAGTATCTAGTTTCTGAGAGACACAATATTAATATATTAACAAAAATATGTTATATTTAGCTCATACATGAAAATTATTATAATATATTATTTTCCTTTTAGGTAGAGTCTAAAATAGTAATTATAACACCATAATTTAATTAGGAATGTATAAAGACATGATATTTAGAAAGAAACATTATGTTCAAAAGCATACATGATACGCCATATCAAACATAAAAGAAAAACTAAATATTATTATTTAAATGTTACTATTATAACAAGGATATTATAATGGAGGGACTTGATTGGATTAACTGAATAATTAAAATATTCTATAAAAATATATATAATTAATTTTTTTGTGTTCATATAAATAAATTAAAAAATTTGTTTTTAAAATAAAATGTATTTTTTTTATGAAAAAATATTTAAATGTGTACAAATATATTTAATACCAATATATATAAAATCACACTTGATAGATTACATTAATTAATCAATTTATCAGTATCATTTTCCCATTAATCTTATGTATTTTCTAGACATGATATATGAAAAAATCTAGTTTTTACACATAAAAGATGTAGTTTAACTAAAAAAATAGATTCACCGACTTTTTATGGATAACATGTTTTAAATCTGGTTTTTTTAAATTATAATTGTTATAGTAAAAAAACATAAAATTTGAATATATAATATCAATATCTTTTTGATGTATTGTTTTTATTATTCTGATATGTTTCATATTTTGATGAATAATGAGAATACTGAATTTGATTTGAAAACATATTATATTTCTATTTAATTTATTGAGATCAATTATAATTTTTATTGGTTATTAATATAAATTACATTATTTTTAAATTAGTTAATCCAATTTAGTCAGTTTTTATCATTTTCACATTGAATTTGAATATAAAAACTTTTCAATCTTTCGAATGTTTTCAAATTAAAAACATGTTATCTTGTTCTTTCAACATTATTCATTTTAAATTAAATTAATCCAATACTATGATTTAAATATTGAAAAAAATAGAATTCATATTTTTATGCATTAAATTAATATTTTTTAAATATTCCCCTTTTATTTTAGACAAAATGTATAGTAGCATTAGTAATTGTTTTATTAACATGGTTAATGGAAAAATTGAAAATTTTAGGTTATACATAATTTTATAAATGTAAGAATATTACAGTAACAATTTTCATAATTTTAATTTATAAGATATTTTCAACAGATATCATCATTTGGCTAATTTAGGACCTCTTGGATACATTTGGATGACATTATTCCATTTATATTATTTTATTTTAAATAAAAGTTAAACATGAAATTCTTATGTTTTAATATATATAACATATTAAATATTAAATGATTTGTAATATATATCACACTATATAATTTCATATAAATTATACACTTTTTCTATATCATGGGAATTTATTTTTAATTTTAATGTCATAAAATAAAAAATTTAAATACTCACAAGATTTTGATGAAATAATTTTTTAATTAATTGAAATATCTAATAAATGAAAAATTAAAATTAAAATAAATGTATTTTTTGAAAATTAATTTCTGTAAATAATTATACAGACTACATTGAAATATTATTTTCATGTTAGAATAATTGGTTCATATTTATATTTTGATGATATTTTTAAAATATCATGTATTTAATAGTTTCAAAATTCACATTATTGATATTTTAAAATAAATAATATTTTCTTAAAAAATATAAAATTTTAAAACAATAGGAAAAGTAATTCTGATATAGTTTCAAATGTCATTAATGAGCCATTTATTTTTCATTTTTAATTTTAGACTAATTACATAAACCCTTAATATATAAAAACTCAAGTTGTCATGGTAATTGTTAAAGGGAATAAATAAGGGTTAATACCAAAAGATAAGGGCTGAAAAATTGAAGATACATGTCCAAATTTCATTCAATTAAATGATTTTGACCCATAATTATCTTATTTTCTAAATAAATTATTTTTGAATGATTTTGAATTTAAAGATATTTTATTTTATTTTATTTTATTTTTATGAATACCAAGAGTGCCCCTCCCCTCTCTTATAAAATCAATCTAATGATTATGTTATAATCCAACATAAAATCTATATAGGGATAAAAAATATCATTCCATTTACTATCATAGAATCCCTCAACACATTTTAGATATTTTATTTTATGTAGAACACCATCCTTTTGGGACATAATGTGTCCAATAAAAGAGATTTAGGGAAGAACATGTATCATTTATAATCAAGTATATCTACTTTATTTCTTCATGCACATTATTAAAAGTTCATAAACCAAGATTAAATAAAAACTCTAGTGTAATCAATATAATGATATTTAATTATTCTAATATCATCACCTAAATAATCATTCACATCCATCAAATAGGAAATTAATTAATAGTTCATTTTTAAGGAGGACTACTTCCACACAAACCAATGTAATTCATTATCCATCACTCTCAAGTATGAAGGGTTATAATAATGTAATTAATGTTCATATATGATATTCATGACATATTTATCATCATGGAAGGTTAATAGAACATTTATTTTCTTTTCATTCAATGTAGATAAAAATGACAATGTTGCTAATCTATGCTTGTGAACTATCACCTACATGAAGAACTATGACTTTTTTTCAAACAAAAAATAAAATTAATAATTTATATAAGTATATTATAATACATAATATGATATATATGATGTTATTATGATTATATTATATTACAATGATATAAACGTCTTTCGATAATGATAATTGAAAAATGGAAATGTTACACTTGCGTACATACGGCTTAAAATATCTATTATTGGAACACAATACGGTTTCATAACTAAGTAGAACAGTTGGATTTAAAAGATTTATTATTAAATAACAATGAATATTTTTCATTAATATTATTTTTTATATGATTAATTAATTTTCATTTGGACTATAAATATCATATCAAATTCATTTTGTACCCAAGAATCGAATATCATCAAAAAATCTGACGTGAACAGAAATAATTATCTAATTGATATAAAATGTAAATGAGAGAAATACATGAATAATAAAATTGTAAAATGGGTCTAAGGTAAGTATAGATTTCACATGATTTTATTATTTATTAAGATAAATGGTATACATGATGAATCAAACTCAATGTAATAGACATCATCTCAAGATCCCTTCATTAATGCATATTTTCTTGTTATACTCAAAATATCTTGTATGATTTGTATAAAAATTACACATTTTAATGTGTTATAATTAATTTATATACTATAATTATATTTAATTTTTTTTAGAAATGTTACACTTTAATGTGGATTGAGATTCATCTTATTACATAACAGTAAGGGATCTCATAACCCAATTTCTATTCTTTTGTTTTAAATTAAAGATCTATATTATTTCATTCAAATCATATGTGTGGGATGAATTTATAATATATTATATATTATTTCAACTTATTTTATTTTGATTAAAATTGGAGACACATATGAAATTCATTTGATTAATGATCACCTAAATGGAATTAAATTCGTAAGAGACTCTTTAACTGGAAAACCATGTTTAAAATTTTTTAATGTCATGTTTTTAAAAGATTTACCTTTCATTTAAAAAAATTGAATTTTTTTATTTAATTTATATGCACATGAATATTTTAAAATTGGAAATTATAAATTTATCTCAAATGATTAAATTTGGAATGGGAAAAGTTGATTTATAAATATATATTTTTAAATTTTTAAATTGGGTAATGAAAATGGATTTATTATTTTAATACCATGAAATGTTATATTATGAGTGAAAATTAAATTTTATGAGTGACATGTTGAATTATGAATGATTTTTTTCTTATGATTATGTAATGGTAATTGGACATTTTATGGGGTTTTAAATGAAAAAACAATGAGAGGTGGTTACATGATAAACCAATTATGGTTCATTCTATGATAAACCAGGGATGGGTGGTTACGTTATAACCTCCAATGCATAGGGTATTGAACAAGGCTGTATGGTTATTTCATTTGTTATAGTGACAATTAAAACAGACAACCTCATGATTATTCTATTTGAGTATAATTACGTCTTAAGTTACCAACATATATGTTTTATACTCATGATTATGATTTTATAGAAAATTATTATGATTTAAAAAATGTAAGATTATAATATTCTTGAAAACGTAATTCCTTTTTCTGATTAAATTTAGTGTTTTCAATAAAATATTCTAAGAGGTTTTTATTGGCTGAATACCTTCTTCTATTTTATATTTCCTACATAGTATTTATGCTCCTCCCATATTTTAAAATCGATTTAACATGTTTTGCAGGGTGGATATATAAAAGGATGAGATATTGGGGTTAGTTTTAAATATTTTTAATAAAAATAAATTATGTTTTATTTTAAAGACTATTATGTTAAGGATAATATTGATATAGATTATAAGTGTCTACTTTTAACATATGGGTTTACATTTTAATATTTTATCCTAATTAATTATAAAATTAACGTAAAGAAAATCCTATAATTTAATTCTTATATGTAAAATCTATAGAATAGGTAATGTATATGGTTGGTTCTTTATAGTGGGACTAAAAATATTGTTTATAATACATTAGAGACAATGATATATTAAATAGACGAAATCCAATGAGATGGGGATATCATAATGAGTTTATAATTTTCATGTCAATAACATGTTTAATTTAGTAAAAAACTCTTGTTAGGTTTTAATCAATGATATTTTAAGGTGATTGACAGAATTTTTAGAGACATTCATTCTTCTGGTTATAATGGTTTATTAAAATTTGGTATGCAATATAAATTATACGAGATATAATTTTAGGATAAAATATATTAAATATTTTCTTGTGGTTATTTTTCAAATTTTTTAAATTTTATACGTATCCTAATTATAAGTATTTTTAAACAAGAAACCTAATATACCGTGTGACTACCTATCACGTTCTAAAATGTCTTATCTTTTAAAAAAATAAATGAATTCTGAATACTGTGAAACTCATATCACTAGAAAATTTTATGTACCATTTAGTATTAAATTTTCTTTTTAGTCAAATAATTTTATGGCTAAATAATATGTAAATTTTTTCAAAACCTGATTTATCAAAAAATATAATCTTGGTATAATAAGATTATTTCTTCTTTAATTTAATAATTTTATTTTAGAAGATGTTTTTTATTATGGGAATCCAATAAAATTAAGGTAAATAGAATACTTTTGTATTTGGTTTTAAGATTAAATTTAAATGTTATTTGGGAAAAATGTTCAATTTATTTTTATAAATTATTAACATATCATAGAGATTATGTGATTTAGGTAATTAAAAATATTCTATGAAAATTGTTGAGTCATTGATGTTATTTAGTGATAAATATATATATTGGAAACTTTTGTAATCAAATTATTTTAATTTTGGTATTTCAATATTAGTATAGTGTGTATATGAAGAATTTTATGAATTGTTATTTATTTAATGGTTTTCTTAAACTATTGGTATTACTGTTTAATTTTACAGATTAATGTAGTTTTTCATTATATACTGGGATATTATTTTTGTGAAATTTTTATATCATATCCTAAAAAAAATTGTTTTGGTTATTATCAAGTGATAGAGGGGATTTATATCTATACATTTGGGTATTGTTCTTATCTGGAGAAGTCATTTTAAATACATCATTCATGAAAAATTCATCTTAAAAACACGCTACTTTGAAAACAAAATATGGGATTATAGTAGAAATTGATTAACAAATGAGATAATAATTTTAACTTAAGTATATTTCCTTATGTTTTATTCCCAATAGTAAAATAGTACTTTATATTTATTATTAGGTTATTAAATATAAAACTTTTCTACTTAATTTTATCAATTTACTTTTATTTATTCAAAGATTTATTGTTTTTTGATGGTTATAATTCTCATGGTCATGTTCTCTATGACACTAAATTTTACCTTGATATTTAATTTTCTCTTTTGTGGATAAGGTTTCCACCATGGAATCCTATTATTTTTTATCCTAGGTGACCTTCATACTTGCCATTCATTATTATAATGTGGATCTTTTTTTTTAAATCCATATTCGGAAGGGGGATTTTAATAAAGGTTAATTGAATAGTAGAACCCTTGTTACCTTGATAGTGTTCAAATTTCAATTAATTTTTTTTTGAAGGGTGGAATAATATAAAATATCATGATTTTAGACAATAAAAACAATGTTTCATAGCATGAAATATATTACATATCAATTAGAAAAGTAAAATTAAATATTTTTATTTAAATTTTACTATTATAAAATTTCTTTTAAAATGGATGATATGAAAAATTTTAACTTAATTATCAAAATATGGTTCAAAATTTTAAATATGATTCAATTTTTGGTGACTAATAAATTATAAATGAATATAAAACCCAATAAAGAAGTAAATATTTCTCTGATAACTAAATAAATTTTTACAACTAGGTTTTAGAACAATAAATAATCTAATAAACCATTTTGTATTATGTTAATGAAATATATAGTCAATATAATGATTAAAATTCAATTTCTATTTTTCCTTTTAATTATATTATAACTAGTCCATTTTTTACACATTAATGATGTATTTTCCTAAAAAGATGATTATACAACCTTTTTATGGAACACTAATTTGAAATAATGTTTTTGATAGTTTTATAAATTCTATTTCAAAAGATAAACTTATTATTTAAAATTTCATTATAGTCATTTACTTTTAATGTATTTTTTTATCACATTTTTATTATTTTGATGTATTGGGAAAATTACTGAATATTAATTAAAGAAAACTATTTTCTCTAAATATATTATGGCTGTAAATTATATTTTTGATTTGTTTTAAATAATACTTATTTCAATTTTATATGAAATAATACACTTTTTTAATTAGAATAAATTTAATAATGAATTTGGAACTAAAAATAGTTCAATATTTTTGAAATTTTTACTTTAAAAACATGTTTTCTCATTCCATCAATGGGATTCATTTTAAATTAATTTTTTCTAATTAGTTTTTTAGAATTTAGAAAATCGTATTTAATATTTAAAATAATAATTTCTATTTTTTTAAATTGGTCCCTTTTACTTTTGAACAATATGAATATTATATTTAGTAAACAAAATTATTACAACAGTTAGAAACAAATCTGGAAATTAAGGGTAAATATAAAAAAATAAATATTAAAAAATTGTCACAATAGTTTTAATAGTATCAAATGATTTTATATTATCAATAAAAATCATATTTGGTCTGATTTATTACCTCGTGGATACATTTGGATTGATTTATCCCCTAAAAAGTATTTTATTTTAATGAAAAGTCAAATAAGTCATACTTATGTTTCAAAAACAACATCATTTTTTTAAAAAAGGTTATTTAATAATTATCTTTGAATATAAATAAAAAATTCAAATAAAAAATAATTACTGATATCAAGGAAATTTATAAATAATTTTTTTCTGAAATAATTATTTCCATAAATGCTGACACAATGATACTTAAGTAATTTTTTAGGTAATTAGAATATCAATTATATAATAATAAAAATAATAAAAATATTATTATTTTTAGATAATTAATTCATTTCAAAAAAAATTTATAATACAATAATATGGTATTTATTTTTTGTAATAATTGGTTCATATTTATCTTGTTATTTTGATATTTTTAAAAATTCGTGTAATCAATAGTTTGAAAATTGATATTATTGATACTTTAAAAATAAATATTATATTAAATTATTAAACTGATAAAATCTATCCCAAATATTTAGATATGGTATAAAATTTCATTAATGATCCCTTAATTGTTTTTATATATCTTATAGTTACTATAATCATCATTAAAGATTTTAAATCATTGTTGTCATAGTAAGTGTTAAAGGGGCCAAATTAGTGTTAATGGAAAATGAAATTGATAGAAAAATATTAAGAACTTTTATAGATATCCCTGGATGAATTGATTTAGCCCTAAAACTGTCCTATATTTTAAATAAATTTTTTTGAATCTATTTATATGATATGAATAATTTATATAAATTTATTAATTTGAAAATTTCATAGAGTGCCTCTCCCCTCTCTTATTAAATATAACCACTTCTTCCCTTATCATCATAATCAAACTACTAATTTGTTTAGAAAATATATTATCAAATAAAATTATACATTCCCTCCATATATATTTTTTCTCTATTTTTATTCATAACACAATTTTTATTCGTCTTAAGGTATTATGCAAAATAAATTGACTGAAAAACATACATTTTTAATCAAGTATTTTTGTTTTATTTATTATTAAACAAACATAAATATTATTAAATAACGATTAAATAATATAAATATTATTATCAATATATTAATATTTTATTATGTTAATATGACAACTTAATTATGTCCCCAGTTCCATCAAATAGGAAACAAATTAGTCGTTTATGTGTACGACTTACTACCTCCTTAGGAACCAATGTAATTTGTTTTCAATAAACATATCCAAATAATGAATATAATGATGTAATTAATGTTTACATATGTTATTTTTGGAAAATTAATCATTACTATAAGTTAATATACAATTTTCATTATTACCTTCCCAATCATATAGAATAGATAACATCATTTATGTGTGAATGTGAACTATCACCTCCATAAAAAATATGATTAATTGTTCATCACCATATCACTTGGATAATATATATATGATTATTAAAGAATAATATTATATATATGATTTTATAATATTTAGTCAATGTTAGAATGTTATTAATCTTTGTTCCATAGAGATCATTAAAACATGGAAACGTTTCTGATGTGTACGAACAAATTATTGTCTCTCTAAATTTAAGATAGTTAAATTCTCATATAAATAGGGAAATGATATATGTAAAAGTGTGATTTATGTAAACAATCATAATTATTTATTTAATATTACTCTTTTTTTGATGGAATAATAATAAGTTTACTATAGTCCTCATATTGAAGTCATTTTGGACTCAAAGATTGAATATCATCAAAACAACTAGCATTGATATAAATAATTAAGTAATAGTTACAACATGAAAAAATTAATATAGAAGGAATAAATAACATGATAAAAGACCTATATAGAGTAAATAATTAACATGAATTTTTTATTTAGAATGATAAAGGACATATATTATGAATCAGGATCTGGGTATGGGGCTTCATCTAAATATCATTTCATAGATGAATGTTTTAATAAACTCAGCATCTTTTAAGAGGTGTATATATATCCCCTAGGGAATATCATGTCATTAATATATTAATTCTCATGATAAGTATTTTTTTAAGATGGTACACATTAATTTATCATTCAAATTTACAAATCACAAATTTGTAAGGGAATATTAAACCTAATTTCCATTCTTTGGGTTAGTATTTTAAATCATGATTATTTCATGAAAATATTATATGTGGATGGAATTTTTAATATATTATGTGGTATTACATATTTTTTATGTCTATTTACAATAGTTATAAATAATCATTCATTTTATTAATGATGACATCAATAATATAATATTTATATGAGACTCATTAACCAAAAAACACGAATTTAATGTTTTAAGGATATATTTTGTAAGTATTTGTATTTATTGTCCATTTTTTGTAAACATGTATTTATTAATGTATTTTTATGTACTTGAATTTTTTAAAATGGTAAAATTGTAATTTCATTTAAATTATTCATAGTGGAATGAGACACTTTTATTTAAAAATTTCTTTTTAAAAATTGTAAAACTTATTTTCAAAATATATTTATTATTACAATAACATGAAGTGTATTACTATTATTAATAATGATATTTTATGAGTATAATTTTTTATATTTCAATGTTTTATTTATTTTGATTATGTAATGATACTTAGATATATTTTTGGTGGTTATAATATAAACCAATGATGGGTGGTTATGTGATAAACCAATGACGGGTGGATTCATGATAATACCATGATGGGTGGTCATTTGATCACCTCCAATACATTGGGTATGGAAGTTGACCAAATGGATATTCCATTTTATGATTGATATTTATGAAATTCCACTACATTATTATTCTATTTGAGTAAAAATATGTCCCAAGATTCTTACTTATATATTACATTCTTTCTTATAAGTTTTTTCTAAAATCACTTGATTTTAAAAACGTTATATAATGATATTTTTTGACAATATGAAGCTGTTATAAATTTTTGTTTTAATGAAATAATTTTAATGGGTTTTCACTAGAGTAACAATATCATGTATTTTATCCGCCTTTATGAGATTTTGTGCAAACCCCATGTTTTGAAATTGATTTCTAATGTTTTAAGGAGGAATAGAGATATAGATGAGATCAATGGTATGATTGTGATGTTTTTACATAATTTGAATTAATTTTTTATTTTAAAGATTTTTATGTTTCGGAAAAATGGATATTTTTTATAAGTGTCAACTTGTAATGTATGGGTTTACATTGTATTATTTAAGCCTAATTATATAAGACTCTAAAATTAAAATATAATTAAATGTTAATTTTAGATCCAACAAAATTTAAATGAAAATCTTAAGGATGAAACCTAAAATGGAAATTTGGATTTATACTAATTTTTTTCTAATATTTATTCATGTTGGATTCTCTGGGAGTTGGTCAATGATGGTTGATTATGTTCCTATTTTAATAATGGAAATATATTATATTATTAATCTATAATTAAGAGATAAATATTTTTCCCATAATAGATATTGTAACTATATAAAATAATATATATTTAGTAATAATAACCCTAGGTATTAAAGATTATTAATGATGTGGGTATTACATTTAAAAATAATTAGAGAAATTTATATCATATTTTTAGTGATAGTGGATGTGGGAGGTATCATTATTAATGACTGTAATATTATTGAGGTAGGGACAATTACATCCCCAGGCTATATTATTTGGTAATTTTATATGGAATTGGGTTCCACTTTATTCTTTATGAAATCATTTCCTATTGTATTACATTATATGGTTTTATATTTACCTTCTTCTTAAATCCCAGAAAATATCATGTCGTTGATATTTCATGTAGTGTATATGGAATCTTATTATATAACATTGATATAGATGTGATTTCCCATTGGTTGGTTGAAAGATAATGATCATGAAAATTTATCCCCCCTCTCTTCTCTCATCACTTTTAACTATTCAAGCAATATAATTTTCTATAACTCACAATAGAGACTATATGTGAACAATACCAGAAGGAAGGAATGACCATTCTTGTATGAGGCAGTATGGCATGATGGTGGTGGTGTAGGGGTGAGAAAAAAAAATAAAAAATAAAAATATAGAATAGAAGTAATAAATAAATGAGATGTCAACTTCATCATAGCATAATACTAGCCCATTTTTGGGTGAAACAAAGTGATGAAGGTAATGGTAGATATTCACTACGATGTAGTGTGGGTGGAAGTAGGTAGGTTCATTTCAACATAGTTGAGAAATAGAAATAATAACTACCATGAAATTATGATTAGAACCATATATATTATGGTCAATGTGATTTGGAATATAGATCAATCCAACCCTTAGGAGTCATGCCGCATTGGTCTACTGGTTTATCTATCACTAACTGGGGTCGAAACCAGTAGGCCACAAGACAATGAGAATTAGAACTAGTACCTAGGACTATTTTATCCAATAAGGTAAGGATTTATCTAATCATTTTGGGATCATTTTTTGCCACATGGCATTCCAAGGGATCACCAGGTTACCCACTATATTCCCTTGTGGAATTCTTTTAGGATTTCCATAATATTTTTTTTGTTTTTAATGAAATGGTATTGTCAACCATCTGGGATTTTTTCCAAAGTGATATTCAAATATTTTTAATATGGGATCATATTCACTAATATAGATTTTAATTATATCATTAAAAAGAGTTATAATACACCATATAAGCTCAGGTATATCGTGATATATCATTCTATGGGATCCTCTATTATTGGGATACATTATAGATAGGGAATGGTATCCCCTATATACATGGGTCATAAGATCCAAAAATTTTTCTTATGTGTAGAGTAAACTAAAACCAACATTATACCAATGTTTTGGATACAAGATCCTTGGATTAGTTTTTATAACAGGCCTAGTATTTCTCACATATTCTAAGGGTGTGGTACCCTCTATCACATCAAACAAGTAGGGTCCAATATTTAGCATATGATACTCTAGTTTTGGGGTTATCTATCTCTTTCTAGATTTACTGTTATATATTCCATCTAAATAAATAAGCCTATGATCTCCTATATTTGGGACATTATCTAGTGAATCGGGTTTCTTCTAGTGAGGAAATGTTTTCCCCGCAGCAATTTTATAGATGACAGATGATTTTTATGATATGGTTATTATGAATTATTCGAGTGGCACTTTGATTTACCAAATATATAGCAATGGATAACAAGATATCCTCTTATTTCAGGTTATCTCCATTATAAATATTTGTTTTATTCTTATAGATTATTTTATTGTATTAATTTTGATTATGCTGACTGTTCTAATTATTAATTTTTTATTTTCTTTTTTCCCAACTGGGTTTGTGTACAATGACCCTAAATTTTGAATCTTTTCCCTATCATGTTATGAATTATTGAGAAGTGAAAATATTTGTAATAACATAGTTTGGTTTGTCTTTGATGATGATTGGTGGTATCTGGATACCTTTATAGAGGAAATTGTCCCTGAAAAGTTCTTAGTTACATAGAGACTTCATCAATTTTTCATTTTATGTATATTTTTTCCCTTGGACTATTATTGGGAATAATTTTTCCCTTTTAATTTTAAAATTGAACAATGTATGGATTAGTGGGTTTTGGGGGATATCACATGTATCAATATTGATTCTTATAGAATTATATTAATTTTTATTCATTCAGTTTATTATATATAATGAAGTTGTTTTTTTGTGAAATTTCACATCATTCTATGGCCTTCCATTTTGTGTAATAATCCAACACATTACTATAAAACATATCCTTGAATAATTTAAGAATATTTAGGGTGGGACTCATTGATTTGTTCAATATTTATGGGTCTTGATTTCTTGGGTAATATCAGTTACATTTCTCCAAACCACGCACTTTCAAACTACTATATATTTTATAAATGTTTTAATATTTAATAAAAAACCTCAACACTAATATAGTTATTTTTGAATGATATTTCATATTTATTTTTCTCTTAATCATACTCTCTATGTATACCAAATGTCTACCAAAAATTTATAATCCATAACATGACCTTTTCTCATTTTATAGATGAAAAATAAAATAAAAAATATTCTTACATAAAATGATTCTTTTGAATATTAAACTATGTGTTAGGTTTCAAATTGTATACTCAGAACCATCAAATAGATGTATAGTTACTTTGACATATATATAACCATTGTAAAAAGGATATGTCCAAATTTTTTTATTCAAAGACCACAATATATGTATATATATATATATATGCCTCACTGGGGATCCATATGTTATTCTTGGTTATTTGGTCCAAAATAATAATAAAGTTAACTAATAAACATCGAAATTAGTTTTTTACACATTTATCATTTATATCTAGATTGATATGGCTCTGTGGTCCCATATACATGATTCTTCCATGTTTTTACTTTCTTCTTAATAATACATTATTCTTTACTTGGCCTATTATTTTTTTATTTCTTTAAAATATGTTTGACATTATGATACATATATGATCTATCAAATGAGTGTCTCGGTAAGTTCTATGATTTTGACCATGTTTTATCCTCTTTGTATCTAGAATGTTTTTTATTTAGTATGATCACATTTTTGTTGATATAGTTTTTTATTTTCATTAAATATGTTATTGTTTGTTGTGTGAAATCATTTTGTTAATTGATATGATTTTATCATGACAATTTCATTTACTTATAAATAATTTTTTATGTGTAACCAGTAATACACTATGAACATTGAATATAATTTGTTATCTTAAATAACTACAATATATCTATAAAATCATGTTTTCATTGAATTATTTATATACAAGGTTCCTAGGTACACCTATTTCCAATATTAGTTTACTGGAAGAATATGATGTCACAATACCATGGATATATTTCATGAGTAATGGTGGGACGTGATAATGGTTCTCCAACTCAATTTAACCCTTTCTCATATGTATTAATGGATGGGATGAAAGATATCCCCTACATGGGTATACACAAACCCATCTTCTTTTTGAAACGACCATATAAACCATACTACATTGTGATATTCATAAAGTAATTAATACATGAATTATTTAACCCAATCATCTTAGTTACATATCTTATTTCCAACACCATAATGATATAAATTGATCCTCAAAGTATATGAAGTATCATTTAATGTTTTAACTGATTGTAAATTTGATTTTCTATAATACTCTAATTCTAATTATCAAATAATTCATATAGGGTTATTTTGTTATATATGATTGTAAATATCTATACATTTCCATAAAAATAGTCATTATATCACTATTATGTTGGAACAATATTGGTGGTTCCCCGGTGAATACTTCATTCTCACACTATGAATGGACATCTTGGTTGACGAGAAGTATCCTTTTGGACAAATAATAGGTAATTAAAGGTACATCAGAGATTATTAGATATAAATGTGAGATTTTTTCTCATTTATTTAGAATTATATTTTCCAAAATATTATGAAGTTCTAGATTCAATTATTAATTAAATTAATCAAAAAAAATTAAAAAATATGTGGTGAAATAAATATGACCATACTAATTTTTTAGTATATTAAATATGAATTTTCAATAAATACTCTTTGTAACAATCTATGAATTCAGACCTATGGATTAAAAAAAATTATGTGATTCAATACGAATTAAAATGTACCTCTATTAGTGGATACATATCCAAATACATTACCACATTTTTTTATTTTGAGGTATAAAAAATTAAAAAATATTCCTCATAAAAAGGTATAACCAAAAATTATTTTCCTATTAAAAATAATAAAATAGTATTACTTTAAATTTAGAATAAAATAATATAAAAATCAATGTTATAAATATATATTTACATAGAAAATATTTGAATATGTAGAAATATGAGCAAACTTCAATGAATATTAGAACATTGATGTTCTCCTAATAATATCAGTAGTTATTCTGATCAAAATATTTCAAAATATATATATTGGACCACCTCTTTTGTTTTTCTAAATATTAATTTGTAGAGATATATTTTCTTGAATAATGACCTACATTATAGTTAGAAAATACTTCTTCCTAAATTCCTGAATTTTAACATAATTATTTCCTAAAATAAAAATATCATAATTTTATAAAAAAAGTTTTAATGTTCATAAAATTGAAATAAATTCCATTGAATATACTTTATATTTATTAATGTTCAATTTGAAATAATCTCATTAATTAAAGTATCATTCTCTCTTAAATAAATTATTATATGAAATTTATTTTTATTCAATGTCATAATACTTATATTAGTCCGAATTTTAACTTTCAAAGCCTTATATTTAAATTATTTGACTAATGTAATATCCACTCAACATGATATCTGATTTCATTAGTAAACATTTTAGATATTTGTAACATAGATTCATAAGTAATATTTTTACCTTATCAATTGTTAATAATACCTAAGTACATTAACATTTAAATCAATACTAAACTAATATTGACTTTTTTATAAAATCTATTTGTTTGAAATTTGACTTCAATAAAAATTATGAAAACTATTTTCCTTATCAAAAAGTATTTATGTATTACAGTACACAATGAATATGATTATGGAATTATATCATGATTTATGACTAAAAAATTATCCTAATGGAGTGAGATTATAAAACATTAAGGCCCCAAAAATGTCCATAATGTTTAACAGTAAATACATAAGATAAAATAATTAAAAAATTAATATTAATGTAAATATTTCTTTGTTTGCAGCAATGGTTTGTAACTTTCCCAAATTTACAACAATATAAACATTAAAGAAGAAAATAATTTAATTTTTTATGTTACCTACATATAAAAATAAAAATAAAATTTTATAAAATAATAAACATTAATAAATATAAATAATAATCAATAAATAATAAATTATTAAAAAACTATTTGAATTAAACAAAATTTGAGTACTAAATTATGAAATAAATATATAAACTAATAGATGGATAATTTAAATATCATAATAATTATAAAAAGAGTTGTAATATGCCATTATCATACTCCATAGCTCAAATAAGCAAGTATACACTCTATATTTTACACCTTTTTTTAAATTACTAAATGATTACATCTCTTTCCATTTTATAAGGATAAAATAAAACAGGAAAAATAACAAACTCCATTCAATTTTAAAAAATTATTAGAGGACATATAAATAAACATAAGAAGGTAAAATTAAAATTGTTTAATCAAATTAATAAATAATAAAATATTAATCGATTATACCAATTAATACAATATTTCTGACGTTAAATTTGATATAACAGTTAAATGATTATTCAGCAAAAAAAATTATTAAAAAAGCATCAAAGATCTATAAAACTAGTAAACATTATACTATTTAGTATAAAATACATTTAATGAATATAAAATGACATATTTTAATATACCCGTTTATAGCTCCATGTTGAGAAATATTATGATTCTTACATCATCCCAATACCATATTTAATCTTTTCACAAATTTTAAAATAAAAAGGATTTATATATGTATTATATTGTTTTTATTGTAGGAATAAATATTTAATGATATATACAATACATGAAAAAAATATCATTATATCATATAAAAATTCAATTTTCTTTATTTTATAAATCAATTTATTTTTCATCAAATTAGATATGGATAATCAATTATTACACATAGTACAATTCCTTTCAAAATGAATATAAAAATAGGATAATGCATTCCAAATGATAATTGTTTATGATTTACAAAAAATTGATTAGAGATAATGTATTTTAGATATTGACAATTCAACATAATATTTCATATTTAAATTCCTCGAAATTGAAATTTTAATAGAAATGAAACATAATATTTATTATTTTACAATATATATTTTTCAAAAATTATAATTCTAAATGACTAACTAATTCAAATTTTTTTCTATGTATACAACGAACATGATTATTAGTACATTTCACAGAAATGTCAAATCTATTTAAAGTTGTTATATGAATTTTCTTTAAGTCATCCCAAAATAATATCATAAGAAAATACTAACTTCTTATCAGGTCTACTAGAAATTAAATATATAATGACCCGGCCTTAAAACATTACATAATCTTGAATTATATGAAAAATTCACATTGACTATCTTTTTAGGATTAGAGTGTTATAGAATTAAGTTATAACTATTACATTTCATCTGAAAAAAATTACAAAGTAGACACCTCTACTCAGGTTTTGTTTTTTTTAAATAAAAACTCTTGATAAAAAGGTTCAGGTATAGTTCTATGTTTTAGGTAGCATGAATTTTCCTTGATCCCATCCTTGACATTATTCATCTTTAAGTCCTGTGAAAAACATTTTAAAACATGGGTTGAGGATAAAAAGCTCATTAAGGGTTATAAAATAATGAATGAAAACATTAGTCAATCAAAACATATGATTTTTAACATACCTCATGAAATCATAATATTTATGAATGAAACATAGAAAACATAAATCATAAATGTAATTTTTGTCATCCATAACATACTTGTGTTGTAGCTTTCATATCTATGTAAGGAGTAACATTTTGAATACCCATCAAAATATATTCTATAAATATCTTAGGAAAAATATCCATGTTTACCTCTGTAACGTTACCTAATGAATTTGAAAGATATCTCAAGATCACCCAACCTAGTTTTATCATGGAACCACACGTATATGTAAAAAATTTCCAAGTACCAAAAAATATTCCTAACACATAAAACAATCATAATGGAAATATAACATTTCCACATTTCAATCACAATATATCATTTCAAGATATTAAAATAATCTATTATTTTTCAAAATTATTCTCAATACCAAAATACATAAAAAAGTATTTGTTATTTAGTTTCCAATAAAAAAACACCACAGCTTATTAAGGAATCCAAATATCAAATATTACTCACGGTGGCCGAAAGGTCATTTTCACCACTTACAAAGAAAGGAAACATTCTTTTAAGTCATTTGTTAAACCGCCTCATAATAAAATATTCCCTTTTAATGAAATGAAAATTAAAATGTGTCTATACACCAAATAAACTAATGTCTATATAAATAAAAAAATGGATCAATGAATGTAGATTGAGACGAAGTCCCTTACCACATGTCTGACATGACCAGTTAATTTGTTAATATCTGAAAAAATAAACCAAATATAATTTATACATTCTTAGAAACCATTTCAAATATTAATATTCCTTTTATATAACTTTTTACAATTTTATAAATATTATGTAATGATTTATGTTAATAATGTTCATTTGGTCATTATTTGATACTTGAGTCAAAAATGAAGTTCTTATAATTTATGTGTTCCCTATGTGGTCAAAATTATAGTATCTACACAATTATATTCATTATTTAGATATCATATATATCATATATATCTACTATATATATGTTTTTATAACAGTACATATCATTTGGATATAATAAATGAAATGCACCATTCATAGAGTCGGTCAGTCGTATGGACCAGTGAACTCTACTTTAATTTCTATTTCATATTTAATTGAATGAGAACATAATTATACACATGTATATTTTAATATCATTATAATATCACAATTTATATACGTTATATATTTTCATTAACAACATCCTTTATACTTTCCATGTATGGTATAAACGAGTCGTATCACATGGAGGGGGCGGTAGTCCGCACTTCCTCTAATTAAATTATCACGTTTACCCATTATAGAAACTATAATACTGTTATATAAATGAAAAATACATAAGTATAAAAAATATTAATATAATATATATCACATGAAAATATACTTCCATATTAATGGCCACAATAAGAGGTGGTAGGAGAATATTGAACAATCATTGTTTTGTGAGGTAGTAGTTTGTCGTCCACATAAACAATATGTTAATTACTTTTTTGACGAAGGAGTATGTAATAATAGTTATTATTATTCTCATAAAAACAACCTAATATATTAATTATACTAGTGTTGCTATAAAATAAATGAATAAATATATTTTAGGGGGTTGAGTAAGTAAAATATGAAAAAAAAACATAAGAGAAGATGTTACCTTTAAATTGGATAACTCCCTATTAGTACATGAGCCTCAGCTTAGTTGGTGAGGACTCATTAAGTGCATCCAAGAGACTTGGGATAAAATCCAGGTGGAGGGTAATTTCTGGGGTACTATAGCTTTTATTGTAGTAGGACTGTAGCAGGCATTGTTTGGCACTGTCCCAACAGGGAATATTCCCTAGTTTGGGCCTTCGGACCACCGATTTAGTCCCCGAGTCCTTTAAGGCCTTCAGGCTTCCCAGGCCATTGGGTCAGTAAGGCCTTCAGGCCCCCTCAAGGCCATCTGACAACTTTAAGTGTAGATGCAAACCAGACAACCTATATAGAACAAGCTTCAGATGGTTGATGAGCAATGATCTTTCACCATAACAGAAGCAAAAATCAGTTTCAAGAATGATAGGGTATAGAATCTACCATAGAGATAAGACTGTACATGCCCAGGAAAGCCTAGATGAACATCCATGCATAGGTTAAGAGATGATTTCATGATAAAGATACTGGGGTGGAGAAGCTCCAAGTAGTTAGTTTGTGTTGTATGTAATGTTTGAAGCCTACAAACATTGAATTCCTATAAGCCCTATGGTCCATGTAATACATAAACAAACGGGCCTTGTAAGGCTTCCACCTCTCCCCTTGCAATGTGGATTATCAAAAATCAATAAAAAATGAAGGCCTTCGGGCCATTTGATGGTTAACTCCTTTTTTTTTGAACCAAACGGATTTATTGAAGTTCAGTATTCCAAAGGTAAGGCTTTTTGGTGTAAGAGATGGATATTTAGTTATTATTTGGGAAGACATTGGAAGGTCCAAGGGAATTTAGAGGTGTGATTAATGGGTCTGAGGTGGTGGCATTTTATAAGGGGAGGAGGGGCTCTTTAAGAAATTTTTTAAAAAATGTTTTATTATATTATGATTTTCTGTTTCTATAGGTCCAAAACACATTTTAGTCGAAGATAAGATGTGTCTTATTCAAAATAATATCATCACATAGGAATTGTATGGGATTTGGATATTGTTTTCTTTTTATAATCTGATTTATTTAAATAATTCATTAATGAGGTAAAGACTGCATCGTTATTATGTCATAAAATATTTTATTTATTGATTTTAGAAAAATTATAAAAAAAAGTACAATGATATAGGAAATATTTTTATCATTCAAATTATTACTTATAGTCGAAGATATAACTTATTCAACCCCATGTAATAATTTATTTACTAATATATATATATATATATATATATTTTTGTGAATTTTGTTATTACTATAAATTAATTAATATAAAGTGTCATTATCACTTTTAAATGGCACCATGGGGTCCCTAAATCGACCAATAAATCCACCTGGTTGGAAATTTATCAAAAAATAGTATAATTACACATGTTAGGGTAATTTAATATTATTATAATATTAGTTTTTTACCCTTATTTTCTAACTTTTCCCTTTTACCATCGTAAATGAAATATTTATTGATGTAAATATTCATAATGACTAAAAATAAATGATTCCTATTTAAATAATTTGAAACTCATGATTCCAAATATGTAATCCATTTTTCAGAATTCAAATAACATTATTGGCATAAATTAATTTAAAATAAATTACCATTGCAAAAATAAAAAAGTTTGTTTTTATGAAATAATAACTATCAAAAGATTGACACTTGATATTGTTAAATTTCAATGTGAAATTACCTCCAATGACCAACATTGTATTAAATGGTAAAAACATTATCTAATTATACATTACAACCAACTAAAAGTATAATCTATCCATACAAATAAATTATGTTAAAAGGTGGGATTGATTTAAAATTCGGTATTTTTTATTATTCATTGAAAATGAATTTTATTAGATAAATACCAAAAATTCACCTAAAATTTGGTTGATCTTTGTATTCTAAAGATGAATTTTATTTCATATTATATAACATATAAAAGTAGCAAAAAACAAGATTTAAAAACATTTCTCCATCAAAAGGCAATAAATCGACTTTTTAAAAAATATTAGACTTTTTGTGCTTAAAATTTGATTCATTCAGATTTTCAGCCACTAACAATTATTTTATAAATGTAAAAACATTTAATAAAAATTTATAAAATTATTTTTGTTAGTTCTTTTCATTATATCCAATACAATGTCTAGGTGTTTACTACCATTTAATATAATAAAATATTATTATTTTTCGTTATGACCCAACTTTGTGTGAAATTTCAGATTTCCAGGAAACTCGTTATTGTGTATCGGGTATGCCATCAGACATAGCATACACATTAATGTTTAATTAATATTTTAATAAAAAATATTAATAAATTTAGAATTTTCTTATTATTTATTTTCCTGCGATGTTACTAAATATGTCAGAAAAAAATAATTCCACTTCAAAAAATATGATCATCTCATTTACCATCATAAGATTCCATGAATATAAATAAATTACTAAGAGGGGTATTCTAATATATAAAAGAATAATTTCTAAACCATTTCACCAATTCAATAGAATATTTAAATTAGTTAATAAAAATTAAATATTCATTTTGATTGATCTGATCTCAGAAAAAGGGTCTAATTTCTCTCCTAATACACACATCAATATCAATTGTAATAAAATCTAAAAACTCATACTAAATAATTCATTCGATAACCCAATTATAATATCATCATGATAAATAAAAAGGATATGGATATTATATGATTAACATTCTATAAGTAGTGCAGGATAAAAATAATGGTTCTCATCTCATTCATGAAAATAAATTTGGATATATTTTTATACCATGTTCATAGTTATATTGTATCCTATATAGTGTTTTATAAATAAAAATGAAATAATTTTTCTTCTTCTCATGATTAAATCATGGTGTTTATATTTCATAAATATCTTTTGAGATAAGTCCATTATAAATTTAACAGTTATTTTATATAGATGTAAATATTAATTTCTTCTGTATCATAATAAAATTTGAATATCTTAAAAACTTTTAACTAGTAAAAACATTTATCTAAAGGTAATTAATTATTCTTAACGGTAATTTTTAGTAACTAATATGACTATATTTTTTAATATCTATATTGATTATTCAAGTATAAAATTTAAAATCTATTTAGATCCAATTAGTTATTTATTTTTAGTATATTTAAAAAATTCTTAAACATAATTCAATGAAATTTGATTAATATCATCCTATATATAAAAAACCATGTTCACCTATGAGAATTATTCTGAACAAATTGTAATTTAAATATCATATACGTATAAATTTTCTTGGTAAAAATATAATTTTCAATTTTTTAATCAATTTCAGAAATAAAACATTCAATTGGATGATCTTGATATATCATAAAAAACCATTGTCGACCTAATTAATAATCTCCTTCATTTGGTGTAAGAAAATATTCAGCCAAATTTTTCAAAAATAAAGGATCTCTAAAATTAAAATCCCAAATATATTACTCAATATGATCTTCCTTTGTAAACAACTACATTCATTCATTTTTATAAATTTTGACATTTTATTATTTTTAAAAATATAATATTCCTTTTTTATAAATAATATAATCTTTAATTATACACGAATATATTATTAAAATTATTTTATAGGATTTTTAATATTATTTATTAAAAATATCATTTGTGAAAATAATAAATACATTCTATCAAAAAAAATATTTAATTTCACAGCCTTTAAAAAATCATTGTAATTTTTCTTGATAATAGGTTATATATGAGTTCAATTAGAAAATAAATCTATATTTTATTAAAAATTATTATTAAAGGTATCAATGTAATAAATTAAAACATAACATGGTTATTTTTATTTATTAATTTATTTATTTTATTATAGTCAACAACTCTATTTTATTATAGTTTCTTGTGGACAATATTATCAAACAATTGCCATTAAATTGTCAGACATTATAATATTACAATTTTTAATTTTATTCTCTAATTTATTTTATAATATATGTAATTATATAACATTTTACCTCATGTTATATATTATAATAAGAAATAATCGTTATATAAGGTTTCACTCTTATGAGATTGGCTGTAAAAGAACATAAATCTATTATAGACATATATAGTAAAAAATCAATACATATCACCATTAAGACATGTATTGTGAATATATTGAAATAAATTGTGATGAAATAATTACTGTGGAATGATAGTGATTTCATTCTTAGATATTTTAAAACAATATTTATGCTACGTTATTTTTGTTCACATATAAAATACATTATCTTTCCCCACTTGGAAATATTTACATTTGTAAAGTATGATTCTTTTAATGGATATGAATCATCATAAAAATTAAATGACAAAGAACCCTATAAAATGTATTACTATATATTTGTAACTAATTAACACATTATATGTTTGTATGTTATCTCATCATGTTCAAAAGAATAAATATTTTCTTTTTTTATAATGAAATAATATTGAATCAAATATTTAGATAAGGAATTTACCGTTTAAAATTTTAAAATTCATTTCCACAGAACATAATTATGAAATAATATTAAAACTATATTTTAATATATATATATATACCATAATTTATTAATAATTGAATAAGTTTATATATTGAACTCACGAAAACCTTTTACCTTTCTCCTATAATTTTCTCCAATATCGGTAGTTCATGTATAAAATAAATAAAAGAAATTAATTCTGATGTCCACATATTCATATTTATAGAGAAATAATTTTACATTATCAAAACATATTTCCTAAGAATTCTGAGACATCTTTTCTAAAAATAAATAAATAAGAAATCTTGGTACCCTTATAACATTTTCTCCAATAGGATTATTCATACTATTTTTTAGAACACAAAATGACATCAAATAACTGTTAATATAAATTGAACAAGAAAATGATTTAGTTATATATATGTTAGTGTGACCCATAATTAATAATGTATAAGAGATCATTCACTAGAATGGAATCCCTATATCATATATCTAAAATAATTCGTGGTAGAGATAAATCCTTTTAAACTATTTAAAAATAAATTCTTATTATAATATTGTTCCTCCTATCGTATCATGTAATATTTTTTCTATATACTTTTTTCATCAACATAATATTATCATAACTATCTATTCTTCAAAAAAAATACTACCATTCATTCCTTCTAACAGTCATCCTATTTATTACTATATTTATCCTCTTTTAGAATGCTATCTAAATCATTATAATATTTATCAAACATAGAAAATGTAATTTTTATTATCTTATAATTTTCATATGAAATAACATTTTACCTCAATAATATTCTTATTACATTATTAAATTCCCTAATATAAAGTTTATGATTTTGTAACAACTCAGTATAATAGTTAATATATATATTTTACTCATTTATACTAGGTAATTCATTGTAATATTATTTATTAGAATAAAAATAAATAACATAGACCACTAAAATAACACCATTAAATGTTACCATGTACCATAAATATAAATTTTCAATCTAGGTTATATATTAGTCTCTTGAGTCAAATTATTCAGTAAGGATTTATCTTATAGAAAATTATCTTTTTCTATTTTTCTGTTAAATTTTTATCCTCAAGTTAATTATTTATTCATAGAATTTAAATATATATATATATATTTATATATATAAATTATTTCTACACTCATAATCTGTTATATATGATGTATTAAATGTTTAATTAATATTACCATTGTTATTTACTTTTATATTATCACTAAGATAATATCCTTTAAATAAACTAATAAAAAAATTCATTATTTGAATTAATTTTTTGACTACATTCAACATTTAATAAAAATAATTTTTTTCACATAAATTTATCTAAAAATTCACAATAGAAAAAAAATTCATTTTGAATTATAATCCATTATTTTTATACTATTTTATTTAGAATAATAATTTAAATTCACTTAATATTATACAAGACAACTAAATAGTTTTTTAAATTTTATACACCTTAACGTTTTTTATTTCATAAATTAATATGATAATAGTATTCTACATATTTTTTATTTATCTTATAAATCATTACTGCATTAATTACTTGTTTAGAGATTCATTGAAGGTGATCCTTATATTTATAAAGATTGTGAATTATGGAAAAGTAAATTTCCAGTATCATTTTACACTATATTAATGTGTTTATATTCATCTCAGAACATGTAAATTCTTGAACTTTAAAATATTTCTATATCCTAATATGTGATTAAATAATTCATCTAATAAAATTAACATGTTTCCATGAATAATAAAAAACATTTAGACATGCAATACAAAACCTTCATAATATTATAATTTAGAAAATATTTAGCTTTGTTATTATGAGTGATAATATTAGGATCATTCATAATTAGTTTATAATGATTTAAAATTAAAAAAATATTTTTCAATATATATTTCATAAGGTAATATTATATCATAGCCTTCCAATTAACATAGTAACTACTATCAAATAAGGTTTTCATCAACGGATTCCAATAATCATTTGATCATTGAACATCAATATGAAATTATATTTATTATTACTATTTAATCTAGGATAATTTTCTTTATAAAAAAATTATTACATAGCCAATGATCCTATAATAATATCACTAAAATATTTTCTGATGACCAAGAGTCCATAGAAGGGTTAAATTTATTTAAAATAAAAATTTTAGAAATAAATATGCATACAAATAAAAAAAGTGTGTTTTATAGTTTTGTAGATCAAAATGACCCTAAATCAATTATTTGAATCCATAAATGCCTATAATTGTATGATGTATTATAGAACATGACTTTCAAATTAAATTATACATCAATAAAATCATACCATTTTTAGTAGAGGCACAACTAAATACAGAGACATTAATTTTCATTGGAACAGCAATGTATACCATTTGTTGATGTATAAAAAAATAAATTGAGATTTTTTAGGAAAATCATAAACCATTTACTATTAAAATAGATTATTAATGATTATGAACAAAAATCAAATTCATAAAACATTATTTATTAGTAGAGGGGTGACTATATAGAAACTCAATCACACTAATGAATCTGAAGACATTGAATTTTTTGTTATAATAGTACTTGTGATACTTATATCAACACTTAAAAATATACCACTTAAAAACAATCTATGGTTTTTCAAAGTCCTATATTTATAAATATATCTTCCTATTAATAATGAATTAATTTATAGATATAAAATACTTCAACAAAAACTTTGTTACTATTGATGTTGTTATTTCATAAAATTTATAAATTTAAAATTTAAAATAAAAAAACAATTTCCATACTCTCGAAATAATACTCATTGAATTGCATAAATTTAACATAAGTGTAGATTTTTTAAAGTGACCATGTTTTAATGAAAACCCATTATTCATTAAAATATTCTTTTGAAACTACCACAAGTTCAAAATAACAAAAATTTTATAAAATATGAAACAAAATTCTAAAATAATAAGTTCCACATCCTTCCCTTATGAATACCCCACTCAGGATAACTATCCATATCTTCAAAGTATATAATATAGGACCTCATAAAAAATGATAAATAAATACCTTGGGAGGGATAAATCATGGGGATTAATAATTAAACATATTAACATGTTGCACATAAAAATATATTTATCCCTTGATGATATGGACCTAAATTGTGGAAGGGTTTTCAGTATACCTTCTGTATAATATTATACTTAAGTAATATAAATATTCTACATCATTAATAGATATTATCAATGTCTTTATAAACCAATATCATCATTTATGTTAGAAATAATATAAAACTAAAATATATGTATATTTATATGTGAAATGATTTATTTATTTTGTTCACAAACACTTGGATAAACCAAAATGCATGAAATTTAGATTTTATGTTCAATGGAATCAACTTATTTTGATATTTAATTTTGGGTTTAGGATAAATCACTTTTAGGAATAGGTTCAATCCCCATACAAGATGTAGTTTCGTATAACTTCAACCAAATATTGTATGCCATCACTCATCTACTTTAATCATGGATATAGATATGATTGCAACATTATCATTACTATCCATTCCTAAAAAATATTATTGTTTTATTAATTAAAAATACGTTGATGTATGATATTGATCACTAATTACAACATCATGATAATAATGATTTGAACATCAACATGAACGAAATTATTATGTTTTCATTATTCTTCATTGAAACCATTTATTCTTTAGTAGTATCTTATATGAGTATGAATTATTTTCCTTTTAATATTTTTTTATTTTCTATATACTCAATAATATTTTACATTCTTCACTATATAATAGTGATCTCTTATACTTCTTCTCCTTCTAGCACAAATTGGAAATATAATTTTCTTCTTCATCTAGAATATAATATGTCACTATTATTCACATTTAAATATAAAATAAAAACCATTCTTCCTCATCATAATCTCTCATAATTTTATGTAAATTCACTATATTGTTTTATCACTTCTTTATATATGTTTTTTAGAACATTTCATTTAGATTTATTTATTATTTCACAATATTTTATAGACACATATTTTTGAAAAAAATATCTCTTAAAATATCAATCTATTTTACCATGTGAATGGATAAAGATATTAAAATATGATATTTGAATCATATGTTACATAATATTACATTTTATGTGTGGTCATATCCCTATTAATTTTAATATAGTTTTTATCTCTCTAAAACAAGAAATATTTAGGTTATAGATGATGTTGTTTTGTATAATATTTGGAATATTAAATTACCATATCAAAGAAATATATTCAAATATATAATATTTCATTCAATAATTATCATGTAATTATTTCTCCAGTAATTTGTCCAAAAATATAATAACCTTAAAAATGTGGGGCTAAAAACTCATCATTAGAATGTGTCCATAATCACCATGTTATAGTCTAATTCCACTTCATACACTATTCTTATCAGAACACCAAGCACCATACCCACTACCCATTTTGATTTATTATTTGGAACCTGATACCATTTACACCATTAAGAGTGGTGTAATGTTTTCCAATAGCCCACTATAATATCTGCACATAATCCACCTATGGAATATAGAATACCTATTTCTCACCTCTTGGTTTCTCACATTAAATATATAAATACTCTTTAGTACTGACGATAGTGAATTCTCTCATTTCTATACATTTTGTCATATGTGATTCTGAATATAATTCATTTCATTTCAATTTTTCGTGTTCACTTTTGACCACATCCTCCAAAATTTCAAAATTTCCCCAATTTCACTCAATGATTACTATAATTCAAAATTACATCTTCCCCATTATGGTGTGAATCCATTATAATTTTTTATACCTCCATGTTCATTGTTCCCTAATCCATTTCTTGGTCTACCATAATACACAAATATAATTTTATAAACCATATATAGAACCTTACAAAATCCATTCGAACCCTACAAATCATATATTACTACATTATAATAATAATTATGAAAATTTGATTTTTTTTTTATCTCAAGGAAAATCTTCATCAAAAATTTACAAAAACCCTAATTGATGTAGTACATATTTATAGTATATTTATATATAAATTATCTTATAAATAATCCAAACACATTCTCCTGTAAATTTCATTTTTTAGAGATACTTTTTTATTTTTAAAATAGTGTATTCCCTTTTAAACAATATGATAACTTTTATAATAACATATGAGCTTATAAAATCATTTAGATCATCTTGATGACCATTTATTATTTGGATCCGAATTTTATTTGAAGTCACTGATTACTTATGATAAAAAATATTTCAGCATAAAAAAATAAAAATTAATTAATTTCCAATATTATCTTTTTTTATATTATGGAAACACTACACAAATCTATGATGAATTTGAACTTTTTACCATCAATATGATTCTTCCTAAATCCCAAGATTTCTTCTATACCATTGAGAGAAATTATTACATATTGACTCATTATGCTAAGTCTACCCCCTTTATATCAAATCCAAACTATAAATACTTTTATGTGGACAGATAAATTATTAATGTTATCCAACTAATGTCCTGATGTCTGAAATTAGAAACACAAATTTTATTTTATATTTAATGATTATTTGGAGACACTGCCTATTAGGATGCAACATATCATGATACAACAGTGTTATAATCACCAAAATATCTTCTCCTCCTTTGTAAATTCTTTACTTTTAGGCGATTAAGAGAGAAATGGATCCTCTATTTCCCCATAAACATCAAGGTGACTACAATTTGTATCTATATATGTCACTTTTAAATAAATTTTATATTTTTATACAAATACTAAATAATTGTAATCTATGTTTTAATTATTTTAAGAATTTAGGTTGTCAAATTTACACATTGAAATAATTTATAAATAATATTATAATCATTATACATCGAAACACATTATAAAAATAAATATATAATGATAAAAACATTGTTTATTCCACTAAACCTAATTATTTTTATAATAATCCGTAAATCAAAATTAACATATTTTACTAAGGAACACTTTAATTAAAATCATCAAAAATTTATGAAACATTTACTGTGTAAGATTAAATTATATTGTGTGTCATTAAAAATATATTATATAATTATAGATAATTTATAGGCACTAATGTTAATACAAATTATCATAAATAATACCAATATTTAACAGATATTTCTTATCTTAATCATCAGGCTTCATTCGTTTAATGATAAAGACACCCCAATTAGATCATTATCCCTAAACTCAGCATAAATCATCATATTGTTTTCACTAAAAAAATGAAATCTATCATAATATCCATCCATGTTATGTACTGTAAACGAGTACATGATATGAAAATCATCATAATATATATAAATCATATAAATATTTTTTTATGTTATTCCACTTCACATTTTATTGTATATTAAAAATTTAAAAACAATTGATGATAATTATATTTACACTTTCACCAATATTATACATTGGTACAAAATTTTCACACCAATTGGTACTAGTCCACCCCTTTTTCTAAATTCAAATTGTCAAAATTCCTCCTTCAACAAGGAACCGGTTATTCTTCTTCCACCATTAGTTAGATATATAGATCATGTAAAAGTATCAATTGTAATATAATTTTATTTCATTCGAAAGATCATATCTCTTAAAATACATGAAACACCAAAATAATATATAATAGAATATAAATATATATAGATATTGGAATTTTCATTTTCTATTATGTTTATAAAGATGGTTTTTCATGGAGGATGTACCATTTTTTCTATATTTAAATCCATGATGTTGTTTCGAAATTAACATATACCCTTTATAAAATAGAATTTTTTTTGTTTCCATTGATCTAATCCTTAATTTTCATGGAATTTCACTTCACTATGAGTCTAATCCAACATTATTTTGTTTCTTCTTTAGATTTTGTACCATTGAATCGATCATCGGGTCTCTTCCACTATACGAGGGAACTTCCACCCATGCTATTATATTGAATTATAGTGGTTTTTGTGAAACTTCATATGTATGATTTAATTTTTCCCCCTTAACATCCTAGAGATCCACCTATTTATTTTTTTATCTTTAATAGTAAATTATTTTTCTATTTTTCCATCATTTTCATTATTATATAAACATCTATATTTTAACTTTTTTTCATTTTTTTCTATTCATGGTGTGTGGTACGATTATTTTTTCCCCTATGCTTGGTGAATACTTTTTTGTGATCCATTACATTCCCCAAGATTTTGAGCCTATTTTTTAGCAAAAAATGTATTCCTTTGTTTAATGTTCTCATATAACTTTTCATAAGAACATTTTATTTCAATATGATTTTTCAACTCTTTTCTATATAAAATATCTATTTAGTATTCAATTTTAGAATATATAAAATATATCTAATCAAAAATATACCTTTTATAAGCATTCCATTGATAAATGTTTTCTGTAAAGAAATTCTACAACCATTGAGCCCTTAATATTTTATACAAAAATGCATCATGTTTTATAATATTCCTGAATACAATCATTTCAATTCCATATTTCTTTTAGATTATTCTTTTATAGAACATGTTAAATTTCTCTATATTGACATGGATTAAATATTTCCTTTGATGTTGGATCTTTTATTTATATCTTTCTTGTTAATAATTTCTTTCATTCCATTTTTTCCGACCACCACTTATTATTCTTGATCTTATCTTCCATTTTCCCCAATTTTACAGTCATCAACTCTATCGTTGTTCCAAAATTAATCTCAAATTATATCCTCTAAAAAATTATTCCTTTAGGGAAAATAAATCCTTAAGCCCGTTTTTCTCCATATTTTGTTATATATTATTTAGGTTCACTAACTAGATCACTTTAACCATTCATTTTTTAATATATTTTTATTATTTTTATGTTTATGAATACTTTTGTAATACTTTACATATAGTTATCCTCAACCGATTATTCAATGTATAAAATCTATTATTTCTAAAAATTCATCATATTTTGAAGCTTTGTTTTGTTATGTCGATTCTATTCAGAATTAGAATTACTCATTTATAAATTAGAAGATATTTCATCTAATTTCATTAACATAGAATAATTATTTCTCAAATATCATTAAAAACATCAATCAAACATTCATTTAGGGTTATAATTCCTTTAACCATAATTATCAAAACATTAACCTCAATCCATTAAATATTTTTATCCTATTTTAACATCTTATTTTATAGATCTAATAATTAATCTATGTACCCTAATAAATATATAGATTTTAATTTGGGTTCCATTTCATATTATCATCCCTATCATTATATTCAGTTAGACATTTGAAATCCGGATCCTTAGTTTATCATAACAAATCATTAACATATCCACAAATATAGTTAGAAATACTATCAAAATTAGATAAAAGGAGTTCACCTTAAACTATCCATAAGAAACATTATTTATAAAAGAATATATTTTTTTCATTCCAGGAAATCATATTGGGTTATATTTTTAGAGAATTATTTCATAATCCTTAAAAAATATATGACACATTACATTATTGATAATTCAAATCAGTATTCATTATTCCCAAAAGACAAAAGATTTATGAAACAAAACCCTTCTTGTTTCATGAAATATCATCAAAACATTTATCTTCCACCTCATCCTTATAAATACTCATTTCTTAAACTCTATGAAAAATATTTCAAAATGTTGTAGGATGACCATAATTTAGTTAAGGGAAATATAAAAATAATTATATAAACTTATTATTCAATTAATATTAATAATAATTTACTAATTTCAATAAAAATGAGAACAAAATAAAAATTAAGTTTAATTGTGAAATAATCTTCTATACAAAACATTTTTCAAAAAAAAATCATAAGTAATATTAATAAAAAAATTAAGACACATAAATGTTCCACGGAAAACATGAAATTATTTTCAAATGTTTTTATATTTCTCCCTCATTTGTAGCATAAGAATACCTTTAACATATTCATATTTGTATACTTATAGAACCATATGATTTACAAAAAAACCATATAAATAATAGATAAATAATATATTTAAATTGGGGAATCATATAATTTCACTCTTACATATAGAATATACATCATGGTAAAATCATATACTCTCTTATGAAAAAAGTTATCATTTAAATATATCCATGACATATTTTATTGGAGTTGTCTATATTTCTCATCCATAATCATCATCAAAATCTAGTTCACATATCATTAATAGTAGTGTACATATCACTCGTCAATATTGAAATACCCAAGAATAACAAAAAAATTAAACACATTAATTCATTAATTTCCATCAATATTCCCACAAAACTATTCTTTTCACAAATCGGAAAAATCATTTTTGTATGTATAATAATCCATTCATTTTAAATACATCCTAAAATAATAAGTATAATGTAATATATGTAAGTTTTATTGATTTAAATAGGTAATATTTTATAGTAATCCAAACATAAAATAACTATTAATGTATTGGGAAAATTTTCTGATTCAATATATGTTAAAATAGAATAGTTTATTTCTGTTTTTGTAAAAAGATTCTATTAAAAATAAATAAACAGATTCTTTTTGGAAACCGTGTAATGAATGTAAAACGGTAAATTTATATTTCCATTATATTTTATTAATTTACATATATATACATCAATAAATTAATTTTTTGAATATTAAAATTTATGGAAATGATTTTAAAATTAAATAATTAAAACATTTGATGTGAGGGTTTCATGGTAATGTATGCCTTACCTTGAGTCTCACTCATCTTGTAGGATTTTTATATTACATAAAAAATATATATATGATTTATTTTCATTATTAATAAGAATTTTTAGTTTTATTATTAGTTTTTGTTTTATTTATTAACAAATTATATACAATTACTTAATCGAATATGTTCACATTGAATTTTTTGGGGATATTTGTCTCATATGACCAAAATGACATTAGTATTGATAATATGGTAATATATTTCATTATTACATAATATCCAAAGTATTATTCATTAAAAATTATCATTTATGATGATTAATTATAATTTTAAACAGAACAGATAACTATGGTTATGAAAAATGCACTACGTTACAATCAGGTAGATGATAGGTTGTGTGTACCCATGAGTAACTTTTTTAATTTTCAAAGAGAATTTGGGAATGAAGGAAAGTATTTTTATAAATTAGAAAAATTATTATTTTATATTAAGATTAATTTTATTAATTTAAATATAATTATATATAGAATCTATGTGATATGTTCCTGAAGAAAATTTTCATAGATTTATGGAGGTGGTAATCCACTTGGACCCATGAATGACATTATAATTTTTAATAGATGTAAAGGTAAAAAGCTAGAAAATATATAACATTTTTATAATGATAATAATATATATATCATATATATATATATATATTAATTACAACATTAATGAGTTCTTGATATGCGGTTATGGAAAATGAAAAACATCCATTCGCGAGGTGGCAGTTCACTATACACAAGATAGATGGTTTCATTTTCCCATTTGAAAGAAGGCGGATAAAGATTTAGGTTATTTCAATAAAATAATTCCATATCATTATATGAAGGATACTAGTTTATGTATATATTAAAAGTTAATGATAATTGTAAGGAGGAATAAAACGAAATAAAATAAAAGGAAGAAATTATAAAATATACCTCCAAATTAGAGAAACTAAAATGGATTATACATAGGTCATTACTAGGATGTTTTTTTATAAAAAATAGGGCTCTAGTGTGTGGGGATAGATATTATGAAGGTAATTATTTATAAAGGATGGGTCCAAAGCCTTATTTTTATTAATAAAGCAAAGAAAATGCCTCTTTTAACTAGGTAGAGGGGGACCCATTACATAACACGAAGGCCTAGTGGGATTGTAGCCAATTACATAGCCTGTTGGCCAATTCCCATTATGTAAATAGTAACCCGACTGCTACAGTACCTACCGATCAACAGTACCACCACTACTACAGTACCGCTACAGTACGACTACAGTAACCTACACCCAGTGGGTTTTGAACCCCCATTTTTCATGTAGTATTACAAGGTGCATACCACTAAGCCAAACCCCAAATACATATTCTAAAGGTATTTTCTTAATTCAGTAGTCCACAAAGATGAACATCAATTTTGTAATGAATTTGAAATTGGGTCCCCTTTTATATTTTCGGGAGTTGACACACTTAGAATTTTTGAAATGAATAAAATATATTAATGTCTAAGTGAAGAAAAATGGAACCCAAATACAATATTTAAAAATATTATATTAGTTTTCATCTAAATATTTAAATTGAATTGAATTGAGGCATGTTTTCAGTTCATTTTTAACCTTATCTATTTACTTTACCCACTGGGTAAACCAATTTTAACATTAATAGTGGTAATATATTTTATGGATTTTTGTATTCCTTATTAGCATAAATTATATGAAATTTCTACATAATATAAATAATTATAAATGATAGTTTTCAAAAAAATTCAATATTCCTTGAATAACATTCATTTTAGAAAATTCTCAATAATTCATTCAACCTATGTTTTATTTGAAATTATAAATACAAAAATATATTCAGATTTATAGAATATTTAATTTATGAGATGGAAATAAATCATTTAAAGAAAACATTATAATGCATCAAATCCTTATTCGAATTGAAATTATTTTATTATATTGTAGTGAAAAAAGTGTTTGGTATTCTTATAATGAATATAATATTATAAAATAGAATTCTTAATATAATAATAAGATATAGAAATGATTTTCACTTATATTTACAAGTTCTCCAAATACTGGCCACTTATATAAATTGAATCCACATAATTCATTTCATTACATAAATAAGTGGGGATATATTTCCTTTATATAATTTTTTATTATCAAGTTTATTATTGAACAATTTTGGTTTTTAAAAAAAACTCCATTACCATATAATTGAAATTATTCTAAAATATATCTATTTTCTATCTATAATATTTATTTCATATTCCTCAAAATATATTATTTCTTCCAATTGAATGATTGTAGTGCTTAGAACATGAAATGTATATGGCACATATTTTCCTAAAACATAATCCTGAAATGTGTCATATACCAAACAACAATCCATAGGTATAGGCACTCGATAAGAACCAATTAAAATATTTTATTGAAATAAATATCTTTTAATAAATGACTGGATTAATTGTCACATATTACAAAAATTGATAACACATTTATATAAAAATACTTTAAGAAAACCAGGAAGGTCGACCTAAAAATAAAGATAATTCCTTCGGTTGTCTATATATTTTTTTCATTATTTGAGGTGTCTTAATGATCTTATTAATAATATTTACGTCTTGAACCTTTTACTCTACGAATTCAAGCCCCAAAAAATTTCATTACCGAAAAGTATCACCAAATATGAGAGTATGATTCCCTTTATTTAAAATTCCTTAAATAGTTACTCATTTATTCTAGAATGAAAACAATGATTATAAGAAAAGTAAAAAACATATATATTTTTATCCCAAATCCTTTAATAATCCATGGAACTTTTTAAAATCATATACACTATATTATTAATAATTCCCACTAACTGTACATTTGATCGAGATTGAAAATGTTTTCAGAAATTTTATTTTTTTTCTTGATTACTTTTAAAGACCTTTATAGAAGTTAATGGTGAATCATAGATCAAGATAATATACAATTGAAAGTGGGACATAATTAAATATAATAAAATCTATATAATAACGCCATCAATAATGAACAAAATTTATATTACCTACAAGAAGAGTAAAATGAGTATATATAGTCAATCAATCAATAAATTCCCAAATTCATTTATTTTTTAATTATGTTTTTATGAAGTGAAACCAAAAAATTCAGGGATATTTTATCCTATTCCGATTATGGAACTCAAACGGTTGAAGCTCCGCCATCAAAAAATTTCATATGTCTTTAACATATTTTATAGTGAACAATTTCATAGTAAATCAGCATTATCATTCTTTATTATTTTGCACTATAAATTCTTGAAAAGGTACTAATACCTTTTTTCCCATGATGAATTAAGAATAAAAATATATGATACAAACTCAAGTTTTATTTATTTAAATGGATATCACATGAACCATATTACCATTATATAAATCCTAAAATGTATTTTCCATCAATATAAACATTTCAAAACATAGATTTTTTACCCAATTATATAATTTCCTCTAATTTTTTATTTTTATCTTGATTTTGTGAAATCCTATCAAATAATGATGATATTACCAGCACATAAAACAAAATAGAGGGAGTTCAGGCATGAATATTTTATATTCCATTATTTATCAAATCATTAACTTACTAATATTTTTAAGGATGTGTAACAGTCAATGTAGTATTATCTTTCTACTTTGATCATTATGTAGAAATTTTCATATTACTAGATGATAGAGAATTATTAAGTAGTAATCATTTATCAATTCAAAACATCACGTTTGTCTCAAGTTAAACAACAAATTAGTGGATATATACTTCAAAATTGTATGATATGTATATATTTAACATTTTAATCCATATTAATTATTTATCACCATTTTAAATGAAAACCACATATCCTCTTGTTTAGGGTTATCTATATGATAATTTTGATAATGTCGTATAAATTAACATGATTCATAATAACTTAATCAGCAATTACTCATTATAAAAATCCATGAATCATTAATGAATCATCCTTTTAGATACTTCAACCACCATTTCAAGTAATTAGGGCTAGTACTAGATCATTAACTATATTATTTAAAATTCCTTAAGAACATCACATTCAGTTGACAATATAAAACTATATCATTTTAGTGTTATCTTCCTTAATGGGATATATAAAAGTTAAATCTTATCCAAAAACCTATCATTAATATCCTAATAATCCATAAAAACAATGAATCTATGGTACAAATAAAGGTCATGGAAATTCATCAACCAGATTATGATTAGTGGGATCGATATTATTTCTATATTTGTAAATAATATTCCAAAGAATGAATTTTTCTCCTAACAAAATTCACATTTGATAAATTTCCATATAACTTATTATCATTCATGTTTTCTAGAACAGTAAATTTACTCATTTCCTTATCGTAATAAATTTTTAAATAGTAAAAAATATTAAAAAAAACAAAACCACAAATGTATCAACATATTTAATAAAAAATATATTTATAAGATCCAAAATACACATGAGGAATTTTTAAACCTAGCAAGCATAAAAACATACTCGTAATGGATATACCAATGTAAGAAAAGGATTCTCAGATATTTATTCCTTTTAAACACTATTTGATTGTACTGAACATGAAACCCACTTTTGAAAAATATTTATGTCTTTAGAGTAGATAAAACAACTCAACAGTGTTGGTATTGATATTTACACATAATAGTTATCTTATTAAATAATTTACAAACATGGAAAATGCTCATAGAATAATATTTATTTTTCATAAATAAAATATGGGAACCCATTAGTGATGACTTAGTATTAGAGAATATTTTATCATGTAACCATTGCAACTACTTTTTCAATAACACATATTATAATTGATACATTCAATAAGTTGGTTGTGACAATGGATTAGTATCATGAAATATGTTATTAATAATCTCATGATTCGTGTTTGGTATAATACCATCTAACTCATCAAATACAACATATATATATTATTTTACTATCAATAGATCATTAATACTCACATTTACATAATTTTAAATAATATAAAAAGGATACATTTAATATCCATCTCTTCAAAGTTCTTCATGTTTGTGAAATTTCATCAATGACCTGAATTTATTAATTTATAAAAATAGAAAATAATATAGGAAAATAATATATTTATCTGAAAAATATATCTTTCTTGATTAACTAATGGCCAATTTATTCCTTGAAAAAAATAATTATAAATTTTCAATGACCAAATATTATGGAAAACATTCAAAAATTGATAAAGTAATGTTATTTGAAAATTCATGTTTCGTAATACTAAAAATATGGGTTATTTATAAAAATTACTAACATTAAATCCTATGGTGATGTTTTCATTTTACCTTTATTTTTATCATATATGAAAGAATATGTATAAAAATATCAAACAAGGCATAATTAAAATACTGACAAACATTTTTTTTACATTTTACTGCTTTGATGAATATCCCAAAATCTTCAAAGGTAGTTGAAATTGATTTCACCACACAATTATTCTTATAGAATTTTTGAATCCAATAATTATATTTATTCATCATAAATGAATTTTCATAATGAACCATATCTTGACATTTAGAACATGTTATAATTTGTTTCACAAAATATATCTCACCAGTAATATGGTCATATTATTTTCAATCAAAATACATATACCCAAACATAACAGATCAAAAGAAACATCCAATATTTTATAATATATTTCCCATGGATATTTTTAACACAACTATACCGAATTGGATATTTTATTTTATTACCTTTATATATCAGTGATGGATTATTCCCACTCAAATACTATATTGTTCTCTTATCCAAATTATTTTCATAGGATTCCACGTTATCAAAAAACTATATTTCCACTTTTATAGAACATTCACAAAGTTTTAAATTCCTTTTAAATTTGTGAGAGGCCAAATCTATTAAATTATTGTATTTTTCCTGAGTAAAACTAATTATTATACTGTTAAGGTCTCAGATAAAATTTGGTGTATAAAACACTAATCAGGTGATGTTTTCCTCATATACATTGATGGAATTATCCCAATTTTCATGCAATTACAATTTTTTCACTTCCATCATTTGTTGAAAACCCAAAGGAAAATACTTCTTGATGAGAAGATTATTAAATGTATTTCATTTCATCAAATAATTCTCATCTATTTCCCTAGTAATGTTAAGTGTTTACCAAAATTAATGAACATATCCTTCAAAAAAGTAATTAGAAATAGTTGGTTTGTGATGATCTGAACAACCCATGAATTCAAATACCCTTTCCAAATATTTTATCCAACACGTACCAAGAACGGATTAAAGAGAGTTACTAAAATTTGGGTTGTGTAGTATTATAAAATGCTCCACTATTTACATGAGCATCAGTGGTCAACCACGTTTCTCTCTAGTATGGATTCCACCACAATATATATAGAATCAATAGACTATAATATAATTACAAGAAACAATGTAGTTTTATTTTCATCTATTCCATGTATCCAATTTAGAAGAATATTTTCATATTGGGGCCTTCCAATATCATCTACCCATTTTCCTTTATAGAAAACCATTCAAAATAGGCATTTTATTGATATTATTACAAGGAAATAATCAAATTATATATCATTATAACCATAAATTAGATGATCTCAACGCTTTTAACATTCATTTTCCTAACCTCAAATAGTATCGCAACATATCACCCGATAAAAAAAATAAATACCGTTCCGTAAATAATATATAAAATTGTTTCTTTATACAATTATTTATTTTCTAGCATTAATTGAGACATATATGTTTTCATGTTATTTAAAGATAATTAATCCATCTTATTTAATTAATTATTACCTCAAAAATTTTACACTTCTAATGAGTTACCATTTTTAATCCAATAAAAAACATTAAGGGTAAAAATTTATTTCCATTAAGGTAATATATAAATATTATTCATATTTACCTAATCCTTTTCATAAATCTTCCTTAGAAAAAAATATAATGAATCTGAAAATAAAGGATGAGAAAAGAAGGACGTGTGAGTGGAATGTAAAAATAATGAAAGAAGAATATTAGTCCATGAATTCACAGAACAAAATTACTTTGTGAAAATAATCGTTCAAGAAAAAAATTGAAACCTATTAAATATACAACTCTAGTAAAATGAATTCTTAAAATATTTCATAATATATATTAAAGGAAAAAATGGTTTCATTGATTTAATAAAAAAAAGTTAAGAAAATAATCTAAAAAATATTTATTTTTCACTATTAACAATAATATAAACATCCCTTTAAAATTAAACGCATTAGGATAACATGTGAAATAATTATATTTATATAAAAAATCCACACAATTCATAGATTAATTACGTTTGAAACATGAGACAAAATCTTCATATCATTCTTACAATCACTCTTACAAATAAAATAATATATTCAATAAATTCACATAAGAACATAATAGAACCATCCTAGGTAACTTTATCAGTTTAACTAAAACATTTGAGAAATAAATCAGGATCATCCATCATGATGAGAAATATAATGATCACCCAACATCATGTGCTATATAAAAATTAACCATCATTTTAAAAGATTATTATCAACCATAAAATAACTATAACATAATAAATCATTTGTTTCCATCATCATACTCATAAAAATATAATTTACACACAAAATAATTTTTTTCAAATATGTTAATATAAATTCAATTTAAAACATTATATAAAAATAAATTGAATAAAAAGAAAAGTATTTTTATTTTTCGATTACGTGGAATATTTTAATGGAATCAAAACAACAAATAACAGATGTGATAGGTTGAAAATCCATTGATTTGGTATATATAAAAAGGAATCATTCATTTAAATATTTTTCAAGTCTTATTGAATAAAAAATGTAAAAATATACCTTTTTAATTCCTTGAAAACATATTAAAATGGACAGAAACATTAATTTTTAATTAATTCATTTCCATAAAAATAATTCAATAAAATAATTTTAAAAAAATTTACAAGGAGTAAAATTATTTATTAAATAAATCATTAAAACATGTAAAGTGATGTTTTAGGGAAAAGATTCCCTTACCTCGTGTCTGAATTATAACGTACATTATTTATCTAAAACAAATTTTAATTATTAATATTAAATATAACCATTTCTATACATAATATTATTCTAATTTTGTTTTATTAGTATTTTTTATATAATTATATAATTAATTTACTTCACATCAAACGTTTTTATGATATTCATCTCATATATCCAAAATGATTTTTTTTTGTTTTATATTGTAAAAGATGTCATTATTCAATCATATAGATAATAATAGTATTTAAATAATTATATATTTTATTAATTAATAATACCTTTAATTTCAACTAATAAATATAGTTATTAAATTCTAATGTCATTACAATCATGGAGATGGTAGTTTGTACATTTTCATTGGTAATGTTTTTATTTTTTAAAGTGAATGGGAGATATTAGGTGAGTAGTATCTCGATATCCCATAGTGAATATTATATCATAAATATAATATTTTTATTTAAATACTCTTATATAATTCATCTTTGTGATTTCCTTAAAAAAATCAATCACATCGCTTCAGAGAGGTGTTAATCCACACATATGCACGTATGACGTTATATTTTTCCAGTGGATGGAAGGTAAGAATGTAGATGATATATTATCATTTTATATTGATAAATATGTCAATAATTTCATATATTAATTATATAATAAATTTATCACTATAACTAGACATGGGAGGTGGTTATCAAAAAATAATTACATCGGTTCATGATGCGGTAGTCCTCCGTACAATTGAATGATTGTTTCATTCTCATTGATGGAAGAATAAGACAAAAATAACTAATTAAATTAACATAATATAATCCTATAATATTTATGATACATATATTATCAATACATAATCATTGTATAATATTTGGAGGATGTAGAATAAGAAATTAAAAAATTTCCATGTTAAGAACGCTACCTCTTCTTCGAACTATCTATAATGGTTTATACCTAAATCCTTTTTTGGATAGTTTTATAATAGATCCAAGTAAACAGGGATGTATTTTGGGATATTAAGAATGTATTGGTTTAGGAATTAAAGGATCCAAAATACTGTTTATTTTTGTAGAGGAAAATAAATAGATTTATCCTTTGTATGAGGGAGAGAGAACACACATGGAATTTTTAACAATCTTGAATTATATTAATGTATTAATTAAATGTATCGGTCCAAACCAGACCATTTATGATTATTATACTATATATGGTATAAATATTTCTATTAAATTGATATTATACAACTTTCATTCTCATTTTAACCACAATACATTTAGTTTAACACCCAGTAATACAATGTTAATGTTAACCATGGTAATAGATATTTACAGTTTGTACAATTCAATATCAACAAAAAATATGTTCAAATTATATCATTATATTGAAATTTTTTAATTACTAAGATCAAATTCATATTTTTTGTTTCATTCTACAAAATTGGAATGAATTAATTAAAATCCAACACAAAAAAATTTGACTGAAACGGTTTTAAACAAAGTTCCATTTAAGAAAAAAAAGTTTTCATTCCAAAATAAATATTAATATTGGTTAAAATTAAACATATTGTATTACTTTTCATCAAAAAGAACTATTTAAATTTAAAAACTAATAAAACATTAATGATAAATTATAAAAACATGAAAATAAAATATTTTTTAAAATTTATATATATATTTCACTATTAATTGAAAAATCACACATTTGAATATTATAAATAAAACTATATATTACATAAAAACTCAATTTGTTTATACATAAAGTAGTTTAAACATCACTATAAAATTACATAATATTATTATAATTAATAGAACTATATAAAATATATTTACAAAATATTAATAAAAATTTAAAATTTATATTATTATATTTATCTTATTTTTTACATGAGATATTATACATGATTACATATACAGAAAACGTTTTCTACACGTTTCCCTAATATATGTAATTCTATTAAAGTTACATTTATTCTTAAAATTATTTACCACTTCAAAATCAATATATGAATGTAATGACATAATAAAATATTAGTATAAAAACAAATATTTTTACATTGTAGAAAAATAAATGACCTAGAAGGTACATATTATATAGTATAAATTATTGGGAACCACATTGGACATTGACTAGAGAAACAATAATAGAGGGCCAGAATCTGAGTATGGAAATATTCCCATTATAATAACTTTTCATTAAAATCCCTTTACCTCTTAATGATATTTTGATCAAGAATGTGTAGGGTAAACCTTTACTCTTCAATTGATGAAGATATAAAGGTCATATTTCATCTCCTCGCCTTTACTAGAATTGGTCAATGGTTTCTTAACCCACGCTTCTATCTTATTTATTATATAATGTAATTAAATCATGCATGTATGACATGGTTATTTTTCTTGATTCACCCAAATAGAGATAATATATGGTGTTTCAAAAGGTGATTTTTCATTTAATAGAATCCACTAATCATTAATATTTGTGGTCGGATAATGGTAGGTCTGTCCAATTCCATGGATCACTCCCCTTAGTTGGTTTAGGGTTAGGTCACTACCACCCATGGGTCATTCCATTATATCATATCCTTTTCACACTACATCATATGGTATCACTACATTAATATCACTCGCAAAGTATAAAACATATCATTATTTAATTGATACACATGTTGTAGAGGGGTCTCATTGATCTCCCCCAACTAGACTATAAATGATATTCTCACAAAATCACCATGAACATATTCTCTATTTTATTATGTGTGATCATGTAAACTCTTTCATTTGAATTATTTTTTCTGAGTGTACATGTCATTACCTTTATTCATTAGTTATTATCAATCACTTCATATGGATTATCACATATTCAATACATATTAGCAATGTGTTCTCCACATATACTTCTATAAATAAAAATGAATATATTATTCTTCATATTATAGATTAAAATATGATATTTCCAATAAATATCAACATAGTATAATTTTCCATAGATTTCCTTCTCCCCTCTCAACCATTTAAGGCAATTCAATCAATTGTTTCTCTCTTTTTTAGATATGTTATTCAAAATTATTATTTTCATTTTGGATTCATATAATATTTATTTTATATAGTTGCATTTAACTATATAGTCTCTCATCCAAAATAAGATGATTTATTTCCAAAAATGGTGAAAGATATAAAAATTTTATATTTCAATCATATCAATCGTATTCTTTTATTTTATATTAATTCAACCCGATAATAACCATTTCATTATTCCTCTCTCAGTAATCCTATAAATAAATACATCATATATAAATTTCCCATGTATAGTGTATTGTTTATATAATAACAAAATACAAGTAAATGGATGAAATATTTCATATTTAATTCATTAATGATTTCATAATGATTCCCCCACGAATCACTCGAAATATTGAGGATCTTTAAAAATGAAATATTTCTAACTCATCACTTCCATGGTTTGTTCACTATCCTTGAGTCGTAGTCCAATTCACTTTTATGTATAATATCTATATTAAATTATAGTATCACACCAACAATTTATTTCACATTCTTCATGAAAATCATGAAAATAATCATTCCATAGACCATCTTATATGTGTTCTCTAATATCCCACTTTAATTTAATCACTTAATAACTCCATGGATACAAAAATTATCATATTTTGTCTACCCATTTATTACTATGAATATTAGATTCCCCCATAGAATATACCAAAATGTTGTATCCTCTATTAACAATTTTAGAATATTTATGTTTCCATCTAGTTCATTCCATTTCTATTTTCACTAACTATATTTTCCTTGGAAGTAAAATTCTGGATCTACACCTCGTTTTACTTTAGGATTTATTGATATAAAAATTACTTCCATAATATATTGATGAGAAACCTCTAGTATTTTTGTAACCACCACATTAATGGTTCAATTATTTATACTTTTTTTTTACTTATCATCACACATATATATTAATTAAATTCCTGGAAAACCTTATAAAATCTGTGTTAAACATAACTATTTCAAAGAAAATAAATATGATGAAAACCATAAATATTTAATTTGTTATTTTTCTCAATGAAAACATGTCATCTATTCAAAAACCACTATATTTTTATACATGTCTAGATGGTAGTACTTCCATAATCGTCAACTAAAACTCCCATCAAAATTATTTTGACTAGGTAATAGTGTTTCCAAACGCTTGAAGACATTCGTAAAACCATATTATCATCTATACATAAAAATAAAAACTTACAAACAACATCAATAATAGTAATATATATTTTCATAACATTTGTATCTTTCACATTAATTTCTCATATTTTTATTCCATCAATAAATATTAAAAATATCTTGATTTATTTAGTAGAAAATAAATATCCATCCATTGAAACTACCAAATTGGATCCCAATATTGTGTGATATACTCAAAATTGTTATTCATAAATTATATTTTTATAATAAAAAAAACAAATACATGAGGTCTTCAATATTAGAGTCATCCATGAACTGACCATAAGATCTAAAAAAATTATTACATAAGAAATTTAATTTCCAAAACCATTATATAATATATTTTCCATTACCAAAATTTATTAAGAAAAATATTTCAAAATGTATCTGATTCTAGACTGATCCCAATATAAGTAAATAAGAGGAATCCATTAATACATAAGTGTTAATGTATGAAATTCAGGAGGTTAAAACTATTAATAAATTAAAAAAATCAATGTGTGAAATTAAATATTCATTATATTAATGTAAAGTAAAATCTGACTATTTTATACGTAATGGTTCAACACTAATCATAATTTCAAATTTATCAATATATAGGTGGTGAAATGGTTAATACATATTATCTAATAATACGAAAATTAACAGAATATATGATAAAATTGAAGAATACTAATAAATAGTAATAATGAATATTAAATTATTTAACATAAAATAATAATTATTATTATAAATGAAAACAATAAATTACAAATAAATATAAAATAATGAGGATTTAACACATGATAAATAATGAATCAATGATAAATAAACTCAGAGAGGGAAAAATTAATTATCCAAATAATAATTAATATTTAAGGAATATATAATATTCATAAAAAGAGAAATAAAATATTAAGGTGGAAACTTAATAAGGGAACATTTCTTACTATGGATTTAAAGTTATTGATATGATTTCTTTATTAATTTTTCCTTGTTTTTTTATATGCATCCACTATATGTTTCTTTCAATATATTATTTGATTTTCTTTCTGCAACATACAAGGAGTGGTGGGTTACTTCCATCATCACTTGTCTCATAATGAATTCTATTGTTTCACATATTATTTTCTATATATTAAATCTTTAATCATATGTATTTCTCTGTTTGATTGTTCAGTAGGATGCTAAATTGAATTTAGTTATGATCAATAATGGATAATAATTCACTAATATGTATCTTAGTCCCTCAAATTATTTCACCATCCCTTAGGGTTATGGAAAAAATGTAGCAGTTTATGTTCACATGATTTAGGTGTCTTATGGGGTTTTGGGTAACATATGTTTTAAGAGAAATTATCATAAAAATTCTTTTGATATTTGAACTAATGGATTGGTGAATTACAAGATTTTTATAAAACCATGATGGGGGGTTCAAAGCCCATAATGTATTTCAATATATGTGGTAGATTATGATTTTCTACGTCATTAACTTCTTAATTTGTTTTTAGAATGGATCAGTGATGTGATATATAATATTAAATGATATATTAGTTCATTATTGCTTTTTTATTATATTAATTATTTATTTTCCTTAATATATTAACAAGGAATTCCGGAATTTTTTTATTATAATCATTAGATAATGTATATTCTATATTAGAATATCCATCCTTATTTTATGTTTTCCAATCACTATGTGTCCCTTATTGAAAGTGTATTATTTGATTATTTATTATAATTATTATTTATATTGATATTTTTGGTTTTTAGTATTGATATGTAATATGATGATTGTTGTGTTGGAATGAAATATATTACACGAAATTCATTAATGATGTGAGATGAGATCTCTAAATGTTAATTACTAATAAGAAGAAATAGTATTTATATAATGAATCATGGGGAAATGACGGTGTTTGTTTTAGGTTATTGTTTAGTTTGACATACCCAAGGTATGGGTAACAAAAGTGTGTATCCTAGGATGAATATGAATTATATATTATATTATGGGTGATTAGTATAGTGAAATTTAATTTTTATGAATGTGAAATATTTTGGGTGTGTTTAGTGAAACAGGTTTTACATTTAAACCAGCATCCAATAGAATATTTTCACTCAGATAGTTGATATAAGTGAAGGGATCCAACCATATTATAACTAATGGGGCCATAGTAAATACCCTAATTGGGGGGTTTATTTCCAGTATCCTATAATTTATATTTAACTTAATTGAAATTGGATATTTTCTTTAAAATTGAAAATAAATTTAAATATTTTATAATAGATATGTTATGAAAAACAAAAATATATAATTAAAAGAGAAATAATTGATATAAGTTTACCTGGTTTATAAGTACTTAAATACATCTATGAATAACCTATAAATGATTTGTTACATTAAAATTAAATATTAATCCACTATTATGTTATTAAAATAATAGGGAAATCTCACTTCTCATCTAATGTTCACAACCTCTTCCACACACTACTTTTAAAAGGCTTATAGAGATATATTTGAAAAATAGGTATACTTTAAATTAACATAAATCATTGTTAAAGCAAAATATAATAATTTATTTTCTATTTGATTAATATTACTATTGTTCTATATATTTTTTATGCATTTAAATTTAATATTTACATAATGATTTTATTGTATCTTGGATTGATCACAATTCGACATCCAATTACAGGTATCAAATAAAAATCACTAATAATTATCTTCTTTGTAGCATCAATAAATTTCTCATTATTTTATGTTTATTATACCCCAATTTATTTTTTATAAATAATACAAAATATCTAGATAATTATAAATTAAAAATTCAAATTTTAAATTTAAAATAACATTTATGTTCCCCTTCTTGAAATTCAACCTTCAGATTCCCTTCAATAAAATCATCACCATAGAAATCCAAAATAATTATGTTTTACATATAACATAAAATATATTATTGATTTTAAAAAATGATAAAAGCTAATCATAATCTTCTAGTTTTCTAAATAATATGATTGGTCTATGATAAAAAACACCAATATTGGAAGCCATAAGTAACAGACCATGAAATGTACTTCAAAACACCAATACATAACTCTAAAATATTTAAAAAATACATCTTCGTAAATTACATCAATATCATCTTTTTATATTTACCAGAACCCTAAAAACATTTTGTGAAGAATTCCTTTATCCATAGCATATATTTTTCAGTTCCCAATTTGTATCATCCTTATGTGATATTATATATCACATAAAAATCTTCATGTTTTACAAAACAATGATTTTGGTTAATTTCATTTTACACATGTACTCAATAAAATCAAAACATTGTGTTTCATAATTTAGAAATAAATATTTCAAAGGTTCAGAATCTATATTCCTAGAGTCTCCCAATTTTTATCTCTAATATTTTTTCACAACTTCAATGATTTTTTATATATAATATTTTTTACACAATTTTCCTCCTCTTCCAAGAATAAAAATCCTACAAATAAAATCACGTATATTCCCACATAATATAAAATATTTTCATTTCTATCATGTATACTAGTTTATTTAAATATCATCTACCATTGAGGGGATTCAGTTGACCGTTTCATATTGAAATACATATTATATGAATAGAAAATAAAAATTTCTTATGTATATTTTCTCTATTAATTTTAAAATTGACTATATATTAATAAGATAGACAACATTATGGTGAATTGTATAGTGAATGATTCCTTTGAAAATATACTAACCAACTTGTTACATATTCTTTTAAGATTCCAATTGCCAAAAAATCCAACATATTAAAACCTAGGGTTATATAAATCATCCAATTAAGATTCTATTTTCAATATAACTCTTTTATATATGAAATCATTATTTTAAATAGTATTATCAACATCATAAATGTTTTGTTCTATTAACTACCCCCAAATTGTCACTCACCACATGACTAATAAAAGTCAGATGATTTTTTTTAAATATTGATTCATTTGAAATACGCTAAATCATTTATCATTCCGTAATATATAAATAGAGATAAAAAATTATCAATGCCTATATGAGTCATGTATTATTATAGTAAATAATTGAAATTGTAAACTATATCTCGGTTTTCCATGTTCACTGAGTAAGCCACCTATATAATGTTAATTTACAAATCATATTTTCTCCTGTTAACATTATACATCCCTCAATATATAATTTGTTATAAAAAATTAAAATAAATTGAATCAAGTTATATAATGAAGAGTATGGAAATTAAATCCTTTTTAGATTAAAGATATTGTTTGAACTCTAAAAATAAACTAATTCCACTCTAATTCATGTTCCACTAAATGGTATTTAAAGACATATGCCACTTGTTTCTATGTTCTAATAAATTCGTTTTCACATAACTATTCCTTACATTCTCTTGTTTAATGTGGTTTCAATTAAAAATATATTTATGGGATAATTTTATGAAGTATTATAAGTGAAATTTGATAAAAAAAATAATAGTACTAAAAAAAAATTTCGAACCATGTTGTCATGTTATTATTACAAAAACCTCTTCGAAATCAACTAATTGTTGGCCTTGAAACTGAAATATATTCTACTACTTTTCCAATTAAAGTCACACAATCTTTTTTCATACACATCCAATTATAACAGTTCTTTATAATAAAGAAAACTAATCCACTAGTGAATTATATATCAACAATATTACCCACCAATTATACATATAAAAATTACATCAAGTGTTTATCTTATCCGACCTTGAATATCAAAACATAATTCCATTTTCATTGCAAAAACCTTAATATTCTATTTAAAATAGAAAAAAATATAATTATATAAAAACATCTGAAAATATTATTCCCATCATGTATCAAATAATATATCTTGATTAGTTTCTATAATATAAATCAAAAAATAAATAAATATTTTATTTAAATTATATTTTACTCTGTTAATTTATTTTTGTTTTAAATGATTTTGTTGTAATACTATTAGAGTTGAAACGGGTTCTCACCAATATATTGGTAACATATTTAGAACATAATTTTTCCAATTCGCATGGGATAAATATTTCTTTATTTTATAATGATGTACTTAGAACCGAAAAAGTTATATCAACCATCTAACCAATGTCTTCCAAAAAATAGCTCTAAATAATTTGTAATGATTTTAAATGGAATTATACTTGATAAATGTGAATATGATATCATACATATACATTATTATTATAAATTGTTCCTCATAAAAAAATTCAAATAGAGGTTTCATTTAACCTCTCATCTCTAGAATTTAAATATTCTCATATAAGAATTTAGTTATGTGTACCATGTTTGTGGTTTTTCCTTTGCACTAGAAAAAACCATATTCAATATTTACACATAAAAAACATAATATCAAATAAAAATTTTCCAAAAATTTTTTAATATAAAATTATATAAAAAAGGCACCATTCCAGAATTAGATATTACAATCTATCTAAAAAAGGGAAAAATCATTCAATAAAGGCTATTAATAAGATTTTCGTAGAATTATTTCTTTCTACAATTGTTAATTTTTCCCCATTATTAAATTCTAAAAATTGTTTATAACCACTACATTAAAATCTATTTTTATTATTGATCTCTCAATAATTTTAAATATAAATATTTTCAAATACACTTTTTGTACCAAAGACATTATGGTGTTTAGGTCTATCAACACGATAAAATGTCTGATTAATTTAAATTTAACTTCATTCATAATTTATGGATTTCAATCCTTATTTTTAATTAGATATATAAGTAAATTTTGCTGAATATAATTAAAATAATATAATTTAATAGAAATTTCCCTCATACTTTTAATATTTATTAGAAATATTTCTCACTAAAAATATTGCTCAAATAAACTTTAACTAATTTCCTCTATAACTGCGGCATGAAATTAATCGATTTTTTTACTTTTTATTCAATATATTCTATATTAGAACCACTATAATTCTGTATATTTTTTGAACCTATTGAATCAACAAATATCTCATCATATTTTTCAATAAATTCTTCATGATATATAATTATATAATTTTCATTTTATTCATACTGATACACCATAACATCAATTATATCAAAAATCAATTTAATAATTTTATTAAAAAAAATTGGTTTTACACATTGATTAGTAAAATATAAATAAATATTCATCAATTGAATCACAATATTTATTGTAATTTGACCGTTTTTTCTAAATTAATGATTTTATTCTAAACAGTCTATGATTTTTTAGTGAGGCCTTCCATATATACCAAATTTAAAAAATAATAAACTCTATTCCAAGGATCTGTAATAATTTATAATTAATATAGATATTCAATATCAATGTTTATTTATATTACTATTGCGATATTTTTATTTTTTGCAATAATTTCTTTCCCTATTAGTCATTTTATGTTTTCTTCCTTCCAAAACTCAATTTTAACATATTGTTATCACAGAAGGCACATATTATTTAATAAGATTTTTTACAGTAATGATAAAAACTATAGGATGTATACTATGTTCCATTTTCTAATATCAAAATATTCAATGTTTTTCAGTTTTGTTTTTCAATTATTTAAAAAACATTTAATATATTCTAGAACCTCTCTCTTTTATGGATTACATATAGCACATCCCATAATTTAATAATCATCAATAAATACTATAATGAACTTCTATATGTTTGATAATTTATATTTAAGTATACTATATAAATTTTTACAGACCCTATTTTATGCTCACATATTCTTCAATTGATTTGAATTCCAAACAAAAAATGTATCAAAATTTGTTTTCAAGTCTTGATTCAAGGTAAGAATATCCACTACAGATTAAAACATGACAAACTTATCAATACGTTTAAAATTAATTTGTCATATAATCATTTCCAAATGAATTTCTCTCCATAATACATTAATATATAATTATTCTCTTTCTTATTTAACTAATATAAATTACAATTTATCCTATATCCTTTTATAAAATAATACACACCCTTAGATATGATACATTATTCTTTCTGGTTGTATATGACTTTTAAACAAGATCCAAATAGGTAACATACATTCAATATGTTGGAAAAAAGTTCATTAACATAGATTTCATAATTTTTAATCAATTCAATTTAATCCAATAATGAATTACCACTCCATAAATTTTTAACACTCTGTCATTTCTAAAACACCCTGTTTTATTAACTATTCACTTTATATTCTTCATTAGATTTATATAGAGAATCGTATGAGATTAATATCCACTTTAAAAATAGATTTTGATAATATAATAAAATTATTTAAAATATAATTAAAAAAATAATTCTCCATATTGTTCCTTTTCTCTGTTCATATTCAAAAACTAGTTGAAACATTTATTGACCACTTCTCCTTGTATTCTGTATAAAAAATAAAATTTATTTATTTTTCTTCAGTGGATAAAATATATTTTTCCACAAAAGTTATTTATATTTTCTTGAATCCAATTTCCATTATCATTGATAAGAATACGTACATCATTTCATTTGTTAATTTACTACCTTATTCTGTAAGGATCAATAATAATAATAGTACCCATAAAATAAATTTTTATTCTGAAATGAAGGATATTTTTTATTTCTCTATTTATAATGACCAATTTCTTCTCATCATTAGTTAATTAATTTTATACCACAATATGATATATATATTTTTCAAAACCACACAATTTACACTTAATCAATGGAAATGTCATTTTTATAATATTTATCCATTAATGTCATAGCTTGGAATATCTCCTTGATTATTGTTGAGTTCTCAATAGTATATAATATTTTATTCCATTATGGTCACCATTGGTTATAATAATTTTTTGCCTTATCATAAAAATAACACTCTCATAAAAAATAGTGTGTTTACCAAAAAATTGTGTTTTTGAGAACTATGTAGTTCCATAAATGTTTTTGTTCCTCGTCCTTCCATTTATTTCAAAACATGATATGCAAAAATCCCAATATAAATATTGTTATTTGAACCCTATATTTTAATATGTTATTCAATAATCATCAATAATTTTACCACATCTTCCCCTTGATTTTTTAATTCTAGATGAGTCATATTTATAAATAAATTATCATCATAAATGATAAAAGATTTTTTCTCAAAAAAAATTTTAATTCAATGATTCTTTATATATTACTTGATTATTTTCACATTACTTCGATGAAATTTTATAATTATAAACATATTCATAAATTTAAACAATAAATTATAAATAATCCCTAATAATCCTTGAATTTTTATCATAACTTATATTAATAGTAAAATATACTGAAATCCATTTCAAAATTATTATTAGATCTATAACTCCCTTTTGATGATAATTATCTTCAAAAAAAATTTTATAGTTGTCTATTGAATCTATAATTTCATTTTATATATATATGATAAGAAATATCATAATACCTTCAACATGATATTTCTATGTCTCTTCATCCACTCTTCTTACATATACCTTCATCTAAAATTTCATTTCATTTCTACAACATGAGTTACATAAATTACAGATGAAATCATTTTCTTCTATTATTTTGAAAATTCAAACTCATCAACCTATATTAATTTATAATTGGAAAACAACCTTAAATTTTACCAATGTTCCCAAAATATCAAAAATTGTCATATAATTTACTATCAAGTATTATTTTCTATCATTTTAATTTTCTTACAACACGTGATTTGAAATCATCATATATATATAATTGTTTTTCCTCCTAAACATATTTCATCCAAAATACATTGAATGAAATATTTTAATATGAATATTATAATTTTCATTTTATCTTCATTTACATTTTATATATGAATATATTATCATTCATGGCATAATGTTCTAATTATCCAATGTTGATTTATTTATGTTAAAATTATTATAGATTTTACAATGGTGTTACCTTTTGATATTTCTATTTAAAATATCTACATCCTAAATATTATGATTCGGTCTATGTAAACTACCAAAACATTTATTAACATGGATAAATAATCATTTAAAAATTCAATATATCTCATCATCCGATCATCAAACATATTTTTAAAATCATAAATATTTTCTTGTTTTAATTTTAAATAACCATTATTAATGGTAGATATTGTATCACAAACTACTTATGATATGGGAACATCCATCCACTACATGTATATATATTGAAATTTAATACTCCCGATAAGGTATTTTGAGCCATAGCATCAGCACTCAATATATTCTTATAAAATATATTTATTGATCTTCGAGTGAAATTATGTACATGAATTCAACAGACTAATGCTGAGTATACATCTAGTACAAGACATCATATATTCCATCTAATCTTTTTCAGAAAAATATGATCATTATACCAATAAAATAATGTCACTCACATTACATTTATGATATTAATCCTCAATATATTTTTTCCTCATTATATTTTATAATTAACCAATCACTAATATCACTTTTTATATGTTATGGACCCCTCTAGAATAAATTATAAAAATTAATGAATTTGGGTATCCAAAAATGTCTACATATATTACTATAAGTTATTTATTTTCTTTAAATTATAAAATTCATTTTAAATATCTCACAATAATCATATCTACAAACAAGCATGCTATAAAAATTATATATCATTGTAATGACGTTTATTATCTACATGTGAAAAATTATAAATTTTTATATATTATTCCATGTTTTCATTAAACGATTAAGTAATGTTACAGGTATCATAGGACCCCATAATCTATTTAATAAATATATTAAATCCTTTATATTAATCATTTTTGAAATAATGGTTTTCTCATTGATCAATTTCTTCTTCAGAGAAATGTGAGAACTATGTTGGTTTCATAACATAGGTTTCTTCCAATGATTAACTTATAGTTTCACTATATCAAGTACCTGTGTGTTTCATAGTCTTATGGGAACAAAATAGATAAATGGAATAATTTATAAATTATGTGATCCAAGAATTGATTCATTTTATTCTAATTTTTATAAAAAGAAACCACACTATTTGAACATCAATATGGAAAATATTACGTGTTAGTTTGGTGACTCTGTTAGATTTTTGGAGATTTACTTGTGGGTCAATTTCTTAAATTATGATCGAGTGAATATGGGATCAATGATATAATTGTTAATTATTTTTAGAAACATTAATAAAAAAATATTTGTAACACCTACAATTTATTTATAGTAATATTTTCTTTATAAATAAACAATATCATAATACAAATAATTCTATTCAAATGTTATTAAAACGAAAAATATAATATTTTATAAATCTAATTCAATTAAATAAATTTTAATCTTAAATTTATTATTTTAATTGTAACAGAGTGTATAATTTTAAAACTTTTCTTACATAATTCATTTTTCAGTTAATTTGATAAATATTTATCTCTCTAATACAAACATTTCTATTAATTAAATTAAGTAATTTAAATTTCCCATTATATTTTTCAATTAGGATTACAGTGATATATGATCTTTCTAATTTATAATAATCAAATTTAAATAAATAATATTAAGGAATTTGACAAAAGTTAATTTTTATACATAAAAAGAAAAAAAATTGAAATTTTTATCATATGATTTTTATAATTTTTGGTAAAATTATTTTCATCCACTTATTATAAAATTAATCAAGGAAAATGGAAACCATATTCAGTATCATTGTGTTCTTATTTTCTAAACGATATCTTTATTTATAGGAATTAATAGGAATAACCATTGTAAAATTTATTACATTAGTAGAGGGTAAATCTGGTTATTAAGGTTTAAAATCTTGTGATAAGGAAATAAAATTAAACCCAACACTGTAATTATTTTATTATAAGAGAGAAATTAGTCCATATTCTTCCCAAATTTAAATATTTGGTATTTGGTGGAAATTTTACCTTGGTATTGACATTTATATTATTTTATCTAAAAAGATTCTAATATTTACCCCTTTTTATTTTAATTACTGTTATATATTCCCATATTCATAATAATATGTCTTGAACGAAAATAAGAACTTATTTTTAACAGAATTAATTTATTTTACCATAGAGATTTATTTTATGTCTTTATTGTCATGATAATTATATTAAAATCTTAAACAATGTGGAAAAAGTATTTTTCTATTAATTTAAAAATATAAAATATTATTTAAATATACTAGAAATGTGTAATTTATTTGGCTGAGTTAAAATTATCCAAGAGTTTTATAGATATTTTTATGACGTATTAGAGATTATTTAAATGTTTATATTATTAATAAATTTTTTCCTAATATCATTAAATTTAAATTACATGAAATATTAAAAAATTGATATATCTTATATCGTTTGAGAAATATATTTCGATAATTATTTAAACTCATAAAAAAATGAATGAGAATAAATAGGATCGTAAATTCTCTAATGATTCATCCATATTCAATTTATTATCAAATTATTTTTTATATGATAAATTATAACAAATTAAAATTGAAAATTCAGTTATTATGGTTAAGGCTAAATGTATTTCATGATCATGTTAAAAAATGATAATGTTTAAAATACACCATAATCATCTCTAAAATCTTTAATTTTATTTTATTGAAATAATATTCAATACGTAATTTTAATTTTTGTATACATTGTGAAACAATTACATGATAATTAATTTATAATATTTAAAAAAGTATTAATTCTATATGTGTCCATCAATTCACTACAAAAAGGTAAAAAAATATCATATCATCAATACACAACCTATATAATTTTATCTTTATAAAATCCTAAAAACATCTTCTCTACATAATTATACATGTTTTTTAGGTATTTGGAATATTAAAATACAAACCTTATGCCCCTTAAGAGAAGATCTAATAGACCGCTTTCGATGAAGAGGTAATCATATTTACACTTTAAAAACAACATTCTTTAACTTCATATTAGTATCTTATAACCATCCTAAAATATAAATATAGTATCATCAGTATACTAATATTTTGTTATAATTATTGAATAACTGTTTTTATCACATTTCCATCCAAAAAAACTGAAAACATCATTTGTGAGTATATACGGCATACAGTATCCACAAATAGGTGTAGAAAAATTTCATCACCACATTACATAGATGTAATAAATATAAAACTAAAGAATATATATATATATATATATATATTATTTTTGTGTTATAAACCCAACCCTAGTATCCCAAATATGGTTCCTTAATTTATTTCATTGTCATAGATATAATGCATTGAATCCCAATTTGTTAGATCAGTTTAATAGTTTGGGAGAACTAGATACATATCTAATACCCATTTTACAATTGGAATACAATATAATTCATGAAAAACAAATACATAGAATCTTGATAACACACTCAAAGGATTCATATTCATAACCTTGAGAAAGGAAACATAATAAAGGTGAGGTTAAATGATCCTTAATGTTATGTACCAAAAATGTTATCATAAATGAATAAGAATTGTCAATATAAAAATTTAGATTACTAAACAAACAGAACAAAAAAAAGAATTGATAACGCACAATAAAAATGGAAAGGTAAATATCATAAAACACATTAAATTTATTAAAAAACTGAGAACAAAATAAATTTGAAGATATTTTCATTGGGAAAATCTCATGGATTATAATAACTGAATCCTGAATGGAGGTAATTAATAATTATCAAACATCAGGTTTCCTAAAAATTGATACCTTTACCACCATCACCTTTCATAATATGGTTTAAAATATACATGATAAAAACACATATGATTTCATCAACAAATTCATCTAATTATACTACTTATGAATCGAGGTTCTATCTTTAATGGGACCCACCTATGTTGTTCATTTACAAATAATTCCTCAAATATGTAATTATAATTTTAAATTTCAATAAATATAAATATTTTGTATGGGATAAATATTTATCAATCATTCCCTAGTAAGATAAATAACTATCAATGGAAGCACAATATGTAAAAAATGTATATGGTGTAAGAAATATTCATATCCCTTATATAATAATAGGGATAATTAGGATACATTTAATGCATAATGAAAATTTATTTAATGTGGTTATTGTTTCAAGATAATGTTAGAAATTACAACCTAATTTGAGATTCTACAATAACATTTATAAGATAGAAATATTCATGTAAAATCCTCATAGATGAAAAAAATAAATCTGAAAAATCAAATAAAAATAAATATTAATGAATCATGATATTGATTAACAAATAGGGAAAAATATATACCTCGTTAATATGAATTGGTGCTCATATAAAATATGTTTCAACAGAATATAAATTGAGATGAAATCCATTACCTTATTCTTACATTCATTTAATTTTCATTAAAATCATGTATAATGGTTTTAAACATTTTATTAATCCATTAAAAATGTTGTAATTTTTTTAATATCATATATTATTCTTCTATAACAATATATCACCTGTACATTTATAATTATTCTATATTTTGGTTTTTTAGTTGCATTTCATTATTTTATCCTCATTGTGTCATCATGAAATATCCAATTAATGCACATATTATATATCACAATCATATAAAAAATAGTTTTGTTTTATTAAATTGATCATCAATTATTTTATGAAAAATGAAATATATTATGATCATGGAGGGGATAGGTCAAAATTATGCTTGAGTAAAATTTATATTTTTCATTGATCATTATATAAATGAGGAGAATAATATTTTATCTTCAACAAATTACCTTAATATGATATATATATATATATATCATTTTATTTAATTATAAATAATTAAATATTTAACTAATTTTCTATGAAAATAAAAAGATAACGAAATTTATTTATGAAGGTGGTAGTCTAGACATACATGAACGATGTATTAAACATTTCCTACATGAAAATAATATCAAGAAAATGATATATAATATCATTTACAGAATTATAAATATTTCTTAAATATCTTAATAATTGAAATTATATTACTTATAATGATTAAATATATCATAACACCATCCATGTGATTCATTAGGTAAGGATGAATCATATTTCTTCATGATACAGTTGTCCTCCTTACACACAAGTCATTTTATCGTATCCTATATAGGAAGAAATGTAACATATATATATATATAAATATATATATCTGTGTGTGTGTGTGTCAAATAATGATTCCATTGGTTCAATTATGATATAATTATCATATATATACTTTATATCCATCATCATACCCAACCGTGAATGGTTGTTATGGATGAACAAATCACATTGGTTCGTAAGGACGTAGTACGTTGTACACACAAATAGTAATTTCTCATCCAATTTTATTGAAGTGTAACATTTTTAATGACATGGACATATTAGAAGAATATAATATAATATGTAATATAATTTTGATATAATATCCAAAATTTTTAATAAAAATTTAATTATTGGGATATGTAAATAAAATAAAGTTACATGTTGAAATATATTACCACTTCTTCATTTATACTTCATTTGTTTGAACTAAAGACTTCCAATGATTATGTATGGACAAATATTAGTATTCAATGATTATGGTAATAAAATTTTAATGTTATTTGGTTATGCAATAGATGAAAAATTGTATTTTTGATGTCTTAATAATATAGCAGAGGGTGGGCTTTCTTAATTAGGGGAGAGGACACACATTGGTTATTTGAAAACAATAGGGTGATACCATAATTTTAATATACGACAGGGGACCAAAATGGGTCCTAAAATAACCTAACAGTTTTAATGGTCAACTTATTTCCGTATAATATTTTTTTAGAGAAGTTTATAAGTCATTGTTACACATATATTTATAATTTAACCACTCAGTAAACCTATTTTTACTATAATGGAAGTACAATATTATTAATGAGTTCAATTTTCATTGTTGTCAAAAGTTAATCTAGACATAAGATAAATAATAAATCATTATTATTTAAAATATAGAATTTATTTTTTAAAATTCAATTCATAGAAATTGAAAATGTCACATTAAATTTAATCTCAAAGATGTGACGAGAAATTAGGCTTTGAAACGGAAAATGATCAAAAGTTGATATTGTTTATATATGAAAATTAAATATAAAACGTACACAAATAAACTAAATGGGATTATTTATTAAAAAAATGAACAAATTTTACTTTAAAATTTTCCAAATATATTTTAATTTTGTAGATTTTTTATTCTAAAAGTTAGTTTCAATATTAAAATCAATATCATTCATTATTCATCAAAAAATGAAACATTAAAAAAACTCCCTATACTCACCTAAGAATAATTTTTACTTTTTTATTTCAATAAAAATTTTATTTTGTAAAAAATTTATAAATGTGTTACAATTTAATTTTAAATCAGGTAGAAAATGTTTTACTAAAGAATTTTTTATTTCAACTCGATGTGTATCATAAGATATCAATGAAATTAATTTTATTCAAAAAGTATTTATTATAATGTATTTGGGTGTATCATTATAACATCATAAAAAGTAATCATCCTAGAAATATTCGATATATTACCATCTAAATATATGGTGTTATTTATTTTTCATATTATCATCATGTTCCCACGTTTCATTATTTATTTTACAAATTCTCTGAATTACTTTTACAAGTCCAATTGTTTGATTCCCAGATACTAGATCTATAGTATAAAAAATCATGTCATGTTCATCATAGTAAAATTGAAAATGTTCCAATTTTATTTTATCATATGTGATCAAATTCGATGGTCTTCTCACGTACATTATAATAATGAATCATGGAACACACCATGTAATTTTAAGATTATTCAAAAATGTTCCCAACTAGAAAAAACGAAAACAATTATTTAAAAACTTTATATAGGTCTAGTGTAACTAAGATTTAGTTTCCCTTTTATACCAAATCTTATAACTCCCTTCCATGGAGATAATTTTATGAAAATAAATCCCCCACTAAAAATACCATGTCATTCATCTAGTTAGTGGAAAAACTCATATTCATATATTGAGATAATTTAATAAGATCCTTAATATCGGTTACATTTACTATTGTTTCTTCAAAAAGTTTTAGACCTAAGAGTTTCATTTCAATAACATAATACGATTAACATAGAGTTCAAAATATATGTTCATATAATTCCTTATATGGAAAAATTTTAATACATGAAGGAAAACTACAATTATAGTAAAACACCACTGAAGATAAATATTGATCCATCATAACTTGAATGTGATGTGAATATTAAATCCAAATATTCATTTCTATATGAATAGTCATTTTGAACTATCCATATGTTTGATACTTGTAGGTGGTGTTAAAATATGAATAGTGTCATGATCCTTCTAAAGACTCATCCATAATTTTAATATAAAAAAGGAGATTTCTATTATACAAAATTTAAAGAGGTGTTCCATGAAGTCTTATAACATCATTATTATAGATCCCTATATGGTTCTAATTAGTAAAATATTCTCTTTCTGAATTGAAATGTGTAGATTTGGGTATCCGATCAATGATAAACAATATTGCAAAATTCTTTCCTAGAGTCTTATGTTGCTTGATGACTAATTGCAAAGTAATCTTATTACATATTTACAAAATGTCACGACCCATCCTCGGGGCCCGTTCCGTGACTACCCCAAGCCCGCCTTCCATAGGCCAGGGGCTGGCGACTAGCACCAAAGGTGTAATTCCCGATAATTGGGAAGGCATTTCCTTTATAAAAGTAAATAAAACACCAAATTGTACAAGAAAAAGTAATACACTAATTACAAAAGGAAGTGCTAAAATGTAAATGGGCCATAATACAAACCCAATCGAAAGTACAGCTACAACTGAACAAACGTACAACATAAAAAGACAAACAACTGGAAGAATGGAAGAAGATCCTGGGTCGTCCTCCTCAGACCCCACCTAAAGGGTAGGTATAGATAGCGTAGCTCCTGGATCATCCACCACAGATCCTACCTGAAGGGTAGGTACATATGCCCTCCTCAGCACTCCACATCCGATCGTCCGTCCGTCTGTCTCCTCTGGGTACCGACTCGTCGTGAGATCCACCTCTGGGTACCGTCCAGTCCTCGAACGCTCGGACTCTGTCAGTGCTGTCTATCGTCTACATCAACACAATGAGGAGCGGGCATAGCCCGTGCAGGGGTGAGTATAATGATACTCAGTAGGGACCCTGAGACCCTCAAGTTCTATCTAAATCCAACAAGTATAACCAGAAAGCATAATCACAACAGATATCTCTTACATAGGTATAAGCCTATATTTTTACCTAAGTCATCAGTAACCCATCTCAATCATGAGGTAAACAAAAAGGTCATAGACTCAGCTCAAACCAGGATTTTTTTCACGATATCGAAACCACGGCTGCTGGAGATCTCTTCCTCTGTCGAGTACAGTGGGTCTGCTGCTACAACCAAGTGCGTCCCACTAACCTTGGACTGCTGAAGTACTCCACCTGTCGAGTATTGTGGGCCTGCTGCTGCAACCAAGTGCATCCCACCATGGGTTTTCCGCTAAAACCAAGCACACCCCCTCATAGCCTACAAGGGTACTCCTTCTATCGAGTACCTCTGGTCTACAGCTACAACCAAGTGCACCCCACTGGGCTATCCGAATCACTCCGAGTCGATCGATCAGCAGTCCTCAAGTCTCAGTCAGCTATTAGGTATCTGCACTCTGCTACCTCGTCTCCGGGAGGGTCTGATCCACGAGCTACTTGTCGATACTCCATGTATATCACGTCCCGCGAAGATGTATCTAAAAGGACTGCCTCGTCGTAGGGGTCTCAACACAACAGACGGGGCGTCAATCGGACGCCCGGTCTGTGAGTTCTTAGCCTTTTCGTCCCTGGGGACCGGTTGGTTTCATGTGAGAACCAACTAGGTTGTATCTCAACCGTACCCCGAAATCTCATAGGGTATACTCATAGGGACCGTTTCTCAATGAGATCACCAACGCCGTTGATGGTTCGTCAAAGGGATGTTCGGTCTGAAAGTTATCATCTTTTCCGTTCCTGGGGCCCGGTTGGATTTCAGGTACAATCCAACCTGGCCATTATACAATTGCATCCAAAAATCAGGTGAAGCATGCCAAAAGTTTCTTCTTATCACGAGAAATCCAAAAAAGTAAACTGCACGTCAATTTGACATACGGAGCTCAGGATATAAGCGTTTCTGCTCGAAGGGCCCGGTTGGTTTCGGGTTCGAACCAACCAGACCATACCCAAAGTTCTCCGAAACCTTGAGTGTAATATACCAAAACGATCGTCTTGATCCAAGGATCGAATCGCAGCTGACGGCGCATAGATCATAGGTCTGTAGCCCATGATATGGGTAAAATACCGTAAGAGGTCCGCGAATAGGGGTTTCGGGCCCGGTCTGTCCCGGCCCGATACCCCCTAGGTCGGCCCGAACCGGGTGGACCTAACCCGGGTCTTGGTCTGGCCCGCTAGGGCGCGGCCCGGCCGGGCCTGGGTGAGTCCCGGCCTGGCACGCTCGGCTAGGCCGGCGTGGCCAGGCGGCTCGACCATAACGGCCGAGCAGAAGGGGGTGCGCGGGGGGGGGGGGGGGGGCGCTGCCCCCCTCCTGTGTGAAACCTCGACCCCCATGAGGGGGGCCGCTTCTGCTGGCCAGCTGGGGGTTACGACCCCCGGCTCTTCTCGGTAGCCGGCTGGCCCGATCCGGCCGGCAGGTTGTTGCCACTGCGGAACTGTCGGGGTCCCGCTCTCCTCCTCCAGCAATGGCTGCCGGAAGTCAGCCGCCGCTTCCTGCTCTGCCACGGCCAAAGGCCGCAGCCTTGTTCTGACCGCCGCGGCGCGATGGCGCGGCGCCCCTCCGCTGCGGCCCCGCTCCGGCCGCGGCCTCTTCGACATTCTCCGGCGCCGCGTGACGACGCTGCAGCTTGTTCTATTTCAACAGCGCGGCGCGACGGGGCCGACCTTCTTCACCCTTTTTCATAGTTTCCTCAATGTTCAATGGCACCGCGCCGCCTTACACGTGCCGCAACAATTTCAAACAAACCAGGGGGAGGAGTGTCGGTCGTGTTCATGTGGTCCAACCTCCTCCCATTATTGCGATAACAGCCTTCCCAATTTGAAACAAAAAATGGCGACAAAAGATATAACAAAGAACAATAAAATAAACCCCTACTTCGAGCATAGTTGAACATAGGCTCTTCACGGAATGGAACGTCATGGAAGAAAGCGTCGTGGAGGAAAGTTCCGCACACGTTGAAGGAGATAGTCTGAGGAGGAACGATGTCCCACTTCCTTTGATGCGGGAAGAAGGAACGAAGGAAAGCATGTCGGGTCGTGAATCTCCAAGGAAGGCATCTCTCACCGTTGTCCGTCATCGGATGTTGGCGTTCTTCGCGTTCTTCGTCAAGGAAGAGGAACTTCAAGACTTTGAGAAAATTCTCCCAAGCCCTCACACACAACGAACCCCTTAATAAAAATAAGACTTGTCTTATTTTATTAACACACAAGCCAAAAGTTTTTTAAATTCAAAATTGATTCAATCAATTAACTGAATTAATTGAGAAGTTTAAACCGCCCAATTAATGAGGTGTTTAATAATTAGATAAAGGCATGAGTTGACTTTCATTTAAAGTGGGTTCTAGTGCATTACTTAATTAAAGGTGGGTGGTTTTGAGGAAGTAGAAAATGCGGGGCTCGTGTGGGCCCCACCCCACAAATATCCTACCTAGTGGAGTAGGATATAGTGGGTTCCACTTCAACCACTTAGCTTAGGTTAAACAAAATTAAATAAAATAAAAATTGGTCCCACCATTTTTATTTTATTCCTTTGCTTAACCAAAAAAAAATTAAAACCACACCCGAGAAAATTCAACTCCAGAAAAGGTGTTTCTATGAAATTACCGGCACTGCGATTCCATCGGTGTCCTCAGATTTCGATTTCGAGCACCAGTTCAAAATTTAGGAAGACCCACTCATTCGTTCATTGAACATACCCGAGCTAAACTTCATAAAATGATTCTGGGCACACCGGGCCTCAGAATCAGGTGGCGTCAGAAATTGCGTTCTTCTAAAATCCCAAAGAAAATTAAGAAAAACTTTTCCTTGAAATTTCCGAGTCTTTACATTACTCCCACCTCAGGGATTTACATCCCCATAAAGCATTAACACAACCTAGGGAAACAAAAGTGGTACTGAGCACGCATCTAAGAATTCAGCTCCCATGTGCTCACCAGGGGGTTCTCATGCTGCCAAAGAAAGTGCACAAGAGGAATCGACCATCCTCATAGGACCCGCTCCTGTTGATCCTCGATCTCCACTGGAATCTCCGCGTATGTCACCCAATCATCGACGTCCAACTCCCTGAGGTCGATGATGTGTGATGAATCATGCGCGTATCTCCTCAGCCGAGGTACGTGGATGATTTCATGCACCTGGTGCAACTGAGGTGGAAAGGTCAAGCGGTAAACAACCTCACCTACCCTGCTGAGGACCTTAAAGTGTCCGATGAAGCATGAAGATAACTTTCCGCCTCAGCCAAATCTCCATAATTCCATGTCAAGGTGATACCCGTAAGAAAATGTGTTCGCCATCCTCGAACTCTAGTGGTCTCTGCCTGTTGTCATCATAAGGCTTCTATCAGCTCTGAGTTGTCCTCATCTGCTCTTGGATGACCCAGACCTTCTCTATCATGGCCCGGTCCATCTCTGGTCCCACAAGAGCTGCTATGATTTCTACTTTTCCGATAATAGAAATCCGGTCTCATCCCCTAGATGAACCACATTCTTTACCTAATACAGTCAATCTGGACATGAATGATGTATTCATGCCATGGACGACGTCGTAAGGCCTCGACGATACTACCAAGAGATCCAACAGTCACTCTCGCCTCTAAGGGTCGAGTCACACTATCGGCATCAGCGTGAGGTAACTGGGTCTCCTCCAGTAGGAATCTCGAAAGTGAGGGTCAAGTCAACAGTTTAAACTGGAAACTCTTAGTACACAAAAAGGAAGGAAGAAAATGTTACACAGGTAAGTGTCTTTTTATTATTGTAGCTCGTAGTATAAAGACACAAATGTAACAACAACATGGAACTAGAATTACAAAGATCAAAAGGAAACCACTAGTTCTGCTCCTATCCACTTGCTTCTAGTGCTCTGTAGTCGTATGCTTCTACTGCCTGAAGCTGAGCTCTCCCATGTCCACATGTTCCCTATGGTCGGGTTGGACCTCCTGGTGGTGGTGGTGGAAACACCTCGAAGCATCGTTCACCTCCAACTATACGGCCAGCTCCCCTACCTCAGCCTTCTACTCCTAGCGGTCCGCCTCGATCGAACCTATACCTCTTCCTAGGAGGTTATTCATTTAACTACTGGTCATCAGCATGGCGGTTCGGACATTCATGAGCCTTGTGACCAACCCCACCCTAAGAGTAACACTGTCCGTGCATGGTAAGTCGTTCTCCACCCCGGCTGCCTCGCACACACGATCCTGTGTCATGCAGTCGACCACCTGTAGGCCTGGTCCTCTTGGACCTCTGCATCATCTGTCTAATGCCCACTGCAGAAGACTCTTCTGCATGCCTTCTAGTGGTGGGTCTTGCTGCTGGAGACTGCTCAGCAAGGAAACTCTCCACTAAGAGGGCTCGCTCCAACACCCCTGTCTGTGTTGGGATGTTGTGAGAAACAACAGAAGCTCTAATCTCTCACCTGAGCCCCTGCTCAATGGTTCGGGCCCTGAAGAATGAGTCTCATACCATATCTGTGGAGTAGCGCGAGAGGTCTGTGAAGATCGCTGAGTACTACGCCATCGTCATGCTACCCTGCTGTAGATGCAGCAGTCCTGTATACGCACCGCTCTAAGGGTGGCGGGTAAAAACTCTGCCCAGAACAGGCTCTCAAAAGTCTACCCATAGAAGTGTCACTTCGTCATGCATATAGTGCATCAGGCTCCACCATCTGCCTGATGCTCCCTGAAAGAGGCTGGAAGCAAGGATCACCATGAATTCTGCTGGCGTCCCCACTAGCCTGAAGACTCTCACCACAGCCTCCAACCAATCCTTACCCGCCTGCGGGTCCGTCTCTCCCATGAACCTTGGTGGCCACTGGCGCTGTAACTCGTGCAGTGCGCTCAAGCGACGTGCACCCTCTGCTGCGGGGGCTGGTGTCATCGGTGGCCCAAGGGGTAGTAGTACCGCTAGTGTCTCCACTGGTGCCTCAACTGGGATAGGGCCCTGTACTGAGGCCACGTCGCTCGGTGGGCTATCAGTACGTACAACTCTCGGGCCTCTAGCTGGTCGTCTGCGGGGAGGCATCCTGAAAGAAACATACATGACACAGTCAAAAGATTTATACCTGGTGAGATGGCCTAGTTTGAGCTGAATTTTAAAACATTTCGAATCAAACACGCAATCAGTGTTTTCGTGCACAAAGTTGGAAATCAGAAGTCAAGGACCTGGTGTACGGATACGTCGGCTGCCGCACCAACACCGGACTCCCGGAACTGAAGACCACACTTGGTACCCTTAACACTATTGCTTCACAGAAAAGGAATATCAGAGTAATAAGTCATGTGGTAGAACTTAATCCGTTGATACCAATTTGTCACAACCCGTCCTCAGGGCCCATGTCGTGACTACCCCAAGCCCACCTTCCATAGGCCAGGGGCTGGTGACTAGCACCAAAGGCGTAATTCCCAATAACAGGGAAGGAATTGCCTTTATAAAAGTAGACAAAACACCACAGAGTACAAGCGGAAGTAATACACTAAGTACAAAAGGAAGTGCTGGAAAGTAAATGGGCCAGAATACAAACCCAATCAAAAGTAAATCTACAGCTGAACCAAAGTACAACAGAAAAAGACAAACAGCTAGAAGAATGGAAGCCGCTCCTGGGTCATGCTCCTCGGATCCTACCTGAAGGGTAGGTATAGATAGTGTATCTCCTAGATCATCCACCACGGATCCTACCAGAAGGGTAGGTACAGATGCCCTCCTCAGCACTCCACGTCTGATCGTCCATCCGTCTGTCTCCTCCGGGTACCGACTCGTCGTGAGATCCACCTCCGGGAATCGTCCAGTCCTCGAACACTCGGCCTCCGTCAGCACTGTATGTCGTCTGCATCCAACACAATGAGGTGCAGGCATAGCCCATGCAGGGGTGATTATAACGATACTCAGTAGGGACCCTGACACCCTCATGGTCTCTCTAAATCCAACAAGGATAACCACAAAGCAGAATCTCAACAGATAACTCTTACTTAGGTATAAGCCCATACTTATACCTAAGTCATCAGTAACCCATCTCAATCATATATATATATATAACATACCGACTATTGAGTTTTTGATGTTCGCGAATCCATCACCATAGATTGTTTTGTTGGTGATATTTATCTTCATTGGTCAATTACTGACCAGAACCAAGATATTCAAGGTCATGTTGAACTGGACAACCTCTGCATAGACTCTTTACTTGATTTATAACACAAAAATATTCTTGTTTTTACTCATAATTCATATCATATCTTCAATAATCATCCTTGAGTATCTATTCCCATCATACACCACTATAAGGTCGAGCTTCAGCACCAACAACCCCTCCTCTAATTTCGTTCTCTTCATTGGGTTGATCCATGTAGGTTTTGGGGAAATAGTGTTCTTGGAAGTCTGTAGTGATGAAAAAACAAAAAAAAAGATACAGAAAATGGAAGAACATGAGGATTTACTGTGATTCAGCAGTGCTTCCTATATAAATGAGAGAAATTGGTGTTTCTTTTATCTCTCTCTTCTTCGGAATTAAGGGTTGTTGGATACACACAATAGATTAAAGAGTGTTTTATAGTTCAAAATTCATGGGATTTAATCCTATATTAATGATGAATGAATATCAAGGCTATCAAGGGTTGTTTTGGGTTGGTTTACCAACCGTTGACATTTCTCCCATTGCTTACTATGATTATGCAGTGTCGAATGGGCTAGCTACCAACCAATGAAGAAACCACCATAACAGTTTCCAAAAAAGAAGACTCAAATTAATTTCTCCCTATTTGGGAGTATCCCCCAAAAATCCCTCTGTCATGACCAATTTTGGGTAACATCTAAACCTACGGTCTCCTTGCAGGCATCCATATATTATTTTAGTAGAACCTTCATCATCATATGTACCCCATTATCATTAGTTTTGATTTTCTCAACATTAAACAAACTTTATTCCAACACATTTTGTATCTAGTGATATCGCATGTCAATGTTTTTGGACATAGAATGAAATTTTGAGGTCTTGTTCAGATGAATAGAACTATAACTATCACAATAGTGAATATAATTCTCCTGACTCTATCCTAGCTCATGTAAAATCATCATCATTTATAGCATCTACTTGAACCCTTCACTGACCGTGATATAATCTGATTCTATGGTAGACAAGGAAACAAACTTCTAAATTTTTTATTTTCGTGAGACTTATCCAGCTACAAATGATATCAGGTACCCAGATATAGATTTCATCATGTCTACATCTCCAACCATATATGAATATGTGTATCCTCCTAAAAAACTTTTATAAAATTCAAAGCATAAAAAATTAATAGATATACCTTGAAGATACCCCATTATCCATTTTATCGTTATCCAATGGTCCTTTCTCGGATTTGATAAGAATCTTCTCACAATTCCAACAACGTGAGAAATATATGGTCTGGTGAAAACAATGGCATACATAAGATTATCAATTTCTGACTGATAAGGAACTTTTTCCCTCACTAAATTTCAACTTCATTAGAAGGTCATTGGCCTTTTCTAAGTCTGAAGTGACTCTAAAGTGGATTTATAACTAGTTTCACCTTTCTCATGTTGAATATTTCAATAATATTCTTAATGTACTACTCCTGAGATTGAAAAATATTTTGATTCCTCCTGTCACGAGTAATCATAATACCAAGAATATGAGTAGTGTCTCTAAGTACTCCATTTCAAAAGACTTATTCAAATCTTTATTCAAAATATCAATATTGATGATATCTTTACCAATAATCAACATATCATCAACATAACACAACAATATAATGAAATCACCATCAGAAAGCTATTTTATGGAAATGAATTGATCAATAGATATCCTCTTGTAAGCATTTTTATCCATGAATGAGTTCAATTTATTGTACCATTTCCTCAATTTCTATTTCAAACCATATAAACTTTTCTTAAGTTTTCATATGAGTTTTTCATTACCTATAAACTAAAATTACTTAGGTTTCTCTATTTATATCTCCTCATCAAGGTCACCATGTAACAATGTTGTCTTTATATCTAGTTGTTGAACCTTTAGATTAAGACTAGCCGCTAATCCAAGAACATCTATGAGAAAAGACATTTTAACCACAGGAGGAAAAATTTCATCAAATTTAATACCTTTATTTTGAATTAATACATTCACAAACATTTTGGATCTGTAGCGTGGTTGTGAGCTACCGTCTTATCCTTTAATTCAATACACACACTTTTTCTTGATTACCTTATTTCTATGTCGTAATTCCACCAAATCTAATCTATGGATCTTGTGAAGGGATCTCATCTCCTCTTGCATGGTATTATTCCATTACATTTTATGCTATCTCCTGATTACATCATCATAACTTTCTAAATCTCTACCATTTGTGAGTATCACATTCTCGTGTGGTGAGTATCTACAACTCGGTTTTCATTCCCCTGTTGGATCCCTTCAACTACACTTTAAGAGGAATCTGTTCATGAATATAATATTATGGAGACATATCCACAAATGGATACATGTTACCTAGTATAAATGTATCATTAGTATCGTGTATCTCTCTCACACTAGTTGGTACTTATGGTGGTGAGACTGCTTCCAAATTGACTTGAATTTCCTCATACTGTAATTTCCCTACATTTTCTAGCTTACTAAAATCATTAATTGTCTAATCCATAAGATACACAACATACCTTCTACTAACAATCCTCATTCTGATAGGATCTGATAGTCTATTTATACAATCTTCATGAGCATTTTCCAAAAGGAGACAATACTTTCCTTTTTCATCCAGCCTTTCTCAATAATTTTTTTGGATGTGAACATATAAGCTGCAACTAAATACTCTCATGTGTTTGTTTGAAACATCATTACCTATCTACACAATTTTTGGTTAGTAGCTATTTAATGGAACTGATGGAGGAAGGTTGATAAGATAAAAATTTTTCCTCATTACCTCCCTCCAAAAGGTATTTGGAAGCTTTGTATTTGAGTAAATATATCAAACACTATCAAAAAAAATTCTATTCATTCTCTCAACAATTTTATTATGTTGAGCCATATTTGGTACATATTTTTACATCCTAATGCCGAAATTCCTTCAGTAATCCTCAAATGGTCTATGGTAGTCTACTATGATGTATGGTCACACACACTTTAACTATCTTCCTATTTCTCTTTCCATGTTCATGTGAAACTACTTGAAAAAATCATGTACTTGATCTTTAGTTTCCATATAAAATGCCCAAAAATTTCTAGAATAGTAATCTAAAAAGGTAATGAAATTAATAGAACCTCCCATTGAATTGGTATTCATCATGCATATATCAATGTGAATCAAATATAAAAAATTATATTTTATATATGGTAAATAACCATGAAATTATACTATATGTTGTTTTCCCATGATGAAATAAACACAGGTAACCAAATGTTTACCTGTTAGTCATAGATAGAGATCATTCCTGGAGAGAATTTAGATTCCTCTCTCACTCATGTGACCAATCTGTCTATGCCAAACATCTTTTGGAATATATTTTCTTCTTGTAATAACTTATCCTCCAAATAGTTTAGCATCTTTGAGATAAAGAGATATATATTTCTTTCATTTATAAAATTGCAAGTTACCTTTGTTAATATATCATTCCCCAATACAAAAAGAACTGACATATCTATTATTGTCAAGTATGCTAGTGGATATCAGATTGAGGTGAATATTATGAACAATCCTTGTATACTTCAATAGTAACCCACATCCAATATTAGTCTCCAGAAAAATATATCCAATAATAGTGATTTTGGATGCACCATCATTTCCCATATTCATATGTCCGAAAATCCTTAAACTATAAGAAGAGAAGAAATCACTTTTGGCTATGTCATAGTTGGAGGTGCAATAATCGATCACCCATGTTGAGTATTGTCTTGCAAGAATATCCTGATTATCATCAAGAACAACAATGATTTCTTCATTAAGAACAAAAACATTAATATTTTTGGTTTTACATTCTTGATTCCTTTGATCTTCCTTCAACCTTCTACACTCACAGATGAAGTATATGATTTTTCCATAGTGTAGCACTTCATTTCATATATCGATCAATATTTTTATCACTTCCCCTTTTAACACTTTGGTCTTGGGTTCTCTTCATCCACTTCCAACCTTATATTTCTGCATCCCATTTATTTCAATGATAAAATCCTCTAATCTAGGAGTTCATACCTAATAATTCCTTTTGGATTCTTTATTCATAATTCTTTCTTTCACTATCTCCATAGTGTGATTTCCATTTTGACCTAAATGTTTTAATGACACAACTAGTGTGTCCCATATATTTGGTAACGATATCACCATGAAAAGTTCTTGAAACTCATAATCAATTATAATTTTCAGGAAATTAATATAATCTATAGTACATTGGTACTCACTAACGTGCTATGATATATTGGTTTAATATTTTTTACTTAAAGTTGAAAAAAATGGCATGTAGTGTTTTTTTTGTTCTTCATGGTTTTCATCACATACATCATTTCCAATTTTAGCTATATCATAGAAGCATCATGTTAATTTGAATTTTTTTTGAAGATACTCTTGTTGATCCACTGTCTGTTTTGGGAAGCACACATTCTATTGAGCAAGAACCACTTCAAATCAACTAACGGGGTACTGGATAACATATTCGCCTTATATTTACTAATTTTTGAAGATTCCTTCACTTTCACTATAATGGGATTAGCGGTCCCCACTATTCATTTCCAAAAATCATTAATATAAAAAATATTCTCTATTTTGGGTTTTCATATGGAAACATTAAAAGAAACAACTATAATCATATTATCAGTATTTTATTCCATTGATGATGTCATAATTTTGAAACAATAACTATCCCCTTGTGTCTGGAATTGTTGAAATAGTGGTAATCAACTCATGGATCACTGAAAATAGACTTTGATTGGACAATATATATCCAAAAACAATTTCAACAGTCTCGATTGACCACTAATGTGGCACTGACATAGCTTGATATAATAGTGACCAGAAAAGTCACTAAAAACTCACCATTAGCATGAAAATTTATATCTTCTTCGGTAAGGGGTATTATAGCACCTGTGGTGTAACTAAAAATTTGACAGTCTATACCGGCTTCGTTTTAGCTCCATTATTGACACTGCTTGCATCAGTGGAATCATCTCACATAGCTCTTCATTGATCTGGCCACAAAAAACTTTTCTGACCATATTCAATCATTAGTTCACTAGAAAATCCTCTATTTACATCACCATTTTGACCCTGGTGGCTCTAATACCACATTGTTTGTGTAGCATAATTTTATGGAGATGAAAAACACACAAAAAGATAACAAAAAACAGAATAATAAAAGGATTTAATTATATATATTTGAATGATGTTATTAAGATACCACTTGAAAAGAAGTTTGATTTTACTTTACTTCCAATGTTAGACTCATCTTATCCAAACTCTATTTTGTTGAAAAGAATTCAAGGTATTTCTTGTCTGTTTTAAAGAATTCTTGTGTTATTTAATGTTTTTTCTTTTTTATTTCACTTTATATGATCACAATTATCATTTTATCCTGGATAAATAAATTTATTTTATGTTTTCTCATATTCTTACATAGGTTTTGAAAAAAAATTATATCAATACTATTTACAACGAGGGTTTACCATATAATCTTAATGATAAAAAAAATTTAGAATAATTTCTTATATCATAAAATATGCTACTAATGTTTCATAGTAAAAGTTTTAATCTTTTTAAAGGTGTTTTGGTAGTTTATATAGAAAATATGAATCATCTAAAGAATATCCCCCAAGAGTACTAAAATAGGTGGGCAGTAAGGCCCATTTTCATGAAAAAATTCTCGACTGAACCTATCTCAATATAGTGTTTTCAGGTTTTACCCCTATGTACATCTATTCCATATCCACATATACCTATAGTATCTAGAGATGTATTTTCTTTCCACTAGTGAAAAATGATTTTTCACATCTGTTTTTTTCTTTTTCACATCAATTATTAGGAATATTTGTCAAAAGTAATGTTTTAAATAACTTTTAAACCACAATTAATTAAAACAAACATTTTTAAAAAAAATGCAGTTTTGTACATTAGTTATCCTAGAACCAATGTGAAAAACACTTTTTCAGATTAGTTATCCCCTGACTTTTTAAAAAATGTAGGGAATTTTTATTTTTCACCTCGGTTTTCAAATAAATGACATGATAAAGTTTTTTAATATTAGATTTCAATCCTCTCTATAGTATACACAATATAAACACTCGTTGAAAATTCGAATGAAAACATATAAAACAAATCCAGTAAAATTAAGTTACAATTGAACTATTAATTTTACAATTACAAATGAACTAAAATCAATAAAACCTAAAAATTGATTCTCTCACTCAATTTGTAAATGTCTCAACTCTTGTGCACTATATGTTCATGGTTCATCAAAAATCTACAAATAAAAAATAAATACTTAAACTTGTATTTTCAATAATATAAATGAAATGTTAAAGAAAACATTATAAATAAACCTAACTTTCTAGAACTTCATAATCGACCTAGTTGAAATTATTTCATACATAAATCATATAAGATAATATCCACATTATTTTATACATTCGTGTTGATGAAAATATTGTTCCAACTAAATTTTAATTCAAAATTACATTTTTAGGTAATATATTGAAAATACAGTAATTGAAAATGAAAATTTACCTTAGCCTGTAAAAATTTGTTCTTGGCACTCTTTTTTTCATCTCTTTATAGAAATTCAATGTCCTATTTGAAAATAATAGGAATAAAATAAATTTAACTCATTATATAAACAAGTATTAAAACATTCAAACTTACGCATTTATTACATTCCTAAACTTTTCTCTAACATCACCAGGGATAGAGAATAGTCTGTACAATGTCATCTCTCTTGAAAACAACACCCAAGATCCATTCTAAAATATAAGAAACTTTTTTGTGAGTTTTAATTATGTTAATATATATATATATATATTTGAGAAATATGTTTTATACTATTGAAGATATGGAAATATCTAGCATTGAATAATTTCATTATTCTGAAATCTTTTTCAAATATAAAATGTTCTTTATACATCAGTCATTATCCTAGCGATATGTGAAATAAAATTTAGGTCCATAAATCTATATACATTGATATTTTCATACTATGTACAAATTTTATAAATATATATAATAAAAAACAACCATAGTTATAAATTTTCAATAAATTATATAAATTGATTTTTTTAATTGACAAACATGGAAAAAAATTTAATTGTGTTGATTCCCAACTTATCTCCATCTACAAGCTCCATGATAACACTTATCCAAAGATTCATAGTCATTTCTCACCCTCAAAAAAATACTTCATTTGAAATATCATATACATGCAATAAAAAATTTTAATATATAGACAATTTATCTATACTAGTAGCATATGATTCAAATGATATAATAATTTCTATTTTCTATTTTCTATACAAAATTTATTTTCCTTTAATGTATTCCTATAAAAAATTAGATAAATATATAAATTCAAAAAATAATAAAAAAATATAATTTCAAAATTAAATAAAAGATTAAATATATACATACCTCTATGGTAATATTTCGAAGTAGTCTAAATGGTAAAAGTAAAAAATGACCAACAATTTTTCCAATTGTACTCTCTTTATATAAAATATATGGTATTTTTGTTGATCTATGAACAATATCATGTACAGTGACCCTATGATTCTCTATCTATATCTGTTGATGATGAATGGTATCTCTAATATAATATCATCTCATATGGAACAATTTTATAGGGATCATCAACATATAACCCACAATAACTGAGAATCCATGGTGGATGGGATGTATGGGTATGATAATAAGGAGTTGGATATACGAGTGGAGATATATGAGTAGGATAATTAAGAGGAGCGAAATATTCTGGTGGAAGTTGAGTAGTTAGATCGGCAGTCTGAAACTGTCATTAAATTTTAGTAAACATGGACTTTATAAAAGCTCTAATCCTATCCTCCATCATCACATGAATATCCCAAACTTCAGCTTCCAAAGTTTCTATTTTTTTAAACATCCTCCATTGATGAAGATTCTGAATGTGGAAATTCTTTCACAATAGATATACCTATTGGGTATCCTCGTACAGGACTGGGGTGCTCAGGCATTACTAATGTTGTATCTAATATATACTTTGTACCCTCAACAATAAAGGTTCCCTATGTTCTCTGATCCTCAAGATAATCCTGTATAGAATATTTAAAAAAATAGGTAATGAATCATAATATATAAAGAATTGATTTAACCTAAATAAATAAATAAAGTAGACATCTTACAATAATATTATCTACAACCCTCAACTGTTCTATAATGTATTTACCTTTTTTTATCATATGAGACCTCTTCTATTTTTCATGTCTATCTGGGGGGAGGAGGTGAAACCTCCGTAGACCCTACAGAATCAACTCTCGGATTTTGAAGTTTTTATTCTATATTTTATTCTTCAAATAAAATATAACCTCTCATAGATAATGTATGAGGGTATAAATTTCTAGATTATATCTCTTGATGAGATATCCTCGATTTCAGTAAACTAAGAAATAAAAAAAAGAAATCATTTAAATGGCCCTTAATATAAAAAATATCTAAAAGTATACATTTCACTTTCCAAAAATATTTCTCATCATCTACTTTAAAAAAATTTCTTCCGTGTTTCTTCATATATAAATGAACATATATCACATGGATTATGATTCTTTATGTCCTAAAAAATAAACTATAATATAAGGGATGACTTAAAATTCCTCCATCTCATAGGTGCCAATTAAAAATATTTTTTCTCACTCCTTTTGTATCAAGTATATCAAATTTCATCTTATAATGAATAGAAAAACATATTTTAAAATAAAAATATCAAGATAAGTAAACTAATAAAAATGAGCTTTCAAAAATGGTCTCCCACGGGTGTGATAATATCACATTGTCTACACTTCTCCAATCATCAAAAAAAATAATAGCGTTGATTTTACCCTTCACTGATATAAAAGTTTTCAATTGTTTTGAGTTTTGACCTATTTTAATATCATTATCATATAAATCTACTGTTATCCTTTGGTCCTGAGTATGGGAAACAAATTATTTTCGTAAACATTCTGTACCATGTTTACTTTCCCTCAAACTCTTTTTCCTGTCATGGACATATATGTCTTAAGTTAAAGAGGACGAGGAGGTTCATCAATAAGAGAACGTGTACATTCATCCCAAGTGGTGTGAGTAAGATCATCTCTATAATTATATGGTGGATCATATTGATCTATCATTTTTCTATAAATCAAAGAAACACCAATTTGTACAAAAAGATACAAATCCAACTATTACATACAAATGTAAATAAAAAAGGAATAAATTTCAAACATAAAGTAAACTAAACTTTATAAAATTTTATTTATATTTTTTTATAGTTAACTAAAACAATAAAAAATTAAATTAGAGATGAAATGACATAAATGTATGAATAAAAATGAAAAAATGGTGTGTCTATAGTAAATATTCTCCAACATTATAAATCCTTTTAACACTGAAAATATTTTTTTATAATATTCTCTTATATAATTATTTTTTATTATTTAAAATATTAAATTTAATATAATTTTTTTTAAAAAAAATCAATTAATAGATAATTTATGTAAGGGTAAACATGGTAAACTAAAAAAAATAAACTAATATAAACAAACAATTTTACATATTAGTTACAATATGTGATTTAATAAATAAAATAAAATTAGAATATCTAATAATTTATGAAATTTAAAATAGTAAACCAGAAGTGAACATATGTTACCAAAATATTAGAAATGATGTAAATGAATATTTTCCCAAATTCCTTTTTCTTGATGTTCCCATATTTGGAAAAATGGTATCTTTGATGTGGTCTGCAATATTATTTGTTAATTTTTCCATATAAGTTGGGATCCCACATAAATCCACATTTTCATCAAGTTTATCATAAATAACAAATTATTTTTTCCTTGTAAAACATTAGACCGCCACACATAGGTTTGACCCAGAGTATAGAAAATTTGTTTTCCATTTGATTCGATGATAAAATGCTCATTTATACATTGTGATTTACTCATATTTACTAGTATCATTACAAATTCATCATTTTTGAAATTTTTGTTACTGATAACCCATTTTCAGTTAAACACTAGAACATGAAATTTATTTTAATCAACCTACCATATTTCATTAATGACACTATAATATATAATTGATAAATAGATTGGGTTTTTGTCTTTGACACTCAAAAAAATGTATTACTTCTGCGAAAACCAATACACCACTTATCTAAATTGTGCTTCTATTGTCCTAATATTTCTTATGAAATTTTTATCCATTAATGTCATACAAAGACCATGTTATCCGATTAAAACATGTATCAAACACAATCCATCTAAATGTTTCTATTGAATATTATCTACCAATCATGGTCTTTTTAAACAATGGAAAATATTTTTTTATGCTCATTCAAAAGGATACATGAAACGTAGAAATATAGGTCTGTAAATCATTATTTCTCAAACCACTTAAACCATTAAATGGTCCATGATATCAAAAAAAAAAGATGGCGGAAAATAAATTTCAAACTGAAAAAGTATAGAAAGCACTTCATTATCAAAAGTTTCCAAATAATTTGAATCAATCAACTTATTACAAATTTATTTGAAAAAATAACACAACTTCATGATAATCATTCTAACATGGATCAGAAATATTCCATGTAATGCAACTGATATGAGAGGTTACATCAGGACATGAAAATCATGAGATTTCATATCTATCAACTTAAATTCCATTAAAGACACAAACGTTTTTATGTTAAAACATTAACCAGTAGTACTTTGATATCTTGAAATCATTTAAAAAATATAGTTTTATCTCTCGTGGATAAGGTATAAAAAGTTGGGGGAAGGAATGATCGACTTCCATAAAGAGCAGGATCTGACTCTAAATGTATTCCCATTTAGATTATGTCCAATATTACATTCAAACCATCTTTATTATTTTATTTTATATCTAACAATGTTCCCATCAAGCTGTCATAAATATTATATTCAACATGCATGAAATTGATGTTATGTTTGACCTCATGATATCTCTAACACAGCATCTCAAAAAATATTTCCCATTTATTGAAAATATTTCTATCATTAACAGATTTATGTTTCTTTTTGAATGTCACATAAATTTTTTTCAACCTACCAAAATATGGAACAGTGGATAATGTTTTTGGAGAAATATCAAATTCATGCAAGCCATTGAAATAATTTTTTAATATTTTATATGATTGATTAATAGAAGAAAAAAACATCGACAACCCATGTATATTATTTTTCTCCCATGATGTAGTTGATAATATGAAGTCTATTATTCCCAATTTGGACATGATTTATGACCCTTAATACAATATCTAGAAAAATTTCTATATGCTAGGAATTTATTTATAGTGAACATAATCATTGAATATAGTTGAAAATATTCCATTTTATAATAATCATACACCCTTATACATTCCCCCCATAATAGTTTTATATACTAAATTAATGGTTAAAATAAAACATCAATATCATTTCGAGGTTGTTTTCATCTAGATATCATTAAACTCAACATGACATATTTTCACTTCATACAAAATTCAGAAGATAAGTTGTAAATTACCAATAAAATGATTTATGAACTATATGTGATACTAAGGTTCCAATATGGATTCATTACATCTGTGCATAGTCGAAGTATGATATTTTAAACTTCATTTATAAATATTGGAAACTAGTGATTAGTTTTTTACCACTATGGACAATCAGTTGGATGTCATAATTTTCCATCACATATCCGCTCGCCATCATGAAATAATAAACATTTTTCCTCATGAGAAGTTTCAAATAAACATTTCAAATAAAGAATTATAAGAAGAATCCAAAATCCTTTGGATGGGGTATTTGTAACTTATAAATGAAATCATGATTTTTCTTTTTTACTTATAATGTGATTTCCCACATTCAGGACACCAAGAATGAAATTAATATTCGTTCTTATATAGCACACAGTCATTTGGGAAATGGTTTATTTTTTATACGTTAATCCCATATGGAATAATATTTTATTCCCTTTATAATGTAAATATGGAATATCACTATATTTAGGAATAATTTCATTCAATAATTATAGAAACTACTTAAAATATCGATCACTCTATCCATGTTTCGCCTTCAAGTTAATGAATCTTAAAACCATTGATAAAACTGTAAATTTTGTATAACCAAGATACAATAGTTTTTCAGAATCACCATTTATATTCTTAATTTTCAATTCATTCTTAATTAACACTACTTAAATATCATGAATCATTTCTTTAATTTGATTCGACTTATCATCTTGCAAATAATCATCCTAAAGAGATCCAAAATTCAGCCTAGTTTGGCCATGAAAAACCCATGGGATATAACTATATTCAAAACCATGAAAAATTAAATGATCCTTGATCTATCTACTTTTGATATTCTTCATGTTTAATCATCTAAGTCATTGATAGAAAAAACATGTCCTTATTTGGATCATTTTGTTTAGAAAATTCTAAAAAAGCATCAACACCTTCCTCATATTCATCACTTATGCAAATTTCCATAATCCAAATTTGACTCATTATTATCTATTAAAAATATAAATAATAGAATTATTTTCAATATAAGAAAATTTTAAATTTATTTCAAATATTTTATATTTTGAAAGTAACAAAATTTTGAAAAATAAAAAAAATATATGTGTATCTGACAAATATAATTATAAATTCTATAGAATTATAGAATATAAGTATAAATATAATACATAAATCATAAAATATATAAATTCATGTAATTTACAAAAATAATTATAGTCATACCAATCTCTCTTATTTCATTTTCTTCTGAATTAAATTAGATGAAACATGAAATTGAATATTATTAAATATAATTGAAATCATGGGCTCATTTTTCATTTTGATTGGTATATTTATTATTGAATTGATAATTTTTTCACATAAAATATCAAACAATTAATAGTTAAAACATTAATTCATACTATGATACAATTGTATAGTAGAGTTAAAACCACATAATAAAGAATTTGTAATGTGGTACATATATTTACATATAAATAATTAATATTATATAGTATATATGTCTAGTTTATTATGAAAATTGTGAAATGAATATTACATACTATGTATTCTATGAAAACACGTTTTATATGAATATGACATAGTAATAACCCACATTTCAAATACTACAATCTACTTTATTTGATATAATAAATATACAAATTTATTGGGTGAGAAACACTTTATGTGTGAATACAATGTGATGCATGTGTAATTCAATGAAAATATATCTATCAGGAGATAATATGATATATAAAGGAACCAATTGACAATTACGATTATGTATTTACCAATAATGTCAACATTATATTGATATTAAACCATAATAAGAAGACTGAAAATTTAATATATGATTTTTCAAGGTAATAATATGATCACATCAAAAGAAGCATATTTATATGCATATACACTAGTTATACGATATTGTATATTGAATTGCATGAACATTGAAATGCATGTATATATTGAATTTTATTATTACTAAGTCACTGATATTTTTATAAAATTAAATTAAATTTATCCATATAAAAGGAATTATATGTATAAATAATGATTTATTCACAACCATTATCCAAATAAGTATTATTTTGAGATTCAATTCATAAATATAAGACAGGATTTTGTATAAACATATTTAAAAAAAATAGTGAAAAATATTTTCCATTTAAAAGAAACACCAAAACACTAACATATAAATCAATCTACAAACATTCTAACTTCAATCAATGAGAAATCGATAACACTGAGTGATAATGCTCAATATACATAAAAAATAATTTAATTAGGGTTAACCTAATTGAAATCAATACCTTCTACTGAGAATGTATTTATTTATAAATTCATAATTTTTTATTCTACTACAATTCCACTTTGACTAAATATGAAATCCCTACCAAAAAATCATAAAACCCATAAAATATTCAAAAATGTATAACATAGAATATAAGACAAAATCGTTAAATCGACATCAATGATGAACACACGTATCTATATACAATTGAACAATGATGAGACCTATAGAATCAAATGATTTAAGAAGATGAAAATGTGAGATTTTAGTACACATAATAAAAAAATAGTTAGGGATTAAAATATATTGAATAAATAAAAGAGAGGATTTATGTGTGAGTTTTACCTAAGAGTGGGGGAAATTGAATGTGCGATAGTGAGGCTGATAGAACTGGAGGATATAACAAGATGGAAAAGTGATATTCAAGACCACCAGATCAAAGAAATGAGGGTTAGGGCTTCTTCGTGAGAAAAGGAGTCATCTTTCATGAGATGAGTGTGACATTGAAATGATTCAAATTACGATCCATAAAATTTTAAATTCCTTATCAGTTTAGTTATTATTTAACCGGCATGATAAAGATGATTTTTCACATTGGTTATTATATAAATGATACGGAATAGAAATGAAAATTTATTTATCACATCAATTATTATATAACTAATGTTAGATATTGGCTTTATCATGTTTTTTTTATAATGACCGACATGAAAAAGAAATATATCACATTTTTTCATGTCGATTACATAATAAAATGATTTGAAAAGTCATGTAAATCGGTTAATCACGTAGGTTACATAATTACTGATGTGATAAATCTAGTTAAATGAATTTGTCATATCAGTAATGAATAACTATCATGATAAGGCCAGTGTGATAAATTATTTTTGTACTAGTATGGTAACCACATAATCTTTATGCTACCAAGATTTTAGAACATTTTCTTATGTCCAAATAGATGACACTAATATTTTTTAATACTATTATTAACATTTCTAATGTATTGTTCAGTGGTTTATAAGTAGAAGGCCATTCATCTAAACCATATGAATCTATATTAATAGAATAGACTTGTAATAAGGGATGAGCTACCCAAATTATGGGAGTAACAAATCATGTTTGTGTTTAAGCCTCTTTGTGATCCATTGTTTTAATCTTTCATCCTATCTTTATACTATGTTAATCTAATTTTAATCATTGGTTAATCATTAGTTAATCATTTTTTAATCATTTTCCAATCATTGGTTAATAATGTTTTAATCATACATTAATCATTGGTTAATCATTCTTTAATCATTACCAAATAATTAGTTAATTATTCTTTAGTCCCTCATTAATCATACCTTTATCATTATCTAATCATTACACAACCATTTCATAATCATTATTTTATCATCCTATAATCATTCCTTAATCATTAGTTAATTATTTATTATTTATTTATTAATCATTCCTTAATCATTACTTAATCCTTATTAATCATTACTCAATCATTAGTTAATCAATAGTTAAATATTATTATTCATTATTTTATAATTACCTAATCATCATTTAATCATTAGTTAATCATTAGTTAACTATTATTTAATCATTCATTAATCATTTCCTAATAATTATTTAATCATTACCTATTCATTATTTTATCATCACTTAATCATTAGTTAATCATTCTTTATTAACTATTTAATAATTCCATAATCATTAGTTAATCATTAGTTAATAATTCATTTATCATTCCTTAACAAATATTTCATCACTAGTTAATCATTAGTTAATAATTCTTCAATCTTTTATTAATGAGACCTTAATAATTAGTTAATCATCAATTAATCTCTCTTTCATAATTTGATATTTATTATTTAATCATTAGTTAATAATTAGTTAGTCAATATTTAATCATTAGTTAACCATTAATTAATCATTAGTTAATTTTTAATTAATCATTAGTAAATAATTCTTTGATCATTCTTTAATCATTACATAATCATTCCTTAATTATTCATTAATCATTAGTTGATCATTAATTAATAATTAGTTAGCCATCATTTAATCACTCTTTAATCATTACCTAATCATTATTTAATCATTACATATTCATTATTTAATCATTACATAATCATTAGTTTAAAATTCATTAATAATTATTTAATAATTCCTTAATCATTAGTTAATCATTAGTTAATCATAATTTAATCATAATTTAATCATTACTCAATCAGTAGTTAATCATGACTAAATCATTAGTTAAAAATTCTATAATCATTGCTTAATTGTCATTTAATCATTCTTATTCATTACCTAATAGTTAATTAAACCTTACCTAAATGTTATTAAATTATTCCTAAATAATTAGTTAATCATACGAAATAATCCGTTAATTATTATTACCTAATCATTATATGTAAACAATATTTAATCATTAGTTATTCGTTAATTAATCTATACTTAATCATTTCTTATAATAAATATTATTTCCAAACTATATATAAATTAATAAAATATTAAATAAATAACATATATAAAACTAACTAAAAAATCAATTAATTGAATAAATGAATTTAAATTAAATAAGAAAAAATACCTCTAAATTATGTTTCACAAAAAAATTGGTAGTTTTTTCGGCCACCAAAACCACGATGCACAAATATGGTTTATTTTAGAGAGATATGTGTTGAATTTAGAGAGAGGAGGGAATTTTGAAGTGAGGAGAAGGGTTGGGGTGGGGTTCTACTTTATAGGTACTTAAGGTAAAGGCAACAATGGGTTCTTAATTTCAAAATTATGTTAGATGAAAGGAATCCAATATTAGGACTCCATTCAAATTATTTTAAGAAAAAGTTGATATCCCCCACCCACAACTTCTATGCCATCGATCTGCACTGATGATAGGTAAAGGAGACACACCCAATATCACCTTTCAATAAATCAAGAAGGCAGAAGGGCCCCTGCCTCCTTTATGATGTAGAGTTAAAATTTTCCTTACCATAGATTTTTTAAATTAGTTTTTTAAAAACTCGTAAAAATTCATTTAAATTTGTGTTTAATTTTATTTATTTTAAATTTTATCTTTTTCTAAGGAAAAAATGTACTTAAAACAGAAAACATAAACATCATATATATTAAAATTGTGTGAGTGTGTGTGTCTATATAATTATATTCATTTTTTTGAATATTTGAACCATAAATCATTAATAATCGAGTAGTATTATTTAACCTCAAACTATACTATAACCCCATTCAAAAGTGTCCTTACTAAATTTTATCAGGTTGTGTATGTTATATATTTATTCATAAAATATATTTGAGTAAATATGGGCCTTGTAAATTGGATTATTCATAAAAAAATATTTTATTAAATGATTTAAAAATAATTTGTAATATATATTTTCATAAAATGTTTATCTATATACATATAATATATATATATACCGGTACATGAGTCAGGGAAGCTATATAGACTGATAACCTCGACTAGATAAAAAAGCCTATTAGGGCCTAATTTTTTAACCTCAGTTTTAAATGGGCCAAAATTTAAAAGCTTAATTAATAATAGGTTCAGGTTAATGCTTTTATTAGTGACAAAATAAGTAACCCACTGAACCCGATTATGTTATCTTATAATTATCTATTTTAAATGTTTTAACATTTATATTTATTGATGATAATTATATATAAAATTTATTTTATTTAATAATGCATTAAGTCCAATTGAAAATTTCTTTCAAGGATTGATTAATAAAAATGTCTTCTCAGGGTCAGTCCCACGAGAAAATATTAACAGAAGGGCCTATTGTTTTAGTTGAAACTAGATAGTCCAAACCCATGTACAAATATTGCACACACACACAACAAAATAACACCTGAAGAAATGTGAGGGTTTGAATGAATGAACAAATTATTTGAATATTAATTGTGATTGATTTGGAAAATTTGATATCAATTTTTATCTTTAAATAATTATCATAGGAAAATTTAAAAAATTAATTATGCCCTCTTTCTCACTATAACATCCAGGATCCTTAATCTAGAATCTCCTAGGAAAATTTCAAAAATGTTGTATAATTTTCATCACCACTTAAATATTATCCACATGGAAAATTTATATTAAAACCCTAAAATAAATGAGTAAGGGTATATTAAACTCTTTTTGATAGAGACCTCATCACACTTATATAATATCCCGAGATTTAAGTAGGAAAGACTATGTTCGATAGTGTACAAGATACATTAAACAGAGTTAAAATGAACAACGAAATATTATTACGTGACAGTTATACCATTGTTATTAAATGGTTAAGACTAAATAGTATTAACTAAATTATGATGTATAAAATTTTCCCACTCATTAATAATTTATTAATTAATTTTTAGAAAATTATAAAATAAATTTTAGTAAATTCATTTTATTCTTCAAATATATATTCTTCAACAATGATTTTTATTTCTTTTGTGAGAGAACTCTGTAATTAATTTCCCTAATTTTTATAAATTTTATTTAATTAAATAAAGATCATTTTGGAAATTAGTATATCAAAATTAATTTATGGTGAAATTTTAACATTTTTCGAAAAAATTTTCTTTTTCATTGAATATTGAAAAATTCCGATTTTTATTGAAAATTTTACATTCTTTTTAAGTATTTAAAAATTAAAATTATATTTATGATTATTTTTAAATTTAATTTATTTATATTTATTTAAAATAATTCAATTATGCATTTTTAAATCGATTTTATACTATAATTGATTATTGAAACATTTTAGGTTTAAATGGGGCATTTTTTGGAAAAAAATTGTTTTTCATTACAATTTAATAATTTAATTTCAAATTAACTATTTAAAATTACGTTTTTATTAATTTTGAAATATGGTTTCAATATGTGTAATCATGAGTTATACATTATTTTATATTTCACTTTTATTTTCATAAAATATGAATAGCAACCTTAGTAAATTTTTTTACCCTAGTAAATAGAAAATTAGATAATTAAGGATAAAAATAATATCATAATGACTATTAATGACCATTATACATTCTCCAATTTAATTTTAGGAGTAATTTTAATCCATAATCATTAAAAAAAATTATATATGGACTTTTTTTCCATTTTTATGTGATTATGACATTTATAATATTTTATTTAATGAAAAGTAAAAAATGTGACACTCATGTGTTTATTGACTATAACATTTTCAATATGAACTTATTTAGAGGATATATTCAACAAAAAAATTTAATTTTAAATATAAAAGATATATATTCATCATGGAAATTATTTTAATTTGTAGTGTATAAATAATTACCTAAAATATTTACATAATGATGATGGAGTAATTATTCAATTAATAGAAATATAAAATAAATGTTATTAAAAATATTTGAAAAATATATTTTGAGATATATAATGTTATAAAAGAGTTTATTTGAAGTACTTGACATATTAGGGAGGTAATAAAATAGTTTTTTTCATTATAAGTGTTATCTTCATATTATTAAAGTCAAAGTAGAGAATGATCCTTAAAATTGTCATTAATAATTTTTTTATGACAATTACTATTTTATTAAATGATATAAAATTAATAAAAATATTAAATATTAACATATTATTAGTATAATGCATATAAATTTATATATGATCATTTTATGGGATATTTTTCATTTTATTAAAACTATAATATCCCTCAAATAATAAAAACTTAGGTTGTCATTGTGGGAGTTAAATGAGTTAAATAAGGGTTAACAACAAATGATAAGGGTAATAATATACTAAAAACATTTCTAAATTTTACTGGATGATGTTATTTAGACCCATAATAATATTATTTTAAAAATAAATAACTTTGGAGCAATTTTAAATTTAAAATAAATATATATTAATTTTATATTTTGGAAAATTGGAAGAGACCCCTCTCCTCTCTTATAAAAGGGAACCTCTTATTCTCAGTTATTCAAACATAAAAAACTTTTTTTCATTTCATTAATTCCCAAATAACTTCATAGAATACCTCCTCAAATTATAGAGGTGTTAATTCATAAATAAAACCAACCTTAGTAGTTGTAAGGTGTTAATAAAAAGAGATTGTTCGAAAAGAATTTATCATTTCTAATCTAAGGTTTAGGTTTTGTTTATTATTCCACATCCATAAAACCTTCTTAAACCAGGTTAAAATAATAAGTATAGTATCCTTAATTTAATTATATGTTATTATGTTAGTGTAATAACTTATATAAATATCCATATCCATCAAATGGGAAAATAATTCCTCATTCATATGTACGACAGACTACCACCTCGCGAACCGATGTAATTCGTTTATCATCACCACCTCTCAAGACTCGTTATATTGATGGAATTAATATTTAAATATGATATTAATTACATATTTCTCATTAATAATATAAAATATACATAATTTACTTTATTTCATTTCTATACATATAAAAATGATAAGGTCAATTGTGTGTACGTGTGGATTACCACCTCCACGAAGTGACGTGATTCGTTTTTCATCACCACATCAAATGGATGATATATATAAGTATATTTAATGAATTAATATGATATACACTATATTATGATAAATATATGAATATAATATAGTAATTACATTTTTCTATAATTATAATTTAAAAATGGAAACATTACTCTTGCGTACGTACGACCTACCATGTCCATGATTGTAACACATTTAATTTTTACTATACATATTTAATTAATGGTTTTAAAATTATAATTGATTCATAAAAATTATAATTCTTTCAAGATTATTAATCTAGATATGATGGAATAATTACCACTTTTGACTATAGACATCATACCAAAGTTATTTTGGACTCAAGTACAAAATATCATCAAAATATACGACATGAACTTAAACATTTAAGAAATTGTTATAACATGATAATAATTTACTTGAAAGTACTAATATACATTAAAAAGTTTATAAATAATTTAAATAATTAAACTAATTCTTTTATTAAGGAATATAAATAATATATGTGCTGATTTGGACTTAAAGTATGGGATTTATTAACTCAATTTCCATTCATTATGTTAAAATTATACATCATTAATTATGTCATACTAAGATTATGTGTGAAATGAGTTAAAAATATCTTATGATTTATTTAAAAAATTTATGTGTATTTATATATTATAAACATAATTAATTATTTTTATTAATACTCACTTCAATGATATGATATTTTTAATGGAGTTTTATCTCACTTTTATTCAATGGGACACATGCCTTATACACTACATGTTTCTTTTGTGAGGTGTATATACTGCCCATGAATTTATTTTATTATTATTATCTAGAAAAATTATGGGATATTCATAGACATATGATTTTATTTCTTTCATAGGGATTATTATTCAAATGTTACCAAAGTGGTAAGGGTTACTTCATAATCTCATCATTCTTCAAGATTGTTTATGTTTAAGTATACATTGTGGAATATTTCTATTCCATTTCCATGTTTTATAAAAATGTTTTCAAATTATTTTTAATATACCCCAATTAATTTTTGATTCCATTTTATCCATGTTTGAATTTTTAAAAAATGGTTTGAAAGGGGATATTTTTATCATTTTCCGAACAAGTAACCTTGTGAATATTTGAAAAAAAATCAAAGGAGTGTTTTTTAACTTTTACAGAATGAGATAATTTTATCTCCATCCTATCACATTAATTTTTTGAATCTTATTTTACAATTTTAAAATTTTATTTTCAATAAATATTTTTCCATGTATTAGTGCACATTTTCTTAAAAAAATCAAAGTGATTTTAAAATGGAAAAGATATTTTTCACAATAATTATTACTTGTAATATTTCAAATTCATTTTCTATATAAGAAGAAGTTATTTAATATTACATATTCTTTACTATTGATATGATCCAAGGATACCATCCTAATTATTTCTATGGATGATTTAATTTTATGATGCAATGATATTTATGAAACCAATTTCTTTTACATGGGGTATATTATGATAAAATGTTTATAAAAATCATTTATTTTTTTGGGTTTTACTATTTTCAATGATTAATGTTATTGGGGAACACAGGTATATGGTTTTCATTATGTGATGGGTGAGACCTATATATCCCACCAACGTATTGGGTAATGATTTATATCTCCTAGATAAGTCTAGAATTGGGAGTGAACTCAATTAAGTAAGGGATTATGTCCACTATGATAGTCTTGGTAGTCAATATATACTACTATAATAGTCTGGGGAGTGAACCCATTCCACTATAAGTAAAGGGCTTCCACTGGGGATGTTGGTGTGTCTCCCCTTGTAGGTATAACTACCTGTGGATTTACTATGCTTATGGGTATGCCACCATTCAATATCTTATGTTATTGTCTCTTGGATTATTTTATTTTATTATTTTTTGATTCAGGTATTATGAACTTCCATGATTTATTCCATGACTCAAGATTATGATATACAAGGTTTAATTTTCAAATTTTAAGTTGAAATACTCTTATCATAATGTTATTATTGTGTAATCTTTGATGTCATCTATGGTCACCCTTACTGAGAATCTGAGATCAACCTCTATTATGTTACCTTTTAACCAGTTCATGAAGAAACGTTTTAATAAGGATATGTTTTTGAACAGTTATATACATGTGGAAATTTTTTGAGATGATATATATTTTTGTGGTCCAGTTTATTTGTCAAAGATATATAGGATTTTTTCCAAATTCTATAAAACTCTAATCCTAAAAGTTCATTGGGTCTATAAGTGATACAATATTTCCATTGGATGTTGTATTCTTTAATTGAAAATAGGATAACATTTATTAGTATCAAATAAAAAAATGTAATTTTTATGTTTTTAGAACTGAATTTTAATGTGTGGGTCTCTGGCTGTTAAGGGTGTATCTCTCGACTTCTAAATGATACTGTTACTCTACCCCCATGGAGGTAACCATGGACCATATATTTTTAAGAAGTGTCTGGGTGGCCTTAATGTGGAAGGATTGGGGAGTATTTGTCATTTTAGCTGGAGGTTCGGGCTCCTTCAGGGACTTCCTTAATCTTTGGTTTGAGGGTACTATTAGAAAAAAATCATAGGATATTGGTCGATTGGTTCTTCTTGCATACCACTATCGGTTCTTGTGGAAGGATTGTAATTAGTGCCTCCAATATAGTTTTCCTCCCTTAAGACATGAACTACTCGAAAGAGTCGTATTCCTTGACTCATAATTTTCATGTCTTTTGAAGAAGCTTGATGATGCCCTTCTCTTAGACAGTATAAAGTAAGAAGCAACATAGGTGGTATGTATAGTCCTCAGAATACATTTCATTGGGTTCGCTAGAATCCACCAAACCATGCTTTAAAACTCAATATAGATGGAGCATGTATTCTGGGTGACATGAGGGGGGAGGATTGGTCAGGGACTCTCAACAATCATTTTTATGGACTTAACCTCATTTACGGGGCCGAAGAATCTCTTATAGTGGAGTCCAAGGCCTTGCTCAATGGCCTTGAAATATGAAAATCCTGAAATGTCTTTCTTTCCTCAGTGGATATGGACTCAAATATTATCTGGAACACCATTAAAGGTAACTCTTTTACTCCTTGGCTAGTCACAAACCTGATTTGTAATAGCAAGGAAATCAATTATAATGACACCCAAATTACATACACTTGGTGAGAGGGGAATTGGGTTGCATATTTGTTAGCCTCCCTTTCTACACATGAAAGTTATTTTAGGGTGTTACATTTTAGGATCCCTTCCTCTGGGAGGTGTTGACATAGTTATTTGGGATGTTCTTGGTCAACACTTTTTTAGAACCCCTTGATGTTTTTCTTCCTTTTTCATTCCCTTATACTTTCACTTTTTAATAAAATAAATATATATTGTGGTTGAATATATTAAAGTTATTTTTGAGGATTTTTCTCATGTTTATGGAATTTTATAAGGATCTTTTTAGAAAATGGTCAACCCATAGGATGGGTGAAAACCAGTCACATCCGATAAGGTTGTGTGTTTTGAACCCACAACCAAAAGATGATAAGGGTTCATTTCCTATTAATATATTACGTTAATTCTTAATTAGTATGATATTTTCTTAACTGATTTAGTGAATTAGGAATAATTTTGTATTATGAACATATGTTTTGTCGTATAGATAACTGTGGGTATAAATTTTGACAACACATCCCCCAGGGCCTGTTTCGTGACTCCCCCAAGCCTGCCCCGTGAAGGCCAGGGCTTGGAGACTAGTGAAAAAGGTGTTAACATTCTAGTAGGAGGAATTTTCCTAAGAACCCATACACACACACAAAACCACATCCCAAAACTAAAAATAAGAACATGCTTGAAACTATAAATAACCATTGAGTACAACTGCAACTGATGTTAAAATGGGCCAGAATAAAAACCCAAAAGAAGACTAAATGGAAAATAGGAATGTACAAAAGAAACTCTAGATATCCATCTGCTAAAAACCCCAGCTAACGAGTAAGTGTGGATTAGCTGCAGGAATCTGTAGAAGTGCATCCCACCTATCTGGTCTCAATAGGCACCACTGGGTCCTTGGCCACTAGGCAATCCGTCAAGGTGTCGATCGTCTGCACCAGACACAACAAATGCGAGCGACGCCCATGCAAGGGTGAGTAAGAAAATAATCATTATGGACCCCAAACCAACAATTAAAGACCACTAAGATATCGACAAAAAAATCATGAAGCTTGATCATGAAACCAGAAAACTCAAATAAGGTATATTCTAGAGTTTGAAAGTAGAATCATTAGTCATATCATCGAACACCTCGGCTACTAGAGAACTATTGGATTTGGTGGCCTAGAACCAGCTACTCTGTACTTTATTCATTAATAAATACCTTATGACGTCTTCATTGTTCTTATAGGTTACAATTCATGTGATAATGTCATAAGGACAGTTGTTTCATTAATGGGTCATAGAGGATCCCTGTTATGATGAGAACACGAAAGTGTCATAACACTATTCTTGCATATATGTTCTATGGCTGGATAATGTTTTTTGAGGGACAAAAATAATACAGGCCATTAGGGGTAAGGACTCGTAAAACTTTTAGGAACCTTCTCATGGTGTGCGCCCTTGGTATTATCTAGGAGGATATTATGAGAATGAGACACGCCAGTAGGAAACACACATTTCATAGTGTCATTGGATGTTCCTAACTGTGGATGTGTGTATTGGTCCTTTGATATTAACATTATTATTAATGGGTATTACAACTTCCCCACAATGATGTATTGATAGAAACTATGACGACACACTGTTCGCAGTGAAGTAGGATATGTTGGATGTGTCACGAGTAATGTTGCCTTAATAGATAATGCGAGAAAGGATTTGTACCTTCTATTTCATAACAAAAGTAGATATCTCATGCCCTTTGATGGAATTGATATAGCCTAAATAAATCCATGTCCATGGTAAGGTATGGGCGAGTTCAATTCCGGAAGGTCAAAGAAAGAATAATCGCAGACATGGGTTGATGACACTAGCATGCAACCCTGTTGATTAGAGATATCATGACAAAGGGAATATGTTACACGATAAATGTTTGTAGGAGGTGACACGTCATTGTGGCGTTAAATTATATCTCTCTGGGTTCCTTGGCGTGTTTCTATATTCTAACCTTGGACTTTAGGCAGGTTCCGCCTAATGCCACTGAGAAAGGGGCCTAGAGAGTCACACACAATGTGGGTATATGTATCTCAGTTAAATATTATTTTAAATTAAAATAAATATTATTCCCAACTATGGTTTAATAATTATTTAAGGATGCTTGATTTCATTTATTTTGACACTAGTTAGTTGAGAGAATATATTGTGGGTGAAATAATATATATTTGTTAGCGAGTAATGCAGATATATTTATTTAACAAATGAATAGCCATTACTCAAGGACTAATAAATGTGGTGGAGGAAATAAAGGAAAATGGAAAATAAAAATACACGTTGTGTATATTAAATATACACGCAGTGTTGTTTTATGGCAACGAGTACACACTGTGTATTAATGATTACGCACTGTGTTGTTTTTCCAGTCGGGATTTTGAGGATGTAATATTGTTTTATTGAATGATATTTATTATAATCAGCGTGGGAGCATGTCAAGGAATTAATAATTCGACATGGTGGTTTTAATTAAAAGTTAATAAAATAAATAAAACGTGTAACAAATTTATTTATTATCATAACTCTATAACATCAAACCCGATTATAAATATCCTCACAACCCCAACACTTTTCCCCAATCGTTGTGCACAACAATTATTGAGAATTCTTTCACGGCCGAAAGAACTACTTCCCCCAAGAACACTCTCAAGACCAAGAGAGATCCTCCTCCATCAGATCAAGGCGATTGAAGGCGGACATCAAAAGTGGAGGTCCTTCCATGCTAGCACCCAGAGATCCCTTCAGAGAGATCTAGGGATACTTGGAGCACATGTGGATTACCACTAGAGGAATCCTACACTTGGATTCTACGATGCAACAAATGATCACATCAGATCATGACCAGAGACATCAATGAAGAATGAATTACACCAAGGTAATTCTTGTGAATTAATTAAATTAATTATAACCAATATATGATGATCCTATATCTATGGTTCTAGGACTCCCTATTTTGTTTTTCATTCTTCATTTTATTCTGATGATTCGGCATTTTATGTCGTGACAGATCTCGGTTTGAACGTTGTTTAATGCTAAAATTATTGTTGGGCACTCCCACTAATGCACTTCAGTTATGCCTGAAACCTACAAGTGGTATCAGAGGGGTCATATTGTTGATTTTAATTATTTATCTTTTCATTGGTGATTTAATCTTTTAATAATTAAGTTATTTCAATTCAAGTTGATCGTTCTTTAAATCTGAATATCGAGATATGTTCCTCCTCTATTGTTTCTTGTTCACCATACAGAAACAACCATTTCTTGTAAATTTTTGATTAAAATAAAATAGTGGATCTCATCTGAAGGATTCAAACGTTCCTGTCCATAAAACACGAGAATAAACGACGTGTATTTGGATGTACACGCCATGTAGTCTAGGTTCATGCATCAGACTGGTCTGCCAAATCAGGTCGTGTATTGATGTTATGTAAGTCATTTATGACACCGTGTGCTGACTAGGAAAATGTGGCACATGGTTTCCGGATTACACGTCATGTGGTCCAACAGAACATGGCGTGTAGTCCCTTTGGGTTAGGGTTGGACTGTGTACCTCGTACACGGCTTGCCCGACTGGAAACCGTGTAACGCAGAAACTAAATGGTGTGTGTCCCACTGAACACGCCATGTACTCCCAAAATTTCTGAAGTACATTAACATTCCATGTCCCTGGGCGTGTACTTCGGATGGACGGTGAAGAAAAGTACACGCCACGTAGTCAGAAATACACACCGTGTACTCACCCAAATTACGCAGATTTATTAAAATTTATTATTATATTATACAAACCCTTTAGACGTGTACCATGGTGTAGGCTTAAAGATGAGTCACAACAGGTGATAGCTGTTTCATATAAATGTGTTTAATTTAACATCTGCATAATGAATGATAATTCACCGGGTTTCCTCCAAGGTACAAGTTACTGACAAGCATAATTGTAATTTATTTAAAATTATGATGGATGAGAATCTCAAGGAAATTTAGAAAAAGGGTTTAAGATAAAAGGATTGATTAATTAAATATAATTAATTGATTTGAGGATGATTTATCTTAAACAAAACGATTAAAGAATTGAATGCTAGTTTTATTTATGCGTAAATATCATTGCATGTATGGATGATCATGAGCTAGACCAATATCATTTTATGTTAATGGTTTATTTTAATTTATTTATTTAAATTAAATTTGTTGGTCTGCGAGCCTTCTCCTCATTAATATGTAGGGCCTGTGCACCCAAGGATTATTTTATGTAAAACCCTCTTTTTACCCTTCACTTATTTGCGAGATAAATGCATATGTAATCGATGGATCTCCCAAGATAGTGGAGGCAGCTCAAGTTAGGATCCAAGGCGAAACCAATCCAAAGACAAAAAAAGGTGGACAGGTGGAAGGCTATAAACACGAAACCAAAAGTTTCAAGGTGTTTCTTCCCTAGTTCTTGGGTTAGTTTATCAACCGCTATATAAACTAACCAATAGAACAAAGCTCATGATCATACCATTTATTTATTCTCTTCCAGTTTCATGGTTTATTTATTGTGGGTGTGTTGTCACGATCACATAATTAATGAATTAAACAAGCATGCAAGATGGAACTAAAATAAAACTAGCTTATACGTAAATATTATCTTAGACATGGTTAATCATTTAAGTATACCCACTTAATATTAACAAGCATGTAATAAAAGATAATAAAAATGGAAATTTATGTATAAGGATAAAATACCTCAAAAGAACTATTAAGCTGGTATAGCCTTCCATAATCTTATTTAGAATCGAACCATAGTTCAAATTTCTTGACCAACCATAGTTGGGGTGATTTCAATTATCAGGGAATTCAAATTCCAGGTTTTGGGTTGAATTAACATGGTTCACATCAAGGGTTGACTACCACAACATAACTTGGTGTGACCAAGTGGAAAAGTATGAGGAAATCAAAAATAAAATGATTCTAGGATTGGGGAGTTCACTTAGCGGATCAAGGAGTTGCGAGTTAATAAAGTTGGAATTTGGAATGCCTACCAAAAACCCTTCAATTTTCTTGACCAACCCTAGTTGGGGTAATGCGAAGGGCAATATAGTTCTTTTCCACTAGAATATTCAGGCAACAGAATATTCTAATGTCAATGGTGAGGGCTATTAGATTTCGATAAAATAGTGGGAGACTAATAAGTATTAATTTATTTATTTGTCTCATTTATTTAATAAAGTAATAAACCTTTTCTCATCTTAATTTGTAGAAACAAAAAGAAAATGATTTCAAACATATCATTGTGAATCATACTCGAGAAGGAAAACCTTCTAACTCGTGCCGATTTCCAAGAGTGGTAGAGGCATTTACACATCATCCTTCTCCATGAATGGAAATTGTATATGCTAGAAGAGCCTATTCCAGTTGTGCCAGGAAAAGAGTCTAGTGATGAGGAAATATCTCTCTATGTGAAACACATGGATGATGCCACATATGTCCAGTGTTTCATGCTATCAGTCATTTCTAATGAGCTCTAAAAGAAACATGAAAAGATGGATGTGTATAGCATGATGTCTCACCATTAGAATCTCTACCAAGAGAAGGTGTGACAGGAGAGGTATGAGATCTCAAATGCTTTGTTTACAACTAAGCTTGGGGAGTCTGCGCGTGTTGGGCCTCATGTAGTCAAGATCATTGGCTACATTGAACGCCTGGACATCTTAGGGATTAAATTCCCGGATGAGTTGCATACAGATCTCATCCTATCATCATTTCCCAAGACCTTCCCTAGCTTTATTGTCATCTACAACATGAGCAACAATTAAATAGTCTATTAGAACTTTTGAACTTGATTCACCAGGTAGATAAGAACATGGGGCGTGAAAAACCCATTGTCCTTATGGTGTATAGGAAAAGGAAGGACAAGGAAAAGTGGCCAAAGACTTATAAAAGGTTTGAAGCCCCCAAGCGTCGTACCTCCAAGAAGGGGAAGATCCAGAGGTAGGGCAAGGAATGGGAGGCAGTGTGTTTTTCATGTGCAAATCAAGGCCACTGGAAGAGGAACAGCACCCAGAAGCATGGGGACGCTAAAGGTGCCTTCATTATCGAGTGTAATATTTCTATTTCTACACATTGGGTATTATACAAAGCTTGTGGGGCGAAAATATGTATTAAAATTCAGTAACCAAGTAGATTTATAAAGATTTATAGAGGAGAGGTGGATCTTCGAGCTTCCAATAGTGCAAGGCTGGCTATGTTGGCTATTGGGGATTACCACCTCTCATTGCCGACTGAGATGATTTTTTTTTTCATAACTGTTATTATGTTCCTCGTGTTACCATGAACATAATTTATGTATCTTGTTTGGATATGGATGGATTTATTTTCAAGTATGGTAATAAGGGTTGTCTCTTTTATAAGAACAACGTTTGTTATGATATGGAACATTTAAATAATGGTTTGTATGTATTAAATTATTAAAACCAAGTGTTGGCAATTGATAGCGAAACAAACTCACATGACTCACACATCACCCAGTTGTTGCATCATCATCTTGGACATGTACATGAGAAGCGCTTGAAAAAGCTCTTCCAAGATAGATATTTAGACTCTACTGAGCTAAAACCACTTGATAGATGTTATTCTTGTTTACAAGGTAAAATGACCAAGCCGCCTTTTGTGGACAAGGATAAAAGGCCACAGAGCTTCTAGGATTGGTGCACATGGATGTATGTGGACCATTTATAGTAGAATATAGTAGTGGATATTCTTACTTCATTACATTTACTGATGATTTAAGTAGATATGGATATTTCTACTTAATGAGGTATAAGTCGAAGTCCTTAGAGAAATTTATGGAATTCAAGAATGAAGTAGAGAATGAGCTCGGTAAGAAGATAAAAAAACTTCGATCGGATCAAGGTGGAGAATATCTGAACCAAGAGTTCATTGATCTTCTATGGGAGTCTGGGATTCTATCTCAGCTCACTCCTCCTTATACACCACAGTGGAATGGTGTTAGTGAAATGAGGAACCACACCTTGCTAGACCTGGTGAGGTTGATGATGAGTCATGCAGATCATCCATTATCCTTTTGGGGATATGCATTACAAACTGCAGCTTACACATTAAACTGAGTACCAACTATGGCAGTAAATGGAATTCCATCTGAGTTATGGAATGGAAAGAAAACCATTTTGTCACACACATGTGTATGGGGTTGCGAGGCATTTGTTAAGGCCTTATCAGGTGACAAACTAGCGACCTGGGGCACAAATTGTATCTTTATAAGATATCCCAAGGAAATGAAAGGATATTACCTACATAACCCTTCATTCAATAATGTGACTGTCGCCAGGAAAGTCGTCTTTCTCCAGAGGGAGAACATCCTTAAAAAGGATGGTGGGAGAAAGATTGACTTCGATGAAGTTGATTTTAAAGATACATAGGAGTTGGTAGAGGAACAAGTTCCACATGTCCCTGTGGAAGATGTTCCAGAAACACAGGTACAGTGTAGGACCCCAAGAGAGGTAAAGGAACTAGAGAGATTTGGTTTCCTAGTCACTGGGGATGGTGAATCATTATTGTAGGATAATTATGAACCTCTCTCCTACAAGGAATCAATAGAAAGCTCAGAAGCAGCAAGATGGCTAGAAGCTATGAATTCTAAGATGGATTCCATGTATCAGAACCAAGTCTGGGTTCTGTTTGATGAGCCATTTTACTTAAATCCTGTTGGATGAAAATGGATATTCATGAGAAAACTGGACATGGAAGTTCAAGTTCGCACATATAAAGCAAGGCTAGTGGCTAAAGGATTCAGAAAGAGTCAAGGAATTGACTATGATGAAACCTTCTCGCCAGTTTCCATGTTTAAGTCCGTAAGAATCATACTTTACATAGTAGATTACCATGACTAAGATATTTGAAAAATGGATTTGAAAACAGCATTCCTTAATGGGAACCTTCAGGAAGATGTTTATATGACACAACCATAAGGGTTTGTGACACCAGGTGAGGCCAAATGGGTTTGCAAGTTGCAGAAATCAATTTATGGATTAAAGCAAGAATCCAGGTCATGGAACATTTGATCTTATGAATCCATAAAGGAATTTGGGTCCATTAAGAATGAATGTGATCCATGTGTTTATAAGTGGTTTAATGGGAATCTGATCTTTATCCTAGTAGTATATGTTGATGACATATTGCTTATTAGAAACGATGTACCAGCCATACAATTAGTTAAGGACTAGTTGAAGAAGTGTTTCTCCATAAAGGACATGGGTGAAGCAGCCTATATTCTAGGGATCAAGATCATTTGTGATAGATCCAAAAGGCTTCTTGGACTAAGTCAGGGTACATACATTGACCAGATACAAAAGAGATTTAGTATGGAACAATCCAAGAGGGGATTAGTTCCAGTGTCACATGGCCTACATCTTTCTATGAAAATGTGTCCACATACACAATAGGAGAAAGATAGAATGAGTAATATCCCATACGCTTCGGCTATAGGATCTATCATGTATTTTATGTTATGTACTAGGCTTGATGTTTCCTATGCACTTAGAATTGTAGGTAGATATCAATAAAATCTAAGAGAACAACATTGGACTGCTTTTAGGACTATCCTCAAGTATCTGAGAAGAACTAAGGATATGTTCCTGGTGTATGGAGGAGACGAGCAGCTTTTTATCAGAGGGTATGCTGATGCTAGTTTTTAGATAGATCAGAATGATCTAAAGTCACAATCTGGATATGTTATCTATCTCAATGGAGGAGCTATGAGCTGGAAGAGTTCAAAGAAGCCAGTTATCGCCGATTCAATAGTGGATTCAGAAAATATAGTGTGCTCTAATGCAGCCAAAGAAGCCGTCTGGATTCAGAACTTTGTCCTGGAGCTTGATGTGGTGCCTAGAATTAAAGACCATGTCACATTGTATCGTGATAATACTGCGGTGGTGGCTCTTGCAAAAGAACCAAGGTCACATCAATGGACAAAGCACATACTCTAGAAGTATCACCTCTTGAGGGATTTCTATCATAGGTGTGAAGTTGTAGTGATCAAAGTGTCCACAGAGGAGAACATGGTGGACCCCAAGACTAAATGCCTATCTTAACAGAAGCATGATTATCATGTGAGAGCTAACGGGTTAAAGGTTGTTAGCAGTTGGCTCTAGTCTAAGTGGGAGTCTGTTGGAGTTGGTGGACTAGAACCAACTACTTTTTACTTTATTCATTAATAAATACCTTACCACATATTGATTGTTCATCTGTGTGACAATGCATGTGATAATTTCCTAAGGACATCTGTTGCATTAATGGGTCAAAGAAGATCCCTGCTATGATGAGATACCGGAAGTTCCATAAAACTATTATTGAATATATTTTCTATGGCCAGATGATGCTATTTTAGGGACACAAATAATACATTCCATTAGGGGTGAGGACTCATAAAACTTTAAGGCACCTTCTCATGGTGTGCACCCTTGGTAATATCTAAGAGGATATTATAAGAACGAGGCCCACCAGTAAGAAATACACATTTCATAGTGTCATTGGATGTTCCTATCCGTAGACGTGTGTATTGGTCCTTAGAATTTAATATTATTATTAATGGGTATTAAAACTCACACACATAGATGTATTGATAAAAAATGTGACGACGGACTATTCGCAGTGAGGTAGGGTACGTTCGGTGCGTCAGGAGAAATACTGCATTAATAGATAATGCGAGAAAGGATTTGTCCCTTCGGTTTCGTAACAGACGTAGATAAATTAGTCCCTTTGATGGAATTGATATATCCTAAATAAATCCATGCCATGGTAAGGTATGGGCGAGTTCAATTTAGGAAAGTCGAAGAAAGAATAATCGAGCACATGGGTTGATGACAGTTGCATGCAACCCTCTTGATTCGTGATATCATGACAAAGGGATTATGTTACACGGTAAACATTCATAGGTGGTGACACGTCATTGTGGCATTAACTTATTTCTCTATGGGTTCCTTGGAATGTTGCTAGACGCTAACCGTGGACTTAAGGCAGGCTCCGCCTAATGCCACTTAGAAAAGGGCCTAGAGGGTCACACACTAAATGTGTCCATGTATCTTAGTAAAATATAAATTTACCAAGTTAAATAAATATTATTCCCGAATATGGTTTAATAATTATTTAAGAATTCCTGATTTCATTTATTTCAACACTAGTTATTCCAAAGAATATACTGTGGGTGAAATAATATATATTTATTAGCGAGTAATGCAGTTACATTTATTTAACAAATGAATAGACATTACTTAAGGACTAATAAATGTGTTGGAGAAAATAAGAAAAATGGAAAATAAAAATACTCGCAGTGTATATTAAATATAAACGTCGTGTAGTTTTATGGAAAATGAGTACACACTATGTATTAATGATTACACACCGTGTAGTTTTTCGAGTCGGGATTTTGAGGATGTAATATTGTTTTATTAAATGATATTTATTATAATCAGCGTGGCACATGTCAAGGAATTAATAATTCAACATGGGGGTTTTCAATAAGATTTAAATAAATATATAAAACGTGTAACGCATTTATATATTGTCATAAATCTATAACCTCAAACCCGATTATAAATATCCTCACAACCCCAACACTTTTCCCCAATCGTTGCAAACAAAAATTCTTGAGAATTATTTCAAGCCCGAAAGAACAGCTTCTTCCAAGAACGCTCTCAAGACCGAGAGAGATCCTCCTCCATCAGATCAAGTTGATTGAAGGTGGACATCACAAGTAAAAGTTCATCTATACTAGCACCGGGAGATCCCTTCGCCGACATCCAGAGATACGTGGAGCACATGTGGATCACTTCTAGAGGAATCCTACATTTCGATTCTATGACGCAATGACTGATCACATCAGATCGTGACCAGAGAAATCAACAAAGAAATAATTCCACCATGGTAATTCTTGTGAATTAATTAAATTAATTATAACCAACATATGATGATCCTATATCTATGGTTCTAGGACTCTCTCTTTTGTTTTTTGTTATTTGTTCTATTCCAAATATCTGGAATTTTATATCGTGAAGGATCTCGGTTTGAATGTTGTTTAATTCTAAAATTAACGTTGGTCACTCCCACCAACATGCTTACGCTGCACGAAGAACCTACAAGAACTCCACCTCAATGAGTACAGTGGGCCTACTGGGTAACATAGAAGTAACATCCCACTTACCTGGGACTGTTGTGGTACTCATCCCAGATGATTACTATGGGTATGTCGAGTCTAACAGAGTCTATCCCAACCATGGGCCTATAGGATCACATAGAGCCACTTCCCACCTTGTCTATATTGAGATACTCTTCCACACCGTGTACCATGGGTCTTCCAAGTCACAAAAAGTCACTCCCCGCCATGGGCCTACTGGGTTACATGGATCTGATTCCCACTAATCCATCATAGCTAATCCACACGAGGTCGCTTTTCACTAGTATTGCGGTCTCATCCAACCGTAGGGTTTCTGGACGTAGCAAGCTTGATCTTGGGAGATCCAGTCCCAATGATATTATTTGTAAATAAAATTCTATGAAATCCTCCCTAGATTATACCAAATATCATTCTAGTCATGAGGGTTCCAACGCCACAAATGTCTTGTCAACCGGACACACGGTTTGCATGTTATTTGTGTTTTAGTAAAACAGGGGCCAGTTGCGTCTGGCCCAATTCCAACCCAGTCGGGCCAACCTGACCTACTCGACACAGGGGCCCCACATGCCCCAATTTTATTCGAATGACCCAATGTGGAACGATTCTTGTCTTGGTCTGTCCGGTCCGGCCTGTCCAGTGGGCCAGTCCTATTTGTCCTTGCTGGACTCGACTCGGTTTGGCTGAGGGTCAATCCTACAGGGTTGCTCGCCCGGAAGGGGAGGGATTGGCTTGCTGGACGCCGGTCCGACTCATTGGAATGGGTCACCCCGTACCTAGCCCGTCTAGGGTTGGCCCTATCTGGCCAGGACACGGTAGGAGGTCGCGTCCGCCTCCAACCCCGCTAGTCTCCACATGCCCTCCTCCTCTATCCCAGATGCACAACGTGGTCGGGGCGCTACCATGCGACCAACCTTCCACAAGCGGTAAGGGGACTGTGTACCCTAAGAATCTTGGCTTGCGGCTAGGGGTTGTTCCACCGATATAGCTGATGTGCCACATCCTTCCACCAGCCACCATCCCGGGTGGCACTCCTCCCACTGCGCCACGACCTAAGCTGGTTGCAACTGCCTTCACCGGCGCACCGTCATGGCGCACCGTCGTGGCGCACCGTTGAGTCCTTCTGTAGATCACTGAGTCCACACCAGTGGTCCGTTCTTCGCATTTTCAGCTCCTCCGGCCTCCGTGGGGGTGTCAGCATCCCTGTGAAGGCCTCAAATCCACTTTTCCACCATTTCAAAAACTTGATGACAAAGAACGCACAAGTGGAGGGGCTAGGGTCTTTTTTGTGTCATCCCACACCCTCTGTGTTAGAATTTAAAAATATAGGTAGGTTTAGGTATGATGTTCTATAAAAAAATAACATTTAAATCCTAGTAAACAATTCCCCCAAGAATAGGAACCCTCCCGCATTGACGAGCGATCTGTGGGTCAACCTAATCGTGGGTTGACCCACGTTCATCATTTTAGAATGAATAATGGGAAAACCTAAAATAAATTAAACCCATACCTCGATTGATGTTCTTTGCTGGAGCGTTATGTCCACGTGGATTTAGGTTCTGATCAAATCCATCGGCATTCATGTATCACTGATCTCATTCTTCATCAATGTCATTAGTTGTTCTTAGGTATTCAACATTCGTTTTAGGAGAGATTTCTTGTCATAAGTTTAAATAGCCAATTTCCACAGTTTAATTATAATTTTTCTAACTCCTTAACCTATTAGAAAACACATCACATCATTACAGTTATGCTGCATCATCATGTTTTTACACTATTTAATTTATGAAACAACATATATGTTATGCACTATTTATTACGTCATTATGCTACAAATTTACAATAAATTAATGGTATTCCTTTAATACGCCCCATCATTGCACTACAACACTACCATATGCCAGCCCAAAATTTTTAAAGTAAAAACAAAAAATCTTTTAAGTTATTTTATTTTTTTCAAAAATTCCAAAAATTAACACTTCTATCTAACCCTTACAGGTCGACGTTAGGTCATTTATAAGAGAATCCAGGAATTCTAAGTTCAAAAGTGCCATCAGATTTTTGAGTTGAGTACCTGTTCAAAAGTAAGAAAAATCCTCTTGCATGTTTAATTAAACAAAATTAAAAAAGATCAAAATTCCATTTCGGGATCACTAGGCCTCAGAATCACGTGCCATAAAAGTGTCTTGTCTTGAAAGAAATAAATACAATGAAAAACAATATATGAAAATTCAAGGACATTACATTCTCCCCCCATAGTTATTTACATCCCTAAAATCCAAAATAACGGATAATCAGAAAATGGGGGTAGTTATCACAACTATGAGCCTCCTACTCCTATTTTCTCTCCTGTAAATTCCCAGGCTACCACCAAACGTGCACCAGAGGAATCAACCATCCATGAAGTACCCACTTCTGTCGATACTCTATCACTATCGGGAACTTAAAAAACATCACCCCATCGTTAATATCCATCTCACCCTAGTAGATGACATGCGATGGATCATGAACGTACTTTATCAGCTAGGAAACATGGAAAACATCATGAACTCGGTGCATCTGTGGGGGAAGAGATAGGTGGTACGCCACCTCTCCAACTCTGATATGAATCTGAAAAGGTTTGATAAACCTCAGAGATAACATTCCACCCTAGCCATATCTATGAAATCCCCATTAGAGTGAGACCCGAAGGAACACATGGTCTCCCTACTTGAACTGCAAGGGTCTCCATCTACTTTAAGAATATGATTTCTACCTACTCTGTTCAGTCCTTATCTACTCCTGGATGATCTGCACTTTCTTAGTGGTAGCCCGTACTAACACTGGACCCATGAGTGCTGACTCCTCTAGGTTTTTCCAACATAGAGTTGATCTGCAAGTCCACCAATAAAAGACCTCAAATGGTTCCATGCCAATGGTGGAGCGATCAATATTTTTGTATGTAAACTACACCAATAGTAGGTGGTTCTGCAAACTGTGAACAAAATCCAGAACACAAGAACAAATCATTTCCTCCATGTTCTGCATGGTTTGTTCTGTCTGACCATCTATCTGAGGGTGAAAGGTTTCGTTGAAGCGTAGCTGAGGCCCAAAAGACTCTTGAAATCCTTTCTATAACCAGGATGTAAAGTGATAATCATTATCTAAGAAGATTGAATAAGGCAAATAGTTTACCCGCACCATCTCCTAGACGTAGATGCGGCCCAATCCCTCTACTGATCCCTGATCATGGATGGGTAGGAAGTGAGCCAACATGGTGAGTTGGTCAACAATCACCCAGATAGAATCATATCCTCTGGACGTGTATGGTAACCCTCTCAGAATTTCCATTGATATTCCATCCCATTTCTACTCTAGTACCTCAAGTGGATATTCCATGCCTACTGAAACCCGATGATCAGCCTTTACATGATGACATCTGAGGCATCATGAAACAAACTTTATCATCGCTTTCTTCATCCCTGGCTTCCAGTGCTGATGTCGGATGTCATATTACATCTTTTCCACACTAGTATGTATCATCATAGGGGATTTATGAGACTAACTAAACACATCCACCTGAAACATCACTAGTACTAAGGTTTTTCCTCTAAAAAGAATGATGTGTTGGACACCTATCAAAAATCTAACAGGAGCTTGTCCTGAGGAAAACTGAGCACTTTAGTCCTCACATTCAACATCCACAAGTTGTGCCTCCATGAATTGATATAATAGTGGATGAGTGATAGTCATCAACTATAGGTAAGATGCTCCATCATCCTTGAAGAAGGATATCTTCATTGTGGCAAGTTTCTCCATCACCTCACTCAGCAGTTGTAAACTGGACCACCTTCTCAGCACATATTCCACCACATTCCTCTTCCCAAAATTATATATTATCTCTAAGTCATATTCTAGGAGGGACTCTATACAGCTCTATTATCTCAGGTTTAGGTCCTTCGGGGAGATGATATACCTGAGAATCTTGTGGTCGGAGTAAACTGTAATCTGCTCACCCATCAAGTAGTGCGACCACATCTTCAAGGGAATGACCACTACTTCTAACTCTAGTTCATGGGTCACTTAATTATGGTTATGCTACCTTGGCTGTCGTGAGCTGTAGAGGATCAATTCTCTGTCCCGCATCAAGACACAACTCAATACCATCCATGATTCATCAAATAAGACTACATACCCAACACCCTCTTCTGGTAGTATAAAGATGGGGGAACTCGTCAGTCTTGGCCTCAGCTCATGGAAAATTTTCTAGCACTTCTCTATCCACAAGAAAGGGTTATACCATCTTTTTCAAAGATGATAAAGGTTTTTCTAGTCTAGAAATTTCGGGAACGAACCTCTTGTAGTATCCAGACATCCCCATTAAAAACTTTGCACCTCATTCACACTCCTGGGTGGCTCCCAAGCAAGAACTACCTCTATCATCACCGAATCCACTTCAACTCCAGCCTTCAAGATAACATGTACCAAAATGTGGACCTCCAGTATCTATAATTGGAAATTTGAGATCTTACTATAATTTTGGTACTCTTGAAGTGTATCTAGGACTATCTGCAGGTGTGTAGCGTGCTCCTCTCTGACAGCAAGTACACAAACCTGTCATCAATGAAGAGCACCACAAAATGATTGAGGTAAGACTAGAAGATTTTTTTTATCAGTCCCATGAACACTTTAGGGGATTTTTACCACCGAAAGGAATCATGAAAAACAAATAGTGTTCATACAAGATGTAAATGATATCTTCGGTACATCCTCATCACATACCCGAAGTTGATGATATCGAGACATGATGTCAATCATCCAGAACCATCTCGCTCCCTTCAACTGATCAATGAGGTCATCAATCCTCGACAGTGGATACTTGTTCTTCAATGTCACATGGTTCAGGTGCTGGAATTCCACGTAAAACCTCAAAATCCCATGTTCCTTCATGATAGACAATATTGGGACTACCCATGGTGAAACTTTGGGACTTACAAACCAAATATTCTGCAAGTCCTCTACCTATACCCTCAAATTATGCATATATGCGAGAGCCATCCGATATGACCGTGTGGATATCGGTGCCATCTCGGGGTATAGGATGATGAATTGGTCTACCTCCCAAGGAGAAGGTAGTCTTGGAATATTCTTGGAAAAAAATATTCATACTCAACCACAACTACAAGAATGCTCGAACCCCTCTCATCTACCTCACTGAGGGTGGGGATAGCCAACTAGTGAGTGATCAGTTTCACCCTCCACCAATAAAGTATGTTCTGTGCGGCAAAAGTTTCCTTCTCTTTGGTGAAGGGAATCCCAAACCCATCCTTGCGGACACACTGAAATATACATCTAAAACAGTTGATATGGGTATGGACTGGGGATAACCATTCCATACCCAATATTATGTTGTAAGTAATCGATGCTACTACTAAGAGATCCCAGCTGAAGATCTCACCTCTAAGAGTAAGCTCTCACTACCGGCACCAATGTGCAATCATCAAATCCCATAGAGTATGAGTCTCTAGTCATAAGGATCATGCCAAAGGCTCCACCGGGATCTCCGAGCTTCGAATGAGAGATGTGGAAAGGAATGAGTGACTATCACTTATATATATAAAAGCTTCAGATATGGTGAAGAAGACATAGATCATACATCTAATCATCTCTGGAGTTCCGTAGTCATAAGCCTCCGCTTCCTGAAGCTGAGATCACCGATTCCCACCTACTCCCTGAGGTCAGGGTCTGCCAACTGGTGGTGATTTCGGTAGTACCTATAACATTCTCCCACAACATAATGCTTGGCCTTATCTCATCCCACTTCTTTCGCCTTGTGGACCTCCTTGCTTGAACCACTACCTCTGCCTTGGAGGTCCCTCAACCATCTGAGGATCTTCTGTATGGTGGGTCGGTCAGTCATGAGCCATGTGTCTCTACACACCACATGTGTAGAAATTTATGGCTCCTTGATGAGCCCCTCTAGTATAGGATCCCCACATGGCCAACCCAAAGTCAGGGGGTTGCCTCCAAAAAGACTTGGCCTTCTTGGGCCCCATTGATTGCAGTTTGCTACTTACAAATGAAGACTGTATAACTTAATGTCTGCTGGTGGATCTAGTTGTCGGCACCTTATCCGCCAGGAAGGTCTCTACAAGAAGGTATTTCTCCATCACCCTAGCCTAATTAGGGATGATGAGAGACACCATCAATGCCCTGATCTCCTGTTAGAGTCACAGCTCAAAGGATCATGCCTTGAAGAAACGGTCACACACTATATAGATAGTGTAACATGAAATCTCGGTAAATCTTTTTTATTACTCAACCACCATCAGCTACCCTGGTATAGGTGAATTATCTCGTGAATTCACATAGAGTGAAAAGTCATTGGGAAAAAAACTTCCCAAAAAATGCACTTGAAGTCACTCTAGGTGAGGGTATCCTTATCATGTGTCTGGATGGTCAACATTCAATATATTCTTACTGGGACCTAAATATTTCTTGCAGCTAAGATCACCATCTGGTCGAGTAGCATCGTCACTAAGAGGAATACCTGCATCACTGCCTCCAACCAGTTCTCACGGCCAAAGGATATTCCTTTCCCATGAACCTAGGAGGTCTCTGTCTCTGAAACTCTGGAAAGGCACTGATTCTGTATACATCCTCTTCCGGTAATGCTGGTAGTAACTACTGATCAATGGGTTGTTGCAACAATGGTCGACCAACTGGCGGGGCAATCTCTAGCACTGTCTCCTGATCCAATTCCTCATCTGTAGAAAGGATATCCACACGATCATGTTTCTGAAGCCTAGATGGATGTCTGTGTGGAAGAATCCTAAAATAGATCATGTTCTACCAAAATTAGAAGATAATACATTAGGAGACGAATCTTATTCAAGAATATTTTAAGGAGATACTTATTGAACTATTGTTTTTATGTATAGAGCTGAAAAGTAGGATTTAGTATCCTGGTGTATGGATACGTCGGTTGCCGCATCAACACTAGACTGGCCAAATCAAAATGTCGAACTCAAAACATTCATCACTATTGTACAAAAACAAAACAAAAGAATCTCAGTCCTTGAGGTAGAAAAGACCACACTATGATGCCACTTTTTCATGACTCATCCCCTAGGACCCGTGCTGTGACACCCTCGATCCCACCTCCTAAATTCTAGATGTTGGAGACTAGAAGTGAAGGTGTCAACCTTATTGTGGGAGTAATTTTCCTGTGTAACTGATCACACACACACACAGCCATGTCAAAAAACTGGAATGAAGAACAAGCATGCCATTATAAATAACCAATGAGTACAAGTACAACTGAAAGTCAAATGGGACGGAATACAAACCCAACAAAAGACTAAATGAAAAATAGTAAAGTAGAAAACAAACTATGGATTGACATCCATTGAGAACCCCACCTGATGGGTAAGTTTGGTGTAGCTTCTGGAAGCTGTAGAAGTGCTTCCTGCCTTCCTGGTCCCACTAGGCACCTTAGGGTCCTAGGCTACTAGGTCCTCCATCAAGGCGTCGATCATCTGCACTAGACGCAACACATACTAGTGAAGCCCGTGTAGGGGTGAGTAACAAAATACTAAGTAGGGACCCAAAAACAATAAGGAAATACTAAAATGAAATACCAAAAACAAATCATGATGCCTGATCATGAAGCCAGACATCTCACACCTAGTATAGTCTAGAGTGGGAAAGTAAAATCATCACTCGTATCATCGAACACCTATCCTACTAGAGAACACCTCCTCAATGAGTACAGTGGGAATGCTGGGTAAGACTTAAGCCACATCCCTCTAACCATGGACTGATGTGGTACTCATCCCTATAACGACCCATACTTTACATACATTGTTAATACTTCAAAATTGAAGCACACTTATTACAACATATGACAAAACCACAAAGGACTGTATAGGTATAGTGTCTTTAGAAACTGGGAAACATAAACAACTGGTTCATAAATCTTCTACAGTGTCTCCCATTTATTTCATCATATATAGGGTCCCTTTTAGCATATTCTACTTAATATCCATCTTCCTGACCTGGGGAAAAGAAAGCATAAAAGGGTGAGCTCAAATGCTCAGCAAGGGCAAATAAAGGAAATAAAAATCATATCATATCTTTTTGAAAATCAAAACCTGCAAAAGAGATCATAATATCTTATCATGGAATAAATCATAGAAGTGAAATTGAGATCCCCATAATCAAAACATAAAACTTGAAACTTTGTGGCATGCACACATAATCAGAGAGAATCATTTCTTGTTAGTCAAGACTCATTGCCAAGACTATCTTAGTGGACAAAGTCCCTTTCTGAATCGAGTAACCCTCGTTTCAGTCCTGTTTCAATGAACCGGTATAACCTACCATTCCAGCCATGTCTATCTCATGAGATATAAAATCTTTACCCAATGCATTGGAGGGAAATATAGGTCCCACCCATCTTATAATGAATCCTTTCTTATGTGTCCCACATAATCATAAATCATACATCATCTCATAACACATGTAATAAAAATGTGATTCTTGAAACATCATGACATCATAAAACAAACCATATAAGATAAAGGAATTCATAAAAATATTTCCATCACAACATAATCAAACCAATGTAATAATAGGGATAAAAACATAACCCTTTGATTATCTTAGATGGAAAATAATTTTGATAAAATACTTGAACTCCATTCTTGAGGAAAATATCCTTTCTTATTCAAAAACATTTTTCCTTTCATAACATGTCATACGACTTTAAAATAAAAGAGGTTGATTAAAAATAAACTTGAAAACTTGTAAAGGAAGCTTCTTGGAAATAATGTTTTAAAAATCCATTCATGCCGTATAAGTTAAAAAAAACATTCTTCGTACTTTTGTCTGAAAAGTCAAAAAAACCTCGTACGAAAAACGACAAAAGATTCCTTTCATATCTTTTACTAAAAACTTACCGAAGGGTAAAATTGGATTTAAACTATTGTAAGTGGATGGAAACAATATTACATATTGAGTTAACATTGATGTGGATGATAAAATACACCCCAGTAATTGCCAAAGTAAAAACAATCTCGGATAAAAATGAGATTGTGATGTTTTCCTTACCTTAGGTCCAATTTGCTTTGTACGTGTCCGAAGCTCCTGTATAATGGATTAAATAATGTTATTGACTTATTCCAGAATCATATATATTGATATGATATCATATATGGTCATATTCTTAGCTTCTTGATAGTAATATTTCATTGTTACTTGTTACTCGGGTCTTTATTGCCTTTTGTTCTTATGCGTGTTTTGCCGAATACATTCTTATTCTTCTTTTAAGGTTATAGATACCTTATATCCAGAATGGTATTAGTGTAACATATATCATATTTATTCATTCAATTTATATAATTACTATGTAATGATGATCATGTAGAACGAGTCGCATCACATCGTGGAGACTGTATTCCGTACGTACGCACGAGTGATGATATCGTTCCTATGATCGTGGAACTGTATTGGAGTATATATATATTATTTCAGTATCAATATTACTTTATAATAATCAGAAATATTTACTCATTACACCATTATACCCATCCTTGTAAAGTGATGGTGGAAAATAGGTTACACCACGGCGTGGAGACGGTATTCCGTACGTATGCACGCGTGGTGATTTCATTTTTCCGTAGGATGGATAGAAGGTGAATTAGGGTTGTTTCATATTTATAATAACATTTCAGTATGTAATTAATACTGATGTTATTACTTTATCATGAAACAACTAAAGAAGAAGAAGTTGAAGAAGGAAGAAATTGAAAAGATCGGTAATGGATATTACCTCTTCTTTGGAACGCCTCTTTGAATCCTCCACTTAGGGAACTAAGATTGGTCTTTGAAGAAGACCATGACCTCTAGGATTATTCTAGGGAAGTGGAGAGGAGAAGATGTCAGGGTTTGGCCGATCTTGAGTGCTAAAATTGGTGTGAGGAGGAGGGGGAGGAGGTGCCCTTTTATAAGGGAGGAGAGGGGCACCTTAGGAATATCTCAAAATATTATTTTATATTAAAGTCAAAATCGGTTTATAATGGTTCAAAAGGGTCTTATTTAGAAGCTAAAGTGGGGATGGGTCTAAATCCTATCAACCAATAGGATTTAGACAAGTTTAGGGTATTATTTTAACCTTATCAATTAGATTTAACTCTAAGTTAAATAATTTAACTTTTACCGTGTCTTTTTGTTTCCTTTAACTATATGGTTAATACACTTACTATAACAAGCCAAACGAACCCCAAATTGTTTATTATTAATATATATATCATTATCTAAGTCATTTGGCCGAACCTTAGATTTTTAGGAATAAAATAACAATTAATAATATAATATTTGATTTAAAAACTATTTTGTGTCAATTTTGACACTATTTGATATATGATTTTTGTGAAAGTCATAACAGAATTATATGTTCAAACAAAGTTGCTTAAATCACCACTAATATATCATAGTAACCTAGAAAATTAGTGGAATTCATAAAAAGTCTCAAATTACATTCATTTGAGCATTTATAACATCAATTATGTTAATATTTCCTTAAAAGGGTAATTACTGCATCATCGTTGTGTCATAAATAAATTAATTTATTTAAAGTATAAAAATTATAAATAAAATATCATTATGTAGGAAATAGTTTTATATTTCTAATGAATATTTATAGTCGAATTTATCTTATGTATAACCCCATATTAAAAATGATTTACTTATTAAACATTGATTTTAACTATTTTAACCCTTCTTTAAATAAATTAATAATAAATGTCCTAATCTAACTCAAGTGGGCCTAAATGGTCATATTTTATTCCTAAGTTTGTTTTTGGTCGAATTAAACTTATCCAATAGAATTAGGACATGTGTTAGGGTAATAGTAATATCATTTGTACCCTTAGTTACCCTATTTACTATTAACCGCGGTAAAAAAAGTAAAAAGTTACTATTCGCCAAAAAATTATTTTTATCTCATTGAACCACATTTTACTTACTGATATCAACCTTGTCTATCGGATTTTCAAAATTCTATTCACAGAAGTGGTAAAATTAAGTTTTATGCAAAATTCAGTTTTTAACTTACCACTTAGTGGTTTCACTATTCATCAAAAATTGAAAGTTTTCAGAAAAATACCAAAATTTCACCCTAGGCTAATTTCGGTATTCCGAATCCAAAAATGAAGTCCATTTTGAAAAATAAAATTTATAAAATTTCAAAAAGTGGTTATTATTATTCATAACGGCTAGTTTTAATAATATTTTAATAGCATATCGTTGTTTAGTGAAACTCGGTATTGCGTACGACGCAAGCTATCGAGGAAGGTCGCGATTGCGTGTAATGCAAGGCAAGTCAAGGATGTGTGTTCTGCAAGATCCTTTTGGTGTAGCGTACAACACAAGACATTAGTGAAATAAAAAAGAATATTTTTCATAAAATCTCGGGCTGTTACATTCTACCCCCCTTAAAATGAATTTCGCCCTCGAAATTTGTCGGGGTTATAAATGGTTTACTATTCGAAAGCTTCTTTAGTAGAAACCCACATCGTAAAAAGGAATACCAAAACTTGGCTTTAAAAACTAAAGTATGAAATGTAACGATTATCCAAATAAACTAATCACTGGGTTTCCACATAGGTGAAAATATGGATATGGAAGAGAAATCTAACCATCATGTTCTGATGGAGAGTGGTAGAGAACATGGCTATGGAAAATCCAGTAATCACAAATCCATAAATTTGTGACGATCTAAGGTACCATCTGATTCATCAGATATAAGATCACTAGGACAACATTTTTGGTTTTCAAGATCATTTCCCTAAAGTTGAAAATTTGAATTAGAATAAATACTTTCTCTATTTTGGTACAATCTCACTGTTGTTCATGCCTTGAACAACTTCCACTTCATCTCTTAAATAAATGAAGTTGAATTTGTTATTCGTGAAGTGTTAGTATGACAGGTCATTCCATCTGTCTCAAACAAAAGGTTAGAAAAAATTATATACATAAGTCGATATATAGTGAGATTAATCACATATGGTTCCTAAAATGGACTTATACTTCATATATCATACTGCTTAATATAATAAAACTAGTTTCTACTAAACAGGGACTTCCTGTAGGCCAGTGGTAGGCGATAAAGTCCAGTTGCACTTCGGTTGTGGGTTCGATTCCCACAGCCTTGTCCGAAGCGATGGGTTGTCGCCCGTCCTGCAGGTTGTCCTTTTTCTAAAACTATATTACTATAACATCCCATCAATAATATCGAAAAAAATGCTATCCTTAAACAATACTAACTTATGTCCAACATAATCCATTCCAATCTTTAGGCTTATCCATAATACTGCAGTCCACTCTCATAACATAGTGAAAACGATTACCAGAGATTTAATACCATCGTTGATCCCCATATATCATAAGATATATCTTGTTGGTCACATTCCAAACATTCAAAGTCCTTAATCTTGTACTCTCTTGAATACCCATTGAACCTTATTGAAAACATGAATTCTATTAAAAGTTAACTCTTTCCACATACCAAAATCCTCAAAATTCTATATACTCAAACCATGATATCACTTAGTCCTTATATCAATCATGAGCTCATGAATACTATTAAACATTTCATTTTCTCGTTTTCCCTTCATTATGCGCATATCATCTTATTTCCAAAAAATATCTCAATCACTTTGAATACCACATCAATAAATATTGCAATACTCAATGATACAACATTATTTTGGAATCCCATTACATAAACACTTAATCATTCCACCACATCATTATCATATTCAACATCGCCAATAGTGATCACATGTGACTTCCCTTTGTCCTTTGACTTAAGTGGTTGCTCACGTTGATCATCACTAACCCTTGGATTAGGGCATTTATTGGCATAATGTCCCATTTCCTTGCACTTGAAGTATTGAAGTGTCGGTGGTGCATTCTCTGCAGTGTTTTCTTTGTTCACATCATTAGAAACCCTTTTTCCATTACTTCGACACTCAGCTACTTGATGACCTTCTTTTCCACACTTAAAACATTTTCTAGTCCCTTTAAGACAATCTCCACCATGCTTCTTTCCACACTTTGAGCATAAGGAAACATTCATTTTCTTTTCACCATTATTCTGAGATTTCTCCTTGAACTCCATCTTTCGTTTCTTGTCAATACCATGAGATTGATATGTAACACCAACTTCCATTTCTACCTTGATAGCACAACGCACAATTTCTTCATAGCTACTGAAGTCTCTTATAGCTAATGCCCTTCGAAGACTTGGTTTTAAGCCACTGAAAAATCGATCAACTTTACATTCAGGTTGGATGATAATGCCAGATGCATACCTTTCAAGTCTTGTAAAATTCGCATCATATATACCAACAGATTCATCATCCTTTTGATTTAGTTCAAGAAACTCCTTCTCCATCTTTGTTCGAAGAATACGAGTGAAGTACTTACTGAAAAACAAGTTCTTGAACTCATCCCATTCCGTGGACTCAATTTCATCTCTTGGCCTCGTATTCTTGATAAGATTCCACCATTGATCATCTTCACCTTCCAAACGATATACTGCTAAGATGACTTTATCATGTTCAGAATATTGAAGAACTGAAAATATCTTTTCAGTGGTACTGATCCATTGTTCAGCAACAAGTGGATCAGAAGACCCACTGAAAGAAGGTGGACGTTGCCTCATGAAGGACTCAATAGAATATTGTTCCCTTCTCTGATCATTTGGAAGTCCAGAATGATTCATAGCTTGTGTAAGTATAGCAATAAGATTTTGCACTCCATCTCCCATAACATTTGTTTGTTCAGGAGGGCAATCATTGCATTGTCCATTGCATTGATCAACACGGTTCCTTCGGGTTCCAGCCATCGTCTAAAACCCAAAAGAATAGTGTGAGAGGAAAAAATCATGCTAGGGAAAACAACATAATAAAGGGGGAGTACCTTCAATATCTAACATCTTACGTTTAATTCTATGATTGTTAGCGTAGTTCTAGTACTATAACCTATACGTATACTTAACCTTAGGGACATCCCTAGACATACCTTAGAAATATCTCTAGGGATCTCACTAAAGTTCTCGCATCCTAGTTTCCAAAGGTTGACTATACCTTTCCTCTGATACCAACTATAACAACCCATACTTTACATACATTGCTAATACTTCAAAATTGAAGCACACTTATTACAACATATGACAAAACCACAAAGGACCGTATAGGTATAGTGTCTTTAGAAACTGGGAAACATAAACAACTGGTTCATAAATCTTCTACAGTGTCTCCCATTTATTTCATCATATCTAGGGTCCCTTTTAGAATATTCTACTTAATATCCATCTTCCTGACCTGGGGAAAAGAAAACATAAAAGGGTGAGCTCAAATGCTCAGCAAGGGAAAATAAAGGAAATAAAAATCATATCATATCTTTTTGAAAATCAAAACCTTCAAAAGAGATCATAATATCTTATCATGGAATAAATCATAGAAGTGAAAATGAGATCCCCATAATCATAACATAAAACTTGAAACTTTGTGGCATGCACACATAATCATAGAGAATCATTTCTTGTTAGTCAAGACTCATTTCCAAGACTATCTTAGTGGACAAAGTCCCTTTCTGAATCGAGTAACCCTCGTTTCAGTACTGTTTCACTGAACCGGTATAACCTACCATTCCAGCCATGTCTATCTCATGAGATATAAAATCTTTACCCAATGCATTGGAGGGAGATATAGGTCCCACCCATCTTATAATGAATCCTTTCTTATGTGTGCCACATAATCATAAATCATACATCATCGCATAACACATGTAACAAAAATGGGATTCTTGAAACATCATGACATCATAAAACAAACCATATAAGATAAAGGAATTCATAAAAATATTTCCATCACAACATAATCAAACCAATGTAATAATAGGGATAAAAACAGAACCCTTTTATTATCTTAGATGGAAAATAATTTTGATAAAATACTTGGACTCCATTCTTGAGGAAAATATCCTTTCTTATTCAAAATTTTTTTTCCTTTCATAACATGTCATACGACTTTAAAATAAAAGAGGTTGATAAAAAATAAACTTGAAAACTTGTAAAGGAAGCTTCTTGGAAATAATGTTTTAAAAATCCATTCATGCCGTATAAGTTAAAAAAACATTCTTCGTACTTTTGTCGGAAAAGTCAAAAAAATACCTCGTACGAAAAACGACAAAAGATTCCTTTCATATATTTTACTAAAAACTCACCGAAGGGTAAAATTGGATTTAAACTATTGTAAGTGGATTGAAACAATATTACATATTGAGTTAACATGGATGTGGATGATAAAATACACCCCAGTAAATTCCAAAGTAAAAACAATCTCGGATAAAAATGAGATTGTGATATTTTCCTTACCTTCGGTCCAATTTGCTTTGTACGTGTCCGAAGCTCCTGTATAATGGTTTAAATAATGTTATTGACTTATTCCATAATCATATATATTGATATGATATCATATATGGTCATATTCTTAGCTTCTTGATAGTAATATTTCATTGTTACTTGTTACTCGGGTCTTTATTTCCTTTTGTTCTTATGCGTGTTTTGCCGAATACATTCTTATTCTTCTTTTAAGGTTATAGATACCTTATATCCAGAATGTTATTAGTGTAACATATATCATATTTATTCATTCAATTTATATAATTACTATGTAATGATGATCATGTAGAACGAGTCGCATCACATCGTGGAGACGGTATTCCGTACGTACGCACGAGTGATGATATCGTTCCTATGATCGTGGAACTGTATTGGAGTATATATATATTATTTCAGTATCAATATTACTTTATAATAATCATAAATAGTTACTCATTACACCATTATACCCATCCTTGTAAAGTGATGGTGGAAAATAGGTTACACCACGGCGTGGAGACGGTATTCCGTACGTACGCACGCGCGGTGATTTCATTTTTCCGTAGGATGGATAGAAAGTGAATTAGGGTTGTTTCATATTTATAATAACATATCAGTATGTAAGTAATACTGATGTTATTACTTTATCATGAAACAACTAAAGAAGAAGAAGCTGAAGAAGAAAGAAATTGAAAAGATCGGTAATGGATATTACCTCTTCTTTGGAACGCCTCTTTGAATCCTCCACTTAGGGAACTAAGATTGGTCTTTGAAGAAGACCAGGACCTCTAGGATTATTCTAGGGAAGTGGAGAGGAGAAAATGGCAGGGGTTGGCCGAGCTTGAGTGCTCAAATTGGTGTGAGGAGGAGGGGAAGGAGGTGCCCTTTTATAAGGGAGGAGAGGGGCACCTTAGGAATATCTCAAAATATTATTTTATATTAAAGTCAAAACCGGTTTATAATGGTTCCAAAGGGTCTTATTTCGAAGCTAAAGTGGGGATGGTTCGAAATCCTATCAACCAATAGGATTTAGACAAGTTTAGGGTATTATTTTAACCTTATCAATTAGATTTAACTCTAAGTTAAATAATTTAACTTTTACCGTGTCTTTTTGTTTTCTTTCACTATATGGTTAATACACTTACTATAACAAGCCAAACGAACCCCAAATTGTTTATTATTAATATATATATCATTATCTATGTCATTTGGCCGAACCTTATATTTTTATGAATAAAATAACAATTAATAATATAATATTTTATTTAAAAACTATTTTGTGCCAATTTTGACACTATTTGATATATGATTTTTGTGAAAGTCATAAAAGAATTATATGTTCGAACCAAGTTGATTAAATCAACACTAATATATCATAGTAACCTAAAAAATTAGTGGAATTCATAAAAAGTCTCAAATTGCATTCATTTGATCATTTATAACATCAATTATGTTAATATTTCCTTAAAAGGGTAATTACTGCATCATCGTTGTGTCATAAATAAAATAATTTATTTAAAGTCTAAAAATTATAAATAAAATATCATTATGTAGGAAATATTTTTAAATTTCTAATGAATATTTATAGTCGAATTTATCTTATGTATAACCACATATTAAAAATTATTTACTTATTAAACTTTGATTTTAACTATTTTAACCCTTCTTCAAATAAATTAATAATAAATGTCCTAATCTAACCCAAGTGGGCCTAAATGGTCATATTGTATTCCTAAGTTTGTTTTTGGTCGAATTAATCTTATCCAATAGAATTAGGACATGTGTTAGGGTAATAATAATATAATTTTTACCCTTAGTTACCCTATTTACTATTAACCGCGGTAAAAAAAAGTAAAAAGTTATTATTCACCAAAAAATTATTTTTATCTCATTGAACCACATTTTACTTACTGATATCAACCGTGTCTGTCGTATTTTTGAAATTCCATTCATAGAAGCTGTAAAATTAAGTTTTATACAAAATTCAGTTTTTAACATACCACTTAGTGGTTTCACTATTCATGATAAAATTGAAAGTTTTCAGAAAAATACCAAAATTTCACCCTAGGCTAATTTCGGTATTCCGAATACAAAAATGAAGTCCATTTTGAAAAATAAAATTTATAAAATTTCAAAAAGTGGTTATTATTATTCATAACGGCTAGTTTTAATAATATTTTAATAGCATATCGTTGTTTAGTGAAACTCGGTATTGCGTACGACGCAAGCTATCGAGGAAGGTCGCGATTGCGTGTAATGCAAGGCAAGTCAAGGATGCATGTTGTGCAAGCTCCTTTTGGTGTAGCGTACAACACAAGACATTAGTGAAATAAAAGAGAATATTTTTCATAAAATCTCGGGCTGTTACAATCCTTATGAGTTTTGTGGGTATACTGAGTCACACAAAGTCGCCCCCACTGTGGGCCTACCAGGTCACACAGAGCCACTTCCCAACTTGTCCATACTGAGTTAATACTACCCATCATGTACCGTGGGTCTATTGAGTTACAAAAAGTCACTCCCCAACCTGGTACTACTGGGTCACATAGATCCACTTTCCACTCGGCCATCATAGATGATCCACACAGGGTTTCTTGTCAGTAGTCTTCTGGTCTCGAACAACCATAGGGTTTCTTCACATATCACACTTCATCTCGAGAGAATTTCATCCCAATAAATTATTCATGTTTAAACTTCCATGAAATACTACTTAGAGTATAAAAAATCTGCGTCATTTCAAGGGTCCTAGTGCCGAAAATGTCTCGTCAATCAGACACCTGATTTGCAAGTTATTGTCGTTTTATTAAAACAGGGGTCGGTTGCATCTCGACCCGATTTGACCTGACCAACCCGGCCCAGAGTCCCAACAGGAAACATTTTGATTCAACTGAACTGACCTGACCTAGTTCTAGTTTGGGTCCATCTATTCTAGTCTAAGCAGTGGGTCAGGCCCATTGGGCCATGCTGGACCCGGTCCGGTTTGGCCGAGGGACCAGCCTACTTGGTCGCCCAGTGACCCAGTCTCATCCAGCCCATCCTGAAGAGGTGTGTTTCGTTAGTTGAGCAGTGATCCAGCCCATTGGGGTATCCCACCCCCACCAGTATCACCTAGGATGGGTCCGGTCTGACCGGTACGCCACAAGCGGCCTTGTCCCCCACCTACCTTGTGTGTCGTTGCGGGGCCGCCTCCTCTATCCTGGTTGTACGACGTGTCCAGGGCGCGACCACATTGCCAAACAACTGGCTGGTCGGCCGTCCGTATGTGGTCAGGGGACCATGTGCCCCAAGAACCTCAACCCATAGCTGCGATCTGCTCCACCGATACGGCTGGCAGATCCTACCACGATGTCGTAGCCCAAGCCGATTGCGACTTCCATCATTGGTGCACCGCTACCCGCCCGAAACCTCCGCCATAGGCCACCATCTACAATCACTGTTTCCACTAACCGTTCCTTCTTCAGACCACCATTTGTATGTTCTTCATGCCATCTGCACCTCTGGCCTCTATGGGGGGTCACCTTCACAACGAAGGCCTAAAATCCACTTTGTCGCCATTTTGAAAACTCGATCACAAATAACATACAAGACAGGGGGGATTATTATTGTCATCCCACTCCATAAAAATTATAATTTCAAAACAGGGGACGTTGAGGGATGATTTTCAATCAAAAAATAATAATTAAATTTGGATACAAAAGTCCCTCGAGAAAAGGAACCCTCCCATTTTGACAAGAGATCTGCGGGTCAACTGATTTGTGGGTTGACATATGTTTGTTGTTTTAGAAGAAATAATGGGGAAAATTTTAATAAATAAAAAACACCTACATCGTTTGATGTTCATCACTAGAGTGTTTCGTCCATAAAGATTTATGTTTCGATCAAATCTATTGGTGTTCGTCACTCACCAGTCCAATTCTTCATCGATGGTATTAGCTGTTCGTGAATGTTTGATATTCGTCACTGGAGATATTTCTTGTCATAAGCTAGTCAGATCATTTCCAAGGTTTAATTCTCTTTTCTATAATGTGTTAACTTATTAAAAAGAAAACACGTCGCAACATTTCTGTTACGCTACGTTGTTGCATCATTTTGTTGTTTCATTTTTGAAATAGTTTTTCGTTTACGCTCCATTTAATGTATCATTATCCTACACATTTAAGAGCCATTAATGAGTTTCCTTTAATTCACCTTGTCATCCCACCAAAACACTTCCATAAACTCACCCAACAATTTCGAAAAACAAAATAAAAATATTTTACATTATTTTAATTTTTTCCTAAAAGTCTGAATATTAACTTTTCCTTCTGACCATTTTCGTTTGAAGTTAGGACCTTTCTAGGAGAATCTCTACATTTTGAGTTCAACGGCTCCCTCATATTTTTGATCTGAGAACTGGTTCAAACTTAAGAAAAATCCACTCTCACGTTTACTTAAAAAAACATAAAAAACATTCAAAATTCCATTCTGGGCTCACTGGGCCTTAGAATCACATACCGTCAAAGAGTCTTTTCACAAAATAATTCAATACAATTAAAAATATTGTATATAAATTCAAGGATATTACATTGATATTGATTTTTTGGTTACATTATTAATCTTATTTTAGAAGAATATCACTATTTTGGGAAACGTATATGATATTATGGTGTATTATTTGATCAATAAAGGTTTAATTATCTTTTAGAAGCGGATATGATTCTATTGTTCATTTATTTAGGTTCATATTTTTTTAGGAAATGGTTATAATATCTTAGAGATAATGTTATTAGGGGAATTTAACATTTGGTATGAGAAATTAAGAGTAATTGATGTTATCCAAAAATAAATATTAGATTTATCTTAGAATTTACATGAAATTTTACTTTCAATCTTAGTTAAGAATATTTCAAGGAATTCTAAGGATATTAATTTATTAAAAAATCTAAGTTGAAATTTGGATATTATTATTGAATTTTGTATATGAAATTATTCATCATCATACAGAGTTTTATCATTTTTTGGAATCATATTATCTTCTTATAACTATTTTGGATGTGGTTAATGTATGAAAATAAGAAAAATATATTATTATCTTTTTTGGAATTCCTGATCTATGGAAGTTGATTGTAGTTATTTAGGGATAACAAATTCATACTCACCATTTAGAGAAAAATATGAGTTTGCCTTTGAAATTTATTAATGGATGAAACTCTAATTTTCAAGTAAGTATATTTCCTTATCTTCTTAATATAGGTTGTAAACAAATTCCTCAACTTTAGGAAAATTATTTTGAAATATAAAAATTATCCATTTATATATCTAACAGAGAAATAAATAGCCTTTTAACCCTTTATAGATTTATGGTTTTGTTATGGTTAAATTTTTCATGAAAATGTTCTATGTCACTCTCTATCAATTTTTTTGGAATTATTTTTCCCTTCCATGACCATGTTTTCCTACCTAGAAACCAATTATGTGTTACTCCAAATAACCTTAACACCTTTGATTATTTATTTTAAAACTTATGTTTTAATGATTGTTTATACAATGTGGGATTTCAAAAAAGGTATTTTGAAAGGTCATTCTTTAATTACTAAGAATAATTTCAGATTGTGAGGTTGAAAATTATTAAGGTGGGAGAATTTAATATCCTGATATTTTAGAAAGAAACATTATGTTTGATAGTGCACAAGATATGCAACACTGAGTTTAAATGAACAGAGAAATAGTATTATATGGCCGTTATAACATAGATTTTAAATTTATGGGAATGAATAGTATTAAATAAATTATGAAATTTAAAATGGTCCTACTCATTAATAATTTAATAATTAATGCATTGAAGATTTAGCACAAAATTTTAGAAAAGAAATTTCATTCTTCAAATAATTTTTTTTAAATGATATTTATTGATTTTGTGAGAGAAAAATCTAATTAATTTTATAAATTTAAGAAATTTAATTTAATTTAATAAATAAAAAAATTAAATCATCATATCAAAATTATTTTATAGTATAAGTTTGAAATTTTTATGAAAATTTTGATTTTTCAATGAAGAGTGAAAAATAAAAAAAAATTAAAAAATTGTATTATCTTTTCATGTGTTTAGAAATTAATATTATATTTTATATTAGTTTTCAAATTTAATTTATTAATTTTGATTTATAAAATCTAATTATGGGTTTTAAATTTATTTTATACTTTAATTTCGTATAAAAATATTTTATGATTAAAAATGATTTTTTTCTTCCAAAAAACCAGTTTTCATTATATTTTGAGGATATAATTTTAAATTAAATGTTGAAACTTTTTTGTTTTGAATTTTGAAAAAATGGATTTGATATTTTTAATCATGAGGTCTGAATTTATTAAATATGTCACTTTTATTATTTCACAATATGACTTACAAACTTGGAAAATTTTGTTACAACAGTAAATGGTTAATTGAGTAATAAAGGAAAAAAATAATATCTTAAGGACTATAAAATGGCCATTATACTCACCCAAATATTATTGTATGATAAATTTTAACCCATAATCATTAAATTTTATAATATATGGCCTCTGGTTTTTATTTTTATGTGATTATAAATTTATTATATATTTTTGAAGTAAAGTAAAAAATGCCAGACATATATTTTTAATAACTACAACATTTTTAATATGGAGTTATTTTGAGAATATATGAGACTATGAATTTTAATTTGAAATATAAAATATTTATATTCATCATGGTAACTTATTTTTATTTTTTAGTGAACAAAAAATTAACTTAAATTATTATACAAATCTGATGTAGTAATTATTCAATTAATGGAAATATTAAATAAATATTATGAAAAAATTAAATTAATTATATTTTTTAGATAATTAATTTGATAAAATAAATTTATATATTAACATGAAATATTAAGGTGTTTATAATTTTTTTGGTTCAGATTATAAGTTTCATCTTGATTTTATTAATTTCAATGTAATTAATAGTCCTTAAAATTGATAGTATGAATATTTTATAGTAAATAATATTTTATTACATGAATAGAATTACTAAAAAAAATCCAGAAAACGTATAGTTATACATTTTATAATTTCATATATGATCTATCTATGGGTTATTTTTCATTTTATAGTAACTATATTAACCCTCATAGAGTAAAAATTCATGTTGTCATGGTATGAGTTAAAGGGATAAATATGTATTAAAATCCAAACGATATGGGTTAACATATAGCCAGAGATTTTATAAATTTAATTTAATTTTTTCCATTAGAAAAATAACCATATTAGGTTAAAAATTAATTAATTTGGAGCCAATTTTAATTGAAATTTAATTTATATTAATTTATTATTTTGGTAAATTCTAAGAGTGCATATCTCCCCTATTATAAAAGGGAACATCTTCATCTAATTTATTCAAACATCAAGGATATTATGTGTAAGAACACATTTCTTATTCTTGAGGTATGAGTTTCTTCCTTTCTCTTTTCCTTATGTGTTTTTGAGAAAATAAGGAAAATGGGGAAAAATCACTTTTTGGTGGGTACACGCCGTGTACTTTTCCACAGGCCATGTACTTTGGCCATGTGGGATGAGAACACAGGGTGTGTATCCAAGTGGGTGATAAAAGGTTTAAAAACCAACTACACGCTGTGTAGTGGGTATGTACACATCGTGTAGTCAGTCGGAAGGAAAATAGTAAGTCGTTGAAGGAAGCCACTAGCTGAGAGTCAGTACACGCCATGTACCCACAGATTACACGCCATGTACTCATGTCGACTGATGAACAGTGTCGTGGTGGAAAGAAGCTACCAAAGGAATAGTAAAAAAATGGAATGTACACGCCTTGTACTCAATAGTACATGTCGTGTAGTCTTTTTTTTCACTTAAAATGGGCAGTACCATCCACTATTCACAAAGAAGGCTTAGAACGCCGAAGGAGCTTGGGAGAGATGGTCGGAACTTAGAGGACCTCCTGACCGCACACTGGGAACCCGTTTTCTAAACCATTGATCTTGTTGGACGTGTACGGGTAATCCCTTCCTTCTCCATAAGCCGTTCTTACCAATTATTTCCCGAGGTGAAGTTATTTACGTTTGAATGGGATTTTATTTTACCTCAGATCAACATCATTATTGGACGATTCGAGGAGCGCCATTCGAGTATACCGATCAGAGGAGATCGAGGTAAGTGGCTTGGTGTTTAAATTCCAACTGTTGTACGTTTGTGTGTACCATTGTGCTACGAACCCATGTTGGGGTATTGTGTGGCTGAGGCCTTGGCTGTTTTGAATACCTAGAATTGTTTAAGTAATTAAATGTGATAATAAACTATTGTTTGGGATCATTGCTTGGATTCAGGACCACCCCGGGGGTTTGTTTCTCTGTTTATCCATTTGTCCAGGATATCCGAGGGTATGACATGTCTATATTATGCAATAATTTGGCCTTGAGAGGAATTGTATATAAATTTCATGTTTATGCTTTGGGCTCCACCCGATTACTTGAGCCTGAGGGCAGTGTTATTTTTAGCCTGAGGGCATGGTTCGTATAGCCAAAGGGCAAGGTACTGCTTATCCTGAGGGCAATGTTCTATTCCACCTGAGGGAAACGCTTCTTATGCCGGAGGGTGGTGACTTATATGCCAGATGGCGACACTTTGTATGCCTGAGGGAAAGCCTGAGGGCGTGGTTTTACTATATTAGCCTGAGGAAAAGATTTGGATTGGCCTGAGAGCTTGGTTCTGATCAGTACAAAATGATATTAAATTAAATGGTTAAAAGAAAAATGTCAAGGAAACTGGTAGTGATAGTTACTTTTGATTACTTACTGGTTTACTGCATTTACTTTTGCACACTGTAGTTGCATATTTTCACACAGTTGGGCACGAGCCTTTGGTGGGTGCCTACTGGTATTTATTTCTCACACCATGTTTGGGACATGTCTTTGGCCCAAACAAACTATGTTTCTACAGGTGTGGATAAGTGAAAGGGTCTCTATACAGGTACATGATTGTTCAGAGGAGTAGGAGAGCATGGGACTGAGCTTAGGCTTGCGATGCTGCTAAGTTCCTGTTCCACTGTTTTGTTTTTCTTTGTTTTACTCTATACTCTCTGTTGTATTGTATTGTACTGTTGTGTAACATGTTCTGGCTGTTTTCTTAGAACTAGAGACATGTTTCATCATTATCTATATAACTGTTGGTTAACCTTTACCGCAGTTGTTTATTTTAAATGTGTATGTTTTATTGCTTCCACTGTTGTTGTATGTTTGTATATTTTATTCCACTGCTCTACACTTTCACAAATGAGGGCATAGTTTCCCCACTATCAGACCTGGGCACTCACTGCTAGTCGACAGCCTCTGGCGTTTGGGGAAATGCTCTTTAGTTCTTGTGACCAACCGGGTCTGGGTAACCCATTGAGTAGCTTCTAGATTAGGGACGTTACAAAGTGGTATCAGAGGAGTTCTTTTCTTTGACTTACTATTTCGAGCCTTAGTCAAGGATAGGAAAAAAATGGTAGTTGGTAATAAGTTGTGCCCGGGAGTAGCTAACCCGTGTACATGGAAAAGCTAGTCTACCTCATACTTTGGAAATTATTCTGATTTTTCAAATTTGACAGTTGCATTGATTTTCACTGTCGGGTGATGCACTCATGATTATGCTATTTATATTTTATCAACAAGTTCGATTTAGTTGCAAACCGATGAGATGAGTGTATTCCATCTCATGGATCATTTAGGCACATACTAAAAATCACATTCCATGCATAGTTCTGTGCCATGTAGGCGCATTAGAAATTACATGTTGTTGTGATAGTTGTTTTGCTAGAAAACCATGTTGTTGTGTTAGCTTCTTTGATATATACCTACTATGTGATAGGGTATTTTCGTGTGAGCTTATTGATAGGATGGACGCCAATCTTTGGTTTTTGGAGAGTATGGGCCCTCAATGACAGGAATTTGGTGGATCATTGACTTGTTTACTTGTGTATAACATGTATAAGATGCAAAAAGTTTATCTGTGGGGAGTATGGTCCCTCATGGATCAGAATCTGGCACTTAGGTATTGTTTACAGTATTTACTGGGTCCTGGAGTAGTTTCATAGGCTTACTATCTAGAAAACCCAGTATACACACCGTTTATTTCCTCTTACACACTCTATGTGTTCTTCTAATTGGGAAGAAAAGAAAAAAATATGAGTACACGCCGTGTAGTATCTTCTCGTGTCATATACCATGTGGGAGGGGACACGGGGTAGGGAAATTCTTGGGAAAAACACGCCGTGTACCTTAAGTACACGCCTTGTAGTGTTGACCCAGAGTCCGCCCGTGTAACTGACAACATAGATAGAGGAGGCCTTGAGACATACACGCCGTGTCCAGCTTAGAACATGCCGTGTAGTCTAACCTGGGGAACTGGCCATGTAGCTAACAAACATGGGTCAGTGTTGAATACACCGTGTACCAGAGGTACACGCCGTGTAGTAGTTGTCGGTGTGAGGTTGTGTGGTCTTAGACGTGTGTCTATGGAAACGGGGTGGTGTACACACCATGTGCGAGTGTAACACGCAGTGTAGTATTAGCTGAGTAGTCGGACGTGTCACGAACGACACAGGCAGTTAGAAATTAAACCATTCACACAGTATAGATGACATACATTCCATCTAGTTTTGTTCAAAGGGAGCCATGTGGCTAAGCCGTGTAGAAGGACCTAGGTAGGGGAAGAAAGGGCAAGTACACACCGTGTAGTTAATATACACATCATGTAGTCTTTTTTTGAAAATCTTGATATGCCTTCTTCTTCCTGTTCCCTTTTTTGTCCCCTCGTTTTTCATTCCTTCATAAACATAAATCTATGGTGTGTTTTGACCTTGTAGAGTCATGCTGCTGAGACGACCACACGTTGTTTGCCAAGAGAGTTTCAAAAATTATCCTCCAAAGATGGTAGGCCATGGGCTATCAGTGGATCCTCCAGCCGAGCCAGATGCGGCGCCAGCCGTTATACCGGACATGGGCGCGGAGGTGCAATTCCGGTAAGGCTTTATACGGTTCATGCAAACCTTTTAGGGAGCACTGCTAGCTACCACATCTATGGCTTAGCCGGCACGTATCTTCCAGCAGCAGCATTCGCCTATGCTTTCAGGGGATAGTGGACCACAGGCTATGGAGTCTTTTATGGGGTCTATGCAGACTATTTTCATGCATCTAGAGATGCCTCCTGGGCGGAGGGTCAAGCTCACTACTTACATGCTGTGTGATTCCGCGAAGAGGTGGTGGGATGTTACCACTCAGACAGAGCATCACAGAGACATGGTATGGGAAGATTTTCAGACATATTTTTATGATTTCTTTATCCTATAGATGCTGAGGGCAGATAGAACTCGAGATTTCATGAATCTACAGTAAGTTTCTATGTCAGTGTTGGATTATTCTACTCATTTCACCGAGCTTCATCATTTTTCACCCGTTCTGGTGGGTAACAAGACATTGAGGTCAAGATGATTTGAGGATGGTCTTCAGTATGACATATGTTCACTGGTGAATGTTTTCAGGTCACCTATAGTACATTCCATTGTGAAAAAAGAACTGATTACTGAGAGGAACTTGCAGGAACCAAGTGGTGTAGGCCAGGGAGTTTCAGCACCAGTTTCTGGTACTATTTCTGCCGGGAAAAGGAAGAGAAAGATGAGTCTCTCTCACGGTGGCAGTACTAGCCAGGTGATTAGTTCAGGTGGCCCATCCATGTACTACCAGTGCGGTAAATAGGGACACAAGATATTGTAGTGTCCACATGACCCAGGGGGTGCTAATCTTGCAGCAAGATTGGAAATCTGTAGCGCTTTTGCAGGGCGTTTCTTCCAGTGGCTAGTGAGCAGGGTTATGTACAGACTCCGCGAGAGGGTGCAGGACCAGCAGCTTCTTACCAGTTGGGAAACTTGAATACGTCAGGGTGTGCAGGTAGAGTTTGTGGTCATGGATATGGTATCCAGACACCAGGATCTCAGAGGTAGCAGGGTGGGACAACTCAGGGTAGCCAGGCTGTGTCACAGGGCTGCGACACTGGGCAGGCATATGCAGTGCAACAGACCCAACAGGAGCAGGATCCCAGACCTTATACTATCATAGGCACTATTCTAGTAGCTTCTATTTTATCTTCATCACTTTTCGATATGGGTGCTACACATATCTTTATATCTGTACCCATTGTGGAGAGACTTGGGCTCTGTGTTTCTTCTTCTTCTGCTGTTATGACGCTAGACACTTCATTGGGGACTAGAACGGCCAGTGTGCGTCAGTGCAGAGAGTTCTCCCTAGAGGTTGGTGGGTGTCACTTAATATGGGACCTCTATGTCTTGGAGATGACGAGCTATGATGTCATTCTCGGGATGGACTAGTTGGTTCCCTTTCGAGCCTTTGTGGGCTGCTATCGTCGTAGGGTGCGTTTCATGTCACTAGAGGGTGGAGAGTTTCTATACAAGGGTGAGTGGGATGTTCAAGTGAGTCGAGCTGGACCAGAGCATCATGGGTGAGGTGGAGTCACAGCCCAGATTGTGAGTTTATATTTGGATGACCAGGAAATTTGTTAGAAGGATTTCCCTCCATTGGTTGATCATTTTAGGGATGTCTTCCCAGACGACTTTTCATGTCTACCTCCTGAGCGGAGGTGGATTTCTCTATAGACCTTATGCAAAGAGCAGCAACGGTGTCCATTCCTCCTTATATGATGGCTACACCTGAGTTACAAGTGCTCAAGATACAGTAAGAGTAGTTACAATCAAAGGGTTTTATCAGACCTAGTACTTCTTCTTGGGGTTCGCCGGTCCTCTTTGTGAAGAAGGCAGACGATACCCTCAGACACTGTGTGGATTATCGGAAGCTCAACCAGTTGACAGTTAAGAACCAATATTCCTTGCCAAGGATTTATGATCTTTTTGATTAACTTCAGGATGCATGAGTGTTCTCGAAGATTTACTTGAGATCGGGATATCATCAATTACACAATAGACCATCGGATATACCACTTACAACTTTTCAAAGAAGATATGGTCTATACAAGTTCTTGGTTATGCCGTTTGGACTCACGAACGTTCCATCAATTTTCATGGCTCTGATGAATCCTGTGTTCCATTATTATCTGAATTCTTTTGTGGTAGTATTCATGGATGATATCTTGGTGTAGTCTCACACTCGACACAACCATTTCAGCCATCTTCATATTGTTTTGAGTACACTAAGAGAGCATCAGTTATATGATAAGCTCTCAAAGTGAAACTTTTTGATGGACCACATACACTTACTGGGTCATATCATCTCAGAGGAAGGAGTTGCAGTAAACCAAGAGAAGGTGAGAGTAGTAGTTTCTTGGCAGTAGCCTAAGAACGTGTTTGAAATATAGAGTTTCATGGGGATGGATGGTTACTACAGGCATTTTATACATGACTTTGCCAGCTTAGCAGCGCCATCGATGGGTTTGACTAAGATGGGTGTGAATTTTGTTTGGACAGAAGCTTGTGAGAAAGCCTTTCAGGAGCTGAAGGGAAATTTGACATCAGTACCAATCCTAATTCTTCCAAAGCAGGGGAAGAGCTATACAATTTACTGTGATGAATCAGGTATTGGGTTGGGAGCTATGTTGATGCATGGTGATTGAGTTGTTTTGTATGGTTCTTGGCAGTTGAGGCCACATGAGAGGAATTACCCGATGCATGTCCTCAAGTTGGTTGTAGTTGTTCATGCATTACGCTGTTTGAGACACTATCTCTTGGGAGAGCATTTTGTGGTTTTCACCAACCATAAAAGTCTCAAGTATATATTTACTCAGTGTGACATTAATCATAGGCAGTGAAGGTGAGTCGAATACCTTCTGTATTTCAATTTTGAGCTTGCCTATACACCTGGTAAGGGTAATGCAGTTACTGATGCACTGAGCAGGAAGACTCGGATACAGGCAGTTCATGAGGCCAGTGGTGAATGACAGCTTATGGATTTGTACTCTGAGATGCATTTGGAGGTTCATGACAGTCAGGGGAAAACCTATCTTTCATCTTTATCTATGACCTCTACCCTCCTGGATAGAGTGAGGATGAGACAACTATCTGATTCGGAAGGCCTAGTCCTAGGGGAGTCGGTGTCAAGTGAGGACCCTCCTCCTGGTTGGATGATAGGTGATGATGAGTTACAGCGTTTCCATGGACGAGTGTGGGTTCCAGGGGATATACGCGATGAGATGATGCAAGAGTTTCATGCTTCAACTTGGGCAGTTCATCCCAGAGTTACCAAAATGTACTGTGACTTGAGACGTCAGTATTGGAGTCCGGGTATGAAGAGGGAGATAGCTGGTTTTGTTACGAGATGTTCCACCTGTCAGTAGGTGAAGGCGGAGCATCAGAGGCTAGTTGTACTGTTACAGTAGTTACCTATTCCAAATTGGAAATGAGATGATGTCAAGATGGACTTCGTGATTGGGTTTCCGAGGTCACCTTGAAAAAATGATGTCGTCTGGGTTGTTGTGGACAGACTCACAAAGGTAGCTCACTTCTTGTCGATCAAAGAGACCTTCAGAGTTGATGAGCATGGGATATTTTATATCTGAGATATTTTACGTCTTCATGGGTTCCCTCGTTCTATCATTTCATATTGGGATGCCTATTTTACGTCTTGTTTCTGGAAGAGTTCTGAGAGGGCACTGGGTACACAGGTGCTTCTGAGCACATCTTACCACCCTCAGACCGATTTCAGTCACAGCGTATGATAAAGGTGCTAGAGGACAAGCTGTGTTCATGCGTCCTAGAATTTGGGGGCTCTTGGGAGAAGCATATACCCCTAGTTGAGTTTTCCTATAATAATATTTTTCAGGAAACTATTGAGATGGCACCTTACGAGGCTTTATATGGTAGGCCATGCCAGTCACCTTTGTGCTGGATAGAGATAGTTGAGGCAGCTTTACGGGGACCACATCTCGTGCAGGAGACTTCTGAGTAGGTCCATTTGATTCAGAAGCGAATGGCTACTGCACAGTCTCATCAAAAATCGTATGTTGATCGCCACAGATGACCCTTAGAGTTCACAGTCGGGGATCAGGTTTTCTTTCGTGTTTCACCGAGGTTGGGACACAGGCGGATCAGAAGATAGGGTAAACTTTAACCAAGGTATGTGGGGCCATTTGAGATTCTGAAGAGAGTTGGGACGGTTGCCTATCGGTTTCACTTACCACAGAGGTATCGGGCCATGCATGACGTCTTCCATATATCTCAGTTGTGCCATTATCATTCAGACCTGTCTCACATCTTTGAGCCAGAAGAGGTTGAGATTCAGATAGATGCATCGTTTGAGGAGAATCTGATTTGTATCGTGGATAGGAGCACGAAGGTGCTCCGAGGCCGGTCAGTTCCTCTCGTACGAGTGCTATGGCTGCATGGCTGAGTGCAGGACAAAACCTGGGAGCGGGAGACCGACGTACGTGCTCAGTGGCTGGAGTTGTTCCGAGATTTATCTTCACCAACCTTGGAAGGGGAATTTAGGGATGAATATTTTTAAGGGGGGAAGTTTGTAAGAACCTAATTCTTATTCTTTAGGTACGGGTTTCTTCATTTCTCTTTTCCTTAAATGTTTTTGAGAAAATAAGGAAAATTGGGAAAAAATAACTTTTTGGTGGGTATACTCCATGTACATTGGTTGTGTGGGATGAGTACACAAGGTGTGTATCCAAGTGGGTGATAAAAGGTGTAAAAACCAACTAGACGGCGTGTAGTGGGTATGTACATGATGTGTAGTCAGTCGGCAGGCAAATACTAAGGCGGTGAAGGTAGCCGCAAGCTGAGCATCAGTACAGGCCATGTACTTATGGATTTAATGTTGTGTACTCATGTCGACTGATGAACTATGCCACGGTGGAAAGAAGCCTCCAAAGTAATAGTTAAAAAATGGAAAGTACACGACATGTACTTAATAGTGCACACCATGTAGTCTGTTTTTTTTTCGCTTAAAATGGGATGTATCCTCCTCTATACATAGAGAAGGCTTAGAACGTCGGATGAGCTTCGGAGAGACGCCCAGAGCATTGATTATCTCTCGACCGCCAAATGGGAACCTTTTTTCTGCACCATATATGTCATTGGACATGTACGGGTAAGCCCTTCTTTCTCCTTAAGTCGTTCATACCAATTCTTTCCTTAGGGGAAGTTATTTATGTTTGAACGGGATTTTCTTTTACCTCATATCTACATCGTTCTTGGACAATTCGAGGAGAATCATTTAAGTATACCAATCAGAGGTGATCGAGGTAGGTGGCTTGGTTTTTAAATTACAACTATTGTGCGTTTGTGTGTACCATTGTGCTACGAACCCATGTTGGGGTATCGTGTGGCTGAGGCCTTGGATGTTTTGAATACCTAGAATAGTTTAGGTAATTAAATGTGATAATAAACTGTTGTTTGGGATCACTGCTTGGATCTCAGACCACCCCAGGGGTGCGTTCCTCTATTTAGCCATTTGCCCAGGATACTTGAGGGTATTCCATGTTTATTTTGTGAATTACGTTTGCCTTGAGAGGAATTGTATACAAATATCATGTTTTTGCTTTAGGCTCGACCCAGTTACTTGAGCCTGAGGGAAGCGTTCTTTTTAGCCTGAGGGCATTGTTTGTATAGCCTGAGAGAATGGTACTGATTATCCTGAGGGCAATGTTCTATTCTTCAAAAGGGAAATGCTTCTTATGCATGAGGGCGGTGACTTCTGTGCCTGAGGGTGACACTTCGTACACCTGAGGACAACACTCGATATCCTGAGGGAAAGTCTAAGCGTGTGGTTTTACTATATTAGCCTAAGGGAAATATTCAGATTGGCCTGAGGGATTAGTTCTGATGAGCATAGAATGATATTAATTTAAATGGTTAAAATGAAAATGGAAAAGAAACTAGTAATGATAGTTACTTTTAAGTACTTACTGGTTTACTACATTTACTTTTGCACATTGTAGTTGTATATTTTCACACAGTTGGGCATGTGCCTTTGGTGGGTGCCTACTAGGATTTGTTTCTCACACCATGTTTGGTTTATGTCTTCTTCCCAAATAGACTATGTTGCTGTTGGTGTAGATAAGGGATAGGGTCCCTATACAGGTACATGATTGTTATAGAGGAGTAGGATAGCATGGGACCGAGCTTAGGTTTGTGATGATGTTGAGTTCCTCTTCCACTATTATGTTTTGCTTTGTTGTACTCTGTACTCACTGTTGTATTGTATTTTACTTCTGTGTAACATGTTATGGCTGTTTTCTTAGAACTAGAGACGTGTTACATCATTATTTATATAAATGCGTCTCATCTTTTACTGCAGTTGTTCATTTTAAATGTGTATGGTTTATTTCTTATGATATTGTTTTATTTTTTTATATTTTATTCTGATGCTCTAAACTTTGAAATATGAGGGAATAGTTTCCCCACTATCATACCTTGGACCTTACTACTAGTCAGCAGCCTCTGGCGTTTGGGGAAATGCGCTTGAGGTCTTGTGACCAACCGGGTCTGAGGCACCCGTTGAGTAGCTTTCGGATTCGGGACGTTACATTTTGGTTCATACAATAACTATTATAATATATTAATCTAATAAATCCCCACATTATATAGATCTTAATTTAGAAATAACACCACCCTTAGTGACATTATGTGTTTAAGCGAAGCAGATTGTCTGGAGAAGATGTATCAGTTTTGATCAAGTATTTCTGTTTTTTATTCTTACACATTTCTAGTATCTTCTTAAACTGTGTTAAAATATTATATATAGTATCATACATATAATTATATTTTATTATGTTATTTTTATGATCTATATCCTTATCCATTTTTATCAAATGGGAAAATAATGCATCATTCGTGTGTACAAAAAACTACCACCTCTGGAACCAATGTAATTCATTTTCCATTACCATCTCCCAGGATTGGTAATATGGTGCAATTCGTTTTATATAAGATATTAATGAAATATTTATCATTACTCATAGATAATATATATCATTTACATTCATACCATTCGATGTACAGAAAAATAATAATATTGTTTGTGCGTACATGTGGACTACCATCTCCACGAAGCGATGTGATTTGTTTTTCATCACCACATTACCTACATGATATATATAAGTAGATTTAAATAAGAAATATGACATATATTATAATATTATAATTATATAAATATAAAATAATAATTAACTTTGTTTTATAGTGATCATTGAGAAATGGAAACATTACTCATGCATACGTACAACTTACCATGTCCATGCTTGTAATATAGTTCAGTTTTCATATGAATATATAATGGATGTATTTAAAATTATAATTGATTTATAAAAATGATAATTATTTCATGATTATTATTATTGATATGATTGAATAATGACCACTTTGACTATAGTCATCATAGCAAAGTTATTTTTGGACTCAAGTACCAAATATCATCAAAATGTATGATATTAACATAAATAAATAATTAATCATTATAACATGATAATAATTTACATAAAATTCACAATAAAAATTATAAATTCCTACAAGAAATTTAATAAATATCCTAATTTTATTAATCTGGAATATAAAGAATGTTTTTGACAATTTGGACATAAATTAACGGATTTATGAACTCCATTTCCATTCCATAGGTTAAAAATCTACTTCATTTATTATGTCATGAGAAGATTATGTAAGAAATTAATTTTATATATATTATGATTTATTTCCAATTTTTTATTTGGATTTATATCTAATACACATAATTGATTATTTTTAATAAATTTCACTTCAATGATATGATAGATGTAAGGGATATTCATGTCACTTTTATTCAAAGGGACACACAACGTATAAACCACTTATTTCTTTTATATGGTTTATATACTAACCATGAATATATTTCAGGATTTTTATCATGAAAAATTATGGGATATATATACCTATATGAATTTATTTCTTTCATGGGGCTTATGATTCAAAAGTTAATTAAGAAATGAGGGTTTATTTAACAATATCATCATTATCCAAGATTGTTTATATTTAAGGATCTATTGGGTAATATTTTTCTTACATGTCCATGTTTTATAAGAATGTTTTCAAAATGGGTTTTAATATTCTCCAATGAATGTTTAATATCATTTTATCCATGTTTTAATTTTTATAAAATGGTTTAAAAGAAATATTTTTTTCATTTTCCAAACAAGGCACTTTGTGAATTTTTTGGAAAAAAATATGGACAGACTATTTTTTAGCTTATACGAAATGAGAATATTTTCTCTCCACCATGTAAAATATATTATTTGAATATTACTTTTCATGTTTAAATTTTTATTTTCAATAACATTTTTTCATTTATAAGTGCACAATTTTTTTTAAAAAAAATAAGTTATTTTAAAATTGAAAATTTATTTTCTCAAGAATTATTTCATGTGATATTTCAAATTAATTTTACAAATAATATGACCTCATTTTATGTTACTATTTCTTTATTGGGGAAATTATTAAAGGATACCATATTTTTTATTTCTCTATATGGTTTATGTTTATTATGGAATGATGTTTATAAAACCCATTTCTTTTCCGTCGGTTATGTTATGAAGAAATGATTATGAAACTCAATAATTTTTTGAGGTTCTAGAATAATGAATTATTTATGTTATTATGGAATACATATGTATGGATTTTATTATGTGATGTGTGGGAACTATATCTACATCCAATGCATTGGGTAATGATTTATATTTCTTGAGATAGATAAGACTGGAATGGGGAGTGAACTTGGTTTAGTAATGGAATATGTACACGTTGATAGTCTTGGGAATTAACCTCGAAGACCGTGATGATTTGGGGAGTGAACTCATTCGACTATAATGAAAGGGTTGCCGCTGGAGATGGTGTTATATCATTCCTATTGAGTTTATCCTCCTATGGATTTTCTATATTTATTTATATACCACAATTCAATGTACTGTTTTATTCTATCATGGATTATGTTAATTTATTATTTTATGATTAATGTATTATGAACTTCCAATATTTATTCCTTGACTCAATATTATGATACATAGGGTGTAGTTTTCAAATTTTTTGTTTATATACCATTACGATCATGTTATGCTTAAGTAATCTTGGATGTATTCTATGGTTACACTTATTGAGAATCTTTTTTTTTCCATTATTATGTATAATTTTCCCTAGTATATGAACAATCATTTTATGTAGGTTATATCTAAGAAGGGATATAAAAGATGTGAAATTTTGGGAGATGATATATATTTTTATGGTATAGTTTATTTTTCTATGATATATAATATTTTTAACTACACCTATAAAACTCATAACCTAAAAAGTCCTTGGGTATGTAAGTTATCCCATATTTCATTTTGATGTTGTAAATTTTGATGAAAAAATTTGGTCACATTTATCAATACTAAATCCCAAAATATAATATTTATGTTTTTAGCTCCGAATCTGAAAGTGAACGTCTTAGACTATTATATTTATAATCAGAGACGGGTTTACATAACATTATAGATTATGATTTTTTAATGAGAACTCATCTAAAGAATTATAAATACAATCATGGGTATAAAATACCTTAAGTTCTGAGTTTTAAACACCCCTTTTGAGGTTTTAAGTTATGAAAGTTTAAGGTGAATTATAATATTTTTGGAGTCATATATTTTTGAGATAATTATGGGTTATTAAATTTTGGGATGAAAAATGTAATTTTTGATATAAACATTGAGTTTAAAATAATTATTTAGTGTTAAATATATTAAGGTCATTATTATGGATGTTTCTCACATTTCTAGAATTTTATAACGATAGTTTTAGAAAAGGGACATCCCACAGAATTGGTGAATATCCATCAGATCTGTAAAGGCCATGATGTTTTTACCCAAAACCAAAGGATAATAAGGGATAATCACCTACCAATGGCCTATGTGAAGTCCCAGTTATTATAAAATTTTATTAAATTATTTAGTGGATTTAGAATAAATTTAGTTTAAGGAATATATAATTTATTGTATATATTACCATGAGTTATATATTGATTTACTGGCTACATGATTAATGTTATTTTAAATGAATCTCAATATTTTTGGAAACATATATGATATTATGGTACATTATTTGAGAAATAATGGTTTAATTATTTTTGTTAAGCACATATGATTTTATTGTGTATTTATGGTCTTCCATATTATTTAGGGAAATTATTATCATATCTTAGAGAATATGTTAGTAAAGAAATTACTTTTTTTGAATGATACATTAAGAGTGACTGATGTTATCTAGAAATAAATATTATATTTATCTTGGAATCATATGTGATTTTTGGGTTTCAATCTTACTTAGGAATATTTCAATGAATTTTAATGATAAATATTTATTGTATGGTCTAAGTTGAAATTTAGATATTACTATTGAATTTTGTATATTAAAGTTGTTTTCCTCATATGAAGGTTTATCATTTTTTGGAATCAACTTATCTTTTTGAAACCATGTTGGTTGTTGTTAATGTATAAACATAAGAATAATATCCTATTATCCCATTTATGTAATTCGTACACAGTAGAATTTGATTCTAGTGCTTCAAGAATAAAAAATACAAACTCATCATTTAGAGAAAATAATTAGTTTGTGGTCAAAATTTCTTTAAGGATAAAATTTTAATTTTCAAGTAAGTATATACCGTTATGTTCTTAATATAGGGATTAAACAAATTACTCATAATTAGGAAAAGTATTTTGAGAAAAAAAAGTTATCACTTTACATATCTTACTGAGAAATCAATATCCTTTTAACCCATCATATATTTTTAGTTTTTGTTGGAAAAAATCCCCCAAGGTATCATTAAAGCATTTTTGAGGTGATTGTGTTTGTTGACAAAGTGGGCATCTATGATGTGATTGTTGACAAAGCAAACCATGACATAAAAATTTGTTGACAAAGGGGATTTCAGTGGAATGTCGAGTTCAAGGGATATTTTTAATGATCCATGTTTGATTCAAGAACGTCAACAAAGGAAAGGATAATCTGGAGGCGGTATCAAAAGAGCAGAGACAAGGTGGCGTCATTTTATAGTGTTTGTCAAATATTTGGGCCTGAAAATCTACAACTGGAGAAAAGTGGTTTTGGAAATGGGACTTGCGTACCGTTGTCTTGAATGAGAGGAAACTTGTGCGCCATATTTTTTTCAATATCAAAACAACAAAATATGGAAAAGGGAAAAGTGACGCTTAAGTTTTAGGGTTGTTCATGCAAGTGAGTTGCGCGGCAGAGACTTGCGCACCGAAACTTCTGCACTGAGGGGAAACATGCGCCCCGTCGCACAGGGTTTCCAAATTCCTATAAAGAGAGGTCTACCCCTCATTCTTTGTGGAGAGTTCAACACTTAGAGAAAATCAGAGCTCCCATCGTGTAGGTGTGGTGGTTGTGCAAGTGGTGGTGTGGTCGCACAAGTAGAAGTTGCACGCCAGTAGATGTTTGAACATCCAGAGTGGTTTGGGCGAGAAAGGAAGTGAGTTAAAAAAAAATTAGTTGAAGAAGGGGGTGTCGTGAAAGTGGTTTGGTGACACTTGAATGCCATGTTTTGAAGAAGCGCGATAGTTTCTGGTTGCCCACCAATATTGTTTTCGGAATAAACGGGTGGGATTCGCGCATGTTTGGAGTTGCAGAGGCTTGTTTCGTGAAAGTGGTTTAGGTGGACTTGTGCGCCTATTATAACTTGTGCACTGAGACTTGCGCACTGGCTTGGAGAAGGGAGCCAGGTGTGGTTGAAGCACGACAGTGATTCCGGGCTACGTGAAAGCTAGAAGAATTCTCGATACCTTCAGTGCAAAGTGAGATTCATCTACGGGTAAAAGTTGGACTTCAACAGACCATCCACGTACAATAGAGGATGTATTCATTTGTGATAATGAAGATACCTATAGGTATATAAATTGTGAGTGGATCCTTTCAAGAGAAGTGAGCAAAGGAAGAGGAAGAAGGTGATCCTCTCCATCGGCAGTGAGCCAGAGAGAGAAAAATAGGGAGTGACAATTGGGAAAGCAGTGAGCTTACCCTAAACCTTGTAAAGGTAGTGTGCCTAGGCATAGAAGTGATCTAGCCCGAACCTTGTAAACAGCAGTGTGATTTAGTGGATTTGGTATAGCGGTACATCACCATTGTAGGCTCCTTGGATGTAGCCCAGTGTGGGTAAACCAAGTAAAAATCTCGGTGTCTGCCTGCTTACTTCCCTGCATTTAATTTAAAGCATCATCATCAGATATAGAAGAAAATAAGTGGGCATAATAAACACACAAGTGCAAAAAAAGTGACCCTTGTAATAAATAGGTCATGATCCAGTGGGGCATGACGAATTTTGAAAAAGAATATTCATACCCTGATTCACCCCCCTCTCAGGGTATATAGGCCCCTATTGGTCCTAACAGTTTTTATTGTTAAATTTATTATGATCATGTTCTGTATCACTCTATATAATTTATTTGGGCTTAGTTTTCTATTAAATGACTATTTTTTCTTAACATGAAACCAAGTATATTTCACTTCAAGAAACCTTCATACTTTCCTTTCATATTTTTAAGGTGGATGTTTTAATAACACATTTTATGATGTCGGATTTCGAAAAATGTATTGTCAAATGTCAAACATTGGTTAAAAATAATATGATAAAATTATGAAGGTGGAATTTTTTAATGGTGGGGGGAGAATTTAATATCCCGTTATTATAGAAGTAAACATTATGTTCAATAGTGCAAAAGATATGAAACATTGATATTAAATGAAAAAATAAATATTACTGTGTGACTATCATAACCAGGAAGTTAAATTGGGGGGAATGAGTAGTATAAAAAATTATCAAATATAATATTGTCATTCAAATTAATAATTTATTAATTAATTAATAGAAAATTGATCACTAAATTTTATTAAATTAATTTTATTCTTCAAATTCAAATTACTAAAAAATGATTTTTATTGCTTTTGTGCGAGAAAAATATAACTAATTTATAGAAATTTTGGAATTTTTATTGAATGAAATAAATATAATATTTTAAATAAAAATATCATATTTATATTATGGTAAAATTTTGATAAATTTATGAAAGTTTTGATTAATCAACGAAGAGGGGGAATACGTATTTTTATTGAAAATTGTATTTTTTTCAAGCGTTTAAAAATAAAAAAAATTATATTTTTTTTAAATTTATGATATTAAGTTTTATTTAAAATAATGTAATTATGGGTTTTAAATGTATTTTATACAAGAATGTAGTATTAAAACATTTTATGTTTTAAAGGGAATTTAAAAAAAAAGAAAAAGTGTTTCATTGTGATTTTAAGATTTTATTTTAAATTAAATACTAAAAATTGTGTGACTTTAATTGTGAAAAATGGATTACATATTTTCAATCATGAGCTAAAAAATTATTAAATCGTTATCCTTTATTTTTGAACAATATGAATAGTAGCCTTGGTAAATTTTGTTACCATGGTAACGTGTAAATATGGTAGTTAAGAGTGAAAATTATATGAGAAGGACTATAAAACGACCCTTATACATGCCCCATTTTAATTGATGTTTATGTTTCATCCATAATCATTCAACGTTTTAATATATGGCCTTTTCCTTCCATTTTTATAATATGTTGACATTTAGAATTATTTTCTAAACAAATTCAAAGATGTTACAATAATATTTTTAATATATATCACATTTTTAATATGTGGTTATTCAGTTTGTATATTAGACAACAAATAGTAATTTGAAATATATAAGCTTTATATTAATAATGGTCAATTATTTTTAATTTTTATTGAATAAATAATTTCTATACAAGCTTACACAACGCTGATTCCTTAATTATTTGTTTAATGGAAATATCTAATAAATGTTATTTAAAATATTAAAATAGATATTATTTTACATAATTAATTTTATTAGTGAATCTTATATATTAAATTGAAATATTAGGGATGGAAGAAAATATATTTTTTGAATTATAAGTGTTATTGTGATATTATTGATGTCAAAGTAATGAATAGTAATTAAAAATCGACATTTTGAATATTTTATTATTAATAATATGTTATTAAATTATAAGAAATTCCTACAAATATTAAATTAAAAAAAATTATTTTTTTAAGGTTTATAATATTATATATTATCCATTTATGGGTCATTTTACACATTATAGTAAATATATTAACCCTCAAAGAGTAAAAATCCATGTTGTCAAGGTAAGAGTTAAATGAGTTAAATTAGGGTCAAAAAAACATATGGGTAAACATATAATCAAAACAAATATAAATTTTATTAGATTAGTTTATTTACTCCCATAATGATATTTTAATTTAAATAAATCACTTTTGATACATTATAAATTGAAAATTAATTTATATTAATTTAATATTTTAGGAAATTCCAAAAGTGCCACTATCATCTCTTATAAAAGGGAATGTATTCCTCTTATTTATTAAAAATTAAAAAACCATTAAATTTTCCTATAAATACCCAAATATATTCATATAATATATAAACACATTCTATATTCCTTATTTAATAAATAAAACCCCCTTAGTGGTCTTAAGATGTTATGAAAAGATGATTGTCTGAAAAAAGATATCATTTTTAATCAATCATTTCTATTTTGTTTACTCTCTCACATCCATAAACCATTACTAATTGATGATAAAATAATAAATAAAATATCTTCCAGATTCTTAGATTTTATTATTTCAATGTAAATACGAATATCTATATCTAATTCCATCAAATGGGAAAATAATTCATTGTTCGTGTGTACAACAGACTACCGCCTCGTGAACCGATGCAATTCCTTTTCCATCATCGTCACACAAGAGAATTTATATTGATGTTAGTAAGGTTTATATATGATATTATTTAAATATTTATTTTTCTTAAAAGATAATATATATAATTTATGTTCTTACCATTCCATGCACAGAAAAATGATAACATCGTCTGTGAGTAAGGGAGGACTACAACCTCCATGAAGCGTTGTGATTCATTTTTAATCACCACATAACATGGATGATATATATAAATATATTTTATGATGTATTATTATACATATGATATTATTATCATTATTTAAATAAAAAATAAAACATACATTTTTTCATAAAAGTCGTTGAAAAATAAAAACATTACTCATGTGTATGTACGACCAACCGTCTCCATGATTGTAACATAGTTGATTTTTCATATCCATATTTGATGGATGGAATTAAAATTATAATTTATATTTTAAATTGATAATTATTTCATTATAATTATTATGTATATTATTTAATAATTAACAGTTTGACTATAGACATCATACCAAAGTCATTTTGGAGTCATGTATCGAATATCATCAAAACATCTGTTGTGAACTTTAATAATAAAGTAATAGTAATAAATTAATAATAATTTATGTAAAAGGAATAATAAAATTTAAAAATATTCTAAATAAATTAAATTATTGACCTATGTTTATTATTCAGAAAGATAAATAGCGTATGTGATGATTTGTACTTAACATAAGGGATTTGTTAACTCCATTTCCATTCATTGGGTTAAACATATAATTCATTGATTACTTCATGCTATGATTATGTGTGAAATGAATTTTTATTATCTTATGTTTTATTTTTATTTTTATATAGCTAATATAGAAAATTTATTCATTTTATTAAAACTCACTTCAATAATGTGATATCTTTAAGCAGTTCTCTTCTCACTTTTATTGTTTGGGACACATCACTTACACAATACCTGTTTATTTTTTGCAGTATATACACTACCCATGAACGTATTTCATGATTTTTATCATGAAAAAACTATGGGATATACATATCCATCTGATGTTATTTCTTTCATGAGGCTGGTGACTTAAAAGTTATTATTGTTGTAAGGGATTATTTCATAATATCATCATTTTTTAAAATCTTTAATATTTATGTCCCTATTGGGGAATACTCTTATTCCATGTCTAGGTTTTATAATTTTTTATCAAAAAGGATGTTACTATAATTTTATAAATTTTTATAGTCATTTTTACCCATCTATAACAATTTACAAAATAGTTTGTAAAGAATATTTTAATTCTTTTCCAACATTGATACATTGTGAATTGTTTGAAAAAAAATACGAATGGAGTGTATTATTTAACTTATATCACATGAGTGGCCTTTACAACCATCATGTCGACTTAATTATTTGAATAATCCATTAAAAGTTTAAATTTTTATATTCAATGAAAACTTTTTCATTAATAAGTGCACCCTTTTTTAAATAGAAGTTATTCTAAAATAGAAAAGTTATTTTCCTTAAAGATTATTCCATGTAATATTTCAATTCATATTTCTATAATAGATGCCATTATTTGATGTTACTCATGATTTAATACGGATATGATCCATGGATATCATCTTTGTCATTTCTCTAGATGGTTTATGATTATGATGTCATGATGTTTATGAAACCCATTTCATTTCCATGGTTTATGTTATGAGGAAATGTTTATGAAAATAATTTATTTTCATGGGTTATGGTATGTTGAATTATTTATGTTCTTTGGGAAAACATATTTATTATTTTAATTATGTGATGGTTGTGACCGATATATATCTAAATTTAATTGGGTTCTGATTTATATCTCATGAGGTAGACCTGAATGGAATAGATAGAAAACTCAGTTCAGTAAGGGACTATGTCCTCTTTGATAATTTTGGGAGTGAACATTAACTACTATAATGGTTTGGGTAGTGAACCCATTCCAAAATATGGAAAGGTCTTACCCTAGGGATGGTGGAATTTTCTACCCAAGAGGTGTATCCATTTATAGATTTTCTATTATTATGTGAATTCTAACATTCTGTGTCTTATGTTATGCTATTGTTTATCATGTTCTTTGATTCTTTATCGATTCTTGTCTTATGAAATTATAATATTTATTCCATTAATCAAGACTATGATTCATAGGGTATAATTTTTAAATTTTATTTTCATATACCCTTATGGTCATGTTATGATTATGTAATCATTTATGACCCTTATGGTTACCCTTACTGAGCATCTGATCTCACCCCTTCTGAAGAATATTTTCCTAAGGTTATAATTTTTTTTAAATTGGATATGTTTAAGAATAATGTTAGACATGAATTTTTTTTGTGATTATATAGTATTCTATGTGGAATTTTTTTATCGTTCTATGATATGTAGGAGTTTTCCCTAATTTTCTAAAATGATAAACATAACATTTACTTGGGTATGTATGTGATCCTATATTTATTTTTGACATTGTACGTTTTGATAGAAGAAATGGGGTCACATTTATCACTATAAAAGCCATAAATGAAATGTTTATGTTTTTATCATCTAATCCAGAAGTGCAGGTTTCAAACTGGTACAACATTAAAGTGTCAAGTTACAATTTTTCCATTTTATATTACTATTTTTACCGTATTTTAAATATTAAAATTGGTTTAAATGAGAAAAACCTAGAAGTTGGTTTTTTAATATCTTAAAGTGGTGGACTGATATATGGTCAAACGTGAAATATTAGATGGAAATAACTTCTTACAATTGAAATATATGATGATGTTACTTCTTACAGTGTTAAATATATTTTATATTCTTGTACCAAACATTCCTACCACCCTCTATGTGCCCACTAAAAATCTGGATGGTACTTTCATTGATGTGAAACATGTAGAAAACATTTATGCAATGAAGAAAAATGGGAAGATGGTGAGGTTTTCTGTGGAGTAAATATTCTCAACACATTATAAAATAATATTTAGGATTAAGTTCTCTCAATTAATTTCAATCAAGATATATGGGATAGGATTGAATTAAAATAAAAATTCATAGAAGAAAATACCAATATATTTCTTATTGAAAAATATATTAGCTTCAAGTTGGTTTGTAACAACCTGGTGTTGGATCATGTTTATGTGATCTTTTTCATCAAATAAAACTTCATTCCCAAAAAATTAAAATAAATTATACTTCCCAAGTATGTGCTATTATTTCTAATATTCCAACTATGTGGAAAAAATTTATTAAATAATTCATTAATATGAGTGGGTATTTTTACATGGAATAATAGAAAAAGCCTCTTCACATTGAAAACGAATCCTAGTTGAAAGACACATGTATGGATTGATAATTTAATTATAAGTTTAGAATCATTGAGGTAAATACATGAAAAATATATTTCATATATTTCATTAATAAAATTAACCAATTTATTATGAAAATAACCCCTTCCAAGAAAAAATAATTATTTATCTATGGAAATCTAGGGAATTTTTTAAGGGAACATTGCTATCAAATGAAATTGAGAAAACCCACTTAAAATATGGTTAATAAGGAAATATATTTGGTATGATAATTAAATTTAATATGAAACCCAAAAAGGTGGGACAATGGCTTGATTACAGATCTATAGTTCATGCATGGAAGGATTATATTTGAATAAAGTTATATCACGACGGATGTACCGCTAAAAAATTATCCATGCATTCACGTCACTAGTAAATGAAGCACTACTACAGATCATGTTTTTAAAAGTTCTATAAATTTGCTTTATCAGCACTAAAAATTGATGGTAATATAAGAGATATTAAAATCCATCCATTATAATCACTGAAAAAACACTTATAGGGTACATTTATTAGCACATTTTTTAAGAACTGAAAAAATTTAAAAAATAATAATTTTTTTAGTGCTCCACTTCACTAAGAGAACTTCTACCCACCATTATCAACACTTTTTTGCCACCCAACTCACTCCATAGGAAACCCACCTCCACTTATTAGCACTCATAATACCCCTTTGTTAGCTCTTTTCCACTATCGAACCTCCTGTTCACCTTGAAACGCCCCTGGTTTCCATCCTTGGACCTAAAATTTTCCTAAATAGCCCGAAGGCCTTCATTTTTTTATTTATTTTGGATAATACCCATTTTAAGGGTTGAAAGGAAAGCCTTACATAGCCTGTAGGCTAAGTGACACATTACATGACCCGAAAGCCTTAGAGGAATTAATCCCAAACAGACTACATGGAACTGCCCCTCCCCAACATATATCTTGATTTCAAATCTCCTCCTTTGCATGGATGGTTAGACTATTGTCCTATGTAGAGATTAACATGTCTCATACTAATGATTATGTCATACTATCTCATTCTTTCAAGTCTGGTTAGCTCTGATCTGGTGAATGTTCCTACTTTGAATCTTCATCTGGAGCCTTGTTCCTTTGAAATATGTTTGGCCGCATCTGCATTTCATGTGAAAAAAAAGGTCTTGATATGGCCCGAAATCCTTGATGTGGCCCGACGACCAAGAGGTGGACCGAAATCCTTATTGTCCTGAAGGCCTTGAAGGAATAGAGAACTAAACTGGTGAAAGAGATGAATAGTTTCGGCTACTACAGTACTGAATATTACCTTCTACAGTATATATGAAATATGCCTCCGCCTGGATTTGATCTCGGTTTTCTTGGATTCACATGAATTGTCCTCACCAACTGGGATAAGGGTCATGTGGATAGACATACCTTTTTCAATTTAAACACCTTTACCTCTACACCGAGAATTTTTAGTTCTATGTTTTATGATATTTGTAATTATATATATATATACACACTAAATTTTTATTCATATATTTATTTTATCATTTTTAAATACATTCATAAAAGATATTCTTGTGTATTTGTGATATATATATACTTATATTTATTTAAATATATTATATATTAATATTCATTTACATATATTAGAATATATATATATATATATTAATAGGCATACAAATGTATAAATAAAAAATATATATAGATTAGTAAAAGTATATATATATATATTCATACATTTTTATAATGTGAAATAATGGTTCGATACTATTTTAAATAAAATGGATAATAATTAATTCCATATGATTTATATAGTTATTTTGAAATAAAATTTTAAAATATGTTTGTATATTTTTATTTAGTCTTAAATTTTATACATTACATATATATTTATATGTCTATATATTTACATATATATATATTTATACATATTCACATATAATTGTATATTAAGATATAAATTTTTATAATGCATTTATAAATATTTATTGTAAATATGTTTTATAAACTATTTTTTTTATAATTATAATGATATATTTATAAAAATACATTTATATATAATTTGATTATACAATACTGATACACACACGCATACAAAAATATTTACACACAAATGGACACATTTATATTTCACACATACACACACAAATAATTACATATATTAAAATATACAGTTAAATTGTTTTATTGACGGAAACATATTTACATATAAACATTACTTTTATAGGTATATATATATTAATTCATTTTTAAATGGTTAATATAATGGATAATATTTTATTTAAAATAAAATAAATATTATTTATTTATTTCTACATGTTTTATATATTTAAAAATAATTTTTTTATAGAAATACGTTTAAATATTTATTTGTACAATTGATTTATTATATGTAAATATAAGGAAAAATCATATATTTAATTAAAAAAAATAGAATATGAAAAATGATAAAATTTCTAAAGAATAATATTTATATGAATATAATTCTCGAGAATGAATTCAGTCTCCCTAAAAAATTACAAAACAACCCTCTTAAATGAACCTAAAATCCAATTGAATATCAAAATATTATGGTATCACAACTCAAAAGTCAATTTTAAAGGCCTACCCTGCCTTTTGTTTACCTCTAAAAAATAGTGTCCATGATCCCCTAATCAATACTGCCTAGATCTCTTCACAAGCTTCTCTTTGATATGTGTTAGATCCTAAAGAGAAACCTAGATCAAATGGTATGGTTGTTTGAAGCTGAAGTCATATTTTCATCTTATATTAGATCTTTATTCATATATTGATTTTTTATGTCATCCAATTGTTATGAAATTTCTATTATTCGATAAAATGTAGAAAATTATTAATTAATATTATTTTTAATTATTTTATAATCCATTTTTCACAAAATATCTAAATGCATATTTCATCTTCTTGAAATCATATTAAATATATTTTATTTTATTTATATCAATATAAACATATTTATATATTAATATATAATTTTTACTAATATATTCTATTTTTTATCAAATATTCCCTTTATAAGGGCTATAAAAAGAACTGATAATGGGTACTTTTTATTAGCGCTACAATAAAAGTGTTTATAAAGGGTATCCTTTATCAGTGCTTTTGAGTGCTAATAAAATATACCCTTCATTAGTGATGTTTCTAGTGCTAATAAAAGGACCCTTTATTAGCACTGATGAAGGTTACTTTTATCAGTGTTAGAAAAAATCACTGATAAAGGTTGATTTTTTCTATGATTTTTCAATAGCACTGATAAAAGTATTTTTTATCAACACTAAAAATAACTAATAATGTGTCAATTTATCATTGATTTAATAAATCACTGATAAAGTACACTTTTATCAATTCTAAAGAAACACTGATAAAAGTTACCTTTTATTAGCGCTCTAAGTTTAGCAATGATAAAAGGCACTCTTTATCGCCACTTTTTTCAAGTTCTAATGAAGGTGGACTTTATAAGTACTTTTACAAAGCACTGCTAAAGACCACTGACAGATAAATAGTGAAGCATGTAACTAGATTTTGATTCTATAAATAAGTCAAATATTTTTTATTTATTGAATGCACCTGAGATTCAGAAGAATCTAGTCTCTGTTGATTTTCATTGTAACAATGGATTTTGTGTATCATTAAAATCTAACAATGATATATTATTTAACAGAGGCATGTTTATGGTAAAGGGTTTAATAGTGATGACTTGTATCAATTATCTATTAAAAATATGATTTAATCATACAATTATTTGATTAAATTCTTTAATTTATGGCATGATCACATTAAAATAAAGGGTGGGCATAATAGATGTTTTTTTCTACTAGTGGCAGTTTAAACAACTTTTACATGTTTTAGTGGTGGTTATGAAAACATACTCATATTTCATGGTTAGAAATCATTTAGAAGTGTTTATTTTTTTAATGGTGAGTTTTATTTGCATCATTTTTTTATCACTTAGAGGTGGTTTTTAATTCATTTCACAATGATCATTTAAAAAAATCATCAAAAAATAAAATAGTGGTAATTAACATAACTTCCATTATATACTTTATTGGAAGGTATATGTAGTGGCAGTTATCATTAACCACTGCTAGATAGATTTTAATGTACTTATTTAGAAGCAGACATAATTAATCACTTCTAAATATATCACAAAAAAATTATTTTGAAAAATTTCATAAAAAAATGCATACAAAAACTGAAACATACAATAACCTAAACCATAAATGCACAATAAAATAATCACACATACACCATAACACATCCAAATTCATATATATACAACCTCATTATACCGATAAACTCAGTCAACCCATTACATTATCCATCAATATATATATATATATATGATATGTCCAACAACAACAACACATGGGCAATATATATCCATCCGAGGACTTATATTGCATCCATCTACGTTCGCATCGTGTCTTCAACAGGAACCAAATACATCATTTCATCAAAAATAATGGAAAAGAAGATTGAAATTTTAATTGAACATAATAAATCATAATTTTAGCAGAATCATTGATAATATTCATACATACCACAAAAACTAAGATCCATCATAACTTCCTTCTAAAAACAGTTGTGGATAAGAATATAAAACCTCTGACCTACTGGCAACATATATAACCAATAATAAAAAAGAGATTATTTAAGAAAATAAATGTAAAAGAGGATAGGTCTAGAAAATATTCTGAATGTTTTATGTAACATTTGTTGTTTTTTAATAAAACAGAAGAAATTTTAACATAAAAAATTAATATATCAGGAAAATGACTTTGAAAAATAAAAATACATATTTAAGATACTATTCAACACTTGAAACTAAAAATTTATATGTATATATAAATCCAATTAATTTGTAATTTGATGTGTGGTGTGCATGAAATTTACTTAATAAAAAAATTAATGAATTTTATGTGGAAGAATGTCCTATATTTTAAAAATAATTCATCGGAGGATGTATCAATATTTCACTTCAATATATGGTCATTTACTATGGTTTTGACTATTACATACATGTTTTATTGTTTTAAAACACTAAAAACACTTTTTTTAGCATCATGGGAAAACCAAAACTAAGAGGTACGCTTGGAATTTATTATTTTCACCCTCATAGCTTCATATTTTTTTCATTGTAGGCCTATAGTAAATATTTTTTTAACAAAAAATGATGATTTTGATGATGATGGACATTCAACATCATTTTCCTAGTTTTGACACCCTATCACACATTTTTAAATTCTTTGGTATCTTTAAAAACTATTTATTGATTAATTTTTATCATACCACACATCAGATAGACATAGTATTTATGAATACACATCAAAAATAATTCAATAGTGTTTTCCACCTGATTTCACATTAATAAGATTTTTTTTTATCATATTTTCTATTACATGCACATTTTAGTGTTTTAAAACAGAAAAATGCATTTATAGACATCCCAGGAAAACCCTAACTCGTAATGATGTGTCCTCAGTTGCTACATTTCACAAATAGATATATGGTGTTAGTCATGTGATTTTATAGTCATTCTACATTGTGATCCTTTTTTGACCCCTAACACAAATGTTTAAAGACATTGGTAGTTTTTAAACTATTTATTTATCCATTCCGAGCACACATCATCTCAGATGGATGTCCTCTCTCTGTGTACTCATCACATATAAATCAATTATGTTTCCCCATTATTTTACATCAATATAGTTTCTTTTTATTGTTTTGATTGTTACACACATATTTTATAGTTTTAAAAACACTAAATGTATGTTTCATAACAATAAAACTGGGTTTATCCAGTGTTAGGGTATTAATAGTATTAGCTGAAATAATTGTTAAAGACCCCCTTTCTTGAGCTTGAAAATGTTTTGTTATAGGGGGTATTTAATAGTGATTTTTTGGGATATTAGAAGGTTTATTTAACAACACTAGAAATTAATTGGTAAATGGGTCCTCTATCATCCCTTAAAAAAGTGATTATAATGGCCCCACTATAAAAGTGCTAGTAAAAAAGCACTGATAAGGGGTCCCGTTATTATTTCTAGTAAAAAAGCACTAATAAAGGGGGGGATCATTACTCGTAGAAAAAAGAAAATAATGGGGGGGATTTATTAGTACTTGTAAAAAATGTCGATGGGGGTTCTTTATTAGTACCTTTTTAGAAATGGTGATTAGGACCCCCCTATCAAAACTTTATTACTAGTGTTGATAAATGATACATTTCAAAAAAAAAAATTTCATTAAAAATAATATATTCATATATGGATATATTTCTATTGATAAAAATATAATATATATATCTATATATCTATATATATATGTATATGTATATATATATTAAACATGTTTTATATATGGCTAGAAAAAATTTAAACTTAATATGTAAGATATTTAGTGAAAGTGGCTTATAAAATAATTAAAAAATATTTTTAACTAATATTTTTCTAATTATAATCAAATAATATTCATTTAATAAATATTCAAATATAATAAAATCAAAAAAATTATAAATGATCTAAAATAATTTGAAAACCTAACTCAAACTTCAAACGACCATTACTATTGAACCAATTGACCGTTTGGGCTCTACCACTTATCAATTCGAATCATGTGATGTGATCTACACCATGGTGACATAGGGGAAAATCATTACATGATTTTAGGGGCCAAAAGGTTCAAAAGTCCTCCAAAACTTATTTTCTAGTCAGGGTACCCCAATTTTTTAATATTCAATGGAATTTCAGCCTCATTTAATGGGGTTCTTTTTTCCGTTTTCAGGGGAGATTGAATATATTCTCAGAGCAAACATTACTATACAAATTATGGTTTGAAATCTTATTATTTTTCATAATGTTATTTTATTTATAATTAAATATTTTCCTATTTTCTAATATTTATTTATAATAAATCACATGTATAGTTTTATATATAATATACCACTCAGGACCATCTCATGACCTCTGCGAAGCTCGTCCCCCGATGACGATGACCTAGCGGGATTCCCGCAGCTCGATACCCCTCCTCCCCGACGGGGAGAGGGAGGCATGTCCTCACTTCCTCCTTGAAGGCTAGGCCCTTTATTACTTTCATGAATTTGGATTTTCTTCCCCCCATCCCTTTGATCCCACTTTTCCCTATGGTCCATTATCTTCACCTCGGCACACCTCAACTAGCGATATCTTCAAATGAGTTCAATGAGGCCTTAGATCTTCACAGGATGATGATTATAGCTAGATTCAGGGGTCTCTATCCCTATGTTGATGATTTTGATTGATTCATATTTGATTCATGCGATCTGTAAGAATATATGGTGGTGTGTCTCTTTAATCGATGTCAAATAATGATTTGTTTCGCCTCAGAGGATGATATGAATATTTCCTTGTCCCGAGACCCTCCTACAATCAATGGATGTAGGTTTTTCCTTCATCAATGGTCTTTTGATCTAAATATTAATCATGATGCTCCCTTGTCCGCGGTTTGGGTAATATTTCTAGACCTACCTCTCTTTTTATAGAACCCCTCAATTATATGAGTGCTAGGAAATATGGTTGTTAGATACCTATGTTCAAATAGATAGAAGTTGGAGGTTTTTCATCATATCTCCCATTGAGTATGTGTCTAGGATGATGTTTCAATGATGCCATGGTGTGGATGTGGATTTCGTTTGGAGAAGAGTTCCACTAGAAACAAAGGGTCCTGTTTGAATCATGGACTTCTTTCTACCTGGGGGACCACATATTTGGACATTTGGTCCCTATTTTTCATCACTGGCACATGGTTAGATAGGCTCAGACCAGTGGATCTGAGGGGAATGTGGTGTAGATTGATCATGTTATGAACCAGATGTTGTGGGATCTTGATGGCTTGGTCGAGCAAGTGGAGGTGTATGGGGATACTCCAGAGGTGCTGGCTCTAGCCAGCCCATTTGCAGAGGCCATTGTTAATGAGGTTCAAAGGTTGGGGCCTTCTTTGCACCCTATAGTGGAATTGAAGTGTGTGAAGCCTAAGGAGGCTGAGACTCGGGTTGTGGGTGTGTTTTCTCATTTAAAGCAAGACTTGGGAATTCATGAGATAGCTAAAGATGATCCATTAACTATGAGCTTGTGAGTGAGTGATGTTAAATGTCCTCGGGGATCTCATTGTCAGGACTTGGAGGACATGAATCTCCAGCCTTAGTTTATGGGAAGAATATATGAACAGTCCAAAGGACTAGAGTTGCAGCAGGGACAATCCTTCCCATCGGCTGCAACTGATTCTCAATGTGGACAGGGAAGGCTAGATGTGGAGAATTTCTTAATTCCCTTAGACCCAAAAACCCTCGAAACCAACCCTAAAGGTCATTGGAAGGCTAGGTATGGGGAGAAGAAATATTTTTTGGGTAATAAAAATAGGAAGGTGTCTTTGTGTGTGTAGAAAGACCACAATGACTACACGGTAATATAGTTGGGGAATTGTTTTCACGGTCTGGAGGTCCATAATCAACCAGTACCACATGAGGAGGAGTCTTCTGATGATGACAGTTACAGTCACCCCTTAGTGGATAGCATGGACTAAATTCATGGGAAAGTACCCCATATCCCTCGAAGGAAGAAGGGTAAAAAAGCATGTGTGACTCAAGGAAATGAATTGTGGTCTAGCAGAAAAACCAAAGGGATGCAAGGATTACTCATACTTGCAAAAACTAATGTAGACTAGATCGTCCATGAAGTGTAGAAAAAAGGAAGGTAAAGATGTTCAGAATGGGGAAAGTGAAGAATCGAGCAAGAATTCAAGAGATAGGGAAGAATAATATGGGGAGTGATTGAAACTTATCTTTCACTCCAAATAAGAAATTATTGAAACTAGTCTTCGACCCAATGTCTCTGAAGAGGAGATAAAAAGAATTTATGATCGTCGGTTTCAAGTTGATGCTAACAAGGAGAAAGAAGTGTGGATAGACAAACAAAACCTCATACTGGCCCAAGGATTCTATCAGAGCAAAATCAACACAGAGGTATTTATTCAGACAATGGAAAGGATGATCAGTCACCTTGAAGAGCTAATCAGAGAGGATTCAGAAATACATGTTAACACGTTGCATTGGGAGCTTTATAGAGTATCTAAGTCAAGTAATCTTATATTGGTGTCTATTAATTTTGTTAACTCTTTAATCACATAGTAGTTTTTGTTGATGAACAATGGTTGACCATTTTTCCTTAAAATCATTTTTATTAATAAATTATTTTATTTGGAGTGTATAGAAATATATGTTTAGATATATTAAATAATTTTCTATTAATCATTTCATTTAATGTAAAACTTTATCCGTCTTATTTACCTTATAAAAATGCATTCATATATATATATTCCAATACAATTAAAGTTTATATATAAACATGTGTGGGTCAATAATTAATAAATATACATGTATATATATATTCTAATACATGTAAATAAATACATATTTAAAAAATTTATTTAAAAAAATATCTGAACATTTTTTATATTATGAAAACATATTTTCAATTTTTATAAATATATATTTGTGAATTAATAAATAGATATATATTTATATTATATTCTAGTATATGTAAATAAATATATTATAAACCATATTTAAATAAATATAAGTATATATATATATATCACAAACAAACATATGTTTTATAAATGTATTTAAAAATTATTATTTAAATATATGAATAATATTAATATATATATATATATATATGTAGATATATATCTAAATAAACATAAATATCATTAAATAGACAAAATATAATGGTGTAGTGTAAAAGGCATTCCATCATCAAAGGAGAGGTGTTGGGTTCAGATCCAATTGGGCGCACAAGAGGCTGAAAATTCACAAAGCGCTGATTGAATGTGTGGTGGGATGAAAAGCACTGATAGAGGGTCGAGCTCTATTAAAGGGGTAATGGAAGTGCTAATAAAGGGTTCAGCCTCATATATGTCTAAAAAAATTAAAATTTTACCCACTTTAACAATTATTTCTTTATCACTATTAAAGGGGACCTTTATCACCACTAAAAAAATGTCGTTAAAGGAGCCCTTTAATAGTGATAAAAAATAACTGTTAAAATGGTCATTTAACTGTGCTGATAAAGGGGTGATTTATCATTACTTCTATTATCACTAATAAAGGACCCATTTATCATCACTTTTCTAACACTGATAAAATTCTATGGATTTTAACTGTACTCCAGTAGTTAGTACTTTTTTAGTGCTGATAGAGGCGTATTCTTGCGTTGTTAAATGCCACTTTTTTAGTAATTGTTACATGAATCTTAGAAAAAACGTAACTCGGAATGATGTTACATTAGTTATTACATTTAAAAAAACAATCTATGGCCATTTTACTATGATTTCATAGCTATATGACATCATTTTTTTGGTTTTAACCACCTAACACATGTTAATAATAACTTTGGTATTTTTAAATATTATTATTGATTCATTCCAATGACACTTCATGTTTATGGAAATTTTTTATATGAATACACAACAAAAATAATTACATGGTGGTTTTAACACTATTTAACTTCAATATAAGGTCACTTTCTATGGTTTTGACTATTAGAGGAATGTTTTTGAATTTTGAAACAATAAAAATGCATTTATAAGCATCATAGGAAAACTGTAACTCAAAATGATGTGATATTAGTTTCAACATTTCATAGACAAATCCATAGCCATTTAACTATGATTTCATGTCTGTATAACATTTTTTTCTTATGTCTGAAGTCCTGACATACATTTTTAAAAACAATGACATCTTTTAAAATAGTATGACAAGTCATTATGATTAGACCGCAAATAGTATATATGTTTTTTATATAGATAAATGTCATAAATAAATAAACAGTGGATTTACTATGATTTCACATCAATATTTCATCATTTTCTATTTTTTTGGCCATTACACATAATTTTTAGTGTTTTAAAACATGAAAAATGTGTTTATGGTCATCCTGGGAAAACCAAAACATTGATTGATGTGTTGTTAGTTCCACCATTTAAATGAAAAATCTATGGTGGTTTTACATTGATTTAATTTATATCAAACAAAATTTTCCTCATTTTGAACCCCAGATAGACATTTTTATGGTTTTGGTGTCTTGTAAAACTGTTTATTGAGTCATTACAAGTACACCACACGTGATATGGATGTGTTTCCAAGAAATACACATGAAAAATAAAATAAAGGTGGGGTTCCCATGATTTCACCTTAAAATGTGGTCATTTTCTATGTTTTGACCTTTATATGCACATTTTATTTTTTTAACCACAACAAACACATTTACGAGAATCCCAAAAAACCATAACTCGGAATGACTTTTCATTTGTTCTAACATTAAAAAAACAATATAAAGTAATTATACTATTATTTCACAACCATCATACAACATTTACTTATTTTTTATCCCATGACACATGTTTTTGAAGACATCGATATCCTTAAAAAAATAAATTGAGTCATTTTAAACACATTACTGATCGTATGGATGTAATTTAAATGTGTACATATCAAAAAAATAAACTGTGGTTTTTTCATGATTTAATGTCAATATGAGGTCATTTTCTTTGTTTTTTCCATTACACACATGTCTTATTGTTTTAAAACACTAAAAACACATTTACGAGCTTCCTAGGAAAACCATAACATGGATTAATGTGTTCCTAATTCCTAAATTTCAAAAATAAATATATGGTCATTTTCTATGATTTAATATCCATCTAACAACATGTTCCAAGTTTGACCCCCTAACTCATGTTTTTAGAGACTTTTGTATCTTTTAAAATAGTTTATAGAGTCATTTCGAGCACACAACATGTCATGTTGACATGTTTTTATTCGCACATGACATTAATAAATCAAAATTGGGTTTCCATGATTTTATATCAAAATTAGGTCGTTATATTTTATCTTGACCATTACATTCACATTTTAGTGTTTTAAAACACTAAAATTTTGTTTGTAAGCATCGTGGTAAATCCTTAACTCGGAATAACATGTCATCAGTTCCAAAATTTTAAAAATAATTCTGTGGGTTTATTTGTATGATTTCATAGCCATATGAAATAATTTTCCTTGTTCTAACCTTTTGAAACCCATTTTTAAAGACATTAATATCTGTTAAAACTATATGTCAAGTCATTTAGAGCACACCGCACGTCGAATTGATGTTATTTCAATGTATAAAAATTAAAAATAACTCAAATATGGTTAAAATATGATTTTATGTCAATATGAGGTCTTTTTATATGATTTTTACTATTAAAAACATGTTTTAGTGTTTTAAAACACCATAATGACGTTTACAGGCATCTCCAAAAAACTATTCCTAAGATTGATTTATAGTCACTTACAACATTCCAGAAATAATAATATGGTTGTTTTCCTATTATTTAACAATCATCATATACAAAAATATGGTGGTATGACTTGAAATTAATTTTTTCAATATAAAAGTGTCATTTTTAATTTAAAATGTTTTTCAATTATACAAAACAAAGAAAATGAGATCCAATTGTTTTCAAACATTTGTTAAATGATCCAGAACTCATTTTTGACATGTAGGAATCCAATAATCATCAATTTGACACTTGATGTGGTTGGTATGACTCGAACATCATGTTTTCAATATAAAAAATCCATTTTTGTTTAAAACATATATAATATTGTGAAAGATAAAAATCGAGATTAGATTATTTTCATTCTTTAGGAAAATGAACTATAATTAATTTTTGATGTGTAGGAGTTGACTTCACCACAACAGGTTATGAAAAGTGAGAGGTATGACTCAATGTACATATTTTAAATATAAGTTTCATTTTAGTTTAAAACCACTATCATATAGTCAAAATCAAGAAAATGAGCTCGGATTGTTCTCAATAATTTTCACAATGATCAGTAAATCATTTTTTATGTGTAGCAAATGACCACACATTAATCTAGAACATGAAGTGGTCGGTATGAATCAGTGTTTCTATTTTCAATATAAATGTTTCATTTTAGTTTTTTTCACTGCAGTTATATGTGTTCTTTACACAATTAAATTATATTTTAACATAAACCCTATCTTTATATATATATGGTTATGTTTATTCTGGTGGGCTATTTGAGATTTGATAATGATTGCACTCAATATTATTTTCCCTCAAATTCTTCCTCACATCTTTTTAAGAGTGAGAGGAACTCCTTTAAACCTGAAGGAACATGAAGCGATCAAGAAGAAAAATGTAAGATGATTGATTCACTATTCTAGAACCCAAAAAAATCAGCATCACTTAGAGATCAAATGATCATGTTTGGACACTTTTATAGGGATTCTATACATTGATCCTTAAAGAATAAGGAATATATTCCAAAAAGCATTTTTCAGAAGATCAACATCTACATTGAATAAATTTTCTAATATGAGGGAAACTTTTCTTCTGATCTAAAAAAATTATTTATAAATTTAACATGAAAAGATCCAATATGGGTTTAAGGTATCTCTTATATCAATATTTAGTGGACAACATTCATTGGTCATGGAATTCATGTTAATCAAGTTTCATACTAGTGTCACTGACCTATGTGATTGATGCATCTTTCTTGGAATTTTCATAAGTAAACTTGTTGATTAATTCCATGTATATGGAATTAATTACGAAATTATATTCTAATAAAATGTATTTTCAGATAAAATTGCGTTAAAGAACATAAGGGTCAAATCCTATCCCACATTATTCAATAAAAAATATCAATCATGATACACATAACATACTCAAATTTTTTATGAGAATATATTTATAGGGTTTATGAAAATAAATCAAAATGTGAGACTTATAATATGAATCTATACTAATAATAAAGTATTAGAATAATTAAAAAATTCAATAGATAGGAACATACAATGACACATTTTTATGTGGATTTCCTACTAGCGGGTCAATATATCGTAATCACATACGTTGAGATTACTATGGATTAAATTCATTAGAACAAGTATCAATAAATTATGAGACCCCTACCCCTGATAGTATATATCATTTCTGTCCCATTAAATGATATCATAATACCATATAACTTATCATTAATAATACTATAATTAAACTTCTAGATTCTCATAATAACAGGTAACTGTTATTACCTTTTTGCGTGACATGTATACATAATGTTGGTCTTTTATTATCTCAACAATAATCTATAATATATTATTATTTTTATGATCACAAATTACTATGATTTTTTTATAATAAAGTTTCATGAAGTATGTTTCATAAATCTATATCATTATCTTGGATGGAATGAGAAGCTATAGGATGTGTTGTGGAAACACTGTTCAAACCCTAAATTTGGTAAATGAACATATGGATCATCATCCCTATGATACACGAAACCATTTTCATATGGATTATCATCCCTTCAATAAATATTAAATTTATTGATTAGAAACCCCAAATTCATAGAAAGAAAAACATATAGAATATCATCCCTATGTTGGAACCTGGAATCACTATTCATGCCCTAAGTTCAAGAGATTGAACGTACAATTAACAATTGTTACATTTGGAATCAACCTTTTACTAAAAGGATGAATTAATAGATTCTCCTCCATAAGTTACATTTTTTACTATGTTACAGATAGATTAAAGTATGCTTAAGAAACCATACACTATGAAAAGGAAACCATCACTAATAAATAGAACCCTATGCTATACATTTGAACCCTATGTTCGACTATTCAAAATCATAGTTTTAATGATGCGATGTGATGTAAGATTCATGCAATGGTCTTGAAAGAATTACATAATGATTGAACTGTGTTTCCATAAAACAAATCATTTCATTTCATTCCATCAAATATCATGATATATATTCCTAAAACATACTTAACACAACTTTATTAGGAAACAAACAAGGGTATTTGTGAGAATCAAAATCATCATATATTATAGAGTATTTTTTAGACAACACCTTCCCTAAAATCTCCCCATTTTTTATGATAACATATCCCATAATGTAAATTACAAACAATGTAGGATTTTTAGACACTAATAGGATATAATAAAATATTTCAATTTCATAGTATTATTTAGATGAAAGAAAATAGATACGTGTAAATTTAAATAGCCCAGAAATATGTAATTTTGTGGTTCCCAGATATTCTACCGCTTTATTTGATATAAAAAGAAAGGTTTTATAGAATAAATGATATAAATATGAATTAATGTAGATATAAACTATAAATTTATTTCAAATTATACTATGTATAAAAATATGATACGTGATATGGAAGTGTAAATTTGAACATCAATAACTAAAAAACATCAAACAGTATAAAACATACAAAAATAAAAGTAATTTAAATTTAAACATAAATGAACATTTAATTTTATTGATAAATTATGAGTACATACCATAAAAAAATTCGGCAAAATGGGTGGATTTGATTAGAATATCCATGGATATTAAGATAATATGGATAAGGAAATGATTTACAAGCACCATGAATCTGAAGAAACTTCACTAGCAGGCTCTGAAACCGATTGTTAAACACATATTTCTACTATCGAAGCATCTTATTTGATTCTTTTCAAACCTCCATGATTTAAACAAAAGTATTCTTGAAAAATTGATTCACAATTTCTTTAGATTGAATGAAGGAAATTTACCAATATATGACTTGATTAATGACTTGTCCCAATAAGGATTCATTATATGCAAGATGACTTAGAAAATCTCTTTCATTATACAGAGGAATTTTCAATGGAGTTCTTTCACAATGAAGAGTGTGTAGTATATTATTTAAATTTGATAACAATATAGTAATTTCCTTAATAATTATTATTAGATCAGGAGGAGTTTGTTGATATATAGATGTTGAAGCCTAATTAATTTCTCCGATAGATTGAAATTCATTTATTAACATCTATTTTAGCTCATGAAAATATGAATTCATTAAACATTTATCTTTCAACATTATATGATTCCTAGTTAGATATCTGATAATATCTTCAAGATCTCCAAAAAAATAAAATATTCATGCACTTACCTTAATATAACATAATGAGCCTCAAATTCTACTCTTGGCAGTGTATAAATTATGATTTATTCAACATGTTTTCTTTCAATTTCAAATTCTTATCTTAATTGAAAGGTATGGTTCTCTAAATGAATACAATTTAAAATCATAGATTCATTATAATATTTATATGAATCTAGAGTAACATCTTTTGAATGTTGTCAAACATACACAATAGCCAAACTTGGCTCTTCCAGACCTTGTCATATTTCTCTCAATGAAGATCCTTCAACAGCTACTGAATCATGAACAAATATTAAAATGTGTTCATGGGTAGGGACATCTACTATATTTTTTTCTTCTCTAAGATCCATTTTTCTAAATATAATCTCCCATTTTGTCCTCACACTCAACATCATTGGTAACTTCAACCATAGACTCAGGAATTTGGACTGGTATTCTTCTTTCTAAACAATATTACTCTCCTCAATTATTGATTCTCCCTCTTAATCAAGGCTTGTTTAGATAGAACCAATAGAATGTTTCATCCTCTTCTCCCACTGAGCAACTACCATCAACTTCTTTGGTTATTCCACTCCAACAGTTAAAAGACTTTATAATAATTTCTCCATAAATATCCCAATTTCTTGATAGTGACATCATTTAAAATGTTGTGATTAAATCTATATCCAAAATTCATATATTTTATTTTTCTATTTCTGTAAAACAAAAATGAAATAATTCCTCCTTAAGGAAAGTATCCCATATTTGCATCATTTTTACTACAATGACTTTAATATCATTACATAAAGTGACTGAAATTGAACCTAACTTATTTCAAAAATAGAAAAATAACATACATGTCTACAGAAAAAATTATCTCTAACTAAGTTGTTCTTGGTAGAATTCCAGTTTGAATAAAACTTATCAAGACTTTTTGATCAGGAGTAAGGGATTTTGTCAATAATTTCTTGAGATATCTTATTCCAAACAAAGAAAACACAATCTACACTAAGTTATATTTTTCATCACCTATATTCCTCAAGTCAAAACAAAAATCCCCCCTCATGGGGAAAGCATAATAACATAGAAATATCTAACAAAGAATGATAAAATTCCTCAATGTGAATATCATAGATTATAGAGTCTTAATTGACTCCAAAACTGAATGAGTCATTTCAATAGTGCTCCTTGAATTATACGGGAATCATCAAAAAAGTATTACCGTATCCAAAAAAAATCAATCCATTAAATCTAATGGCTATAATTAATGAAATATTTATCTCATTTAAATACTTTATTTATATTACTTTATCTTTAATAATTTTATGATACTTTATTTCTAGGTAAGTAGGTGCACCTAAATCACCATCTTCAATTCTTCTTGATGTTTCCATTTCTGAACGTTTTATGATTAAAGTTTCAAAGTTTTAGGGTATTAGAATATTGGAATGAGAAGTTCTTTGTAATAAGAAAGGGTGTGGAGGAGTATGAAGATAAGGAGAAGGTAGATGATTTTCACATGCCGATTGAGAATGTTCTCATTAATTTTTAATTTTAAATGAAAAATAAAAAAAAAATTAAACAAAATTCTTTAATCCATACATAACTGAATAAAAAAAGGGAAATTCAAATAACTAAATACAATAAATAATCTTTTATTAAGATAAAAATAGAGAGAATAAAAAAATAATAAACTATCATTTAAAATTAAACATCCTTAACTCCCCCTAAATAAAATAAAAAGTTACAATGGTATGTGATTTAGTAAAAATATCATCTAATTTATATTCTATATTTCCAAATTATATAGATATATCCTTTTTAAGAACATGATCTCTTAGAAAATAAAGGTTGATATCAATATTCATAGTCCTATAATGTCTTATAGTATTTTTTGAAATATTAATAGTAATAGTATTCTAACATAAAATAGGCATATTATTAAAAATTTATTCCAAAGTATAGTAGAGTGTTTTTCATCCACAAAACTTGAGTATAGAAACTTACAGAAGAAACATATTCTACCTCGACTATAGATAGAGCAACTGAGTGTTGTTTCATACTCGACCATGATATTAATGATTTTTCTAAAAAGTGATAGGTTACTAAGGTGATTTTTTTATCTAATATAAAACCTAAAAATTCAACATTTGAATATGAAATTAGATTAGAATCAATTTTTTGGATAAAGAAGAGATTAAAAAACGTTCCTCTTAAATACATAAAAAATTATTTTAACAGTAGTAAGATGAAATTATTTTTTATTTTACTAATATCTGGTGCATATACAAATATAAAACATAATGTCTGCTCTGATAGCAATAAGATACATCAAACTACCCATCACACCTCTATATTACTTGTTGTCAACTAGTTTTCCAGCTTTATCCTAATATTGTTGTATATTTTTACACATAAGAGTCGTATACGTGTTACTATTTTCACATCCAATTTTCTTAATAAATCAATAATATAATTACATTAATTTAAAACATTTCCATATTTTTTTGATAAATCAAAAATCAAATATATAAATTTCATTCTCCCACATTACTCATTTCAAATTATTTTATAATTATTTTTGAAAAATATTAACAAAGAATTTTATTTATAGAATTGAGAATTAAATCATAAACATATATTTTTAATAATAAATTATTAGAAAAAAATAGTTTTCATAAAAATTTTTGGATCTACTAGTCTAAAAATAAATCTATTTTTCAAAATAAAGGAACTTAATATTTCATATGATGCACTATGTGCTTGTTTACGGCCATAAAAATCTTTAGAAGGTTTGAAAATAGAATTTGGTTTGTGAGGGTTTTCATACCTAGAAGGTTGTTGAACATAAACATCCTCCATTAAATATCCATTTAAAAAGGTATACTTAACATCCATCTAATATAATTTAAAATTCATATGATATGCATAAGCTAAAAAGGTTCTAATGTCTTCTAATGATACTATAGGCGTAGAGGTTTCATCATAAACTATACCTTCTTCTTGATTATATCTTGTTGTTACTAATATATCTTTGTTTCTTATTATGATCCCTTGATCATCCTGTTTATTTATAAATTTCCACTTAGTTCCAATTACTGGATAATAGGATTCTCTTTCCACAACATTCCAAACACCATTTATTATGAATTTTTCTAGTTCTTCTCACATGGATAACATCAAACACTCATCTTCCAATGATTCTTTAAAGGATTTAGGTTCTTAATGATATAGAAAGGAAGATAATTCAACTAGATTTCCAACACATTTTCTTGTTCTAATTCATATATCTATGTTTCCTATGATAGTTTCTAATGGATAGTTAATTAATGTTCTAGAATATATTGGTATTAAACATTTTGGTTCTTTAGTTTCATGTTATTATGAATTGAGATGAATTTTATTTATATAATTTTAAAAATCATCTCTAGGGGATTCAAGTCTCATGATATCAAGTGAATCAATAATTTCATCTCTTCAATTTGTTTATTTATTGAACGGTTCAGTTTCATCAAACTTCACATGAACTGATTCTTCAATAATCCTTGAATTTTTATTAAATACTCAATAGACTTTAGAAGTATAATAATTTTCAAATAATATTACTTCATTAGCTTTTGGATTGAATTTACCAAGGTTATCCTTAGTATTCAATGTCCACACCTTGTATGCAAACACTTTAATGTATTTTACCATAGGTTTTATATTATTTAAAAGTTCATACGGTATCTTTTTAATAATAGGTATTATTAAAAAATTATTCATGGTATAGTAGGTTATTCTTGTCACTTCTTTCCATAAGTATGTAGGAATATTGTATTCATTCAACATAGTACTTTCCATTTCTTGAATAGTTCAGTTACTTCTTTAAATAATTTGATTTTTTGAGGTGTTATTGGAATAGAGATGGCATGTTAAATATCTATGTTTTAGCAAAATGAACAAAAAAAATTATTCTAAATATCCCCATCATGATCACTTATCAATTTAATTATTTTAAAACCTTTTTCATTTTGAAAAATTTTGCAAAAACATTAAAATTCAGTGAAAACTTCACTTTTGAGTTTTAGAAAATATACCAAAGTAAATTGAGAATAGTCATAAGAAAACATATACATTAAACTTAACCGAAAGAAATTCCACCAAATATGGTCTAAACAAATCCATATGGATATGTTTTAAAGGCATAGATATTGAAATTTTTTAAACATATTTGAAAGAAAATATGTTTTGTTTTCCGATTTGGCATGCATCACAGAATCAATCATTTTCAAACCTAAGACTAGGAAAATCAGAAACTAACTATTTAATATATAATGTATTTAAATAATATATATTGACATTTCCAAGTCTTGTTTTCCATATCCTTGACTCATTTTTCATTATAGTTAAATAATTCAATTTCCATTTACATAACGAATTGAAATAAAAATTATAAACATTGTCAGTTCTTAGTGATCAAAATGTAAGTAGTTTATTTTTTAAAATAGAGAAGGTGTTGTGTAAGATCTCAGTTCGTATTCTTGATGTACGAGTTTCTTATTTTCCTTTTTTCCTTTAGTGTTTTTTAGAATATAAGGAAAATGGGGGAAAATCCCAAAATTTATGGGTACATGTCGTGTACTTTTTGTACACACACCGTGTACTTCGGCTATGTGGGATGAAAATACAGGGGGTGTAGGATTGTCGGTAAAAACAAACTACACAACATGTACATTAATATATACACCATGTACTTTGGTCATGTGGGATGAGAACATAGGGTGTGTAGAATTTTCGGTGGTTCAGGATGTAATAACTAACAACATGTTGTGTACTTAGTAATACACATTGTGTAATCAGTCAGCAGATGAATAGTATTGCGGCGGAGAGTCGCCTCTAGTGAAAAATTTACAAGAAATTACACATCGTGTACTTGATATTACACACCATGTAGTTATGTTTTTTGGTTAAAAATAGGCAGTAGCCTCCTCATTTAGCATAGGATGCAGAAAACTCACCTGGAGCGCTGAGAGAGGAGACCGAAGCTTGGAAAAACTCCTGATCGCACGCCGGAACTTGGATTCTTCTTTCGTCGATCTCGATTGAACCGTGCAGGTAAGGCCTTCCCTCTTCTTGAACGTTTCCTTCCAATTATTTCCCTATAAGATGTTATTTACATTTGAATAGGAAAATATTTATCTCATATCTACATTGTGCTTGGTTGTTTCGGAAAGTGCCTTCCACGTATATCGATCAGAGGAGATTGAAGTAGGTTGTCTTGTGTTTAATTACAACTGTTAAGTTTATTTTGGGTACTATTTTTCCAGGCTCCCATGTTCGGGGTGTCATTTGGTTGAGAATTTGACTGTTAAGATACCTAGATTACATAGGTAAACTAATTGAATAAGTATAAACTCATATTTGGGATCTTTGCTTTGATCTAGGGCCACCTGAGGGTGTGTTTCCCTTTTTTAGCCGTTTTTGTAGGATACTCATGGATATTCCTTGAATATAGCATGTTTTGAGTTTTATTGAGAGGAAACATATATAAATTTCTTGATTATGCTATGGGATCGGCCCAGTTACTTTCTTTTATTCGGTTTATCCAGAGGGAAAGGTTCTGTTTATCCTGAGGGAATGGCTTGATCAGCCTGAGGGAAAGGTTTTGTTTAGTCTAAGGTAAACATTTCCAATGCCTAAAAGAAATAGCTTATGTGCCTAAGGTAAATATCTCGTACACCTGAGGGAAATGTTCATATTCCTAAGGGAAATATTCATTATGCCTGAGGGCAGTCACCTAAGGGTTTCGTTTCTATTCACCTGAGTGTAAGGATTGTGCGTCTGAGGACAATGTTTACTTGAATATTCACTGTGGTGATATCTTATGTTGTACCTTCCAACCTAGATCATAGGCTAGGAACTGTTAAATAATTATTAAAATGGCAATGTACTGGTAGGAACAGTTACTTTTGAGTACTTCCTAGTTTACTGTATTTTCATTATTTCACACTTTTGTTGTACATTTTCACTGCCAGTTGGGCATGAGCATTTGGTGGTTGACTTTTGGGATTTATTTCTCACACCCGGTTTGGGTAATGTCTTGGACCCAAACAGATTATATTGATGTAGGTGTCAATAATGGAAAGGGTCCCTATACAGGTGCATGATTGTCGTAGATGAGTATGAGAGCATAGGACCGAGCTTAGTCTTGCGATGCTGCTGGGTTCCTTTTTCAATGTTTTGGTTTTGTTTTACTATACATGTACTTTTTCTTGTACTGTATTAGATTGTAGTGTATCCTCTTTTGGATGCTTTATTAGAATTAGAAACATATTTCATCTTCATATGTATGACTGTTGATTATCTTTTACTTCAGCTCCGTTGTCCATTTCAATTCTATATAGTTTACCACTTCATATTTTGTGTGTTTATATTTATTTCTGTTGCACTACACTTTGAAAAGGGAGGGCATAGTTTCATCACTATCAGTCCTAGGCCATTGCTTTTAGTCGGCAGCCTCTGGCATTTGAGGAAATGCACTTGAGGTCATGTGACCAATCGGGCTTGGGGCACCCGTTGTGTGGATCCCAGATCCGAGATGTTACAAAGTGGTATCAAAGGGGTTTCTTTCTTTGATGTACTATTTGGATCCTATAGTCTATTATAGGGTGGAATTGGTAATTGGTAATAAGTTGTGCCCAGGAGTAGCTAACCCATCTACAGGGAAAATCCAATCTACCTCATTTAATTGCAATTTTTAGGGTTTTTTAATTTTACAGTTGATTTTATTTTCACCGTTGGGTGACGCACTTGTGGTGTTATGTTTATATTTTATACAAGGTTATATTTAGCCACAACCCGTTGAGATGAGGGTATTCCATCTCATGCATCATTTAGGAACATGTTAGAATCACAAGCCATGAATAGTTTCCATTCCATGTAGGTGCATTAGAAATTGCATGTTGTTGTGATAGATGTTGTGTGAGAAAATTCATGTTGTTGTGATAGGTACCATGATAGATACACCTACTTTTTATAGGGTATTGGTACATGTTACGGTTGGTTTTCTAGATGCTAATATTTGGTTCCCAAGAAGTATGGGCTCTCTTGGACTAGAATTTAGCAGATCATGATCGAGCATTTTTTTGTGTTATATAATATAATGTGAAGGGTCAAGTGCTAAAAATTGGTTCACAGGGAGTATGGGCCCCCATAGATTGGAATTTGGCATACCAATGCTTGAAATTAAAGAAAGAGGGCACCAGAGTAGTTTCTAAGGCTTTCTATCCATAAAAACCAAGATTTCATGCCATTTATTTATGACTACATTCCATGTACTCTTTTGTTCAGGATGAAATGAAAAAAAAAATTAATTACATGTCGTGTTTCATATGTAAACTCCGTGTAGTCTCTACTAGTGTTATAGGCTGTGTGGACAGAAACACGGGATAGGGAAACTCTAGAGGGAACACGTTGTGTACCGTTTGTACACGATGTGTTGTGTTGACCATGTGTCCACCATGTGACTAACAACATGGATGGTGAAATCATAGCTTAAACACATCATGTCAATGCCTAACACGCCATGTAGTTTTATCTGGGGATCTGGTCGTGTAACTTACAACACGGGTCAGTGTTACCACTTCTCGTACATGTCGTGTACATCTGGAACATGTCGTGTAGTGTGAGCCTTGTATCCAGCCGTGTCTCAAAGGACACGGGTCGGAAAAAGCTCATCTAGTACACGCGGTGTACCTATGGGACACGCTATGTAGTCTTAACTGATGAGAGAATGTGTTGACTTGGCCATGTGGCTGGGGAGATGGGGTGGTGTACACGCTGTGTGCAGGTGTAACACGCCGTGTACCTAGGATTGAGACACACCCTGGCCGGCATTAGAACACAACTATGTAAGTGCTTAAGGGTACACGCAGTGTATACATTATACACACTGTGTAGTATTTTTTTCTAGTTCTTATGTTTTTATTTTATTTTCTATGACAATTTTAAACGAACAAAAGAACCTCAATAGTAATTAAACTAAGGCATGTGTTTTACCTTGTAGAGTCATGCCGCCGAGATGACCATGAGTTTTTATCGAAGAGAGTGGCAGGGATTATACTACAGACATGGTAGTCTATGAGAAACCAATGGATCCTCCAATAGTTACAGATGCAGCGCCAGCCATTATACTGGACGCAGGCACAGATGCGCAGTTCTGTGAAGGCTTCATGCGATTCATGCAGACCTTCCAGGGAGCACTACCGGTTGACAAATCTATGGTAGAGCTGACACGTATATTCCAGCAGCAACATCCACCTAGGTTCTCAGGGGAATGCAGACCGTAGGCTGTGGAGTCATGGATGGGTTCTATGCAGACAATCTGTGAGCATCTAGATACGCCTCCTGGGAGGAGGGTCAAGCTCGCTATTTACCTACTGTGTGGTTCTTCCAAGAGATGGTGGGATGTTACCACCTAGTCTGAGCAACACAGAGACATGGTGTGGGAAGGTATTCACACAGTATTTTACAACTTATTCTTTTCAAAGATGCTATGGGTATATCGAGCTTGAGAGTTCATGAATCTACAGTCGGGTGCCATGTAAGTGGTGGACTATTCTGCCCGCTTCACTGAGTTACAGTATTTTGGACCTATTCTTGTGGGAGATGAGACTTTGAGGGATAGATGCTTTGAGGATAGTATTCAATATGAAATCCGATCACTTGTTAATGTTTTTAGGTTGCCTATATTGCATTCTATTGTGAACCAGGATTTGATTACTAAGTGGAATCTGCAGGAAGATAGTGGTGCGGACTAGGGCGGTTCGGCATCGGTCTCTGGTACTATTTCTTCCAGAAAGGGGAAGAGGCAGATGGATTTCTCTCACGGTGACAATACTATCTAGAATAATTCTTCTGCTGGCTAGATAATGTACTACCTGTGTGGTAAAGAGGGTCACAAGAGACCTCATTGTCCACGCGACCCAGTAGTGTGTCAATCTTGAAGAAAGATGGGTCATCTTCAGTGTTTTTGTAGGGAATTTTCACCAGTGACTAGTGAGGGGGGTTATGTGTAGACTCCATGTATAGGTGAAGGGCCAGTATATTCTTAACAATCAGAGAACTAGAATAAGTCAGGATGTTCAGGCTGAGGTGGGGGTTGTGGCCATGGTAGCCAGACATGAGGATCTCAGAGACCGTAGGGTGGGTCATCTCATGGTAGCTAGGCTGTGTCGCAGGGCCACAACCCTGGGCAAACATATGCAGTGCAACATACACCATAAGAGCAGGATACTGAACCTTCCACTGTCAGAGGTACTATTCTATTTACGCTTGTCTTTTCTTCTATTCTTTTTGATACTGGTGCTACACAAAGATTTATATATATGCACATTATGGAGAGCCTTGGGCTCTTTGTTTCTTCTTCTACGAATATCATGATGTTAGACACTTCTTTGGGAATTATAACAACAAGTGTGCGTCAGTGCAAAGAGTGCCCCCTAGAGGTTGGTGGGTGTCACTTTTTGTGGGACCTCTATGTCTTAGAGATGATAGGATATGAAGTCATTATTAGGATAAACTGATTGGTACCATTTCGATCCTTTATGGATTGCTATCGTCGCACGGTGAGTTTCACATCACCAGAGGGCGGGAATTTTCTATAGAAGGGAGAGTTTGATGTCCAAGAAAGCCGAGCTAGACCCAAGAATTGTAGGAGAGGTGAAGTGATAGCCTAGATTGTGATGTTATATCTGGACAACCAGGGAACTTGTTAGAATGATTTCCCTCCATTTTATGATTGTTTTAGGGATTTATTCCTGGAAGACTTCTTTATGTCTACCTCCGGAGCGAGAGGTGGATTTATCTATTGATCTTGTTCCAGGAGTGGAACCGGTGTCCATTACTCCTTATAGGATGGATACACCGGTATTACAGGAGCTCAAGAGGTAGTTAGTGGAGTTACAGGAAAAGGGTTTCGTCTGACCCAATACTTCTCCTTGGGTTTCACCTATCCTGTTTGGGCAGAAGGTGGATGGTACCCCTAGACTCTGCGTAGATTATCTGAAACTGAACCAGTTAACGGTTCAGAACTGATATCTCTTACCGAGGATTGATGATATTTTTTATCATCTTTGAGGAGCATGAGTGTTCTCAAAGATTGAATTGAGATCCAGATATAATCATTTGCGCGTAAGACCATCGGACATATCGCTTATATCCTTTCGAAGATGATATGGTCTATATGAGTACTTGTTCATGTCGTTTAGGCTCACGAACATGCTAGAAGTTTTCATGGCACTGATGAATTGTGTGTTCCATCCATATCTTGATTCTTTTGTGGTAGTCTTCGTCGACGATATCTTGGTGTACTCTCACACTTGAAACGACCATGCCACCCATCTTGAAATCGTACTGAGTACACTGAGAGAGCATTATTTATATACTAAGCTCTCAAAGTGCCACATTTGGATAGACCAGATTCACTTCCTGGGTAATATTATCTCAGAGGCAGGAGTTGATGTAGACCCATAGAAGGTCTGAGTATTAGTTTCCTGGTTTCAGCCTAAGAACGTGTCTTAAATACCGAGTTTCTTGGGGCTGTCTGGTTACAACAAGCGCATTATACAAAACCTCTCCTGCTTAGCAGTTCCATTAATGGGTTTGACTAAGAAGGGTATGAATTTAATTTGGTCAGAAGCTTGCGAGATAGCATTTCAGAAGCTGAAGGGAAGGTTGACATCAACACTAGTTCTGATACTTCCAGAGCAAGGGAAGATCTATACAGTATACTGTGATGCATTAGGTATTGGGCTGGGAGCAGTGTTGATGTAGGGAGATCGAGTAGTTGTGTATGGGTCACAGTAGTTGAGGCCACTTTAGAGGAATTACTGGACGCATGATGTCGAGTTGGCTGCTGTTGTTCATACGTTACACTATTAGAGACATTATCTCTTGGGAGAACATTTTGTGGTGTTTACAGACCACAAAAGTCTTAACTACATCTTTACCTAGTGTGACTAAAATTTGAGACCGCAAAGGTTGGTTGAATACCATCAGTCCTTCAACATTGTGCTTTCCTATACACTTGGTAAGGGTAACGTAGTTGCTGATGCACTGAGTAGGAGGACTCAGATACAGGCAGTGCAGGAGGCCAGTGGTGAGTAGAAACTTATGGATTTGTTCTCTGAGATACATTTGGAGGTGCATGATAGTCTGGGGAGAACCTGTCTTTCATCTTTATCTATAACTTCTACCCTCCTGGATAGAGTGAGGATGAGACAACTATTATATTCAGAAGGACTAGTTCTACGGAATTCGGTGGAAAGTGGGTACCCTCCTCTTGGTTGGACAATAGGCGATGATGAAGTACTACATATCCATGGACGACTATGGGTTCCATGGGATATATGAGAGGATTTAATACCAGAATTTCATGCTTCATCTTGGGCAGGACATCCTGGGGTTACCAAAATGTACCGGGACTTGAGAGGTCAGTACTGGTGTTCGGGTATGAAAAGAGAGGTAGATGGTTTTTTTATGAGATGTTCCACCTATAAGCAGGTGAAGGTGGACCATCGGAGGCCATCCAGACTATTACAACATTTACCCATTCTGGAGTGGAAATGGGATGCTGTCACGATGGACATCATGACCGGGTTACAGAGGTCACCTAGAGGAAATGATGTTGTATGGGTTTTTGTGGACAGACTTACGAAGGTAGCTCACCTTTTTTCGATCAAAGAGACCTTTGGTGTTGATGAGCTCGGGAAGTTTTATATCCGAGAGGTGGTACATCTTCATGGGGTCCCTCATTCTACCATGTATGATAGGGATGCGAATTTTACATCTTCTTTCTGGCAGATGGCTAGTCAGAGCGTACAATACAGGTGCTAGAGGACATGCTACGTGTGTGCATCCTGGACTTTGGGGGATCTTGGGTGAAACACATAGCCCTGGTCGACTTTTCCTACAATAATTGATTTTAAGAAACTATTGAGATGGCACCTTACGAGGATTTATATGGTAGTCCATTCCTATCACCCTTGTGCTGGTCAGAGGCATATGGGGTAGCTTTACTGGGACCATGTATTGTGCAGGAGACTTCAGAGCCAGTCCAGCTGATACAGAAGCGGATGGCTACTACACAGTCTCATCAAAAAAATTATGCTGATTGCCACAGACGACCCTTGGAGTTCGTGGTTAGGGATCAGGTCTTCTTTCGTGTTTCGGTGAGGTTGGGGCACATGTGGATCAGGAGACATGGTAAACTTTCACCGAGTTATGTAGGGCCATTTGAGATTCTGGAGAGATTCAGGCTAGTTTCCTATCGGTTGCAATTACCACAGAGGTACCAGGTCATGCACGACGCCTTCCACGTATCTCAGCTACACCATTATCACTTAGAACCATCTCACATCTTTCATCCCCACGAAGTTTAACTTCATTTTTATGCATCATTTGAGGAGAAACCAATTTGTATTGTTGATAAGAGCATGAAGGTTCTCTGAGGCTAGTCACTTCCCCTCGTATGGGTGCTATGGCAGCATGACCGAGTATAGGACGAAACCTGGGAGTGGGAGACTGATGTATGTGCTCTATGGCCAGAATTGTTCTTGGCTTTATCTTCACCACCCTTGGAAGGGAAATTCGGGGATGAATTGATTTAAGGGGGGATGTTTGTAAGAACCCGGTTCTTATTTATTAGGTACGGGATTCTTCTTTTCCTTTTTTCCTTTATTGTTTTTGAGAAAATAATGAAAATGGGGAAAATACCAAAATTTAGGGGTACACACCGTGTACATTTTGTACAAATGTCGTGTACTTCAGATATGTGGGATGAGAATACAAGGCGCATAGGTTTGTTGGTAAAAACAAACAACACGCTAGGTACTTTAATATACAAGTTGTGTACTTTGGCCGCGTGGGATGAGAACATAGGGCGTGTAGACTTTTCGATGGTTCAGGATGTAATAACTAACTAAACGTCGTGTACTTAGTAATACACACCGTGTAATCAGTCGGTAGGTGAATAGTAAGGCGGTGGAGAGTTTCCACCAGTGACCAGTAAAAAATAAATTACACGCCGTGTACTTGATAGTACACACCGTGTAGTTATGTTTTCTCGTTAAAAACAGGCAGTAACCTTCTCATTCGGAAGAGGAGGCAGAAAACTCACCTAGAGCATCGAGAGAGGAGGCTGAAGCTTGGAGGAGCTCCCAATCGCACGTCGGAACTCAGATTCTTCTGACATCGATCTCGATTGAACCGCATGGGTAATTCCTTCCCTCTTCTTGAACATTTCCTTCCAATTTCTTATCTAAGGGAAGTTATTTATGTTTGAACAGGAAAATTTTTATCTCGGATTTATGATGTTTTTGGTTGTTTCGGAAAGCACCTTCCATGTATACCGATCAGAGGAGATTGAGGTAGGTGGTCTTGTGTTTAATTACAATTGTCAAGTTGATTTTGTGTACCGTTGTAGCACGCACCCATGTTCGGGGTGTCCTTTGGTTGGGACTTTGACTGTTAAGATACCTATATTTCATAGGTAAACAAATTGAATAAGTATAAAAAACTATTTGGGATCGTGGCTTTGATCCAGAGCCTCCCCGAGGGTACGTTTTCCTTTTTTAGCCATTTGGCCAGGATACCCATGGGTATGCTGTGAGTATAGCATGTTTTGAGTTTTCTTGAGTGGTAACATATATAAATTTCTTGATAATGTTTTGGGCATCACCCGATTAATTTATTTTCTTCTGTTTAGCATGAGGGAAAGGTTCTGCTTAGCCTATGGGAAAGGTTTGATCAGCCTGAGGGAAAGGTTTTGTTTAGCCTGAGGGAAACATTTCCAATTCCTGAGGGAAGTTTCTTCTGTGACTAAGGGAAATATCTCATACACCTGAGGGAAATATTCGTATGCCAGGGGACAATATTCATTATTCATGTGGGTAATCACCCAAGGAATTCGTTTCTATTCGCATGAGGGTAAGGATTTCACATCTGAGAACAATGTTTACTTCAATATTCACTATGGTGATTTCTTATGTTGTACCTGCCAATCTAAATCATAGTCTTGGAATTGATAAATAATTATTAAAATGATAATGTACTGGTAGGAACAGTTACTTTTGAGTACTTCCTAGTTTACCCCATTTTCATTATTTCACACTGTTGTTGCACATTTTCACTGACAATTGGTCATGGGACATTGGTGGTTTCCTACTGGTATTTATTTATCACACCATGTTTGGGTCATGTCTTGGGCCCACACAGATTATATTGTTGCAGGTGTCGATAAGGAAAAGGGTCCCTATACAGGTACATGATTGTTGCAGTGGAGTAGGAGAGAATGGGATGGAGCTTAGGCTTACGATGCTGCTGGGTTCCTTTTTTTCACTATTTTGGTTTTGTTTTTTTGTACTTGTACTTTGTGCTGTATTGTATTATATTGTAGTGTATCCTATTTTGGGAACTTTCTTATAATTAGAGACATATTTCTTCTTCGTATGAATGAATGTTGATTATCTTTTACTTTAGTTCCATTGTCCATTTCATCTCTATATTGATTACTGATTCCTCTTTTGTATGTTTATATTTATTTCCACTGTGATACACTTTGAAAAATGAGGTCATATTTTCCCCACAATCAATCCTATCCACTCACTGCTAGTCGAAAGCCTCTATCATTTGGGGAAATGCGTTTGAGGTCATGTGACCAACCGGGCTCGGGGCACCCGTTGTGTGGCACCTAGATCCAGGATGTTACATGTTGTTACGAAAATCAATATAAAATACATCATCAGAAAGTAGAGATATACTTATCAGGTTTTGATGTATCGCTTTCACAAAAAATACATTGCTTATTTATATATAATATTGATATCCAAAAAATTCCAACTCCAATGATCTGTCCTTTTGCATTGTCACCAAAACTGAGTAGCCATCAATCTATATGCGTTAGAATATAAAAATTTGATGAGTTTCCACTCATATTCCTAGAACAACAACTGTCAATATACCATATGTATTTTCTATTCTAATTGCCTTTTTCTTATAAAAGAAATTAAACACATGTTTTTTTTGTACCTGAAGTTTCTTGGGTCAAGTAGTGTCATTGAGAAATGATCTAGGAATACAGATTTGTCTTATCTTTCCAAATTGGATTTATCAACTTTAGATATAATTTTTGAAATAAAATTCATTTTAATATCACTAATTTTAGGATTTCTCAAGTAATTATTGTTTGTAAAATTAACTTTTTTTCCACAATAATAATAGGTAACAATTTTTGAAGTGGGCAGAAAATAATTTTTGTACAATTTTGATTTTTCACCCTTTCTTCCAATTCCAAATATTTATATTTTAATAACATTCCTTCCCAGAATATCATTTAATACTTATTCTCCTTTAGTAAAAGAAATTTATGAAATCTTAAAATATTCTAATTTATCTATTAATTATGTAATCCCTTTTTCATGATGAATATAGTTTGTTGTAGATGAATTGAATTTTCAGCTACTTCTTGATATTGTTTTAGCATAGTGTATCTTTCACCTAAAATCACATTATGAATATTTTTTAATGGATTATTATTATTTAATAATGAATCATATTTCTTTTCTAACATAGAATAGTAAGAAACTAATTTATTATTTAAGAAACTATCAAAGTTATAAGTAGAAGAGTAATAGGTTTGTACCTGTTCATTTTCATTATCCATAAATCAAATATTGGATTTGAGAATATTCAAATCTTTCCCTGATTCGATACTGAGGAGCTACTGGAATCTCCAAACACAATCCATGTAGCCTTAATAGCTCTTTTTTATACTCATAATATTCATTTTTATAATATTTCATTTATGTCCTCTTTCTTTCATATTTTATTTGGGAAAAACCAGGTCTTATGTGACCCAATTTTTTTTATTCATAGCATATTACTTCATGATGCCCCCTTTCATCATTCTGGTATGTTTTTCTGAAGTCTCCTTTCTTCTTGTAGAGTTTTATGAAATTATTGGCTACCTAATCCACTTCTATTTTAGAATCTGAAGATGTTTTATTTTTTTCCCTTTTGAATTCAAGTTTTTATTTTCAATTATGCTTCTAAGCGGCCACTTTTGGATTGGTATTTACCTTTTTACTATAATATTGTGATCTTCAACACCATATTACATTTTCTACTTCATATATCATCAATGTTCCAATTAGTTCCTCAATTTCCAAATACTTGACAGGTGATAATTTTTAGATAGGTGTAGATATTCAATTTTATTTAGAGGGTATTACTCTGATAACTTTTATTTATTGATCACTTTGAATAATATAATCTCCCAATGACGTAATATTTTTGAAATTATCTATTAATTTTCAATTTATCTATGTGATTCTTTTATCATCCAACATTATAAATTTGCAAGATTTATCATAACAGTAGAATATCTCATCTGTCTGATGTTATTTGTTCCTGTATAATTAACTACAATAGTTATCCACATTTCATAGGTAGTAGGACATTGTTAAACTTGATTTAATTATTTAAGTCCATGTGAACAGATAATATCATTCATTTCCTTTGAATTGATGTCATATTTAGCTTCTGTTTCAACAGTCCAAGTCTTTGATATTTCAAGAATCACATAAGGAGTGATGCTCTTTGAATATACATTGAATCCTAGATTTTTCAGATATATGGCCATATGTTATTTCCATCATTTATAGTTGTCACTATTAAATTAGGGACCTTGAACCATAGACAAACACTATTTTGAATAAATCATTTACATATTATTTGTATATACCTTATTAAATTCATCTATCTATAGATTTATAACAAAATGTCACCTATGATACAAATTGTAAGGTTGGAATAATACAAAGAAAACAAAATAGGGGAGTGAATTGTGTATTTTTGAAAATATCAATGGATTTTGGTTTATAAATCTCTTAGTTATTTATGCAGATATGCAATGGTATCTTCTATAAAGATTATGAGCAGCGGATAAATAGAAATAATGAAAACAATAATTATATAGTGGTTTAGAGCATAAAGATCCCATAGTCCACTCCACCAATGATTTCTCTTTGATCTTTTTTAATTTCACTAGAAAGGTCCTATTATCACAAGACCTTTAGATCAACAACAGAGTGCAGGTAGTTGACACCTTTTCAGCTATGACTAAACAGAGACATTTAGTTATTTTATAGGGAACTAGTAATCCATAGCATGGAACAAGAAGCTGATACTTGAACCATAACAGAGTAAGAATATTTTATACTCCAATAAATCAAATATGTTTTATTTGTTGATGGTTCAGTTTGATCTACACAATTACAGTAACATAAAATTACATTAGATGGATCTTTTTATTTAGAAGTGAAATTCTTCTAGAAAGAATATCTCTTATGCGACCCAATTGAGAATGGTCTTTACTTTTAATATAAAAAATCTATAGCAATAATCTTACAGTAGTATGAGGTAGAAAATGTATGTCTCTAAAGTATATCCTATTCATAAAATAATAGATTTTATTGTTCATTGCAGTAGTACTCTAAAAGATATTCACATGAATAAAACCACGTGTCTATATTTGTATCACTATTTTTAAAGGAATTACGATAGAATATATAGTGTGGGTAGAATACTACTGTATTTCAGATCTAATAATTTCTCTTTATAGAATTCAGATATCCAAATTCACATTTTCTAGTGGTTCATAAATTCCCTTAAGAATATGATTGATGTTCTTTGATGAATACATTTCTTTGAATTGATCATAATGATCTTTGATGCTAAAAATTACCTATTTTTGTTTTCTAATAAGGTTGTGTTTTTTATGTTTTGGGAATATAAATCATTATTTTGATGGAATGCAAACCCATAGGGCGTGTTTTGTAAACCCTCTTCAAACCATGTGTTTGGAAAATGACTGTATAGATCATCATCCCTATGCTACGCTAAACCGTTTTCATATGGATCATCATACCTATGATGGATATTAAGTTTATGGATTAGAAACCATATTCTTTGAGAAATTTCAATCATATTTAATATCATCCCCATTTTGGAATTTGGAATCACTTCTCATACCCTTCGTTTGGGAGATTGAAATTTTGGTTAACCGTTACAACGATTGGAATCAACATTGTGCTAGAAGGATAAATGTATAGATTCTCATCATAGAGTTTCGTTTTTTCTTATGTTATGCACAAATAAAAGTGTAGTTAAATATTCCTACGATATGAAAAGGAACACTACACTATGAAATGGAACCCTATACTACATAGTTGAACCCTATGTTTCGCTATTCAATGGTGGAGTTTTAATACTATGATATAATTTGATATTCCTACAATAGTTTTGATAGAATTAATGGTTTATTGAAAGATAATATACAACTAATTCCAAAATCATTATGATTGATTCAAATAATCATATTTATTAGAGGAAATAACTCTTATTCTTAATGTAAGTTACGACTACCCTAATCAATTTTAATTTTAATGTGCACATTCTATAAGCTATTGGATTGGATCTAGAATATAGTAGCAATATTTATGATCTATATATTATACAATAATTCCTTTTAAAAATTAGTGACACACATATCCAGATATGGCTTTATTCATGAGAATAAATTTTAATTTTTTTTATAGTGAACAAATGATTATTTTATTCTCTAAAGAGGAAACACTTTTAAGACATACATTTTTTACCTCATATAACTAGAAAATAACTACTACTTATTGTTTCTATTAAAAAATTCATTTGAAACTAGGATCAGTTAAGAGTTATTCTTTCTAGAGGACATTAATTCCTAAAGAAGAAGATCATTTCTAAAGAAAAAGATACATCTACTATCAATTTCTACTGCTATAATTGTGAATATCAAACTGAACCTTTAAAAACTAAAACTATTTTGATTTATTAGGGTATCAAATAATCGAACTTATTTTTGGTTTAAGTATCATATTGTTGTTCTAATATGTGGATAACCCATTCCCTATAAAGGATCTAGAAGACCCTTTTTTAGGCTTAATTATAAAGGTGTCAACTGCTTGTACTCAATTGTGGATCTAAAGTTCTTGTGAAAATATTTCCTTTCTAGTGATATTCTACAATATCGTCTAGATAAAGAGTTGGTGGAATGAACTTGGGTATATTTTTTCCCTGAACCACTATAAAATTTATGTGTTCATTCTTTTTGTTTATTCACTACGCATAGTCATTACACATGAAAATGTTGCTTATCTGCATAAATCACTGAGAGATTTACAAACCTGAATTTGTTGATATTTTTGAAAAGACACAATTCACCCCCTCTCCCGTTATCTATTTATTATTATGACTTAACACTTAGGAAATTATCACATAGAATGTCAAACTTAAGGGTAGTCATTTTGTGATAAAACATTGTATTTATTAAAATCCACGAATACATGTAATCATAAAGTGTGTATATGTTGGTCCAAGGAAAACAACTCCTATAGACTCCCACTTTCACTAGATCCAACTGCTATCAACTTTCATTCTGTTATCTATTACATGATACTCATTCTTCTACTTGGATATGGATTTATTAAAGCAGTCTACTATTTTTTCTTCAATGAATACTATTCTCATCATGAAATCAATTATCTGATAAAAAAACCCTCATGTTTTAATATTTTTGGAGTATGTGCTTGTCCATTGATGTAACATTGGATTCTTTGATAGTGCCACTATTGTAGTATTATCACAAAACAATGTGATTTTCTCATTACTTCTACGTACCACAACTATCTCTTGTATAAATTTTTGATTCTGAACTAATTTTTTGGTTACATCTGGAGCCAAAATATACTTCGACTATGCTATATAATCAGTTTAAAATAGATGCTTTAAACGCTTACATCTCATTACTCATTTATTAAGACTAATGTTATATCCCAACTACAACATAAAATCATTATGATCTATTTGGAAACAAGAATTTATATATTCGCAGTTAAATTTCTCCTTATCTCCTCTATATAACAGGTATATATTTTTTGTACACCTTATATACTTAGGGATATCCTTAATAGTAGATCAATGTTGTTCTAACAGATCATATTGATAATTACCTACCATCCTCAAAGAATAAGTGACATCAAGACTAGTATATATCATGTTAAACATGATATATGATATCACAAAATTTTATGTGATCTTACACACACACACACTCTCTCTCTCTCCCTACCCCCTTATAGTGTTTGAGAATGCATTTTCACATAGATATGTATACTATGGGAAACTAGAACTAATCACCTCTTGGATTTTTCTATACTGAATATATTTAGTCTATAGTCAATATATTTACCTTGACTTATTCTAAGAGATATTTTGCATCTATAAAAGATGAACTTAATTCCAAGGATATATACTACATCACATATGTCATTCATAGAGAAATTTTTTTAACTCATCTGTAGTTGAATGGAATATGGGTTTTTTATTTTCAATAGTTAATATATCATCAATATATACTACTAGAAATTTTACCACACCCCCAATGAGATTATTTTAAACAAAAGACTCTCATTTTTTATTTATGAAACCATAATGTTTTTTCGGCTTCTTTAAATTAAGAATTCCATGACCCATAATCTTTCCTTTATCCATAAATGAATTTATATAACATTCATATATTATTAGAAATACATAGAGTCATAAACCCATTCATGTTGTTTCATATAGAAATCTGGATAAGGATTCTCATCAAGGAAGGTTGTTTTCAAATCCATCTTCTAAATCTCATCGTCGTGGAAATATGTTATGGAAAGTATAAGACTGATATATTTAATCATAGAATCTAGTAAAAAAAATTCATTATAGATAATTCCTTGGAATTATTTAAACCCTTCATCCACTAGATTTCTTATATTTATTCAATTTACCTTCTATGTCTATTTTTATATTGAATACCCATTTTCACCCAAAATTCTTTACATATTCTTGAAGATCAAGTAATACCCATACTTGTTTCTGATATATCGTATCCATTTCATAATTCATGGGTTCTATCCATCTTGAATCTTCTAAGCTCTATACTTCCTATTTTGAGGAAACATGATCATTATTGCCAACTAATAATGAGTCAAAATACTCAATGACTAGAAAATAATTTCTTTTTAGTTCTCTAACCTATTTGGTTCTCATAAATAGTACTTTTGTTTTAGAAATTACCTCTTCCACTTGAACACATGAGATCTATTCCTATACCAAATCTCATGTATGTTGATCATTTAATTCATCAAAGTCAAACTTTATCACACTATCCTATTTTAGGATGTGTTCCCTCTCTAGAAATGTGAGACGTAGGTCATCCCAAATTCTTTTATCTAAATGGTTGTATAGGTAATATCCTTTGGATTCATTAGGAAATCATATAAAGATACATGTCATGACTTAGGGTTCTAGTTTATTTCCTATTATGAGCGTAACCTATGATTCACATCCCCATACATGTAAGTTTCAAAAAATATGTTACTTCACAATCCACAAATGGTATGGGATATTGTTAACCACTTTTTTGGTATAGGGTTTAGTGTGTATGTTGTTGATTTTAATAAATATCCCCAAATGGATAATGGAATACCTGCATAAACTGTCATTTAAATCACCATGATAAGAAATGTACATTTTTTGTATGGATGAGAGAGTTGGGATAGAATCCCATACACCCATAAACATTTGAATAACTATTGGATACAACACTCACTACCATGATCAGATCAAATATTCTTTATCTTCTTAAAATGTTTATTCTCTACTTAATTCTTGGACTCATTAAATTTAAAAAAATATTCTGACTTATACCTCACCAATTATACATATCCATATCTACTTAAGTCATCAGTAAAAGTTAAGAAGTACAATTACACACCTTTAACTTAGATGGGAAAAGGAATGCACACATCAGTGTATTACAATTCAAGAATCTCTGTAGCCATTTCACATTTCCACCAAATGGCGTCGTGGTGATTTATCTTTGTAAACAAGCATGACATTTTTCAAGTGATTTTAGATTACAATTTTCTAGCTAACGATCATGATATATATTTTTCAAATTATTCTCTTCTACATGACCAAGATAGTGATGCCACAACTGGGTGTGAAATGATTCATACAAGCTTAATTTGTTAGCAATTTCCAATTCTTAGTTTTTTATTTAATACATAAAGACCATAATTGAGATGTTTCATGCCATGAAAATTATTTCTTTACAAAATTCAATGTTTTTATTTCCCAACTTAAAAATAAATCCATATATTTAAAGGAAATAAAGGAAGGTGTTTTTTGGTACCACTAAGCAGAAAATTATATTGAGAAAAACAAGATAAGTCATGATGGAAATGTGAGGAAGTCGTATGAAATAGATATAGAAACCACCCTCGCTCCACTAATAGAACATAAATCCACTTATAATCATGAAATCAATAAAAAAATCTTAGATATAGTATTTGAATTTATATTTTATCAAAAAAAACTATATCTTATATCCAATGTATATACATCAAAATATTACACTTTATAATGAACACATATGATGCATCCCCTTACATATTTAACTGTGTGAAGTTATTGTTCTCATAGCCCATCTTTATGCCTGAAAAACATACTATGCGTTTTTATTTTTCCTAACATGGATCTTATTTTTTATGTAAATTCAATACTCAGGAGCCTTATACTTTGAGTTTTTTTGGGGGCCTTTACCTTATTCTTCTTTTTATTCATGATAAGGACTATAGGTTTTTCATGCCTCAGGTACTTTACATCTTGGAAAATTAAAGTATCCTCAAAAGACACTTCTTATTATTTCTCATATTATAATTGATTATGAAACTAGAAACACTCTTATATAGTGATGAGGATAAAATGACATATATGAACAAATCACTAGGGTTCAAAAATCCCAAGATGTCTATGTTCTTAATGTATTCAATTAGCTCGAATACATTATGCACAATTAACATTCAAACTCTAATATTTCACATGAATAATAAATTGGAGATCTCAAATATCTCTTTTATTGTCTTGTCATGATAAATATCATGAAGGTAAGGCATGATTTTATATGAATCCATATCCTTATATTTCCTTAAAATCACATTAAAAAGTGATGCTAACATGAAACATTGTACATATGTGGAATCATCCAAATGTTTCACATAGAGTGAAACTTCATCAACAAAGACTCTTTTCCAAGCACTTTAGAAATAGGGGTTTCAAAAAATGTTATTTCTATTCATGGAATAGTATAATAGAAAAGAATCTATGCCATTCCTAGATATTCGAGTTTATGATAAAGTCATCCTTCTCAAATATGGATCACAGTTATATTATCAAATTCATACAAGTTTCCATTTCTATAATAAATAAAAGAAAGCTTATAATAATTTATCAAGACTAAAAAATAGATAATGAATTAAATATTATTTATTAATCTACCACTACTTTTTTAAAGCACATATACCTCACAATTAGTTTTAGAATATCCATCTCTGTGGATATTCTAGTGGAAATGATTGATCAATTACTTCTCACAACCCAGAATTTGTCCATGCAAATTACTTGAAAAAATATAGGTAGGCATACGTTTCCAATTGTATTAACTCACAGATCCATGATATGTTGAGTGTAATCTCCAATCCTAAAACCCTATACTTGGATTTCCTTAACAACTGCCTCCAAAATGGTATTGAAAATACTTTAGCTATTATAAATTATAAAAATTTGGTAAGTTGATACAAAACCCTTATAATAATTTCCCAATAAAAATAAATTTCCAAACATTGCACATTCAAACACAAAGTTCTATGGTTTCATTATTATTTAAGTAATGGAATACTTCTCTAACATTAAATTTTATTTCTGGGTTTTTATATTTTTAGGTAAACTACCCATTTTATCTTATTACGTGATTGTTAACATTAAGTGGATCTTACTTGAGCTATTAACCATGTCTAGATGTTCATTAAAAAATTTTTAATTATCATTTTAATTCCATCTTGAATGACTGTTAATTAAATTATTTAATGATTAAGAATATATAAATAATTACCCATGAAACTGGCTAGAATAAAAATAAATTGATGAATTACAATGATATTTTCTAATAGTTGGTTTATCTAGAAGATTTTAAATATACAATTGAACTTAGTGGAAAAATTCCTAGAACCATGTCTGATTTGAGTTGCTGCATTCCACTTGTGCTCTGATGTACCTCTTAGATTGGCTTCACCTAAGATTCAAACATGAACTACATTATCATTTCTGGGAGATTGATACAATATATAATATTTTACTCACCTGAAAGTTAGGGGGGAATATTGGTTAAAGGGGGTTTACATAAAAGAAACAATGGGAACACATGACCTTGTATAAAGAGAGGAGGGGAATGTAACAAATCAAATTATTTAATTTAATACATATTTATTAGAACCATCCAACAATAATAAATTAAATAGACCAAACACAGAAACATGTTGTCCTAAGCTCATGGTCACCCACATAAAAACAATAAATACACAAATGTACACTATCAGTCATTCACTTCAATTAATTTTTTATTATTAAGTTAAACACATATGAATTAATAGTGTTTTTAATTCTTTTTTTTTTGAATATATATTTGAATAATCTTGGTGATACCCATCATTTATTGAAATGTTGGCATATAAATAGATTTAACAATGTTTATATATAATTACATGGAATTAATTTTTTTATTAATTTAGTAAAACATTATCACATAGTCAACATACCAGTTTTTAAAAATATAATTTGGTTTTTAGTGATGAAATTATTTAATCTCCATGTAATCAATTAATTTTTTTCATTATTAGAAGAATTCATGATGTGTTATAATAAGATACAATTCATGTTTGTCACTTACCATATTATCGGGATAAATGTGTATGGACTCAGTGTATATCTCAGTTGGAATACACAACGTGTACTAATGAGCTGTGAATTGTTTGTTCCACTTTCCATGTATTTGTGAAACTTGGTTTCCAACTCATTGTATATCCCAGATTCATGGATTAATGAGTCACATGATGTGTAATCCAACTACACATTGTGTATCTCATTAATGTTACAACTTTATGGTCTCATGTTTCATATGTGTGACATGTAGTTTACCACACTATTTTTGTGAATTTCACTGTGAAACCATGTGGACTACATGATGTGTACCCCATATAATGTTTGTGTATTCCTATAAACCCTATTTTAGGATAAATCGATCAACATGTGGTATTTTTAATACATTTAATGAAAAACCATGTGTCATTAATCTCTCGACATGTCATGTACCTCACAACACATCCAAGTGTGATGAACCTTAGTACACATAATGTAGTTAAAATTACACAGCATGTATCCATGTCTACTGATAAAAAACCTTACCACCAATCAATGACATCTACAATAATTCTTCATATTTTATTAATCTATTTAGTACCATATAAAACATGAACTAAGCAATGAATTTGTTGAAATAAATGTTAATCAATATCTATATTAAATAATGGATAAAATATAAGAAAAAAATAAAAAATTGTGTATAATTGATCATAGAATAATAAGTAATTATAAATTATTATTTGTCTACTCTGATACCTCTTGATGATTCTGGAAGCAGCTGACGTGCCTATTTAGTTGTTTCAAACTCATATTTATTTGACAGTCTACAATAATTACATGATTTACATGATGAATAAGGTTAAGACCAATGATGTTAAATAAATGATTAATTGAATGAAATGATGGTAACAAGAAGAGTGTATCTTTTCAAATTTAATTTATAATTAATTTATTTAAATAATGAAATATGTTTCATTAGATTTATGTCTTCATTGTTGATGATTGGATGATGACCTATTTTCATAACATTGTATCATCATAGGGATCATGGGTATATTTCCTCTAATAGTGATCCACACGTGTTTTATGAACCTTTGACCAACATCATAGAATCCTCCAGGTGCTTGTGTAGATGGTTCTAATGCTTACGGAGACTGATGTTGATTGCAATAGAATACTTTAGGGTGAGAAGGAATCATTCTGGTAGAGGAAACTTTATTTAAATTCTTGAGATATTTTTAGAGGAGGATATCTCAGAGTCTTGAGGGAAACATCTCTAGAACTCGTTTGTGACCAATGATAATAAATTGGCCATGGTTTCACAAAATTTCATAAGTGGGCTAAAGAGTGCTAAGGCTAAAAAATAATTATTTACCCAAGGGAAATCTTTATTTTATTAATCTCCAGAAAACCTCATGTCTAATTAGTTATAAAATTATAATTATTTTCTTGACTTGATTTAAAATCAAGGATAAAATAAATATTATTTTCTTGAATAAATAATTTCATATTTTTTTCAAATAATATTTAATATTTCATTTCTTATCAGATCATTAATCTTGGCCTATAAATCCTAAACATTTATATGGTATTTAATAATGATTATTTATTTAATTGAAAATATATCACTAAATTATTTTCTCGTAAATAAATAAATATTATATTCACTAAATTATTGAATACATATTTATTAATCATTTACATAACTAAATAAATATTTTTTTCCTTATGAATAATCAAAAATTAATAAATATTATATATGCACATAATTAAATAAATAATTACCAAATAATGTTTTAGGTAAAAAAAAGGGGGCCTAGATACCCTCATATGGGGTGGGGGTTAATCAGGTTGTTGAAATTTTTCAAAATTCGACCTTCCCCACTAGATATTGACATGTTTATTATAAGGGTCACTTCATTTGAACATAAGTGTTAATGCTGGTCTTATTCATTCCTTATTTATCTAATAATGATTCTTAAAATGTAATTTAGTAATGTAAGAACAAGGACACAATTATTTTTACTTGGTTCACCCTCACTGGGCTACATCCAAGGATCACACAATGACGTTGTGTCAAATGTACCAAATTCACTAAGGATGACTACCAATAATGATGTTTGGGCTAGTTCTTATATTCCCAGGCGCACTTCCATTACATGTTTTAGGGTCTTCTCAATGCTTTCTCAAGGGTCACTCCCTATGTCTCTTCTTCAAGATCCTTACCGATGGAAAAGATCACCATCTTCATATTCCTTCACTCACTACTATTGGAAGGGATCCACTCACAGTTTATGGACTTGAAGGTCCTCTAATTTTCATTAATTCTGAATCCCCAACTATAGATAGATTCTCTATTGACATTTTACAATTTCATCCACTAATGAATAATTATTTATCCCAGATATACTGGGAAACTTCAAATCATTCTTGAAACCCTTACTGCGTCCCGCGTGCAAGTTTTATGCTTTTCCTCAAACAACTATTGCGTGAAATGTAAATTTTTTCCCACAACTCAAATCTTACTTTCATCTTATTTAGCTTTCACATAACTCCAATTCATTTATGAAACTCACTTTACATAAAAAATTTTCATTCTTCAGAGAGTGAAAAACCCAATTTGACATTGCATTGGGCGCGAAAGCCTATTTCACGTAAACTCATATTTCATGCACATTTCCAAAACATTCTGAAACTTCATACCTTTTCCATTTTTTGGATTTTCTAATCCCAAAACATTCCCTGAATTCAACATTTCAATCCATAGTTAATATTGTACACTACTTCCTTCTCTAAAAACTCATGCATCCATTTTCTGATAATGAGGCCCTGAAAATTTGGCAAACAGTAGGTAACAATTCCACCTTGTATACATTAATTATTTTTAACAAAACCAGATTAACCATTCATTTTAATGGTTCTATGGAAACATATATTGTAAAAAATATCTCTATAACACCACAGCTGACCAAGGAAACCCTATTTTTTCAACAAACACAATCTACCCAGAAATTCTTCAATGTTACCTTGAGTGATCTTTTCCCAACATAAATAACTTTTTATTAAATATTAAACTCACTTATATTATTTCAAAAAACTAGTGGTTGAATATGTGTGATCAAATTAATAAAAATAACTATTAATCCACATATGAATATAAGATTTATCCAACATGTTAAACTCATAGATAATTTAACTATGGTTCTGGATAAACATTGTGTTTGACCCTGTAGGCTCAATTATTGATGGTAATAGGCTTCAATGGATAAAGATCAAGGTTAGTATATATAATATCATCAAGTATTCCATATATAAAGAAGTTATTGTCATTATGACTTACAACCTCTTACAAAAATACACTATAATGGAGTCCATTTTATCTTGATATCTTAAATCAAGCAGGTGGCATATTGGTCTCATCAGCATACGTGTGTAATTTCGATTTTTTGATTTCCCAAAAATGAACTTCCCCCTAGTACGCCATGACCATAGACATAATAATTCAAATTTCTTCTCATGAAAGTACTTTATATATCAATTTCATTAAATAATTAAAGGGGAACATCAATTGTCACATTATTCAATAATTTAAAATCAACCGTGATGCACCAAACATATGAAACCTCACCAGGAACATATATCATCATAATTTTCAATAATACAACAAAGAAGGTGACTCATGACAAGTATTAATAATAATATTATAGTCCAAGAATCATTACACACATATATAGATAGGAACATCTAATGAAACATAAAAATGTGGATTTCCTACCATAGGGTCAAGTTCTCATTCTCTCCTTTCCTAAGATCATCAAAGATGAACGTCAAAGAATTATAAGTCCTCTAGCCCTAAAAACCTATATTATTTTTATCCCATAAAATGACATATTCCAGGTATAGTACTTATATTTAAGAATAATGTCATGGGACTTCAAGATTATTATTATACTGATAAATTGATTTTACCTTTTATTGTGACATATGGTGTTAGGAAATCATCAAATACTATATCATGAATAAAAAATCATGTGATAAAGGCTTATTAATAATAAAAGGCAAGAATATCAGTTTTTTGTTTCACTTATATTTTTCATCTTCAGAATCAACATTATTTCATGATTTAGTTTTTTTAATAATAAAACTTTTCAATTAAAAAATTAAGTAAATGATTCCATCGATTATGCCAAAAAGATTTTATGTCATGGTGGGGGTAGCTGGAAGAGCATTGTCCAGAACTAGAATTTTTTTTCATGTGGAAGGTCCTCAGGGATTTTTAGTGCTACTTTTTTGTTGGGATTCATCCTAGAAAATTACGGCAATTCGAACGGGGCGAACCAAGTATAACCTTCGAAGAATCTCCAAAGCACAAACCCCCAACCCTGATATAGATTGATGGTTTTTATGCCCCACCACATCACATGTGCCACTTTCATAGAACCATGTCTTTAGTTTTTGAACTCTAGATAGAAGAAAATACTAGTTTCATAGTCTTCTATCCACAACATCAATCCACTGGGGTTGATGAAGGTGTTGATAAAGGAGTCCATTACAAATGTCATCAATGATGGGGATTTGATCCAAAAGAAAAAAAGCGAAAAACCTACTCTAGAAGACCCCACCCCCATGAATTTGGTGTCTAGAACTAGGAATTACAAGCACCCTAGCCACCACACTGAGTCATCCTTGCATCTAGTTCTGTTAATCCCAAGTTCATCATTCACAATAATGAATAAGTGCACAACAAGAAAACACACATGCAAGAATAAAGTAAAAAAATAGACAATAAGATTACGTGTTTCATAATTTCATCCTACTTACATTGGTGAATGGCAGTATGGAATTCATTGAATAGAGAGAAACATCTATGTTACAAGAATTTCCATCTTCTAGAACACTACCAATATCACTAGAAGACGTTCCACCAAAATCATTTGGTCATTACATATTATGTCCCCCTTCTTATGGTCTCTTCCCTTGTGGGTCTTGACATACATTGTTGTCTCTAGTTCCTTCAGCTCTTTGTATGCACACAGGATGGATATCCCATAAGGGGATCCACCTCCACCATGGTTAGGACCTTTCTTCCACTAATCATCCATAATCAACAAATATAACAACATCCATATATATATACCCCAAGTCCATATATCTAATTAATTAAGTTAAAATTAATTTTTCCATACATTAATATTGAGAATTAACTCTATATTAATGTTGTGAGAAAATCTTATATTAAGGTTGAGATAAATCCCTCGATTAATGATTTTCTATCTCTCTAATAAATGGGCTGGACCCAAATCAATTTTGTGTTGTGTACCATTTCCCCAGGTTAAGTCCAACAATCTCCCACTAGAAGAATATTATTATTTCTAACTAATGTAGAAATGGTCCAAAATACATTTAACATTATTCTATAGAAACTTCATGGTACTCTAATCCATGTTTATTTAATTGAATAGGCTCCCACTAAAGTAGTTCCTCCTCAGTCTTTTGGAACCGTGATCTGATCGGTCCACTATCTATGTCAATCTCATCTGAATTTTTCCATGGAAAATTTCTCCAAATCAATCCGGAATGAGTTTATATCCTATCATTTTGTATAAATTCCCAAGAAAAAGTTGTTCCATGCACAATTTCTATAGCCTCACTCTATTGGTCTTCTATGAATTTTTGAAAACTCTATTGATGAGATTCTGCACCACCGAAAAGATTTTTAGTACATCAAACATGAGTGAAAACATCAATAATGACCTTCATCTATTAAACAAATATTTTAGAATGTTTTATGTCATAAAACTGATTAAATGAAATTAAATATTCATTCAGATAAACTATGATAGTAGGGTATTTTTCTCCTATTACTTCCAGGATGGTTCTGACTCTTTGAGATCCCAACTTCATTACAAAATGTTCTTCTGTTTCAATATAAATCCACCAAAAGATCATTTTCATAGAGATGAAAAAAAACAATATCCATTCTCCATTAGCAATTTCATATATAATTAGGGTGTCAATCTAAGATTCCACTAACTTGAATAGAGACTTATAGATTCATATGACATTTCCTTCCAAGAATATCAGTCATATGTCAGCTAACTTCAACTTTCAAAATAATACCTTATTCCTTTTTATCATGGTCTTCCAGTTATGTTAAATTCTATATTTTATGTAGCCTTCCACCAATATCCTAAATTTGACAAAGGAATGTGACACACTGCATGACACCCGTGGATGAGAAGACTTTCTATATTCCCACAGTACTACTGATACCACTTCCATATTCTGGTGACATTCTTCTGGAAACCTAATATAATACCTTACCTATGGAACCTTATAATTCTTCCACCAAGATCTGACTGTCATCAACAACAGAATACACCTCATGACTCCTGATGGACAATTAGACTTTCGATATCCCATAGACTCCTCTGGTACCATCATCATCTTTCTATAATGTTCTTCAAGTCCTTGATAAACTACTCCACTATATGTCTGCACTACTAAAAATATGACTTTTAACGACTATAAAAAGATGTTTCTAAAGGACTTTAGAGACATCCATGAAACCATATTTGGAATTCATAGTATCTCAATCAGTGTTTCTTAACAACGACCACCCTTGGTGGCCACTAAAACTCCCATGTGATACTGCTCTATTTTTGGTGTCAGCACTGAAATGTGGAACATGGGGATAATCATATGTAATGAGGAAGGAACAAAAGCTTCATCCAATGGCAATGGAAAATTCATGGCATCCAGAGGGATTGGTCGGGCTATCGTTTTCAGATTAATGTATGGTGATCGAAATTTAGGGTTGATGGTAGTTCAGTGGCAGCTATGGTGGCGGCCATGTGGGGTGGTGATGAGGGTGGCCAAGGGCAATGGGACAATGGTGGGGGGGGGGATGGAGAATTTAATGTGTTATAGCTATGAAATTGGAGAATATAGTGGTGGGGTTATAAAAAATACTGCTAATCTACAATTCCAGATTAGTGACAGCCAAAGGATGTCGCCCACTTCCATGATGAAAAAACACAAATTTCTAGCAATACAGTCACTATGTTCTACAAACTAACTCTTCAACCTTCCTCTCAAACCATGTAACGGGGATTAGAGCCTGAATCAAAAATTTTAGAATGTTCTTTGGAAGATCCCCCATAAGTTTTGTTGTCCAAAACTAGAATGTTCCAGAACCCTATGAAGGTTTCGAGCACAGTAGAAGCGTGGTTGGGATGACACCCAATTTTGAATTTTACCGTGATCAATGATTATTTGGGGATCAATATGATAATTAACTCCAGTATCCATTGAATATAATAAAAGATTTAGATAAAGAATAAAGAGGCTTGAAACCTTTAGAGAGGATCTTGCACATCATGTTTATAATTACTTTAATTAATTTCATAAAGAAAAATTATACCTGGATCTTTGGTATTTTTCTTGTTGATGATGTTGATCGTCTAGAATGACCCTTTAGGATTATATCATTAAACTTGTAAGGATAAAAACTATGATTACTCTAGCAGTGATCCACAAGTTCTCTGATGGCCTCTGATCTACACTACTCATTCTCTGGGTTCTAGTGCGCCAAATCAAGTGTCTTGTGTTCGTCATTCTTGATCGCTTTTTCTTCAGCCTTTTAGAACATCTCTTGTTTGTGAGAGGGGATATAAGAGGATTTGAGAGAGAAATTAATTGGATCAACAATTCTCAATTCACCAGGCGTGTGGTGTGTTCTATGGCGCAATAGGCCTATTTCTCTATTTATTTACGTGGAATTTCAGTTACAATATTTAATTGCATAGCAACAATTAAATATATTCATGAACATAGTGAAAACCCATGGTCATAATAATAATACCACATCATTATTAATGGAGCTCCACCTTGCGCAAAATGGAATTATAAAATATAATTCTGTGTCACAAAATAATAGAACCATTATTATTATTTTAACCTGTGTCGACTAGTTAAATAATTCTTTAACGTCTTGCAAATAATTATTTTACTTCTGGACCTACCATGGTCCACTAAAAATCCACTTCCATTTATTGAAGACTCGAATAAATAATCAAATAATTTATTCTCTTAAATAAATATTTTCTTCACAAACTAGAAAATTAATATTTATTAAATGATCAATAAAGTAAATAGATATATTTAATTTAATTTATGTGATCATTTTAACATTAATTAAATTACCCCGTATTCTTGATAATAATATGTATTTCATTAATTAAATTCAAAAATAATTTAACTAAGACCACCAAAAACACATAGTGTGTGACCCTCTGGGATTCTTCCTCATTGGCATTAGGTGGGCTTGCCTAAAGCCCAAGAGTACTATCTAGAAATGGTCAAGGAACCCAAGAGAAATAATTTAAAGTCGCAAAAATGGAATCCACATACGAATGATCACAATGTAATATAATCCCTTTGTCGCAATATCGCATCAAGAAGGTTTCATGATAGCATCATCAAATGTTATGCTTGATACGTCTCTCTTTGACTACCGAAAATAAACTCACCGTTACACCATGGCCATGGAATTTCATGTGACGGTTCTATTTCAATCAAAGGGCCAAGATATCAAATTCCATAAATTTAAGGGACAAATCCTTCCTTGACTTATCCATTAATAACATGACACTCATGATGAACCCAACATACCCTAATTCCCACCAACTATTTGCATAAAGTTTTTCATCAGTAAATCAACGTGTGCGAGTCATGACATGTATTAATGATAATTTTAATGTCTAAGGATCATTACACATGCTCTCAGATAGAAATATCCAATGACACAAAAAAATGTAGAATTTTTACTAGTGGGTCTATTCTCAAAATGTTCTATCTTGGAGATTACAAAGTGTAAACTTCATGATAGGAAGTCTCACCTACTTATGGGTACTTTCACCTTCTGGTCTCCATGTTATGTGTCTCATCATAGTATTTCAGCCAACCACAGAACTATATTTAAGAATATTGTTATCGCATTTGAAGTTTCTCATCATAGCGGGGAACTGTCATGACCTTATCAATGCAAAAAATACTCTAGGATATTATTATATTATAGTCATGCAGAACAATGAAAAATACGTAATAATACATTAAATATTCATGTAATAAAAGTGAGACGAGTTTGTTATAGGGCACTAATTTTTACAAAATCCCACTTGGATTAGAGCAAACTACCTACAACTTTCAGTCCCCTAGACCTCACACGATAATCATGTTTCTATTAAGTCATGGATTTAGTCAAGGGGTCCACCACATTGTATTATGTAGATATAATTATCACTGAAAAATCACCTCTTTGAGAAGAATCCTTCAAGAGATTATACTTCCAACGTATGTTCTTCATTCGCCGATGTGACCTTGGATCTTTTTTGAGAGCCACCGTTGCAGTATTATCACAGTACAGTGTAATGGGATCTTTACTGCTAAGTATCACATCTAGCTCCTGGAAGAAGCTTAACATCCAAAATGCTTCTTTATCTACCTCAGAAGCACTGATATACTTGGAATCTAGTGTAGAGTCTACGACCACACTCTTCTTTGAGCTCTTCTAGCTCACTGAACCTCCATTCAAAGTTAATATGTATCCTATTTATGACTTCATTTCATCTTGATCAGTCTAGAAACTAGCATCGACATATCCTATGATGACTAGTCCCTAATCTCCTCTATAAACTAGGAACATATCATTAGTATGACTCAGATACTTTAGAATATTCTTGACTGCCATCCAATGGTTGTCACTTAGGTCAGTTTGATATCTACCTATCGAACTCAATGCGTAGGTGACATCTAGCCTAGTACATTGCATGGCATACATGACTGACTCAATCGATGATGTGCATGGAGTTATTTCCATTATATTTCTTTCCTCATGTGTTTGAGGGAACATTTTCTTGGATTGATGAATTCCATGTGAAACAATCACCTTATTGGATTATTACATACTGAATATCTTCAGTATCTTATCAATGTATGTACTTTGGATTAGGCCCAGAAATCTCTTGGATCTATCATGATGGATCATGATACCAAGTATATACACTGTGTCACCCAATTCCTTCATGGATAAGTATTCATTCATCCATTCCTTAATAGACTGTAACACGGGTATCTCATTTCTAATAAGTAATATGTCATCAAAATATACTATTAGAAAGATAGCTCCACTCCCAAAAAACCATTTTTATTCACAAGACTAAAATTCATTCTTGATAAAACCAAATTATTTTATGGCTTCATCAAAATGAATGGTCCATGAACTGGATGCTTTCTTTAATCCATAAATGGATTTCTACAACTTGCATACCTTATTGGAATCCATTGGAGTCTCAAACCCTTTAGGTTGTGTCAAGTAGAAATCTTCCTGAAGGTCCCCATTAAGGAATGATATTTTGATATCCATTTTCCAAATCTCATAGTCATGGTAATCCATAATGGAAAGTATAATTCTTGATGGATTTCAGCATTGCAACTGGTGAGAAGGTTTCATCGTATTCAATTCCTTTACGTTGTTTAAACCCTTTTGCAACCAGTCGTGACTTATAGGTACTAAATTGTCCTTCAGTGTCCATTTTCTTCTTGAATACCCATTTTCAACCAATAGGATTTACATCAACTGGAGGATCTACCAAAATCCAGATTTGGTTTTGGTACATGGAATCCATTTCATAATTCATGGCTTCTTGCCACTTGGAAATATTTATGCCACTTACTGCTTCCTTGTAGATTAGGAGATCATTATTATCAACTAATAATGAGTCACCATCCTCATTAACTATAAAACCACACTATTTCTGTTCTCAAACCTCTCTTGTACTCATACCTAGTACTTGTGTCTCTCAAACATATTCTTATTCCATGAGGCTTTGAGGAATCTGTTCTTGTTCCAACTCTTTTGTACCTTGATCCATGACTTAATAAAAGTATATCTTTCTCCCACTATCTCATTTGGATATGTGATACCTCTCAAGGAATATGGAATGTCTTTCCACTATAATCTTTTTTCCTTAGGGGTTGTATATGTAGTATCCCCTTGTTTCCTTAGGGTATCCTATAAAGGTTCACGTTGTGACTCGGGGTGTGAGTTTCCTACCTGAAGATGCCTTAACAATCCCTTCGCTACCCCACATATGTAAATTAAATAACATGGATTTTATTCCACTCTAGAACATGTATAGAATACCATTTATCGATTTAGTTGGTACATGGATTAGTATTTGTGTCACTGTTTGTAACCCATACCCCCAAAAGGATAATGGAATACTTGCATGACTCATCATTGATCTCAACATGTCCAAAGAGGTGTGGTTCTTTCTATATCTTACACCATTCCATTAGTGTTTAAGGAGGAGTGAGTTGGTATTGGATCCCAAACTCTCGTAAGTAACTAATGAAGTCCTGATTAAGATATTCTCTACCTCAGTCTGAGCATAGTTTCTTAATCTTCATACCAAGCTGGTTCTCAACACCATTCTTGTATTACTTGAACATATCAAAGGAATCCGAGTTATACCTCATTAAGTAGATATATCCAAATCTACTAAAATTATCTGTTAATGTTTTGAAGCATGAGTACCCACCCCTTTCTTCCATTGGAAATTGTCCACACACATCAGTATGAACCAATTAAAGAAGCTCTTTAGACCTTTCACATATCCCACAAAATGAGGATTTGGTCATTTTACATTGTAAACATGCATGACATACACCAAGTGATTTTAGATCAAAAGAATCTAAATATCCATCTTGATGTAACTTTTTCAAGCGTTTCTCATTTACATGACCTAGCTGTGGATGCCAAAGTTGGGTGTGGTATGAGTCATGTAAAGTATCTTGGTCATCGATTGCTATTACATGGTTTGTGTAATCCAACGCATAAATACCGTTGTATAAATGTTCTCTACCAAAACAAATGATATCTTTTTTAAAGAAGAAACATTCATTTCCAAACTTGAAAAAAAATCCATCTATATCTAGTCTGGATATAGAAATTATGTGTTTGGTTACAGAAGGCACATAAAAATAACCCTTTCATATCAAGATCATCCTCGTTGGCAACATGAGGTGGTAGTCCCCAACTACTACAACTGCAAGTTTGGCTCCATTGGATGCTTGTAGATTTGTCTCCCCTCGATAAATCTTCCTGAATCTACATGGTTCCTATATTTTCATACATATGTGGGAACCAAAAGCTATATCTAATACCCCATTTGTTGAAACATATATATTTCATTCAATAACAAACACACCTAAAGTTTCCCCTTGATTCTTAGGATGGGTGCAGTTCTTCTTCCAGTGGCCCTTCTTGCCACATGCGAAACAAACAGCATCTGGTTCCCTTGCCTACCCTTTGATCTTCATTTTCTTGGAAGGCTGTGAAGAAACTTTGGTATTTAAGCTCTTCTCCTTCCTTTTCCTCTTATTAACCATAAGGATAGAACAATTTTAGTACTTCATATCTTTGTCCACTTCGAGAATGAGGATAAGAAGATCAGATAGAGACTTCTCAATGTTCTTCATATTGAAATTGATAATAAAGTTAGAGAAGTTATGAGGGAGTGATGTAAGAATGAGATCAGTGCCAACTTATTCTAGGAGTTTAAACCCTAGAACATCCATGCGTTCAATGTATCCAATGATCTTGACTACATGAGTCCTAGCTGGGGAACCTTCTCCAAACTTACCTGAAAGATTGCCTTAGAGATCTCATACCTTTTTTATCTTTCTCCTTCCTAGTAAAGGCCAGAGAGGTGCTTGAGCATGATATAAACATCCTTGTTTTCATGAGACTTCATGAGCTCACTAGACCTTGATTATAACATCAAACATTGAAAGTCGACCACATTGTTCATATGTTTCCCATAGACCAGAAAATCCTCATGACTCACCTCTTTGGTAGGTGGATCAGGTAATGCTAACTCCAGCAAGTAAGACTTCAGTTAAAGGAGTAGGATATCACTAAGGAGTCTAAACCATTCCTGGAAGTTACTTCTTGTGAGGATGTTGTATTTATCCAGAATTTACCGCAAGGATAGTTTGGTTGAAGAGATTTTAATTTTTATTCTACTATTAAAAGAGTAGATCATTATTACTTTCTTGATTAAATTTTATGAGAAATAATAAATTTTATTAAGTCTCCCACTCATTTATCATTTCCTAATGGCCATCACCATTGAACTCGGAATGTGCAGTTGCCCCGAAATTCTGGTGAAAAGGACCCATATTCCCTTTCACATAACCCCAACAAGGGTTGGTCAAGATATTAGAAGGTATTTAGGTAGGTAGGTCTTTGCCAACTGTGGGATTTCATCTACTTGATCTGTTGAGTGGAATCCCTAATTCTGAAATCATGACTTTGTATTTCCTTAACTCTTTCCTCCAATATTACACCAAGTATACCGAGGGATACTCCTGTTGATGTAATATGATCTAGAAAACCCGAAACCTTTCATAAGGGATTCCTGTATAAAAGTTAATGCCCCAATAAGGGTTGATCAAACACATAGTTTTATTGACTTTTTTCTTTTATCAAGTAATAGAAGGCTTGTTATGAATGAATATTTTATTGGTGGTATTTTTATCTCATATGCGTGAATTGATGATTATCACATTCTTGTTAACATTAAGTGGAAATTACTTAAGTGATTGACCTTGCTTTTATAATATTTATGCATAAGTATGGTTTATTTTAGTTCCATCTTGCATTCTTGTTTAATTCATTATTTATGTGATTGTAAAAACACACCCATAATGATAAACCATGCCAAATAAATAAATAAAATAAAGTAAATGGAATTATCATGAGCTATTCTAATGATTTGTTTATCTAGCGGTTGAAAAACTAACCCTGGCATAGGGGAGAAACACCTTGAACCTTCTGGGTTTGTGTTTATAGCTTCCACCTTTCCACCTCTGTATCTTCTGGGATTGGTTTCTTATAGTCTCTATCTTGATCTGACACCACTATCATCGGAGTTCCATCTATTACATAAGCCATTTTTTTGTGTCACACGTAGGGGAGGGGTAAAAGGGGGTTTTACATGAAAAAAACCTTGGGCACGCATGCGCTACATATTAATGAAGAGAAGGGTTGTAGGCCAACAATTTTAGTTCAAATAAATAAATTAAAAGAAATAATCCACAAATAAAGGTCTTGGTCTTGCTCATGATCATCCATACATGCATTGATATTTACGTATAAATAAAACAAGTATTCAATTATTTAATCATTCTTGTTTAAGATAAATCACACTTGAATCAATTAATTATCATATTTAATTAATCAATCCTTTTATCTTAAATCATTTTCTGAATTTCATTGAGATTCTCATCCATCATAATTTTAAACAAATAAATTCATTTAATATTATCTTTGTACGTAACTTATACCTTGGAGGAGTCCTTGTGAATTACTATTTATAAATACCCAATGAGTACAAATGAACATTATGCATATGTTAAATTAAACACATATATATAAAACACCTATCACGTGTTTTGCCTCAGCTTTGCTCCCACATGATGGTACACGTCTCACTGGTGTGTATAATATAATAATAAATTTTGATAAATCTGCATAATTTGTATGTGTACACAATGTTTAGTTCAAACTACACAACGTGTACTATTTTTCACCATCCATATGAAGTACACGCCTGGTAAAACGGCGTGTGAGTGAACTTCGGAAATCATCAGAGTACAGGGCATGTCTAGTTGGGCACACACTGTGTAGTTCCCTCGTAAAACAGTCTCCAGCTGGGCTAGCCATGTAAGAGTTACACAGTCCAACCCTAACCCAAAGGGACTACAAGTCGTGTCTATATAGGCCACAAAATGTGTAATTCAAAAACCGTGTGACACCTGTTCTTGTTCAACACACGGAGTCATTTAAGACTTTGAAGGACTCCAGTGCATGGCTTGGTTTAGAGGACCAGTCTGATGCACCAAATCCTGACTACATGACGTGTACTTCCGGATACACATCGTGTGTTCTGGTGTTGTATGGACAGGAAGATTTGGCTCCTCCAGATGATATACTCTATTTTATTTTAATCAAAATTAAAATAAAATATCATTTCTATTAGGTGAACGAGAAATGAAAGAGGAGGAATAGATCTCGAGATTCAAATTTTCAAAAGGATTAACTTGAATTGAAACAAAAAAATTATTAGATGTGTAAGTCATCAAAGAAATATTTAAACAATTATAAACTATGATGTAACCACTCTGATAACACTCGAAGGATCTAAGCGCAGTAGAAGCATGCTTTGTACGACACCCAATTTTTATTTTTATTATGTTCCATGATTATTTTGGGATCAATACAATGATGAATGCCAGTCTCCACAGAATATAATAAAAGATTTTGATAATGAAGAAAGAGGCTCGAAACCATTAGAGAGTATCTTTAAAATCATGTTTATAATTAATTTAATTAATTTCATATAGAAAAATAATACCTGGATCTTTGGTATTTTTCTTTTTTGATGATGTTGATCATTTAGAAAGACCCTTCCGTATTATCTCGCTGTGCTTGTAAGGACCCAAACTAGAATCCCTCTAGCGGTGATGCACACATGCTCTGATGGCCTCCGATCAACACCACTCATTCTCCGGGTGCTAGCATGGAAAATCAAGTGTCTTATATTGGTCATTCTTGATCACTTTTTATTCATCCTTGAAGAACATCTCTCATTATTGAGATGGGAGAGAAGAGGATTCGAGGGAGAAATTTTTTGGCTCAACAATTCTCAATTCACCAAGCGTGTGGTGTGGTGTATGGAACAATAGGCCTACTTGTCTATTAATACACATATAATTTCGGTTAGAATATATAATTTCCTCGACACAATTAAATACATTCATGAACTTATAGAAAACCCATGCTCATAATAATAATACTGCGTTATTATTCATGGTGTGCCAACATGGGAAAAACAAAATTATAAAATAAAATTATGCGTCACAAAATACTAGCATCGTTATTATTATTTAAACTTGTGTCAACTAGTTAAATAATTATTTACCATCTTGAAGTTAATTATTTCACTACCGGACCAACATTGGTCCACTCAAACTCAACATACATTTATTGAACACCCAAATAAATAAATAAACAATTTATTATCTTAAATAAATATTTTATTTAAAAACTAGTAAATAAATATTTATTAAATGTTAAATAAAATAAATAAATATTTTTTTTTAATTTATACGATCATGTTAACATGAATAAAATTACTCCATGTTCTTGATAATAATATTTATTTCATTAATTAAATTCAAAGATTTTAACCGAGACCACCAAAAACACATAGTGTGTGACCCTCTATGATTATTTCTCAGTGGAAGTAGGAAAGAATGCCTAAAGTCCAAGAGTACTATATAGAAATGGTTCATGGAACCCATGAGAAAGAATGTAAAGTTGCAACAATTACATCCACATATGAATGCTCACTATGTAATATGATACCTTTGTCAAAAAATCTCATCAAGTAGGTTTCATGATAGTGTCATCAACTTTTAGGCTTGATACGTCATTATTTGACTACCAGAAATAAACTCATCATTACACATTGTCCATGTAAATTCTCATGACGTCTCTATTTAAATAAAAGGGTCAAGATATAAACTTCTCTAAATGGATGGGATGAATCCTTCCTTAACTTATCCATTAATAACTTTCCACTCATGATGCACCCAATGAACCCTCCATCCCACCAACTGTCTGCATGATGCATTTCGTCAGTAAATCAAAGTGCGTGAGTTGTGAAACATGTTAATGATAATCATAAAGTCTTAGGATCATTACACAAGATCTCAAATAGAAATATCTGACGAAACTAAAAAATGTGGAATTCCTACAAGCGGGTCTGTTCTAATAATATCTTATCTTGGAGATTACCAACTGAAAAATTCATGAGAGGAAGTCACATCTACATACAAGTACTCACACCTAACAGTATGGATGATATGTGCCCCATCATTTTATGTCATCCAACCACATAACTATATTTAAAAATATTTGTACAGAACTTCAAGGTTCTTATCATAGTGGGGAACTTTCATGACCTTATCAATGCAACAAATTCTCTAGGACATTATTACATCATAGTCATGTAAAACAATAAAAAATATGTAATAATACATTATATATCCATGTAATCAAAGTAAAACTAGTTGGTTCTAGGACACCAACTCTTACACCCTAGTAACTAGACGTTCACATCTGGCTCGGGTGTCTTCATCTCATTCTGTGTGCCCAATTTGGCTTACCTAAAAGTGGGGCCACCTCGCCTTTATTAGACATTGTCTTTCACTCAACATGTAAACTAAAAAAATGTCACCACATCTATTTAAGTATACCTGAATTACATATCTGCAAATAATTTTGTTAACATTAATTTTTACATCCATCAATATTGAGAAATAACTCTCCATTGATGTTTGGAGAAACTCCTCTATCAATGTTCTGATAAATCTCTCCATTAGTGATTCTCTATCCCTACAATAAATGGAATAGAAACATATCAATTTTATCATATGAATAGTATTCACATGTTGGGTCCAATGGAGAACACCTTATAGGGCCACCAGTGGTATGCCTTCTTGTGGTTCTAAAGAGTGAGGTACATGTGGTCGTGGATGATGGTTCCATTATGGAGAACGCTGCCGATTTGATGCATGTATTCTATCCTTCCAAGATCCATAACAACACAACTCTTCCCCTCTTCCAGCTTCAGCACCACCAACTCAATGTTCTGGAACATAGTGGAGCCATAGCTGAAGATGAAGTTGATTATCCCAGAAATGTTACATTACCAGTAGAACTAGAGGTTGGTGTGAATGAACATGGTTTTCTGGTATATATCGATCTAGCACTTGTGGAATATCTCCATGTTGGCTTGAACCCTCAACACTATTGATAGATTCTTCATATCCTCAATGGTGTTCTAACATCCTTTTTTCTTCACTGAAAAATTCTCCACAGAGGTGTTCAGCTCCATTCACGTGATCACCATGGAACTATCAATGGTGTTGTCAAAGCTTTCTATGAAGGTATCATGGAAAATTATGGTGACACTGACCAATGTCTTGACATATGCCATGATTGAATGGTAATTTTCAGGTTAATGACATGGGAACTGGTAAAGAGACCAAAAAAGTTTGGAGGCTATGTATTGGAATAGTTCATGGTAGTCATTCCTCGCTCTGGTGACCATGGTGTCTTCATCCATTGTATAATGGAGGGTGGATCTCTATGCCTCCGCCTCAAATATGTGTTGCACCACCTCATCCTGCTTCACCCAAATTAGATATGTTTGGTTTGTGCGGTCACTGACAGCTAAAGAGAGGTTGTTGACGTAAGTGTTATGAAACTCTATGGTCTGACACAGGCACTGGACGATCTTTATGGATGCAGAAGGCTCTTTCAAGTCTCCCTCATAATATTACCTTTCAAATAATTCCACCATAGTGTCTATAAAGAGAATGGAAGATATGCCGACCACCACTATCGCCTTCTTTATCTTCACTATGCTATTTAATTCCACAAGTTAATCGATAAAGATAAGAAAAGAAAAAAAATTTACTACGCAGGTCCAGTAACTCGCTACATAAGAAGAGAAAGGATTGATAATAAAAATATTTCATAGTAATTCAGTTTTTTAAGGCACATTATAAGAAGATATAAAATACACTTTTTGTTGATGGTGTTGAGATAATGAGGTGTTTTGAGAGAATATTGGCATAGAAATTGTTATATTTTATTATATTTGGGTTTTAATGTCATTATATTGTTTGGTATTTTTGGGATTATAGATATTAATTTTCTTCAAATGGAAAATGATTGGCCCACCAAATTTATTGTGGAACCCCCTTACAATTAAAGGGGTAAAAAACCATGGGAAAAAAGAAGGATCACTATAGGTAAAAATGGGTAAACACTCCATTATTATTATAAGGAGAAAACACTAATAATATATCTTTTGAATAATGGGGAAACCTCCATATAAAATACCACAAAAGGGATGATAAGTTTCTAGATTAGATTATATGAGATTCAAATATTGTAGGAGGATCTTGCTTTTTATAGGCAAGACTCACCCTTGGTGCTCCTCTCCATTGGATCAGCTGTTGGGGTTGACCACCCACCACACACCAGCCACACCCACCTACCTTGAGAAAATGGGTTGGGACATCGTCCTATAAATAGAAATTTTCTTACAAATCTCACACATAAAGATTTTATTGATAACGAATATCATATCCAAAGATCTTTTTTATCTGTCAAACATGCTTCTCACATCTCTACAAGGCTACTTGATGATCTTTACAATATGAACTTATTAGAATCTAATTCCTTTATCTTAGAATATGCCAGATATTCTATAGTGTGAATTTTCTATATTTCCACACATCTTTCCTCTACCATATCTCAGATAAAGTGATATTATAACCCAATATGATTCATTCTATAATGAAAATATGGACACCTTGCAATGTGCAAGGTGCTTGATAGTCACAAAATAATGGAATATGCTATTGTCTATTCCTGAGCTCCTCCAACAACTTTATCATCCAAATAAACTATTTTCAAGCTTTTGTAGCTGCCATGTACTCCACCTATATCAATGATAAATCCAAAACTTTCTATAACATTGAAATACAACTCACAACTCCTTATGCAAGAGTAAACACATAACCAATAGTGGGTTTCCTCCAGTCAGAATCACCTCCAAAATCCGCATAAAAATATCCAATGATAGTGAAATTTGATCCTCCATAACATAATGAAGTAGTTGAGGTCACCTTGATATATCTCAAGATCCTATTTACTGTGCTCCATGGATCCCATTATAGATTCTCTAGGTACCAACTAACTGCTCCCACTACATGTTCAATGTCTGGTCTAGTACAAAACATAAAAAACATCAGAATTCCCATTGCCAGTGCATATGGCATGTAACGACCCAAAGTATTTCAATAGAAAATCCCCTTCTTATATCTATGTAATAAAAACAATAAATAATGAACTACTAAGTGATAAGTGACCATTAAACATAATTTTGTCACCCCTATGATTGGAATTTTAAAAATCCGACATACATGGTTGTGTTCAAGATAGTTTTTGGAGTCTAATGAAACAAAAATAATTTTTGGTGAATAGTAACCTACCCTTATGAATAGTAACCTACCCTTATGAATAGTAATATGACCCTTATGAATATTAAATAAGAGTAACATTACCTATGAATAATAAAATAAAATTTAGACATCATAGAATGTGAAATTTTGACCTTAGTAAACGTTTTTGGTATTTTATAAGTCATAAATAATTAATTATAATTAATTAATTAGTTTAAAAGAATATTTATTTCCCTGAATTATATTCATAAATTATTGAATCAATTACTAATAGTTTTTAGATAATTTTATAAGACCCTACGTAATTTTTGAAAGAACTATAAAATCAGTTTTAATCTTAAAAACTGTCTTTTTAAGTAAATTATGGTTTTATTTAAATATTAACTTAATAATATTTATAAAATTATTTTTGAATAATGGGTTTCATTTTTTGATTCTACATGTCGAAAAATGGTTGGGGTAAATTTTTGGGATTTTTCTGAGATACTTGAATTTTTGGTGAATAGTAGAATACATTAATTTACCATATAAATACATTTTAATTAAAACCCACTATTCCTGACATCACAAGTGATGTAAGAAACCAAATCCCGAACTCACATGACTTATTTACTATTCTTGGTCATCCAAGACTCACTATTCCTTTTCTTAGGTGAAAGTAATAAACTAATCAATTTTATACTAAGGAAACCCCTCTCCCCTCCACTATAAAAGCCACCCTTCACTCCCTCTTTTCCTCACACCTCTCAAGATCCAAGCCTTATCTAAACTATGCCCAAAAACATTACCTAGCTCATCCCCCACGTCCAAAATCTGCTGGTCTCATCAGAATACCAATCCTAACTTCCTTAAAGAGGATCTCTAGAGGAAGATTCTAGAGGTAATTTCTCTCCCTCTTCTCCTTTAATTTCCTTTCAAGTTCAAGTTCCTTTATTGATCTCTCCCAACCTATCTTCATCCAAATTGTTTTGTAACTCCAGTATTATACATATACTGTAATATTATTATTCTAATGGTATATTATATCACCCCACACCCTTTCCCTCTTCCTTTTATTTTATTAAAGAGAACGTTGTTCATGAGGTGTTAAATTTATCACCTTCAAAAACAACATGCTCTCTTCTTCCATTTATACCTTCAAATCTGGTCATGAAACCATTTTTATGGTTGAACCAGAATATTTTATATGTATTATGTTCTATTATAAGTTCTTTAATTAACCTATGGCCATATTACTAAGTGAAAAGTTAAAACAAGTTCGTTGTGATCCAAAAACCGCTCAAATTAACCCAAATAATCTTCATTGAATTCTTATCTAGTGATTCGTCCAAATGGATCTAATATAACTCATTATAAAATCATTAAAGCTTATATAATATCATTAATAACATGAAATATCAGTTCTTGATGTTTACCCATGATCTACCCAAACATCAATTTAAGAATACAAGTGGACCGCTTAAGAAAACCATGAAAACGAACATCCCCGATCAATGTTTTTTAAACTCTATAAGTCATCCAAAGGAACATAATATGAAATAATGAAACTAGAATGAACCATATTAATTTATATAAGATTCTGGAATTTCTAATTAATGAATATAATTTCATTATACAGGACATTAAAGAGAAGGAGGCATTCGAGTACAAGGTAAGGGGAAATCTCGAACCCAATTTTCTTCCTTCGGGTTCTCCCTCTTCCACTCCATTTTTGATATGGTTACTCCTCAAAGATCATTTGTTCATCATTTCCTTTACTTTTCTGGGATATAAATGTTTGTCACTGGTTTTTATGTCCAACAAAATGTTTTCCAAAATAACTCTTCTTTCAAGATCTCACCTTTTACCTCTCATTCAAGGTTGATGGTTCTTGTATCAAGTATATTGTTCCCTCTTTCTTTTGGGAAACCAAAGCTTATGAATGTGTTATTATGAGATGAAACCCATTCCATTCCATGGTATATTTATGTACATGTCTGATATGTGTTCTATGTGGCAATCATGATAATGATAATGTGATGATGTGATGGGTGCGCCCGGAATTATATAGCGCAATATGAATGTTTAAATGTGGCGGGTGCGCCCGGAATTATACAGCACTCCAATGCATTGGGTAATGTGATTAATCTCATGAGTAAATGCGAAATGATGTGTGAAAAAGTTTCTATCTTTGTTCACAAGAATGTGTGGTAGTTAACCACTAATACATGATGTTTCATTTTTATGCATTGCCACATTTCATGTCTTTTATTTATGCTCCTCTCATGTTCATGATCTTTTTCCTATGTTATGATTATTCTCACCCCATGATGTATTGTTCTTATCTATACTCTTACTGGGATTTTAGCTCACCCCTTTTGATGTATATCCTCAGGTGGCTACATGTACTAAGGAGAGGACAAGTGCTACTAAGATGCTATAGAAGAAGAAATTAAATGAATGTTTATGCTTGATGTTGTACTTGTTATGTGTGGTCCTAGTTTTCCCAAGACACTAAACCTCTGGATCCTCCATGTGTAATTCTATTATGTTGTTTATCTTTGAAATGATTTAATAGTAATCTAAGAAAAGGCCGGGTCTCTATAGTTGGTATCAGTGGAAAGGTTTAGTTAATTTGGGAATTAAGATTAGTAAACCCTAGAGAAAACCTCTAGTATGAGAATAAGTACAAATATGTACACAAGAATATTTACTTAGGGATCCCATATGTTATATTTTTGGTATAATTGTTTAAATGAATAAGTTATTCATAAATTTTTTACTTATGTTTTGTTCTAACCTTTTCTATTTTAGAAAATTGTTGGAACCCGGAGAAATCATGCCAACAACTCATGTGAGGGCCAATGCAACGATTGCCCGAACGACATCCCCAATGATTTTGGAGGTGGAGTTCAAAACTTCATGGTGATTCTTACCCAATTATCTCGGGTTATGAATAATAACTATAATAATGGCGAACATCCTCCTTCGCGAAAGAGGTAGCAACTAGCTATCGAATGTTTTATGCGGCAACGACCACCGACGTTTTGTGGATCTTCTGATCCACTAGTTGCAGAACAGTGGGTCAACTCCATGGAGAAGATCTTTTCTGTTCTCCACTGTTCAGAGACGGAGAAGGTGACTCTAGCCGTTTATCATCTAGATGGTGATGCTGATCAATGGTGGGATTTGATTAAGAACACCAAGCCAAGGTAGGAAATTGAAGAGATGGAATGGGAAGAATTTAAGATAATGTTTCTTAATAAGTACTTCCCATGAACTCTTCGCACGAAGATGGAGAGAGAATTCATAGAGCTCAAGAAAAAAAGAAGGATAATTTTTCACAACCTATGAAGAAAATTTCACAAGGCTCTCAAGGCATGCTTCGAGTTTTGTTATCAACAATGATAGAAAAATTGATAGATTCTTTAGTGGATTAAAACCACATTTTCGAAAGGCTCTTACAATTCGAGACTTTGGGAGTTATGAAGAAGTTGTTCGGTGTGCTATCAAAGTGGAGATGGATTTTGGAGAATGGTCTCATGGATATGGTGATAAGAAAAGAAAGATGGAGTTTCAAGCTGGTGGATCTAGTGACAAAGGTGTGAAGAAAAATCAACGACCCACTTGCCAAAAATGTGGGAAGTTACACCATGGAAACTGCCTCAATGGTACGGGGAAATGCTTTAAGTGTGGGAAAGAAGGACGCCAATCTCATGAGTGTCTAAAAGACATGAAAAGGAAGGATAATGTAGTTGATTAAAGGAGAGAACCACTCGTGGTTCAATGCTACAAATGTAGGGAGCTAGGGCACTATTCAAACCAGTGCACTAAACCTCGAGCTCTCGAGGGTAATCAGCGCCAACAACCACCAAAGCCAAAGGAACAAGGGAAGGCTTATTCCATCACTACTGCAGAGGTGGAACATGATAATGAAGTCGTACAAGGTACACTTCCTATTCACTCAAGAATGGAAAAAGTCTTATTTGATTCTGTTTCTACGCATTCCATTATATCTTGCAAGTTTGCTAAAACTATAGAATCGAAGCCCTGAAACCATGAAGTAGAGATATCTGTAAAAACACCAAGTGGTGCAATCATTGCAACCCATGTGTTTGACTCTTCTCCTGTTGACGTATGTGGGAAAATTCTTCCGGAAAATCTCGCAATACTTCCCTTGGTGGAATTCGACGCTATAATGGGAATGGATTGGATCTCATTATACAGAGCACATATAAACTGTCAAGAAAAGGAAATATATTTTCATATTCTGAACCATCCCATGCTCCTCTACAAATATAAGGAAGATCATGAATCTGTTGGGTCGGAAGAACACCCCAAGGAGGGAAAGATGGCAAGAGGGGGGTGAATTGCCTTTTAAAAATAATTAACAAATTAAAAGTCAAATATCAAAGTGCAGCGGAAAATAAAAGAGGCAATCACACAAGAACTTGATAACGGAGTTCGGCCAAAACCCGGCCTACGTCTCCGCTCCCAACTCAACCGTTGAGAGATTCTACCGCTTGCTTTTCAATGGTTTTAGCAAGAAACCCACTAGGCTTTAAGGTAGCACTAGGACCTATTACAGCTTGCTTTTATTGGTTTAGCAAGAACCCAATGCTTTTAATGGTTAAGCAATAACCCACTTGCTTTTGATGGTTTAGCAAGAACCCACTATCCTTCTTACAGGTGAAGGATAGCTCACCTATGTCTCAAGCTATTTAAAGGAAAGCTTGGCAACCTTGTCACACCTTAGTGGTGATGTGAAACCCAAAGAAAAGAGGGGATGAGAAAATTGGGAGTTTGTAGGCACAAACTCAAAGTTAAGCTCAAAATAAATAAAACACGAAAAACCGTGATTGGGAAGACTTGGGCGCCAATTGGATGATGGAGTTGATGTAGCGTGCTTTCCCAAGCTTCTTGAGTGGTGCTCTTGGATGTGGAAATGGATGGAGCACTTGGGGTTCTCTTGGAACAATTCGCCGGAGCTTCGCCAAAAAGATCAACAATGTGTCCGGTGGCTTGTGTATAGTTCCGGGGCTTCCTAGGCCTTTATTTATAGGCTAGGAACCTTCAAGTATCCGTTGGAGGGCTTTGGAGCCGTTGGAAAAGGCCTCGGAGCCGTTGGGAGGCTTTTGGAGTTGACTGGTCAAAGCCAACGGCTAGTTTGACCAGTGCTACCGGCTGGCCGGTGCAGGGCCACCGGCTGGCCGGTGCCTTGACAGTGGCTGAGGCTTCTTTTCCAGGCACCACCGGTCGACCGGTGCCATAGCCACCGGCTGGCCGGTGGTGAGGCAGAAGCAAACCCTGTTTGGGCAGGGGGCCACCGGCTGGCCGGTGCAAGGCCACCGGTTGGCCGGTGATGAGGCAGAAGCTCAGCCTTCTTCCCAGGTGCCACCGGCTGGCCGGTGGTGAAGCCACCGGTTGGCCGGTGGACTGCATTTCAGTCCAGTTGTGTTCCTTTGCCACTTAAGCTTGCTTGGCCCAATTCCTTGGCCACCTGATTTGATTCCTATCAATCCAAAAAACACTTGAAAGAGGATTAGATAAATATGAGGGTGATTGTGATCATGAAAATAAAACCTTGAGGGGTTCGAGAGGTACAACAATCTCCCCCTATTTTGATGATCACAATCACCAAACCAATTAATGTAAAATACTGAAATTGAAAGGAAATGCTAAGCAAGATAAAAAAGATTCTCCCCCAATCAATCAAGAAGTTTCTCCCCCTTTGTGATTATCAAAATAGCGTGGGGCATAAAACTTGATTGAGGGAATCGATGAAAAACGAGATTTTAAAACAATTGAAAATGATACTAATTGTTGGAAATTTTGAAATGAAAAATTGAATTGAAAAATTTGAATAACAGTTTGAATTGAAAGTTTTGAATCAAAAACTAATTGAAATTCGAAATTTGAAACCAAATGAAATTTTTGAAATTGAGAGTTTTGAATCAAAAAAACGATACCAACTGTTGGATATTTAAAAATGAAAATTTAATAGAAAATAGAGAATTTCGAAGCCAAGGGTTGAGTTTGAAATGAAAACTTTGAATACACAAAAAGGCTTAAAAAATCCTAACTCCCCCTAAATAAAAACAATGAATCACCGGGGAGTGGTTTTTGAAACCGAAACAAATTTAGGCCCGGAGAGACTTGCCAATAGGGATTTTTCAATCCATACTTGCCTCATGGCGGGTCTTCTCCTATAAAATTCATCGGAATAGAAAATCGATTTGGGTTGGCCGTACCGGGCGTTTTTACAATTACATTCATAAATGAGATGCCCGAGTTTTTTGCAATAGTTACAAAATTTAAAGCTAGAGCTCCCCCTTACAAAAACAGTGGGTGCATGGGAGGAGGAGGTTTGGTTGGTATAGCCAAGTCCATTGGTGGTTCGGGAAACCCTTTGTGAACCAAGCAAATTGTTCAAATTTTGTTCACCTTGGGTGAACTTGGCTAGGGTCTCTCTAAGGTCTTTGATGGTTGATTCCATAGAATCAACATTTGGAAAATTTTGGATTTTAAGGGACATCTCCTCCTTCTCTTTGAGAAGTTGTTCTTTTTCGGAGGAGAGTTTTTTGAAAGACTTTTTTAAAGAAACAAATTTTGAAGATAATTCATGAAAACCTTTTTCTAATTGGTCTCTAGCAAATGAGAGTTCTTCATAAGATAAATGATTTAAAGAATTTGAATTTGAAGAACAAGAGGAGGAGGAATCGGAAGAAGTTACCTCATGGAATGCCATTAGGCATTTGTTACCGTTGTCGCTCGAGGAGGAGGAGGAGGATGATGAGGAGTCACTCCATGTGGCCTTGAGGACCTTTTTCTTTCCTTTCTCCTTGTGCGTGGCCCGTTTCTTGTTGAGTGGGCAATCGGGCTTGTAATGGCCCTTTTCGCCGCACCCGTAGCATTTTACCTTGGGCTCGGATCTTGCGGTGGGTTCTTGCTTTCGCGCCTTGCGAGATTTCTTCTTCTTGTGCTTCTTCATGAATTTATGCATTTGGCGGGCGAGATTCTCCATTTCCGAATCGCCGCTTGAAGATGATGAAGATGAGGAGGAAGAGGACGATGAGGAGGAGCTTACTTCTTTTTGTACCTTGAGGGCAATATTCTTTGGTGTCTTGATTGATGTGCCCTCCTTTTGAGCTTGCCTCCTCATTGTGATCTCATATGTCATTAGGGATCCGATGAGCTCCTCTACCGGCATATTTTTGACGTCCTTAGCTTCTTGGATCGCCGTCACCTTTGGTGCCCATGAGCTCGGAAGGACCCATAGGATCTTTTTGACCATCGTTTCTGCAGAAATGTCATCTCCAAGAGATTTTCTACCATTGCACACATCAGTAAACCGTGTAAACATTTCAGAAATAGATTCGGATGGATGCATGGAAAAAGACTCGAAATCTTGACGGTACATGTCCAATCGAGTGTCCTTGACTTTGTTGGTCCCCTCATGGGTAACCTCCAAAAGTTTCCAGATTTCATGTGAGGAGGTGCAAGTGGACACTCGATTGAATTCATTTCGGTCTAGGCCGCAATGGAGAGCGTTCATGGCTTTGCCATCAAGCTCAAAATTCTTTATATCGGCGGGGGTCCATTTGGATTCGTCGGGGGTAGACAAAGTGTAACCTTGCATGACAATTTTATATATGGGATAACCTATGCTTCTAAGGAAAGTAGTCATGCGGGTTTTCCAATAATTATAGTCGGTTCCATCAAAAAATGGAGCCCGACCCAATGAGTAGCCCTCGGGGGCGAAAGAGGTAGATGCCATCACAATGGATCTTTGAATTTGAAACCTTTTAAGGTATTACTCAAATTACTCCTCTGATACCAATTGTTGGGTCGGAAGAACACCCCAAGGAGGGAAAGATGGCAAGAGGGGGGTGAATTGCCTTTTAAAAATAATTAACAAATTAAAAGTCAAATATCAAAGTGCAGCGGAAAATAAAAGAGGCAATCACACAAGAACTTGATAACGGAGTTCGGCCAAAACCCGGCCTACGTCTCCGCTCCCAACTCAACCGTTGAGAGATTCTACCGCTTGCTTTTCAATGGTTTTAGCAAGAAACCCACTAGGCTTTAAGGTAGCACTAGGACCTATTACAGCTTGCTTTTATTGGTTTAGCAAGAACCCAATGCTTTTAATGGTTAAGCAATAACCCACTTGCTTTTGATGGTTTAGCAAGAACCCACTATCCTTCTTACAGGTGAAGGATAGCTCACCTATGTCTCAAGCTATTTAAAGGAAAGCTTGGCAACCTTGTCACACCTTAGTGGTGATGTGAAACCCAAAGAAAAGAGGGGATGAGAAAATTGGGAGTTTGTAGGCACAAACTCAAAGTTAAGCTCAAAATAAATAAAACACGAAAAACCGTGATTGGGAAGACTTGGGCGCCAATTGGATGATGGAGTTGATGTAGCGTGCTTTCCCAAGCTTCTTGAGTGGTGCTCTTGGATGTGGAAATGGATGGAGCACTTGGGGTTCTCTTGGAACAATTCGCCGGAGCTTCGCCAAAAAGATCAACAATGTGTCCGGTGGCTTGTGTATAGTTCCGGGGCTTCCTAGGCCTTTATTTATAGGCTAGGAACCTTCAAGTATCCGTTGGAGGGCTTTGGAGCCGTTGGAAAAGGCCTCGGAGCCGTTGGGAGGCTTTTGGAGTTGACTGGTCAAAGCCAACGGCTAGTTTGACCAGTGCTACCGGCTGGCCGGTGCAGGGCCACCGGCTGGCCGGTGCCTTGACAGTGGCTGAGGCTTCTTTTCCAGGCACCACCGGTCGACCGGTGCCATAGCCACCGGCTGGCCGGTGGTGAGGCAGAAGCAAACCCTGTTTGGGCAGGGGGCCACCGGCTGGCCGGTGCAAGGCCACCGGTTGGCCGGTGATGAGGCAGAAGCTCAGCCTTCTTCCCAGGTGCCACCGGCTGGCCGGTGGTGAAGCCACCGGTTGGCCGGTGGACTGCATTTCAGTCCAGTTGTGTTCCTTTGCCACTTAAGCTTGCTTGGCCCAATTCCTTGGCCACCTGATTTGATTCCTATCAATCCAAAAAACACTTGAAAGAGGATTAGATAAATATGAGGGTGATTGTGATCATGAAAATAAAACCTTGAGGGGTTCGAGAGGTACAACAGAATCTCCTTTGAAAAATCCTTCAATGGTATGGGTGTTGATTCCCTATGAAGAATCATACCTCTCCCAAATGGATGAGTCGAAGGAAAGTGTCAACCTTGAGGAAATTCCCATCGTGAGGGAATACAGTGATGTATTTCCCGAAGAGTTACCCGGAATTCCCCCGGATCGTGAGGTAGAGTTCTCAATTGAACTCATACCTGGAGCTACTCCTATCTCGAAGTGCCCCTATAGGATGGCTCCTATCGAACTGGAGGAGATAAAGAAGCAGCTGCAGGAGCATTTGTACAAAGGGTTCATATGCCCTAGTGCATCACCTTGGGGTGCACCAATGCTCTTTGTTAAGAAGAAGGATGGAACCATGCGGCTGTGTATCGATTATTGGGAACTCAACAAGATCACCATAAAGAACAAGTATCCTCTCCCAAGGATTAATGACTTGTTCAACCAGTTAACAGGATCTCAATACTTCTCAAAGGTAGATCTTCATTCTGGATATCATCAAGTAAAGGTGAAGAAGGAAGATATTCAGAATACTGCCTTCCGTACATGGTATGGGCACTATGAGTTTTTGTGATGCCCTTCGGACATACTAATTCCCCTACAATATTCATGGATTTGATGAATAGAGTCTTTAGACATTACCTTGACAAATTTGTGGTAGTGTTTATCAATGATATTCTCATCTACTCCAAGAAAATGGAGGAACACGAAGAACATCTAAGACTTGTGTTGGAAACATTGAGAAAGGATAAGTTGTACGCCAAGTTCACTAAGTGTGACTTTTGGATGAATCAAGTCACGTTATTGGGACATGTGATCAGAAGAGTGGGAATTTCTGTGGACCCTTCAAAGAAAAAGGCGATTTAGGAATGGCCCAGGCCCTCTAGTGTCACAGAAATCCGTAGTTTTCTTGGATTAGCTGGGTACTATCGACGTTTTGTGAGAAACTTCTCACAATTGTCAAGCCCGCTAACTAAGTTAACAAGGAAAGGGGTAAAGTATATATGGACTGAAGAATGTGAGGGACGCTTTAAGGAGCTAAAGAGAAGGCTGATCACTGCACCTGTACTAACACTACCGAAATGTGGAGAAAGTTTTGTGATATACAGTGATGCTTCAAAGAAAGGCTTGGGTTGTGTACTCATGCAAAATGATAATGTGATAGCCTATGCCTCACGACAGTTGAAGATCCATGAGAAGAACTACCCGACACATGATCTAGAGCTGGCAGCCTTGAGTTTTGCCTTGAAAATCTGGCCGCACTACCTTTATGGCGAGAAGTGTGACATATACACCGACCACAAGAGCCTAAAGTATATATTCACACAAAAGGATCTCAACATGCGTCAAAGGAGATGGTTAGATCTAATCAAGGATTACGATTGCTCTATTCACTATCATCCTGGAAAGGCGAACAAGGTAACTGATGCTCTAAGTAGAAAAGAACCTGCTACTCTATCCATGTTGAGGATTGAGAAAGACCCTATCTTCTTGAATATGCAAATAGTGGATTTGGAAATCATAAGGGAAGGGAATACATCCTACCATTCCCAAATGATTGCACAACCATCCATCCAAGAGAAGATTAAGGAAGCACAAAGGGATGATGTGGAGATACAAAAGAGGGTGAATGCAGTAAAGGATGGGAAGCTACAAGAGTTCCATATCGACGATGATGGTGTGATTCGGTTTGGAACGCGGCTTTGTGTGCCTTCATCACCTGGGATAAAGAAGGAGATATTGGATAATGCACATAGCTCACCTTTCTCTATCCATCCTGGAAGTACCAAGATGTATCGTGATCTCTGAGAACACTTCTGGTTGGATAACATGAAGATGGAGATTGCAGAATATATATCAAAGTTCTTGGAATGTTAGCAAGTTAAAGTTGAGCGATAAAAGTCCAATGGTATGATGCAGCCATTGCCTATACCCATGTGGAAATGAGAAAATGTTAGTATGGGCTTTGTCACGGGTCTTCCGAAGACATCAAAGAGAAATAATGCGATATGGGTTGTGGTTGATTAACTCACCAAGACTTCCCATTTTATCGCTATTCGGGAAGACCTCTCACTTGAAAAACTTGCAAGGATATATGTGAAGGAAGTAGTGAGATTGCACGGTGTTCCACTCTTGATTGTCTCTGACCGTGATCCAAGGATTACATCTATATTCTGGAGGAGCCTTCAACATGCTTTGAGTACTGAATTAAATTTCAGCACGGCTTATCACCCCCAAACTGATGGCCAGTCTGAAAGGACTATTCAGACGCTTGAAGATATGCAATGAGTCTACTCTCTTGAATTCAAAGGTGGTTGGGATCATCATCTCCCATTGGTTGAGTTCACATACAACAATAGCTTCCACTCGAGTATTCAGATGGCTCCGTATGAAGCTCTTAATGGGAATCGATTTAGAACTCCAACCTATTGGGATGAAGTTGGAGAACGAAGGCTACTTGGTCCCGATCTTGTTCAAGAGATGACAGAGAAGGTTCAAGTCATCCAGAAACACATCAAAGATGCTCAAAGTCGGCAAAAGAGCTATGCTGACAACCGTCGAAGGGACTTGGAGTTCGACGTTGGAGATAAAGTCTTCCTTTAAATATCTCCATGGAAGAGAGTCATGAGATCCGGGAAGAAAGGGAACCTAAGCTCAAGGTACATTGGCCCCTTTGAGATCCTTGATCGTATAGGAGCTGTGGCCTATCGTCTGGAACTTCCACCGAATATGGCTCAAGTTCATGATGTGTTTCATGTATCACTACTGAGGAAGTACATACCAGACCTCTCACATGTACTAAACTCAGAGGTGGTAGAGCTGGAAGATGATCTCTCCTATGAGGAGCAGCCGGTAAAAATTTTTAACCAAAGTGATAAGGTTCTATGCAAAAAAGACAACCCGCCTTGTCAAAGTGTTGTGGAGGAACCATAAGTTTGAGGAAGCAACATGGGAACCAGAAGAGGCAATGAAGGAGTAGTACCCACACTTGTTTGTGTAAAGTGAAATTTTGGGGGCGAAATTTCTTAAGGGGGGAAGAATGTAACAACCCAAAGTATTTCAATAGAAAAATCCCTTCTTATATATATGTCAAAAAAACACAAAATAATGAACTACTAAGTGATAAGTGACCTTTAAAAAAATTTTGTCACCCCTATGTTTGGAATTTTAAAAATCTGACATACATGGTTGTGTTCAAGATAGTTTTTGGAGTCTAATGAAACAAAAATAATTTTCGGTGAATAGTAACCTAACCTTATGAATAGTAACCTACCCTTATGAATAGTAATATGACCCTTATGAATAGTAAATAAGAATAACATTACCTATTAACAATAAAATAAAATTTAGACATCATAGAAAGTGATAATTTGACCTTTGTAAACATTTTTGGTATTTTATAAGTCATAAATAATTAATTATAATAAATTAATTAATTAATTTAAAATAATATTTATTTCCATGAATTATATTCATAAATTATTGAATCAATGCCTAATAGTTTTTAGATAATTTTATAAGACACTACGTAATTTTTGAAAGAACTATAAAATCAGTTTTAATCATAAAAACTGTTTTTTAAGTAAATTGTGATTTTATTTAAATATTAAATTGATAATATTTAGAAAATTATATTTTAAAAATGGACTTCATTTTAGGATTCTACACGTCGAAAAATGGTTGGGGTAAATGTTTCGGATTTTTTTGAGATACATGAATTTTTGGTGAATAGTAGAATACATTAATTTACCATATTAATACATTTTAATTAAAACCCACTATTCCTGACATCACAAGTGATTTAAGAACCCAAATCCTGAACTCACATGCCTAATTTACTATTCTTGGTCATCCAAGACTCACTATTCCTTGTCTTAGGTGAAATTAATAAACTAATCAATTTTATATTAAGGAAACCTCTCTCCCCTCCACTATAAAAGCCACCCTTCACTCCCTCTTTTCCTCACACCTCTCAAGCTCTAAGAAATCTCTAAACTCTCCCCAAAAACCTTACCTAGCTCATCCCCCACGTCCAAAAGCATCTGGTCTCATCAAAAGACCAATCCTAGCTTCCTTAAAGAGGATCTCAAGAGGAAGATTCTAGAGGTAATTTCACTCCCTCTTCTCCTTTAATTTTCTATCAAGTTCAAGTTCCTTTCTTGATCTCTCCCCACCTATCTTCATCCAAATTTTTTTGTAACTCCAGTATTATACATATAATGTAATATTATGATTCTAATAGTATATTATATCACCCCACACCCTTTCCCTCTTCCTTTTATTTTATTAAAGAGAACGTTGTTCATGAGGTGTTAAATTTATCAACGTCAAAAACAACATGCTCTCTTCTTCCATTACTACCTTCAAATCTGGTCATGAAACCATTTTTATGGTTTCACCATAATATTTTATATTTATTATGTTCTATTATAAGTTCTGGAATTAACCTATGGTCATATTACTAAGTGAAAAGTTAAAACAAGTTTGTTGTGATCCAAAAACCGCTCAAATTAACCCTAATAATATTCATTTAATTCTTATCTAGTTATTCGTCCACATGGATCTAATATAACTCATTATAAACCCATTCAAGCTTATTTAATATCCCTAATAACATGAAATATCAGTTCTGGATGTTTACCCATGATCTACCCAAACATCAATTTAAGAATACAAGTGGACCACTCAAGAAAACCATGAAAACAAACATCCCCGATCAATGTATTTTAAACTCTATAAGTCATCCAAAGGAACATAATATGAAATGATGAAACCAGAATGAACCCTATTAATGTATAAAAGGTTCTGTAATTTCTAATTGATTAATATAATGTCATTATATAGGACATTAAAGAGAAGGAGGCATTCGAGTACAAGGTAAGGGGAAATCTAGAACCCAATTTTCTTCCTTCGGGTTCTCCCTCTTTCACTCCATTTTTGATATGGTTACTCCTCAAAGATCATTTTTTCATCATTTCCTTTACATTTATGGGATATAAATGTTTGTAACTGGTTTTTATGTCCATAAAAATGTTTTCCAAAAGAACTCTTCTTTCAAGATCTCACCTTTTACCTCTCATTCAAGGTTGATGGTTCTTGTATCAAGTATGGTGTTCCCTCTTTCTTTTGGGAACCCAAAGCTTATGAATGTGTTATTATGAAATGAAACCCATTCCTTTCCATGGGTAATTTATTTAAATGTCTGATATGTGTTCTATGTGGCAAGCATGATAATTATAATGTTATGATGTGACGGGTGCGCCCGGAATTATATAGCGCAATATGAATGTTTAAATGTGACGGGTGCGCCCGGAATTATACAGCGCTCCAACGCATTGGGTAAAGTGATGAATCTCATGAGTAAATGTGAAATGATGTGTGAACAAGATTCCATCTTTGTTCACAATCATGTGTGGTATTTAACCACTAAGACATTGTGTTTCATATTTATGCATTGCCACATTTCACGTCTTTTATTTATGCTCCTCTCATGTTCATGATCTTTTGCCTATGTTATGATTATGCTCACCCCATGATGTATTGTTCTTATCTATCCTCTTACTGGGATTTTAGCTCAGCAATTTTGATGTATATCCTCAGGTGGCTAAATTTACTAAGGAGATGACAAGTGCTACTAAGAATCTATAGAAGAAGAAATTAAATGAATGTTTAGGCTTGATGTTGTACTTGTTATGTGTGGTCCTAGTTTTCCCAAGACACTAAACCTCCGGATCCTCCATGTGTAATTCTATTATGTTTTTTATCTTTGAAATGATGTAATAGTAATGTAAGAAAAGGCCGGGTTGCTATATGGGACTCGATACATATCCATAATCTCTACTTCACTACTTGGACACATTGTACAGGATAACATGAAATTAATAGGATTTGGGGTAGATATTATCTTAAAATATTTCATGTTGAACCATTTTAAGAATTTTTTTGTGTAATTCTTCTATGATAGAAAAATATTCCCATTACTTATGTATTGAAAAATCAGTTTCCCAAGAATATTATTTTCTAGTCCCAAGTCCTTTATTTCAAACTCCCAAACCAATTATACCTTTTTCTCCTGTATCTGATCATTGTTGGGTCCAAAAATAAACATGTACTCCACATACAATAGAAGAATGATGGAACCATTACCATGTGAACAACTACAATATGAAAATGGATATGAATAAATTATACTGTATCCAAGGTTCATGACATAGGAATAAAATCTCTTTTACCAACACCCCAGTGCCTGCTTGAGACCGTATAGAAATTTTTTCAACCAGAAAACCATGATCTATTTTCCTTGTTCTAAAAAGTATTAATGTTTGATCATATTGATCTCTTCATCAATATCACCATGAAGAATAGTGGTCTTCACTTCTATCTACGCAAGATGTAATATTTATGTGGAAAAAATCTCCCTAACAATCTGAACATTCGTCATTCCAACAAGAGTAGAAAATATTTCATTGAAATCAATACCTTCCGTCTAAGAATATCCATTGACCACCAGTCTTGCACGATATCTTTACACCAAGTCCTTTGAATCAAAATGGATCTTAAAGACCCATTTGTTTAAAATATTCTTCCTTCCATGAGGTAATGGAACAAGATCCCAAGTGTTTTTCTTGTGTAGGGATTATATTTACTCCTGCATCTCCACCATCCACGAGGATACATCTACACTCTGGATCACCCTAATAAAAGAAGATAGATCTCCATTATCCATTAATAATCACTATACCATATTGTTCTCAGTGACATAGTCTGAGTTCCATACTAGTTCTCCTTTCTCCTGACTTGACCATCATGGTCCAGACTCAACCAATATTTTATCTTCATACTCTGGTAATTCATCAGAGGAAACTGGTTCTTCCTTGGATTTTCATCTACTTTGATTTTTTGTAGTTTCTATATTCTATTTCTCTATGTCCTGATCAATTGTATTTTTTAGATTGTCTTCTTCAAAAATGAAATCTCTACTGATGATAAGTTTATTTTGGCAATGGGATACATCAAATGTTTCCCCTTCACACTATCAACGTACCCGCAAGAATATACTTTTCCATGATCTCGAATCCAACATAAATCTTTCCTGGTCATTAAATATTACATATACCAGGCTTACAAAAGTATGTAACTGAGAATAGTCAGTGGGTTAACTGATCCACATATCTATCAGTGTCTTCAGATAAATCACCATAGAATGAGATTAGTTGATCACATAACATGAAAAAATTTACTATTTTTCCCAAAATATTTTTGAAATTTCTGTAGTCCTCAACATCTCCCTTGTTCTATCCATCATGGTTTTGTTGATAAAATCATCGAGTACATTATGCTTAGGAGTGTATTCCTCAATAAACTATATCATATAGCCTTTATGTTGACAAAAAGTATCAAACTCCTCGATTGTACATTCTCGACCATTTTTTTGTCCTCAGACACTTGATATTATTTCCATATTCAAATTCCTTCTATGATTTTAATGTTTTGAAGACTTAAAAAACATATTCCTTACTATTTATTGGGTACACCCAAAATCTCATGGAATAATCATCAATGAATGATACAAAGTACCTTTCTTCTCCTAGTAATATAACAAATGCTTTGCAAATGTTAGAATGGATCAACTCTAAGATCTCTTTGCTTATTATTGTTGACTTCCCGAACATTAACCTCTGTTTCTTGATAAAAACGAAAAACTCAAAAAATGGTAAGGATACATTTAGAAGGAAAGACAAAAACATCTGATCAGTAATAATCTTAGGCATCATTCTGACATATGACTAAGATTTTGATGACATAGTTCATAAATGATTCGGTTGAGGTAGTTGATGTGACCACTATCTCAGCCTCTTTGTATGTTTCACCCATAAGCACATACATGTTATTTGAGATATTCTATACCTTCATCACCACAAGGGAACCCTTCAGAATTCTCATCACATTATTCTATGTGCAAGTCTTGTATATGATATCATCAAATTGTTCCAAAGATAATATGTTCTTCTTCATGCGCTTCACATGATGAAACCCTTGGATTGTTTGAACAATTCCATCATGCATATTCATTTTGATAGTACCGAGTACAATGACATTAAATGTGTGATAGTTCCCCTTGTACACAAGCCGTTTTAGGATAGTTTTATATAGATTTACCATTATCATTGAGACATCATGTTCCATGTTGACCAAGATTCAATTATCCATGGATCGTTGAGACGCTTCCAACTTCTAGAAATCATCAATGCCTCACTACCTCGTATATCTACAAAAGTACTCTCCACATTTCCATGTGAGCTCTATTCACTACACTTATTATTCTAAAAATCCTTCTTGATGTTCCACTTATTTAAACTATGTAAACATGTGACATTCTTATACTTACTCCTTGATTTGGACCTTTTATGATTCTAGATCTCACTAGAACTACACTCCACCATCCTTTCTCTCTCCATTAAAAAATTCTCTACTTGGTGTGAAGTTGTATATCTCTCCTCCTCATTATTGCACTAAATTTCTTCTAATAGAACTGCATATGAAACATAATTTAAGGTATGAATATCAATTACTATATTATTTGGGTGTGGTTTATGATGTTTTTTTAATAAAAATATGGAAAACTCTAGTGTAGAATTTCCATACATTTAGTATCCATAATTTTATATCCCAACATCATGAGATGAGTGTATAGAGTATTGAGGTTGTTGATGTGGTAGGTCACTTTTGATGACTCCACCATTCATAGAGTGTATAATTTTATCTTCAGGAAAATATAATTATGTAGTGACTTGGCCCTTTATAGCTTTATTAGACTATCCCATATTTACTTCAACGTCTTTTTATTCACAATTCTCAACAGGACCCCATCTACCAAAGACAAATGGATGTTGACAATAGAATTCCCATACAAATTGTTTTATTTCCCCTCCATCACACCCGCTGGGTTTTCACCAATTTCCAAGAGTCCATTATCCTTCCACATCATTTCTTGCATCTTTATTTTCCTCAACAAAAAATTATTCCCACTGAATTTATTGATCTAAAATTCCACCACCATATAGACACACTATTAGTATAGAACCTCCAAAATTTCACAACGGTGTATTTAATAATCTTTACAAATTTTTTTTGATGTAACATATCAACCAAATTTTCAATCATCGAGTATACTCAAATTAATTAAAATTATTAATACCCAAAAAATTGAACATCATCAGGATAAAAAATGTTATTATACCACTTGTTGGGAAGGAAAATTATTAGACCACCGGTGCAGGGAAATTCATGATATAAAATAATGTAAAAAAATTGGAAATAAATGAATCCATATGTAACGTGGAAAAGCCACTTAGGATAAAACACTCTTAACAACTCTCTTGAATAATGGGGAAACCACCACACAGAATACCACCCAAGGGATCTTAGGAAGCTGACTCAGATTAGATGAGATGCAGAAATGGAAGGAGGCTCTTGCCTTTTATAGGAAAGCATAACCCCAAGCTGCTTCTCTCGGCTAGATCAGTTGGTGGGGTTGGCCACCCACCACAAGCCTACCCCACCCACCCACCTTGACAGAACGAGGGGTGGGGGTGGGAAACATCCTGAAAATAAATAGCCAATTTCATTAGTTTCTAAATTTTGAAAACATGACCAAACAACTAGGGATGAAAATAAAGGGTTCCCACAAAAATGAAACTATCCCAATAATATAATATCCATTTAAAATCCGATTCTATTTATATTTGTGTTTATATTAATTTATTTTTTAAAATTTTATCATGTTATGAGAGTAAAATATTTTAAAAATTTAAACTAAATATATATTTATTTTTTTGTTTATATATATATATATATCACTAATATAGATAATCCTTTTATCAGCACAAAAAATCACTTTTTACAGATCTAAAAATACATTTTTAACCCTAATGTTGTTACGGGGGGGAGGTCCCATTTATTAGACCTAAAAATCATAGATAAATGGGATCCTTTATTAGTGGTAATAAAAGAACTGATAAAGTCTACCCTTCGTCATCACTATTTCATGGGATGATAAAGGCCCCACCTATTGCAGTGTCCTGTTTGTATAACTGTACACTATAAAAACCTGTAACAATAAAAAAAAAATATAAATTAATTGAAATAAAGTTCACACCATGTGTACAAAAAAACGACTATATACATTTCAAACAATTATTTTTATAATTAAATTTAGAATTACTATCCATATACATTTAAAAACATTAATGTTTCATTATATTTATCACCCGTGATCCCATCTCAAAGAGGCCTTTCCATGGTACCCATTGTTGAAAAAATCACCTTAACCCAAGAAAAATAATCCAACTATATAATAAAAAAAGCTTTTATTAGGAATATTATTAATAAAAAAATTAACATTAATATTAAAGAATACATTAAAAAAGTCATCTTTAAATAAAAAGACACAGTTAGATTTATACTGCTTACAACCTGCATTTTATTGAGGTGTGGTTGATTCCAAACTGTCAAAATAAGTTATGGATAATTTTTCTTAAAGTATCAAATCAATTTCAATGTTTTTTCTCTATTTGGAGTATGTCAATTGTTCTTTTTAATGAAATTAATGTCAATTTTAAATAATGACACACGTTGAAATATACCCATCGCACCGTATATGGGATTGAGTTCCAGATGATTCCTAAATGTAAAAAATTACATATGGGTTCTTGTATTAATTTATCAAAATAATCCGAGTGCATTTTCTTAGTTTTTAGTATGTCACTTTAGTTTTTTTACTAAAATTCCATTTAAAAATGATAATAAGAACTTTGAATCACACTATTCACATCGTGTGCATGTTTTACATGAGAGTACATCCTACAAACAAAAAGTGTATTATGAATTGATCTTATAAATTATCAAGGCAATAATATTACATTTTATTGGTTTTTAGTGAGTGACACATGATTTGATCTAAAATTTCAACTATAAATTGATAACGGGCACTTTGAGTCATACCGGCCACACTGTGTGTCATATGACAGTGTGAATGATTATTTTACACCTCAAATGACTCCTAGATCATTTTTTTAATGTATTATAAAACAATACAAATGAATTTTATCAATTTTCAGTATGTCACTTGTTCATTTCTCTAAAATTAATGTCAATTTAAAATACTAAGACACACATAGAGCCATATCGGTCACACCGTGTGTCAGATTGAGTTGTGGTTGATTACTACATGTCAAAAATTACTTATGGATCATTGTTTATAAAGTATCAAAAGAATACAAATGAATTTTGGTGGTTTTGATTAGGAAAATTGACCTTCATACTGAAATTGATGTCAACGTTAAATAAAAAGGCACACTTGGATTCATGTCGGTCACATCGTGTGTCTTTTTGAGTTAAACTTTATTCTTACATGTCCAAAATGAGTTACAGATCTTTTTCTAAAATTTACAAAATAGTAAAAATTAATTTTGTTAGTTTTGAGTAGGTTATTTATACTTTTAGTAAAATTGGTGAAAATTTTAAATAAAAAGAATCATTTGGAGTCATACCAGTCACACTATGAAAAATATTGAGGTGTGGCAAATTCCTACTTTTCTCAAATGTATTAAATATAGTTGACCTAAATTTTTCAAATAATTCGATTAGATTTTCTTATTTTTGAGAAGGTTAGTTTTCCTTTTCACTAAAATAGATGTCAATTTTAAATAAAAAGATGGAATTGGAGTCATATCGATCGCACCGTGCATCAAATTGAGGTGCGGGAGATTCTTGCACATAAAAAATTACTAATGGATAATTTTCATAAAGTATCAAAATGATCATGAGGTTTTTTATTGGTTTTAAATATTTCACTTGTTCTTATTTCATAAATTAATGTCAATTTAAAATAAAAAGATGCACTTTGATCTATATCTTTCACACCATGCATTAGATGGAGGTACGGATGATTATTACATGTCACAACAGACTTATGGATCATTTACATAAAGTTTCAAAACAATATTAACTCATTTTCTTTGTTTTGATTAGTTCATTTTTCCTTTTTACTAAAATAGAAGCTAGTTTTAAATAAATAGACACACTTAGAGTCATACCAGTCACACCATGCATCATATTGAGGTGAAAATGATTCCTACATGTCTCAAATTACATATGGATTGTTTCCCAAATGTGTCAAAATATTATAATTAATTTTATCAGGTTTGAGTATATCAATTTTCCTTTTTCTAAAATTGATATAAATTTTAAATTAAAAGAAGCATTAGGAATATTACCAGTCACATTGTGCGTCGGATTGAGGTTCAGCTAATTCTTACACATCAAAAATTACTCATAGATAATTTTACTAAAGCATCAAAAAAAATATGAATGTTTTTTCTTTGTTTAAATTATGTCATGTGTTCATTTTTAAAAAAATGTCAACATAAAATAAATGGACACACTTGGAGTCATATCGGTCACACCGTGCCCCAGATTGAGGTATAAAGGATTCCTACATGTCACAAATGAATCATATATTATCTTTATAAAGTATCAAAACAATAAAAATGTGTTTTCATTGTTTTGAGTAGGTCACTTTTTCTTTTTTCTATAATTAATGAAAACTTTCAATAAAAAAAATACACATAGATTCATACCGGTCACACTGTGGATTGAATAAAGGTACAATTGATTCCTACATGTCTCAAATGACTTATAGATCAGTTACCTAAATTATCTTATTTTACCATGATTATTGTTGTCTATATTTGTCGAACTTCCATCACTTCCTATTGAGTCAATGTTCTTAGCTAAAACACCTTTCTCATTTCTGAAAACTAGAAGAGTAGATGAATCTCTTATGAACATTATATCTTGAGAAGTCACCATAATGAGCATAAGATATCCCTCTACATTTCAGGATTTCATCAATGAGAATGGTTTTTTCTATTATAACATATACTCAATATATATTGTTGTTAAGTCGACAAATAAAATCAAGGGAAATAGTAGTAATATTTGTAGGAAGGAACATGTTACCTATTTTGTGGATTGTTTTAGTTATTTGAAAGAAAAACATGAATTCCCAAAAGATCTGTGAAAAGAACTTAATATGTATTAGATATAAATGATGGGGAAAACTTACAAATAAAATTAAATTTATTAAAAAATTAATTAAATATGTAGTATGAATTAACTTTTTCATGATGGTTTTAAACATTTTTGACCCTTTTACTTGTTTTCATTACCTAAGTTGTAGCATCGAAGTTCAATCTCTAAAGATCATGAGAAACTTTGAACAAACCACCCCATATCAAAGAAATTATTCAACCTATATAAGAAAACAATTCTTATTTGAGTAATACTAAGAATAATTAAACTAAACATAAATATGAAACAATTCATTACTTCTATGTAAGTCACATCATTATTTTATTTTTGTATATTCTTCCATGAGGTATGTTGCCCATTAATTTTTAAGAAAACCTTTATCTTAACTGTGGAAAAAAGTATTTTCAATATTCATAATATCAGTGAAAAAATATAAATACCAAAATTATTAATAAGTATCTTAAATTAAATATTAATTATCTTTAAAAATACCTCTTCAGAGATGCTAGTTTGTTGATGGAATATGATATCTCTCGAAAATTAACATACACAATAACCAAAATATTTTCCATTTTTTTCCTACACTACATAAACCCTGAGAAAATTAAGTCATTTGATTTTATATGTGTTTGGATAGTGAAATATTATTATATATACCATGATACTTTCCCACTTGTAAAACTTGTTAGGCTCTTTGTACTTAATTCATATCTTCATTCCATGAATTTCATGATATTTATACACCAACCTATAATAATATAATTTTCATTCAAACATAATATAAATTATATAAATTTATGTTTAGTTCTAATATATTTGATAGAGTGTATAAAATTTTAAAAACCCCATAATGTTTGGCCAGTTTTTTGGATATCCATGTAGTGAATATAGGAAATAAATATTTGGAGAATCAAAATGGTCCACAATGAGCATATAATGATTCCTAAAAAATGAATAAGTAATGAACGAAAAGAAAAAATATTTGATATGATTATTTTTTATAACTTTACCCCTACATCGTTAGTATTAAGAAGATACTATAATCCATCAGTTTTATTTCAAATGATTCGGCCAGATTTTCTTCTAATTCAGACTTTTTTAATCTATTTATATTTGTTATATAGAAGTGGCATGAGTTATAATAAGTCCAAATTTATGTTAATGTGATAATCCATTCAATTTATATTGATATATATGCCATAAAAAATATGAAATGTATTTATTCACAATTAAAATAGTATATTATCTTTGGAAAAAATAATCAATGTAACATACCTGATGTATACGCTTACAACTAATCCTCTTATCCATTCATAGTTGAGGAATCCATTTACATTTTCAAGAGCAATTTAGTCTGTAATGTCATATTCATATATTTATTCTTCAAAATCATCTATGTGATTACTAATATTTCGTAACATTGTATTCATATGAACCACCAGTGTTAGATTAAAATATATGAGTGTGAATAACCAAAATCCATTACATCCCTCTACACACATATATTGTGAAAACTAACCACTGTGCCTACAAGCACAAGTATCTACCAAGAGAAGATAGTGGGGCCGAAGGGGGGTAGTTAGCCATCCATCCTCCCACTAGAATGTTGGGGAAAACACCCCACAGGGCTCAGAACCCTGAGGTGTCAGTTTCCCTTAATGACAGGGTGGATTAGAGTATAGAAACACAAAAAGTATAGAATACACTATATCTCACAACCACACTATGGGCATAACCTAGTCTTAGATTCAACTACAGATAACATCTCTCGGACTCCCGGCTGCCACTTCTAAGACTAGGTATCCTATAAGCACACAATCATTTTAAGAGAATTAATACATTACTTTATTCCCATTTTATTAGTTTCACTTTATGTTAATTAATTCATTAAACATTAATTAATGATCAACAATATCATATTACATTTCATTAGCATCACACCCAAAGTCCACTATTCCTTTAAAAAAATTACAACCTCGTCATTTTGTTCCAGCAACCCTGACCCCATTGGTTAACATCATTTATTCAATTATTAACTATAGAATTACTTTCCCATATTACCAGGAATTATAGAAAAACATTCTATGCTACTAAACATAAGGGGGATCAGTGGAGTGAGTAGATGACCTACGAGTCGAGTCTTTGCCGCCAATAGTAAGAGCGTAGTCCCATCCTCCCTTGCGAAGCTGAACACGAAAAGCACGTGGCATACCCCACGTATCTTCACCTCTTTCGGAAGAAGGGTAACCAAGACCGTCTGCCTTGAGAATTTGGGAAAAGTAATGATGATAATCAACCAATAAGAATCAGCAAGCATCCAACAATCACATCCATCCCATTCCATCATCCCTTGTGTCCTTCCCAACACCTGCATGCATAAACCGATGCATCTCGCCTCTCTATGTGTCAACTGATGCCACAACTAATTAGCCTCCATGCCCCACATGTCACCACATCCATTTAGGCTCATATCACAAAACAAGCAGAAGGAAAACAAACATCAGATCAATTGGGAACTTGGACCTTAAATAATCAAGATGGTAACTCATAACCCTACAAGAAAATATCTTTTATCAAAACACCAGTTCTTTAATCCATCTTTGATTAACCGATTTACTATTCGTAGCTTCCAAATTTGGGAAACCTAATCAGTAAGCTATCACAGATAATTAAACATGCTTACTACACCAATTTTATTAACATCAAATGTCAACAACAAGAACAAGATCAAATTACATTTCGCTTTATCTTTAACCAAACAATTATCGATTACTTCTGGCTTTATGTTCTATAACAAATTTCCATCAATAATGATATGCTAAAAACAAGCATAGATATCAAAATATCTAGAAAAACAAGAGGAAATATCATACGATCGATATCAATTTTTTTATCTGGTTCAAATATTTTTTAGGTTAATTCCATTTTAATTTTGATTAAAATAAAAATGAGGAACTCATCCGAAGGAGCCTCTCTTTTTGTCTGTACAACACGGGATTACACGGCGTGTAATTAAAACTACACGTCATGTACTTAGGTTCAACGAACCGGAACTGGTCCGCCAAACCACGCTGTTTGAATTGATTATGCCTAAGTTTTAATCACGTCGTGTTGACCAGAATAAAATGGCGCGTGGAAACCAGAATACATGGCGTGTATGTTGGAATAACACACCGTGTAGTCCATTCCGACCCAGGTGAAACTGTGTACAAAGATAATCCACATACCGCGTACACGGGATCTCCAGGCCAGTTACTACATAACAAGTAAGTACACGCCGTGTATGATTCATCTACACGCTGTGTACTCTAAAATTTCCAAAGTACAGAAAACACGCCAAAGCCCCGGTGTGTACTTTGGATAAAGGGTGAAAAGATAAATACATGCCGTGTAATTATAAACTACATGTTGTGTACTTTCCAGAAATGGAATTTCACCAGGTTTACTCCAATGTACAAAGGCCCGTACAAGGAATATGGATGAGAAGAATCTCAAGGAAATTTAGAAAGGAATTTAATATAAAGTATTGATTAATTATAAGATCATAATTAATTGAATTCGAGTGCGTCTTATCTTAAATAAAAGAACAATTGAAAGAATTTGAATTCCAAATATGTGTAAATATCGTTGCATACTATGGATGATCATGAGCTAGACCAAAGACCCTTTGTATGTGTATGGTTTCATTTAAATTTATTTAATTTAAATTTTTTGGCCTGCGAGCCTTCTTCCAATAAAATGTAGGACCTGCGTACCCATGGTTTCTTTAATGTAAACCCATATAATAGAGGATCTCCCAAGCCAGAGGAGACGGTTCAAAACCCGAAGCGGAGGTGAAACTAATATAAGAAGATACAAAGGTGGACATGTGGGAGCTGAAAAAATGAACCATCAGGTTCAAGGTGTTTTCCCTAGGTCAGGGTTAGCTTATCAAAATTGCTAGATAAGCTAACCAAATAGAAGCTCATGATTATGCCATCTTATTTTATTTCTGTCTGATTTCATGGTTTATTTATTATGTATGTGTTGTCGCGATCACATAATTAATAAAATGAACAAGCATGGAAAGATGGAATAAAATAAAAACTGGACTATTCGTAAACATTCTCGGAACATGGTAAATCACTTAAGCAAGAATCACTTAATATTAACAAGAATGTGATAATGAAAAGATACGGATAAAGAATAAAATCCCTCAAATACCATATTCAGTCAGACCAAGCCTTCTGTTACTTGATTAAGGGCAAGACTCAATAAAACTATGTGTTTGACCAACCCTTGTTGGGACACTTACTTTTATAAAGGAAGCTCTTATGAAAGGTTTCGGGTTGACATAACCATATTACATCAAGAGAAGTATCCCTTTCTAGACTTGATGTAATATTGGAGGTAAGAGTTGAGGAAATCCAAGTCAGGATTTCAGGATTGGGGAGTCCACTCAACAGATCTAGGAACTGTAAGATCACAGTTGGCAAAGACTTGCCTACCTAAATACCTTCAAATAGCTTGACCAACCCTTGTTGGGGTTATGCGAAGGGGAATATGGATCCTTTCCACTAGAATGTCAAAGCAACTGGACATTCTGAGTTCAATGGTGAGGGCCATTGGGACTTGATAAAATAGTGGGAGAATTAATAAAATTTATTATTTCTCATAAAAATGTAATCAATAAAGTACTAATAAATCTGCTCTTTTAAATTGTATAATCACGATGACAAACTCATCAACCACATTTTCACTATGATCAATACTGGATAAAGATAATATCCTCACCGGTAGTAACTTTCAGGAATGTTTTAGGCGCCTTCGGGTTATCCTACGCCATGAACGAATGTTTTACATGCTGGAGTCCTCACTTCCTGATTCCCCTTCCCCAGGGGTGAGTGATGATGATTTCCTAGTCTATGATCAACATTTGAATGACGCTCTCAACGTTCAATGATTGATGTTGTCATCTATGTCTAGTGATCACATGAAGTCTCATGAAGACATATATGCCTACAGCATGCTCGAGCACCTCTGTGGTCTACACTAGGAGAGAGCAAGACAGGAAAGGTTTGAGATCTCCAAGGCTCTATTTCAGAGCAACCTTGGAGAGGGTGCCCCAGCTGGGCCTCATGTAGTCAAGCTCATTGGCTACATTGAGATCATGGAGGTTCTAGGGTTTAAACTCCCTGAAGAACTGGGTACCAATCTCATTCTCGCATCACTCCCCCAGAGCTTCTCAAACATTGTTGTTAATTTCAACATGAACAATATTGAGAAGTCTCTATCTGATCTTCTTATCCTTATTCGCCAAGTGGACAATGACATGATGCTTGAAAAGCCTTATGTCCTTATGGTGAATAAAAGGAAAGGAAAGGTGAAGAGATTTAAGTCCAAAGCTTCTTCAAGGCCTTCCAAGAAAAGGAAGATCAAAGGGGAGGCAAAGGAATAGGATGTTGTTTGTTTCGCATGTGGCATGAAGGGCCACTGGAAGAAAAACTGCACCCAGCCAAGGAAGCAAGGGGAAGCTTCAGGTGCATTTGTTATCGAATGCAATCTATCTGTTTCTACTAATTGGGTATTAGATATTGCTTGTGGTTCTCACATCTGTATCCAAATATAGGAACCAAGTAGATTCAGGAAGATTGATCGATGGGAGGTAGATCTACGAGCAGCCAATGGAGCCTGATTCGATGTTGTAGCTGTCGGAGACTACCACCTCACATTGCCTACCAGGATGGTCTTGGTTTTGAAAGGTTGTTATTATGTGCCTTCTGTTACTAAAAACATTATTTCAATATCCAAATTAGATACTGATGGATTTATATTCAACATTGGAAATGAATGTTGCTACTTTTATAAAGATAGAATTTGTTTTGGTAGGGCACATTTATATAAAGGCCTTTATGTGTTAGACTACACAAACCAAGTAATGGCAATCGATAACAAAGTTAATTCACATGACTCATACCACACCCAAATTTGGCATCACCGGCTAGGTCATGTCAATGAGAAAAGTTTCACAAAATTACATCAAGATGGGTATTTATATTCTTTCCAACTAAAACCACTTGGTGTATGTCATGCATGTCTACAAGGAAAAATTACCAAAGCCCCATTTAGTGGGAAAGGTGAACAAGCTAAATAGATTCTAGAATTAGTTCACACAGATGTGTGTGGACCATTTCCAGTTGAAGCAAGGGGTGGGTTCTCATACTTCATAACATTTACTGATGATTTTAGTAGATATGGATATATCTATTTAATGAGGTATAAGTCAGATTCTTTTGATCGGTTCAAAGAATACAAGAATGAAGTTGAGAACCAGCTTGGTAAGAAGATTAAGAAACTCCGCTCAGATAGAGGAGGAGAATATCTTAATCAAGACTTCATTGATTTCTTATGGGAGTTTGGGATTCTATCTCAACTCACTCCTCCTTACACACCACAGTGGAATGGTGTAACTGAAAGGAGGAACCGCACCCTGTTGGACATGGTGAGATCAATGATGAGTCATGTGAGTCTTCCATTATCCTTTTGGGGATATGACTTACAAACAGCAGCACACATACTAAACCAAGTACCAAATAAATCGATAAATGGTATTCCATATGAATTATGGAGTCGACGCAAAGCCATGTTATCGAATTTACATGTGTGGGGTAGTGAAGCATTTGTTAAGGCCTCTTAAGGTAACAAAATTGCACCCTGAGGCACAAAGTGTATTTTTATAGGATATCCCAAGGAAACAAGGGGATATTACCTATACAACCCCTCAGACAAAAAGGTTATAGTGGCAAGACACGCCATATTCCTTGAGAGGTAACATATCTCCAAAAGAGATCGTGGGAGCGAGATAGACTTCGACGAAGTAGAGGCTCAAGATACACATGATTTGGTACAAGAACGGATTCCACAAAGCCCCGTGGAAGAACAATCTGTTCCAGAGACACAAGAACTGCGTAGGAGCACGAGAGAGGTGAGAGAACCAGAACGATATGGTTTTCTTGTCACCGAGGATGGTGACTCATTATTGGTTGACAATGATGATCCTCTTACCTACAAGGAAGTAGTTGAAGTCATAGACATTTCCAAGTGGCAAGAAGCCATGAATTCTAAAATGGATTCCATGTACCAAAACCAAGTCTGGATTTTGGTAGATCCTCCAGTTAATGTAAAGCCTATTGGTAATAAATGGGTATTCAAGAAGAAACTGGACATAGAGGGGAAAGTCAGCACCTACAAGGCACGAATGGTTGCAAAAGGTTTTAGACAGCGTCAAGGAATTGACATTGATGAAACCTTTTCACTGGTTGCAATGCTAATGTCCATCAGAATCCTATTGGCCATTGCTGCTTACCATGACTATGAAATTTGGCAAATGGATGTCAAAACAGCTTTCCTTAATGGGAACCTCCAGGAAGATGTCTACATGACACAACCTAAAGGGTTTGTGACTCCAAAGGATTCCAACAAGGTATGAAAGTTGTAGAAATCCATTTATGGATTAAAGCAAGCATCAAGGTCATGGAACATTCATTTTGATGACGCTGTTACAGAATTTGGCTTTGTTAAGAATGAATGTGAGCCTTGTGTTTACAAAAGGTTTAGTGGAAGTGCAGTCGTTTTCCTAATAGTATATGTTGATGACATATTGCTAATTGGAAACAAAGTACCTGTCTTATAGTCAGTTAAGGAATGGTTGCATAAATGCTTCTCCATGAAAGACTTGGGAGAGGCGGCATATATTCTTGGGATCAAGATCCATCGTGATAGATCCAAGATAATGCTGGGCCTGAGTCAAAGTACATACATTGACAAGATACTGAAGAGATTCAGTATGGAACAGTCCAAGAGAGGATTGTTTCCAGTGTCACATGGCATTCATCTTTCCAAGAAAATGTGTCCTCAGACACATGAGGAAAGAAAGAGGATGGCAATGATCCCTTATGCATCTGCGATTGGGTCAGTCATGTATGATATGCTATGTACGAGGCTAGATGTTCCTTATGCATTAAGTGCGGCTGGAAGATATCAAGCTTATCCAGGAGACCGCCATTGGATGGTAGTCAAGACTATCCTTAAGTATCTGAGGAATACTAAGGACATGTTCCTGGTTTATGGAGGAGATGAGGAACTAGTCATTAGAGGACATGTAGATGCTAGTTTTCAGACTGATCAAGATGACATGAAGTCACAGACAGGATACATCTTCAGTTTGAATGGAGGTGCAGTGAGCTGGAAGAGCTTAAAACAAAGTGTGGTGGCAGATTCTACAGCAGATTTCGAGTATATCGCAGCTTCTGAGGCAGCTAAATAAGCAGTATGGATGCGAAGCTTTGTCTAAGAGCTGGATTTAGTATCGAGGAGTAAAGATCCTATCACACTCTATTGTGATAATACTACAGCGGTGGCACCTGCAAAAGAGCCAAAGTCACATCAGCGGACAAAGCACATACTTCGGAAGTATCATCTCTTGAGGTATTTTTCTCAGAGAGGTGAATTTGCAGTGAGCAGTATTTCCACGGAAGACGACATGGAGGACCCATTGACTAAAGCCTTGAATCGGCAGAAACATGATCATCATGTGAGGTCTAGCAGACTAAAAGTCGTAGGCAGTTGGCTCTAGTCCAAGTGGGAGTTTGTAAGGGTTGGTGTCCTCAGAACCAACTGTTTTGTACTTTTATTACATAAATGTTCACTTATTATATATTGTTCATTGTTCTACATGACTATAATATAATAATGTCCTGGAATATTTTTTGTATTAATAAGGTCATAGCAGATCCCCGCTATGATGAGAACCTTGAAATGCTATAACAATATTCTTAAATAAAGTTCTACGGTTGGATGACATACTATGATAGGACACATAGTATACAGACCGTCATGTGAAAGTACTAGTAAGAAGACGAGACTCTCTCTCATGGAGTTCGCACTTGGTAATCACCAATATGGGAGATTATGAGAACAGACCCGCCAATAGTAATTCTGCATGTCTTGGTGTCATCGGATATTGCTATCTACGAGCACGTGTAATGGTCCTTAGACTGAAAGATTATCATTAACTCGTGTCATGACTCGTGCACTTAGATTTACTGACGAAAACCGTCATGCAGACAGTTGGCGGGAAGTAGGGTACGTTGGGTGCGTCACGAGTGACATGTTGTTAATGGATAAGTTAAGGAAGGATTTGTCCCTTCCATTTATGGAAGTTGATAAATCGGCCCTTTGATTGAAAAAGAATTGTCGCATTGAATTCCATGGCCATGGTGTAAACGACGAGTTTGTTTCAGTTAGTCAAAGAATGACATATCAAACATATAGGTTTATGACACTGCCATGAAACCTGCTTGATGAGATATCGAGACAAAGGGATTAAATTACATAGTAAGCCTTCGTATGAGGTGATACGTCAATGCGGCGCCAACTTCTTTCTCTTGGGTGCCTTGACCCGTTGCTAGATAGTAATCTTGTACTTTAGGCAATCCCGCCTAATGCCAACAAAAAAAGAGGCCTAGAGGTTCACACACTAAGTGTATCCAAGTATCTCAAGTTGAATAAAGATTATTCCCGGACGTGGTTTAATAATTATTCAAGGAATCCTAAGTTGTTTTAAATGATGGAAGAAAAAGAAAAATAAAATAAAACAAGTACACGCCGTGTATTATTAAATGTACATGTCGTGTAGTTTTATTTTGGAAAGGAAATGAATAAATGAAAACAAGATATACACGCTGTGTACATTTAATGTACACGCCGTGTAGTTTTCAATGAAAAACAAGTACAGGCCGTGTATTTATTAGTACACGCCGTGTAGTTTTTCCAGTCAGTATTTTGGGGATATAATATTGTTTTAAATGATATTTATTATAATCAGCATGAGCGCATGTCAAGGAATTAATTATTCAACATGGGGGTTTTCAATAAGAGTTAATGAAATAAATGAAACGCATAACGCATTTATTTGTTGTCATAACTCTACAACCTCAAACTCGATTATAAATATCCTCACAACCCATCTCTTTTCCTAACACAAGAGAATCGTTGTGCACAACATCTCTGGAGAATTCTTTCAAGGCCGAAAGAAACGCTTCCTCAAAGAATGCTCTCAAGACCGAGAGAGATCCTCTTCCATCGGATCAAGACGATCTAAGCCGGACAACGCAAGAAGAGGATTCTCCACCCTAGCACCCATAGAATCCTTTGGCGATGTCCAGAGATATGAGGTACACGTGTGGATCACCGCTAGATGGAGTCTACACTTGGCTTCTGCGATGCAACGATAGATCACATTGACACCGTGATCGAGAACATCAATGAAGAAAGAACACCCAAAATGTATTTCTTTATAATTAATTAAAATAACTATAATCAACCTGTAACGATCCTTGTTTGTGGTTCCGGGACAAACCATATTCTTTGTCTTTTTCTGTGATTCGATCCGTGGAGAATGGCGTTTATCGTCGTATTGATCCCGGATTGATCATTGCTAATGACAAAAATCCAAGTGGGAACATCCACCCACGTGCTTCCGCTGTGCCTAGAACCTTCAGATTATGTGTATTTGATATCCATATTTCAAATCATGATGAATTCAAATTCCTAATAATTTCTTTTTGGGTTTCAACATATGATGAAACATTCAAACGTTTTTAAAATAACATAATGTTGGGCCTACTCGCAATCTATAATATTGATTGTGACAACATCTCATCCTAAAATTATTTCAACCACAAGCCTCCTAGTGTGATGAGATTTCGGTAGACCAATGGTTTACCCACCGGATAGGTAGTTGGTATAGAATTAAATCACTTTCTCAAAAATATATCACCCCATAATACAACCCTTTTTCTAACTTTGAGTTTTAACAAACCCTTTCAAATTATTCATATATCATTCAATGGGGTACATCCATCTATAGTGTATGGGACCACATAGTCAAATCATTGTCACTATGTGAACCACCAAGTAAACCATCATATGAATGAATTATTCCATATGAAGGAAATTTACCTTTCTAGAGTAGGGAGTTTCATCGGGTCTATAAATTTAATGCATATAGCTTTGAAAAATAAATATATCTTGTCTAATGTATGATGTGAATTCTTGGGAAAAATGAAATGTAAAGATATAAGAATTTGATCGTTCATAAAAATATGACATTCATGTAATTTTAGTCCATTTAACTTCAAATCATTCATTGACTTGTTAATCTTGATGTTTTATGAATACCCCTCTAGAACCTTCACAAATTTGAAGATGTTTAAAACTAATATCTCCTCTTCCTAGAAATAGTGTATGTAGCTGGAGGATGAAAATTTAATTTTTCAACCTTCATTGGTGCCAACACTTCCTATATTCCAATGTCAACCATGTTCATCCTAGGCATAATTCCTTCCATTTTTTCCAGTTGCATTTAGTAATGTGTCGATGAAACTATGACATAAATTTTTTCTCAATATTCATAATATCAATAAAATTTACGACATACAAACATTTCTAGTATGGTTTATCAGAAAAAACTGATTTCTTTTTCGAATTGTTGTTAGCATGATTTTTTTTAAACAATTTTCCAAAATCAATGTCCCTAGATTTTACATTCTCAAATAGTTTATCACCTATTAGGGGAGATAGTGTTTTATGTTTGTCCAACCTTTCATCAAATGAAGTCTTCCAAGATCAACACTTATTTCATCGGGGAAAAAATATACATTGTCCTAGAAATAATGTTTTTATAAATCTTCCAACCTAAATAATGTGTGCACCTTGTTCACAAATGGGATACCCTTGAGTTCCTTCAATGCTATACGATGAAAGATTTATTCTAGTAAGAAATTCATTTTTTGTCTCACACAACATGGATCTCATCATATAATATTCATTTTTGTAGGCATCATACATCATAACACCCGAATCTGATAATAATTTCCTAATACTCAATAAATGGATCCATATAAACATAAATATCATTACCCAGTTGTTTTGGTCATAATATAAGAAAATATAACATGATGTATTTTCACTTAATGCATAACCAAGGTGGCATATTATAATTTAACAACACAATTGGCCATGTACAGTACGTGTTTCTTTGAAAACCTAATGGATTCTATCCATATGTAGATAATGCTAGATGAATGTTTCTCAGATCGTTTCCAAATTCAAGATACTCATAATAAATTTTCTTCTAGTGAGGAGAGTCTGATGGGTGACAAAGTTTTCCATATTTATTCCTTTTACCTACGTTTCACATCAATTATCTTGAAATATCCTAAATTCTATATATGCGCCTAAACCATGGAAGGATTGTAATGTTATTTAAAATTCCATAGGTGCCAATTCATCTTTCCTGTATTGATAAGCACCATAATTTGGTCATTTTTTAAGTCATTCTTGGTCCTTGCAAAATAGTACATAGTCATTTGGGCCGTCATGTATTCTCTCATATATCATGCTCATCGAGAATAGTATTCGTTTAGAATTGTATATTTGGATAGGGATATCATTATCTTCTGGGGTCATGTCATTAAAGAGAGAAAATAGTTTAGTGAAATGGGCATCACTCCATCTGTTTCAGGTATTCAAATTATGAAGATTTAGAACACATGAAAATTATATATATTTAGTGAAAATGGCATACAATGGCATCATTGGAGAAATCACTAACTTATCAAACAATTTTGGGAAATCATAATGTTCATATACTATTTTCCTTACCATTTCCTCAATATGATCTACATTAGCACTCACACCAAAAATTTCTTCCTTGATATGGTATTCTTCATTGTATACTCTTGTAATCATATCATATGATCTATAAAACATTGTGAAATCGCATTCAATAGAAACATTATACATTATGTCTATTCCAAAATTTATAACTTCGATCAATTTTGTGACTATTTATGTGTTCTTCCAACTCCTCTAGACTAATTAGTATTAAATAAAAATAGTTTAAACCTAGAAAAAGGTTTTTAGAAGGGCCATATGCATGATCTTTTTGCAAAATTGATGACCTCTTTCACTCGTTCTTCATAATATTTTCTTATATGATTGATATTAATCCATTCATTATTCATATTCATCCTATTTGATTAAGTAATATTAATATTTAACAAAATAAATACACAAAAAGGGGCCATTAAAATAAGGGGAACCCAACATATGAATGATAATTATTATTGAATTTTTTTCCTTAGACTCATCCCCTTAGAGGATAACACCAAACCAGAGAGAATATGTAGTTGTATTGGACTCCTCTAAGTTAAACCATGAAGGTGATGTTGGATAAGTAGGTTTAGGAGTTGTGATGGGGTTAAACATTAATTTGTCTTTTGTGGTAGTGAGTTTGTGATGGATATCCTATGGGTTGGATAGAGTTAGTGACTTGGCCTCTTCATGGTGTTATTATCAATCTATATTATGTAGAAGGTGAAGATAGTGCTATGTGAAGGATATGTTTTCCAGTGTTGGGTTATAATTACTTGAGATGGATCATTTCAATAAGGTATTCACATGAGTCTGATGAATCACAAGGAATGGAAAAAGTTAGCTAGAGTTTTGGAGCTAGGTGGTAAGGCTGAGTGAGGAATTAAGTCTATATTAGGGATGAATTATATTTTTTTTTATTTTGGACCACACCACATATGACCAGACCATAGGCGATCCAGTTTAATTTTGTATTCTTTTTCTGAAAAAACAATATCTCTTATTGTTAAAATATGTGAGTTTTATTTACTCAGAGTTTCAATTTAACTTTGATCCATACCTTCACACTATTTTTATTTTTTAATGACTATTATAATAATACCACAAATTCGGGAAAGGGACGCACTGTGTTTTTGTAGCACTAAGCAGAAAGTAGAGATAAAAGGTCCGCCTTTATCAACAATAGATAAAATCACTGATAAAGGTCACATTTATCAATGCTAAAAAAGCGCGGATAAAGGTCACATTTATCAGCCCTAAAGAACACAGTGATAAATTTGTATCCTTTATTAGTGATTTTCAATACTAATAAAGGATAGATTTACTAGCGTTATTATTAGTGCTCATAAAATATTTTAATAAGAAATATTATTAATATATATATATACAAATATTATATTCATGTTCAAAATAATGTTTATTTATATAAATTAATTAAAAACACATGTTTATAATTAATATAAATATGATATATTATAATATAAACTTTTAATAATTCATATGTATATATAATGTTGTTAAAAATTATTTATAAGCTTATAAATAATTGATATATATATTTACTTATTTTTATATGTTGATGTGTGATTATAATTGATGTTATATAACAATAATGTATATTTGTAGATGTGATTGTGAGTTATATTACAAATTCTTGGATTACCTATATTATGATATCACGTGCAAGCATATATTCATTGTTATGAATTTTCATTTATAAATTGACACTCATATATTTCATTCATGTTATACCCATGAACTTATTATGTTCTCACAAACACTTATAAAATTATAATAAATATATTTATTATATTTATAATTATAAATTTATATGTATATGTATATAAATAGATATATATTTATAATTATTAGTATAAATAATATAAATATAAATATATAATTATAAAATTACAATAAATATATTCATTATAGTTATATAAATATATATTAATATATATATTTGAATGTATGTATTTATATGTATATACAGATATTTATATATATATATATTTATAATTATAATTAAATATATATATTCAAATAAATAAAAATTTTAATAAATAAATTTATAATATTTATAATTTTATAAATATAAATATTTTTATAAATATATATATAAATATGTAAAAATATTTATATATATATATATAAATGTTTATAATTATAATTATAAATATTATAAATATTTAAATTATTATAAAATTATAATAAATATATTTAGTATACAAAATTATAAAATTTTAAATATCGTAAATATATTTATTATGATTCTATAATTATAAATAAATATTTATTTATTTATAGTTAGAAGTATAAATAAGTATATATTTATTTAAATAATTATAAAATTATATTAAAATTTTTTATTATATTTATAATTTGGAAAACATTTATAATAAAATTATAAATATAATAAATATATTTATTATAATAATTTATTTATTTAAATAAATAAATAATCAATTATAATTGTAACTGAAAATAAATATATATATTTTTGTAACTATAAAACAATAATAAATATTTTTATAAATATTTTTATATATTAAGATATTTCTATATAATTATACAAATATATACGGGCTTCCGGTATGCGGGCTGTTAGAAGACATGTATAAGGGTTTAGCGGGATGTATCATGTTCTTGAAGAGGTGGGGGTGTGGGGTGAGGTCTTTGGACCATTTTATTGTTTATGGGTTTTGCGCCTTCACGTTTGGTGGTTCACTTAATGTGAACCATGTACTGTGATGTTGTGTTTTGCTGTAATTTTATTTTATTAAATAATTTTTTAGGACTGTGTTTTCTCATGTCCAGAACATTCTTGGTATAATTTTATATAATTATTTAGATAAATATTTATTTATTAATATTTATTGGTATAAATAAGTATATATTTATTTAAATGAGGAGAATGAGGAATGCTTGAGACTTTCTCTCTCAAGAAAGAGATGGCCCCTAGGATTTTTTCCACGTATCATTATTTGATCCCTAGATGGATGATCATTTTCTTCATCACGGGCACTCTGATTCACACAAATATATTTCAATTGGCTTAGATCATCTAGTTAAGAATCATGATGGAACTAAACCATTGATTCTCTCTTCCGACAATGATGGTAGATCATCATTCTCTTTCTGTTTGAAATCAGAAGTTGGAGAAATTTGATGCAAAGGTTGTTTTGCTCATGCCAAATCCAATTCTCAAGCCATTTCTGAATGGATGAAAATTGGTATGCACTCACTAACTTCTAGGTTCATTCTACCGAATGTTTCTAAACCTCAAAAATTGGAGGATTTGGTTTCTCATCTCTCTGGAATTTTCTGATTCGATGAGCGGTGGTGCGTCTTAATGGGTAGGGGGTTTTTCACTTCCTCTTCTCCTCTCATGATCTAAGGCTAAAGGAATGAGGGGCTAGCTCGATCTCCCTTCATCTAGGGGTTTTCCATATTCAGCAGTGGGATAAAAACATCAATCCATTGTAAATGAGTATCTCTCATGTTCAACTATGGGTTAAACTAGATTTTGTAGAATCCATATATTTTATATGATATTTCACTCAAAATTGGAATCTAGATCAAACTGGAAAAAGTGAATGAGATTTCTATTTATAGGAATTCTGCCCGTTTTCTGGTAGAAGTGGATCTTGACACCACTTTGGTTAACACAGTCCATATCTCCACTGAATTGGATGAACTTCCTTTGAAAATTGAATATGAGGGGGTGCCTCCCTTTTCCTCGAACAATAGGATTATTGGCCATTAGTTATCCAACTATAAAACAGTTTTGTCCAATGTTTTTTCTCAGCCCATGAACCTGAAATTTCTATATGCAATTAGGAAAAGAGAAATGATATCCAAAGTAGTTCCAAGCAGCCTGAAAATCTTTAGATGAATGATGGGAATATGGAGAATCATGATTCAAAATGGACTTCTCTACAGGGTGGTGAATCAACCCGGGGCCCATAGCCTGATAGTTCATTGGGTATTCAAACAAGGGAAACATCTGATTTTTTAGAGATACTTCCTTACATCATGTTGAAGTTTTAAATAATGATAAAAAATATAATGGTAACGATTGAACATGTCCAAAATAGAATACATATTTTCCTTTGAACATGATATTAACTAGTATCAATCGGTCTGGGGATGAAATTTCAATAGAGGTTAATTCTCTAGATGAAAAACAAAAGAAGGCTCTCATCCTACAGTTGATCGTCAAATCTCACTAGTGGGGTTCCTGGAAGGGTGCATATTAATGAACAAGAGGTCATTGAGTATGACATCAAAATGTTGTCGATGAACATTTTTTGTAGGAATAATATGTTTCAAGGAATCAAAAAGGTAAATCAAACATGGAATATCCTTTGTTAAGCAGAGAGACAACATGTTGAAAAAACTACTAAATGGAAGAATCCAGTTGATAGTGAAGGATTTTAAATGGTTTCTCATAGGAAATCCAACCCGCTTTTGGGGCCTAGTTTGAATGACATGGTGATGATATCAATCACATTTGATGTATTTGATCCTATCAAATGACAAGATGATGAAATACACATGTATTATATTCCACTTCAAGTGAATTCTATATCAGAAGAATAAAATGGGACTTGGGAACAACCTAAACCCTAAAAATATGGTCATCTTCTAAATGGTCATGTATGAGGAGATGGTTGGGAGGCTTCATCATCTGGGTGTGGCATGCCTACATGGTTCTCTACCAAGGAGATCCAACTCACTATAGAATAGGAAAGATTAAAGAAAAAATACACTTTAATATTAAATTAAAAAAACCCATAGTCTGAATGGGAAACAGCGGATGATGACGACGAATCTAATTCTGACTATTAGAATGATCCCCATTTTCTTGATCACTAGTATGTTTTATGGATGAGGGCTTATCTCTTTGATTGACCCCATCCTCTTTCCCTTTTCCAGTTTTCTCTTTTTTTTAATCTTTAATAAATGATCAAGATATTTGGCATTGGGTTCATCCATTATATAAATATTTTTTAAGTAATTATTAAAATATAAATTTAATTATATATATTTATTGTAATTTTATAATTATTAAAATAAATAAATAAATATCTATACTAATAACTATAAATAAATATATTGTTATTTATACTTATTACTATAAATGAATATTGTTTTCAACGCTTTCACAGGGGCACGCTCGTCCATCTCGTTCGGGGATGAGAGACGTTGTTTTTTTGTTGCCCTATATTCCCGCATTCTAAAGGTGTGCATCATCCACTCTTTATTCAGGGATGTCTACTCCTTGATCGAAACAGGATGAGGGGATATCAGTTCTTCCTTCCACGGATTCCTCTTCGGAACTCATCACCTAGTCCGGGTCTCCCTCGTAGACTTAAGACATTGTTCGTGAAACTCTTCCTTGTTCCATATCTTCATGGACACCAGTTAATTACACTGCTTTTGTCAGGACATTCCAAGGGGTCCGGTCAGGGCTGCAACCTTCGGTTAGTGAAGTAGTCACGTGGGGCATCACTGGTGTGTCTGGACGCTGGGGGATTGACGTGTCTGTCTTCTGTCCCTTATTATAGGGATTCTTGGTGGCATAGAATCCTGAGGCATCCCACGTCGAACGCGGGGAATCATATGTCATGGGCATGTATATGAGGTTTACCTCAGCTTCCCGTGTTTAACCCGGGGTATGCCGCAAGTTTAACGTCTAACGGAGACAGATCGGGCTGATTAGAACACTGACTAGAGTGGATCAGATGGAGGAACCCCCTGGAAGGAACACCGATATTGGGGCCATCGTGTGGGTGGCCTCCCGAGAGTGGTTTTTGGGAACGGGGAATGGGGTGGCATGATTCCACCGGGATGTGGCGGCCCGGGTAAGAGTCAGGATGGCTGAAAGAAGGTTCTATGAAGGAGATGGTGAATGGGATGGCACCATCATGAGGATGAAGATGGTTATGGGTTTGAGCCTTGAATAGGCTTCCTACGTATCCTTGTGGCAAGTAATCGAAGTCCACGTAGTTCATCGGATGACGGCTTACCACCGATTTGGGTTTTCAACAGCTTACCGCTGGATGAGGCCACAACAGCTTACCACTGGATAGGGGTGTCAACGACTTACCGCTGATTGAGATCACAACGACTTACCATTGGAAGGGGTTTTAACAGCTTATCGCCGATTGTGGTGACAACAGCTTACCACTGAATGAAGTGACAATGGCTTACCTATGAATGGAGTGGAAACGACTTACCGTTGTAAGAGATTCACAGTTTAATGTCATGCAGGATGGGGTGAACTGACGTGAAGGGGGTTAGAACTACTTGGTGTTGGTGGGCTTGAACCTCGTGGAGGCTTCCTACGTACACTTCCTTGGCAAAGATCAATGTCCACGTAGTTCAGGATGGTGGATATAGTTTAACGTCATGCGGGACGGGTGCGAACTGACGTGATGGTGGACCTGAGGTCCAATGGTTGTTGGGCTTGAACCTCGTGGAGGCTTCCTACATACTCAGCCTTGGAAAATATCAATGTCCATGTTGTTCAGGTGGTGTGGGGATTATACTCTAGGCTACCCAAGGTGTCACTGAACCGACGTGAAGGATGACCTGGGGTCCAATGGTTGTTGGGCTTGAACCTCAGGGAGGCTTCCTACGTACCCTGCCTTGGCAAGGATCAAAGTCCATGTGATTCATGTTGGGTGCATTTGGGGTTTATGCTCTAAGGCGGCCCAAGGTGTTGGTGAACCGACTTGAAGGGGTGTCTGGACAACCGGGTGGTGGGCTTGAACCTCTTGGAGGCTTCCTACGTACCCTACATTTGAAAAGATCAAAGTCCTCATAGTTTGTAAGGGGAATTTGGGGATTACGCTCCGATGCGGCCCATGGTTTTGGTGAACCAACGTGAAGGGGGGTCGAGATGACTGGGTGGTGGGCTTGAACCTCGTGGAGGCTTCCTACAGACCCTTCCTTGGCAAAGATCAAAGTCCACGAAGTTCAGGAGGGGCATTTAAGGCTTACGCTCCGTGGCGGCCCAAGTTGTTGGTGAACTGACGTGAAAGGGTGTCGGGATGACCAGGTTGTGGGCTTGAACCTCATGGAGGCTTCCTACGTACCCTACCTTGGAAAGGATCAAAGTCCACGTAGTTCAGGAGGGGCATTTAGGGATTAAGCTCTAAGGAGACCTAAGGAAGATTTCACGGTCGGTGCTCACTCTAAACCCACATGATTCATACTCGGTGTGAGAAACAAGAGATAGCAGAGACCCGATGATCACGTCATGAAAGGTGCATCTGTGGGAAGTGAAGTGGGGCTTACACATGGTTAGCGGCCCAAAGAGGAAACATGGGCTTCTGCGTGGTTGGCATCCCAAAGAGTCAGGACTTACTCCTGGATGGAGGCCCGATGGCGACAAAGTGCAACGGGAGAGGAACTTGGGACCGAAGAAAGGAGAAGCACCATTCCCTACCACGCCCTTCATTGGCCCTAGGGACCGAAGATGAAAGGAGGAGCAGGGATGCTTCCTTCAACAGGAAATCTAGGGGCTTACCCCGAGATGGTCTCCCTTCCCCCGCGGACAAACGCCACTCCCCTAAAGAGGATATCATCCATTGTAGAGACCATCGGTTTTGGAGAATGTCCAAGGTGGGGGTACACCGCGTGCAAGTCATGGGGCGAGGTCATAGTTTAATGTCATGTGCTAAGGACGAGGGAGCTTGGCAGTTTAACATCTTTCAGCTCGAACAAGGGTGGGTTTTCTCCGCACCCCTAGTACTTTCATAACTGGTATCCTATGCTCCTAGGTGCAGAGAGTGGACAGGCAAATCCGTGGTGAGGGATGTCATGGAGCGAACCATCGAGGGGACCACGTTAGCATGGCTATGCGAAGAAGCAATATCCATTAGTGTTCCTATGAAAAGAATCATGAGGTGAAGCAACGCAACAGGCAATATCATCTAAGGGACTTTGAAATCACATCGTGCAAACCTGGAGGGTCGCACGGGAAAAGGAATTTCCAATCAGAGGGGTTCATAGGAAGGGGCCTTGTGAAGCTCTGTTTCTCTGCGTGGTAGAGGGAACTTGTGAAGGGGTGTACTTTGTGATGTGGGGAGCCTAAGCCTAAGCATAGGGTAGAGGTGAATATGGGAGCTTCTCCATGAAGTGGAAAGGCATTCGCGGAGCACTCTCTTGCGGTGTGAAGGTGAATGTACATGAAGGGTGTTTTGTGAACCATAAATGCTCCGCAATGACCCGGGTCCCCTTGGGGATCCCCTTAATTCGCGAAGTCCATTAGGCTTCATGAAAAGAATCCCTCTTGGAAGAGAGCATCAAAACGAGGCAAAGGAGAGACACTTCATGGAGCCAAAGTACTTCGCACAGTTCATAGTTCGCAGAGCAGAAGGAAGCTTCGCGATTCCGGAGATGGGAAGCTGAAATGTCAGATTTTCCATCCTTTGGGCTCAGGGGGAGTTTGGTATTATTAGACAAGAGCCACTGCGAAGTGGAGCTTACGCGACGTGAAGAGGGACTGGGATTCTCCACGGAGAGCTCACAAACGTCAAGTGCGTTCGCGGAGCATCCTGCCTCCTTGCTTCGCAGCGGGCTCACGAACGTCAGGTGCGTTCACGGAGCATCCCTCCTCCTTGCCTCACAGCGGTCTTGTGACCATTAAATTCATTATCGGAGTGTCCTGCCTCCTTGTTTCACAGCGGTCTCATGAACGTCAAATGCATTCGTGGAGTGTCCCGCCTCCTTGCTTCGCGGCAGTCGCGGTGTTGGGGGGCTCCATGAAATGGCTTCGTGAGGTAGTCAACGGTGCCTTCGTTTTGGCTTCTTCTCAGTCCCAAATATTTGTTCCAACAAATTCCCCCCTCAGACTTGGATCCGTGGAGAAATAAAGGGTCGAAGTTTGAGGGTAATCGCTAAAATCATCGGCCATTTGCGATGATGGCTCACAAAAAGGGCTCACGAGGCTATTAGGGGATGCGCAGGTCGGGCACGCCGTGAAGCTCAGCGCGAACTAGATACGCCGCGAAGCTCCGAAGTCATCACCTATAAATAGGGGGGCTGTCGTCTCTTTTTTCCTTTCCCTTATTTGCAAATTTTTCCTTTTCTACTCTAGATTCGCGAGTCTCTGCAAACTTCGCGAGTGTTCTCTATGAATAGAGTCTTCACGATGCCTAGAGAGTCCTCGACTCCACGTTGGAACTCCACTATCTGGTGCTTGAACTCCTAGATAGTGCCCTATGAACAGTCTTCGCAAACAGTCTTCACAAACGCGCTCTGCGAATGAGCTTCGCGAACCAACCTGAAAATCAAACAAGTTCCAGAACTGAATGGCCCGCCAAGAAGCTGCCCAGGGGTCTATGAGGATGTCTCCTGGAGGGATGAGATGGATAATATTTTGGGACTAGGATAGTTGGTCTCTAGCCACTCAGACCATAGTTCATTGGTGGAGCTTCTATCTGAGAGCCAGAAGAACTACCCGTTGTGTAGAAGGCTTCCCTTGTATGGCTTCGGGATGAGGGATGACATCTTCATCCATGAATCTAGTAGGGACGAGCCAGCTTACTGGTTCCAGAGCATATCGTGTCAGCACCATTGGTTCAAGGCGGTCGATGGTCATGCCTAGGAGGACTTCACTCCCATCATTACTGACTACTTATACAAGCATCTAAACAACGTCAATGGGAAGGCATTACAGTCGGAGGAGTCCCCACCTCTATACCAAACTATCCTCAAGGCGTCACTAGGGAACCCTGAAGAAGGGGTGGTCTGAGGAATGGAACATGCGCCAGGGTGGAAACTTCACAGATGATTGGGCCTAGGCTTACTAGGTAGTCGCCTCCTATGAGGATTTTAGAGCATAGATGAGAAGAGTGGGCCTATTTGAGAAAGCTTGGGCTTCCTAGTTTCACATCTACCAGCCGAAGCAGCGAATTCCGGAGCGGTTGAGACAATGGTCACTGGGGACCAATACATTCCACCTGAATCATGGGGAGGTTGGCATCAGCTTATGGGTTGTGCATCAAATCTTAGGGGTCCCAATACTGGGGGCGATGTACAATGAATTCCTCTATGCTATGGGTGTGTGGGAGGATCCAGATTAGATGTCGCATCTGGTGATGGCATTGATGGAGCTTGTTCCTAGAGAGGATAAGGAGGCGGTGAGGGATGCCCACTTCAATCATTGGTTCAAAAAGATTCTCAACATCCTAGTAGACCGTCAGTTCACGGAGAGACCTCGAACTTTCCCGAAGGGGGCCTAGAGTAAGGAACACTTGTAATGGCGGCTGTTGGCGAATAGCTAGTGAAGGACCTGGGAGATCAGTGTCAGCACTGAGAAACAACCAATAGTGAATCGGGCGGCATTCAACATGGCTCTAATCTGTGGTTTGATCCCCCCGGTGAGGGATACCAACATGGGAGTGCAACCAAGAAATTTCATCGTAGAATCAACATTGGTGACAGGAGGGCATGTCAACCTAGGGATCCTGATGCTCACCAAGTTGTATAAGATGTTGTGGCACATAAGCAAGGTGGAGAGGCCACATAGGGTATGTGGGTCATTCCACCTCTTTTATGGGTGGATAACGGTGCACATCAGGGTGATCTATGAGTATCTGAACCCCATATCGCCTCCAGGGTTGAGTTTTCGCACCAATATTCTCAATTCTGTGGGGTGTTTTCCATCCAAGAAGATCGTACCATCAGTGTTAACTCGAGTCTGGAAGGTAGAATAGTTCAACTTTCATCCATTTCTATTGCCGACGAGAGCCTTCATGGATGATGGTCGGGTAGCGTAAGAGCACAGGGCCTACCTCCTAGCATTTCGATGTGGAGTCTTGGTGGCCTGGGTGGACCATGAGCATCTCTGCGAGCCATACACCCCACACTGATTTGCAAGGAAATTATGGTTCCAGCAGTTACTGACCCCATAGTTCTACCTGGAGGATTGTCCTGAGGAGCACCTGTGTGTGATGAAGTTGATGTGTCTCATGATCACCCAGGAATATGGGAAGATGCGGAATGAACTTCCTTTGACGACCGCCATCCTCGGGCTGGTAAAAGAATATTCCAAGAGTTGGGAGGCAGTTTACCTGGGGGAGACACTGAAGCAGCCAACCATTCTAGTCGGTGACGGTGAGCCTCCCCGACCTCGGGGTCGAGGCTAGAAGGTGGAAAGGGCATCCCGCAGTGGCGAGGCTGCTGTAGCGGTGATACCCGCAACAGTTGAGGGGGAAGCATTGGTAGCAGATCCGACAATGGCAGCGGACTCGGTGGTCCAATGAGAACTGATTCATTCGGAGGGGTAGCCACTGAGAGGATTCCTCATAATTTCTACTCAATCCCTGAGGAAACAGCTATGATATATTGACATGCCGAATAATGTTGTCTTCCCAGAGTCCTGGGACCTCTGGGAAGTCAACTAGAAATTCCTTGGTCCATGTGAGTTATAACAGCACCTTAACCACCTCAGGATGGACTTGCCGGTGATTTTCCCTATTAGAACCAGTTTTGAAGTATCCTAGGCAGAGGCGGAGTAATACATGGCTGGCCTGGAAGACTTTATCCACTCCTGGGGTGCCCCACACCCAATGACATATTGGGTCTGAGTGCTGTTGGATCATACGGTCCCTCCACAACTATCATCTTTTGACATGAGGGAGTTCTTACCTCTTCCAGAAGAATCAGACGAGACCTCCTGGGGAGACGAGGTCGGTAGAGGGATTCTGTTGGAGGGGGGTGAAGTCTGCGATCAGTCCTCAGATCTCAAAGATTTCGTAGAGGCCCTCAAGGTAAAATCCCAAGTTCCTTCCTCAGGGTTTACTCTTATGTTACAAAGGATTCCTTATTAGAATCTAAACTATGAATGAGGACCTTTTCCATAGTCCTCATTCTAGCCCCTCAGTGGGTGCCGATGTAGGACCTTCATGATCCACACCCATGGCTGCATCAACCTCTATGTCTGGCGGGGCTAGGACAATTGAGGTGGCTCCCTCGGAATCTCCAGACCTTCCAACCATATATGGGGGGCCACGTATTAGGGTCCTGATGACATCAGCCCAAGTGCGAGACCATGTATTCGATCTCTGTAAGTCTCCTCTACCGAATTTATGACTACCATCCCCTGACTATGTTACCTGACATCCACTTCCCCTTTTTTGGCGTGTACAGTCCTTCAATTGGTCTGGGATGATGCAGAAAAGTTGGTCGGGACTTCTGGTAGAGCCCTTCCCTGAGGCATGCCAATGGTCATGGCAGTGGACATCCAACCTGACCAAACTGCAGTGCTCCCAATCACTGGCAGGGACACCAGTGGGACTGCACCCAAGGTTATTGAGGTGGGATCCGATGATGAGGATCAACCAAACAGTTCAGGCCCCTCCATGCCTGATCCAATGCCAGATGTGGACCCAGCTTAGGAGTTCCTATGGGCATTCCCCTCATACGAACCTACCAACCATGCCGACTGGGACGAGATGGCCTCTGACGAGGAGGACAACAAAATAGTCCATCGTGGATTGTGGAAGCCAATGATGTGCTTCATCAATGACAACCCCATGCACTATGGTTGGATGAGATGGACAGACTTCGCTTGCGACTGTGTGAACTGTGTGCTAGGGGAGTGGATTCCCAGCGTCCTCACATTGTCATCTGAGATCTTATGGAAGAAATGATTCGGGAGTATGATTGTGGCCTTGGTGTGGGCTGGCAGCGAAGGAAGGTAGTAAACATCAAGAGGCTCCGGGAGGCTAAATATGAGGTCTAGCGGATACAAAATCAGGCAGACAAACACTCAACATCCCTCAATGAGTAATATGAGCTAGTATTGAGATTGAAGGCCTAGATGGAAGAATTTAAAGAGGGCCTGAAGCGAGCCTCTGAGGAGATGACTACCATCTAGGTCGATGTAGAGCGAGTCCAGATTGCGACCAACGAATTGCGCCCTCTTGCTGCCGAGGAGGAGTGGGAGCTGAACATTCGGCAAAAACTCCTAAACGCCACTAACCAGAGGGTGTAATAGCTACAAAATTCCATTTATGAGATCAATCTATCCATGGGGGGAGTTGACCCCAGGGTGCTGTAATGATTACAATCCTTCAAACATCCTTTCATGCTTTAATTGTTTGATTCCATAGCATGCATGACTTCCGCAGTTTACATTGGTTTATTGCATCATCATGATGTTCACAGAGTGTCCAATGATCATTCCCTAAACTCATGTGGGTCGTGCCCAATGTGATAAATAAGGGATGACCACCTTATCACCCCATCCAAACGTAGGAGTGAAAGCCAAGATTTTGTCATCCGGGGTTTGAAAAACCAGTCCGAATTTCAAGGAGGGAATGGGAGAGACCTGACTGGATAATGATGCTCTCTGAATAACCAAATTAATATTTTCCTAGTGTGCTCTTTTTCATGAACAAGGTAATGTCAGGGGTGCTGAAATCAATCCGAATAGATGGGAATGGTATGTGTGAATCACGATACCCAAGATTTGGAACATTGTGGGGGTGGAGTGACAATAAAGAGTAATTATTGACCGCATTCAAAACATAGTATTCTTATTGTATTAGCCTGGAGTGGGGATAGAATATGAGGGTCGACCAGTGAATATATTCAAAACACGAGGCCTGACTCAAAATTTCAACTGTTAGTCTTCCGGAACATTGGCCCTAGACAATAGGTAGGCCATAGGCCAAGCATCCGTATTGTTAGGGGGTTCCCATAGAAATGAAATAGGATGAGGGTCCGAATAAGGTGCACACAAAGCATGGAATGTAGAGTGATGGTTTGTTCAAAAAGAATCCAACACACTCAAAGTTATTCCCCCATGGTGGAAGCACATTAGATGGACACATCGGTCTGATCATGGATCATTCATTATTTTAGACAGGACCTCTCTGGAGATGGAGTTGTCGCTTCCCAATTTCATCTTGGGGAATCCCTAACTTGTTTAGGGAAAAATTGTAGTTAAATGGTTCCCACAAGGGTTCAGGCCAGGGGCTGGAAATGAGGAGGAACCAGATTTCTGATTTCGGGGGCTGGACCCTAGGTGAAATGTCTTGGTGTCTCTACGTATTCCATGAGGATGGGAATCAAGCCATACGTTGTTCTGGAAGCACAGTTTAACGTCATGAGGGATGATGAAAAGCCTGGCTACACCGGTGCACATACTACCAAAACTACTAAGCCCACGCGAGTCATTCTTGATGTGGGAAACAAGACGTAGTGGTAAGAATATCCCGACATAGGAAGGAACATGTTAGGGAGAAGTGATGCTCAGTGAATGTCGTCCCAATGATGCTAACCCATCCATGTAGCGCACCTAGATGCATGAAGAAGTAAATCTGAGTATGTTGGAATTCCACTTGAACATTAGGAAGTGGAAATGTGTGAATCATGATGCTCAAAATCTAGATCACAATGATGGTGACATGACGATGGAGGGATAAATGTTGACTGTGTTTAAAACACAGCATCTATATCCACTACCACAAAACAGGGAAAGGGAAGTGCTGCCCTTTATCAGCGCTAAACAGAAAGCACTAATAAAGGGGTATGCCTTTATCAACGCTATCAAAAAGTGCTAATAAATTTATCTCTTTATCAGCGCTAAAAAAGCACTGATAAATGAATGTTTTATCAGCACTTTTATTTTAGCGCTGATAAAACATACCTTTACCAGTGCTTTTAACGAGCGCTGATAATGGTTCCGTCGGTTTTTATTTAATAACCCTAACAGGCCATCCTCACTTGCACGCGTTCAAGATCTCGCGGAAGCTGAACCAGGCCCCTCATCGTCACGCCCTCGTCCTCCCCGTCCTCCTCGTCCTCCTCCTTCCTCCTTCTCATCCTTCTCCTTCTCCGCCGCTGCCGCCACCTCCGTCCCCACCCCCGCAACTGCGACCGCCACTGCCTCTACCGCCTCCACCCCCGCTGCCCCGACCGCCGCCACCTCAGCCACCGCCGCCGCCTCTTCCTCTACCGCCGCCGCCGCCTTGCCGCCACCGCCCCCTCTACCTCTGGCGCTGCCTCCGCCACCACCGCTACCATTATTGATATTCATTTTTAGGTAATTTTTTTTTCTACCGCTTGAATTGAACGTGTGAAAACCTGATTTAAGGTGTTATTGTATGAATCAATGGATTATTGATATTATTGAGTTCTTTATTTAATCCTTGAACCTCAATAAACACATATTGAATCTTGTTTCATGGGTTAGATGTTCTTGAACTCTTTTATAGACACCCCTTGAGTGTGCCAAGTAAAATAATCCTTTTAATGTCAAATTATTAACTGCCCTGAACACCTTTTTAGATTCTGTCAGAGCTTTTAAATGAGGTTTCCCTTGATACAAGGGTATATAAATGGAATTGAAGACACATTATAGGTGTTTGGCCTAGATTATTAATGGAATTTACCACGTAGGAAATTTCCATTTTGATTATGTCCCATTTTGAAGACCCTTTGAGCCTTATTAGTGAATTTTCCATTCTTGGTAAAATTGAATGTGTAATAATAATGAGGAGTGAATTTTACATGATGGATTTATTTTAATTTAATGAATTAATTAAATGAATTTAAATGATCTATAATGGGTTTAAAGGGAACACCATCTACTGCATGTTATATATAATGATAATTGTGTATTTCATTTCATTGAATGAAATTGTACATGGATAATGGGACATATGAGATGTTTTTCTTCATGTTTTGTAATATAAATATGAATGTGAATAATGCTTTACTTATACAAATGGTACTAATTAAATTGATGGATGGGAGGTAATTACCCATTATAGTTAAAATTAAAATACACCTTTATAGAGGATAACATAAGATGGTATGGTAATTGTTGAGAATATAGGAAAATCACACTCCCTTACATCGGGTGTTGAGAATAACATATCGCACCAAAAATACTAATAGGATGTTGGGCTTTTTTCACCAAACCAATTTCTTAGAGTTATTACATGATGGATTACTCCCCATCATGAGTTCCATCTAGTTCACATTGTTCTATGCTTGATCACTATTATGGTTGGATTTCTTTTCTCGAGGTATGTGATCCTTTTGATTCCTATTTGGATATTTTTTCACCTATGGATTGAATAAAAATTAGTGATAGATAGTGATTTCTATCAATAAAATTAAATTTATTTTCATGTGTTGTCTTTTGGGGTTTATGGGGTGTGGTAAATGGTGTACTCGGTTTTAGATTATTTTATTCTCATGTGTTTCCCCTAATTAATGTTTTCTTTTAAGTTGGAATTCTCTTATGTTGTGTGCCTCTTCTCTACCACGTACGCACCTCTTCCATGTGCTTAACGACACCTTCGCAGAGAGTTTTCTCCTCTTACTCATTGGTTTCCTCTTGTTCTCATGTTATTACTATTTGATATTGATGGTTATAATGTGAAATGCACGAGCTAAATACCCCACTAAAAATCGTGGCTGTTGGTGGTCCTTTTTTGCGCACTAAAATAATTGAATGTTGGTTGGTTCTTGTTGAACATTGTAATATATAAATTGGTAATATACGTATACTTGACTTATGAATGAACACCCCAGTATAATAAAACTTCGGTGATAACCCTTGAATTAACAAACCAAATTGAATAAGGGATGCTTTATAAAATCTAAAATTTTGATTGTTTGGTTTGTATGGTGTTGCGATTGAGGTCTCATGCATATAAAAGATTCATCCACCTAATGTGGTTATCTAGGGGAATGCAACAATAGAGACTTTGTAGGGGAACATGAATGGAACCAGATATTGGGAGGGACTCAAACACTCCTATGATAATAGGTAGCTAGAGTCCCATTGGATGTTTTGGTCAAGAGAGGGGATGTTGTACAACCATGTCGGGATGACAGTATAAGGAAGAGTATATAACATAGGGAGTATGGCTCCAGCCTAGGGTTTAGGGGCTGGTCATATGCATGTTATGGAGTCTACTATGGATATTGTGGATTCTTGATCATCTACTATCAATGGTACAATTCCTATATCATATACCCTTTATTTTATTTTTTATAAAAGAGAATCACATTCCTTTTTTCACTCTTTTTCTATATGTTTTAGGCTTGGAGGTGTAAATCTTGGATAGTGTTATCACCATCGACACACTATTGGTATTATAGTCCAAGAATATAACATTTTACAAGGAATGATCTCTAGATATTGGTGGTTATCATTTATTTTGTGAACCACCCATGCTTTATATGATAATATTTTAGTTTAGTTTTGTTATGGATTAGTTTTTTTTATAAGAATCCAAAATCATTTGTTCCCAGATGAGAGTTACCTTTTTATCTCCAAAATAGACAGAGTTATTTTCACGTGGATGAGAGGAATCTTCTATCTGGTCATGTAGAACCAATTCAATCTATATTGTATTTTCTCATGGCTCAAATAGTCAGGCATATTGTAGATGTTGCTAGAATGATGTAGGATTCTTTTTCCCCAATGTTATTGCATTTTTAGTATGTTTTCACTGATGAGGTATACAATTTACTTCTTAATAAAGAGATAAACTTTATAATCTAGTTAGTTTTGGGAGAAAATTCAGTTTCTATCACAATTTCTAAAATAACACCAAAATAACATCAGTTGTTTGAATTAAAATATGATGATATAGAATATAATGGTTTCATATGGAATAGTACTTTACCATGGGGTTTTTTAGTTCTCTAAAATAGACGGTTGATTGGTATTTATTCTTTTGTTGGACTATTGGAGATTGAACCTGATGAGAGTCATGAATATGTATCCTCATCAACGCATTGATAGTCACATTGATCATCTATGATGTTCTAGGATCTTCTCCAAGATAGATTTGACATTAGGATACCATTAGATGAGTTGGACATCGATGGACCTACCATAGACTTCTTTTAGGAGTAGTTATGGCCTGTATGAATTTTTAGTGATGATATTTGGTTTAACTAATGCATTGGTTGTATTAATGGACTTGATGAATAAGATATTTCATCCTTTTCTGGATCATTTTTAGTAGTTTTGTTCAATTAAATATTAGAGTACTCCCAACCCATAGTTGATCTTGACCAACATCTTATCATAACCATGAGTATATTGAGATATCATCATATCTATTACTGTTTTCTCCTATTACTCATTGGTTTCCTCTTATTCGCATGTTATTAATGTTTGATATTTATGGTTATAATGTGAAATGTACGGGCTAAACGCCCCGCTGAAAATTGTGGCCGTTGGTGGTCTTTGTGTGCGCACTAAATGAATTGAATGTTGGTTGGTTCTTGTTGAACATTGGAATATATAAATTGGTAATATACGTATACTTGACTTATGAATGAACACCCCCAGATGACATGTGTTTTACTTCACTCACACCATGTATAGATACCATAGAGACTTGATGTGTATAGACTATACAGCCCTAGTGGTCATGTAAGGACTACACACCGTGTATTCCACAAAAATGTGATGCATAGCTAGTGAGGTGACTCAATATATATCTAAAGTAGACGTCTTTTTCCCAAGTTGTTCTAAATGTCATGTATTTTCAAAGGCATCATTCAGTATTTGTAAGACTAACTTGTAATAAATTTGATATATATCAGATTAAATCAGGTATCTTATACATACACGATATTCACCCTACTTGACACACCATGTATATGGATTTCACATGTGTTTAAAGGAATTTTTATCATGATTTGTTTTTATAAAACCCAAAAATTGATACATGATTAATTAAAACATAATATTAGGAAAGTTCTCGAGATTGAACCCACAAAGATGATGAATATGAATAAAGAATGGATGAATGCCAATCGGTTAACAAAAGAGTATTAAGATGGCGTGAAAGAGTTTATAATGTTTGTAGAAGATCATGCATGTGACCCTTCTCAAATCCTCTGTCAGTGTTTACGCTATTGTTATTCAAGACAAATTAGTCCAGAGGAGTTGTAAGAACACCTGATCTATCATGGAATAGATCGAAGTTATACATGTTGGAATAAACATGGGGAAAAACCCAATGTAGGTAGTGACTCAGAGAACACAACATTTTATAGATCAAATGATATGATTAGAAGTGTGAACAGTGAATACGATCGTATGGATGGTGTGATTACAGATGTGAATGATGATGAAGATCGTATTGAGGAAATAACAAGGACAGTTGAAGAAAAACTTCGTGATTTCCCAAAATTGTTTGAGAAGTTAAAGAGTTGTGCAAAAATGCCATTATATGCTGGTTGCACTTAATATATAGCATTGTCAGCCGTATTGAAGCTATATAATTTGAAAGTAGGAAACGGGTGGAGTGACACTAGTTTTACGGAACTACTTGCTCTCCTCAATGACATGCTCCCAGAAGATAATGAACTCCCAAGCCGAACATACGATGCCAAACGAATGCTACGATCGATGGGTATGATCTTTGAAAGAATACATGCTTTCCCGAATGACTGTATATTGTTCCGCAAGGACTAAAAATCACATAAAGAATACCCAAAGTGTGGTGCTTCCTGATAAAATAATTATGATTCTAGTCCTACGAAAGTTGTATGGTACTTTACAATCATTCCTAGGTTTAGACGCCTATATTGAAGTGAGGAGACTGCATGACAATTTACATGGCATGCAGATACAAGAATTAAAGATGGGAAACTATGTCACCTGACAAACTCTCCTTAGTGGAAAGGAATTGATCACGAGTATCCTGAATTTGGGAACGATCCAAGAAACCTTCATCTGGTGTTATCTACAGATGGGGTGAATCCTTTTGGTTTTCAAAGCAGCAGTCACAGTACATGGCCTGTTATGTTGGTAAATTATAACTTACCACCATGGTTATGCATGAAACTAAAATACATCATGTTATCTATGCTTATATCAGGACTAAAACAACCGTGTAATGATATTGATGTTTATTTGGCCCCATTGATCGAGGATTTGAAAATATTGTGGGATTCAGGTGTTACGTTTTGTGATGCTTACAAAAATGCACAATTCACTTTGAAAGCCATGTTGTACGGGATGATAAATGACTTTCCTGTTTATAGAAATTTGTCATGATATATCATTAAAGTAAATCAAGGGTGTCCCATTTATAAACAAGGTACACAGTCAATTAAGTTGAAATATTCATCAAAAACCGTGTTTCTAGGACATCGCAGATTTCTACCACGATGGCATAAGTACCGATCTTGGACAATATCATTCAACGAAAGTTCAGATGAACGTACAACACCGTCTCGACTAACAGGTGATCAATTTTTTGAGAAAGTAAAATATTTGGACACTACTTTTGGTAAACTATTTTTGAAAAACATTACAAAAACTTGTTGGAAAAAGAGATCATTTTTTCTTGAATTACCATACTGGAATTGTCTGTATGTCAGAAATTTTATTGATGTTATGCATGTTGAAAAAAAAATTATGTGATAGTGTCATCGACACATTTCTAAATGCACTCGGTAAAACAAAGGATGGAATTAAAGCTAGATTGGACATGGTTGATATGGGAATACGAGAAGAGTTGGCACTAGTGAAGGGTGAAAAATGAACATTTCTTCCTCCTGCTGCTTACACTCTTTCCAGGTAGGAGAGATATCAGTTTTGCAATTTCTTGAATGACATAAAGGTTCCATTGGGGTATTCATCAAATATCAAGAACATCATTTCAATGGGAGATTTAAAATTAAAGGGTCTGAAATCACATGACTGCCATGTTTTGATGCATGATCTAATTCCTATAGATTTACGTTGCATTTTTCCAAAGAATGTCCGCCATACATTAACGAAGCTCTTTTTCTTATTCAAAGCTATATTCAGCAAAGTTATATACCTGGCAAAATTTCCAACTATGGAAAGAGAAATTTCCGTCATATTATGTGAATTGGAAATGTTCTTCCGGCTGACATTTTTCGATATGATGGTTCATTTGATGGTTCATTTGGTGAGAGAGATTTGACTATGTGGTCCTGTACATTATAGATGGATGTACCCCATTGAACGGTATATGATGATTTTGAAAGGGTATGTCAAAAACCAATGTCGGCCAGAGGGTTGTATTGTGGAGCAATATATTGTTAAGGAAGCTATTGAATTTTGTACCGAATACCTGTCTGGTGTGGAAATAATTGGCCTACCGAAATATCATCACACTGAGTGGCTTAAGGGTGAAGGAATTTATGGAAGAGAGGTTGTCACAATAAATATTACAGATCGGGAGCCGGCCCACCTTTACGTTTTGTATAACAGTTTCGACGTTGACCCATATGTTCAAACCCACAAAGAAATTCTTAGGTGTTTGAATCCTTATTGTGCTGAAAAATGGATATCAGATATACATAATAGACAGTTTATAGGATGGTTTCAAGACCATATTTTTAAGCAGTTAGATGAAAATCCAGACTCAATTTCAGAACAACTTCGATGGCTGGCTGGAGGAGCAAGTGTGTACGTATTATCTTACAATGCTTATGCAGCTAACGGTTATACATTCTATACTAATGAACATGATGAAGAAAATACCATGCAGAATAGTGGGGTTACACTTGTGGCTGAGGCAATGCATGTTTCTGGTGCTAAGGACAAAAATCCAATTTATGCAAATATGTCATACTTTGGCATCATCAAACGAATATGGGAGTTGGATTAAATGAAATTCAAAGTTACGATTTTTCAATGAATGTGGGTTGATAATAGGAGTGCTGTTAAAATGGATGAATTAGGATTCATGAAAGTTGATTTCAGTAAAGAAGGGGAGAAAGACGAACCATTTATAATGGCATCATAGGCAGTACAAGTTTTTTATGTTTCAGACCCTGCAAACCGAAATTTGTCAATTGTTCTGTTATCGACCAAAACAACTAAAGGGTCAGATGAAAGTTCAATGGAGGTTGACCCTTTTATAGGGACTTCACAATCATTTCACAGCGGTCCCAATGTAGATGGCGTTTTTTATGTCATAGGAGACCACAATGAAGGAATTTACATAGTCGATAGAGGATTCAAATATCTTCAGCCTTTAAAGAAAAAAGAGGGAGTACAATAATCAGGTTATTTGTTTATTGTAACATACATTGTGTTATGTTATGTTATTATCTGTTCGCTGCTGTTTTTATGTAATCTAAATTAAATATTAATCCACTTCTACAGATAATGACTTCTTTACCTCCTGATGCACCCAATCTGGAGGCACAAAAGGTCTCTCAACCAGCAGTCGGTGGTCCCACTGCAGAGCAACAACAGGTTTCTCAACCAGATGCTGGTGGTCCCAGTGCAGAGCAACAACAGGTTTCTCAACCTGTTGTTGTTGGTCCCAGTGCTGAGGTATAATAGGTTTCCCAACCTGTTTCTGTTGGTCCCATTGTTGATGCTAGCGCTCTGGGGGAAGATATTATTGATGCTTTTGAGGAAATGGTAGGAAAGGAAACCCTGAAAGCACAAAAAAACAAGAGTGTCGTTGTTTGACAGTGTTAGACAAAATCCTTAAGGCAAAAGCAAAAGGCATCAAATTTGCGGTGGGATGGAAATAGTGAGGCCAACATGTTAACCCCAACAGAGCCATCTTTAGTAGCTACATTGGAATCGTCACTCGGCAACGCGTGCCGATTGATGTATAGTTGTGGCACCATGTTGTCACCGGGCTGAAGACACTAACATGGGAAGAGATTATGGTTACATTATGATATCATTTTTTTAATTTATGAAAATAAAATAAAATACCAAAACATTGACCTACTCTTCATCATCCTTTGCATAGTGCATTTATAGTAGATGCCTCGCACAAGGAACATGTATTAAGATTTGTAGGAAGGATTCATAGAGGTTTCCACACAATTTTAACGAACTATCATCTTAAAGATGCAAAAGGGAAAATCAAGCCGCACCCACCTCCTCTTTACGCACATTTGATATCCCATGGAGCGTGGGATGCGTTTAGCAACCGTTATGGGGAGAATACATTTCATGTACATTTTGTGGGCTAATACATTGTTTGATGTTTGCTTGTATTCATCAATCTGATAGACAGTTTTTTATTTATGAAATAGCTAATGAGGGCTGAAAATAAAAAACGCGCAACAGAGCCAGCATACCCTTACCGTAAAGCAAGGATGGGGTATGCTGAACTTGAGAAAAAAAATTTACGTCTTTTAAATCTACCATACTACTAGTATGTGACATAAAACAACACCATAACCATGTTTCTTTGCTTATATGCAGATTGATGAATCGAAATCGAAATCCATATCCATCCTATGCCATGTGCTATGGAAGGAGGCTCGTGTAAATAAAGAGAGGATATTTATAGATGAAAACACACAAAAAGTGTGGGAAACATGTGTAAGTATGACATAATATAAATTTGATTTGCTTTAAATAGCTATTACATTACAATAACTACTTATTTATCTATATTTTCTATCTGAAATAGTCACAAGAGTCAACAACAACCACACCAGATGCAGAAATACTTTCAGCATCCTTGAAGCAGCCAGAAAAGTATGGCCACGTCAGAGGTGCGGGTTTTAGGGTGACACCCCGAACATATTTTCAAAAACAAAAACAAGCGGGGGAGGAAAATGAAAAAATGGAAAACCTGCAAAAACAATTATCTATTTTTCAATAATAATTACAATACTAGCAAAAGATGACAGCAAAATTTATGGGGGAGAGGAAAACAGAAGAAACAACTCAACAACAACCCGTGCGTGACGATCTCGCCCCACACCCACCAGCTTTGAGGTGAGCCATTCCCCTAAAAAATCTGACTTAGATGAGGTAATAAATGTTTTAATAATTGTTTCTATGAAATGTGATTTACATAGACACTGATACCTTTCCTGTACTAATATTCTACAGGGTGAAAATGACTGTGATATATATTTATCAACTCCCACCTATGGCCTTGTTGCGAGGGATACGGTGTTTAATACGCAAAAACACATGATACACAATAGATTGCTTCCAAAAGATCATCTTAGAGTGTCAATTAACGTAGATAATGAGCCGAGTTCCAAGCTACCTATTCCAAATGACGATGACGACATTCATACGGTTTAATAAGCTGTTGGGACATTCATCGCATGGCCGACATTTCTAGTAAAAAAACATGTCAACAAAAAGGTATTCATTTCCAATTTATTTTTCAAGATGGACCTATAACATTTAATGAAAAAAGGTCTGAACCAATGAATTTTATTATAGAATGACAATGACTATGGGGTGAAATGAAATATAAGCTCAAAACTATCTCAAGGATCAACCAACCGATTGAAACGATCTACTGAGAGCACCTTCACCCCGCACATTCTATATCTACAGTTAATATCATTACAGGCTCATGTGGATACAAAGTAGAAAGATGGAAGTACTCACATAGTTGATTTCGAAAAAGATATGTATGAAGAGGAAATATCAGATTTCATTAGTGCTTAAAATGTAAATGAACTCCTCAAGTATGAATGGCTAGGCGCGTCAGTTGTAAATGTATACATTAGGTAAGTTTTCATGATTTGATTTTACAAAAGCTGATATAGTCTGATAATTTTGACTAAATAAATTTTATATTTTTCGTAGATGTATATATGAAAAACAATTGAAGGGTTTTCCCCATGAACAAAAATTTGGATTCGTTAGTCCTCACACCACCTCTTCAAAAGACAAAATAGATTCTGATAAAGAGGCTGCAATAATGTCATCCCTACTCAAATCATTTGAAAACCAAATTACGGATGACAGACTATTTTTAATACCAATGATGCAGAGGTAAAACTCTACAATTTAATCATATCAACTATATTTTCATTTCTTTATTTACTTATTCTTTTTTGAATTTTTAGGGAGCATTGGATGCTGATTGCAGTCAATTTGGATACTCCAAGGATTTATTTTCTGGATTCAACGCATGGATATCCAACAAACTGACCACGCATGATGGTATTTGTTAATTTGTAATACACTAGATCCAACATTTTAAAACTAAACATTTAGTTCTATAATTTATGTTATCTTTTAATGAGGATTCTGTTATGATAGGGCGGTGCATCAATATCGTCTAATGCATGGAATGAATCCAGGGAATAAGGATGATCATGCCTACAAGATCTACAACTGGAAAATTATCCGGGTATATATAATAACATTTCAATATAAAAACACATATCAAAACAAATTACTTATTTTTGTTGATGTTTTTGTAGTGTCCAAAAGAAACAAACCGAAAGGACTGTGGATATTATGTTTGTAAATTTATGAAAGAGATCATATTTCATCAACAAACTAGAATCCCTGATGAGGTATTTTCGAAAATAATTACGAGTTCATTTAAAATATTTATTAATCCTTTGTGTATTTATATTTTTTCAGTACTACCATGACTGTCGCAAAAACTCATATTCTGAAGATGATATAAATGTGTTTAGAAACGAATGGGCAACATACCTGATGGAAGATTGTACACAAATAGGAAAAAGGTGAATTCCTACTACTTATGTTATCTATATATGATCATTGATTATCCTCCAACCTTCTTTGGTGAATTGAGAATGCTTCGATGTATTGAAATCTAAATTTATTACTCAATGTTTTCTATCCCCGGATTCATATTATTGATCTTTGAACAAATCAATATTGATGTAAGGCATGATGGTGTGCAGTGCGTATGGGGTGAATGAAAAAACCACCGAGGATCAAAAAAATCCATTTTCTGTATCTCGTTTGTTCGAACTTGTATCTGAGCACATGTGTTGTTGTTTGACTTGCACAATTATTTCTAGGTAGATGCATGAGATAATCGGTATTGTTGAGGGATTTTTTGGAACCAAATTATGTGTCCCAGTATAATTCAAGTAAGGTAAAGGCTGGTTGAGATTAAATCAAAGCTCAAACAACCAGTACATCATCAAAAGAATCAACCCTATGATGCACCATCATGTAGAATCTGGTCCTCATGATGTTTTGAGGTGTTTATGGAAGGTATGAGGAGTCTGATGAGCCCCATGACCACCATAAATAATGTTTACAGACATCTCCACATGTTTTTGTGCCTTATATCTCTTTACAAGGATCACTCCATTCACATGGTCCATCTTAGCACGTATGTCTCATTCATCCCATTGCTACTCTTGGAAGAACCTGCGAATCTTACAATGCATAAGCCCCACAAAACCCATACTCATCCAACCAAGAGTAAACCTAGTATGAAGGGAAGCTAACCAATGGTAATACCCACAACATACCTCTTTTAAATATATGGGTTCTGATCCTTGTATTCTAAACAGGGTATGTAGGAATCCTCCATGAGGTTAAATCCCAAACAATGGTAAACCATGGTGACCCTCTCACTGGGTTAGTGGCCTCCAAATAAGTCTTCAAAATGAGAAACCTTACCTTTATGGGATGTGCCACACTTGGGTCAGACCTCATTGGGCGTTTTGATCCATCTATCAGGTAAACAATCCAGGTTCCCCCTCCTAGAAATTTACATACCTGATCCACCTTTATAAGTGTTTTGATCCACCGAGGTCTTACATCTCTGTAAGACATTAAATCATAACCCTCTATCCTTGTGGGATGTTAAACGCATGGAATACAACAAGTTAAACATGGGTTTCCATTAATATATTCAATATTAATGTTTAACCAGTCCTTATTAAGGTATTGTGGAGGTGTGGTTTTATGTTTTCCAGCAGATTTCGGAAGATTCCAAGCTTTATGTAGGTGATTCCATGCTTTTACATTATATGATGATTTTATTATGTTGTATTTGCTTGCTAAGTGTACTATATGAAACGGTTGTGTGGTTAAAAATGTGTTATCAATTGAATTTGGGGTGTGTATATATTTGAAAGCTATTTTTAAAATGAATTTGGTTGTATTTCTTGTGGATTTTCATGCTTAAGTCCTTTAAATGTGTTTGAAGGAATGAGAAACTGGTGTGATGGTGTTTTCAAATGGATTTAATGTGATTATGAATTTTAAAGAGGGTTTTCTTATGAGATGTAGAGATTCTATATATGTGTATTTACATTGAATGAAAGTACATGAGAATGTGTTGATATATATGATGTGTATAATGTAAACTGAGCACAATTCCCATACAAGGTATTTTTTTAATGATGTGCAGGGGACAGGTTGAGAGGGCAGGGGTGGTTTTTTGGGGGAGGGGGAAGGGGGAAAAGTGGTAGGGGGAAGTGGTAGGGGGTGTGTTGGGTTCTTTTGAAATATGTAGGGGTGGATAGGGGAGTGTGCAATGGGAAGGGGGGAAGTGCAGTGGGCAGGGGTGTGCTGGGGAATGGGGCAGGGGGTGTTCAGGGGGCAGGGAGTGTGCAGGGGTAGGGGGTGTGCTCGGGGGTGGGTAGTGTGTAGGGGGTGTGCTGGAGAAGGGGGCAGGGGTGCTTCTTTTTTATGGAATGAGGGGACATATATCCATGTTATTAAACCGTGGATATAACTATATATCCAAGGTTTAATGTCGTTGCAAAAATCCCATCATTGGTATCCAATAGCATCATGATGTTGTGGAATGGAGACCAAAATCCCTAATAGTTGAAACCAAAGTTAGCGGAAGAGAGAGAAGAGTATAGAGGAGGATAATAGAGTTGAAGATATTCCACTACTCTTTTAATGTAATTGATAATATTTGATTTATCTCAAAAATAAGGGAGATATCCCATTGGGTAAGGGAGAATGAGGAGTGTGCGTGTAAACGATTTTGTTGAGTGGAATGAGGGATATACGAGGGTAACCCGATTTAATGGTTGATAGTGAAAATTTGTTAATTCCACTCATTGATTAGGTGAATTATTAGGACTAAGGGTAAAACTAAATCATTTTCCAACAACATGGGAATCAATACACACACACTTACAATCCGTATAGTTTCATTGAGTGGATTACAATCCATTATTCAACCATATAGAGATACTTACCCAAAAACTCATACCCTACACAAGTTCATCAAATTATTTGACAAACTATTAACCATCAATGTGAGACCATCATAATCGTAGAACCAAACTATAGGTTTATCTATTCCCCATCGAATCATTAAATATCCCATGTTCTACTAAACATTGGGCCATTTGATTATTATAGATGATTATCCCTAACCATGCTCCAATTTTATTAATTGGTTATTTTATGTTTTGTGCCTCACTAGTATAATTCCATTTAGAAACCCCTACTTTTATTTCATTATTGTATTACTAACATAATATTTGTTTTATTATGTAGGTGAAATCTTTTTCCTGCTTTGTTCAGAAACCGCCGCCATGGACGGCATTTTTTTAGAGCGGATGGATGCAAAAAGGATGGAACAGCAATTTTTTAGTTGTTTGTTGGATAAATGTAATTGTAACCAAATTAAAAATTGTTTAAAATGTATTTAGATGTGTTTTGTCTTGTATTCATGATTTCAATTAAATGTATGTATCATTTTTGTTCTTTTGTGCATTGTGTGTGGGTGTTGTTTTTTGCTGTGTGCAGGTGATGTTTTTGCTCTGTGCAGGTGTTGTAATGTGTGCAGGTGATGGGCGGGTTCTGTGCAGGTTTTGGTTTTGCACAGGATCTTTGGCCTTTATCAGCACTAGTTAAGCGCTGATAAATAGATAATATATCAGCGCTAGTTAAGCGTTGATAAATGGATAATATATCAGCATTATTTTGAGAGCTGATAAAGGTAGTTTCTATTAGCGCTCAAAATAGCGCTGATATATTATAAATTTATCATTGCTGAAAATAGCACTGATAAATACTACCTTTATCAGCACTTTCTTAGCACAGATAAAGGGGACCCCCCCTTATCTTCGCCGAGATTAACAGCACTTTTTAGTGCTGTTAAAGGCCGTTTTTAGCGCTATTATAAGCCATATTTGTAGTAGTGATCGCATTAGACTGGAATGGGGATAGAAAAAATGATAGTAGATCGCTGACCATGTTCAAAACATGATACCTGTCACAAATTTCATCTGAGATCTTTATGGATGTTGTCCCGAAATGGTAGGTGGGCCTAAGTGGCATAAGACCAGACCGTGAAGGGGGTCCTTTCAGATGTGGAAGATGATGAGGATCCAAATAGGGAGCTCACGAAGCTTGGACATGGAATGAGGGGAATATCCCCATGAAAATTCCACACTTCAGGATCTTTTTCAAAACGCATCTAAATACGACAATGAGACATATTAGATAGAGGGATTCGAGTTTATTCCCATAGGGAGATCTTAGTTTAGGGTCATAGAATTCGGACCATGGATCATAGGAAACATGGGAGACACATGGTGGGATAATTATAAAACCCGGCGTGAATGGGAACCTGGGGTTCCAACCACCATATGTTCCTTGGGAATAATTTAGGTCAGGAGACCGAAAAAAAGAGTTAAGATGGGTCCAAGACACGGTGTGTAGACGTTATTACGTACCCCATGAGGATGGGGATCAAACAGCACGTAGTTCTAAGAGGTGGCACGGTAAGTTTCCAATTCTAGGGATCAAAGGGGCATTCAGGTGTGTCCCTCACACCAAAATAAGCGGTATTTGATATATCTTGTTTGTCCTTTAAGGTGAATGGATGTTATTTTTTTGTGAAGCGACAGGCCTAGGATAGAATGTCCGGGCATCGCCACAATAATAAAGCCATATGCATGTGTTGAAAATGGTATGTCATGTGACTGATACCAAACATGGTGTCCCCTTGAGTGAGGACATCACAATGTAATGCCTTTTTTGTCTTGTGGCCAGGACGATAATGTCACAGTTTAGGGTCATGTGATTGGACCAGGCATGCATTTTAACATCATGTGACACAGACTCAGTAGAGAAGATGCTAAGTGGGGAATTTTTATGGTGCAATAAAACATACCCGACGTGAATGGGGACATAATCCCATACCACACCGTACGCAATTTCAAGAAAGGAACCTCAGGCCAAGGAGCCTAAATAGAGGTGAGAGGGTAAGGGGAAGGGGAAACTAGCTCCCAATTGAAATGGACCTAAAAAAGAGACATCTGAGTGTTCCTACGTATCCCATAAGGATGGGAATCAATCCACACGTAGTTCTTTAGATATATTAGTTTACGGTCTTAGAGATCAGACCATAGAGATGCAGGACAATCCCAAGTAAAGGCGAACCTTAACCCTATCCCTAAGACAACTTGAGTTGAACTCGGTGTAGGAAACAAGTGTGGATTAAGTATTCACAATACGTGAAATTCAATCAAAGGGGAAACTGGTGAAGCCCCAAGAGATTTCCTTATCACAGATTGGTTCCTCCTAATGTGTAGATGCACAATGAGGAATAATACCAAGATTATCAAAGTTCTACTTGGACATCATGTAGTGGAGAAGGATGTGAATCATGTAACCGACATTTTGTGCTTAATGGTGTTGGCATGACGATGGAGGTTGACTGTTGACCATGTTCAAAACACATCATCCATATTGTGTTAGCCTGAAATGGGGACAATCAAATGGGTTTCGACCGCGGACCATATTTGAAATGTGGGATTTGTATCAATTTTATGTTTGTGACCCTTGATGACATTTTCCCGTATTGGTAGGAGAACCCTTAGGCCAAGCATCCATGCCACATGGGGGTCCCTTCGGGTGTGAAAAGTGATGGAAGCCCTAATGAATGGAAACAGAAAGCCTGAAAAATTGATGAAAGCATGTCTGTGTAGAGTCCGACATTCCAAGTATTAAACTAGAGTACCCTTATGCACATTGGTGAATCTCCGAACAGGACTGAGGGGCTCATCTTCAGAGTGGCCGATTTGAACAGACGATGATAGCACCAGAGGATGGAAAACACTCAGGAGAAAGAGGTACGTGGTGTGGTTGTTACAAAAACTGATGTGAATGAAGATATCATCTTGTACCACACTGTGTATCCGTTTCATGGAAGAATGCGGGCTGAGGGTCAAAGATGGGGTTGGACTCAAAGATGAGTTGCTCGGGAAGTCCTACGTATCCCATGAGGATGGGAATCAAGCCATACGTAGTTCTAGAATCAGACATATGGGTAAGATACCCTAATTAGGGGGCTGAACGGCGTGGCGAGAAACCTGACGTGAATGAGCATATAATCCCACACTACACCATACAACCCTAAATAGGGACTTAGGTCGGGGGTCTGAAAAGGCCAAGGGGCCTGAGGTTGGGCCTCTGTCAGGAAGGCCCAACCAGTTTGCAGTTTAATGTCTATATTGAGGACGACAGAGGAGTAAGATGTCCCACACAAGGGAGGTGTACGTCAGGGTGAATAACCCGACATGAATGAGGACATAATCCCATACCACACCATACAAACCTAAATAGAAACTTGGGTTGGGGGCTGAAAAGGCCAAGGGGCTTAGAATGGCCAAGGGGCCTGAGGCTGAGCCTTGGTAAGGAAGGCTTAACCAGTTTGCAGTTTAACGTCTTGTAGTGAGGACAAAGAGGGGATAAGGTATCTCATTCAGAGATGTGTATGGCACGTCGAGTAACCCAAAGTGAATGAGTACATAATCCCATACCACACAATACAATCCCATAAGAGAGAACTTGGGTCGGGGGCGCAAAAAGGAAAGGGTCCTGAGGCTGGGCCTCGGATGGAAGGCCATATTTCCTCTTGTACAGTTACCGCCCTATCACAGCTCCTAATCCCACGTGATTAGTGCTCGATGTGGGAAACAAGGAGTCAGTCTTGGCTCCCCCCATCACATGGGGCCTAATAGCTGGCATTTCCCGAATGGAGTTCGTCGCTTGGAGATACAATGGGGCAGAATGAACCACAAAAATCAATTTTTGGGACATCTTGGGGTCGTTCCAACATCGCAGGAGAGCTGTTGACCATGTTCAAAACACAGCGTCCCCATAGTGACCTGAAATTGGAGAAAAAAAAATGAGCATCAACCTCTAACAAAATTTGAAATGTGGGACTTGTATCAGCTTGTTTCCCAGCATCCTCGAGGGATTTGGCTCAAGGTGGTAGGTGTTACCTTAGTCCTAGCATCAATTCCATTCAGAATCCCTAATAGATGGGAAGGATTATGGAGTCCTAATAAAAAGAGTGGTTGAAACATGGCTATACCCATATATGAATGAGGTGAGAGTCTCTAGAGAGTGGGTCGTATGGCCGGATCGAGATTAGATCGACATGAATTGGGGAAAAAGTATACACCCCTCCATATGTTTTGTATTGAGGGAAAGACTCTGTAATTTGGTCTGGGCGAACAGACGAAATGTCTGGGCATTCCTATGTATCTCATAAGGATGGGAATCAAGCCATACGTAGTTCTTGAAGGCCATGCAGTTTAACGTCATGCGGCGAGGATGTGGGGGAATATAAGAATGGGGAGTGGGCACATGGTGTGACTATTATAATCTTCGCATGAGTGGGGCTAAGGAATCCTACACCATATCTTGAAAAGATCCTCCGAGAGAACAATACCCAAGGGGGATAGTCAAAGATAAGAGTTCAGGGGAAGGGGTCAAGACGAGGCATCTGAGTGTTCCAACGTATCCCACGAGGATTGAAATAAAGACATACGTTGTTCTCAAAATGTAGTTTAACGTCACGTAGGACGATTCATATTTTAAAGGCGTGTGGGTCTGGACAATTTAAGGTCATGCGGGACCGACGTGCAGTTTAGGGTCATGCGGGACCATCTAGTTTAAGGTCGTGCAGGACCATCTATTTTATGGTCGTGTAGGACTATTAGGCTCAGGAAATGTATTTCTTAAGGAAATTATCATTGGTGGGAGGAGTTATATGCTCACCATCCATGGTTACCAGAGAGTATTCTCCATTGGGGTAAACCCTTTGGACTATGTAAGGTCCTTCCCATTTGGGCCCCAACTTGGGTGGTTTCCTACCGGGGATCATTGGCACCTGGAGGGACAATACCAAGTCTCCTTGCAGAAAAGAGTGGAGGAATACATTCTTGTTGAAGGCTCTAGCTATCTTATTCTGATGCCTTTCCAGATTGTGTAGGGCACGGAGCCTATTCTCGTCATGTGCCTCCAATTTATCCAAAACAATTTCAGATACCTTATCTAGCACCTGCAGGTCATAGACCATTGAGCGTAATGAGGACAACTGGATATCGATGGGCAGGATGACCTCAGCTCCGTACACCAGGAAATATGGGGTCACCTGGGTGGAATTACGAGTCGTCGTCTGATAGGACCAGAGGGCGTTGGGGAGCTTGTCCAACCAACTCTTATTATTCTATCCAACCATTTTCTACAAAATTTTAGAGAGGGTTTTGTTGAATGCATTGATTTTCCCATTTTCTTGTGCGTGATAGTGGGAGGTATGGTTTGAATGGATGTTGTACTTGGTGTAAAATTTCATCATATCTGTTTATTAGAAGATGGTTCCGTTATCAGTGAGGATGGAGTGAGGTACCCCAAATCGGTAGATGATTTTGGAGCTCACGAAGTTAATGATAGAATGGGCCTTGACCTCATTGATCGGAAATGCGTCTGCCCACTTGGAAAAGAAATATGTGACAGTCAGGATGAACCTGTACTAGTGAGCTGCCACCGATGGGTATGGTCCAATGACATTGAGTTACATACAACAAACGAAAATGAGTACATGGTGGAGTGGAGAGGTTCTGGTGGCTGATGAATGAATTTATCAAGAATTTGGCATGCATGAAATATCTTGGTGAACTCGATATAATCATGGATCATGGAGGGCCAAAAGTACCCTAGTCTTCTGATCTGATGTGACAGCTTTGGACCAACTTGGTGGGAACTGCATGAACTGGCATGAACCTCTGGTATGACCTGAGAAATCTCGAATCCTTTGATGCAACGAAGGAGAACACCATTGAACCCATTCTTGTAGAGGATCTTCTCAAGACTAGAACCACTCTGGAGGGTAAACTACAATACACGACATTGGATTCTCTCACGCATGGCCCGATTAGTTGGGAGGTAACAATTTTAGAGATACTCGGCAAAAGGGTCTCTTGAATCGGGAGTCACTTCAACCACCGCATCTAAACAACCTATGGGTCCTGACAGAAAGGATCCGATAGTAAGATGGCTTACTCACAGGCTGTCATCATCATCTTGGGCGATGGGAGCAATGATTCTCCGATGTTCCATGTGTATAATCAGATTATCCAGATCGGATTTTTCAAGTGATGCAGCCAGGCTGGGCATGGCATCAGCTCGACCATTCTGAGATCGAGGGATATGAGTAACTTCCGGCTGAGATGGAAACTAGGCCATTAGCTGGAGGGTGCGCTCCAATAATTGTACGAGCTCTATATTTCTGACAACATAGTCACTGTTAACTTGCTTGATGACTAGTTCGAAATCCCCTTTCACATAAAAATGTGGTACATCAATCTTGAGGGATAGCTCGAGTCCAGTGATAAGATCCTGGTACTCTACCTCGCTGTTGGCATAGCATTCTGACAAAAGGAATGAATACAACGGAATGGCTTATTCTGGGGTAATATTGACAATACCTAGGACCAATCTATTGAGTGGGGTATCATTGATCCTCCTGTTGGTGGGGCTCTGGGAGGCACCATCAAAGTGCATCTGCCCACAGGGGATGGATGGATCTACCAAGAGGATTTCCTCATCAAGAAAATCCAAGTCCAGGGACTGGTCTACGGAGGTCGGATGGGCAGCAAGAAATTCTGCCAATGCCTGTACATTGATAGCTTTCTAGGGGAAAACCTGATGTCGAACTGTTGGAGGATTACTACCCACCATTCTAGATAGCCTGTTAACGTAGGGCGGTTCAGAATGTGCTTCAGCAGGTCTACCCGAGACACCAAATGTACCTAATGGTGCTGCACGTAGTGTCACAATTCATGTACTATGAATACCCGTGCAAGGTAACTTTTTTGATGGGGGTATCTAGTCTTCGCATCGAGGAGCATGAGGCTGATGTAGTAGAGACTGTTTTCCATACCCTCATTGTTCTTCTGGGTGAGAAGGGCACTGAGATTTTGTTCCAGGGAAGTCACATACAAGATTAGTGGTTTTCTATAGACAGGTGGCATCAAGCCCAAAGGCTAGAGAAGATACTTCTTTATTTCCACAAACGCGGTTTGGCACACTTCATCCCACTCATAGGTAGAGCCTTTATTCATGATCCGGGAAAAGGGCTTACACTTGTTGTCCAGATTCTAAATGAATCGACGTATGTAGGCTAAGTGGCCTTGGAAACCCCGAAGTTTCCAAATATTTCTTGGGGGAGGCATCTGGATGATTTCCTTTATCTTCTATGAGACAATATTGATGGCCCAGTACCTGACAACAAATCCATGAAACTTCTTAGAGGTGACCTCGAAGGCACACTTCAATGGGTTAATCTTCAAGTGGGAGGAATGGAGGAAGCCAAAAACTTTATCTTTGTCCATGAGATGGTCCTGGTGATGGAGAGATTTGACCACCAGATCGTCCACGTAGCATCTCACCAATGTCCTGAGGATTGTATTGAATATGTGGTACAAGGACAGCTGATAGGTGGCACCTGCATTCTTCAGGCTGAAGGGCATAACCTAGTAACAGAAAGTACCTTGGGGCACCCTAAAAGTGGTGGACTCTTTATCCTTATGGGCCATCTGGATATGAATATATCCAGAGTAACTATCCATGAAGGAGAGGTCCTGGAACCCATCCATAGCGTCAATCAACAATTCTATAACTAGAAGGGAAAAATCATCCTCTGGACAGTGACAGTTGAGATCTCGGAAGTCGATGCAGACTCTGATCTGTTAGTTCTTCTTCCCGACTAGCACAATTTTGGCTATCCACTTGGGGTATTGGACCTCCCTGATGAAGTTGTCTTTGATGAGCTTGTCAACCTCAGCCTCGACCATAACACCATGAGAAGGTTTCATCTTCCTGAGAGGCTGCTTGAACCAGCGATGATTTTTAGGAGACCGAAACGGTGGACGACGACCTGAGGATCTAGTCTGTGCATCTCATCGTAACTCCAGGAAAACATGTCATAGTTCTGTTTAAGGGATTCCCCAAACCACTACTTCTCTTCGATGGGTATGGAGGAATTGATCAGTGTGGGTCTCAGATCTTCCTTGCTACCATGGTTCACCTATACCAATTCATTGACCGTGGTGGAAATGCCTTCTTCAAAGGTGGGGGGATCATCCTCCAGATCCTCTTCTTCGCTTGAAGAGGAGGGATTCCCAGTGGGTGAAGATTCCTCTAGGTCGGAAGAACCTTACGGGAGGCTAGTACCAGCCTGTACAGTAGTAAACAAGATATCAAGAGATTCATGCGCTGCTGAGACCATAGTAATGAAGGTAGTCGATCCAATCCCATCTGGTCTTCTGCCCAAGTGGTCACACTTGATGATATCAGAGCAATAGTGGCATTTTTTATTGATCCTGTTAATCCCAGCCCAACGAAAAAGACACGTATGACGTACTGTTGTTTCCATGGGGCAGACATCCCAATATCGTACGGGGGTAGGAGGCTCTAGAATCACATGATCCTGGTTTGTGTATGAGTACACAGTAATTTTCTAACGTTGCTTGGACATAGGAATATTATTTCCTCTTGTACCAGTGAAAACAAAGCGTTTCCCCATGTCAGGGGTCATGGCCTCCAATCGATAAATCGGGAAGACGTAGGCTTCATCTAGACATGCCCAGGGGTCAGTTGTGACCATGGTGGGCTCAACCTCACTTGCAAGAATCTGCTAATCCTTTCTCTTGTAATAGTCAGTTTTCAGGTAACGTGCTTCTCAAGAGGAGAATAGAGATGCATCACCATGGAGAAGGCCTACTCGACCATTAAGTGAGTACTTGAGGCACCGATGATACGATGAGGGAACCACCGCGTGTAGGTGGAGCCATAGTCTTCCCATCAATGAATTGTACGCGGAGTCCTGGGAGACAACCATAAACTTAGTACTAGAAATTAGGCCATCGAAATGGGTCTTGAAATGGATCTTTCAAACTAGGGTCTGCTCTGTCATTTTGTATCCTTGTATTCTTAAATCAGAAAGAGTTAGGTCATCTTTGGATAAAAATAGATTTTACAGTGCTCGCATCGGGATAAGCTTGATCCCGGAGCCAGTGTCAACAAGATAGCGGTGAACCTCTACACCGTTAAATTAGCCGGTGATGTACATCGGGAAGATGTGCCCCTCTATGGTAGAGCCTTCATATTCACCAAAGAATGAAATGATGGACTGGCATTCGACATTTACAACTGTTTCAGCATGAAAGGCTTCTGTAGCTGCGACCTCTATCTCAAACTGGAGGGGGCTTCTTAAGCCTCAACAAGGGCCTCACACATATATGAAGACAGGTGAAGGGATTAAAGGATGGAAAGCCTTGCTAGCATGCTGATAAGGTGCTTGAGGACATCTTACTTCCGTGCCAATCCCGAAATTTTGCTTACTGGTGGTCGCTCTGCGATTGGAGACATGGCGGTCCCTACCGGCTGGACCGGCGGTTGGCTGGTGCTGGGCATGTCCTGCTGTACAATAGTCGAAGAATGAAGAGTAGCTTCTAGATGAGGACCGGACGACTAAGATCGGCCTGTAGCTAGGCGAGTCTGGCCACGGCCTGGATGAGGTATCTCGTCCTGATCCTGTAGCACAAACGGTGGTGGAGTTGGTCTTGATGACACCAGATGAATAGGTTGTGCATGCTAAGCTCTGCACTGGGTCTGCTATCTGGTCTTAGTGGCTTGCACAGCCTGGCATGAGGTGCCAACTGATGCGCCCCGATGGCCCATATGGCCATGGCTCTACCAAATTTAGCATCGACTGGGGATGTTAGGGAGGTTCTCCTGGCACTCCCTGTCGTCGAAAGTCATATAGGGATTTACCAACTCCACGGTATTAACAGAAGCATACCCTTGAATCTCACAAGAATATTCATCCACTACTGGGTGGATTCTGGGAGGGATCCCCATCTCAGGGGGAATGGAGTCACCAAGAGTGTGGAACGACAATGGCATTGGCAGGGCCCGCTGCTTTTTCTTGCGTCGTCGATGCTTTATCTTCTGAGAAAAGGCTAGCTGAGATGATGATGCAGAAGTAGTGGTCGAGGCTTCTGAAGGATCTAGATGATGCTATCATTCCCGAATGATTCCATGGGTGCGAGCAACCATCTTGCGAGCCATCCCGTCGTCGTACTTCTGGGACCCACGGTTAGAGACCTGCTTTCACTCGCCATTGCTGTCGCTACTGCTATCTGACCTTACAAAGACAGCCACCACTTGTGCTGGGGATGAACCCTACCTGACTATGTTTTTATCAACCTTGTATTCAAGCCAATATTTGAACACATATCCCTACTTGATGGTGTGCCCCAGAATCTGATAGTATGGGCAGCATTTGGGAAGATAAGTGAGATTTGCCTCTTCCAGCCTTCTACACTCAGGCAAGCATACAATCCCCTGCTCCAGGGTGCTACGGAAGTAATTAGGGACCTGATTCTCGCTGAACAAGTATGTATAGTTTCTTCTTTCAGAAAAGGGGGCCCTTGAGGCCTGGCCCTGATGAGGACCATAGGGGCTTGTCGAGGAGGTGGGCCATGATTATCCCACCTGGGCGGTGGCAGCGCATTATGAGAAGGCTCTTGCCAATTTTGAGGACGCTGCTGAGCTAGAGGTTGTGCCTAAGGAGGAGGGCCTCTGTGAGGTTGTGGGACTAGTGCTACTTGTAGCAATTCTATTTTCTTGGGGGCTTCTATTTGGGCCACTGCATCGGGATCTTCTCTGGCAGATCTCCTCGCTAGAATTACAGGGTTCAACGGACGTGGATAACTAGCCTATTATAGGGATTCCTCCAGGTGCTAGGCCTTATCGGAGATGTCTAAGAATCTTCCAAGGTAGTTCTGGGTGATCAGATAAGTAACCAGTTCCATCTTAACGTTCCATACACACATCATCAATAGTTTCTCCTAAGTCAGTGGCATGTCCAGGGAGTATGTGAGACCCTTACACCAGGTGATAATGTTCGTGACTCGCTCATCATGCCTTTGATTACATTTGAAGTGGTCTGCGATGCAGGTTTTCCGGGTGCTAGAGCTGAACGAGTATAGGAATTTCTGGCGAAGGTCCTCCGAGCTGGTCACGGATCTGACGGGGAGCTGGTTGTACCATACGAATGTTGGCCCCTCCATCGTCTGAACAAAATAGCAGAGCATGGAGGCCTCCTGCTAAGATGGAGTCCCTAACATGGGACCACACCTTGAGTTGATGTTTTTTAGATGCTACGGTGGGTCCCCCATCATGTTAAAGGCGGAGAATTTGGGATTCCCAAAACCCTGAGGCACCGATATATCATCCACCCATGTTGTGTATGGCTTTTAATTAGGATGGATTGCCACCTGTCGCGCTTCCAAAAACTCAAGGCGGGATATGAGTGTGGCTGTAGGATCATCTGTGTGGGGGTCCCTATCTTGATGGGGATCCCTAACCACGAGCGTGTTTTTGGGTTCTTCAATACGGTAGACAGGCTCAACGACTCATGGAGCGGTTGGTGGAGAGACTTGCGTGTAATTTGGGGGAACCCAGGCTAGATTCCTTGGATTTACACATCATTCGAGAGGTTTTGGCGAGACATACCGCACCATCTTTCCGTGAGTTCCGGCTTCTGACATATCCACATGAGCGGCATGATCAGGGTTTCTTAGCGGCATCTCACTGAGGGGTATTTGTTCCAGCCCCTGCTTCCCCGACCTATGATCACCGTAGTCAGGTTGTCGCTCTATAGTGCATCCATCCAGGATTTTGTCGACCAACATCTTCTTTTGAGCAAGTTGATAGTGCAAAATGTCCTTCTTGGGGTCCTTCTCTGTCTTCTGCATTGAGGCGGATGGGTCAGAGTGCGTGACATCTTCGATGTGCTCTTTGATGTTACTAGCATTCCTACCGAGTACCAACACCTCGGTGGGTGAAAGGAGACCGAGTAGGTTCCTCTGCTGGTGTATAAACCTTCCTAATGGGTCCAACAGTGGTGGAATACCCTCAGGGGGTAAGTCTCCATCAATATTCTCCCGCTCGTCCTCCTCATCCACTATATCAGCCATGTTTACTGTGACCCTTCCTGGGGGAATGTCCTCAATATTGCATTATGAGTTAGGCTGCCAAAGGATAGGACCTAAGAGGAGGGCAGCATACTGCCCCAAGCCACAGATTTTCACATTGGGGGTAGCCTCCCTGATAATTTTTTAGAGTACGTTGATACTCTGAACACATTGCCGCTGGAGAGCCTCACAATGACATGGTGACTCGGGGTGCTAGGCCACAGGGAGTGTAGCCAGATCGACTAGACCGCATTGCTCACTGATGTATTCGAAATGCGTTTGGCTCCATGGATAAACCACGTGCTATTAAAAAATACTAAATTGTGTCGCCCAGGGGGTGTAGCGAAAGCACTCAACTTCCTCTAGGGTGAGGGACTCCGATATGAAGAAATTATACACTACCATGAGCTAGAACTTCTCAGGGATGTTTTCCACTATAATGATGCTCCAGAAGCTCCTCAGCTCAAATTCAAGGTCTGGTCCTTGATTTCCCCACTTTCCAACTGGGGGTGCTTGAGGAACTAGAAGCGGTACAGAGGCAGACTGTTGGGACGACAGGCTGCCCGGTGTAGAGTACATCAAGCGGTCTGACTGGACGTTGATTCTCATGCTGTCCTCCGAATATTGTAGTGACTTGGATGCTACGTCGCAATAAGAGGGGATGATGACCTATGTTCCTATATTAGGGTCCAGGGATGCTGGGGATAGGCCACGATGCTGCTTGCCTGTCATTGGTCCCTAAAATAGATCTTTGTGATCTCTTGTGGAGGTATAAAGTGCTTCCGGCGATGATGGTGGTGATTGCACGACTGTAACCTACGAGGTCGCTTGATTTTCATCCCCCTAGATATACCTACGGAGGGAGGTGGGAATCATATGGACCTTGCATTCCGGGAGAACCAGGCTGATATGCCTCGTCCCTGCCCCGACACTTGACTCGGATGAGCGAGGGGAGGGCTCCTGAGCTGATTCATACTCCACATTAGAGTCTGAGAAGCACACTAGTTTGATCTCCATCTGAGCCTTCCCAGAATTCTTCTGGTGGTGGTGATGACCTACCTTCCTACCCCTGGGTGGCTCCTCGGGATAGGGTTGATTTCTAACATAGGGTCGTTCGGTTGCACTGGTAATTGGGAGGAGAGGGTTTACACCTAAGAAATCTAAGGTGCAAGGAGAATCAAGACAAATTTCAGGAGGTACATGGGGAGGATCTCCATGAATAGAGCTAGAGTGGGAAACACCTCCACTAAAACTGGAAGGATCATGGGGAGGACCTCCTAGATTGGTGCGGGTGGAGCGATGCTGGCCTTCACCCTTCATGTTGCTGAGGTGAGGAGGACCTTCACCAGCTGCAGAGAGAACGTAGGGAGGATCCCCACATTGGAGAGAGACCTAATGTTGAATGTACCTGCACTGGCAGTAAGGAGGAGGAGGAGCGACTCTGTATCTAGTGTAATGGGCACGGGAGAGGCTTCCATACAGAACATCACTACCATAGGGCATACCTTCATTTGGACTGGGGGGTAGCATGGGGTGAACCTCCATGCCGAGCCTCAAAGTGGGGAAGTCCCATGCTCTTTGTGGTAGTGGTACGGGGAGGACCTCCGTACGGGGTGGAATCACTGTGGGTTGGTTCGCGGAGACCACTACTTGTGTCTGCAACCAAGAGAGTCGACCCAGCCTGCCCATGGGGTGGTTGGGGCCTCAGTCTCGGTTGGGCATATAAGCGCCCCTACTCAGTTTATGCAAGGACCTGATGATATGAATCGGCGGTGGCTCAGACCATAGTATCCGTCGACGTTGACACACCTTGACGGGCGTCCTCCTCAGCTCGTGCCCGACAATGGCATTGGGTCAGATGAGCCGGGGCTGGTGGTGCAGGTGCATAACCTACCTTCTCCTTCGGCAAGACCGGGTGGCAACACTGATGCGGACAGGTGGGAGCCCTTGCTGGGAGCCCCTAGATCGGGACTTTGACTAGGCTAGGCCGGACTTCGCCAACCTCATCAACATAAGGTAGGGAGTCGTCAAAGTGCTCTGGGGATAGGCACCTGAAGCGATTGTATGTCGGGGTGGGGAGCAATGTCTCCCTACGCAGCCCTCAGGGGTGGCATTGAAGGCGAGGCACAGACGCATCCAGATATAGGCGGTCCATATCATGTGTAGGGATGATTACATCCTCCTCGTAACGATGAACAAGGTCATTAATTACCCTTTTATGCATAACATTTGATGGGGAGATAGGGTGTGGGTGACCCATGGTCGGAGACGCAGAGCCAGTCGCGGAAGCGGTGAAGCCACGTGGAGAGGTTATGCTAGAATTGAACCTACCCCTATGTAGATGGGCGGACGATGATCACATTCCTAAGGCAGAAACCTAATTCCTGAGAAATAGAGAGATGAAATCATCAGTGCTAAAAGAAAAAGGAATCAATGACCAATGCCCCATCATCATCCCATCTTCTGTGATTGGTAAGAGGGATCCATGATGCCAACATTGCAGAATGGGATGTACAACGTTCTACTTCCCTAACTTTTGGTGAGCTTCATGCCAGGCCCACAGCTGTTTGTCGAGACCTAGCGTCGGATAACTGGATCTAGTGACAGATCAATATATTGATGCCTCGAGTGTTACTAATCTTCATATTCGGGAGAATAATTTCATATTGGGTTCACCATTTTTGTTTCTGATGATTTCTATGGGGTGCACAAGTCCATCTCATTCGAGGACAAGAGATGCGGTTTTTTTGTGGTCTACATTCCCACTTTCCAAATGAAGGAAGCATCCACTCCTTATTCAGGGACATTTTCTCCTTGATCAAATTGGGATGATTGGATGTCAGTTCTTCCTTCCGTGGATTCCTCCTCGGAACTCGTCACCTAGTCCGGGTTTCTATCATAGACTTAAGACGGTGTTCGTGAAACTCTTCCTAGAACCATATCTTCATGGACACTAGTTAATTACACTACTTCTGTCAAGACATTCAAAGGGGTCCAGTCAGGGTAGCAACCTTCGGTTAGGGGAGTAGTCACGTGGGTCATCACTGGCATGTTGGGACACTGGGAGATTGGTGTGTCTATCTTCTGTCCCTTATTATAGGGCTTCTCGAGGGAGCATAAGCCTGAGGAATCCCACCTCGAACGTGGGGAATCATATTCCATGGGCATGTATCTGAGGGTTTCCTCAGCTTCTTGTGTATAACATAGGGTATGATGCATGTTTAACGTCTAGTGGACATGAATCGGTCTGATTAGAACACTTACTAGAGTGGATTAGATGGAGGAACCCCTCGAGGGAACACCAATATTGGTTTTATCGTGTGGGTGTCCTCTCGAGAGCTATTTGTGGGAATGGGGAAATGGGTGGCATGATTCCACTGGGATGTGGCGGCCTAGGTAAGAATCATGATGGCTGATGGAAGGTTCCATGAAGGGGAAGGTGAATGGGATGGCACCATCATGAGGATGATGATGGTTTTGGTCTTCAGCCTTAAAGAGGCTTCCTACGTATCCCTGTGTGATGGAATCAAAGTCCACATAGTTTATCTGATGATGGATTACCACCGATTGGGGTTTTCAATAGATTACCACTGGATGAGGATGCAATGACTTACCACTGGATAAGGGTGTCAATGGCTTACTGCTGATTGAGGTCACAACAGCTTACCGCTGGATGGGGTTTCAAAGGCTTACCATTGATTGAGGTGACAACAGCTTACCGATGAACTAAGTGACAATGGATTACCGCTGAATGGAGTGACAATGGCTTACTGCTGAAAGGGATCCGTAGTTTAACGTCATGCGGGATGGGGTGAACCAAATTGAAGGGGGTCATAACTGCTTGGTGTCGGTGGGATTGAACCTCGTGGAGGGTTCCTACATACCCTACCTTGGCAAGGATCATGTTCCGCGTAGTTCAGGATGGTGGATACAGTTTAAATTCATGAGGGATGAGGGATAACCAACGTGAAGGTGGACCTGGGGTCTAATGGTTATTGGGCTTGAACCTTGGGGAGGCATCCTATGTACCCTGCCTTGGCAAGGATCAAAATCCACATAGTTCAGGTGGTGTGGGGCTTATACTCTAGGCTACCCTGGGTTTTGGTGAACTGACATGAAGGATGACCAAGGGTCCAATGGTTGTTGATCTTGATCCCCAAGGAGGCTTCCTACCTACCCTACCTTGGCAGGGATCAAAGTCCACATAGTTCAGGTGGGGGGCATTTATGACTTATGATCTGAGGCATCACAAGGTGTCGGGGAACTGACGTGAGGGAGTATCAGGATGACTAGGTGGTGGGATTGAACTCATGGAGGCTTCCTACATACCCTTACTTGGTAAGGATCAAAGTCCTTGTAGTTCGGATGGAGAATTTGGGGATTACGCTCTGAGGTGGCCCAAGGTGTTGGTGAACTGACGTGAAGGGTTTTCGGGATGACTTGGTGGTGGGCTTGAACCTCGTGAAGGCTTTCAACATACCCATCCTTGGAAAGGATCAAATTCCATGTAGTTTAGGATGGGCATTTGGGGCTTACACTCTGAGGTGGCCCAAGGTGTTGGTGAACCGATGTGAAGGCATGTCGGGATGACTGGGTGGTGGGATTGAACCTCATGGAGGCTTCCTACATACACTTCCTTGGAAAGGATAAAAGTACACGTAGTTCAAGAGGGGAATTTGGGGCTTACACTTTGAGGAGGCCCAAGGAAGATGTCATGGTTGGTGCTCACTCTAAGCCTAAGTGAGTCATGCTTGGTGTGAGAAACAGGAGATAGCAGAGACCTGACGATCATGTCGTGAAAGGTGCATCCGTGGGAAGTGAAGTGGGGATTACATGTGGTTAGGGGACCAAAGAGTACGTAGGGGCTTATGCGTGGTTGGCATCCCAAAGAGTCGAAACTAAATCCAGGATGGAGGCCCGATGGCGACAAAGCGCAGTGGAAGAGGGACTTGGGACTGAAGACAAGATAAGCACCATTCCCTACCACACCCTTCCCTGGCCCAGGGGACCGAAGATGAAAGGACGAGTCGGGATGCTACCTCCTACAAGAAAGCTAAGGGATTACAGCAGGATGGTCACCCTTCCCCCACGGACAAACGCCACTCCCCTAAAAAGGATATCATCCCCTGTGGAGACCAGCAGGTGTGGATAATTTCCAAGGTGGGGGTACCCCACGTGTGAGGCACGAGGCGAGGTTATATATTAATGTCATGTGGTGAGGAAGTGGGTGCTTGGCAGTTTAACCTCATGTAGCATGGATGAGGTGGGTTTTCTCCACACCCCTAGGTCTTACATAACTAGTACCCTCTTCTCCTTGGTGCAAAGAGGGTATATGAAAAGCCGTGGTGAGGGGATGTCGTGGAGCGAACCATCGAGGGGCCCACTTTATCATGGATATGTGAATAAGCAATATCCATTAGCCTGCCTTTACGAAGAAGCATGAGGCGAAGCAACACAATGGGCAGTATCATCCAAGGGACTTTGAAATCACATCGTGCAGAATAGTAGTGTCGCACGAGAAAAGGAATTTCCATGTAGAGGGGTTCATAGGTAGGGGCCTTGTGAAGCTCTATTTCTCCATGTGGTAAAGGGAACATGAGAAGGGCGTGCTTCGTGATTTTGGTTGCCTTAGCCTAATCATAGGTAAGAGGGGCATATGGGAGGTGCTTCGTGAAGTGGAAAGGCATTCACAGAGCAGTGCCTCACGGAGCAAAGGTGCCTCATGAAGTAAGGTGTCACGAAAAAATGTGCTTCATGATGTAAAGTGACCCTTCCATAACATGTGGATCATGTGTAAATGATGGGTGTTTCATGGAGCATAAACACTCTGCGATGATCTAGGCCCCCTTGGGGATCCCCTTCCTTCGTGAAGGCCCTTAGGCATCATGAAAGGTATCCCTCTCAGAATAGGGGATCAAAACGAGACAAAGGGGAGGCACATTGTGGAGCATAAGTACCTTGCACAGCTCAAGGTCAGTATATCTGAAGGATACTTCATGATTCGGGAGCTGGGAAGTGAAATGGTCGGATTGTCTGTCCTTTGGGCTTAGGGGGAGTCTGGTATTTATAGGTAAGAGGCACCATGAAGTGGAGCTTACACGGTGCGAAGAGGGACTTGGTTGCTTCACGGAGGGCTTGCAAACATCAAGTGTGTTTGCGGAGCATCCCTCATCTGTGCTTCATGGCGGGATCATGAATGTCAAATACTTTCATGGAGCATCCCACCTATTTGCTTTTCAGTGGGCTCAAGAATGTCAAATGCATTCACGGAGTGTATCTCCTCCTTGCTTCATGGAGGGCTCTCGAACGTCAACTGCATTTGTGGAGCATCCTGCCTCATTACTTAATGGTGAGCTCGCGATTGTCAAATACATTCATGGAGCATCCCTTCTCTTTTCTTCGCAGCAGTCGTGGTGCTGGGGGGACTCTGTGAAATGGATTCCTGAGTCAATCAATGGTGCCTTAGTTTTGGATACTTCTATGTCCTGAATTTTGGGACCAACAAATATGTATTTATATTAATAATTAAAAAATTATAAATTAAATTATAGATAAATATATATTAATTTAATAATTATTTTAAAAAATATATTTTTACTTGTTATTAAAATTAAAATTATATTATATATATTCATTATAATTTTATAATTAAAAATAATTTACTAACATTAGGTCTTTATCAGTGCCTTTTGTGCACCGATAAAGATAACACATTATCAGTACTAAAAAATCACTGATAAAGCATGTAATTATTAGTGCTATGTTTTTAGAACTAATGAAGATGTGTTTTTATGTTCTTTTTCATCACTGATAAAGGGTTGGCTTTATCTACACTAAAAAACTACTGATAAAGGCCCTTTTTATCAGCACATTATATTTTAGCACTCATAAAATCCATTTATATTTTTATTAGTGGAACCCTATCAGAATCATGTCGCCCCTCATGCCTCAAGAATTAATGAAACCAGAGCTCTTCCTCCACCTCCACTGCCCCGCCGCTGCCTTCATTGTAGCCGCCTCTACCACCCTTTCTACTTTCTGTGCTTCCCCCTCCATCACATCCCCTTCCCCCAACTCCTCTGTCACTACCTCCACTCCCCCTTCCTCCACCTCTAATTCCCCCACCATCGCGTACGCCGCCGCTGCACATGCTACCAGACCATAATTTTTTCACCAAACATCCAAATCTATGGTATTATCTTGTTTGCGCCTATTTTTTCACTAATTACTGTTATTCTTGTTTTAGTATCTCTTGATGAATCAAACTCCCATCCTTTGGCTGAGTTTTACTACTTCTCTTGTCTTAATTTTCTTGGTTATCTAGCTTTTTATCTAGTGGAATCGGTGGATATTAATTCATTAGGATTCCCTTTCATCCTTTTATTTCCATTCCATGTGGAGGTAACCAAATTAGTTGACTATGTATAAGTAGTGACAGATCAGGGGAGTTTCAAAGAGATTCTAGATTTTTAAAAAGATTATATTGAGTCTAAAAATTGAAGGATTAATACCCAAGAACCCGAAAAAAGATTAATGGAATTAGGTTAGAAGTATAACAGGAAATAGAAGCTCTCATATAAGAGATTTAACAGTAACATTTATATACAATTCCAATATTGAATTCAATTTTTTTCTAAAAATGATTTCTATTTTTGTTAATATTAATTAGATATGTTCTATTACAAAAATTAAACAAATATTGAATATTTATGCTTGTTTTTCTTCTATTTTTAAATTTTTCCTTTTTCTTGTGTTGTTAATCAGTTATTTTTAATTCTTCTATTATTTCATATATGGTATAATGGTTTTTTCTTTAAATGAACTGATTTATAACCACTTTCACACAAGTGATATGGAATTTCATGGTCTTATATGCATTGTATTTTGATTTAGGACTTAAAATATTATTTTGTGTTTATAAAGGAATATATTTAATTGGAAAATTAGATTTTATTTAGTGAGTTTCTTTTAAAACCAAATTTTTTAGGGAATGAAAAGTATTTTAAATGTTTTGATATTTTTTTAAATATGGTTTCTCTTATTTTTTTTCATTTTTACATGGAATTTTTGGTATTGAAATTAAAATGGACTACAAAGAAATGCATTAAATTTTGAAAAAATGTGTAAATATTTCCTTGAAAAATAGAATTTATTTAATTTGAAATGTTTTAGATGTGGTTTTTTAATTATGAATAAATTGAGAATTTTTTTGGAAGTTTTGGAAAGTATTTAACATGAAAATGTATATCATTTTTAATAATTTGGATTGATTTAAGAGAGTGAATATATATGAAAAATTATTTAAACCATCTTGGGATAGGGGTTTCATTTCAATGGAAATAAAAATTTTGAAAATGTTTCGTTGTGTTTTTTTCACAAGTGGATTATGTTTTTTGGGATCTGACCCCTTTGTGTGCATTTGGAATATATGAGTCAAATGTATTTTAAAAAATGAAGGAGATATATTCATGTTTCATGTTTTATTATTTCACCTCAATGATATTTCTTGATATGGGGTAGAAATTCCATTTTGAAGATATGACTTATGTAAAATCCTCTAATAAATTTAATGTATTTTTTATAGTGATTGGATCTTCCCATAATCTGAAAATATTGGTAGGGGAATGATATTATTCAACCTATAAATTATTGATTCATCATCTTTACATTTTTATGGTTACCAATATCCTCATGAGGTTATAGAATGGTTTGTACATATTTAGAAATTTAGGAAGTTGGAGACCCATTAATGGTTTAAGGTGATTATTTTTTTTGGTGGTTTCCTTCATGAGAATAGAGTGGTTTGGGTTTTTTAATTGATTTCAATTATAGTGAGTTATTGGTAAAAATAAATTTTATTTTACTACAATATCCTCCATTTTCCTGCATGAAAATAAAATCTCACAAAATTTGATATAATAGTATCAAATAAAGTATACTTTTTATTCATTTATTTTGATATATATATATATGTGTGTATCATGAATTATGTGTATCTCTATAAAATTTTCAAATCATTCACATACAAATGATTAACCCTTATTTTACACAAAAAATGGGCGTTGTTATTTTTTAACACTATTAAATAATTTATATAATCTAAAGAAAGTCATAAATAAATAATACTAAACAATTTTTATTTTATTAATGATCCTTGAAAAATAGTAAACTAATTGTATTTGAATACAAAACTGTCAATTATCTTTCTAGAAAACTAATTTGAAATTATTTGGAGAGATTTCAATCAAACATCATTTCTGTATTTATTTGGTTAAGTATTAATATTACTGAATCAAATAATATGGATATGAATAAAGAATGGGTGGATTCCAATCATATGACCAAATATTATGAATATGGTGTAAAATATTTCACTATGTTTGTAAAAGATTATGCCTATAATCCATCTAAAATATATTTCCATGATTATGTTATTGTTATTAAAGACTAATTAATCCATAGGATTTGGAAGAACACGTGATCTATCAAATAGTATATCAAAGTTATAAATGTTGGAATTAACATGGGGAAAAAGTCAATATATCTAGTCGATGGGATAACATTGCATTTTATGGATCATCTGATATGATTATAGGCATGGATACTAGAGAAGACCGTATAAAGGATGTGATTATAGATGTGAATGATGTTGAATATCATATTGAATAAAATTACAAGGATAGTATAAGATGATCTTTGTGATTACCCAAAATTGTTTGAGAAGCTAAATAGTTATGCAAATATGGAATTATATGCTAGTTTCACTAAATATACAACAATGTTAGAAAAAAATGAAGCATTATAATTTGAATGTAGTCAATGGATGGAGTGAAGCTAGTTTTATAGAACTACTTTCTCTCTTGAAAAATATGATCCCAAGAAACAATGATCTCCATAGTATAACATATGATGCTAAACAATATATATTATGATGGGTATGATCTCAAAAAGAATACATGCCGACAAAATGATTGTATATTATTTTACAAGGACCAAAATGAACTTAGAGATGCTCAATGTGTGGAGATTCTTGATTCAATAAAGATGAATCGTGTCCAAAAAAAGTGGTATGGTAATTTCTACTCACGGCAATGTTTAGGTGCCTTTATGGAAGTGATGAGACAGTTTGGAAATTGAAGTGGTGCTTAGATACAATAAATAAAGATGAGAAACTACATCACCTGATAGACTCTCCTAAGTGGAAGATAATTGATCTTGATATCCTATATTTGGAAAAGAGATGAGAAACCGTTGTCATTAATTATCTACAGATGGAGTGATTTTTTTTATATTCAAAGAATTACTCACAGTCCATGGTGGTTATGTTGATAAATTATTAATTTCCATTGTGGTTATACATGAAATGAAAATACATCATGTAATATTTTCTTATATCTGGACCAAAACATCCAGGTAATGATATTCATCTTTATTTGGATCCATTGATCGAGGATTAGAAATTATTATGGGATTTAGGTGTTAAGTTGAATGATTATTACAAAAAATGAATATTTCTTGTTGAGATCCATTTTTATGGGATGATAAATGACATTCCAACTTATAGAAATTTTTCAGGATATAACATTAATGTATCTCAAAGGTGTCTCTTTTGTGAACAAGGTATACATTCAATTAGGTTGAAAGATTCATCAAAGACCGTTCTTCTATAACATTGAAGATTTCTACCCCAATGACATAATTACCAATATTAAACTACAACATTCAATGGATGTTTAGAATAATTTAAAACACCATCTCCACTAATAGTTGACCCAATGTTTGAGGAAGTAAAATATTTGGACATTTCTTTTGGTATACCATTTTTTGAAAAAAATTACAAAAAACTATTGAAAAACGAGAATAGTTTTTTTGAATTACCATACTGGAATTGTCTGTACATCAAAATTTCTTGATGTTACTCACACAGAGACCTTGTTTTCCTTGTAAGACATTGAAATATTTATAAATATATTTTTATATCTAAGAGTTAGGAGGATGTGTGATTTAAAGGCCTGGTGTGCCCAAAATTTATTTTATAAAAATATTAAATATATCTTATATTTAACATGCATAGTTAGTTAAATAAATAAGGATAAATCTCAAACGGCTCATTAAATAAAAAAATATGAGACCATAATTGATTTTAGAACATGGTCTTAACCACAGAATTACATAAAATTAGTTTAAATGGGATGTTCATACCCCTATCTCCATGTTATCATGTTTAGGTGGGATAATTAATTAAATAAATAAGAAATTAATTTAATAAAGATAATTTAACCTCAAATATGTTTATAAATTCATTTTTATTTATTTGTTTCCAAGGATGGATAATAGTTCACATTCATCGGTGAAGTTATCCTTCCATCATCATTTGAATAATCATATAGATTAATGATGAATCCTTGGATCAGTACAAATAGAAGCAAGATAAATGCATAAAATCCTCTTAAATTCATTGGAGAATGTGTTCTTTACCAATGATTATTCCAAAATAGATGTAGGATTAGGTATATATTGGTTTTCTCCCTTAAAATTAAACGATTGTGTATATCATTATTCTTCCTTTTATCTATGACATTCACACACTTCAGATGTTCCCAAATATTAGAGTTTAATTTATTTTTATTTGGTTTTTCTAGCCATGGATCACATTCTTGAACTTTGGTGAATAACACTTGCCCAAAAATTTCATAAACCATTTTTATTATGATTTCCTCCAAAAATTATTATATTTATTCATTGATGGAATCCCTTTAGTTCCTGGTTCGATATTTTCCAGGTGACTCGATCTCAATTGGGTACCCAGATTCATGGTGGATCAATAAATCTACAATGATTTTATTGGGAGAGTATAGATTTGTAATCATTGCAATGGAAGGATTTTAAATAGGATGATTTGGGGTTGGATCATCAATTGTTGAATCATTGGATGTGTTTAGAATGCTTGATGAAACTCTCACCAGTGATCAAAGTAGATTCACAGAGAGAAACAGACGGGATCTGAAATCTATGGCTAGATCCACGACTTTTAAGTAGAATCAAGGAATAATACAAGGAATTTGGATCAGATTCATAGAGATTCATTTAATATAGAGTTTTTGTGAAAAGACCCATAATTTCTATGTAATTTTTTTAAATATATGGAAATTTTACAAGTTCGCAAAAATTGACGGCACGTGATTCCGAGGACAAGAGTGCCCAGAATAAATTTCTAAACATTATTTTGGGTGTGTTCAGTAAACGTGCAAGAAAGATTTTCTATCCTTTGAACTGGTGCTATAATTTAAATCTGGGGGCACCGTTGAACTCGCAAAGATGATATTCTCTTATGGAGACTGACACCTCAACTGCATTAGGTCGAGGGTGGAAGTTAGTTTTTCAATTATTTGTGAAAGAATAAAATAAAATAAAATGGTGTAATATTTTATTTCTATTTTTCTTTTGAAACTCCCATGTGGACGTTTCACAGGTGGGGACCACCTGAACTAAAACCTACTATGAGAGGTTATGTAAGTGGGGACCACCGAGCCTAAACCTCCCATTAGAGGTTATGGTGGTGGGGACCACCCCAGGCTAAAACCCCCTTGAACTCCCTCTTAAGTATGGGGAACCCTCTTAAACATCCCACGCTTTAATGGTGCCACCCACATTGATTTATTATGCCAAACATAATGTAATTAATTAAGCCAATTTGTAATTAAACAACATATTATTTTATACTGGCTACCTTTTGAATTTGGTGGGTTGGGAGAAAATAATCGTTGGCAAAGGTGGGAGCTTGGGAGAACTTGAAGAAACACATCCTCTAATGAAGAACACCAAGGAAGAACTCTTATCCTTCGACGAACCATTATCCAAACTATGTCGAAGGATCTCTAATGATGAATGAACCAACGATCGAGGAAACACCGTCCCCACTGACTTTGTATTTTCCTCTCCTCACCGATGTTGTTGAAGGAGACTTATTACTAGATCAACAAACACCGAACCGTCTCAACCACAGACAACATTTAACCGAACCATCAAGGTAGGGGTTTAGTTGTGTATGATATATATTCCCATGTTCTTCCCTTCTAAAACAAAGAACGCATATCAACTCTCTAGCTAGTTGATCCATAGATGATTTATTTATTGAGATTGGGAATAATCATTGCAGGAGGTTAGGGTTTGACATTCTTCATTAAATTTTTTGTTGAGCCATTTGCAACCACCCTAACATAGAGAGTGCAGGCCAAACAAACATGGCATGTCCTATCTGCAAATCTTGTGGATCTTTTGTGTGATCTTTGCAATGGTGACGGTGATCGGTGCTGGCAATTGGCACTGGTGGAACTCAAGAACTGCGAAAAAGATGACGAACGAAGGGCAGCTTGTCAAGCCGACCCCCACCAAAGGAACGACACCCCGCCACATGCAGCCTCTGCCGCCCCGCAGCACACCCGGACGCGACCTTCACTGTTCACGGCCCCGCCACCCGCGGCCTCCGCCATTCGTGAACACCACCTCCCATAGTCTCTGCCACCCCACGACCACCGCACGGCCCCAAGGACTCGCCATGCCACCCCGCGACCACCATGAATCCCCGCAACCACCATGTCGCCCCGCGGCCTCACTGACCTGCGGCCTCCTGGGGGGCCCTGTGGCCTCACTAACACACAGCCCGTCACGCTGCCCCACGACCTCACTGCCCGCGGCATGACGCGCCACCCCGTGGCGTCACGGACTCGCGGCCTACCGCACCACCCCATGGCCTTGCCATATGTGGCCCGTCGAGTTTCCCCACGACCTTGCTGCACCACCCCAAAGCCTTCCACGCCACCCCATGTCCTCGTGGCCCTCCGCATCCCTCTACAGCCTCGCGACCCTCTGTGGGCCTTGCGGCCTACTGAACTCCCCAGCGTTGCCAGGCCAGACCTAGTGGGTCAGGTCAGGTCGACCTGAACCGGGTCAGCCCATGTCGGGTCGGTCTGACTAGGTCAGACCAGACCCTGGACCATATCGACCCATTTGCAATGTTTTGGCCATAACTTTTTCACCAAACATATATTTGATGAACTATCTGCATTGTCGGAAACCTTGGAGCGAGACGGTCCCTTTGGTATACCCCCATTGGATTTTTGGATTATTTTGGGTAATGATTAGGTTGGATAAAGAACAAATCCAACCGAGCCTCTCTGATTAAAATCCTAATAACTCACAGACCGGGTGTCTGATTGACGCGCCATCTATTGATTTGATACCTCTATGAAGCGAAGGTCCATTAAGATACATATTTATGGGAATTCATGGAAGTTGGATTATCAAATAGTGGCTTGAGGGTACAACTCTCCCGGAGATGAGAAAGCCTAGTGTGGGAACCCAATAGCTAGTTGTGATGTGAAGAATGAATAACGATCATGTGTGGGTCAGCACCGAGCAATCCTTTGTGGGTCAGCACTGATCGATCCTATGTGTGTCATCACCTAACAATACTTTGTGGGTTAGCACAGAATGATCTTGTGTGGGTCAGCACCGAGCGATCCTCTATGGGTTGGCCTCGAGCAATCCTGTGCAGGTCAGTAGTAGTGCCTCTTAAATAGAGTAAAATGATTTAGTAGTTACATATAATCATCTCTACCAATGTAACTTTGTTATTCCTAGTGTGAGATGAGTATGTACCTATGTGGTACTTTTCATTGTGGTAATACCTTGGTGGTATTCTTCTATGTGGCGTAACTGTGTGGTACTTGCCTTCATGGTATTTCTTCCTTGGTGGAATAGTTAAGATTTGGGCTAATGAGTTGGGCCATGTGTTTCCTCATGATTGAGATGAGTTTACATGATAACTTAGGTATATATATGGGAATATACCTAATTAGGGTTTTCAATTGTTATTATGTTTTGTGGTTTATCCATTGTGGGTTTTGATAAACCTATGAGGGTCTCGGGGTCCCTACTGAGTATCGTTTTACTCACCCCTACACGGGCTACGTCCGCACCTTGTTGTGTTGGTTGCAGATGATGGACAACGCTAACTGAGGATGAGGGTACCAGGATTAGAGGTAGTTCAGAGGTGGACCTTACATGAGGCATACCATAGAGATGGCCATTCGAGAGCTGTACCTAAGCTTCAGGTAGGATCCTTAGTGGGTGATCCCTAGAGCTGTTCCAGTTTACTTGTACTTTTAGTTTCTTGTACGTTCCAGTTGGGCTTGTATTCTAGCTCCTTTTACTTACTGTACTCACTCTGTTTACTATTCAGTTTACTTGACTTCATATCTTGTTGTGTTCTTGGTGGTGTGTGTCACAAGATATAAATGCAATGTCTTCCCAGTTTTAGGGAATACGCCTTCGACGATAGTCCCCAACCCCTGGCCTATGGAAGGCGGGCTTGGGGTAGCCTCGGTACTGGCCCCGGGGGATGAGTCATGACAAATTAGTATCAGAGGAGTTAGTTCTACCGTAGAACATAAGACTAAGAACTTTTTAATGGAAATAGTGTTAAGTGTAGTGAGTGTGGTTATCAGTTTAGGGAATATGGTGTTGGTGCGGTTGCCGACATATCAATACACCATGACCCTGACTTCTGATTTCTGACTCAGTGCATGAAAACTATGATTTTGTGTGAGTTTTGATGAGTTTTATTCATGATATTTTTGAGTCAGCTCACCAGGTATAACTTATTGACTGTGGCACACCTGTTTCTTTTTAGGATTCCTCCACACAGATAGCTAGCTAGGGTTCTGAGAGTAGTACGCACTGACAGCCCACCAAGCGATGAGGCCTCGGTGCAAGACTCTCATCCAGAAGAGGCACAAGTGGATTCACCAGTGGTACCATTACCCATTGGTCCACTGATGCCACCATCCCTAGCAGTAGAGGGCGCATGCCTCTTTAGAGAATGGCATGACTTCTAGCACGAGAGACTACCCTGGTTCAGGGGGGGAGACAGACCCACATGGAGATGAGGATTGGATGGAGGCTGTGGTGAGAGTTTTCTAACTGGTAGGGACAACAGATGACCACATGGTGATCCTTGACTCCAACCTTCAATAAGAAGAAGCAGGAAAATAGTAGAGCATGATTCACTAGTTTCACGATGAGGAGATGCTTCTATTGGAAGACTTGGAGAGCCTGTTCTGGACATAGTTTGTCCCAGCGACTCTTCGCACAGTGCAAAAACAAGAGCTACTTCATCTGCAACAGGGTAGAATGACTATGGCTCAGTACTCATAGAGGTTTGCTGACCTCTCACACTACTCTACAGATATTGTAAAATACCCATTTTTTAGGGTCCAGACCTTCAAGAAGGGGATCAGGAGATATATTAGGGATTCAATGAATTTTCTTAGAATCCCGACATAGTCAGGGGAGTTAGAGAGAGCCATTATAGTGGAGAATTTCCTTGCTAAGCAGTCACCAGCAGTGTGACCCACCACCAGTCGTCACGTAGCGGAGTCTTCAACAGCTGGCAGTAGACAAATGTCTCAGAGGTCCAAGAGGACTAGACCTACAGGTGGATGATCGCATGACTCAGGGTCAGTTGTGCGGGGCACCCAAGGAAAATACAGTCATGCCAGGAGCGGGCAGTGTTATGCATGCGGTGGGAAAGGTCACGTGGCTCGTGACTGTCTGACCTGCAGTACGGATGATCAGACGACGGTATAAGGACTACCTAGGCAGTGACAGAGGATCGACCAAGGAGGTTCGCAGGGAGCAGGAGGACGTGGTAGAGGGGCTGGCTGTGCAGCTGGTGGTGGGTGGCGATTTGACATGTTACCACCCCCACCACTAGGTGGTCCACCCCGACCATAGAGAGCATGCAGATAGGGGTGAGCTCAGCTCCAGGTAGCTGAGGCCTACGATAACAGTGCTTCAGAGATGATATGAGGTACGATCTATGTCTACTACTCCTTAGTTGTATTACTTATAGAAACAGGTTACAGTCATTCTATTATTACCGTTTCCCTTTTTCAGAGCTTAGAGTTTTCTATGGAGATGTTGGCTCGATCCTTACACCTAGAGACTCCTATGGAAGCAGATTCAAAGATTACACATGGGTGTGGCAATGTGAGCTTACTGTTGGAGGCAAGAGCTTTGGCTGGGATCTCTTAGTAGCATCATCGAGTCCTTACGACGTCATCTTGGGTATGTACTGGTTATTTATAGTCCAAGTTCAGATTGACTGTATTAGGTGCAAAGTGTAGTGTGTCTGCATGGATGGGACCAGATTTAGCTTTACCGGTGAGAAGGGAGCCTTTTCAGTGCTGGATAGACTTACCCGGAAGAGGGTGAAGATGATCTCTCATTAGTTGGCTAGCCTTACCCTCAGAGTGGTTTATATGGGGAGTCCTAGTTATCCTATAGTGGTGGACCAGTACATGGATGTCTTCCATGATGATGTTCTGGCTCTACCTCCATGCGGAGAGGTGGACTTTTACTTTTATTTTTACCCTAGGATGACACCGATATCTACAGTAGTGTATCAGATGGCTCCCACAGAGCTTCGTGAGCTGCAGGTATAGTTGGAGGACTTACAGGGGAAGGGGTTCATTTGACCCAGTGTATCTCCTGGGAAGCCTCGATCTTGTTTGCTAAGAAGATGGATGGGAGCTGGAGACTGTGTGTCGACTATCGGTACCTGAACCAGGTGATTGTGATGAACAAGTACCCTCTTCCGAATATTGACGACCAATTTGATTAGATGAAGGGTGCATGATTGTTCTTGAAGGTAGACCTCAGATCATGCTATCACCAGATCAGAGTACGGGACAAGGATATGTAGAATGCGACTTTCAGGTTTCTGTACGGCCATTACAAGTTCTTGGTTATGCCACTTGGAATAACCAATGCTTCAGTAGTGTTCATGGGACTTATGAATAGGATCTTTCAGCCATACCTTGATCTCTTTGTAGTAGTCTTCATCGATGACATTCTGATCTACTCAAATAATGAGGAGGATCATGCTTATCATTTGCGAGTAGTACTAGACACACTCCGATAGTACTAGCTTTATGGTAAACTCTCAAAGTGCTAGTTCTAGATCCGAGAGGTTCACTTTCTGGGACATGTCATATTAGAGGCTAGATTTGTAGTGGATACAGCGAATATTGAGGTGGTAATTTCTTGGGATACACCTAGGAGTGTGATGGAGGTACGATGTTTCTTGGGTTTGGATGGATACAACTGGAGGTTTGTGCCAGAATTATCCAGAGTTGAAGCACCTCTATCATTGATGAAGAAGAAGGGGAAACCCATCATGTGGTCGGAGAGATGCCTGCAGAGTTTTCAAGAGCTGAGGTAGAGGCTGACTAGTGCCCCCATCTTGAGGCTTCCAGAGGATGGTGTAGGGTATGTAGTCTATTGCGAAGCATCAGGGACCGGGCTCGGATGCATCCTGATGCAGGAGCGATCAGTGATCACATATGGTTCTCGACAGCTGACACAACTTGAGCAGAATTGTGCTACCCATAACCTAGAGTTAGCAGCAGTGGTCTTCTCCTTGAAGATGTGGTGACATTATTTGATGGGTGAACATTTTACAGTGTACTCTGATCACAAGAGTCTCATGTATATCTTCTCTCAGAAGGGCCTGAACCTGAGACAGTGATGTTGGCTTGAGTTTCTCCAGTATTATGACTTCTATATAGTCTATATTCCTTCTAAGGGGAAAGTTTTAGAAGATTCACTCAGCAAGAGGTCAGGTATACAACTACTAGGTGAGGTGACGGAGTAGCTAGCCGCTATAAAGATATCCTTTGTGGATCGAGATGGAGAATATTTTCTTCAGTCTCTTATAGTCATTCCCCAACTTCTTCAGTGAGTCATGGAGGAAAAGCATGGGGATTCGGAATTCAAGGATCTACATCCTCAAATATCCATAGGGCGGGATCCTGATGGATTTTTTGATGGTTGAGAGCACATCATCTTATTTAGAGGACATACCATGGTACCAGTGTAACTTCATGAGAAAGTGTTGAGGGAGTTCCACACATCCCCTCTAGAAGTACATCCAGGAGTGGTGAAGATATACTAGGATCTCCAATGTTGTCACTGGTGGCTGGGAATGAAGAAAGCAGTTGCATAGTTTTTCTCATGGCGCCTCACTTGTCAGTAGGTGAAGGTAGAGCATCAGGTACCAGTAGGCTTGGTTCAGTCTTTAGACATCCTAGAGTGGAAGTGGGATGTGATATCCATGGACTTCATGACAGGACTTCCATGTACATCCAAATGTCAAGAATATATATTGGTGATCATCGACTAACTCACCAAGTCATCCCACTTCCTTCCGATCAGAGAGCAGGGTTCAGAAGAGAACTTGGGACACCTCTATGTGTAGGAGATTGTGTGGCTACATTGAGTACTACTGATGATTGTCTCCGATCGTGAAGAAAAATTTACTTCTTGGATATAGAAGGGGTTGTAGGAGGCTTTCGAGATGCATCTCCATTTGAGCACCGCCTTCCATCCTCATACGGATGGCCATATTGAGCGGAGCATACAGACCCTCGAGGACATGATGTATGCTTGTGTCCTCGACTTCGGTCATAGCTGGGAGGATCACTTAACTTCGGTGGAGTTTTCATACAAAAACATCTATCACTCCACCATTGGTATGACACCATTTGAGGCATTGTACGGGCAACCGTGCAGGTCACCTTTATGTAGAACTGGCCCAGGGGAGTCAGCACTAGTGGCAGTAGAGATGGTACAGACTAACAAAGAGAAGGTGTAGATCATCTAGGAGTGGATGAAGACTACATAGATCAAGAAAAAGTCATATTCTGAAAGGATACAGAGACCTCTGGAGTTGGAGGATGGTGACCACCTCTTTCTACGGGTCTCTCCTCAACGAGGTTTACAGAGATTTGGCTGAGGCCCAAGATATCTCTGACGCTCATCGGACCCTTTCAGGTCCTCAGTAGAGTTGGTGAGGTGGATTACCACTTAACTCTTCCACCTCAGTTGCACCAGATGCATTACATCTTCCATGTATCCCAGATGAGGAGATACATCCACGACCCTTCCCACGTCATCGTCCAAGGATAGTTAGACGTCGACGATGGGGAGATTTTTACAGAAGTTCTAGTGAAGATTGAGGATCCACAAGAGAGAGTCCTTTGTGGGTGGTCGATACCTCTGGTTCGAATTCATTGGTAGCATGGGAAAGCACATGGGAGTGGGAGGTACTTATTCATTCTATGTACCCCACTTGTTTTCAAAGTTTTGTGTTAAGGATTACAGGGATGTAAATCCATGAGTTGGGAGAATTTAAACACCCAGAATTTACAAGTAATTTTTTTTAAATATATGAGAATTTTATGAGTTCGCAGAAATTGACGGCCCATGATTCTGAGGTTCAGAGTGCCCAGAATGAATTTCTGAACATTATTTCAGGTTCGTTTCATAAACGTGCGAGCAGAATTTTATAACTTTTGAACCGATGCTCGGAATTGAAATATGAGGCCACCATTTAACTCTCGACATTGATATTATCTTAAGGAGACCTTCACATTGTCCAACTTTGGGTGAGGGTGGAAGTTATTTTTTCAATTATTCGTGAAATAATAAAATAAAATGAAATGGTGTAACATTTTATTTCTATTTTTCTTTTGAAACTCCAATGTGGATGTCTCAGAGGTGGGGACCACCTAAAATAAAACCTCCCATGAGAGTATATGGAGGTGGAGACCACTGAGCCTAAACCTCCCATGAGTGGTTATGGTGGTGGGGACCAACCGAGGATAAAACCACCTTGAAATCCTTCTTAAGTGCGGGGAAGCCTCTTAAACATCCCCCATTTTAATGGTGCCACCTCGTTTGATTTATTAGTCCAACCACAATGTAATTAATTAATCCAATTTGAAATTAAAAAACATATTCTTTTATATTGGATACCTATTCATTTTAGTGGGTTGGGGGAAAATAATTGTTGGAAATTGTGGGGGCTTGGGATAACTTGGAGTAACACATCCTCCAACGAAAAACGCCAACGAAGAACTCTTCTCCTTCAATGAACCTTTCTCCAAACTTCATCGAAGGATATCCAACGAAGAATGAACCAATGATATTAGAAATTCCATCGTCAATAATTTTGTCTTTTCCTCTCCTCACAGATGTTGTTGGAGGAGACTTGTTGTGGGATCGACAAACACCAAACCATCTCCACTGCTGAAAATCTTCAACCGAACCATCGAGGTAGGGGTTTAGTGGGGTACGATTATATATTCCCATGTTAATCCCTTCTAAAACAAATAACACAGATCAACTTTGTAACTACTTGATCCGCGGATGATTTCTTTTTCTGGTTTGGGAATAATCATTGCAGGCGGTTAGGGTTTGACATTCTTCATTCAAGTTCTTGTTGAGCTGCTGGCTACTTCCCTAATGTGGAGAGTGCGGGCCAAAAAAACATGTTTCGTCCTCTTTGAAAATCTTTTGGATATATTGTGTGATCTTTGTGATACTGATGGCTACCAGTGTCGGTGATTAGCACTGGTGAAACTTGAGAACCATGCTGACAGTGATGAATGAAGGGTGGATGGTCAAGCTGGCCGCCAATGAAGGCAGGACACCCTACTACCCGTTGCCTCGGCCGCCCCGTGATGTTGCTGCCTGCGGCCTCTGATATCCCCGACCATGCCTCTTGTAGCCTCTATTGTCCGCGATAACTACTGCCTGCGGTATCCGCCGTCCCGTGGCCACCATGTCGGCCACGCCCTCACTGCGCCACCCTGCGGCCTCACCGTGCCTCCCCTTATCCTCCGCACCGCCCCACAGCCACTGTGTCGCCCCCCGGCTGTCAGGCCGCCCCACGGTCTTGCCGACCCGTGGCCTGCCACGCCGCCTCGTGGCCTTACTGTTTGTGGTGTTCCACGCCTCCCCATGGAATCCTAGACCCACTGCCTGTTGTGCCACCCCATGGCCTCGTCGTGCCACCCCGTGGCCTCCCGCGCTGCCCCGCGGCCTCACAGCCCTCCGCGACCCTCTACGTCCTCATGACCTCGCAGCCACCTGCGACCTACCTAGCCACCTCGTGGACCTATTTGGCCCTCACGGCCTTCCAGACCTCCCAGCTCGGGCCGTGCTACCCAGCACAGACCGGGCCGGACCCAGTGGGTCAGGAAGCACTGCGGGCCGGACCAGACCTAGTGGGTCGGGCCGGGTCAACCCGAACCGGGTCGGTCCTACCAGGTCGGACTGGACCCGGGTCCACATCAACCCATTTATTCTCTTTTGGACATAACATTAGAACTAGAAGTCTGTTTGATGAACCTTCTTCAATGCCAGAAACCTTGGTGCGAGATGGTCCCTTTGGTATACCCCCACTAGAGTTTTGGATTGTGTTGGGTAATGGTCGGGTAGGATCGAGCACGAATCCATCTCGGCTCCTGGGACTAAAAGTCTAATAACTCACATTACAGACATCTCATTAATGCACCATCTGTTGAATTTAGACCCATATGACATGGTATCCTTTGAGATAATTATTGGGACTTCGTGGGAGTTGGAGAATTGACCAGTGGCTTGGGGAACAGACCATCCCTGAGACGAGAAAGCATAGTGCAGTATCCCAGTAGTTGGCTGTGACCTGATGAATGAATAGCGATCATGTGTGGGTCATCCCCGAGCGATCCTGTGTGGGACAACACCGAGAAATCTGGTGTGGGTCAGCACCTAGTGATACTGTGTGGGTCAGAAGTAAGAGATCCTGTGAGGGTCAACACCGAGCGATCATGTGTTTGTCAGCACCGAGTGATCCTATATGGGTTAGCAGCTGAGCCTCCTAAATAGAGTAAGATGATTCAGTAGTTACATCTAATCATCTCTACTAATGTACCTAAGTTATACCTTGTGTGATCTGAGTATATACATTTGTGGTACTTTCCTTTATGGTAATACCTTGGTGGTATTCTTCAATATGGTGTACCTATGTGTTACTTTCCTTCATGGTATTTCTTACTTTGTGGAAAAGTTGAGCATTGGGATAATGAGTTGGGCCATGTGTTTTCTCATTATTGACAAGGGTTTACTTGATAACTTAGGTATATGTATGTGGATATACCTATGTAGGGTTTTCAGTTGTTATAATGATTTGTGATTTATCCTTTGGGGATTTTGTGAGTCCTTTAAGCATCTCGGGGTCCCTACTGGGTATCGTTATACTCACCCCTATAAGGGTTATTCCCGCAACTTGTTGTGTTGGTTGTAGATGATAGACAACACTGACTAAGGATGAGGGTACCAAGACTGGTGGAAGCTCGAAGGTGGACCTTAGACGAGGCATACCACAGAGACACCTGTTTGAGAGAAGTACCTACCCTTAAGGTAGGATCCTTGGTGGGTAATCACATGAGTCGTTCCAGTTTACTTGAACTTCCAGTTTCATGTACATTCCAGTTGGGATTGTATTCTGTCACCTTTTACATACTGTACTCACTTTTTTTACTGTTTATTTTACTTAAGTTCGTATCTTGCTATGTGTTTGATTGTGTGTGTTACATTTTATAAAGGTAATGTCTTTCTAGTTTTAGGGAATATGCCTTTAGTGCTAGTCGCCGGCCCCTGGCCTATGGAAGGAGGGCTAGGGGTAGTCACGACCCAGGCCCTGGGGGATAGGTCGTGACATTTTGTTAAAATCTAGACTACACTCCATGTATAATGAAGAACACACGACATGTAACCTCCATTAGCAGTGGTGCTAGGTTTTTTTAAATATTAAGGAGGGCATGACATGTAGTCCCCATCACAAATAGTGTACCCCAATAATGGTTGTCTATTCCATGTGGCCGACCACACATACACGGTGTCCAGGTACATGGACATGGGGTTCGGTACAAAGACACATTCAAAAGACACAACCCAAGTTCAGGTTATCTGGACACTCCATATAGTCCACCTATAAGGCATGTACTGCTACAAGCATGTGAATACATGTAATAACTATAGAAATGACTTGGATATGAAGTGTGGACACACACCATGTGGTTCCCCTCACATGTCTTTTACTACATGAGTTCTTCTTGGTGAACATCAAATATTCACATCTCTTTCATTTTAACGCCAGTGTTGGCCTGTGAGTAGACTTACCTGATTATTATTTCATATAGAATGTGATCGTTCCCACAAAATATTCTTTTGTGTCTCGACCCCCTCCCCACAAGGTGTACCCCTCCTAGGACGGCAATGTGAGAAGGTAGATAATGACCCCCCGAGTCCCGCCTCCAGTAGGCCCCGGGATGGAAAATAACACCGAGGGTATATTAGACACAAAAATAGGAGCAATTACCCTTTAAGAGAACACATTCCAAAGAGAGAGATCAGACAGACACCAACCAAAACAAACTCAAATAGATATATAAAAGAATTCCTAAGTACAAATTTGAAATATCATGAAAAACCAAAACAACTAAAAGGGGAATACTAGAAAACCCAAAATAAAGTAAAAATAGCAACAACTACGATGCCCAAACAGCTCCTGCACCCCCAATCTTGTATAAACCAGCTTAATCTCCAACCTGATCTAAGTTACCTGAAAAATAGTTTATATAGACATAGGTTGAGTATAATAGTATACTCAGTAGGTTCCTCCCCAGATCCTATCATGCATGAGTAAAGAAAGCATGCTAAAGAACAGTTAACAACAAGTGAAACAAACTTGTCCCCTAAACAGGTATACTAAGTTCCCAGTCTCACCATGGATACTCATACTATGTATCACATACAAGAGTATATAATATAAGAAATAATTTCAAGGGAACCTCACTAGTACTTCCCCACTAGTTTTCTTCTTTTCCCCAATGTCGCACATTTAAATCAATTACTATCCAAATTAGGCTTGCCTGCAGACACCTAGGAGAAGCACCATAACATTCACCTCATGCAACAAAACCATGATGTCCACAAAATCAAAGCAACCAGGTATTTTAGAGAATCCACCATAGCTCACATAACATGTATCATACTACTTGAATTATACCTCAAGCCATTACATCCCACACACTGAGTAAGGATCCTCAATCCAACACAACCAATACATGTTTCACCTATAGTATTCCATAGGAAACTATATCCAAAATATATGTATGTGAATAACCCAAATCCATTAAAACCCTACACAAACATATATGCAGAAAAATAACCACTGTTCCTAATAGAAGAAGTAAATACCAAGAGAAAAGTGTGGGCCAAAGGGGGTAGTCAACCATCTATCATCCCACCGGAATGTTAGGTAAAACACCTTGAGGGATTAGAATCCCTGAGGTGTCAGTTTCCCTAATTTATGGGGTGGAGTAGCATATATAAACACAAAAAGTACACAATATAATATATATAACAACCACACTATGGGAATAACCTAGTCTTATACTCAACTACATATAACTTCCCTTGGATTCCTAGATGCCACTTCTAGGACTACATATCCAATAAGCACACAACCACTTAAGGAATATTATTAAATTACTTCATTCACTTTTTATTGGTTACACTTTATGTAAATTAAAATTTTAAACATTAATTAACCATTAACGACTTCCACATTATACTTCATTAGAATCATACCAATGGTTCACTATTCCTTTATAATTGCAACCTCAACATTTATTCCTAGTAAGCTCAAACCCTATGAGTTAACATCATTTATGGAATCCTTTTTGAAAAATATTACTTTCAAATATTCCCATAAATTATAAAAACAAATTCTAAGTTACTAAACACAAGGGGCTCAACACGGTTATTAGGTGAACTACCCGTGGAGTTTTTTCCACTTATAGAAAGAGTGTAGAGACATCCTCCCTCGGGAATAGAAACACATAAAACACATGGAATACCCCGCATGTCTTCTCCCATTTTGGAAGGAGGGTATGCAAACCGGCTTCCTTGTGAAGTTTGGAAAGTAAAGAAGACAAACAACCAACAATAAATAGCAAGCATCCAAACATTCATATCATACCAGATCCATCATCTCTAGTGTCCTCCCCAACACCCAAATGCATAAAATAATGCATCTCGCCACTATAGGAGTCAAATTTTGCAACAATAAATAGGACTCCCTACCACCTCATATCACAACATCCTTCTATCCTCACATCACAACATAAGCAGTAGTAAACCAAACATCATATCAACTGGACTCCTGTCCCTTAAACAAGAAAGCGGGTAACCAAGAACCCTACAAGGAATTATCTTTTATCAATCAACAAGTTCTTTAATACATCTTTAATTAACTGATAAATTATTCACAGGTTCAAATGATGAGCAACATAAACATTAATCTATCACAAATAGTTAAACATGCTTACTGTATCAATTTTGATTAGCATCAAATTTCAACAAAAACAATTGGATTAATTTTCATGCTTTTTTATCTTTATCAAAAATAAATATCAATTAATTATGGGTTTATGTTATTTACCAATTTCCATCAAGAAGAAAAATCTAAACAAAGAATTAATAGATATCACACTATCTAGAAAACTAAGAGGCAATAACATACAATCGATATTAATTTATTTATCCAGTTAAAATATTTAATATATCAAATATATTATGATCCATTGGTCTAAAACAAGCTAACTCTACATTTTCATGTAAAATAATAGAGAAACAACGAATCCCCTGCCTCAAACGGTACGTGACATTATTTATACGAGAACGAGCCACACAACTGGTTATGATCTCCTCCCCCCATGACAACTGTATCCACCTGAGGATGAAGAGACACCACCACACCAGTCAAAACCCAAGAAATGTCCATTTGGAACATGGAAATAACATTCCATAAAAGGGAAAGGAGAAATAGAAGGAGATGAATCCAAAAGAATGAAGATATATCATACCTTATATTGAATATTGATTTATACTACTTGGTTGCATAAAAAACATATGGGAACCAATCCAAAGAGAAAAGTTTGACCGAACACCTCATACAGGAAGGAATGAAACACTACTGGAAATTTAGGATATATCCATTGTTTTAAACCATGGATATAAACCCAAAAACCATGGATATAGGTTATAGCCATGGTTAAATAAACTGTGGCGGGTATTGGCATGGATATAGGACAAGTCCTATAGCAATAGTTTAAAATTGTGGCTAAAGCCTTATAGCCACGGTTTGAAACCATGGTAGAAGGTAAAACACAAACAGGCCTTATAGCCATGGTTAGAAACAGTGGCTATAGATTAATGTTCAATAAAAAAACACAGCATGCCTGCAGGACTACCTTCCACCCCCTGCCCCTACTAGTCCCCCTATATTCCACCCACCTTCTAGTCCCCCAGCCACCCTCACCCTACATGTATCCCCACCTATTTTCCATCCAGCTCTGCCCCCTGCCAGTACCCCTACCTGTTTTCACCAAGTTCCCCTTCCCCTGCCAGTCCCCCAACATGTTTTCCCCAGGTTCCCCACCCCCTATCATCCCCCTTGTCTGTCACCCCCCCTAGACACACCCCCACCCCCTCCCTTGCACAGACACCCCCACCCAGGACAGACACCCCCCTGAACAGACATGAAATCTTGAATACCCCCTCCCCTGGACATACCCCCCTGGACAGACAACCATGGACACCCCCCTGGACAGACAACCCCCAACCTGGACAGACACCCCCCACCCTGAACAGACACCCACCCTAGACAGACCCCCCCACCCTGGAAAGACAACCCCTAGACAGACAACCCTGGAAACCCCCCTCCCCTGGACAGACAGCCCGGGACAGACAACCCTGGACACCCTCTCCCCTGGGCAAACAACCCTGGACACCCCATCCCCTGGACAGACAACCCTGGACACCCCCGCCCCCCGTACAGACACCCCCCACCCTGACATACTCCCCCAACCCTGAACATACAACCCCGGAAACCCCCCTCCCCAGGACATACCCCCCTGGAAAGACACCCTGGACCCCCCGGACAGACATCCCCCTCCCCTAGACAGAACAACCCCCCTCCCTGAACAGATACCCCTGGACACCCCCCCGGACAGACACCCCCTGGACCCCCTCCCCTGGACAGACGCCCCACTGGAGACTCTCCCTCCCTTCTGTACATCCCCCAATCCCCTAGATAGACACCCCCTAGAACCCCCCCCCCCCCCCCCGGACACTCCCCTCACTGTTGGATAGTCACCCCCTATGATAGGAACCAGTTACCTGCACTGCTACTACTACAAAGGAGGATCCTGAGGCTGGGTGCTACTTCTTTTAGGCTGGGTGCTATAACCTAGGATTTAGGGGGAGTGGTTGTTAGTCAGGGGTAGTAATGTAAATACAATAAATGGTTGTTAGTTTGTCAGTTTGTTAGGTGGTTGTTACTTTGTTAGTTAGTTGTTGGGAGGAGGGGTTTTTTAGAAGCTTCCAGTCGAGTCTATAAATAAAAGAGTTGTGGGCTATTTGGGTTGGAATTGTTTTAGAGAGAAGAATTCTACGGTGCATAATTACGGGCTGTTGCCTTGGGCCTCGGAGATCAGTGCCTCTAAGGGATTTATTCTTCATTTCTTCTTCTATTTCTCTTATTTTCCTTCTTTGTTCTTTAATTCATGCTACTGTTAATTGAATCTACTACTGTTTTCTTTCTCTCTATAACTGATTCATATCAATTGGTGCTTTCATTGAGAGAAAATAAAGAGAGAGAAATGGGATGTAGAAAATGACATGAACATGATCAGAGAGGAAATGCAGCCAATGGAAATGCCACATTATAGTGGAAATCGGTATGCCACAGTTTTAAACGTTCTTGATCATTCTTGAACTTTGAAAACTGTTCGGGATGGTGACACCAGTTGCTTTGCTGGAATCCATGTTAGCTATACTCAAACAGATGCAGAAGGAGAATGCAGTGATGATGGAGTAGAATGTGGAGATGAGGAGGTAGAATGCGGCATTGATCAGGCAGAACAAATAGTTCAAAAATGTGTTCCCACAGTTCTTACCGCCAGGGACGTAGCCGTCCACCTTGACGTCATTTCTAGCTCCAGTTGAGTTTCCAGTTCACCAAACACATGTGGAACCATGTTCAGCAATGAGGAATCAGTACCGTGAGTTTCAAAATGTCCTTCAGCGGAACTCAAGAAGAGTTTGGCAAGTAGATGGAGAGCGGCTACCGAAGGAGACGCAGAGCAAGTTATCCAGGAAACAAATTCTCTCAAAGAATTTCTAGAGGTGATCAAGTTTTAAGAGAAGTGTCTTCACACGGTCAAGAAACTTCTAGATACGTCAGAATATCAGTTGTGCTGGCCTGCGGCTTCATTTGATAGCAAGGAGTGAAAAATTATTACGCAGGCACAAGCATGGGTTTTTCCTGAAAGAAACCAAGTAGAACTTTTATCTATAGTAGGATGTTTTAGACAGCTGCTGGCAATAGTTGCAGAGGTTGGTGGACAAATTGGCGAGCCACCCCATCCAAAGAAGGTTAACCATGAGAGGACTGCTGGTTCAAGAGAATCAAGGGATGAAGATTCTTATGATATAGTCACACTGCATGGTTGGAAATACTGCCAGAGGATTTCAACAGCTATTGTGCATGATGGCCGACTGTTGAGGCCACCACCAAAGCCACCTGATAAATCATCATGAGGAAAAAGTTGTTTTAAGGGGGCAGAATTGATCGGAACCCGTTACCTAGACTACTACTGCTACAAAGGAGGAGTCTGAGGCTAGGTGCTGCTACTGTTAGGCTGGGTGCTACTACCCAAGATTTAAGAAGAGTGGTTGTCAGTCAGGGGTAGTAATGTAAATACAATAAATGGTTGTTAGTTTGTTAGTTTTTTTTGGTGGCTGTTAGTTTGTTAGTTATTTGTTGGGAGGAGGGGTTGTTTATAAGATTCCATTAGAGTCTGTAAATAAGGGACTTGTTGGATATTTGGGTAGGAATTTTTTTGGAGAGAAGAATTCTGTTGTGTAGAATTATTGGCTACTGCCTTGGGCCTCGGAGATCAGCGCCTCTAGATTATTTCTTCTTCATTTTTTTCTTCCTTTATTATTATATTTCTCTTCTTTTATTTCATTGTTCTATAATTCTTGCAGATATTAATTGAAGTTACTACTATTTTTCTTTCTCTCTCTAATTGATTCCTATCAATTTTTTCTTTCATTGAGAGAAAATCAAGAGAGAGAAACGGGGTGCAATAGATGACATGGCCTTGATCGGAGAGGAAATAAAGTCAAAGGAAACACCATATTGCAGTGGAAATCGGCTTGTAGTAGTTTTAAAAGTTCTTGATCATTATTGAACTTTGAAAACTATTCGGGATGGTGAAACAAGTTTGTTTGATGAGCTCTATGTTAGCTGTACTCAAACATATGCATAAGAAGAATGCGGCGATGCTGGAGCAGAATGTGGAGATGAGGAGGCAGAATACGGTGTTGAGAAGGCAGAATAAAGAGCTTCAAAATGTGTTCTCATGGTTCTTACTGCCAGAGACGCAGCAGTCCACTTCAACGTCATTTCTAGCTCCAACTGAGTGTCCAGTTTTCCATCCTCATGTGGAACCGTGTGCGGCAATGAGGAATCAGTACCGTGAGTTTCAAAATGTCCTTCAGCGAAAATCAGGAAATGTTTTGAAAGTATATGGAGAGAGTCTTCCGAATGAGATGTAGAAGCAAGTTATCTAGGAAACAAATTCGGTCGAATAATTGTTAGAAGTGATCAAGTTGCAAGAGAAGTGTCTTCACGAAGTCAAGAAATTTCTAGATACGTCAGAATACCAGTTATACTGGCTTGAGGCTTCGTTTGACAACAAGGAGAGAAAAACGAGTACGCCAGCATAAGTATGGGTTTTTCCTGAAATAAAACAAGTAGAACGTTTATCTACAGTAGGGAGTTTCAGACAGCTACTGGCAATAGCTGTAGAGATTGGAGGCCGAATTCACAATCCACCTCATCTAAAGGAGGTTGACTGTGAGAGGACTGCTGGTTTGAGGTCATAAGGGATAACGATTCTTAATATATAGCCACACTACATGGTTGGAAACACTGATGGAGGATTGAAACAGCTATTGCACACGTTGGATGACTGTTGAGGCCACTGCGAAAGCCACCCGATAAATATCCTTGAGGACAAGGTGGTTTTAAGGGGGCATAATTGATAGGAACCTGTTACCTGGACTGCTACTGCTGCAATAGAGGATCCTGAGGCTGGGTGCTGCTATTGTTAGGTTGGGTGCTACTACCCAGGATTTAGGGGGAGTGGTTTTCAGTCAGGGGTAGTAATGTAAATACAATAAATGGTTGTTAGTTTATTAGTTTGTTAGGTGGTTGTTAGTTTGTTAGTTAGTTGTTGTGAGGTTGGGTTTTTTAGAAGCTTCCTATGGAGTCTATATATAAGGGAGTTGTGGGTTGTTTGGGTAGGAATTGTTTTAGAGAGAAGAATTCTGCTGTGCAGAATTATGGGTTGCTGCATTGGGCCACGAAGAGCAGTGCCTCTAAAGGATTTCTTCTTCCTTTCTTCTTCCTTCATTCTTCTATTTATCTTCTTTTCCTTCTTTGTTCTGTAACTCCTGCTGCTGTTAATTGAAGTTACTGCTGTTTTTCTTTCTCTCTCTAATTGATTCCTATCACCCTAGAATGCTAATACAGTTGTTCTTATAGATTTTTCATAGTGAAGTTATTTTTCCTCTCTGTGGACGTCAAGATTTTTCTCGAACCACGTAAATCCTTGTGTTATAGTTTCATTTCCCCCTTTTATTCTTCACCGAATCATTTATTTTCTATTTTTGTGACTCCTAACATTTCCATATCACTTACCTAACCTTTATCTCAATATTCTACTTGATTATTTCAAGGATATGAGTAGGGGAAGGGCCTTCATGTGTATACTTTGAGAGGCATTACATTTATAGGGGAAATGCATGGGTTGTGTCATTCGTTTGGGTACATTAAAGCATTTGGATTCAGTTATCCTTCATTTCATTATAGGCAGAATCCTATTATTCATAAAAATAAAAAATAAAAAATTGTATATAAAAAATTGTTCAAAAAAGTAAAAAAAGAAAAAAAAAGAAAAAAGTGAGAATAAGGAATACATTTTTCATTAGAAACATTTTCCTGACTCAAGACCGAATTGAAAATCAAGGGGTAAGGTGATATGATACCTTTGTAAGAGAGATAGGGTGAGGTAGTTTCTATTGAGAATTCATGAATAATTATGCATTGCAAAAGATTCAAAACCTCATATTCATGGAATTTTATTTCTAATTCATACCAACCAACCGATAATCAATATTACAACCTTGTAAAATCCTCATGATTTGTGCACCTCCTTTGTATATTTCATGTAGAAATGAGAATTTCATAAAACATATGAATTAACTTTCATGTTCATGAGATGAGACCATCTTTTCACATCATTTACATGTAAGATAAGAGGAAAATAATTGACATGAGATAGGTGGTGAAGTGCATGAATGGATAATTGAGGTTAATGAATTAGAGTGAGAGAATAATACAAGAGGGGAATTGATTTCATATATAAAATGTGATGGAAATTGATTTTGAAAAATGATTGGAGGTCCACATATTTTTTATTTTTTTTGGATTTTCATTGGGTATTAAGTTTTTCCTAGGACTAAAAAAATTATACATGGGGGGTGTGATCATACATGATTTTCATGTATATTTTAATTTGAATTGAAATTTCTTTACAATGTTTTCTTAACATTGTTTTGTATTTGTTTACAAGTTACTTTTGTTAAGAATTTTTTTGTAAAACAAGTGAGAAAGAAGGTGTTGAATGTTTGTTAAGAAAAGTCTGTTGTGATGTTGTGGAAGGAATTTTAGGAAGTTTTATCAAATTTCTTAAAAAACTTTCCTAAAAAGTCAGATGATGATAACTTTTTCCAAAAGTTCTTTACATCATGAAAATCTCATGAAACTATTGTTTTTGAGAAGAGGAAGTTTGAGTCATCAGATAATGTTTTTTCAGAAAGAGTATTTTGTGTTGAGTTTGAAAGTTGCATCACCTGGTAGAAATTCATCAGATGAAGAGTTCCTAAAAGGATATCACCAGACATACTTTTCCAATCAAACATTTTTGTGTGTTTCTGAATTTATTTTATATATCAATTTTTTTGTGTACATGAGATTTACTAGTTATAATGGGTGTTTCCAACATGAGAATAAAATCTAATCAAAGATAAAAACTCACCACTCTATCAACTAGAGGACCATGTGTAAAATTATCAGACATGATGATTTTTCTTCTATGCACAAGTCTCAACTTATACATAATGGAGCGAAACCTTCAAAGATTTTCACACCCGCCCTTACTAAAGGCTTATATCCTATTTTGAGATCTCTCTCTCACCCTTATTCACCATTTATAGAATAAGGAAAAAACGTGGTCAATTCGTAGTAGGTTGTCATCGTTTGACAAATCTTATCAGTAGGCCCTAAACTTTGGGTTTCTTTTGCATAGTTCTTGCTCATGGTTTGTGGCATACTAAAGTGGTATGTTACCAACTCCCCTTAACATGTTGAGCTCCAATAAACATTTTTTACTTTTAAACATAACTCACAATATTGTTATATGGGATTCACTTACATGCCCATCTTGTTCTTGATTCCATATCCATGTGGACATCAATTAATAATGTCTCATTATCCCTCATCATAGTGACAACATAATGATCAAAGTTGACTAGAATTTCATTTACATTGTATATTTAGACAATCCCATAAATATAATTCTCATTTTTGGAAGTGAGGGAATATTTTTGTTGCCACATATAAGTAAAGGATGGATCTTTAGTTATGATATGGGAAAGAAGGATGTTATATCTTCTTTTTTCAAGCCATATAGACATCATAGGAATACACAGTCAATGGACTACTTTGGAAGTTGTTTTTGAGTACTCGATCAAGGAGAGAGACAATTGAGAGACCTTTGTTTGTTGTTGGACAAAACCATCACAGCTACGAAGCGATCACAACTGGAAAAAGCGAGTGCTGGAGGAAAGTGCATGCATTATTTATGACTATGACGACAACGTTTTTTTCTTTTCCAATAACCATGAACAAAAACAAAGTCCTCTTACCATTTAATAAAAAACCCAGGCCCCCTAGACAGCCACCACCCCCCAACAGACATCCCTTGCACCCCTTTCCCCCCACCCCTTCTAGACCCCCTTGGATAATGCCCCCCCCCCTACTAGACCCCCTGAACAACATCCCCCTCTGCTGGACCCCCCTGGACAGCAGAAGCCCCCTGCTGGACCCCCTAGATAGTATCCCCCCTGCTAGACCCCCCTGGACAGATTCCCCTCCCCCCCCCACTGTTGGACCCCTTGCACCACCCCTGCTGGCAGAAATTGTGATTAGTTGATCTCAACATTGATCACAAGACTCATTGAATACTATTACTACAAACCGCCGCGGGGTGTCATCCTGTAGCAGGGCCAAATCATAGCATTACCACGGTGTGACAGTGGGGTGACTGCGGGGTGAACATGGTGTGACCGCGGCGTGACTGCGACGTGACCGCAACGTGACCGCAACATTACTGTTTCGTGTTGGCCTGGTCCAGAGACATTATCGATGCACCATCTTCTGGCCAGGAGTGAAGGGAGCAGAAGTAGGCGGGGGAACATTCCGGTCATCGCCCTGCTGGTAGAAATTGTGATTAGTCGGACTAAACATTGATCACAATACTCATGGAATACTATCACTACGAACTGCCTCGGGGTGTCGTCCTAGAGTAGGTCCAAATTGCGCTGTGACTACGGCGTGACCGCGGCGTGACCGGGGTGTAACCGCGGCATGACCGCGGCGTGACCGCGGCGTGACCGCGGCATGACAGTGTCGTGTTGGCCCGGTCCAGGGACATCATCGGTGTAGAGTCCTAAATCTGGATGTACATGGATATTACATTACTTTAGAAGAATACTTAATACATAACCATAACAGACACACAAGGATCGTAATAGTTTAGTGTCTTTGGAAACTTGGAATGTAATCTTCTAATCGTGGTGAAAGATCTTCAACATCTCCCATATTAATCTTCCCCTTTTTTTCTTACCTAAAACCTTTCTTTATATCTTGGGGAAAAGAAAACATAAAAAGGGTGAGTTCAAATTCTCAGTAAGGGTAAGCATGGATAAAATAAAACATACCATATACATTTGAAATTAAAAACATGAACATAATGTTTAAACATCAAAATCTTGAGCAATGACATAAAACATGGAAGTACGTAAGGCATAGATCATAAAGAAACATTAAGAATGATAAAATAGAATGAGATTAAAACATGTAATTGTGTCAACCATTCAGAACATGTCATGATTTCCATAGTATCCAAGACATTGCTGCCAAGACCATCTTGGCGGACAAAGTCCCTTTCTGAATCGAGTTCACTCCTCGTTTCAGTCCTGTAACACTGAACCGGATTAACTTACCATTCCAGCCATGTCTATCTCATGAGATATAAATCATTACCCAATGCATTGGAGGGAGATATAGGTCCCACCCATCTCATAATGAAATCATTCTTACTTGTGCCACAAAATAAACATACATCATTCATAATAACCCAATATATAAAATGGGTTTCATAAACATCATCCCATCATCACATAATCCATATAAAAGAAATGGATATCATTTCATAATAAAAAAAAGTGAAACCATGTAAATCATAGAGACATTACACTTGAAACATAAACATGTGAAATAATGTCATCTTAGATGAAAATGGTTTTGATAAAACACTTTAAATGAATTATTGAGGAAAATATACTTTTTTCTTCAAAATCATTTTCTTTTCACAAAACGTCATGCTCTTTTAAAAGAAAAATATTTTGTTGAAAATAGTCACGAAATCTTTTTAGGAAGCATCATGAAAATATGTCTTTATAAAACTGTAAAAATCTTTTCGTGCCATATAAGTTAAAAAACATTCTTCTTGTACTTTTGTCGGCAAAGTTAAAAAAAGTACATCGTAGGGTAATCAAAAGAATGATTCCTTCCATACCATGGGGTAAAATTCAAAATGGGTATAAAAGTACTTTAAACATACATGAATACACTTTTATAAAACATGGACATGGATGATATCAATAACCCCAGTAAATACTTACGAATAAGTAATCTCGAATTAAAATTAGATTTGCACAATTATCCCTTACCTTAGGTCCGATATGCTTTGTACAAATCCGAACCTCCTGTATAATGATTTAAATAATTTCATTGACTTATTCCAGAATCATACTCATTGTTATGATATCATATATGGTTCATTTATGACTTTATTTTACCCGTTCTTTTGTAAATTTCATGTTAAAGAGCGTTATGGGTAAAATCATTTCTTTTGTCGTCCGTGTTTTGACTTGTAATTATTCATATGATTACTTAGATCATGATTACATAATTCCAGAATATAAAACATGATTTATATATAATATATATTCAGAATATACATATATATAATAGATCAGTAAATGGAAAGAAATACACCGTTCATGGAGACGTTAGGCCGTACGTACGCATGAACGCTGTTTTCGTTTCCTTATTGAGTTGAATGGAATTAAGTAGATGACGTACATATATATACACATAAATCCAGTATCATTATTATGTAATATATTTCATTATTACTTATTATATATACTTTATAATCATTCATGAATGGTTAACGTGGAGAATGAATCTCATCGCATTGTGGAGACAGTAGTCCGTATGTACGCACGAGCGATGATATCGTTCTCATGATCGTGGAATTTTATTGGAGTGTATTTATTCTATTTAATAATCAATATCACTTTACAATAATCATGTATAGTTATTATGTACACCATTATACCCATCCAAGTAAGGTGCTGATGGAAAATAGATTACACCACGGCGTGGAGACGGTATTCCGTACGTACGCATGTGCGGTGATTTCGTTTTTCGTAGGATGGACAGATGGTGAAATAGGGTTGTTTCATACTTATAATAACATATAAGTATATTAGTGATACTGATTTTATTACTTCATAATGAAACAACCTAAGAAGAAGAAGTGGAAGAAGAAATAAAGTTGAAAGAATCGGTAACGGACATTACCTTTTCTTTAAAGCGCCTCTTTGAGATCTCCTTTTAGGGCACTAACATTGGTCTTTGAGGAAGACCAGAACCTCTAGGATGTTTCTAGGGAAGTGGAGAAGAGAATTTGGCAGGGTTTGGCTGATCTTGAAGGCTCAAAGTGGTGTGAGGAAGAGAGGGAGGAGGTGCCCTTTTATAAGGGAGGAGAGGGGCTCATTTGGAAAAACTAAAAATATATTTTATTATAAATCCAAAATCGGTTTTAAATGGCTCCAAATTGAGTTATTTCGAAGCTAATGTGGGTATGGGTCGAAATACTCTCATACAATAGAATTTAGACAAGTTTAGGTTTCTATTTTAACCTTATCATTTATATTTAACTTTCAGTTAGATAATTTTACTTTTACCATGTCATTTTGTGTTCTTACAGTATAAAGTTAATAAACATAATATAAGAAGCCAAAAAAACCCAAAGTTGTTTATTATTAAGATAGATATCCTTATCTAAGTAATTTGGCCAAACCTTAGATTTTTAGGAATAAAATAACAATTAATAATATAATAATTTTTTTAAAAACTATTTTATGTCAATTTTGACACTATTTAGTAATTGATTTTTGTAAAAATCATAACAGAATGATTAGTTCGAAAACAGTTAATTAAATCAATACTAACATGTCATATTAACTTAAAAAATTAGTGTAATTCATAAAAAGTCTGAAATTACATTTATTTTTGTATTTATAACATCAATTATGACAATATTTCATTAATAATATAATTACTGCATCATCTTTGTGTCATGAATAAATTAAATTATTTAATGTCTAAAATTTACAAATAAAATACCATTATGTAGGAACTATTTTTAGATTTCTAATTAATATTTATAGTCGAATTTATCTTATTTATAACCCTATATTAAAAATGATATACTTATTAAACTTTGATTTTAACTATTTTAACCCTTCTTTAAATAAATTAATAATAAATGTCCTAATCTAATCCAAGTGGGCCTAAATGGTCATATGTTATTCCTAAGGTTGTTTTTGGTCGAATTAAACTTATAAAACAGAATTAGGACAAGTGTTAGGGTAATAATAATAACATTTTTACCCTTAATTGCCCTATTTACTTTTAACCGTGGTAAAAAAAGTAAAAAGTTACTATTCACCAAAAATTATTTTCATCTCATTGAACCACATTTTACTTACTGAAATCAACCGTATCTCTCTTATTTTTAAAATTCCACTCATATAAGCGGTAAAATTAAGTTTTATGAAAAATTCATTTTTTTTAACTACCACTTAGTGGTTTCACTATTCATCAAAAAATGAATGTTTCCCGAAAAATACCAAAAATTAGGCCTAAGCTATATTTGATATTATGAACTCAAAAATGATGTCTATTTTACCAAATTCAAAACATATCAGTTTCATTAATTAATTTAAAAATTAATTCCCGTCGTCAAAACAAATAGCGTGTTCTTAAGAGATAATAACTATCAAAAGATTGACACTTGTTTATGTCCGGTTTAAATGTGAAATTACATCCAATGACCAAAATTGTATTAAATTATAAAAATATATTCTAAATATACTTTAAAAACACTAAAATTAATAATTTATCACTATTAATTATTTCGATTAAAAGGGTTGTTTTTAATTAAAATTTAGTAATTTTCACTATTCATTAGAAAATGAAAGTTATCCAAAAAGTACCAAAATTTCACCCTAAGCTAATTTCGATATTCCGAATCCAAAAATGAAGTCCAATTTGAAAAATAAAATTTACAAAATTTCCAAAAGTGGTTATTACTATTCATAACGGCTAGTTTTAATAATATTTTAATAGCATATCATTGTTTAGCGAAACTCAGTATTGCGTACAACACACGCTATCACGGAAGGTCGCGCTTGCGTGTAATGCAAGGTAAGTCAAGGATGAGTGTTTTGCAAGCTCCTTTTGGTGTATCGTACAATACAAGACATTAATAAAATTAAAAAGAATATTTTTCATAAAATCTCAGGGTATTACATTCTACCCCCCTTAAAATGAATTGCGCCCTCGAAATTCGTCAGGGTTATAAATGGGTTACTACTCGAAAGTTTGTTTAATAGAAACACACATCGTAAAAAGGAATACCCAAACTTGGCTTTAAAAACTAAAGTATGAAATGTAACAGTTACACAAATTAACTCATCACTGGGTTTCCACGTAGGAGAACATAGGTGAAAATATGGATATGGAAGAAAAATCTAACCATCAAGTTTTGATGGAGAGTGGTAGAGAACATGGATATGAAATAGCCAACAATCACAAAGCCATATATTTTCAATGATCTAAGGTACCATCTGAATCATCAGATATTAGGGCACTAGGACAACATTTTTGGTTTTCAAGATCATTTCCCTAAAGTTGGTGAATTAAAAAAAATACTTACATGATTTTGGTACAATTTCACTATTGTTCGTGAATTGAACAATTTCCCCTTAATCCCTTAAAGAAATGAAGTTGAATTTGTTATTCGTGATGTGTTAGCAGATCATGTGATAGAATGATGGGTCATTCCATCTGTTTCAAACAAATGGTTAGCAAATGTTATAAGTCCATCTTATGGTTAGATTAATCGTATATGGTTCCAAAAATGAACTTATACTTCATATATCATACCGCTTAATAAAATAAAACTAGTTTCTAATAATCAGGGACTTCATGTAGGCCAGTGGTAGGTGATAAAGGCTAGTCGCACTTCGGTTGTGTGTTCAATTCCCATAGCCTTGTCCAATGCGATGGGCTTTCACCCGTCCTGCAGGTTGTCCTTTTTTCAAAAACTACATTACTATAACATCCCATCAATAATATCAAAAAAAACTTATATCCTTAAACAATACTAACTTATGTCCAATATAATCCATTCCAATCTTTAGGCTTATCCATAATACTGCAGTCCACTCTCATAATATAGTGAAAACGATTACCAGAGATTTTATATAACAAGCATGTTAATACCATCGTTGATCCCTATATATCATAAGATATGTCTTGTTGGTCACATTCCAAATATTCTAAGGCCTTAATCATGTATTCTCTTAAAAAATGAATACCCATTGAATCATAGTAAAAACATGAGTGCTGTCAAAATTTAACTCATTCCACATACCAAAAACCCAAAATTCTATATACTCAAACCATGATACAACGATTTACTTATATCAGTCATGATCTCATGAATACTATCAAACTTTTAATTTTCTCCTTATCCCTTCAGTATGCACATATCATCTACATTCCAAAAATATCTGAATAACCTTTCATGGATTCTGGTACCATTAATCATACACTTTCAAAACTTAATGAAAGACAACAGTGTAACAATCCTTAGATGTCTCTTTATTCCATAGTACCATGAGATTACTTATAAAACATTACACATGATAGGCATGTAATCATTCCGCTACATTCTTAAACCATTGACCAAGCTTCAACAATTATTTCATCTCACATATCATTTGTAGTCTCATCATCATCAACATAAATACTACCTATACGACCATACTGATTCTCTTCGTGAGACTTTCCCTTAGGGCATTGGTTTTCATAATGCCCGTACATTCCACATTTAAAACATTTAACCATTGTTGATGTCATAGCAATACCATTATCCTCATCCCTGCTGTTAACTGAACATTTTCCTTTGCACTTACTGGCTTTGTGTCCTTCTTTTCCACACCCAAAGCATCTTCCAGTTCCTTTGAAACATTCTCCTTGATGCCTCTTCCCAAATGATTTACATAGGGGAAATTGAACTTTCATTCCTTTATGATCATCATGAAACTCCATCATTCTTTTATTAGACGAGTCAAGAAACTTACCAAATTTTACTTTATTGATCATATTATGAGATTGTTGATTCGGTATAATAATGATTTTTGGACTTCCAAATCCCATTTCATTTGGTTGCTCATGAAGAATATCATTCCGTTGTCCATCATATCCTCCATTATCGTGAATCATCTTGTTTCCATCCATTTTCTAAAACCCAAAAAGAATAGTGTGAGAGGCAAAAATCATAATAAAGGGGGAGTAACTTCAATATATAACATCTTTGGTTTAATCTAATATCATTACCATAGTTATAGGACTATATCCTATACGTATACTTATCCTTAGGGACATCCCTAGACATACCTTAGAAATATCTCTAGGGATCTCACTAACGTTTTCGCATCCTAGTTTCCAAAGGTTGACTAAACTTTTCCTCTGATACCAACTGTAGAGGCCCAAATCTTGACGTACATGGATATTACATTACTTTAACAGAATACTTAATACATAACAATAACAGACACACGAGGATCGTAATATTTTAGTGTCATTGGAAACTTGGAATGTAATCTTCTAATTGTGGTGAAAGATCTTCAACATCTCCCATAAAGATCTTCCCCTTTTTTTCTTACCTAAAACCTTTCTTTATATCCTGGGGAAAAGAAAACATAAAAAGGGTGAGCTCAAATGCTCAGTAAGGGTAAGTATGGATAAAATAAAACATACCATATACATTTGAACTTAAAAACATGAACATAATGTTTAAACATCAAAAGCTTGAGCAATGACATAAAACATGGAAGTATGTAAGGCATAGATCATAAAGAAACATTAATAATGATAAAATAGCATGGGAATAAAACATTAATTGTGGAAACCATTCAGCACATGTCATGATTTCCAGAGTATCCAAGGAATTGCTGCCAAGACCATCTTGGTAGACAAAGTCCCTTTCTGAATCGAGTTCACTCCTCGTTTCAGTCCTGTAACACTGAACCGGATTAACTTACCGTTCCAGCCATGTCTATCTCATGAGATATAAATCTTTTCCCAATGCATTGTAGGGAGATATAGGTCCCACCCATCTCATAATGAAATCATTCTTACTTGTTCCACAAAATAAACATACATCATTCATAATAACCCAATAAATAAAATGGGTTTCATAAACATCATCCCATCATCACATAATCCATATAAAAGAAATGGATATCATTTCATAATAAAAAAAAGTTAAACCATTTAAATCATAGAGACATTACACTTGAAACATACACATGTGAAATAATGTCATCTTAGATGAAAATGGTTTTGGTAAAACACTTTAAATTAATTCTTGAGGAAAATATTCTTTTTTCTTCAAAATAATTTTATTTTCACAAAACGTCATGCTATTTTAAAAGAAAGATATTTTGTTGAAAATATTCATGAAATATTTTTAGGAAGAATCATGAAAATAAGTCTTTATAAAACTGTAAAAATCTGTTCGTGCCGTATAAGGTAAAAAAACATTCTTCTTGTACTTTTGTTGGAAAAGTTAAAAAAGTACATTGTAGGTAAAAAAAAGAATGATTCCTTCCATACCATGGGGTAAAAGTATAAATGGGTATAAAAGGACTTTAAACATACATGAATACACATTTATAAAACATGGACATGGATGATAGCAATAACCCCAGTAAATACTTACGAATAAGTAATCTCGGATAAAAATGAGATTTGCACAATTATCCCTTACCTTAGGTCCGATATGCTCTGTACGTATCCGAACGTCCTGTATAATGATTTAAATAATGTCATTGACTTATTCCAGAATCATACGCATTGTTATTATATCATATATGGTTCACTTATGACTTTATTTTACCCGTTCTTTTGTAAATTTCATGTTAAAGAGCGTTTTGGGTAGAATCGTTTCATTTGTCGTCCGTGTTTTGACTTGTAATTATTCATATGATTACTTAGATCATGATTAAATAATTCCATAATATAAAACATGATTTATATATAATATATATTCAGAATATACATATATATAATAGATCATTAAATGGAAAGAAATACACCGTTCATGGAGATGGTAGGCCGTACGTACGCATGAACGCTGTTTTCGTTTCCTTATTGAGTTGAATGGAATTAAGTAGATGCCATACATATATATATACATAAATCCAGTATCATTATTATGTCATATATTTCATGATTACTTATTATATATACTTTATAATCATTCATGAATGGTTAACGTGGAGAATGAATCTTATCGCGTTGTGGAGACGGTAGTCCGTACGTACGCACGAGCGATGATATCGTTCTCATGATCGTGGAATTGTATTGGAGTGTATGTATACTATTTCAGAATCAATATCACTTTACAATATTCATATATAGTTATTATTTACACCATTATACCCATCCAAGTAAGGTGGTGATGTAAAATAGATTACACCACGGCGTGGAGACGGTATTCCGTACGTACGCACGCGCATTGATTTCATTTTCCGTAGGATGGGTTGATGGTGAAATAGGGTTGTTTAATACTTATAATAACATATCAGTATATTAGGGATACTGATGTTATTACTTCATAATGAAACAACCTAAGAAGAAGAAGTGGAAGAAGAAATAAAGTTGAAAAATCGGTAACAGACGTTACCTCTTTTTTGAAGCGCCTCTTTGAGATCTCCTTTTAGGGCAGTAAAATTGGTCTTTGAGGAAGACCAGAACCTCTAGGATGTTTCTAGGGAAGTGGAGAAGAGAATTTTTCAGGGGTTGTCCGATCATGAAGGCTCAAAGTGGTGTGAGGAAGAGAGGGAGGAGGTGCCCTTTTATAAGGGAGGAGAGGGGCTCCTTTGGAAAAACTAAAAATATTATTTTATTATAAATCCAAAATCGGTATTAAATCGCTCCAAATTGAGTTATTTAGAATCTAAGGTTGGGATGGGTCAAAATACTCTCATCCAAAAGAATTTAGACAAGTTTAGGTTCCTATTTTAACCTTATCATTTATATTTAACTTTAAGTTAGATAATTTTACTTTTACCATGTCATTTTTTGTTCTTACACTATAATGTTAATAAACATACTCTAAGAAGCCAAATGAACCAAAAGTTGTTTATTATTAAGATATAAAACCTTATCTAAGTCATTTGGACGAACCTTAGATTTTTAGGAATAAAATAACAATTAATAATATAATATTTGTTTTAAAAACTATTTTATGTCAATTTTGACACTATTTAGAAATTGATTTTTGTAAAAATCATAACAGAATGATTAGTTCGAAAAAAGTTAATTAAATCAATAATAAAATTTCATATTAACCTAGAAAATTATTGGAATTCATAAAAAGTTTCAAATTACATTTATTGTTGTATTTATAACATCAATTATGCCAATATTTCATTAATAAGATAATTACTGCATCATCTTTGTGTCATGAATAAATTAAATTATTTAATGTCTAAAAATTACAAATAAAATACCATTATGTAGGAAATATTTTTATCTTTCTAATGAATATTTATAGTCGAATTTATCGTATTTATAAACCTATATTAAAAATTATATACTTATTAATCTTTGATTTTAACTATTTTAACCCTTCTTTAAATAAATTAATAATAAATGTCCTAATCTAATCCAAGGGGGCCTAAATGGTCATATGTTATTCCTAAGGTTTTTTTTGGTCGAATTACATTTATCCAATAGAATTAGGACATGTGTTAGGGTATTAATAATAACATTTCTACCCTTAATTACCCTATTTACTTTTAATCGTGGTAAAAAAAGTAAAAAGTTACTATTCACCAAAAATTATTTTCATCTCATTGAACCACATTTTACTTACTGACATCAACCGTATCTCTCGGATTTTTGAAATTCCACTCACAGAAGTGGTAAAATTAGGTTTTATGAAAAGTTCATTTTTTTTAAATACCACTTAGTGGTTTCACTATTCATCAAAAAATGAAAGTTTCCAGAAAAATACCAAAAATTAGGCCTAATCTATATTTGATTTTATGAACTCAAAAATGATGTCTATTTTACCAAATTCAAAACATATCAGTTTTATTAATTAATTTAAAAATTAATTCCTGTCGTCAAAACAAATAGCGTGTTCTTAAGAGATAATAACTATCAAAAGATTGACACTTGTTTATGTCTGGTTTAAATGTGAAATTACATCCAATGACCAAAATTGTATTAAATTGTAAAAATATATTCTAAATATAGTTTAAAAACACTAAAATTAATAATTTATCACTATTAATTATTTCGATTAAAAATGTTGTTTTTAATTAAAATTTAGTAATTTTCACTATTCATCCGAAAATGAAAGTTATCCAAAAAGTACCAAAATTTCACCCTAAGCTAATTTCGATATTCCAAATCCAAAAATGAAGTCCATTTTGGAAAATAAAATTTTCAAAATTTCCAAAAGTGGTTATTACTATTCATAACGACTAGTTTTAATAATATTTTAATAGCATATCATTGTTTAGCCAAACTCGGTATTGCGTACAACACACGCTATCGCAGAAGGTCGCGTTTTCATGTAATGCAAGGAAAGTCAAGGATGAGTGTTGTTCAAGCTCTTTTTGGTGTAGCGTACAACACAAGACATTAATAAAATTAAAAAGAATATTTTTCATAAAATCTCGGGGTGTTACAATCGGTGAAGAATCTTCCGGCTAAGAGCAAAGGGAGAGGGAGGAGGCAGGGCAACATTCTAGTTGTCGCCCCACCAGAAGAAATTGTGATTTTTCAGTCTCAACATTGATCACAAGACTCATCGAATACTATTACTGCAAAATCCCGTGAAGAGTCATCCTAGAGTAGGGCCAAATCGCGGCATGCCCGAGGCGTGTTGGCCCTGTCCAGCGACATCCGCGAGGTAGCATCTTCCGACCAAGAGCGAAGGGAGCGGGAGGATGCAGAGAAACATTCCATTCATTTCCCCGCCGGTAGAGATTGTGGTTAGTGAGTCTCAACATTGATCACAAGACTCATGGAATACTATCACTGTGAACTGCCCTGGGGTGTCGACCTGGAGCATGGCCAAATCATGGCGTGACTGTGGCGTGACCGTGGCATGACCGTGGCAGGACCACGGCGTGACTGTGGCATGACCGCAGCATGACCTCCCTATCCATCGACATCCATAGGGTAGCATCTTCCGGCCAAGATTGAAGGGAGCGGGAGGAGGTGGGGCCACATTCCGACCATCGCCCCATGGGTAGATGATAGAATAGATCAAATATTTAATATTCTATAACAAGGGGTCATCAGAGACACAACGTCTAAAGGGAAACAAAACGAAGGAAAAGAATAATACACACTACACAAACCATTTAAAAATTTATTCACTTTTCCTAAACATGGAAATTTTATTTATAATATTCGATGAGTGAAAAGAAAAGTGACAAGGTCAAGGCATATGCCTACTCGGGAAAGGTCATTTGAGTTAAACGAGTATTTTAAGACAATTTATATTATTCAAAGAAAAAAAAACTAACTACCCACCAAACAAACACCAACAAGAGGCATATGAATGACTTAAACCAAATCTAAACATGATACAAATAACTATCACTACTCTTTGGTTTAGAAGATAGTGCACCTCCATTAGAGGGGTTTTATTATAAAATCATGGCATTGTTTTATCACACAATTCATATAATTATATTTCAAATTTATTCTAAAACTCATTCAGCAAAAATCAAATGCAATAATTTATGCAACTAGATCAACATAACTATCACTGTGAGTTTTCTCAGACAGCGCACCTCCATTGGAGTGGGTTTATTATAAAAACATGACTTTATTTATCAAATGAAAAAATAATATTAAAGAATGCTTATTCAAGATATTAAATTCAATATAATTAAATATAATAAAGAAGATAAATTCAATTTAAAGCATTCTTGAATTAAAGTGGCTAGAAGAGGTATCCTACCTCAAGGTATAACCAAACAGTCCACTTCGGCTCTTGGAGCTTTCTAACAAAAGGTTTCTGCTCCCCCACTGGGAATACACACCTTCAAACACATGCAAGAGTTCCAATAAGTGGAAGAAAGAATGAATTGTTCTAAACAAGTAAAAACCAAATTAAGTAATCCCCTATAAGGATATGATGCAGTTTTCTTCTTTTTAATGAGCCATCCACCCTTTTATATTTTTCACTCAAGGTGGACATTTTCATTGAAGTACCTAAAAAGAAACAAAATCAAAATTATATTCCCATAACTCTATTTCTAATTAGATAACATTAAATAATCAGAAACGACAATGTAAATTACTGAGTTTCAAAGGACATACTCAAGAAGACACCCCCTCCTTCTTGGACAGACCCCCCTGCACACACCCCTGAATAGATTAATCTCAATAAGGTTATTATCAACAATACAATGATTAAAATATTTAATGGATGTTTTGAGTGTAATGGACCTAGATTTTCACTAGTTCCAAGGATAACATTGAAATCACCGATAATGACCCAGGGCACTTGAATAGTGTTGTTAAGATAACATTGAAATCACCGATAATCACCGATAATGGAAGTGTCAGAGCCACACCCACTTTGAAGCTTTTCCTATTGATTCATTCCTTAAAACCTATTATTGTTTAACAAATTTTGTTCACAGGTGATTATGAGAACCTTTTAAGCATAATGATCAGATCTATATCAAAGTAGTCATGCGGTGCAGAAAACCAATGAAGTAGAGGATACACAGTCGATTTACATTGTTCATCCCAATGCGGGACTGCATCTAATGTGTGAGTGATACCATTGATCTGCACACAAATCACTAAAACCATTGTCTGTACAACCCTAAGCTCAATGTCTATTCATGTTGGGCTCAATTCTTGTTTACACAACCTAGACCTGCTACCTACATGGGGCACCCTCACTCTGTTTTTGAAGCTCACCGCCCTTTACAAGTTGTCTAAAAGGCCAATGAAAATGTGATGATATCACCATTGGGTGAACCAAACATGGATGGTTGCCTCTTTATCTTCATATAATGTCTCTTGCCTCTTCTTTTTTCACTGCATCTGATCTTCGATGATTGCCTTGGCGCCAACCTCCCTTCTACTTCTCTTTCACTGCTTTACATTTTTATCATATTTATCTCTCTAATATTCAATACTCTCATCACTCCACACGTTTTCTTTTCTTGGATCATTTATAATGTTCTCTGTTGTCTCTAAAAAAACTTCTTGAATATATCAGGGTGCTCTCTTTCTGTTTCTCCTCAGGAGTCCCCTCTTTTCATCTCTCTCTTATTCTCAACCTTTTTATCTTGTGTCATTCTGCATTGTCATGCATGCAGTAATATGTTTTCACATGTCTAAGTAGTTGTGACAACATGATCCCCTTTTCATACCTCTAATGATCTCTGTCATATTGGGAAAATATTAGATGTATTTTTCCACCCATGACCTTGGGATTCCATTTTGATGTAGACCCCTGCCGTTCCTGCTGACACATTTATCTCACTCTACAATTTTCTATTTTAGTGTAACCACATACATGCTCCTTGACTACATGACTCATCCATCTACATATTTCAGCCATCTACATATTGAAAACTTGATTCTGAACTGCTCATTTGTCCAACATCTCATCATTGTGTGAAGGTGAGGAGAGTTGATGCTATTTTGCACTTCAGTAGTCACAACATGGGTGTCCTGCAGACCCCCCTATAGACCACCCCCTGCCCCCTGCCCTGCATACATCCCCCCTGCCCCCTGCCCCCCTCCACCCACACCCTCCCCATTCCCCCTTCCCCTACCCCATGCTCTCTAAACCTCCCACTACCCCCTTCCCCCTTCCCCCCTCCACCCTCCCCCATGCCCCTGCCCCCTGCCCTGCAGACCTACCCCCGGCCCCCTGCCACCCTACCCCCTTCTGATTTTGGACCTCTATCACCTATTAAGATGAGTGTACCCAATATGAAATGAAAAAAATAAATGAAATATAACAAAAAATATTTTTATATTGTTCAATAATAACACATACCCGTTGCTAAAACTAGTTATACATACCCCTGTTATAGATTATCGACTATAATCTTATTATTAATTATAATGGTTTATGAATCAACAGGTTATAATACCATTAGTTAATACTCCATTTGATCCTAATTATACCCCCAATTATTCAACTCATTTTCCTCCTTTAGTTAGACCCAAAACATTTGAATGGATATAACCCTCAGTGTTCAGCCTCTTCAATAACTTGTCCCCCTATTCACAAGGTCATTCTTTTTATCGTGATCAATTATATGATGATTTCATGATCTTCCTCAAGGGGATTTCTAATTATTATTTTCTAATGTACAACATCAAATACATTAAATAGAAATAAATATTTTATATATATTTTTCTTAATAAAGTTAATCACTTTTGTATGATCAATTGGGTAAGGGAAACCATGATCAGGAAAATATTATTTCTTCTCCTGATGTTTTATCCTCACTTAATCACTAAATTATAATCTGTGAAATATTTTGATACTACACCCAGATTAGTCTCAAAACACTACAAAATATTTATGAAAAATATATCACATGGTCTTTTCTCAAACAACATTAATGTAAGAAACAATGAACCCCCCTTCAATTTAATGCATTTAGATACAAAAACTAACAATATAATCACTTATAATGAATGAATTACATTCATTTTCATGAAAACAAACTCATTCATGCATATTATTTTATGTATTTTATTTCTTATACTCTTCACCTAAATCACTACTCAACAATAACGTCACTATTTTTCTCCATCCTGAAGAATTTATACTCTTACATTTAATTGGATCAATTTATTTTACCATTAACGTATGGAATAATAGAATACATGATGTCTCTTCCTTACACCTCTCACAAAACTAAGCTCGCACTTATATACCTCAGGTAATAGATGTATATATGGAAACTACTTCATGTCCTTCCTGAAATATAGTGTGGACCATACACTGGATTGTATAATCAAACCATGACAATGAAAACATGAATGTATAGAAATAATCTCTATGAATTCATAGAAACCATACACAAATATTGACCGTTATTGTTTTCCCTATTTCGCTCTCACCTCTTGCAAATTATCTCTTGGATATTCTTAAAGTTTTTACCCAAGAAACGAGAATGTTGGGGTATTAATTTAGAATACTCCACCGAATTATCCCCACCGAATATGTGCACAACCTATAATATATATGAACCACTCCAATTAATGATTTGAAATTACAAAAGACACCATATTTGTAAAACAAATATCACTACCACCATTTTTTATTCACTGTTTCTAATAATAAAATACACCACTAACGTTAGTTTATTAATTTTTGGAATCTTACAACCAAATTCATCCCCTATTAGGATTTTACGAGATGAATTTGATCACTAATCGTTATAACATGAAGAACTGTGTGTTAAAGCATCACCGATGGAGCTTAAGGAAGAATACAACATCTTAACTTGACCAGATAGCTCAAATAAAACATACCAAATAAATTGAGTAATATATGCAACATTTTAAGTGGATGAAAACTGTTCCACATAGAACTTTTCCAAAATCAATAATACGCTCGGACTGCTACTCCTTAGTAATACATAGTTGTGTCTCCCTACATTTGAGCTGGCATTGGGGTTGACACATTGATACACTTTTACACACTATGGAATTTATATGGTCATTCCTCCCTATGTTATACCACATACCCACTCCTCATACATGATCAAACCAAAGCACATACATGCTGGAACTATGAATCCCACAATCATTAGGCACTCCATGTAAGTGTTTTTCACGCTCAATGGCTTCAATGGGATGGGTGATTAAACATTATTTCTTTCCTAAGAAGTGGTTGTCCTTGGTTGGCCTATGGTTGACCCCATTTTCTAATAAAGTATCAATATTTTGTTTTAAATCATATTATAAATATTGAACACAATCTCAATCCATTTCTCACCATCAAATACAAAACAACATAAATATGATCATCTATAATATTAATATTCCATTTTAAAATGTTTTAAACAATGTGCACATCTCCTAGTGTAATTAGATAATGACATTGACATAATAAATAGTTCAAAAATAATCATAATTAAGAATACCAAATTTTGTTTTAAATCATATTATAAATATTGAACACAATCTCAATCCATTTCTCACCATCAAATACAAAACAACATAAATATGATCATCTATAATATTAATATTCCATTTTAAAATGTTGTAAATAATGTGCACTTCTCCTAGTGTAATTAGATAATGACATTGACATATTAAAGAGTTCAAAAATAATCATAATTAAAAATACCAATTTTTTCATTGAATAAAATTGTTAATATAAAATTAAAAATCAATAAATCAATTGGGTTCTTCAATCTCCCACTTTGTATTTGTTGTAAATGCCTATTTCATTTCAAAATTAAATGTTTCCATATAACCTTTATTGATAATAAAACCAATGATATAAATATCGGAATGAATTATCATCTCTACTATAAAAAATTTGAGATATTCTTGTTCACTTATAATACATATAGTACGATTTACTCCAAATAGGGATTGAATAAAAACATTCATATAAATGAAGAGTCTTGATAAAAGATAAAATCTCTTAATATTTACTTAGATTAGTCCCTAATAATGATAATGAAGTCATAATATTATAATTTAAGAGGGATACGATGTCCTCCTATTTTGTTATCTGAGTGGTCAAATCATCTATATGGGAATGCATCTGATAGATTATCTAATGTATCTATTCAAGAGTCTTTGAAGATTCCCTTATTAATTAGTCCAGGGTATTCCTGTCATCAAAACTATGAAAGTACCCATAATTTCTAACCAATTTCTCTAGGGTAAGGAAAATGTTTCTCGTGATATCATACAATGGTTGGTAATCAAATCCACATGCCCCCATATCGTGAAAAAGCTGGCGTAGGTGTTCCTATTGGCCAAATAACTCCTCCAAGGGAGTCTGAGTAATCAGGGCATCACTTTTATGCCAGATATTCCTTCATAATACATGGGTTTCTGTAACCACTTGGGTGGGTATGCCAAATGTAGTAATAATTATCTAAGAAGATGAAGAAGCAAGGGACTAAGTTTTATGTTCTCTCCTCGCAATCGACACATATTCCATCACTGATATTAATGGGCCATCCCCCTCAAAATATGTTTCCCACTAATGGGATTTTCATCAATATGATGATATCACTTCCTTGGTGGCTCACCTAAGTCCTGAGTAAACTCCATTGCTACTACAAATAAGGGGTTCAGGGAAGCACCTGTCTTTTCTACCTATTAGATCGGTCGATTCAATTAACCACCCAGATAATCTTCCACCCAAACCTGGGAATAGTCATAAAACCTAAAGATAGGTGAATCAACCAGTGTAAGAATAATCTCAAAATATTTTTCTTCACATTACATTATAAGACGAATTTGGTTGTTAAGTCCAGGATATTGTTCGACTCTCATGGCATCTTAAGGGAGAGGAGAATATCTTTGATTGCAAATAAACTGGAGAGAAAACTGATTAGGGGAATATGCATTGTATAAAGTTATCTCTTCTAATGATCCATAAGAACCACATCCTATAGATAAATTTTGTATGACCTCACATCTAGAGATCCCCTTCCATTATCAAAAATTATTGCAAATGGGGCAGGATAGGGCATGAAGTTGAAATGATAATGTTGTATCAACATGACAATAACCACATAAGGACCTAGTGGCATCACCCAAACCCTTGATACATTCAACATCTGATAATAGATATAATCATCAAGGATTCCTTTAGTGTTATGATATTTGTTACACTAGAAATGCTCTCCTATCAATCCAAATAAGAACTGGAAGGGTCCTCCAATCCAGTAAGGGATGGTTCCTTACCTAATATGAATGTGGAGTTGATAATGGCATCCAAGAGTAATCATTTCTAGATTAATAAGGAACCCCTATCCCAATCAGACTACCATAACTAATATGATTACTTGAATTCCCAATAATTCTTACCCATGTAGTAAAATACATCTATTCAAAAACATGGTTATAAACCCCTCAAGTGAAAGGCTTGGGGATACCTCTAATCTCAGTCTTTAGCCCCTTGTGGTATACTCCCTAGCTTCAAGGATGTCCCAATAATTTTTTTTCTATCGTGAACCTATTAGGAAGAGCATCGATGAGGGTGTATAGCAGTTTGTCGATACTTGTTGTGGTAGAGAAATATATTAACCCAATCCATAAAATCAAAAAGTGACTGTAGGTTCAGATCCTTCCTTAACTTATCCTTATCAATGGTGAGAACATCCCTTTCCAATATCAAATCTCATGAGGTGTCATCCCAAACATCTTTAAATGGATGATTTTCTTCATAGATCTCCCAAATAGGAGGTATTCCACCCAATCAATAAAAATCCCAAACATCAATCCCTACATTTCCATTAGATAAAAGGAAGGATTTATTTCTAAGAAACCAATGAATAATTAGCTCTTTAAGTTATGATTGATGATGCATGATGAAATGAAAAGTCCATACTACCTCATAAAGATAGATAACAAGTAACTGGTTTGAGAATTACGATAATCTCTTCCTAACCTAAACAGGCCATGCACATTCATCAGAGAAGTTACCTCTAGGTCATAATTCCCACTTAGATATCCAACCACTTATAAGAGAATTCAAAGAGGAGATGAGTGTGCTCAAATAAAGTTGATCAATTGGTTGGTGGAAAATATTTAAACCTTCTAGATCTCGAGGGGAGTTAACCAACATGTAGGATAACCCATGGAGGAGTGGTACAAAAAATTGAGTGTCTTTAGAAACCATTGTTTGAATAAAATCAAGGAGATATGAGAGTCAGTATGATGAAAGATTATAACCATGTGAAGGAGTGTAAAAATCATCCAGTATACCAAATCCATTCAAATAAATTCAGAGTAATAGGGGATATCTCTTAAGTTCATGATGTATAATCCCTTTAAAATCCTTGTTGGTAGAGAACACATCATAATGAGGGTTGAAATTTGATTCCCAGTAACCATTTTACTATTTATGGTTACGTTGGAGGGTTTCTATGAACTTGAATCCATCTATATGAACACAAGAAACACATATATTTTATTATCAATAATTCTTATATCACCATCCCTGTGTATGGTTCCCTTGTGTGTTTGACATCATCACATCAACATGCCTTAAATTTATACTCATACTCTACCCATGTCTTCAATATATACAAGAGGAAGGGAGATCTAAACAACCATCACATGAAATTCAAATCACAGTATAACCTTGAAATCAGAACATTGATGAAATAATATGGTATAAAATACCTGTGTGGATTGGAAGCCACGAGGAGGGCGCCGTAGTGACAGGTCGTCAAAGAGGAGGGTGTCATGGTGAGAGAGGTCTCTGGGGAGGAGGGTGCCGCTGTGAGAGAGGTCGTCGGGAGGATGGCTCCACGGTGAGAGAGTTCGTCAGAGAGGAGGGCACTGCGGTGAGGAGAAAACGTCAGGGCGGAGAAGTCATCAGGGGAGTAGGGTGTTGTGGTCAGGCGAGGTCGGGAAGGAGGGAGACACGGTCAGGCGAGGTTGGGGAGAAGAACTCGTCGAGAAGAGAAGAATCCGAGAGGAGAATATGTCAGGAGGAGCGAATTGGGGACCCCGATACCAAATAGGAAAACACTTTCTATAGCCACGGTTATTAAATAAAACCATGACAATTAGGAAGATACAGCCACAGACCAATAAAATAGTGGCTATAGGTCTGTTCCTATAACATTAATTTCTAGTAGTGAATGGTTCAAGAGTCTCATACTAGAGAACAAGGAGGTAGAACTAGGGTGGGAGATATATCATACCATTAGAAGATTTATCGGAATAACAAGTTTTGATATGATGAATTATCCATTAGAAGTGGATTGCATTAAACTATGCAGTTTGACTAAGTAAAAGCATCCCGAGCCTTAGGAAAATTAATATACGAGTTATGTCCTTTGAATCATCCTTAGAGTCCTTAAAACAAGGCTTTAAATTCATTTTTAGTCAAAGGAAATATCAAAGGGGTGAAACTGTAGGAAGCTAGAAACACTATACACCAAACTAAAAATTTGGAAAAGAAAAAAAGGCTATTGTTAGAACCTCACTAGTCTGGAAGCACTATTCGTGAACTCAAAATTTGGAAAAAAATAGAGGCTACCATTAGAACCTCATAGTTCTGAAAACATTGCCATGAACTGCACATTTGGAAAATAAAATAGAGGCCACTGTTGTAACCTCACCCTTCTGGAAACACTGTTCACGAACATGAAATTTGGAAAAGGAAATGGAGACTGCAGTTGAATCCTCACCATTCTAGAAACAGTGTTCATGAACTCAAAATTTGAAAAAGTAAATAGGGGTTGGTGTTGAAACCTCAACTTTCTCAAAACACTATTCATGAACTCGAAATTTGGAAAAGGAAATAGGGGATGCTATTGGAACCTCACAGTTTTGGAAACACTTTTCATGATCTTGAAATTTTTAAATGGAAATAGAGGCTATTGTTAGAACCTCACCATTCTGGAAACAATTTTCATGAAATTTAAAATTGGAAAAGGAAATAGAGGCTACTATTGAATCCTCACCGTTCTGGAAACATTGTTCTTGAAGTCGAAATTTGGAAAATCAAATAGAGGTTGCAGCTAGAACCTCACTATTTTGGAAATACTATTCTGGAACTCGAAATTTGGTAAAGGAAATTGAGGATATTATTGGAAACTCACCATTTTTGGAAAAAATATTCATGAACTCGAAATTTGTAAAAGGAAAAAGTGGCTGATGTTGGAACCCTACAATTCTATAAACACTGTCAATGAACATGAAATTTGGAAATGGAAATAGAGGCTACTGTTGGAACCTCACAATTCTGGAAACACTATACATGAACATGAAATTTGGAAAAGGATGTAGAGGCTGCGGTTGGAACATCACCGTTCTGAAAACACTATTCACAGAATGAATCCTCGATGGGAAACACTATTCACATCAGTCTACCATTGTAACTATTCACATCAATATACTGTCGGAACTATTCATAGTGGTCTCACCGATGGACTATTCACACTGGTCTACTGGTGGAACTATTCGCAACGGTCTTACCGGTGGAATGGTTCACAAAGGTCTCACCAGTAGTACTGTTGACAGTGGTCTCACCTGTGGAACTGTTCACACCAGTCTAATGGTAGAACTTTTCACAGTGGTCTCATTGGTGGAACTGTTCACATTAGTCTACCTTTGAAACTATTCAAACCAGTCTACTAGTGGAACTGTTCACAATGGTCTCACAGGTGGAACTGTTCACCCCAGTCTACTCATGGAAATGTTTACACCGGTCTCACCGGTGGAGCTGTTCACACTGGTCTACCGGGGGACATGTTCACACCGTTGTACCAGTGGAACAATTCACCGAATTGGAAATGTAGAAAATTTTTTGGGATAATTTTTTTTGACCACCAGAACTCGTCAAACACTATATTTCTGTAGAGGAAAGGTCAAGAGAGGTCTAGGTCATTACATCAGATACCTCTCAAAAAAGTTTCATACTCGAGAATTCAAAACCAACATAATGGGAAACCAAAACAAGGTCCGAACTACCACCCATCAAGTTACCTCTTAAAAGAGAGAAAGCCACATCAATAAACTAAAGAAATCAATATCATAAATATAAAAGGTCTACAACCAAATATAGAACATATTTTTTTACATGAAAATAGTTAAACATAAAACAACTTGGGGTACTGAGCACTTATCTGTGAATCACGTTCCCAGGTACTCCCCTACACACCACCATGTCACCATAAGACACGAACCAAGGGGATAGAATGCCTATGCAAGACATTCTCTTTGCGGTATTGGATCTCCACAAGCTGCTCCTCAAAGGTCGCATCATCATCAACACTAATCCCTCCCCAATTGATGACGTGTGAGTCATCATGAAGATAAAGATGGAGCTATGATACATGGAATACATCATGTATCTGGATCCTCTGCAGGGGAAGTACTATCTGATACACCACAACTCTAACATGATCCAAAACCTAGAATGGACCAACCTTAAAGGGAGAAATCTTACACTCACGACTGAACCTTCACTTCCCATAACAGGGAGTCACCTTCAAAAACACGTGATCCCCAAAATCAAACTCTAAGGGTATCCTCCTTTGACCGACATATGTTTTTGACGTTATGTAACTTCCTCCATCCTCTCACAAATCATATAAACTATATCTATTATATTATATAATAGTTCTGGTCTGATAATGTTTAAGTCTCCAACACCAGTCCAGCACAACGGAGAAAGGAAAGGTCAGCCAAGGAAGGCTTTAGATGACACCATACAGATGGTGGAGTGAAAAATATTTTTGTAAGTGAACTCCAATAAGGGAGAGTGTCTCTTACATGAACCTCCAAAATCCAAGACACAAGATCACAACATATCTTAAAGAGTCTAGATTGTCTACTCTATCCGACCATCCATCTACACATTAAAAGTAGTGTCAAGGCATAACTGAGAATTGAAAGAATTCTGAAAACCTCTCCAAACCCTAGAGGTAAAATTATGATGTCAGTCAGAAATTATCTTAATTGGGACTCCATGAAGTCTCACCACCTCCTCTAGATATTTCCTCAACAAAACTTCCACTGAGCATGACTCCTTAATCTCTATGAAGTGGGATGATTTTATTAAATGATACACTACCACCCAAATATCGTCATGTCCTCCCTAAGCTCGAGGTAAACTGGTAACAAAGTCCATTGATATATCCTACCACATACACTGAGGGAATTATAATGGATAGAGAAGACCACTAGGAACATGTTGTTTGAACTTAACATTATGACAGACCAAACATCGAGACACAAACTCCAAAACCACATGCTTCAACCTAGGACACCAAAAATGAATCCTCAGGGCTTGGAAAATATTTTTAACTCCTGGATGCACAGCTAAAGGAGAACAATTAAACTATTTGAGAAGAGTCTCGTGCATATCCAAAGGAACAAATAGCCTCCCTTGATACAACACTCGGTGTTTTTCATCCTCAAACCAACCATCAGTGGCCTCACCACAAATAGCTCAGTCTCTCCAGACCTCCACCTCATGATCCCCAAACAGGGACTCTTCCACCTTCTACACCAGAGATGACAGCACCATCATCTAGAAAAGACAACCTATTCCCCCAACATCTCCCATATTGAGATGTAATTCTCAATGTTCTTTCATAACTCTCCTGGAATAACCTGATTCATGCACTGCATCATTACATGACTTCTTGATTAACGCATCAAATACAGCATTCCCTTTTCCAGGGGTATATGATATATCAAATTCATATTCTTATAATAACTCCATCCACTAATGCTAGTGCATGTTTTTTCCATGTTGGGAGAAAATATACCTCAGACGTTTATGATCGGTGAAAACCAAAAAGTGCTCTCCAATGAGGTAATTTATCCCCAATATTTGAGAAAACACAATTTCTTCCTACTCAATATCATGGGTGGAATAGTTATGTTCATGGGGGCGCAATTGATGAGACCCATAAGAAACAACTGATCTCTACTATATCCAAACATAGCCAAACCCCTGATGCGAATAACTGTAGAAAACATCAAACTTAAATCCCTCTACTGGAAGACAAAGAACTGGAGCACTTACTAGATTCTCCTTTAGATACTCGAAAGCTGCATGGCAATGATCATTCTACATTAACACCTTATCCTTCTTGGTCGATGCAGTCAGAGGAGTCGAATATTGAGATAAATAGGCTACAAACTAACTGTAGTAGCCTGTATGACCATGAAAACATCACACCTCTGCCATTGTCTTGGGGGATTCCCAATACACAAATGCTTCTATCTTCTATGTATCCACAGCTACTCCCTACAGGGACACAACATGCCATAGGAAATCGACATCTCCATCCCAAAACTCACAATTCAATAACTTCCCATACAACTGATGTTGACGAACAACTCCCAAAAAAGACATGTAGATGCTCTAGAGGCTCCTCCTCATACATGGAGTACATAAGGATGCCGTCAATGAAAAGCACCATATACTTCTACAGGAAATCATGGAACACCGCGTTCACCAATACCATGAAAAAAACTAGATAGTTGGTCACACCGGATGAAATTACAACAAACTCATAATGCCCATTATGACAATAGAAAGGATTGTTCAGGATATCCTCATCCTTCACATGCATCTAATGATATCCTAACTGAAAGTTGATCTTTGAAAACAAACATTCACCGTTCAGTTGAACGAATAAATCATCAATTCCCAAAATAGGATAGGGATTCATCATTATCATTTTGTTTAAGTGATGATAATAGATACACAACCCCAAACTATCGTCAGCCTTCTTCATGAAAAAAAAAACAGGTGCACCCCATGGTGACACACTTAGGAAAACTAAACCGGACTGAAACATACCATCAAGATATATACATTGATCTCGTAACTCATAAGGAGCCATCCTATGTGGATACAAAGAGATATTAGACTCTCCTGGGTGTAGCTTGATCCCAAAATCAATCTCTCGTCGAGGAAGAAGTGCTAAAATATATTCTGGAAAGACATCAGGGTACTCTTCAACGACCTTATGAAATGCAAACTACTGAACCTCTGAAGAACTCAGCATCAGCTCAACCATCATGTATGATAAGGATGAAACATGCCTCTAACCCATATAAGGGTCTTGCTTGCCAAAAAACACCACTGGATCTCCATCCTCATCAAACAACACAACCTACATCCTAAAGAAATCTATGATAGCCTGCACCGAATACAACCAATCATTGTTGTGGATGATGTCAGGTGGTTGTATCTGTAAACATAGGAAATATCCACAAGAACGGTGTTGTCCCAGCACTAGATCACAGTCTCTACATATATCTAATAGGTTATCTCAGACTTCAATTGGCAGTGTCAACATAAAGGGAAATGGAAGCCTCTCTACCTCATGTCTCAAAACATGGAAAGCAGTAGGTGACATGAAGGTGTGTGTCTCTCCTAAATCAAACAAGGAATACACAAAATTAGAAAACATGCAAAGGGTACCTCAAAAGACATATAGCTCTCCTGACGCAGGAAATGATAAAGCATGAAGCAGACCACAACCTCTTCCATGGAATCTTCGATCATGGTGGCGACCACCCCCATGTCCGCACTCTGCTCTCTGAGGACGGGGAGTATATCAAGGCTGTCCTCTGCCTTCCCCATCCACCCTCTACTGATCCATAGTTGGTGCAAACTACCACTGCTGCCTCAGATAGAACTACCTCAACAGAGGAACCTAGACCAGAACACCTGGGGCACGATGACTGATCTAAAAGGTCGGGCACTCTCTCTAAAGATTACCTATACCACCACAAGAGAAAAATGCACCTTATCCCATGTATTAGTCCTAAGAGACACTGCCCTCAGAGAAAGGAGATGATGAGTTTTGGGACCTACCCACGACCGAATGGAAACTCTTCTTCCCTGAAAATCGAGACCCCCAGACCATAACTCTACTTTCTCAGGAATCTTGAGGAATCTCCTATCGTGAAGATCTAATTCTGGACAATGTCCCCTCCATGACCTCTTCCCGTTCTAGTACCTAAAGATATGTCTTCAACATAAATGGGGTGACCTGGCACTGGATCTCTGGATGAAAATCCTCCTCAAAATGCTTTTCCCTTGCCTTCTCATCAAGCAACAGGTCCAAATCATATCATAAAAGGTTCCTGAAATGGATTCAAAAATTTCACACACTAGAGATCCCCTGTCGAAGGGTAAGAAGTTCCTGGATATTGGACGCCTTTGCGATTTCTGTAAGAAAATCAACTCTAAACTTGTCTTGGAACACCTCCAATGAGATCACCAACTCCTTACAAACCCTGAGGAGCATTAACCAACACTTCCTCATTGCTCCACATAGAATCATCAAAACCAAAGATACCCATTGATCATTCAGAGCATGGATCAAATTGATGCCTATCTCAACATCTTCCAACCAGTCTTCTGTAAATTCTTCTGAAACGGCACCCTTGTACTTCTGTAGTCATTAGCACTGGAACTCTCATAGTGTACTCCTCCATGTTTCAACATCTTCAAAATATACCCTATGACGATCTGCGGACACAGCCTTTTGGACATCATCTTTATGAACCTGATGAGGACGTCGAGCCGGAGCCATACCTACAAAAATAAAAAACTGTTCGAGATTCTAAACCTAGAATATGGAAGACACAACATTAATTAACTAATTTTTTATTATTTTATTCATTTTAGGTTAACCTATACCAATGTCTACCCATTCAAACACAGACACAAAGAAGAATGATTCATGATATTTTAATAGGTCTCTACCCTGCAAGTAGTATCACCTCATTTAGTATCCATTGTAAACTTAAATGTTCATGCATCAAATCATAGGGGTCCCTAAACGCATATGTCTCAACCGATCTCTAGTGTTTACATCACTTGATAAACTTGAATGATACTATTTCCCCACGAACCCATGAAACCTCACCTGTGCCTAACACCAAACTCCATTATATCTTTCAACCAGACCACTAATACCACTTTGTCACGGACCCCTCCCCACAAGGTGTACCCCTATTGGGATGGAAATGTGAGAATGGAGATAATGACCCCCAGAGTCCCGCCTCTAGTAGGCCCGGGGCTAGTGACTAGCATTGAGGGTATAGTTAACACACAAATAAGTGGCATTACGCTCTAAGAGAACACGTGCGAAGGAGAGAGATAAGACAGACACCAACCGAATCCAACTCGAACAACAATATAAAATAAATCTCAAGTAGAAATAAGTAATTTCATGAAAAACTACTACAACTGAAAGGGAGAAAACTAAAAATACCCAGAGTAAAGTAAAAAAACCGCATCCATAAAACCCAAATAGATCTACCAATCTCAAGATAATAGAAACCATCATGATCTCCAACCTGCTCCAAGTGACCAGAAAAATAGTTTATATAGAAATAGGGTGAGTATAATAGTATACTCAGTAGGATCCTCCCCAAAGCATCTAATGCTAAAGTAAAGAAATCATGCTAAAGAACAATTAAAAACAAGTGAAACTAACTTATCACTGATATAGGTATACTAAATTCCAAGCCTCACCATGGATACTCTAACCAAGTATCACATACAAGATCATATAATAAAATAATTAATATCAAGGGTACCATACTACTACTACACTATTGTTTTTCCTTTTTCCCCAAAGTCATGCATCCTAAGCCATTTCTCTCCAAAAAAGGCATTCCCACAGACACTTGGGCCAAGCACCACAAAATGCACCTCATGAAACAAAACCACCACATCCACATAATAAATGTAACTAGGTAGTTTTAGGGATCCACCATAGCTTGGATAACATGTATCCTATATCAGGCATTATACCTCAAGCCATTAAATCTCACACATCGAGTAAGGTTACTTAAGAAATCATAGCCTATACATGTTACACCCATAGTAGTACATAGGAAACTATATCCAGAATATATGTCTGTGCATACCCACAATCCATTACAGCCCTATACACACATATATGGGGAAAAATAACTATGGTTACTACTAGGAAAAGTAACTACCAAGAGAAGAGAGCATGTCCAAAGGGGGTAGTCAACTATCAATCCTCCCATAAGAATGTGGGGGAAAACACAACCCCAAGGTTCAGAATCCCCAGGGAGTTAGTTTCCCAAACTGACAGTGTGGAGTAGCATATAGAAACATAAAAAGTACAGAATATATTATAGCTCACAACCACACTATGGGCATAATCTAGTCTTAGACTCAATTGTAGCTAACGCCACTTGGATTCCTAGCTGCCACTTCTAAGACTAGGTATCCTATAAGCAAAAAACCACATAAATAACATTATTACATTACTTCATTATTTTTTTAGTTACAATTTATGTTAATTAATTATCTAAACATTAATTAACCATTAAAAAATTCCACATTATATTTCACTAGCATCACACACAAGCCCATTGTTCCTCTAAAATTACAACCTCAGTGTTGCGTCCTAGAAAGATCCAACTCCATGGGTTTACATAATTTATTCAATAATTTATTAACATCATTAATTTTCCATATTCTCAGGTATTGTAGAAAAAAATTCTAAGCTACTAAACACAATGGGCTCAACACGGTGAGTAGGTGAACTACTCATCAAGTATTTTCCACCTATATCAAGATTGTAGACCCATCCTCCCTCAGGATGAAAAACACAGAATGTATGTGGAATACAACATGATTTTTCACCCCTTTTGGAATACGGGTAAGAAAACCAAATTCCACGAGCATTGGGGAAATTAAAGAAGATAAACAACCAACAAGAAACAGTAAGAATCCAAACATTCACATACATCTCATTCCATCATCTACAGTTTCCTCCCCAACACCCACATGCATAAAACGATGGATATAGACACTCTATGCGTCAACTACTACCACAATAAATAGGCCTCCCTGACCCCACATATCTCAACAGACTTCTAGGCTCACATCACTAAAGAACTAGTAGGAAAACAAAAATCTTATCAATTGTGCTCTTGGACCTTAAACAAGGAAGAGGGTAACTCAGAACATGACAAGGAATTATCTTTCATCAAACAACCTGTTCATCAACCCATATTGAATGGACCAATTAATTATTCGTTTGATCCAATAATGGGAAACCTAAAAATTATGCTATTAAAAATAATTAAACGTTCTTACTATATCAATTTTATTTACATCAAATTACAAAAACAACAAATGGATTCATTTTCATTCCTCTTAATATTTAGCCCAAATAATTATCAATTAATTCTGGGTTTATGTTCTTTACCAATTTCCATAAATAACGAAAATCTAAAAAAATAAAGCATAGATATCACACTATCTATCAAAACAAAAGGCAATAACATACGATTGATATCAATTTATTTATCTAATTAAAATATTTACCAAGTCAATTCCATTGTGATCTATTTAGAAAAAACATTAAATGACTATATTTTCACATAAATAAATAGAAATGTAACGAATCCCCTACCTCCAACAGATCTTGTAGTTCTTTATACGAGAATGAGAAACACAATGGGTTATGATCTCCTCCCCCTGTGACAACTGTATCCACTAGAGGATACCAAGACACCACCACACCGTTCAAAACCCAAGAAGCAACCATTATTAAGATAAAGATAACATTCCTTAAAATGGAAAGAAGAAACACAAAGACATGAACCAAAAATAATGATGATAGATCATACTTTATATCAGATATTGGTCAATACTCCTTGGTTGCATCAAAAATAGAGGGGAGCCAATCCAAGGAGAAAAGTTTGATCACACAACTACTATGGGAAGGATTAAATGTTTCGAGCATCTCACACTAGAGGATAAAGAAGAAGAACCAGGGAGGAAGATATCTCATCCCTTTAGAATATTTAATAAAGCAATGGTTTAAGATAAAATGTATTTTTCATTGAAAGAGGATCCCATTAAACCAAGTGGTTTGACCAAGTAAAAGCATCCCAAGCCTTAGGAAAAATAATACAGGAGTTATGGACATTGAATAGGCCTTATATTCCATAAAACAAGTGTTTAAATGCATTTTATGTCAATGTAAATGTCAATGGGGATAAACTGTATGAAGCTAGAAACACTGTACACCAAAGTAGATATTTTGAAAAGGAAAAAAGGATACCATTAGAACCTCACAGGTCATCTAAAAATGTTCATGAACTCAAAATTTGGAAAAGGAAATAGAGTATTCTTTGGGAACCTCACTGCTCTGGAAACACTAATCAAGAACTCAAAATTTGGTAACCAAAATAGAGGTTGTTTTTGGAACCTCACAATTCTAGATACATTGTTCATGAACATGAAATTTAGAAAAATAAATAGAGACTACTATTGGAACCTCACCATACTAGAAACAATGCTCAAGAACTACAAATTTGGAAAAGGAAATAAAGGCTGTTGTTGGAACCTTGATGTTCTGGAAACACTATTCATGAACTCAAAATTTGTAAAAATAAATGGAAGATTTTGATGGAACCTCACCATTATGGGAACACTTGTCATCAACATGAAATTTGGAAAAGGAAATAGAGGCTTCTGTTGGAACCTCACAATTCGGGAAACACTGTTCATGAACACGGAATTTGGAAAAGGAAATAGAGGCTGTTGTTGGAACCTCGCCATTTTGGAAACACTGTAAATGAACATGAAATTTGGAAATGTAAATAGAGGCTGCTGTTTTATCCTCATCATTAAGGAAACACTGTTCATGAGCTCAAAATTTTGAAAATGAAATTGAGGCTGCTGTTGGAACCTCACTGTTCTGGAAACACATTTCATGAACATGAAATTTGGGAAAGGAAAAAAGGTTGCTATTGGAACCTCACCATTCTGGAAACACTGTTCATGAAAATAAAATTTGGAAAAGGAAATAAAGGTTATTGTGGGAATCTCTCAATTATGAAAACACTATTAATAGAGTGTCTCACCGATCAGAAATGTTTTTTCACATAGTTCTACGATTGGAACAGTTCACATCGGTCTACCATTGAAACTATTGACATCATTCTCACCAATGAAACTATTCACAGCGGTCTCACTGGTGGAACTGTTTACATCAGTCTCACCAATAGAACTATTCACACCTGCTACCGGTGAAACTATTCAAAACGTCTCACCAGTAGAACTGTTCACACCGGTCTACAGGTGGAACTGCCCACCGAATTGGAAATATGGAAAAGTGTTGGGGATAAGTCCCCTTGACCACTAGAACACCTCAAACACTATATTTCTACATAGGAATGGACCAAAGAGGTCTGAGACATTACATTTGAGATATAATGTGAAAATTTCAAATTTGAATTACTCTAAGGGGACACCATATGACGACAATGGTCATACACAATCACAAGAGATTTCAGAGCATAACCCTCCATAATGGATGGTTAGTAGAGTTACCCAATGATAGTATCAGCTGTAACTATCTAGTGGGGCTAGGAAGTGGTGTTCTTCAAAGATATTTTGGAGTTACCCTCCAAAAGGTATGGGAAGTGGAGTTCCTCAATGGTCTTGGCATAACCTTCTAGAAAGGTTGGATAGTTAAGTTATCTGATGATATCTTTTAGGAATAACTGTCTATATGTGTAACCACCGGAGATAATTTAAATAGTAATTAATTATTTACTAATTTGGTTATAAATTATAACTAAGGAATGACTTAATAAAAGGGGTTTATAAATATTTTTTTAATAATAAAAATATATTTTTAATCAAAATATAACATATTACATTATATTTCAGGAAAAAATATTTTTATAATATATATATTATAAATTGATTTGAAAGAAAATATATATAAGTATTATTAATATTGATAAATACATTAAATTGATTATCTTGGTATAGAAAATCTATATTTTTATCATTTAAGGAATAATATATTATGATACAGGTAGTACTATTTTATAATATATTGTGACCATGAATATGAAATTATAAATTAATTATACTTTGATGAAATAAAGTATCATGAAATTTTAATTTCTAATATATTGTTTTAATAAATAAAAATACAGAAATGTAATATTAAAAGTAATATTATATTATGTGAAAAATAACATTTTGAATAAACTGGTTATCTATAAATATTTGAGGAGAAAAATAATTTTTAAATGAAATATATTATTTATTTTCTTTCCGATATAAAATAACAGTAATAATTTTTAAGTTTCTTAAATAGATTTAAATATTTATAAATAAGTATAATTTTGACTTAAAATATATATGTATGTGCTAATTTCAATATGATTTGATATGAAAATAAGTTTTTTATGAATATTAAAGAAACAAAACTAAATAAATGATATGAATTATTAAAATTATATATAAAAAATTTAAACCGAATGATCAAATTAGTATTTTTATGGAAACAATTTTATAAAATTTGAATTATTAATTATGATATATAAGAAAAAAACAAATTATATATATATATATATATAATGATGAAACAAAATTATATTAAGATTAAGATGATTTAAATAAAAAAGAGAAAACGATTAAAATGTAAGCATGAATGAGGTGTCAAGATTATGGGATTTAGGTTTCTTGATTTCAAATGGGTATCATGTCTTCTTCAAAGCCTTGGGGTCAAGGATAGTCACAATTTGGGAGTCGAGCATCGTTTTTTCAACTGAGGGATGCGTGAAGGTCGAGTGACAGTTCATTTTGTGTTCATGTCTAGCCACCAGTGTGGTGTTTTCTGGCGACCAGAGTGGGAGATCAAAGCTTGAGTTAGATGCAGTCAAATGAAGGAGATCGAGTTGGGGTTTTGATCTTTGTTTTATCTTGTTTCTGTGGTCATAACCAAATTTTAGGAGAAAATGACACATAATCTCAATTATTTATCTTAGATCTGAATGTATATCTTATTTGTTTAATTTATGTGTAACTGAATATCGATGGAATATTTTTTTTAAGATTATTAAATACCTTGACCTTTCTTTCTTCTATGGCCATATTTGGTCAAATGATGTGTTTTTTCATATAATTTCTTATTCAAAACATTATCTTATTTATTTTTCATGGTTTTAGACAAATTACATTTCAACCAATATTATATATCAAATGTTAATGGATTTTGCATTAAATTGATTCAATCATTTCAGTAGAAGAAAAATTTCATTTATGATCTCCATTGAATTCACTATATTCTATCTAATTGACAATTTTAGGACAATTTTTCAAAATGATCAAGTTGATATCACTGTCCGTCCATTCCAAATAATTTATGGTCATCTTTTGTGTCCTCTTTTCCACATGTCTCTCGATTTTCACAGAAAAGTTAATTGGTCTTTAAAATTCTCCAACCATGTTAAAATAAAATATATATGATTGTACAGTGAGTTTGGCTCCAATAAAATAGTGTGTCAGTTTTCCTCCTTGCTGCACTGTCTATCAAGGCAGAAGGTAGTGATGTTGTTTAGTTTATTATGATTTTTTTTGGGTGAGAGAACTATGGCAACGGGAGGAAGTAGTCTTTGATGGAGTGAAATAGAAAGAAAAATAAGTCTCAAGTAGCCGTCTTAACATAACGAGTAAGGGATTTCTACAATTAAAACTTCTAAGTTTATATTTATTTTATCAAAACTATGTTTAAATTTGATTTTTTGTAAGGGATTAATTATATTTTACCATATTTATCTTCATTCAAAATAATTTCATTTAAATTATTTATGTTTATCTAAATTAAATTTATTTTTATCAATTAATGTTTTAATTTATGTTTCTGTAAGGAATTATATTTATCTAAACAATATTTAAATTCATTCTGTGGTAAATATATTTATTAAGATTCAAGTCATTTATTTCTAAATTTTAAACCATTATATTTCTCAATATATATATGAATAATATTTCCAAACAACATGAATGTTTGTTTCATGATTTTTCTAAATATTTCTATTGTATGTTTTGTAATTATATGAAATCCAAGATAATTTTAACTCATGAATTAAATATGTGTGTTATGTAAATTATTGATTAGTTTTATAGTTAATTTTTATGTTTATGCTTGATATATATATATATATATATACATATTAATGTTATATTTTTTAGATTTTATTTTAAACCATTGGTATGATACATATTATTCCAACACATAAAAAGAAAAAAAAAGAGTTATTCAATATTCAATATTGAATTATAATAACGTGTATATATATATTTATATGTACTTAATGTTAATATCTTCTGAATTTACGTACACACACATATATATCCATGAATGTGATGAATGTATAATTTATGTGCTATATTGATAATTTTATGTACTACGCATAATTATCTATTTCTTATGATTATTTTTTTTAAGATAGAAAAATTTATATGTTTTCTATTTTTTAATATTTTATGCATTCATTATTTCATGCGTAAATCAATCAAACATGTATGTTGTTTCCATTATTTATTCAAGATTTTTTTAAAATGTTTGATGTTATAAAAATATGAAATCATGTATTTCATAAACATTTTGGGTCATGGATCTTAATGAAAAGTCTATAGTTCTGTTCAAAACCAAAATTGTAAGAGATGTGCAATGGAAGTTTATATATTTATATATATACATATTCATATATATAAATATATTTGTAATGTGTATTTTGATGCAATAAAAGGTTTAAAAATCATACTATAGTGAATATATATATATAAGTAAATCAAGCTTAAAAATATTTTCATAATATACGACCCTTGAATGTTGTAAATATGGTAGAGAATTTGGGATTGAACCCAATCCCTCAATAATTTGGTAGGATTAAGATTGCCTTCAATTTTTCAAGTTACCACAAGATTAAATGTTTTTTTCAAAAGCTTACATATTATTTTTTAAAACAATCTCTTATTATTTTTAAAGCACTTATTGTACATGAGTAAATTCAAAAGTGGTAAATTAATTTAAACCTAAGTAATTCCAATAATGTTTTTCAAAAGGTATTTTGGAAATTATTTTTATGCTATATTCAAAGTAATTTGACAATTTTATTTTTGAATAATTGTTTCCTAAAATGTGTTTAAACAAATTTAAAACTATTTACTAGGAAATTGAATTCCCACCCTTTGTTTTAAATTGTTTTTTCACTATTATCTTAGAAGTTTAATTACAGATTTCATTGATTTTAAAATTAACGCATGCATAAGCGTAGTTTGAAAGTTTTATTTTTTATTAAACATTGATAAATGAATGGTGTTTTCTAATCATCAAGAACCTAGACCAGTAAAAGGTCCTCATTTTTTTAGTATTGTGTAATTGTTCATTTTATTTTATATGAAAAAAATTTACATAACCTTTTCAAGCACCGAGTTTAGAAGAGCAGGCTCGGGGAAATATAATTGGTATTAATGGAATGGTCTATACCAACTTGGAGATCAAATGTTGTCATAAAATCTGTGTAGTTTAGATGTATAGAAATCTAAGTGTTTTTTCTTAATTTAGAATATGAAAATTCAGAATAGTTTTTAGTCTGAAAAAATGAATTGTGAGGACACGATTCTTTTGAGGGGGGAATAATGTAATACCCTTAGATAGTTTAAATAACAATTAATTATTTACTAATTTGGTTTTATATTAAAACTATGTAATGACATAATAAAAGATTTTTATAAATATTTTTTTAGTAATCATAATATGTTTTGAATCAAAATATAACATATTACATTATAGTTCAAGAAACAATATTTTTATAATATATATACATATATCATATAAATTTATTAGAAAGGATATATATATATATATATATATATATATATTTATATTAGTTTTATTAAGAATAATAAATAAACTAAATTGATTATTTTGGTATAGAAAATCAATATATTTAACATTTAATGAATAATATATTTTGATATAAGTAATATTATTTTATAATATATTGTTATTTTGAATGTGAAATTATAAATTAATTATATGTTGATGAAATATAGTATCATGAAAATTTATTTCTAATTTATTTTTTAATAAATAAATATACATAAATTTAATATTAAAATAAATATTTTATAATCTGAAAAATAATGTTGTGAATAAATAGGTTGTCTATAAATATATGTGAAAAAAATAATTTTTAAATGGAATATATTATTTAATTTCTTTGTGATATAATTTAATAACAATTATTATTAAGGTTCTTAGAAGCATTTTATTATTTAAATATGAGAAAAATGTTGGCTTATAAAATTTATATATATTAATTTAAATAAGATTTGATATGAAAATATGTTTTTTTTTGAATATTAATGAAATAAAATGAAATAATTGATAATAATTATTAAGCTTTTATATATAAAATTGAAAATTAATCATCAAATTAATATTTTAATGGAAATAATTTATAAAATTTGAATTATGAATCATGATTTATAACAAAAAAACTAATTCTCAATATATTGATATATATAAAATGACAAAACTAAATTATATAAAGATTAACACGATTTAAATAATAAAGAAAAACAATTTAAAAAGAATAACGACGGACGTATTAGGATTAGGGGTTTCAGGTTTCATGATATTAGTTGGGGATCATGTCTTCCTTAAATCCTTGGGGTCAAGGACAGTAGAAAGTCGAGAGTCGAGCGCCACTTCGTCGACTGAGAGATGCATGGACGATGAGTAGCGATTTTTGTCGAGGATGAGTCTATCCACCGATGCAGTGTTGTCTGCCCGCTAGCGAGGGAGATCGAAGTTTGAGTGATATGAAGACAAATGAAGGAGCACTGGTTAGGGTTTCGACATTTGTTTTATCTTTTTTAGGTAGTATGAAACCGATTTCCGGAGAAAATGAACCACAATTTCAATGATTTGTCTTAAACCTGATAATAGGTTTTATTAAATCAATTTTTTGTAATTAAATCTCGATTAATGATTTGTTTTTATGTTTATTAAATACATGGATTTATTTTTCTTCTACAGTTATATTTGATCCAATGACGTGTTCTTTTTCATTCAATTTCTTCTTCAAAATGTTATCAACTGGATTTTTTGTGATTTTAGATGAATGAATTTTCCAACAATATTATATATTTATTGTCAATGGATTTTGTATCAAATTGATTCAATAAGTTAAGTAGAAGATATATTTAATTTATGATCTTTTTGCATTCAATGCATTCTGCCTAGTTGTCAATTATCGAATAGTTTTTCAAAATTAAAAAGTTGATATATCTTCCCGTCCAGTCCAAATATTTATGATCATCTTTTGTGTCCTCTTTTCAACACGTTTCTCAATTTGAACAGAAGATTTATTTGGGTTTTAAAAATATATAAGCAGGTTGAAATAAAATATGTATAATTGTTTAGTGAGTTGGGCTACAATAAATTAGTGTATCAGTTTGCCTCTGCACTGCACTATCTATCGTGGCAGAAGGCAATGATGCTGTTTAGTTTATTCTGATTTTTTGGGTGAGAAAACTATGGAAATGGAAGATAGTAACAATTTATGCAGTGTAATAGGAATAAATATAAGTCTCAAGTCGTCATCTAAAAATAACAAGTAAGGGATTTCTTCAATTAAATATCTTAAATTTATATTTATTTTATCAAAATTATGTTTAAATCTAATGTTGTGTTATGGATTATATTTATTTTTCAATTTTTATCTTCATTCAATATCATGTCATTTAAATGATTTATGTTTATCCAAATTAAGTTTATTTTTTTTCAATTCAAGTTTTAATTTGTGTTTCTATTAGGAATTATATTTATCAAGACAATATTTAAATTCATTTTTCAATAAAGATATTTATTTGGATGAAAATCATTTATTTCTAATTTTTAAACTTTTATATTTGTCAATATCTATGTGAATAATATTTCAGAACATCATGAATTATTGTTTCAAAATTTTTCTAAATATTTCTAATGCATGACTTATACTTATATGAAATCCAAGACAATAATTTTTACTCATGAATTAAATATGTAGGTTTTGTATATTATTGATTAGTTTTATACGTAATTTTTATATTTATGAAGGATATATATATAAACATATTAATGTTATATTTTTAAAATATTTATTTAAATAATTAGTATGACACATATTTTTCAAACACATATAAAGATAAAAATGATTTATTCAACATTCTAGATTGACTTGTAATTATTTGTATATATATGTATACAAAATAAATATTAATACCTTAACAATTTATGTACATATATATTAATATATATGAGAGTGATGAATGTATAATTTAAGTGCTATGATGATAATTTTATGTGATATACAAAATTATCTATTTGTTATGATTATTTATTTTAGGAAGATAAAATTTATATGTTTTTTTACTCATACTATTTTATGCATTCATTATTTAATTCATAAATCAATGAAACAAGTTTTTTGTTGCCATTTTTATTCAATATTGTTGTTTGTAAATTGTTGAAGTTATAAAAATATGAAATCATGAATTCGTAAAATGTTTGGGTACATAGATGTTTATGAAAAGACTATAGTTTTGGTTTGAACCAATATTTCAAGCAAAATTCAATGGAAGTTCATATATTTTTATATATACATACTCATTTGTATTAATATAACATTAATGTGTATTTTAATATAGTGAATTGTTTCAAAATAAAACCCCCGTGATTGTATATATATGTGTAAAAAAGGCTTTATATTTTTATAGAAAATCTGGCACCTGAATGTTGTAAATATGGTTGGGAATTGGGGAGTAAAACAAATACCTCAATAATTGGGTATTCCCAAGATAGACATCAATGTTTCAAGTTTCCATAATACACAATGTTTTCTTTTCAAAATCTTACTTAGAATTTTCTAAAAATACCACTAGATCTTATTTAATGTACTTATTGTACATAAGTAATTTCAAAAGTGGTATATCATATTAATCCTAATTAATTCCAATCATGGTTTTAAAGGGTATTTTGAAATGTATACTTATTTTATATACAAATTAATTTCTCAACGTTATTTTTAAATAAATATTTTATAAAAAGTATTTAATCAATTTCAAAACTCCATACTGGGAATTTGAATTCTCGCCTTTTTTCTAAAATGATTATTCATAGGTATCATAGAAATTTAATTATAGATGTAATCTCTTTTGGAGTTAGCATCCACAGAAGCATAGTGGACATTTGTTTTATTTTATTCCAACTCTGATAAATTTGATGTGTTTTCTAATCCTCCAAATCCTATACTGGTAAAAGGTCCTTGTTTTTTTGAGTTGGGTAATTGTTCATTTTATTTTATAAGAAAAAAAATTACATACATTTTTCAAGAAATGAGTCCGTAAGGGAAGGCTCGGGGTGTTACCAGAAGGGCTAGCTGGTATATTTACCAAATAACATTCAAGGAATAACCATCTAGCATGCTAGGGTAGTGGAGTTCCCAGATGACATTCCCGAGTGTTACCCCCATCTGGGAGGGGCATTGGAGTTCATTAGTGACTATCAGAGTAGGACCCTCCATTCATACAAGGACATGTGATCCTTACCTAGAACTTATAACCCTTTGACTATGAGGCACAATGATGAGATGTGTTTTGATTTAGATTTTGACTCACAAGAAAGGGGAATTCTTTCCTCACTGAGATGCATTCTTGTAAAGTGACATAAAACCATGCCAGTGAGTTGGTGCTGCCCAAAGATGATAGTATCAAGGTGTAGTGATTTATTCCCCTGGACTTGTGTATTAAGGGAACATGCATGAGGTTATGGGCATCAATGATAGACTTCTTTTAGAACGATTGGAAACTCTTCTTCTTAGGCTGAACTATGATATGGAGAGCCCCTTACTATTTCATTTTGGATTAATTGAGTGAGCACATATATATATATATATATATATATATATATATATATATATATATAATTATTCGATACCCACTACTTGGGTTTCAGTTACTCTCCTTCCAAGATAGGTGAAGATGTGTAGGTTATGCCATGTGATTTCCATGTCTAGTATCTCATGGTTGGATGAGTCTACTCTCCCAATATAGGTAGAGAAGACATTATGATAATTTTATACTCTCAAAATGTCAATATCTATTGGTTTGTATGTGTTTACTTTCACTCCCTTGTTGGGTTGAGCTATACACCATCACTGCACCTTGTTATATCTACTTTTTCCCTCATTATTTATATAAATTACTACTCCCCCTTCATCCTTTTGGGAAGTTCTACAGGGTATGTATATACTCACCCCTACATGGGAGTTTCTTGCACTTGTCTTGTATTTTATAGAAAATAGATATGTTGATCATAATTTTAGAGGAGCTTAAGGATAATGGGTTCTTAGACCATGTACGATTGTTGTAGCATGGGATCTAGGATATGGGATCTATAACATATTTTACATTTCCAGTTTTTATCTTTTTGGGACACATTTCTATTTGGGAGTGTATCTTTTCCCTTCTCTTTTCAGTTTACACTATAGTAATTCATTCTGTTTAGAGGACCATTCATGTTTGGTTTAGTTATAATAGTGTTGCATCTTTTATTTCTTCTCTCTATAAATTTTTATTGGGTTGGATGTGTGTGTTCATATAGGTTATTAGGAAATTACCTCCCTGAGTGAAATATCCCTTCACTGCTTGTTTACAATCCTGGCCTATGGAGTCAGGATTTTGGTAGTTGCAGCTCGAGCCCCAAATGGGTTGGGCCATGAAAGATAGGTATCACAGAAAGTTCAATTTTTTGGGACATTGTTTGGATTTTTCCCATTAAAAGGATTGTTTGGGTTCAGGTCAATAGTTTCAAAGTGTATTGAGTGTGTCTCTCAGGCCAGGTAGTCCAGTGATGGCACGAGTGGCTGACGTATCCCTTTATCAGGACCCCGAATACCTGCTTGTTTACACAGAAAGACATGAAATTTATTGTAGGTATCAATGGTAAATGAACCATAAAGGATTTTTTATTTGGAAATACTTCTTGATTCAGATCCCCATTGTTGTTGATATGAATATATGTATATATATGCTCATCTAGAAGTGGTACTCTTTGAATACTATCAATATTTCTCTGTGATGAATTCCTATCAGAATACTAGCTTCAGTTAAAAATAAAGAACCAAAGAGTGATGAGAACTTAGATTAGGGTCCATCTGATGATGCCCTTAATCTAGGTGTGATATAATTAGAACCTCCACCTATTGACTACTAGATCACCCCATCAGAGTTAGATAAGGATATGTATAGGCTTAGCAAACTTTGTGAGTTCCAGTGTCAGAGATCGCTGAGGTTTTGTGTCAATCCACACACCCAGGTAGTAGAGGATTAGATTTATTCAATGGTTTATATCTTAATAATTATATAGACATTGATAGATCATATGGTGGCACTAGAGAAAATACTTTTCCATGGAGTAGATATAAATTGGTGGATTTTAGTTACTCAGATGCACGATGAGCTGACACTCTCTTGGGAAGACTTCTAGCAACTGTACCTTGAGGAGTACTAGCCCTCCATATTATTCTCAATTCAGATTCAAGAGATTATGGAATTACAATAGGAAGGGATGACAATGGAATATTATGATGGGAGGTTCATTGACCTTACATGGTACACTATCGACATGATATGAGATGGATACTTCCAAACCTATAAGTTTGAGTAGGGACTCTGTAGAGATATCTGGTCCAACAATGTACCCCTGAGAATTCCTACATATGTTGGAGTGCTGATGTCACGACCCGACCCTACCTGGGCTCGAGACACAACTACCCCAAGCCCGCCTCCATAGGCCAGGGGCTGGCGACAAGCGCCGAAGGATAAACAACTCAGGGAGGCCTTTGCTTGAGTACCTGTACAGACACATGCATCACACTCAATGCAAAAGTGCAGGGTAAAAAGAAAAGTAAAGTACCAACAACTATATATAAACCAAAAAGGTGAATCAACCTCTAAAAGTACAAAGTAAAAGCTGAAGGTAAACTGAAAAGAGAAGGGAAAAAACATGCACCCAACCATAAAGTGCCACAACCTGGCAACAGGTAAACAAAAGAAAAACAGCTGGAAGGGTCCCCCACCTGGAACCCGACTCCGAAAACCACACGCGGTCCAAGCTCCAAAACTCCTAAGCTCCACTAAAGTCACGACCGACATGTCTGTCGTCTGTAAGGGCACACCAAGTTTGGGCAAAGCCCAAGTAGAGGTGAGTATAAAAATACTTAGTAGGATACCCCGAAGGCTCGAGGGAGCAACATAGGAGGTATCGAAAGGCGAGCAGTAGATTGAACAGGGAAAGTAGACGAGTACAATTGAGAGTCCAGTACAGAGTACAGTAGAGAGTCCATCTCAACCCAATAAGTGAAAGGAGATAGACTCGTCCAGATAGAAGGAGCCGGAAACAGTGAGAAGATGAACTTCTCATCGAGTCTTCGCTAAATATAGTAGGATAGTAGACTCGTCCAACCACGATAAGATAGACACGGAAAGCACATGGCATACCCTGCACGTCTTCGCCTCTCCTGGAAGGAGAGTACCCAAAACCAAAGGAGTGGGTACTAAAACAAGGTATATACATATCCATATGCTCAATCAAGAAGCCCGAATAGAATCATAAGGGGATCTTCATCCTGTAGCTCATCCCAAGAATTTGAGTATCCAACAGTCCTAGAAGTAAACACCATCGATGCCCAGCATACCACACGTCTGCCCCAAAATGCATGTCAAGGGCTCAAATCACCGCACCTTGAAACTATCCGCTTTGGGAGGCACTGACTCGCCTGCACAATTTATGGCCGCGTCACAAGGACGCGTCTCAGTGGGGAAATCACCCCTCGTACTTGAGAGTTCTGGGGGAACGTCAAGCCACACCTCGTCACTGTCCCGCAGTCGAGAGGTCTCCTCAAAGTCGACAGACAACCCCCTACACAGCCCCGCGGGAGGGTGGACCCTGGAAGTCGACGGGTTCCCACTGGATGGAGACCCGGCAAGAGTCGACGGGTGCCACACTGCCCAGTCTTGTAAAAGGGTAATCCACTGGAGGGCGACCCAGAAAAAGTCGTCAATGAGTCCCAATGACCAGTCCCATAGAAGGGTACTCCACTGGTGGGAGGCTTAGAAATATCATCGAGGACCACTTCCCAGCCCAGCTGAAGGTAAACCCGGCATCATGGACCACTTCCCAGCTCAGCTGGAGGTAAACCCAGAAGCGCTCTGGCCACCCCTGATGGATGGTACTGCTTGGTGAACACCACTATACTAGTCATCCATGCTGGATGGTAACCCACTGGCCATCCCTACTAGATGGTACTACTCTGGCCATCCCTACTGGATGGTACCCCACTAGCTAGCCCTCTTGGAAACAACCTCCTGGGTAGAGGATCAGTGCTCGGGTAATGTGTTGGTCACACCGAATCCACAAGAACTCTACCAGGGAACACGAAGGGGTGGGAGAAACACCCCGGGCTTCTCAGGGTAATCGCACTCCAATCCGCTGAGTCACTGTCGATGCGTACTGAGACAAATCATCCCAGAAAGTGAGAAAACACCCACGCTGCACGAGCACACATAGTCGTAAATGGTGCCGTAGTCTGGTGAAAAGGGAACGGTAATGAAACCACTCACATCTGAAGAAATAGAAAAACCAAACCATCTCTTCCGGCCAAATGAGAACAGAACCAGGGGAAAACTCAACCCTGCTGGTCAACAAACGAGAATAGGACCAGGGGAAAACTCAACCCTGCTGGTCAAACAAATGAGAACAGAAGAACCCTCTACGTCGCGAGAGGTCAAAAGTACATAAAGCAGTACACAACACACACATGGGGCCCACAAGACACGTGACCCCAAGTCAACCCCAACCAAGCGCACATACATTCTCAGGTACCAACATCCACATGTACCTCCCATCATTCCCGTATACTCTCAGAGTATACCACGTCTCCAGCCCAAAGGCTAATGTGCACACGGCACCCAACGTCAACACGAAGGCATAACGCAACAACTCCAAGTTTCCACCTCAATGGCTTAGGCAAAGCTAACCACATCTCTTTAAACACCAACATCACTCTCCCAGGAGTGAACGTGATCACATGCCAAGGTTCCGCTACAAACACGGTAGAAGAACCGCTAATGAGGCACCTTCTTATTTCCATATTTAATAAGATCTTGTAAGAGGCTCTCCTTTCCTGAACAGATTAAACCATTGTAATCCTCGTGAAAAAACATGCCAGATATACTACCTACTCACCTCAAATAGGTATCCGATGGAAAAGTCTCCAACACTAACTTACGCCAGAATGGTGTCCCATGGTCCCGAGCCTCGGCCCCAAAAACAGTCGGGCGCATCGCACCATTGCGACCCCATCGGGAAAACACGTCAAAAGTTCTAATCACTTGAGTGAAACAAATATCTGGTGAAAAAGATGCATTATGACATACCGAACATGAGCGGTGCTATGTGGGACCCACATCCCGGTCCCGAAGCGCTGCCTAAAGATCGCACAGTTGCAATCATCTCGGAAAACTACACAAGGTGGACAATTCACTTGTCCAAAATGGACACCCGGTGTTAAAAGCTGGAAATCACCGTCAACTCCCGAAACGGCCCTCGTGGGTCCCGCACCAGCATGCGGAATTAGAGTGGGCAGATTGAACCATTGAAATCCCCTCGAAAAAACACCAAAAAATGATTGTTCGCATGCCCCGAACAGACATCCGATTAAAAAGTTACAAAACACTGCTAACAGCTCAACACATGGGTCGTGGTGTCCATGCCTCAACTAAAGTTCCAACGCCTGAAACCACACTGGAAAACTCCGGCTTGACTCCAGGATTGCAAATCCACTGACGTCGCTCAAAAAGGACATCGGATGTGCCCGCACCGTCCAAAACAAGAACTCTCAGAAGAACGCCCGTCCACTTAACGGTCTCGCCGCACCACCGAGCCCCCATCCCAGGAATTAAAAATCCCTGAAATCATCTCAAAACTAACTCCCCTAGCTGAGAATCACACTTCCATAGACGTCATGTAAAATGGACATACGTAATGAAAATTACGGACGTCCGAAGAGGGGATGAATTCCCCATTGGGCTGGACCGGCCTGGGCCGGCTCGCAGAGCCGACACGCTGCTTTGCCACGTGGGCCAGCCATGGACTTGCAGTCCTTGCGCAGACATACCATGAGGTCCGGTCGTGCCTTCCGCCTTATGAACCGCATCGTGCAGGTCTTGTCCCCGAGCAGGGGTCGCGCGCCGCGACCATGCGGATGTCGCGCCCATGCGACACGACCTCACCGCCTGGAGCCGCCGCCTCGCACCACCAGCTTTGTCTCGCACTGCCCCGCGCCTATGCCCTACTGCCGATGCCCCCTGCCACTTTCTCTCGACCTCCCTCCACCGCCGCCATAGCCCGCTGGAACCGAGCCGCCGCCGCGCTGAAGCTTTCCAGAACCCGCAGGGAAACACCTCCAAAACCCGCATACTTCGACGAATGACTACGAGCTCCTCAAGACTCAGATTTTAAATCCGAAAAGTACATTGGTATGATAAAAATTTATAATACACGACCATAGAATTTTTTCGAAGATCAAACAACAATTTGACACTAAAATTGGGATTCAAATAGGGGTTTGGGATTTAAAACTCAAACAAACACCGCCTACCTCGATGGGCTTCGCACGAAGCTTCGCACGAGTTTGCCAGAGCTGTTGCGCCTCGCCAGAGCTGTCACGTCTCACTGGATAGGAGAGGAGAGGAGTGTTTTTCCTCCTTCTTTGGGAGCTCCTTGCACCAGGGAAACAACAAAGAGGGGGCGGGAGAAGGGTTTAAATAGAAAACACTTAAACTCCTGCCTGTTAGTCCCGTACCCGAACCCTCAGATGGGTCGAGGTTGAGCCTCCCCTAGGGTAAACACCTCTTCCCGAGCACAACGGCTATCTCAGAATATTAATCTGAGGCCCCGTTCAAATGTTATTAATCTTAACAGCCGAGGCTGCCAAATTACGAAAACGCCCCCAGGGCCATTTTTCACTGACGGCCCGCGCCCGTGAAACTTACTCCCCTCCTAGGGTAAACGGCCCGTTCCGAACTCAATGGTGCCCTCAGTTTTCCAATCTGACCCACCATTTAAGAGATACTTGAGTTTAGCTGTTAAACGAATAAATTAATTATTTAATTTATCCGTTCCACGCTCTAATAGCGAGCGAGAGGTCCAAACGTCCCACACCAACATATTTTATGTCGTTTATAGGTTAAAAACCCCATTCCGGACACATCCATGCACTCCGATCATTGATCTGAATCACTGTTTAGGAGTTATCCTATTTATTTGGCATTATCAGTGTGAACGCACTAAAAATTTAATTCTGGCCACACCGGGGCACGGAATCGCATGCCGTCTGAAGGCGCTGCTATGGAATAACATTAAGAATATTTCAAAAGTTCCTTATAACCAAAAACTTGGTTCTTACATCATTCTCTACTTCATGATTTTCGTCCCCGAAAAGAAAAACCAGGGAACAACATAGGAAACTAAGCCCGAACCTGGCTCTCCCATACCCAGAAGAACTCTTACACATTTCTGCGTCACCGCACATAGACCAAAGGATTTAATCTATCCACGTGTGGTCTGCCCTCACTGATGAGATGCATATAAGCATGCACACTTCTTCTCAGGTGAGTCACATAGGAGATGTCGTGCACCCACTCTAGACATTGGGGTTAGGGAAAGGCGGTAGGGAACCTCGCCATCCCTTTTCATGGTCTCAAATGACCCAAAGCCCCTCGGGGGTAGTTCACCTCCCCGACCGAACCCCTATGTCGCAGACTATGACTGAAATCACCGCTCGCACCTGAAATAAGTCCCAGTGATTCCCTCCTTCAGAATATCCATATGGTGAAACACCCAAATATATCAGGTCATGCAAGGTTACATAGTCGATGTATAGCAACCAATACTCTCTTACACGCTCAGAGAGTGAAGGAGTAAACACCATCAACTAAAGAAAAGGTCCTACACGTTTTTACCTTACCAACACAGGGCCATGCCGACGCCCCGTGTCACCCTGGTATCAACCCAAGCAAGGAGCAGGGAGAAAAGAATTTCATAGATAGAGTCTAACAATTCTACTGCAAAAAGGTATAAGAGGCATAGAGTATACCTATTATCACCTCATGCTCTGCAGGGTCGTAGACATTCAAAGCTCGCGGTTGTCCGCTGTCCCTACTGTCAGATTTCGGAGCCTGACGTGGACCGCCTAGTGGTGATGGGAAGACCTCATAAGGTCATCCCCCACTACCAGCTCCTACCTCTCCCCTGATAGAACCATCTCTCTGGGTGCTAATCCGATCATGGCGCTACCTCTGTCATGGTGGTGCACCTGCTGCCTGCCTGAAGCTCTATGCATGCCTAGTCAGGCAGTCCTGTGCCACGTGACCTCGTACATCACAAGCATAGCACCAACTCTCTTTAGGCTGCACTGGTGCCCTCCGATGCCACTGTGGTGTACGACCACTCCTCTGATTCCGGTTTTCAGAAATCCACCTGCGTCGAGGTTCTTCTTGCCGATGCCCGCTAGCTGCGACAGAGGTCTCGACTCCAACGTGCCTGCTGCCACCACCAACTTTAGAATATGACATGAAGTTCTCTTTCACTAGCGCCTACTCTATCACCCTGGCATATGTGGAAATTCCCAAGGTTACTATGGAATCACAGATCTCTCAGCGGAGACCCTTCTCAAACTTCTGCGCTCAGATGTTGTCGTTATGGACCAAGTCCGGGTAAAAGCGTGCACAGTCTGCAAAACTAGCCGCGTACTCGGCCACCGTCATCCCTCCCTGGTAAAACTGCAGGAGCTATTAAATTAAAATGGAGTGCAAGAAGGAGGGGAAAAACTCCTCATGGAACAACAACTGAAAGTCTCCCCATGAAAGCAAAGACTCCTCAAGAAATTGAGTCATCAGACTCCACCAACGCCAAGCTAATCTATTAAAAAGGATGGTTTCCAAAACCACTCTCTGATCTGTCGGTGTCTTCACAAGCCTGAAAATGAAAACCACTATCTCTATCCAAAACTCTTCTTCCTGAGGGTCTGGCTCACCACTGAACCCCAACTGTCTCTGCTACTGGAACCCGCGGAGCACGCTCAACAGGTGCTCAAGGTCAGCATGCTCTGCTGAGACTGTCTGCTGCTCAATAGGTGGGGGTGCAACTACCAGCCCACCCGGAGAAAGGGGCTCTCATGATGGGTCCTGGACTGAGGCCTCATAGCTCACAGGGTCGTCGTCATGAACCAAAGCGGGTATCCTAGCTGGCTGTCTCCGCGGAGACATCCTGAATATTATCAAGGAGTGTCGCCGTCAGATGAGCATATATGTATTCAACTGTAACAACAATGGGGAGCTGACTCAAGAAGGACAGTCAAGACTCAATCCTATGTGATATACAAACCAATTTTACCTGCAATGAGTGTCTCAGCATGCCGAGTCGATAAGCGGGTTATCAGGGTCTTGGTGAATGGATACGTCAGTCGGCAGACCATCACTGGACTCCCGGTCCTGAGAGCCACTCTCAAGACACGTCGACATAGTTGCCCTAAATCCCAACCAATTCCTTTTTAGGGACGTCTGCAAAACATCCCAAGGAACAAACCAGCTCTGATAAAACGTTTTCACGACCCGACCATAACTGGGCTCGAGCCGCAACTACCCCAAGCCTGCCTTCATAGGCGAGGGGCTGGCGACAAGCGCCGAAGGCTAAACAACTCGGGAGGACTTTTCCTGAGTACATGTACACACACACACGTAGCACAATCAATGCAAAAGTGCACAGTAAAAAGTAAAGTAATGTACCAACAGCTATATATAAACCACAAAAGTGCATCGACCTCTAAAAGTACTAAGTAAAATCTGAAGGTAAACAGAAAAAGGGGGTAAACACACGCCCAACAAAAAAGTGCCACAACCCGGTAACATGTAAACAAAATAAAAATAGCTAGAAGTGTCCCAAACCTAGAACCTGACTCTGACCACCGCACGTGGTCCAAGCTCCCAAACTCCTATGCTCCACTGAAGTCACGACCAACCTGTCCGTCGTCTGCACGGGCACACCAAGTGTGGGAAAAGCCCAAGAAGGGGTGAGTATAAAAATACACAGTAGGATACTCTGAAGGATCGAGGGAGAAACAAAGGAGGTACAAAAGGGTGAGCAGTAGATCTAACAGGGAATGTAGAGAAGTACAACCGAGGGTGCAGTAAATAGTACAGTAGAGAGTCCAGATCAACCCAACAAGTGAAAGGAGATAGACTCGTCCAGACATAAGGTGCTAGAAACGGTGAGAAGATGAACTTATTGTCGAGTCATTGCTACCTATAGCAGGAGAGTAGACTCATCCAACCACAAGAAGCTAGACACAGAAAGCACATGGCATACCCCGCGCGTCTTCGCCTCTCCTAGAAGGAGAGTAGCCAAAACCCGAGGAGTGGGTACTGGAAAAAGGTATATACATATCCATATGCTCAATAAAGAAGCTTGAACAAGATCGTAATGGGATCTCCATCCCGTAGCTCAGCCCAAGAAAGTGAGTAGCCAACAGTCCTAGAAGTAAACACCATCGTTTCCCAAAATCTTTCACATCTGCCCCGAACTGCATGTCAAGGGCTCAAATCACCGCACCTCGAAACTATCCTCTTTGGTCGAAATTGACTCACCCAAAAGGTTTTAGGTCTCCTCGCAAGGACGCGTCTTAGTGGGGAATGTGCCCCTCGTACTTGAGAGTTCTGGTGGAACATCAAGCCACACCTCATCACTGCCCCACAGTCGAGAGGTCTCCTCAAAGTCGACAGGTGACCCCCTACCCAGCCCCACTGAAGGTTGATCTTTGGAAGTCGATGGGTTCCCACTGGAGGGAGACCCGTCATGAGTTGATGGGTGCCACACTGCCCTGTCCCGTAAAAGAGTAATCCACTGGAGGGAGACCTGGAAAAAGCCGTCGACGAGTCCCGATGCCCAGTCCCATAGAAGGGTACTTCACTGGAGGGAGTCTCAGAACCATCATCAGGGACCACTTTGCAGCCCAGATGGAGGTAAACCCGGCATCGGGGACCACTTCCCAGCCCAAATAGAGGTAATACCGGCATCGGGGACCACATTCTAGCCCATATGGAGGTGAAATCAGAACTGCTCTGGCCATCCCTACTGGGTGGTACAGCTCGGTGAACACCACTGTACTGGTATTCCCTGCTAGATGGTAACCCACTAGCCATCCCTGCTGGATGGTACTGCTCTGGCCATCCCTGCTGGATGGTACCCCACTGGCTAGCCCTGTTGGAAACAACCTCTTGGGTATAGGATCAGTGCCTGCGTAATGTGTTGGTCACAGAAAATCCACAAGAACTCTACCAGAGAACACGAAGGGGCGGGATAAACACCCCGGGCCTCTCAGGGCGATCACGCTCCAATCCGCTGAGTCACTGTCGAAGTGGACTGAGACAAATCATCCCAGAAAGTGGGAAAACACCCACGCTGTACGAGCACAAGTAGTCGTAAATGGTACCGCAGTCCGGTGAAAAGGGAACGGTATTGAAACCCATCATATCTGAAGAAACAGTGGAACCAAACCATCTCTGTTAGCCAAATGAGAATAGAACCAGGGGAAAACTCAACCCTGGTGGTCGACAACCGATAACAGGACTAGGGGAAAACTCAAACCTAATGGTCAAACAAACGAGAACAGAGAAACCCTCTACATCGCGAGAGGTCAAAATCACGTAAAGCAGAACACGACACCCACATGGGGCCCATAAGATGTGTGGCCCCAAGTCAACCCCAACCAAGCAGACAAACTTTATCAGGTACCAACATCCACATGTAGCTCCCAGCATTCCCGTATAATCCTAGAGTATACCACGTCTCCAGCCCAAAGGATAACGTGCACACGACACCAAACATCATAGCGAAGGCGTAACATAACAAAATCCAACATTCCACCTCAACGGTTGAGGCACAGCCAATCAAAATCTCTTTAAACACCAACATAAATCTCCTAGGAGTGAACTTGATCACATTCCAAGGGTCCTCTACAAACACGGTAGAAGAACTGCCACCGGGGCACCTTCATATTTCCATATTTAATAAGATCACGTAAGAGCCTCCGGTTGCCTAAAAAGATTACACTGTTGTAATCCTCGTGGAAAAACATGCGAGATAGACTACCTACTTGCCTCAAATGGATATCCGATAGAAAATTTTCCAACACCGCCTTACGCCCGAACGACGTCCCATGGTCCTGAGCCTCGGCCCCGAAAACGGTCGGGCGCATCGCACCATTGCGATCCCCTCAGGAAAACATGTCAAAAGGAATACTCACTTGAGTGCAATAGATATCCGGAGAAAAAGTTGCATTCTGACATACCGAACGTGAGCGGTGCTGTGTGGGACCCGTATCCCGGTCCCGAAGTGATGCCAACAGATCACACTATTGCGATCCTCTCAGAAAAGTACACAAGATGGACTATTCATTTGTTGAAAACAGTCACCCCGGTGATAAAGCTGGAAATCACCATCAACTCTCGAAACGGCCCTCGTGGGGCCAGAACGAGCATGTGGAATTAGAGTGGGCGGATTGCACCGTTACAATCCCCTTGGAAAAACACCAAAAACCGGCTGCTCGCACGCACCGAACAGACGTTGGATGAAAAAGTTACAAAATGCTGCTAACAGCTCAATAGAAGGGCTGTGGGGCCCACACCTCAACTACAATTCCAACGCCCAAAACCACACTAGAAAACTCCGGCTCGACGCCAGGGTTGCAACGCCATTGACAGCACTCAAAACAGACATCAGATGTGTCTGCGCCATCCAAAACAAGAACTCCTGGAAGAATGCCCGTCCACTTAACGGTCGTGCCGCGCCACCAAGCCCCCGTCCCTAGAATTAAAAATCCCTGAAATCATCTCAAAACATAATCCTCGAGCCAAGGATCATAGTACCGTAGATGACATGTAAAACGGACATTCGTAATGAAAATTACGGACGTCCGAAGAGGGGACGAATTCCCCCTTGGGCTGGACCATCCTGGACCGGCCGGTCCGCCTGTCCTGGGCCGGCCCGGCTCGGAGCACCGGCCCGCGATTTTGCCGCGCGGGCAGGCCATGGACTTTTGGTCCATGTGTAGACTGACCGCGAGGTCCGGTCACACTTGCCGTGTGAAGACTTGCATCTCGCGGGTCTTGTCCTCACGCGGGGGTCGCGCGCCCCGACCCCGCGGTCGTCGCGCCCCAGCGGCTCGGCCTCGCTTACTGGAGCCGCCGCCTCGCACGACCGACTCTACCTCACACTACCCCGTGCCTCTGCCCTATTACCGATGCCCCCGTCCACCTCCGCTCGGCCTCATGCCACCGCCGTCGTAGCCCGCTGGCACCAAGCCACCGCCGCGCCGAAGCTTGCTGGACCGCCGGAACCCGCCGAGAAACACCTCCAAAACCTGCATACTTCGACGAATGACTACGAGCTCCTTATAGCTCAGATTTTAAATCCGAAAAGTGCATTGGAATGATCAGAATTTATACTACATGACCATGGGATTTTTTGGAAAATAAAACAATAATTTGATGCTAAAATTGGGATTCAAAGAGGGGTTTGGGATTTAAAACTCAAACGAACACCGCCTACATCGATGGGCATCGCCCCGAAGCTTCGCAAGGGTTTTCTGGAGCAGCCATGGCTCGCCGGAGATGTCGCGCCTCTCCAGAGAGTTCGAGGAGAGGAGAGGGGTTCCTCCTTCTTTGGGAGCTCCTTGCGCCAGTGAAACAACAAAGAGGGGGGGGGGTGGAGAATTGTTTAAATACAAAACACTTAAACTCCCACCCGTTGGCCCTATCCCCAAACCCTCGGCAGGGTGGAGGTTAAGACTCCCCTAGGGTAAACACCTCCTCTCGAGAAAAACGGCGGTCTCGAAATTTTAATCTGAGGCCCCGTTCAAATTTTATTAATCTCAACACTCGAGGCCGCCAAATTATGAAAACGTCCCCAGAGCCATTTTTCACTGACAGCCTGCACCCGCGAAACATACACCCCTCATAGGGTAAAAGGAACACTCCGAACTCAACGGTGAACTCGGTTTTCCAATCCAAGCCATCGTTTAAGATATACCTGTGTTAATCTGTTAAATGAATAAATTAATTATTTAATTTATCCGTTCCACGCTCCAATAGCGAGCGAGGGGTCCAAACGTCCCACACCGACATGTTTTATGTCGTTCCTAGGGTAAACACCCCATTATAGACCCATCCACTCACTCCAATATCTGATCCGGATCACTGTTTAGGAGTTATCCTATTTATTTGGCGTTCTCAGTGTGAACACACTGAAGATTTAATTCCGGCCACACTGGGGATTGGAATCACACCCCGACTGAAGGCGCTGCTCTAGAATAACATCAAGAATATTCCAAAGTCATTTATAGCCAAAAACCGGGTTCTTACAGCTGAAGAAATAACCAGTGACAAAGATATTTTTGTTAGAGGTATGATAGGTAGCAATAGTTTGAAGTGGTTACAATAGAGTTGGGTCATCTACAACAACTAGAAGGTTCCCTAAATCTCAGATCAAGAGACCCTTTCACAAGAAGTCTTAGACACATGGTCGTATAGGTCCATGAAAATATTATGTGCCATAGCATCCCATAGAGGGGTTCTGATTTACTTGTGATGGGAGAGGTCACATGGAATGTGACTTCTAGACCAGTCCTACTGAACATCTTAGGAAGATAGATCATATACCACCACATCAGATACAACATCATGATCAGGGATCCCCCAATCATTGACACAATGGTCCCTAGGGAGGTAGAGCTGGTAGAAGAGTAATAGAAGGTGTCGGTGGAGGATGAAACTATGATATCATTATACCACACCATCAGTTGTCCCACAACAAGATCATCTATCTGGCATCCAGGGGGTGCTGACAACTATAATATTTGGACGTCTATGATCCTGCAACACATGAGATGATTTAATATTCAATCTATGTTTATTAAAATATTTTCTCAGTATTAGTAGACACATTTTCCAATCATTATTTTATCTTAATACTCCTGGTGTGATATCTAGAGCTCCCATTAGATATGCTTGCACAATAACATCATCTTGAGGTTCTTACAAGGAGAACATCTCCAGTGTCTTTCATTTTCCTATAGTATGATGTATTTCTTAGTGAAGAGGGATTTATGTGAGACCTCTTGGTCATCACAATGGAACCCAATGACGTCATATTGGTTATGGGTTGAATTTCTATGGTAAAGCCAAGATTTAATATCACAGTATACAAGTCAGATGCCTACGTGTTGATGGGATGACATTCTCTTTTTTTGAAAATAGAGATATCATAGTGGAACATGTAGATGTCATGAGAAGGAGGTTGTAGTGTATCACCCAAAAGTTGTAATGTATATCCTTTTTTGTGGTAGGATCTTAAAGAATATGTGTTCCTTAAATTCCAAAGGATTCTATAGATGTATTCCTCAGGGATGTTCAAGGACTACCTCCATGTTGAGAGATTTATTTTTCCATTGAATTGAAACTAGGTATTTCCCTGATATATTATGTGGCATAATAGATGTAACCTATTGCAATTTGGGAGTTATGGTTGTAGTTAGAGGAACTCCATGATAATGTTTTAATCAGAACTGATGTTCCCTCCTATGCGACTCCAGTTCTATTTAGGAAAATGTAGATGGGATCTTTCAACTTTGTGTAGACTATCATCGCCTAATCCAGACCATGATAAAGAAAAAGTACACCATGATATAGATTGATGATCACTTTAATCAATTGTAAGGTGTGAGATGGTTCTGCAGGATTGATCTTAGGTCCTTCTACCACCATTTGAGTGTTCAAAAGGCTAACATTCCAAAGTTGGAATTATGATGTAGATACAGACACTATGAGTTTGTAGTGATAACCTTCAATGTGAAAATTCCCCCTCCATTTTTATAGATTTGAGGAATCAGGCCTTTCATACATACTTTGACTTTTTTATTTTTATCTTCATCAAATATATACTCTTCTACTCTGCAATAGAGGAGGATCATGCATATCAATTGAGAATTTTTATTGATTTTAATCAAGAGTATCAGCTTTATAGGAATCTATATAAGTGTTAGTTTTGGATACAAGAGTTTCACTTGTTGGGAAACTTCATTTACGAGCATGGTTTAGTCATGGATCCATAAAAGATCAAATTAGTGTTTTATTGTGAGCCACACCATAAGTTTCGAGTGGTGTGGAGATTTCGTGGTTTGGAGGGGAAGTACATGAGATTTGTGGTATAATTATCCATAATCAAATCCCCTTTGACAACCTTGACATGAAAACTGAAGTCATTGACCTGGTTTAAGAAGTTCCAGAGGGTGATTGAGGAGTTGAGGTAGAGGCTGACGAGTGCTCCCGTATTGAGACTACCAGAGGAAGGAGTTGAGTTTCTATTTTATTGTGATGCCTCAAGAGCTGGCCTCATTTTCATATTTATGAAATGTATAGTATCCATTACATATGGGTAAAGGAAGTTGAGTCCCCATGAGCATAACTATGAAACTCATGACCTAGATATGGTAGCGGTGGTCTTCACCTTGAGAACATGGAGACACTACCTTATGGTAGAGTGTTTTATGGTTTAATCAGATCATCAAAGTCACACATACGTCTTCACTCAGAGAGAACCAAACATGAGAAAATGAAACTCATTGGATTTTTTAAGGTAAATAGACTTTGAGATAGTATACAATCCAACAAAGGTCAACAAATTAACAAATTCCCATTATAGGAAGTCTTAGGATTTCATATTGAAGGAATACTCAATGCAGCTAGCTTCCATATAGATGACTCTGGTAGAGATGGAGGGAATTAAATTTCATTAGTCGATGGTGTAGACCCCTTCAATCCCCATGTGTGTGAGAGAGTCTCATCAAACAGACATCAAATGTGAGGTATTAGATGATCATATTTCCAAAGGAGACGCACCAAATGAATATTTTGAAGGAGTAAATCACGTCATCATGTTCTTGGGGTGAATTTTTTTCCAATTACCATGTGGGAGGAGGTGAAGTTAGAGATCCACACTTCTCCATAAGATATATATCTTGGTGCAAGGAAGATGTAGAGAGACCTTCAGTGGTGGTTTTTTTGGTCAGACAGGAGACGAAGCCTAGTTGAGTTCGTCTCACATTGCCTCAACTATTAGCAAGTGAATGCTGGGCTCCATGTTCCGGTAGGTTTGTTGCAGCCTCTTGAGACCCCAAAGTAGAAAATGATGACATATCCATGGAAGTTTTCTTAGGGATTCCACACACAAAAAAGGGAAATGAATCCAAATAAGAGATAACAGACCGACAAAGGAAGTCAAAACACTACCTTTATATTAGAGAGTAGAGTTTAGATGAGGGTTTGGGGAAGCTGTACATATAGAATATCATCCTCATTCATGGGGTAGTTGAGATGATTGTCTATGACCATGATGTATGGTTTACATCAGGATTTTTGTGAGGAATTACGAATGAATTTAGGACCCATATGCGGATGAGTATAAATATTGATCCCTAGACCGATGGGTAGACCAAACACACTATTAATGTGCTAAAGGATATGTTAAGGGCTTGCATGTTGGACTTCAACTAGTGCTTGGGGGTTCACCCTCCCTTAGTAGAGTTTACATACAACAAAAACTACCACTATACCATTATAATTAAATCCTTTGAGTCCCTATAAAGGAGACCCTTTAGGTCACCTTATACTGGAAAAAAATATTGGCTAGTCATCTATTGTGGTCCCAGAATTGGTGTGAGTGACAATAGAGAGGGTATAAGTCATCTGTGAGTGTAATAGGACAAACTAGAGAAGATATAAATCCTATCGAGATCGCCATTTTCTACCCATGGAGTTCGAGTAGGGATGCCATGTTTTCTTATGAGTCTCCTCCAATGAGAAGTGTGGTGGTTCAACCAAGGGGGATGCTATCCCCCATGTTCATTGGGCCATCCGAGAATTTGCAGAGGGATGGTGAGGTTAAATACCACCTCACCATCCCCCCATATCTAGAGTGGGTTCACAAAGTCTTTCATGTTTTTTATCTAAGGAAATACATGCATGACCCTACTCATTTCATTGATTGGGGTGAGATGGATATCGACAGTGAATCCACCTTTTTAGAGCATCCGGTGGAGGCCATGGACCAATAGGAGCAGACCATATTTAGATGTACTATCCATTTGGTCCGTATCCTGTGGCAGTATGGAAATGTGTAAGAGAGTTCTTGGGAGTTGGAGAGCCAGATATGGGATATGTATCTATAGTTGTTTTCATAGTTTTTATTTTCAATGATGAAAGTATTGAAATAATGAATGATGTAGAGACCCATTTTTCCTGACATGAATTTTGATATATATATATATAATTATATTTCTTATTGATAGGAAATGGAGCGGTGTGATATTCCTAGGCTCAGTGTGCCCATAATTAATTCTATAAAAACAAGAAATATATTTTATATTGTGCATGCATGGTTAGTTAAATAAAAAGAGATAACTCTTAAATGGTTGATAATATCTAAAATTTGAGACAGAAATTGGGTCTGAAACATGGTGATTATACTTGGCGTGACATAAAATGTGTCACCTTAGTACATTCATACCCCTCACTCATTGGTAGGTTTTTTTGGTGGGTTAATTAATTAATTAGTTAATTAATTGAATTATGGTAACCTAAAGAAGTGTCTATAAATTCATTATAATATCCTTTTGGACAGGGTTGGATCATAATTCACATTCCTCAATGAAGTTCTCCTCCCCTACCCTATTGGTGAATCCCTTTGATGAATGAAAAAACCTGACGTCAATGAAAATAGTAGAAAAAAAATTTAACGGATGGTCCCGAAATCATTGGAGGACACATTTATCACCAATGATTGATCCAAAACAGATGCATGACTTGTTATATTTGGGTTTTCACCCTTATAATGAAATGATTGACTAGATCATTATTATTCCTTTGATCTATGCCATTAACACCCTTCTCATGTGCCATAATATTGGAGTTTAATTTATTTTACATTGGTATATCTAACCATAATCATGTGATTGATCATTTTCCATGAACGTTTGGCCAAATATCACTTAAAAATATGTTCATTTACTTTCCTCATAAATTTCATCATGTTCATCACCAATGGAATCCCCTTGGTTTTTAGTTCGATAATTTCCCAATGATCCAAGCTCAATTGTGCACTGAGATTCATGGAGGATTGATGAAATGATGATGATTCTATGAGTGGATGATAAATATGGAATCAATGTGATGAAAGGTTGTTTAATCCAAGGATATGGGGCCAGATCATCATGTTTTGAAGCATTGAGTTCATGTAGAATGCATGATGAAACCCTCATAGTTGATCAAATCCGATTTTTGGTGAGCAACAACCATGATTTGAAATCTATAGCTAGATCCACTTTTTTCGAGCATAATTATGGTGGAATCAAAGGTGATTAGAGTAGAATTAAATTAGAGGATCGAATCTGTAGTTTTTATTAAAATTGTGACTATAAACTATGTAGAAAGAATATGACCCACGGTGTGTTGCCTCTATTAGTGGTGACACCAGGGTTTTGTAAATAGTAATGAGGTCAATATTTTTAGTGCACATTAAAAGCTATATTACCCTCTCTCGATTGGCCTACCTATGTGGTAGACCACATTGACATGGTGTTCGGGTACACGAACATAGGGTATGGTATGCAGACATGACTAGCAGACATAGCCATATTCTAGGTTGACCATGACACGTTGTGTAGTCCACCTACACAATGTGTACTACTACAAACATGGGAACCCATGTACCTACTACGGACACGACCAGACTGTAATGTGGGGCCACACACCATCTGTGTTCCATCACACATAATGTACTACTTTATCTCTTTTGAGATAACTTCTAGAAAATATTTGTAATTCATTTAAACTCGGATTTTGTCCCATGAGTAGCATATCCAAAGTCTCTTTCCTTGTATAATGTAATGATTCCCTCCCAAGAATATTTTGAGATACTATGTGAAATGTTCCTGGAAGACAATTGTTGAGGTGATACCTGATGAAGACATCAATCATACAGAATCACCATATCTTTTAGGGTGTAACTGTTTAGTAGTTATGGGTATTGGAGTTCCCCTATAATAGTGTTAGGAATAACCCTACATAGGTATGGGTAGTGGATTTCCATAATGAAACTTTCAACTAACCATCCATCATGGTTTTGAAGTTGAGTTCCTCGACATTTCGGGTGTAACCTTCATGTAGAGATAGGAAGTGGAGTTCTCCGATGATCAAATCTTGGAATAACCCCCCTCCCCCAGTAGGGTTGGGTAGTAGAGTTACTTTACAAATTTCTAGGTGTAACCCTTTAGTAGGGATGTTCAGTGGAGTTCCTCGATAAAATTCCCAACCATTACCCTCCAACTAGGATAGAAAGTGGAGTTCCTCATTGACTATCACAGTATGACCCTCCTGTCGTACTGGGACTTGATTTCCTTACCTAGAACTTATATCCCCTCAATTGTGAAACATAATGAGGAGATTTGTTTTAATGTAGATTTGGACTCATGAGGAAGAGGGGAATGTTTCCCACCAGGAAACATTCTTGTGATGCAACCTTAAACTGTGCATGTGAGTTAGTCACGCCCATAGTAGAGAGTATCATCGTGTTTTGATTGAGTCCCTAAGACTATTGTGTTCAGGGTAAATGCATGGGGGGCTAGGAATAACTGATGAAATTCTTTTGGAACGGTTGGATACTATTATTCTTGGGCTCAGCTATGAGACAAAGATCCCATTTCACTATAATTTTAGATTATTTGACAATGAATATATACATATACATATATATATATATATATATCCTTCATTGGTACACACTTATTGGGTTTTGTTTACTCTAAATCTAGGAGATGCAAATACATGCATGGTATTCCACATGCTTTCTGTGTCTAGCATCTATGGGTTGGATGAGTCTACTCTTTTGCTATAGGTAGTGAAGACTCATTGAGAAGTTTATCTTGTCACCATGTCAATATCCATTTATTTGGATGAGTATACATTCACTCTCTTATGGGGTTAAGCAGCACACATTCGCATTACCAATTCTATCTAATGTTTCTTCTTCATTTTTATCTCTTACACCCCCTTCACAATTTCAAGGTGTTCACTGGGCATGTATATACTCACCCTTGCATGGTATTTTCCCGAAAATGTCATGTCTTAAGCATATGATGAACATGATGATCATTAATTCATAGGAGCTTTGGGATATTGGGTGATTGGACCTTGTACAATGGTTGTATCTTGGGATCCAGTGACTAGGATCTCTTAGTTGTTTTACTTTTCCTGTCTTCTATCAGGATGGGACACATTTCTTATTGGGATTTATTTTTCCGCCTTTTCTTTTCGTTTTACACCATCATACATCATTCTGTTTAGAGTTCCATGCATGTTGGGTTTATTTATAATAATGTTTTAGCTTTTATTTCCTTCCATGTCATCTTTTTCATTGAGTTGTTTGTTTGTGTGCATATAAGTTCTTAGGAAATGAACTACCAAAGTTATATATGCCTTGATCCCCTGTTTCCACCCCTAACCTATGGATGAAGGCTTGGTGAATTTTCATCTTTAGCCATAACATGGGTCGAGTCATGAAAATGCATCTTCAAAAAAATTCACAGGATAGTGTCATTGAAAAATTCCTAAATGCACCCAGCAAAAATATAATGGAATTAAGGCTGGGTTGGACATGGTTAACATGAGAATATGAGATGTTTTGGAGCCAGTGAATGGGGGAAAATGAAATTTTCCTCCCCCAGTTGGTTAAACTCTTTCTATGTAGGAGAGATATATATTTTTTAAATTCTTTAATGTTGTAAAGGTTCAAGAGGGGTAATCCTCGAATAACAAGAATATTGTGTCCATGACCGATTTAAAGTTAAAGGGTTAGAAATCAAATGAATTCGATGTCTTGATGAAATATCTAATTCCCATAAATCTACATTTAAATTTTCCCAAGAATATACTTCATACATTAACGAATATATACTTCCTATTCAATTTTATATGGAGAAAAGTTATATACCTAGTTAAATTGCTATCTATATAAAAATAAATTGCAATTATATTATGGAAATTGGAAGTTTTAATCCCGCTAGAAATATTTGATATGATAGTTCACTTGATCTTTCACTTGGTGACAATGATTCAAAAATGTGGTTCTATAAACTATCGATGGATGTACCCCCATTGAATTATATATGATGATTTTTAATGGGTATGTCACAAATTAAATTTTTTTAGATGGTTTTATTGCGAAGATATATATTGTTATGGAATCCATTGAATTTTGTACTGAATACTTATCTGGTGTATAAATCATTGGTCCACTAAAATATTTTCACACTGGGTAGCTCATGGGTGAAGTATTTTCTAGAAGAGATGATGTCACAATCCATAATACAGATAGATATCAGGACCACATTAAAATTTTTTCAAAACTATTTAGAGGTTTCCCAATATGTTGAAACTCACAACGAAATTCTTAGTCATTTGAATCCATCAAGGGATGAAATACGGATATCAAATACACATAATCAACAGTTTATAAGATGGTTTCAGAACTATACATTCAATGATTCAGATAAAAATCCAAATTAAATTTTAGAATGAATTAGATAGGTAGAGAGAGGACAACATTTTTATATATTATTTTAAAATGGTTATGTAATTAATGGTTATAAATTCTATACAAATGAAAATTATGAAGACAATACCATGAAAAATAGTAGAGTAACACTTGTGGCTAACACGATTCATGTTTCTTGTAATAAGGATATAAATCCAATTTACGTGAATATATAATAATTTGGAATCATCAAACCAATATGGGAGTTGGATTATACAACATTCTATGTACCATTTTTCAATGCAAGTTGGTTGATAAAATAAGTTTTGTTAAAATGGATGACTTGGGATTCATGAAAGTGGATTTCAGTAAATAAGGGTATGAAGATAAAAAATTATTATGGAATCACTAATATTATAAGTATTTTATGTTCCATATCTCACAAATAAAATGTGAGCAATTATTCAGCTATCGACAAAAACTATAAAAGGTTCCCAATAAAAATCAGCTGGGATGACCCTTTCATTTGGACATCTCAATAATTTTACAGTTTTTTTAATGTATACGAGGTTTTATTTTTAAAACGAGACCACAATGAAGGTATTTGGATACTCGATAAAGGGTTCAAATCCCATAAAAGTATAAAAAATAGAGTGTTAAACAATATATTTGTTTGTAATATACATTGTGTTACCTCGTGTTATTATCTTTTTGCTGTTATATTTATGTAATCCAAATTAAATGTTAAAACAATTATGAAAATAACGACTTCTGAATTACTAGTGCTCCCAATACTAAGGAACAATAGGTATCTCAAGCTACTGTTGTTCCCATAACAAAGGAACAATGAACTTCAACACATACTGATACTACCAATCCAAATAGAGAACATGTTTCTCAACATGTTTCTACCCCAAGTGTAGAGGTAAATTGTTCTTATTCACTTATTAATATTATGTCTCTAAAGGAAATATGTTTTCATGATGTTGAATCCATGGAAATGGTAGTCAATGAATGACTAAAGATGCCAAAAAAATCGTAGCATCATAGTTTTATGATTTTAGAAAAAAAATTAATGAAAAAAAGAAAAAGCAGCAAATTCGAGGTTAGATGTAATGCATATGGACAACAAGTTAATGCCAAAAAATCCATGTTTGTAATTACATTGGAATTTTCTCTCAAAAACATGTGCTGATTAATGTAGATTCATGGAATTATATTGTACCCATGATTGAGGCACTAATGTTGGAAGAGATTATGGTAAAATTATGACATAATTTATTTATTTTACTAAAAATAAAATGATGAAACATTAAGTTCCTCTTCATCAGCCCTTGCAGAGTGCATTTATAGTAGATCAATCTAACTATAAATATGTCTTAATGCTTACTAGAATTATTCAAAGAGGATTTCACACAATTATAATGAGATATCATCTTAAACACATTTAATGGGAAATAAACCCACACCCACCGCTTATGTAAGCACACCTAATAATCGATGAAGCATAGGATGAATTTACTAGCCATTGTGGGGAGATGTATTTTTAATTCTGAATTGTAATACATTGTTTAAAAATATGTGTATTTATCACTTTGATTGATAATTTTTTATTTATGAAATGGTAACTAAATTCTGAAAATAAGGAACTGGTAGCCAAACTAATGTACCCCTACCGTAAAGAAAGGATATAATACGGTTCAGTTGAAAAAAATATGTACATATTTTAAATCTAAAAAAATAATTTAATGTGACATGAAAAAAAACATAATTATGTTAATCTGTTTACATGTAGATTGATGAATCTAAATCCAAGACCACTTCCATCCCATTTCATGTTCTATATAAGGTGGTATGTGTAAATAAATATGGGATAATAATTGATGAAAACCCAAAAAGTGTGAGAAAAATGTGTAATATGACATAATTAAAATTTCATTTCCTTTAAATATCTATTACATAACAATGATTACTAATTTTCCCACATTTTGTATCCAATAAGATCAGCCGAATCATTAAAACAGATACCACATGTACAACTACTACCAGTGGCCTTGAAGTGGAAAGAAAAGAATTAATGAGTTAGTGGTGCGAGTTTTGGGGGGGTCACCCAGAAAATAATTTGAAAAAAATAGAAGGACAATAAAGATAAATAAATTAAAGAGATGAGAAAAATATTAGACCCCTTCTAAGGAAAATTTCATTGGTTGGCTGAGTTTCATGAAAATCTAATGGGGGGAGAAATGAGAAGATAAAACTAAAAAAAAAATTCATTAAGATACCTCCACCCCATAGGCTCCGAGGCGTGTCATTCCCATAAAAGATCTATCTTATCCGAGGTAATCAATATTTTAAAAAAACTTTATGTGAAATTTTCATCAGACATACATTGATACCTTTTTTGTACTGGTATTATATAGGGTGATAATAAATGTGTTTTATATTTATCAACATGCACCCATTTCCTTGTAGTGAGGGATATTGTGTTCAATATCCAATACAATAGGATACACAACATACCAATTCCAACAAGTCATTTGAGAGAGGTGATTAGCATAGACCATGAGTTTAGAACTGAGCTACCTGTTCCACATGATGATGAAGATATTCATATGGTCGACCAAGCAGTTAGATCATTCAATGCATGGATTCCAGATCTTGGGAGAAAACATTTCAAATAGGAGGTATTCATTAGAAATTTATTTTTCTGGTTAATCCTTAAAGAATTAATAAAAATGTATGAAAAAATGATTGTTATTATAGACAGACAATGGGAAAGGGGTGAAATGAAATGTAAACTCAAAACCATCTAAAGGGTCAACCAACCAATAAAAATGATCCTCTAAAATCATATTTACCACACCCATTGAATATCTCCCTTAAATAACAATGAATGTTCATGTAGATATAAATATCAACAGTGGTAGTAGTCATATAGTTGATTTTTAAGAAACAATGTATATAGATGAAGGTACCGAATACATTTAATTTTAGACTGTAAATGAAATAATCAACTATAAATGTCTAGTAACCTCAGTTGTAAATGAATACATGAGGTATATTTGTATATTTTAATTTTCCAAAAGTTGATATACTATGTAAATTAAGATTGAATAAATTTCATATTTTTTATAGGAATATACATCAATACCAATTGAGGGGATTTACCCACAAAAAAAAAAATTTGAACTCTTTAGTTCTCAAGACACCAATATAGAATAATACCAAATAAAAAAATAAATGGATGAAATAGTGGCAAATAAGGCCATATAGTTTGAAAGAAAACATGGGGAAGAAATACTCTTCTTAATAACAATGTTGAATAGAAAATTACAATTTAATAATATCTACCAATTTTTCATTTCATTCATTAATTATATCTTTTTTTTTAGAAAAAATTTATGCTTATTGTGGTCCAATAGGATACTCTAATGATTTATTTCTGGGATTCACTGCATGGATTCCCAAAAAACCAACCACACATGATGACATTTTTAAATTTGTAATATATTACATCCAACATTTTAGAACTAAACTTAAAGTTATATTATGTTTATTATGTTTTATTATTATTATATTATGATACGATGGTGTATAAATATTATGAAAATCTTGGGAGGAGGACAAGCATTGCGCACAAGGACCCTAACAAATTCTATAATTAGATAAGTAGTTGTGTATATATAATAATATTTCACCATCCAAACACATATCAAAACAAATTACTTATTTTTATTAATTTTTCTAAAATTCTTGAAATAAGAAAATTGAAATTATTGTGGTTATTATATTTATAAATTTATGAGATATATCATATTCCATTAACAAACACGCATCACTGAATCGGTATTTTCAAAGTTAATTACAATTTAATTTAAAATATTTACTAATTATTTTGGTATTTATATTTTTCTAGTACTAGTATGACTGTAGATAAAATAATATTCATAAGATGATATAGATTTTATTATAAATGAGTGGGAAGTATATATGATCAATGATTATACAAAAAGAAGATGAATATTTGACTTATATATACGTAATTATTTTTTTTCATATTTATATTTAATTTATTAATATTTAGTATTATTCATTAAGGCATTTTTTTACCTATATAGGTTCATTACATTTACATTAATTGGTCAAGAATGTATATAACCATCATGAAAATGTGAATTCATATAACTTAATTAATTTATTTTTTCATCATTTTATCTACTATTTGTATGTTATTTTAAATATCATCAATATCTAATAATTATTTAGTATTTTTCAAAGATTTTTTTATAAACCATATTTTTCTTTAAACTATCTAAAAAAACCATAAATGATATAACTTGTTACATTATATCCATGTTACCATGCTTTCCATTGATTTTCATTGTATAGATGCCAGCACTGTATATTTATTAGTTGTTTTTAGTCAAAAATAAAACATTCCAAAATCAATATAGAGTGTCATAAATTTGAGAGATAAATAAAATGGTAATCATGGTTAAATTGAAAGTTTATATTTTTTGATACTTTGGGATGTATTGGAATCAGGAACAATTTATTTTGACACATAGTGTGACCCATTTGATTCCAGGTGTGTATTTTTATTTAAAATTGGGATTAATTTTAGTAAAATATCCAAATCAAATACTAAAAATGAATCAAATGGATTAATATTATTTTTAAACTTTATGAAAAAAATTTATAAGTCATTTTGGACATATAGGAATTATCCATAGCTCAATCCAAAACATTGTCCGACTGGTATAACTCAAAGTGTTTGTTATTAGATTAAAGTCAAATTTTTTTTCTCAAAATGTATCACATAAGGAAAAATGAGAAAAAACTATGAAAGTATTTATAATTTCTGAAATATATTCATAAATTATTTTGGATGGTTATTAATTAGCCTCATGTTAAGCTGATACACGATCTGATATTATGAGTCAAAGTACCTCTTTCCAGTATAAAATGAAATTTTATTTAAAAAATAGAATTGAAGTTCTGAAAACCGATAAAATGGAATAATTTTCTTGACACATTAGGAGAATGATCCATGAGTCATTTAGGATGTGTAATAATCAGTTTCAATTCAATATTATGCATGGTGTGATTGGTATGAATCCATGTGCATCTTTTTATTTAAAATTAAGACCAGCTTTAGTAAAAAATGTAACAAGTGACATACTGAAAGCCAATATAAGGCATTCATATTGTTTTGATAATTTTGGGAAATGATTCACCAGTCATTTTGGATGTGTAGGAATTAGATGATCCTTAATATGAGGCATGGTGAGACTGGTATGAATCCATGTGCATTTTTTATTTATGTTTTATATCAGTTATAGTTAAAAAGAAAACTAACCTAATAAAAACAAATAAAAAACATTCATATTATTTTTATACTTTAGGAAAATTATAAATGAGTTATTTGGGATATATAGCAAGAAAACTCACCATAATCCAACGCACGACATGACTGGTATGACTCTAAGTTTGTACTTTAATTTAAAATTGAATTCAATTTTAGTCAAAAGGAACAAGTGACAATCTAAAAACGTATAAAATGCAATAATATTGTTTATATTATTTCAAGAAATGATCCACAAGTCATTTTTGATGTGTATAAATATTGTTTACCTCAATCTGACGAATAATGTGACCGGTATCACCCCAAGGGAATCTTTTCTACTTAAAATTTACATCAATTTAAGTAAAAAGGAAAAGAGACCTACTCAAATCTCAAAAAATGCATTCTCATTATTTTGATAATTTACTACATTGATCCATATGTCATTTTAAATGTATAGGAATCAAGCAACCTCAATCCCACATATGGTGGGGATGATATGACTCCAAGTGTGTCTTTTTATATAAAATTGACATCAATTTTAGAAAAAGGAACAAGTAAAATAATGAATAACAAAACATTTTTTATTCTTTACATAATTTAGGTCAGTGATCTATGATACATTTGGGAAATGTAAGAATCATCTGCACCTCAACCCAAGGAACGATGTGACTGATATGAATTGAAGTTTGTGTTTTATTTAAAATTTAGAACAATTTTATAAAAAATAAAAACTTATAATATCAAAAACTAATAAAACACATTCATATTATTTTGATACTTTAATAAAATGATCCATAAGTTATTTTTCACATGTAGGAATCTACCACACCTCAATCTAGAACATGGTGTGATTGATATGACGAAAAGTGATTCTTCTTATATTAAATTGACATTAATTTTGAGAAATAGAAGAAGTGACATACTGAAATCCACGGAAACAAATTAATATTGTTCTGATACTCTAGGAAAATGATCTATGAGTCATTTGGGACATGTAGGAATCAGCTGAACTTCAATCTGAGGCACTGTGTGACCAATATAACTCCATGTAATCCCTTTTTATTTAAAATTAACATCAATTTTAGTAAAATTGTTTACTCACGTACTCAAAACCAAGAAAATTCTTTCATATTATTTTTATGAATTAGTTAAATTACACATATGTCATTTTCAAGGTTTAGGAATCAACCACACCCCAATCTGACATACTGTGTGACCTATATGACTCCAAGTGTTTATTTTATTTCAAATTTAAATTAATTTTTACTAAACCAGAAAGTGACAAAATAAAAACTAGGAAGATGAATTTGTATTGTTTTTATACATTAGGAAAATTATCCATGAGTCATTTTGGATTTTTTGGAATTAGTTTCACCTAAATCACTATCACGACGTGACCAATATGTCTTGTAGTGCATATCTATTATTTAAAATTTACAGAAATTTTAGTAAAAATAACAAATGACCTACTCAAAACTGAGAAAAGATATTCAGATTTTTTGGATACATTACTAAAATTATCTATAAATCATTTTTGACTTTTAGGAATCAACGTGACTTCAATCTGATGCTCGGTGACCGATATGACTCAATGTTTGTCGTATTATTTTAAATTGAGATTAATTTTATCAAATGAAGCAAGTGATGTTTTGAAAATTGAGGAAAATCATTAATTTTTATGAAAAATTAGTTTAAAAACCCCTAAGTCATTTTAGATGTGTACAAATCAACCTCACCACAATATGAGGCTCGGTGCGACCGATATGGCTCCATGTGCATATTTTTTATTTAAAATTGGAATCAATTTTAGAAGAAAGGACAACTGACATACTCAAAACTATAAAAATGGATTCATATTGTTTACATAATTTATTAAAATGATTCATATGTCAATTTTGATGTGTAAGAATAAACCAAACCTCAATCTGACACATGATGTGACAAACATGACTCAACGTCTATCTTTTTATTCTAAAATAAATTAATTTTAGCAAAAATAACAAGTGTTGTTCTGAAAACCACGAAAGAAAATTCATATTGTTTTTATACTCCAGTAAAATGTTCCATGAGTCATTTTTGATGTGTTGGAATCATCCTCACCACAATATGAGGCATGGTATGATCAGTATGACTCCATGTGCATATTTTTTACTTTAAATTAACATCAATGTTATTAAAAAGCACAATCGACCAACTCAAATGTGAGAAAACACTTTTGAATGGTTTTGATAATTTATGAAATTGAACCATATTATATTTTGGACATGTATAATCCAACCACACTACAATCCAAAGAACATTTTGTCCAATATGGCTCAAAATGTGTCTTTTTATTTTAATTTGAGATTAATTTTTTAAAAAGAACAAGAGAAATACTGAAAATAGAGAAAAAAGATTTCAATTGTTCGGATACTTTTGGAAAACGATCCATGAGTCATTTTGGATGTGTAAGAATCATCCAAAACAGAATCAAATCACTCTATGAAAGGTATGACTCCATGTGAATATTTTTAATTTAAATAGACATCAATTTTAGTAAAAATGGCAAACGACCTACTAAAAATTGAGTAAACACATTCGGATTCATTGACACTTTAGGAAAACAATACATAAGTCATTGTTAACATATATGAATCATCCTCACCTTAATATGATGCATGGTGTGACTGGTATGACTCTAAGTGCATGTTTTTATTTTAAATTAATATTATTTGTAGAAAAAGGAATAAGAGATGTACTAAACAACAATAAAACATATTTGTATTTTTTTGATATGTTAGAGAAAAAATCCACGAGTCATTAATGACTTGTAAGATTGAATTTCACCTCAATCGGATACACGGTGCGTTCGGTATGACTAAATGTTTGTAAATACAAGAAAATTTAATATATTTTTTAAATTATATTAAATTATTACAAGACTGTGAAAATTGACAACACGTGATTCTGTGGCCCAGCGAGTCCAAAACAGAATTTTGAACTTTTTTAAGGTACGTTTAGTAAATGTGGAAGAGAGTTTTTGTATATTTTGAACCAGTGCTCAGATTGAAAATATGAGGGCACTATTGAATTTGAAGAACTAGTTTTTCCATCTGGGCTAGACCCTTTGGGTGGGCTTGAAAATATGGCCCGGATGGACCTATTGGCTGGGCCGGACCCATACCAGACTCGGACCTGGTCGGCATCATTTCACTAAAACTTGAGTCACTTGAAAATTAGGTGTATGATTGATGAACCATCAGTGGAATGATGAAATTTATGAAAAGAATAACTTTTTATATACTCCACTTAGGTTTGAGAAGAATTTGGAGTATGTCTGGGTTCAATCAGACTTGAATCTAATTAGGCCACTTTTACCTTTTTCCTTATATCTTATAGGCTAGGTGTCCGATTGACGCGACATATATCACGTTAGAACCATTATGACAAGACTTTCTGTTAGGTTAATATTTTTGGGACTTCATGGAATTTGGGTTATGACCGATATCTTGAGGAGAAAAACCTATGAAACTCATGCACACTATGTGAGGGAATCATGTGGCTGGATGTCAAGTGAATATAGAAACTCCCTGGATCTGCATGAGAGGACCCTCTATGGATCGACAGTAGTGTGACACTCCCTGGATCAAAAATAGATCACCCTTATGAGACTGGCCTAAAATCAAACCTCCTTGGATCGATAGTAGTGTGACCCTCTATGGGATTGGTAGTAGTGGGACCCTCTATGGATTGATAGTAGAGCGACCCTTTATGGATCAACATAATAGAGACCCTTTAAGGATAATCATCAGAACCTCTCAAGAGAATAAAATGATCTAGCCCAAGATTAATCATCTTTATTCATGTTATTTAAGTTGTAGGACTAGTGTGAGTTATCTTTTCCTTTGTGTTTTATCGTTGAGATCATGCTTTGAGGTTTTTCTTTTTTGGAATTTGGAGAGACCTCCGGCTGCCTTGGGTTCCCTAATTGGTATTTTTATACACAACCTTTCATGGGTTTTACCCATACCTTGTTGTGTCTTGTGCAGTCGAAAAACATCTTGACTGAGACTTGGGGAGCCAAGGATGAACAATGCTCATAGGTGATTGATAGATGTGAGGAGTGGCAGTGGCGAGAGACAATGAGCTGCACCTATCCTTAAGGTAGGATCCTTGGTGGAAGAACATCATAGCACAATTTTCCCTTTTTGTGGTACTTTATTTTTAGTTGGGTTTTTATACAATAATTTTTTACTTATGGTTTACACTATTACTATCAGCATTTCTACTTTGTGGTTTTATTTTGTTGTGTACACAGTCTGTGTGTGTATAGGATTAAAGGAAAATCCTTCCCTTTTTTGGGATATGACTTTTTGGTGCTAGTTTCCAACCCCTGGACTATAGAAGGTGGGCTAGGGTAGTCACAACATAGGCCACGGGGGACTTGTCGTGAAAAAGTGGTATCAGAGGTGTTCGGTTCTACCGGAGGACTAAGAGTCTGTGTTTTCAATAGAGAAATAGTGTTATGTTTCTTGAGTTCAGATTACATTTCGGGGAGTCTAGTTTTGGTGTGACAACTGACATATCCATACAATAGGACCTTTAGTTTGGACTCTCTAACTTGATACAAAAAAAAATTATTTGTGTGTGATTTGAAAATATTTTTATTTTGATATCTTTTGAGTAAGCTCACCAGGTATAACTTGTTGACCATGGTGCATGTAACATCCCAGGTAAATGAAAAATAAGACATATTTCATATTTATTAATATTTGTGAATTAAATATTTATTTTACTTTAAAGGGGTTTCTATGTTCTATAGCATACCATATACGCAACAACGAGTTTCTTTGGAATCTTACGTTGGACACTAATAATATTATTATTTTAAATGGTAGTTAACTCCTAGCCATTGTATTGGCAGGAATGAATGAAACTAACTACAATATGATTATACATGTTTCTTAAATGTATTTACATTTATCCAATAAAATTTAGATTCTAAAATTTTGAATGAATCTAATTTTAAGCATAATTTACATTAAAAGGCCAGTTTATCACCTTTTAATGAAGAACCCTTTTAATATCAAGTTTTGGTCTATTTCATACATTCTATATGAAAAAATAAAATCCTTATTTATAATGGGGACACCAATATTTACTTTGTGTAATGTTTTGGAATTTTACCGATAAGTTTCATTTTTTTAATGAATAGTGAAAAATGTTGTATTTTAATTCAAAAGTGCCTTTTAATATAATATATTTATATGGGTAGATTATCTTTTTAACTGGTTTTAAATTTAAACTAAAATATATTTTTACCATTTCATCCAATGGTGGTCATTGGAATTAATTTTACTTTGAAATTGGACACAAACAAGTATCAATCTTTTGATAGTTATTGTTTTTAAAAAACACACACTTTGTTTTAACAACAGGAATTACTTTTTTAATTAATTAATTCCACTTCTATGTTTTTAAATTTTAAAAATAGACATCAATTTTGAATTCGGAATATCAAATAATGATTAGGCTGATTTTTTGGCATTTTTCTGAAAAACATAAATTTTTAATGAATAGTGAAACCACTTAGTGGTAGTTAAAAAACTGACTTTTTCATTTAAATGAAATTTTACCACTTCTTTGAATTGAATTTCAAAAATCCGACATATAAGGTTGTTATCAAGAAGTAAAATGTGGTTCATTAAGATGAAAATAATTTTTGGTGAATAGTAACTTTTGACTTTTATTTATAGCGGTTAAAGGTAAATAGGTTAATTCAAGGTAAAAATAATATTATAATAATTCAAAATTACATTAAAACATGTCCAAAACTTATTTTATGAGTAGTGGCAAACCATGTTCATCTTTGAGTCGATTTTGGGACCCCATTGAGCCTCTTGGTAGTGATAATGACAAATTGGATTAATTAATTAAATGTAAAGATAAAATTGACATTAACAAACCTATTTTATTAATTAATTTTTATATGGGGTTATATAAATCATATTTTTGCCTATAAATATTCATTGTAAATCTAATATGATTTCCTACATGATGGTATTTTGTTTATAATTTTTAGACATCATATAAAATAAATTATTTGTGACACAATAATGATGAAGTATTTACCTCATTAATAAATGATTTAAATAAATAAGATTATAATGATTAACATATTATCAAAAACATGTCCAATTCTGATTGGATGATTATATTTCGACCATGAGTCATATTATCTTCATCTTTAATGATTTATGGAACATTATAAACCGAATATAATTATATAATAAAATAATAGTTTCACACTTTCCTAAAGAGCCCCTCCTCCCCCTTATAAAAATAGACCACTTCTAACCAATTCATCACACCTCTAAAGCCTTTTGGCTCCACCAAACTCTGCCTAATAAAGCTCCCTACATCCCTCTCCTACTTCTAGAAGCCTTACTGTAGGTAGAAGGAACTTCAATAATTCCTTTTGGTTAAAACCAAAGGAAGTTACCCAAATTAAATGTAAGAGTTTCTCTTAAATTATTGTCTTTTATTTTAATTCTCAAACCACTAAAATATTTTTATTCCTTTATTTTGTAACAAAAACAGTATTTTCAATATACTAGGATGTTTTTATGAGAACAATTTGAACTAAAAATACACACACCTCCATCTAATGGGTGAAGAACATAATGTTTCTATGGATTCAAAACCAACGCCTCACGAAACGATGATTGTTTGATTATCTCCTACCGCCTCTCATGGTGGTCATTATGATGGAACAATATTTACATATGATATATATTATTTTTATGTTTTCCTTATTCTTATGTATTTTCCATTTATGGCACGCCTTTACGGTTTCCATAGCTAGTAAATACAATAATCTCATTTGAGGAAGTGCAGACTACCGCCCCCTCAAAGTGATATGACTCGTTAATGCCTTATGTGGGATGTATAAAGGATAGATTTAATGATATTATATATGATATTATACTGTAGTTATAATATACCTATGTATAATTATGTTTAAATTATATTAAAATAAGAAATAGAAATGAAAGTAGCGTTCAAGCGTACGTACGACTTACCGTCTCTATGAACGGTGCATTTCATTTCTTACCTCCATTTGTTATGTACTATTATAAATACATATATATTCTGGATATATATGATATATATGATATATAAATCATGAATATCATTCTGGATATAAAGAAACTTTGACCACATGAACAACATGTATTTATAAGAAGTTAATTTTTGACTCAAGTGTCAAATATCGACAAAATGAACATTATAAACTTAAATGATTCCATAATATTTATAACATGGTAATAAGTGATATAAAATGGAATAATAAATTTGAACAAGGTTCTTATGCAAGTATAAAATAACTTTAGTTTATTATTTAGGAGATTAAAGAACGATCGAGTTAAGTCGGACACAAGGTAAGGGAACTCCTTAACCCAATTTCCGTTCTTGGGGTTGATCTTCTCTTTCTTGTTTATGTCATTAATTGATTATGAAAAAAATGATTTTTTTGTATTTATACTTTCTTTATGAGTGCTTATATTGAATACATAGAATTGATCTATTTTATTTTCAAAATGATCTTTGTAAGGGATGTTGTCTCAATCTCTTTTCATTGAGGAATATTTTGTTTTAATACATGACATTCTTTTATAGGTTGTATAAAAACCCTTGACTTTTTAAAGGGAATATTTTTCTACAAAGTATTTTACTAAACGAAAAAATGAATGTTCCTTTCAACGTAAGGGGTGACAACGACATTTTCCGCCACCACAAGTATTATTTGATATTTAGCTTCCTCAACAAGCTGTAATGTTTTTAAAATAAAATAAATACCATATTAGAATTTATGTATTTTGGTATTGAAAATGAATTTTATAATGGATTTGTTATGTCAATATTTATAAGTTATAATTTGTTACTGAAATGTGGAAATGTTTTCTTTCCTTTATATTTGTTTTATGCCTTACAATTTTATAATGGTACTAGAAAATTTCAAATGTGGTTACGTGATAAACCAAATGATGAGTGGTGCCGTGAAAACCAGGACAAGTGGTTACATTATAACCTCCATGGAATTGGGTATGGAAGTTGGCCATATGGATATTCCATTTAGTGATATGTGTGGAAGTATACCGTATGGTTATTCAATTTAAGTATGTTTATGTCCTAAGTACCCTTTATATGTTATGTGTTCTTTATATGAGTTTTATGGTAATATTTTGGTTACAAAAGGGTAAGTAATTATTTTTAATTTAGTGAAAAGTGTTTAATACTTCATAAAGGTGAAAAGTATTACTTATGTTAAAGTATTCATGGTTTACTTGTTGTTTTTAAAAACTAACAATTTTACTTATTTGTGTATCCCTTACTGAGATTTTTATGCTCATCCCATGTTTTTGAAATGTTTTTCACAGGAAATAATTTGTAATAGGGTCAAGGATGGGATTAAGGAAAATTCATGATGTCTTAAACATGGAACTAGACATGACTCATTTTTTCAAGAGTCCATGTTTTTTTAAAAAATGGATACTAGGTAGAAGTGTCTACTTTGTAAATTTTTTGAAATGTAATAGTTATATTATAACTCTCTAAAACTATAAACCTGAAAAGATCCTCAATGTGAATAATTCATTTAATTCAATATTATGTAATGTTTTAAGGCCGTGTCCTTATAGTTGGAATCATAGGTCAGTTTAGATAACATTAGAAGTTAGGTCATTGATAAATTAATATCTATAAAGTAATTTATGTTAATATTGAAATCATATAGCATTTACAGATTACCATGTTGCTTCACCTAAGATATTTTTGTGTTGAGAATGGTTTTTCATGGAGGAAATAGGGAAGCTGCGATGGGAAGTCATACTGAGGGAAATGACCTTCCAAATTAACATCCTGAGATGGTCAGACTCAGAATTGAACAGTTTTTTGCAGTAATGGCTCTATTGATTCAGGTGATATTTGGGGGTTTTATTTATTGTTGATATTTTGGTTTATTCAAAAAGTAAAGAGGAGCATGAAATTCATTTGAGGGCTGTCTTTCAAACCTTAAAAGAAAATAATCTTTATGGAAAATTCAGCAAGTGTGAGTTTTTGTTACAACAAATTTCTTTTCTTGGTCACATTATTTCAAAAAATTCCATAACTGTTGATCCTGCTAAAATGAAAGTTGTTGAAGAATGTCCAAGACCCACAAATATAACCCAGATTCGCAGTTTTCTTGGTTAGGTAGGTTATTACAAGAAGTTCGTTGAAAATTTTTCATGGTTATCTAGTCCAATGACTAAGTCAACTCGAAAAGGTGTTAAGTTTATCTGGAAAAAAGAATGTGATGGTTGTTTTCAATAATTGAAAATAAGATTGGTGAATGCTCCAGTTTTGACACTCCAATCCTAAAATGGTGAGTTATTTATCTACAATGATGCTTCATTGAAAGGACTGGGTTGTGTCCTAATGCATAATGATCAGGTAATTGGTTATGCTTCGCGTTAGTTGAAACCTCATGAGTTAAATTTCCCTACACATGATTTGGAATTAGATGCTGTTGTTTTTTGCTTTAAAAAATTTGAGGCATCATCTGTATGGAGTAAAATTTGAAATATATACTGATCACAAAAGTTTGAAGTATATATTCACTCAAAAAGAATTGAACATGAGATAGAAGAGATGGTTGGAATTAATCAAGGATTATGATTGCACGATCTATTACCATCCGGGAAAAGAAAATAAAGTGTTTGATGCTTTCAGTCAAAAATGTAATGTCTCATTAACCATGTTACGTTTGGAACAAGATACTTTGGTTTTTCATTTCGTGAACTTTGGCATAGAAGTTGTTGGTGTAGGAAATTCTTCTCTTTTATATCAGGTGTCAGTGAGATCATCTCTATCAGACAGAATAAAGAAAGCACAGAAAGAATACAGTGAGTTGCAGAAAAAGGTAGAGTTGGTTTAGAAGGGTAAGTTTCCTGATTTTAATATTGATAATGATTGTGTTTTGATATTTAGGAAGAGATTATGTGTGACTATTGATTCATAGTTGAAGAATGAGTTGTTATGTGAAGCTCATATTTCTCCATTTTCAGTTCATCCTGGAAGTAATAATATGTATAGAGATCTTCAGGAGTATTATTGGTGGGATAGAATGAAAAGAGATATTGCTTATTTTACTGTGAAGTATTTGACTTATCAGAAGGTTAAAGTTGATCGATAGATACCAAAAGGAATACTTCAGCCTCTACCGATTCTAGAGTGGAAATGAGAATATATATCAATGGACTTTGTTGTGGGATTACCAAAGACATCTCGAGGTAATAATGCAATCTGGGTTATTATTGACCGATTGACTAAATATGCTAATTTTCAACCTATTCGAGATACATTGTCTCTCGATCAACTTGATCCTTTGTATGTTAAAGAGATAGTCAGGTTGCATGGAGTTCCCCTCTCCATTGTATCTGATCGTGATCCCAGGTTTACTTCTAACTTTTGGAAAGGCCTCCATAAGTCATTAGGTACTGAATTAAATTTTAGTACATATTTTCATCCTCAATCAAATGGGTAGTCAGAACAAAAAATTAAGACCTTGGAAGATATGTTATGTGCTTATTCGATAGATTACCAGGGAATTTGGTACCAACATCCTTCTTTGGTTGAATTTTCATATAATAATAGTTTTCATTCTAGTATAAAGATGGCACCATTTGAGGCTTTATATGGAAATCATTGTTGAAGTCCATTTTTTGGGATGAAGTAGTTGAAAGGAAGCTGATGGGACCAGAATTGGTAGAAGAGATGGAAGAGAAAGTTCAGTTGATTAAGAAGAACATGAGAACATCTTAGAGAATATATAAAAGTTTTGCAGATAACTAGAGGAATGATCTTTCTTTTGAGGTTGGTGATCATGTCTTTCTCAATGTTTCTCCATAGAAAAGTGTGATGTGTTTTGGTAAGAAGGGAATGTTGAGTCCGAGGTTCATTGGACCTTATGAAATTCTGGATATTGTTGTATCAGTTTCATTCATAGTGGCGTTACCTCCAATTTTATCCTAGGTACACAATTTTTTTTTTCATGTTTCGATGTTGAGAAAGTATATGTCAGATCCATCTCATGTTTTGAGCCCAGAGGTAGTTCTGTTGGAAGAGAAACTCTCTTATGAAGAAAACTAGTACTGATTATTGACCGTAGAGAGAAAGTGTTGTGGCATAAGGTCATTCACCGGGTAAAGGTTTTATGAAAAAACCATATGATTGAAGAGGCAACAAGTAAATCTGAAAATTCTATGAGGGATAAATACCCCCTTATTATGATGAGTGAATAAAAATTGCAAGGACACAATTCCCCAAAGGGGGGAAGGATGTAAAATCCTAGGTAAATGAAGAATAAGACATATTTCATATTTATTAATATTTTTGAATTAAATATTGATTTTACTTTAAAGGGGTTTCTATGTTTGATAGCGTACCTGATACGCAACAACATGTTTCTTTGGAATCTTACGTGGCACACTAAGAGTATATTTATTTTAAATGGTAGTTATCTACTAGCTGTTGTATTGGAAGGAATTAATGAAACTAACTAAAATATGATTATACATGTTTGTGAAATGTATTTACATTTATCCAATAAAATTTAGATTCTAAAAATGTGAATGAATATGATTTTAAGCATAATTTACATTAAAATGCCGATTTATCGCCTTTTAATGGAGAACCATTTTAAATATAGTTTTGGTCAATTTAATAAATTATATATGACCAAATAAAATCTTTCTTTATAATGGGGACATAAATATTTACTTTGTGTAAATTTTTGGAATTTTTCTGATAAAGTTCATTTTTAATGAATAGTGAAAAATATTGTATTTTAATTCAAATGTGTCTTTTAATCCAATTTATTTATATGGTTAGATTATAATTTTAATTGGTTTTAAAGTGAAATTAGAATATATTTTTACAATTTAATCCAATGGTGGTCATCGGAATTAATTTCACTTTGAAATTGGACATAAACAAGTAACAATATTTTGATAGTTAATGTTTTTTTAAAAACATGCTATTTGTTTCCGCAACGTGAATTAATTTTAAAATTAATTAACTACAATACTGTGTTTTGAATTTGAAAAAATATACATCAATTTTTAATTCAAAATATCAAATAATCCTTAGGCTGAGTTTTTGGTATTTTTCTGAAAAACTTCAATTTTTGATGAATAGTGAAACCACTTAGTGGTTGTTAAAAAAACTGACTTTTTCATTTAACTGAAATTTTACCACTTTTGGGAATTGAATTTCAAAAATCCGACATACATGGTTGTTATCAAGAAGTAAAATGTGGTTCATTAAGATGAAAATAATTTTTGTGAATAGTAAAATTTGACTTTTATTTACCGCTGTTAAATGTTAATCAGTTAATTCAAGGTAAAAAGAATATTATAATAATTAAAAATTACCTTAACACTTGTCCAAACCATATTTCATGAGTATTTTCCAACCATTGGAATCCTTGGGTCTAGTTTTGGGACTCCATTGAGCTACTTGGTAGTGATAATGACAATTTGGATTAATAAATTTTATGTCAAGATAAAATTGATATTAAGAAAAATATTTTAGTAAATAATTTTTATATGGGGTTATATAAATTATATGCTTCCCTATAAATATTTATTGGAAATATAAAAAGCTTTCCTACAAGATGGTATTTTGTTTATAATTTTGAGACATCATATAAATTATATTATTTATGTCCCAATAATGATGCATTATTTACCTCAATAATAAATGATTTAAATAAATAAGATTATAATGATTACAATATTATCCAAAACATATCCAATTATGATTGGATGATTTTATTTAGACCATGGGTCATCTTATCTTCATCTTTAATGATTTTTGGACCATTAGAATCCGAATATAATTATATAATAAAATAATATTTTCACACTTTCCTAAACAACCCCTCCTCCCCCTTATAAAAGGAGACCACTTCTAAATAATTACTCACACCTCTCAATCACTTTGGATCGTCAAAAATCTGTCCAATTAATCTACCTACATCCCTCTCCTACCAATAGAAGCATTACCTTAGGCATAAATCACTCCAATAAGTCCTTTTGTTTCAATCCAAAGGAAGTTACCCAAATTAAAGGTATCATTTTCTCTTAAATTGTTTTCTTTTATTTTACTTCTCCAACTCCTAAAATATTTTTATTCCATTCTTTTGTACCAAAAATAGTATCCTAAATATACTTGAATGTTTTTATGAGAATTATTCGTACTACACATACACACACCTCCATCTAATGGGTGATGAACATAATGTTTCTGTGGATGGCAAACCAACGCCTCATGAAATGATGATTGTTCGATTATCTCCTACCACCTTTCATGGTGGCCATTATGATGGAACTATGTTTACATATGGTATATATTATGTTTATGTTTTCTTTAGGATTCTTTGTTTTCCATTTATAGCATGTATTTATGGTTTCTATAGTGGGTAAATACGATAATCTCATTTGAGGAAGTGCGGACTACCACCCCCTCAAAGTGATATCACTCGTTAATACCTTATGTGGGATGTATAAAAGATAAAGTTAATGATATTATATATAATATTATACTGTAATTATAATATACCTATGTATAATTATTTTTAAATTCCATTAAAATAATAAATATAAATGAAAGTAGTGTTCATGCGTACGTACGGCTTACCGTCTCCATGAACGGTGCATTTCATTTTTTACCTCCATATGTTATGTAATATTATAAATACATGTATATTCTAGATATATATGATATATACGATACATAAATCATGAATATCATTCTGGATATAATGAACTTTTTACCACATGATCAACATGTAATTATAAGTCCATTTTTGACTCAAGTGTCAAATATCGACAAAACGAACATTATTAACTTTAATGATTACATAATGTTTATAACATAGTAATAAGTGATATAAAAATGAATAATAAACTTGAAAAGGTTCTTAAGAAATTATAAATCAACTTTAGTTTATTATTCAAGAGATTAAAGAATGATCGAGACAAGTCAGACACAAGGTAAAGGAACTTCTTAACCCAATTTCAATTCATTGGGTTGATCTTCACTTTCTTGTTTATGTCATTCTTTGATTATGAAGGAAATGAATTTTTATGTGTTTATACTTTCTTTGTAAGTGATTATATTGAATAAATATAATCAATCAACTTTATTTTTCAAATGATTTTTGTAAGGGACTTTGTCTCAATCTCCTTTCATTGAGGCATATTTTGATTTAATACACGACTTTCTATTATACGCTGTATAAACACCTTTGACTTTTCAAAGGGAATATTTTTCTACAAAGTGTTTTACTAAATGAAAAAAATAATGTTCCTTTTAATGTAAGAGAAGACAATGACCTTTTCCACTACCACTATTATTATTTGATCTTTAGATTCCTCAACAAGCCCTAATGTTTTTAAAAGAAAATAAATACCATATACTCTTTTATGTATTTTGTTATTGAAAATGGTTTTTATAATGGATTTCTTATGTCAATATATTTAAGTGATATATTGTGATTGAAATGTGGAAATGTTTTCTTTCCTTTATATTTGTTTTATGTCTTATGATTTTATAATGGTACTTGGACATTTGACAGGTGGTTACGTGATAAACCAAATGAGGGGTGGTGCCGTGAATACCAGGACGGGTGGTTACGTTATAAACTCCAATGCATTGGGTATGGAAGTCGGCCATATGGCTATTCCATTTAGTGATATGTGTGGAAGTTGACCATAGGGTTATTCCATTTAAGTGTGTTTATGTCCCAAGTCCCCTTTATACGTTATGTGTTCTTTATATGAGTTTTATGGTAATATTTTGGTAACAAAAGGGTATGTAATGATTTTTTATTTAGTTAAGAGTATTTACTACTTCATAAAGTTAAACAGTATTACTTATGTTAAAGTATTCATGGTTTACATGTTGTTTTGAAAAAATAAAAGTTTTACTTCATTGTGTATACATTAATGTGATTTTTATGCTCATACCATGTTTTTGAAATGTTTTTCACAGGAAATAATTTGGAATAGGGTCAAGGATGGGATCATGGAAAATTCTTTCCGTCATAAACATGGAACTAGACATGACTCTTTTTTTCAAGAGTTCTTGTTTTTTTTAGAAAAATGTATACTAAGTAGAAGTTTCTACTTTGTAAATTTTTTGAAATGTAATAGTTATATTATAACTCTCTAAAACTCTAAACCTGAAAAGATCCTCAATGTGAATAATTCATTTAATTCAAGATTATGTAATGTTTTGAGGTCGGGTCCTTATAGTGCATCTATTTCCTTATAGGATGCCGTCGTGTAACCATCCGTCCATGATTCTTGTGAGAGATCATGATGATGTCCCATTGAACGATGATGAGTTGATGTATGGCCCTCTTACAGAGATAACACCTTCATGTTGTGTACCAGTAGCACCACCACCCGTAGGGCCAATGTTTCTACCTGTCCCACAAGAGGAATGTGCCCACCGACTGAGCACATTGCATGCGTTCTAGAGATAGAGTCCCCTGAGGTTTCGAGGTGTGACAGATCTACAGACAACTGAGGACTTGCTTGTGACTATGGATTGAGTTTTCTGCTTGGTTGAGACACCATCAAAGTAAATAGTGAATTTTGTTCTAGTTAATTCCTCGGTAGAGAAGGGAGATGGTGGAGCCTGATGCTCTAGAAGCACGTGGAGATGAATATTTCCTAGTTGGACTTCAAGAGAAACTACAGAGATGAGTCCATACTAGAAAATCTATGCTCTTTATGTATTTAGGAGCTACTGCACTTACAGCAGGGCAGCCTGACAACGGCCCAGTACTCTGCGAGATTCATGAAAATCTCTCACTACTCCACCAACCTAGTACAAGAACCTTTCTTTAAGGGAAAAAACATTGAGTAGGGACTTTGATAGAATATCAGAGTGTCAATGATATTCCTAAACATATTTATGTTGGTTGGAGTGCTAGAGAGAGATCTATTGGTTGAGAGCTTCCTAGCTAAGAAGGCACCGATGGTGAGAGCCACCACTAAATGACAAGAAGCTGAGTCATTTGAGAAAAATGTAGGTAGATGAAACAGAATCCCAAGTGGGTCATACCATCTTGAGGAATACCCTATGATGTAGGGTCAGTGGTACGGAGCTCACAAGGAAGAGGAGGCCAATAGAGGAGCAGATTGTGGTAACTATGTGGAAGGCAGGGTCACATGGGTTGCTATTGACTGACCTGCCATACTGATGATCATAAAACGGTCAAAGGAAAACTGATTAAGTGTTAGAGGTTAGAGTGAGGTGGTTATTAGGGCAGGGTACGTGGATGAGAAGAAAGTTTTATAACAGCAGGTGGGTGGAAGTTTGAGGTACTACCACCACCACACTCAGGCGGTCCACCCTAACCTCAGGTAGCAGGTGGACATGGATGAGCTCATCATTATGTGGCAAAGGTTTATAACCCCAAAAATCTGGAAATTATTCTAGGTATGATTTATGTCTACTCCACCCTAGATGTAGTTCTTATAGACACATGATCCATCCACCCATTTATTTCCATGACTCTCATTCAGAGTTTGAAGATTCCAGTGAAGTGGTTGGCTTGATCATTATAATTATAAGCTCTTATAGGATAGGATTTGATGATTACACACTTGTTCTGGTTGTGTGACCTTACTCTAAGAGGTGAGATCTTCTGTTGGGTTCTCCTAGTAACATCATCGAGGCTTTATGATGTCATCTTGGGTATGTACTGGTTATCCATTTTCTATGTCCATATTGACTATTTTCGGTGAAAAGTGCGGTGTTTCTACGAGGATGGGATGAGGTTTTCCTTCACCGATGAGAAGGAAACCTTTGTGTCATAGAATAGACATTCCCAGTGAAGGGTGTAGCTGATCACTAATCAGTTGGCTAGCCTTAACCTTGGTGCAGTTGATGAGTGGAGTCCGAGCTATCCTGTAGTGGTCAACCAATATGAGAATGTCTTTCCTAAGGATGTTCTAGGAATACCTACTAGTAGATAGGTAGACATCTACGATGTCTTGTACCCCATGACAACTCCGATATCTACAACAACATATCAGATTTTTCCCATGGAGCTTCATGAGTTGTGGGTATAGTTAGAGGACTTATAGAGGAAGGGGTTCATAAGGCCTAGTGTCTCTCCATGGTCAGCCCCAATTTTGTTTGCCAAGAAGTAATATTGGGGTTTGAGGATTTTCATGGACTATCGGTGCCTAAACTAGGTGACTGTGAAGAACTGGTATCCTCTACCGAGGATTTATGATCTATTAGATTAGCTGAAGGGGACTTAGTGGTTTTCGAAGAAAGACCTCCGATCAGGATATCATCAGCTTCAGTATGGGATGAGGATGTACCAAATAAAAACTTCATATGTTGGTATGGACACTATGAGTTCTAAGTGATTTGTTTCGGCATGAACAATACCCCAGAAAAGTTCATGGGACTCTTGAAAATGATCTTCCATCCTTACCTCGATCGCTTCATCGTGGTTTTCATTGAAAACTTCTCGGTACAATCGGTGTCAGCGGAGGATCACACCACAGATCTGTAGATTATCCTTAATATAGTCGGATAACACCAACTGTATGGAATGATCAAAAAGTTCTATTTATGGATATGAGATGTTCACTTTTGAGGACACGTTATCTGAGAGGTTGGAGCTGCAGTGGATCCAACAAATATAAAGGCAGTGATTCTTTGGGAGCCAACCATTAATGTAACCGAGGTGAAGAATTTCCTGGGATTGGTTGGGCACTGCTGGAGATTTGTCACATACTTTTACAGAGTTTCATCACCCTTTTAATCTTTGACCAAGAAGGAGAAACCTGCATATGGTTAGAGAGATGCTAGTAGAGTTTTCAGGAGATGAGGCAGAGACTGATGAGTTCCCCAATCTTGAGGAAACAATAATAGTGTGTTGGGTATGTAGTCTACTGCGATGCATCAGGGACCTGACTAGGATGATTCAAGATGTAAGAACAAGAGGTTATTTCCTATGGCTCAGGAAAGCTAAGGAAACATGATCAGAACTATGCAACTCATGACCTGGAGTTAGCAGTATTGGTCATTTAATTAAAGAAGTGGTGACACTACATGATGGGTGAACATTTTACTATCTACTCCAATCACAAGAGTATTAGGTATAATTTCTCACAGAAGGACCTAAACCTGAGACATCAGCGATGGCTGGAGTTCCTCTAGGACTATGAATTTCATATAGTCTACAATCCTGTGAAGAAAAACATAGTGGAAGATGCACTCAGTAGGAGGTGTGGTCTACAGATACTGAGTGAGGAGATATAGCATATATCCACATTGCAGATAACCTTTATAGATAGGGATGGAGAAGAATACCTCCAATCTATGACTTTCACTCCCCCACACCTTCAAAGAGTTTTTGAGGCATAGCTTGGGGACATTGACTGTGAGGCCCAATGTGCTAACATTTCCTCAGGGATGGCTCCTAAAGGATTTTGGAAATATGGGGAGAACATTATCCTTTTTAGAGTTTGAATTATGGTACAATTGATGTTTTATGAGGAGGTGTTTTGAGAGTTCCATATATCCATGTTGGCGGTAAATCTTGGAGTGGTGATGATGTAATAGGACATACAATGTCATTAATAGTGGCCATGGATAAAGAAAATAGTGGAAGAGTTAATTTCAGGATTCCTCACATGTTAGAAAGTGAAGTCCAAGGTTCAGGTTCCAGCATGATTAGAACAATCAATAGATGTACCAAAATGGAAGTGAAATGGTATCTCCATGGACTTTGTGATAGGGTTACCACATACATCCAGGGGCCATGACTCTATCTGGGTGATCATTGTCTGACTCACGAAGTCGACTCATTTCCTGCTCATCTAGGAGTAGGTATCAGTAGAGGGATTGGGATACCTCTATGGCCTAGAGATAGTAGAACTTCAAAGAGTACCAAAAAGAATCGTTTTTGACCATGACAGTCATTTTACATCGCATTTGTGGAAGGGATTAGAAGATGCGTTCAGGACTCATCTATGCTTGATCACTGACTTTCACCCTTAGATAGATGGTCAGACTAAGTGGACAATACAAACACAATAGGACATGCTTCGTGCCTGTGTCCATGATTTTTTCCAAAGTTGGGAGGACCATAGACCATAGGTGGATTTGGAATAAAACAACATCTATCACTCCACCATCGGCATGACACCATTTGAGGCCTTGTACGGGTGACAATGAGGATCACCTCTATGCTAGACAGTCATAGGGTATTCAGTAATTATGGGTCCAGAGTTGGTGTAGGCTACAATTGAAAAGGTGAAGATCAACCTGGAGCGGAAGAAGATTGCACAGAGACGGTGTAATTCTTATGTCAATAGGAGACATATACCCATGGAGTTGTATGAGGGAAGTCATGTCTTCCATCGAGTCTCACCCCGTAGAGGATTTTAGTGATTTGGTCGGGGAAACAAGCTATTTCCGAGGTTCATCACACCTTTCTAGATGGTAACCAGAGATAGTGAGGTGGCGTACCACATAGGTCTTCATCCACAGATGCACCGAGTGCATACTGTTTTCCTCATGTCACAACTCAGGGGACACATGGATGATCCATCCCATATCATAAACTATGGTGAGATGGACATTGACGATGGGGGTACATTCGTGGTGTTCTCACTTGAGATAGAGGATAGACAAGATCAGGTCCTATGGGGGAAGTTGATTTCTCTGGTATGAGTTAGGTGGTAGAATTGGAACATCCAGAAGAGAACATGCGAGTGGGAGGCTCATATTCATAATCAGTAACCCCTTTGGTTTTCTTATCTTCTGTTGTGCCTTTTAGGGAAATCAATCCCAAAGGTGTGGAGAATGTAAAGACCCTAAAATTATGTATAATTTTTTAATTATATGTAATTTTTATGAGGCTGATAAAATTGAAAGCTTGTGATTCTGAGGTCTGGTGAGCCCATAACATAATTTTGAATTTTTTTAAGGTACGTTCAGTAAATGTGTGAGCGGGTTTTTCAATATTTGGAACTGGTTCTTGAATTGAAAATATGAGGGAACCATTTAATTCGTAGTCCTATGTTTTCCCTGTGGGTAAGACCCATTGGCCGGGATGGACCCTCTGGCCTAGATGGACCCACGTGCCTAATGGGCTAGCCAGGTCGGACCCCTACTGGACCAGGACCTGATCAGTCTTGTGTCACTAAAACTTCCATAACTAGTAATTCGGGCATCCGATTGACGCCCTGTCTATGGAATGATGAACATTATGATGAGTAAATCCTTATCAGATACTCCACCTAGGTTTCGGAGTAAGTATTAGTATTGTTAGGTTGGACCGGACTCAAATCCAACCGAGCCCTCTTTACCTTTTTTGCTTATTTCTTATAGACTAGGCGTCTGATTGATGTGTCGTCTATCAAGTTGGAAACCTTAATAGATGATGGTCCATTGGTTTATATCATCATAGGAGTACGTGGTAGTTAAGGTATGAATAGTATCTTGAGGAGAAAAACCTACGGAACTGAAACACACTAAGTGTAGGAATCCTGTTGTAGACGCCGGAAAAGTCCGTTGTTCCCAAACAAAGCTCCGGATGCGGAAAGCGAGGTCATATTTGGAGTCGGAAGCCCGTTTCGGAAGGCCCGGAGGTCTTGCGCGGAATTTTGGAGGCCCGCGCGCAAAGTTGTAGTGCTGCGCGCCGTCCTCCCGGGATGCGCGCAAAGGGCCGGGCCGGCGCGCAGTTTTGCGCGCCCGCTGCCCGCGCGACTCCCTTACGCGCCGGGGCCCCGATTCCGCGCCCGCGAAGGGAATTTCGCGCCCGCGACCAGAATTGCGCGCCGACGGCGAGATTCCGCGCCTGGGGTTGCCTATAAATATAAGGCGACCCCCAACGTTTTGAAGGTTGCCGGAATTCGAAGGGTCGCTCGTTCGCGCAATCCAACCCCCTCCGCGCGCAATGCCGATCTTCAGGTAACCTACTTTATTTCGCGTAAGAAAGCCTCGGGGTTCGCCTTCGCGCGCAATCCCTTTGGCTCCTTTCCTTTGAACTAACTCTTCACCCAAAGGCCTTCGCGCACAAAAGAATCCTCTTGCGCGCAATTGCCCCCGGGTGCGCGCAATCCAGCCTGATTGCACGCACCCCCCTTTTGCTAAGTGTCCATTCGTTAAAGAATGAGCCGTTGTCCCCGCGTGCTATCCGAAGCCCGGTGCGCGCAATCTCCCTCTTCCGCGCGCAAAGCGCTGGCCCAATTGCGCGCCAGCCCGCCCATTTGCGCGCCGACCCGCGGTATTGCGCGCCAAGTTCCTCTTTTGCGCGCAAACCGCCAGGGTCGCCCCCTTTGACCCCCTGAGGGTACCCGCCTGCGTGGCACCCGATGATCTTCATCCCGGGTGCCCGCACCGTGCGTTGTCTTCCCGTGCGGCCCTCCAGGCTCGCGCGAAGTGACACGGACCCATCGGCGGCAACCACAACGTCCAAGCTGCACGACGTTAAACTGCCTATCATATCGTCAAGCTGCATGACGTTAAACTGCCTAGCATATCGTCCGTGCGACATGACGTTAAACTGCCAAGCATCTTCGTCCGTGCTGCAAGACGTTAAACTGCCGAGTGTTTCGTCCAACATGACGTTAAACTGTACTACGTCCGCACTGCAAGACGTTAAACTGCCAAGTGTTTCGTCAACACACGACGTTAAACTGTACTTCGTCCGGCAAGACGTTAAACCGTCCGCATCGCCCGATCCCGTGCCTCGCACGCAGGGTCCCCCTCCCGGTTTGGATGCGGCCCCCACCCGCTCGTCTCTGCAGGGATGTCGGGATTGGAGTGGCCTTCGCCCATGGGGGTAGAGTATTACAAACAGAATGAACTACGTGGACTTTGATCCCTGTCTCCTAAACAGGGTACGTACGAAGCCTCCTTGAGGTTCAAGCCCTCCACCTGGTCGTCCCGGTTGTATTCACATCGGTTCGTCCATCAGTGGACCCCTCCCGGGTTCACACTTGCATCGATTCACCTATGAATCCGCCCTTGTGGGAGACTGCACGTGTGTATCTCCATTGTGCTTCCCCACTGCCGAAGCCAGTAGAGGGCGTGAAAGGGATCGAGGTCTCTCACCTTCGGCCCAAGTCCCTCTCCAACTGAGCTTTGCCGCATCCGGGCTGCCTCAGTGCGTAAGTCCAGACAGAATGAACTACGTGGACTTTGATCCCTGTCTCCTAAACAGGGTACGTAGGAAGCCTCCCTGAGGTTCAAGCCCACCACCTGGTCGTCCCGGTCGTATTCACGTCGGTTCGTCCATCAGTGGACCCCTCCCGGGTTCACACTTGCGTCGATTCACCTATGAATCTGCCCTTGTGGGAGACTGCACGTGTGTATCTCCATTGTGCTTCCCCACTGCCGAAGCCAGTAGAGGGCGTGACAGGGATCGAGGTCTCTCACCTTCGGCCCAAGTCCCTCTCCAACTGAGCTTTGCCGCATCCGGGCTGCCTCAGTGCGTAAGTCCTGACAGAATGAACTACGTGGACTTTGATCCCTGTCTCCTAAACAGGGTACGTAGGAAGCCTCCCTGAGGTTCAATCCCACCACCTGGGTGTCCCGGTCGTATTCACGTCGGTTCGTCCATCAATGGACCCCTCCCGGGTTCACACTTGCGTCGATTCACCTATGAATCCACTCTTGTGGGAGACTGCACGTGTGTATCTCCATTGTGCTTCCCCACTGCCGAAGCCAGTAGAGGGAGTGACAGGGATCGAGGTCTCTCACCTTCGGCCCAAGTCCCTCTCCAACTGAGCTTTTCCGCATCCGGGCTGCCTCAGTGCCTAAGTCCTGACATAATGAACTACGTGGACTTTGATCCCTGTCTCCTAAACAGGGTACGTAGGAAGCCTCTCCGAGGTTCAAGCCCACCACCTGGTCGTTCCGGTCGTATTCACGTCGGTTCGTCCATCAGTGGTCCCCTCCCGGGTTCACATTCGCGTCGATTCACCTATGAATCCACCCCTGTGGGAGACTGCACGTGTGTATCTCCATTGTGCTTCCCCACTGCCTTTTTCTATTTCTCCTTTCAGCGTCCAGCATGACGTGAAACTGTGATCCACCCGGCTGTTCCATCCCCCTCTGTGCGAGGTGGTTCGGTTCAATCCCCCGCCCGGCAGCCTCGACCTCCTTGTGAGTCGGCTGGCCAACGTCCAGCATGACGTTAAACTGTATATCCGAACTACGCTGACTTTGATCCGCGCTAACGCGTGGTACGTAGGAAGCCCCTGCGGGGTCCAAGCTCTTCACTCCATCATCCATCCTGATCCTTACCCGGGCTGCCACATCCCGGTGGGGTCATGCGATTTCATTCCACTCCACTTCACTCGGAAAGCCGCCCATGTGCTGGCCCCGGCGTCGGAGGTTCCCCGCAAGGGGTTCTATCATCTGATCCACTCCTCGTGTTGATCAGTCCGATGCCGTCCCCGCTGGACGTTAAACTTGTGGCATACCCCGTGTTAAACATGGGAAGCTGAGGAAAACCTCAGGTAACACAGTTCCCCGCACCCAGCGCGGGATGCCTCAGGCCATCATGCCTTCGAGAAGCCCTATTAGGGACGGAAGGTAGACATGCAGAGCCGCAGTGTTAAGACACGCCCCCGACACCCAGAGCTACCCGGTCTCCTCACCGCAGGTTGCAGCCCCGACCAGACTCCTTGGAGCGTCTGGGCGGAAGCAGCGTAATTAACCGGTGTCCATGGATACATGGCGCCGGGAACGAGATTCACGAGCACGTCTTAAATCTATGAGGGAGACCCGGATTAGGCAACGAGTTCCAAGGAGACGTCCACGGAAGGAGGAGCCGACATCCCATCATCCCGGTTTCGATCAAGGAGCAGACGCCCCTGAATAAGGGACGGACGCCACCCGCCTTTGGAAAGCGGGACTGCGGGGCCACAATCCGCGCGCCCATCCCCTCGGGTCGACGGGCGCACGTGCGAACGCGTCCTGGCGGAACAACGTCGGAACAGAAACCCAACGCACATCCGCACCGAAACAGAAAAATGGTGAACCCGACGTGAATCTCTTCTCCTCAACACGAAGACCGATAGCTTTCAGAGGTGTTGGAAGATAAGCATACTGCTCGACCGAGCGTTCAGCACCGGGGCACAGAACCCGCCAGGGGCTGGGGAAGGGAAATCGGGCACTCCGTCTCACGACGTCGATGGCCTGGGTTCCCCCCACGGAAGGCGTCATAGCACCGGATGATTGGTTGTCGATTCCTTTTCCTGTTAGTATTAATGGGTTTTTCTCCCTGCTTTCAGGAATCAAGTCGCCCAATCCAGTGCCCGATCGCCACCCGCCCACTGGCGCAGGGGTAGGGGAAACACCGACGCGGCTACTCCGCGCGGTCCCACCCGTTCCACAGCCGTCCCAGCAGCCGCGACTGCGGGGCAACCACGCCCTCTCTCCCCCTCGGAGGTCATCCAGAGAAGGGTGATCAACAACTTGGTGCGGAGGTATGAGGAAGAGGGAGTCATCCCCACCAGGGACATGGCTCGCCTAGACCTCGAGGAAGCTGCACCTCACCACCAACGCCGCCCCCGAGGGCCACGCAGGGAGGCACCACTGCCTACCTCGACATCCAACCGCTTCGGGAGTTTATCCTCGAAACACTCCGACAGCTCCCTCCCCTATGCGGATGAGGTGGAAGATGCCCGGGACCACCCTATCCGAGATTCGCTCCAGGGATCCGCGATAAGGGCTCCTGTCAGGCCACGTCGACACCGCCGCCAGGCCTCTCAAGTCGAAGAACGGGCTCTCCACCTGCCCGCGCCGCTCATCCCGACTCGTTTGTCCCGACGCCAACGTCGGGCACGAGCGGAAGAGGATTCCCACCTTGGGGCCCTAGCAACAGCGACCGCGTTGGCCCAAGCCACTGCTGGCTCCAGTCACCAGGCCCCTGCGCATCCTGAGCAGGGGTACATCTATGCCCGACCTGGATCGAGGCCCCGACCGCCCCAAAGGCAGGTTGGGATGACTCTCCTGGTTGCTGGTACAGGCAATAGCCACCGCGGACCACCTCGCGGTAGCGCTATTCACCAGCAGGGTCTACTCCGTGTGGCCGATCCAAGAGGCATGAGTCACCCCACCTTCCGATCCCGGCCCGGAGGCTTGCCCGGAATCATCTCTCCCCGCGTCCCCTTTGATATCTGTCTCGGTGCTCCTCGCACCTTGGTTTCCAGTCCTCTTGGCCCCAACATCGGTGCGGCCGGAGGACGCCAGGACAGAGATCAACCATGCCTCGAAGAATCACCCAGGGGCAGGAAGGCGAGGCATCGACGTCGAGGGAAGAATGTTAGGGAATTCCGGACAGAGATCCGACCGGTTCATTTCTCTGATACAGAGGCGGAGTATGATTCGGCGACGGAGCCCTCCCCCCGATCCCGCCAGTCAGGGGCAGGGGTAGGAATGTGGCACGTCAGCCTCGTACTTCCCGAGAGAGAGATCGATATGATTCCCGCTTCTCTCCGAAGGTATATCCGGAGTAGCGAAGGCCTGGTAGACCCCCAAGGGTCAAGCTTGCGGTTGGTACCGGCCCCTCCGGAAGCGCCTTCTGCCTCGATCGGAGAAGCCGGAGACTTTTTCTGGCGACCGACGGTCGAACCACGATTTAGTGCACCCTCGGCGAGAACCGACACTATGGCAGGATGTTCGCTCGCCGGCCCGTCCTATCCTGATGTGGTAGCTGGGGCACCACCACCCTCAGAGGGCGGCCCGAGATATGGAGGCCAATCGGCCTGCTCGCCGTATTCACCGCCGGCCAGCCCGTCGGCCCGGCGGCCCGCCTCGGCACCACTGCCGGTTCCCCGTCCATTCCCAGTCGTTGAAGAAGACCAAGGAGACCTGGGTCTCGAGTTTGAATCGTGGAGCTTTTGGACCGTCCTTGCAGAGGGCCACTTCCCTGAGATGTTTTGGCCAGTCGCAGGACCAGACTTTGATGCACCCGAATCACTCACCCCGGATGAGTTCGAATGCTTCCGCCGAACTCTCCGGGAGACTCACTCCCGTCTTCACTGCCTACAAATGCCATATCCCGGGAGTCAAGTGCACCTGGAGGATATTGGTGAGCAGTTCCGTCAAATTGACCTGGCCACGCTCCCCGCGGTTCGGCACCCCGGGTCATTTGAGCACCACGAGGCCCTCCAACAACGATGCGTTGAGTGTTTTCAAGTACTCCACAAGGTTATCAAGGGAGACACCCCCCATGTGTATATCCGTGGATGGGGGCAGTACGCTGCCCTACGCTTCAGTGCGATTCGCCGACAGCCCGATTCACTGGGTGGCCCTGAGGGTACATCCCCAGGGACGGAAACGGTCAATATGGCTGACCTGTCAGGAGAGGGGAACGGCTTGGAACTTCTTGACGGGGGCTCTCCCCCCGAAGACAAGCCGTTGTTGGATCCATCGGTGAGAGTTACTCGTCCCCAGAGGAACCTCCTGGGTCTCCCCACGCCCACTGAAGCACTGACGTTGAGCCGAAACGTCAGCAAAGGTAAAGAGCACGGTGGGGCTATAAAGCCCGCCGACCCATTTGCCTCCATGCAGAGGGCTGATGGGGATCCCGAGAAGGCTATGCTACGTCAACAGCTCGCCGAGCAGAAGAAGCTAGTTGACCAGCTCCTCGCCGAGCGCGCTGCAGAGCAGCGGCCTGACTACGGTGATCCTAGGCCAGGACAGCAGGGACAGGAACAACCACTCCTCGATGAGACTCTCCCGGGTAACCGTGATTACGACGTGTTCGCCGACAGGGGAGAGGCCATTGCCTATGGCAAGAGGGCGCGGTATGTTTCACCACACCCTCCCGAGCGGCGTGACTACCTGAGAGACCCCGCTCGGATTCCTCCCGCTGCCCCAAGGGCCGCTCCGCCCGCCATCCCACGAGCTGCCGAGTTCGACGACCCGGTCGACGACCCGATTGAAGGTCCATGCAATGCGCTCGTGGTTAGAGATCCTCTCCAGGACTGGAACCCATGTCCGGACGATCCGATGGAGGCACTCATCGCCCGCTTGGAAGCCTTGGAGACTCGGCAAGTGGCGATCCCACCGGACGGCAAGCCATACCCAGCATGGGTGGATGACATGCCGGCACCTCCGGGATTCGGGAACCCCACTTTCGCCCCCTTCAACGGGACTGGAGATCCGCCACAACATTTGACCCATTTCAACTCGAGGTGCAGGCCTATGTTGGGAACTCCGGCGCAGCAGGAGGCTGCTAAGCTTCGCTGCTTTGTCCAGACACTAGAAGGGCCAGCATTTGTCTGGTACAGCCAGCTCCCCGTCGGGTGATAACTAGCTGGGAGGACCTTCGTAGACAATTCCTCTACCAGTTCAGTTCCACGACCCGGAAGACAAGTATCACAGACCTCTTCAAGTGCAAGCAGAGGCCTGATGAGCGAGTCGCGGATTTCGTCGCCCGATGGAAGGGTCTCACGTATTCCCTTGACATGCCATTGACTCAGGAGAAGTTGCTGACAATGTGCGTCGGGAATGTCAAGACCGAGCTGGTCCCTTCCTTGATCACTCAGAATTACCCCAGAGGGTTCAGGGACTTCTCAGACAAAGCTCAACGTCTTGAGGAAGCCCTGCAACAGGCCAGTCAGGCACACCCGCTGCCCCCTATGATTCCTGCAAGGAGAGTCAGCAGGGCCGAGCCCGCTGCTGTTGCCCAGATAGAGGCCCCCAGGCCGTTGGAGCTGCTGCCGGAGAGGCCAGCTCCACAGCCTCACAGGAATCCGCCTCCACGGGCTCAGTTCCCGGCCCAGCAGCGGCAGCCCCAGAACCGGCCGGCCCCTCCGTGTAATGTACCGCCACAACCCAGGCAAGATAATCAGGGTCCACCTCCTCGGAAGGCCCCTCCAGCCCCTCGTCAAGACCACGCTCCCAGGGGCACGCGATACCTGACTTACTCATTTCACGAGGATCATGTCCCCGGTTATTTCCGGAGCGCCCTGGAGCAGAGGATTGTGCGACTTCCTGAGTGTTGGAGGCCAGAGGAGGCACATCTCACAGATAACCCCAGCTACTGCCCTTACCATCGGGCCCTGGGGCACACCATCCGGTGGTGCTACGTGTTTAAGGACTGGATCCAAGACCAGATTAACAACAATGTAATCAGGTTGGGCCCAGCTCCAGCACAAGTGGCGGGCATGTTCGTGGGATCAGATGATGATAGTGGCAATGAGGATGAATGGCAGCTGGTCTCCGACCGCGGATCCCAGAAGTATAATAACTGGATGGCCCGCAAGACGATCATTCGCGCCCATGGAATCATCCGTGCGCGCTTGAATCATCCTGAGCCCCCAGAATCTGCGGGTGCTGCTTTGGCGTCGTCGTCCCAGCCTGCCTCTTCCGAGAAGAGCAAACGGCGGCGGCGCAAGAAGGAAGAGCGCGCCCCGCCAGTTCCGCCACTATCCCGCACTCTCGGCGATTTCATGCCCCCGGAGATGGGGGTCCCTCCTCGGATCCGCCCGGTGATGGATGATTCATCCGATGACAGTGTTGGGTACGCTTCGGTTAATACCGTCGAGCTGGTAAATTACTTTTCGGTTCCCGACGTTGAAGAACACCAGGTGGACCTCCCTAGTGTCCCCGGTCGTCGCCACCGTCGGAGGAACCGCAACAACAGGAGTCGCTGGGGCACGACAGTTGGTACCTCCAGCCAGGCCATGCACGCCACTGAGACTAGGCAGCAGGCTCAAAACCGAGCTCAGCGTGCACAGCCCCCCCATCCTGGGATGACGGATTCTCCTCCGCCACTGTTTGTGGTGTGGGACTAGGCAGAACCGCCTCAGCCGCGTCGCGATCAGCTCCGCCCTGCCACGAGTCCATCCCAGCCTCTTGACCCCAGTACGGTGACTACTTCCCGGGCTTCAACCAATGAACAGCGAGATGCGCCAAGCACCAGTCGGCCGCCGGTCCAACCGGCAAGGCCCGTCATGCCTCCAACCGCAGAGCAACCTCCTACAACCAGGGGCTCGCGCTTGGCCAAAAAGTATGATGTCCTGAAGCAATTGGCCGACATCCCAGCGAGGCTCTCCATCCTTGAGGCTCTGCGCATGTCACCTGAGATGCGCGAGGCGCTCGCTGAAGCCCTGAAGAGCCCCCTCCAGTTTGAGACGGAGGTTGCGGCTGCGGAGGCCTTTCACGCCGAAATGATTGAGGATGCCGAATGTCAGGAAGTTATCTCATTATCTGGTAAGGATGAAGACCCTCCTATGCAGGGGCACATTCGTCCGCTGTATGTTACTGGCCAGTTCAATGGCCTTGAAGTCCGGCGCTGTCTTGTCGACACGGGGTCCGGGATTAACCTGATTCCAACTCGGACGCTCCGGAGATTGGGGTTGTCTGATGATGACTTGATTCCCTCCGACCTCAGGATCCAGGGGTATGACCGCACCGAGCAAACTCTGGTCGGCAAGATACGTTTGAAGACCCAGTTCGGTGACCTGGTTGCCAACACCGAATTCATGGTAGTCTCTCAGGACACTGCATATAACGCATTGATGGGCAGGCCGTGGCTCCACCTTCATGCGGTGGTTCCCTCGTCATACCACCAATGCCTTAAATACTCCTTTAACGGTCGAGTAGGCATGCTTCAGGGAGATGCCTCTCCTTTTTCCTCATGTGAGCCCGCTATCTGGATGCGGACTATTACAAGAGCAAGGATAAGAAGATCCTGGCAGGTGAGGTTGAGCCCGTCGCTGTTGCAAGTGATCCCTGGGCAAGTTTGGATGACGCTTACGTCCTCCCGATTCATCGGTTGGACGTAGCCATGGTCTCGACGGCCTGTGAGTCTCCTGATGAGATGATCGTGACCGCCCGTGCCAGCACCAGTAGCCCAGCAGGATCTGGTAGCCCCAATGCAGTTTCCAACGCAGTCTCTCCCGTGGACGATTCCCCCCCGAGTGGAGAGGACATGGAAGACGCACCCCCAGCCTTTGAGGAGGGCGTCTCCGCCACAGTCGATGAGTTAGTACAGGTGAACCTTGGAACCGAAGCAGATCCAAGACCCACATTGGTCAGTGCCTCCATGCCCTCGGAGGAGCGGCAGCAGTACGTGGACTTCCTCAGACAGCACCGTGACGTGTTCGCTTGGGGCTATGACGAGATGCTGGGGCTAGATCCTCAGGTAGCCGTCCACCGCCTTGGTCTCCCGGCGAACCATCGCGGGTTCAAGCAGCCTCCCAGGAAGATGCACCCATCCCACGATGCCATGGTTGAGGCCGAAGTTGACAAGCTTATCAAAGCCAACTTTGTGAGGGAAGTTCATTACCCCAGATGGATGGCCAACATTGTGCCGGTCAGGAAGAAGAACGGGCAGATCAGAGTCTGCATCGACTTCCGCGATCTCAACCGCCACTGTCCGAAGGATGATTTTCCCCTTCCAGTGACAGAGCTATTGATTGACGCCACGGCATGGTTCCAAGCCCTCTCCTTCATGGATGGATACTCCGAATACAACCAAATCCGGATGGCCCCTGAGGATGAGGAGTTCACTGCCATCAGGGCCCCCCAAGGTATCTTTTGTTACCGGGTCATGCCCTTCGGCCTAAATAATGCAGGTGCCACCTATCAACGGGCGATGCACCGCATATTCAAGACAATCCTCGGCACACTGGTGGAATGCTACGTCAACGACTTGGTGGTCAAATCACGCCAGCGTCAGGACCATCTCAAAGATCTTGAGAAAGTGTTCGGCTTCCTCCGGTCTCGCTGCCTGGAGATGAACCCGTTGAAGTGTGCCTTCGGGGTCACCTCCGGAAAGTTCCTTGGATTTGTGGTAAGATACCGGGGTATTGAGATCGACCCAGAGAAGATCAGGGCGATTAGCCAGATGCCTCCCCCAGGTAACATCTGGGAACTGCAAGGGTTCCAAGGCCAGTTAGCCTATATACGCCGATTCATCGCGAACCTGGCCGGCAAGTGTAAGCCCTTTTCTCGGCTCATGAAGAAAGGTGCCACCTATGTATGCAATAAAGAGTGTCAGACCGCTTTCGAGGAAATCAAGCAGTACCTGCTTCAACCTCCGGTTCTGATGCCGCCTGTATCCAGGAAGCCGCTGGTCCTTTATGTGACTGCCCTGGAACGGTCCCTTGGTGCCCTTCTCGCCCAGAAGAACAACGAGGGAACAAATAATAGCCTCTATTACCTCAGTCACATGCTCCTCGATGCGGAAGTTAGGTATTCCCCCATCGAGAAGAGCTGCCTGGCGCTCGTATTTGCCGTAGAGAAATTACGACACTACTTGCAGCACCATGAGGTACAGTTGGTTTCTCGGGTAGACCCGTTGAAATATATCCTGAGCCGGCCTATGTTGACTGGTCGTCTAGCACGGTGGGCAGTGATTCTCCAGCAGTTCGACATTAGGTATGTGTCTCAGAAGGCCATCAAAGGGCAAGCATTGGCGGACTTTCTGGCTTCTCACCCGACCTCCGCGGATCAGTCGCTGGATCTAGGCTTTCCTAATGAGGCCGTTCTCTCGGTCGATCGTGCCGATCCATGCTCGCAGATGCACTTTGACGGTGCCTCCCGGAGCCCCACCGGTAGAAGGCTCGATAATCCTAAGCTCAACAAACTGGGTTTGGGTATCGTCTTCATTACCCCGGAGCAAGCTGTGCTGCCATACTCTTTCCTGTTGTCAGAGGGTTGTACCAACAATGAGGCGAAATACCATTCCCTCATCACTGGCCTTGAGTTAGCTCTCGAGATCGACGTGCCCCATATGTGTGTGAAAGGGGACTCCGAGCTGGTCGTTAAGAAGATCAATGGCGACTATGTTGTCAGGAAGCCGGAACTTGTGCCATTGCTGGAGTGCACCCTCCTTCTGATGGCCCAGTTCCCTTCTCGGCCAGAAATTGTCCATATTCCCCGGTCGCAGAATGGTCGAGCAGATGCTTTGGCCAGCCTTGCTGCATCACTCGCAGAGCCTGAACAGGACAACCTGATCATCCGCGTGACGCACCGCAGGCTCATCGCTCTCGTTATCCCGGAGGGAGATCGCGGCCCGTCGGTAAGTAATCTCACCGCAGTTGCCCCTGTGCCCGGAGCCCCGAGTACCCCAGATATGGAAGTCAAATCAGCCCATGATTGGAGGGCGCCTTTGGTTGAGTACCTCCAACATGGCATTCTCCCGTCGGATCGGGCCGAGCGCGAGCGAGTTCGACGCCGCGCATCACAGTTTGTCCTCCAGAGCAGTCCCGGCCTAGAGCAGATCCTCTATTGACGCGGATTTGATGGTGTTCTCCTTCGTTGCCTTCAGGGAGTTGAGATCCCACGAGTCATGCAAGAGGTTCATGCTGGTTCATGTGGTTCCCACCAGACTGGGCCGAAGCTGTCCCACCAGATTCGGAGGTTGGGATACTTCTGGCCCTCCATGATCCATGACTGCATCGAGTATGCTAGGAAGTGCCATGCATGGCAGGTTCATGCGAACTTTGTGCATCGGCCGCCGGAGCCTCTCCATACCACCAGGTATTCTTGTCCCTTTGCAGTCTGGGGGCTGGACGTTGTGGGACCTTACCTACCGGCGACAGCTCGCCAGTGCCGGTTCATTCTGACCGCCACGGAATTCTTCTCCAAATGGGCAGAGGCGATTCCGCTCAGAGAGGTCAAATCCTGTTCTATCGCTGACTTCGTGACCTCCAAAATCATTTATCGATTTGGAGTGCCTCACGCTATCCTCACGGATAACGGAGCCAATTTCCGAGCAGCCGAGTTGAAGAAGTTGTACGCCAAGTACAACATTCGCTCGAACCATACATCTCGCTATCATGCGCAGGCAAATGGAAAGATTGAGGCATTTAACAAAACCCTCTCTAACATTCTGCAAAAGATGGTTGGTCAGAACAAGAAGAGTTGGACGGACAAGCTCCCCAACGCCCTCTGGGCTTATCGGACGACGACTCGCAATTCCACCCAGATGACCCCTTATTCCCTGGTGTATGGAGATGAGGTCGTCCTGCCCATCGAGATCCAGTTACCGTCCTTCCGCACTGCGGTCTACGACCAGCAAGCGCCGGACAGGGCTACTGAAGCCCGTCTAGTCGAGTTGGAAGCACTAGATGAGAATAGGCTTCGCGCTTTGCACAACTTGGAGAGGCATCAAAGCAGAATGGCTCGAGCTTTCAATAAGAAGGAAGCTGCCCAAGTTGGAGCCCAAGTGGGAGGGACCTTTTTTCATCCACAAGGTCTATCCCAATGGCGCGTACTCCCTAGCGACTATGGATGGTGAGCGTGTCACTCCTCCCACCAACGCTCGGTTCCTCAAGCAGTACTTTTCCTAAGCGCACTTCGTCCCGCATGACGTTAAACTGCAGTTCGTCCCGCATGACGTTAAACTTCACTTCGTCCTGCATGACGTTAAACTGCAGTTCGTCCCGCATGACGTTAAACTGCACTTCGTCCCGCATGACGTTAAACTGCAGTTCGTCCCGCATGACGTTAAACTGCACTTCGTCCCGCATGACGTTAAACTGCAGTTCGTCCCGCATGACGTTAAGCTGCACTTCGTCCCGCATGACGTTAAACCGCACCTCGTCCCGCATGATGCTAAACTGCACCACGTCTGAGCAACAAGATGTTAAACTGTCCAGCATTCGTCCCGCATGACGCTAAACTGCACCTCAAGAACTACGTCCGGCTTGATTCCCATCCTTATGGGATATGTAGGACCGCCTGAACATTCATGTTTCAGGCCCAGCCCCATCCTTCGGGGATTTCCATCCCATCTCGGGCCCTTGGCCCAAGTGCCTCTGGGTATGCGGCGTATGGTGTGGACGCGGGGCTATGCCCTCATTCACGTCGGTTTGCTCGTCACGCTGTACGCCCCCCACATTTGGGGATGCCTTCCGCTCCCCCCTTTCTTTTTTCATCCTGCATGACGTTAAACTGCACTTCAAGAACTACGTGCGGCTTGATTCCCATCATTATGGGATATGTAGGACCGCCTGAACATTCATGTCTCATGCCCACCCCCATTTCCCGGGAATCTCTATCCCGCGTTGGGCCTCTGGCCCAAGTTCCCCTCCTTTTTGTGCAAGGCGTGTGGCGTGAGCGGGGGATTATGTCCTCATTCACGTTGGTCTACTGGCCGCGCCGTACGCCTCCCCCCGTGTGTGGGACTACCTCACACCCCTCATCGTCCTGCATGACATTAAAATGCCTCTCAAGAACTACGTACGGCTTGATTCCCATCCTTATGGGATACGTAGGACCGCTTGGACGCTTGTGTTTCAGGTCCAGCCCTGTCTCTTGGTTGATCACGGGGATCTTCCGTCTTTTGGTTGCTCTCAGGGTGAGTCCTCCGACCCTTTCCGGCGATCTGTTAACATGTTTTGGGTACTCAGGTCTATGACCTGTAGTGTCGGATTCAATCCCGACAAGTCCTGTGTTGCTTGTCGGGCCTCGCGCTTCCTCTTGTTCGATCCATCACTCAAAGGGATCCTCGTTAGCGGTTTGGGTACGATGCCTCAGTGCTCTCCTACCACTCCGGGTCGATTTACCGGCGGGTCCTGGGCCGCAAATCGATATGAATCCTGCGCTTGAGCGGTTGATGCTCATTTTCTTGCCCCATCCTAGGCTAACGCGATCGGATGTTGTGTTGCGAATATGGTCAGTGACATCCTTGATCGCCATGTCGACTCTTTCAGGCTCTGAACATTGGTTGCGCAGTCCTCATCACACTCCGCCTTTGTGCGTTGTAGTGGAATCTCGACACTCTCTTCATACTGACCTTCAGTACACCTCTACACGTTAGGCAGGCCAACCAGGAAAATGGTGTCTTTCGAGGCTCCCACGATCTGAGCACCAAGGATATATGCTGATGTCCTCCCTAAGGGCCATGTGTAGCTAGACCCTTGTCCCCATAAGGAGGAAGGATTCGCCCGAACAATCGCGTTCTGGGCCCAGTATAGCTGGAGGCTAGCATCTCTGCCCCTCGGGTGATGGACATATGTAGGCCCCTATCCCAGGATCCTTCTCCTGGAATCGTGCGTGACCGCAGGGCTGGGTATGTTCCCACCTCCGCTGGGTCCGCCATATCGCAATAAGCGGATTCCTCCATGGTCCGAACCACACGACCTTAAACTGTGTTCTGGTCTTACCACACGACCGTAAACTGTGATCGTCTTGGCCGCCCGATGAGAAACGGCACTGCATCGTGATGTTCTCCTCAGAGGACACTCACGTTGGGCGCTGGTTAATAACCACGCCATTTATCAATTCCTTTCATGGCTTGATTATTGTGGCGACGCCAGGGATTTCTTAATCACAGGCATGTCGCTGCACAAAGAAAAACCATCCACCTTTAAGGACAAAGAAGAAATATAAAATACCGCTTCTTCTGGGTGCGAGGGCCAGACCCGCACCCCTCCCCGTGCTGGTGCCCGATTGTGTTGCGCCACGCTTCAAGAACTACGTGTGGCTTGATTCCCATCCTTATGGGATACGTAGGAACGCACAGATGTTTGAAACTTCGGGTCCAGCCCCCCACCTCTTAAAGATTCCCCCTTCTCTGGGGAATCCGCCGCCTTCAGGTCACCCTCAAGGCGTGTCCCTCGACCCCTTGCAGTGGTCCACCGGTGTCAAGAGTACTCTGGTTTATTGCCAGGAGGGTCAGGTTCAGCTTGGTCAGGTTCCTTCCACTTTTTAGGCTTCGTGCTCCCTTTCATTCGGACCCATCGCCTACGCCCTGGGTGGAGCCCCCGTGAGCGGTCTGGACACAATGCCTCAGTGATCTCCCACCGACTCGGGATGGTGCCCCCAAGGGCCTCGGGCAGCAAATCGATATGAATCCTGCGCTTGAGCAGTTGATGCTCGTTTGCTACCTCATTCCATCAACGGTCAGTGCGATATTGATGCTGCTTTTCCGCCACGGTCGGCAGTACTCCCATATCGTTACGCCGGTGCCCCCAGTCCTTGAGTGAATGGCCGCATGATTCACATTACATTTTCCACCTCCCATTCTGGCCAGGCGAAACCTCGACACTCTTGACACTATCCCTCAGTGCATCTTCGCATATCCAGGGGATAGGACCACGATGTGGCGTACTTTGAGGTTCTTATGGTCCGAGCTCTAAGACCTTAAACTAAGATATGCCCCTATGGTCCAAGCTCTACGACCTTAAACTAAGATCTCCCCAAACGGGGTTCTACGTCCCGCATGACATTAAAACTGCACTCTTAGAACTACGTGTGGCTTGATCTCCAGCCTGATGGAGTACGTAGGAACGCCCGGGCATCTCGACTCGGGTCCAGCCTCAGGGATCGCTAAGTCCCGCCCCTCCTCGTCGTCGGCCGTCTGGCCTGGCTTCTGGTAGAGTGGTGCAGTTGTGATATTCTCCCCGATTCAGCTCAGGATGCCCCATTGCAATGATGGGAAGCGATAGTTTCCTCATCAAAGAGGTTCTGTCTGAGAATTGGGGTGATTCACGGCCAGATTAGTGCATCCGCCCAATACGCTTTCCCCACGATGGCGCAATTTTGGGAGTGTTAGATTCTGTCCGAACAAATCATCACTTCGCCCCACGCTTCGCATGCCCTATTGATCCGAATTTCCACCCTTGTGCCTAAAGGAACCCCCAAAGCGGTATTGATGATGACATGTGATCCGCCTCCTGCAATATGAATGATGAACTTCGGTCCGTCTATTGCAGTAGTATGGTCGATTGATCCATTGTCCGCTTGCCGTCTTGGGCATTTCCTGGAAGGCCGACCGTTGTGGATTTCTGAATTCGGGACACGCGATTCACCCTTTCTCATTTCCCTATGTTCGGATAAAATCTCAACGCCCCTAGCGTTGTCCCGCTCGTGTATCGGAACAAGCTGGGGGGATGGTACATTGATTAGGTCTGAGGTCTCCTTTCCTAGGGATGACCTCCCTCTCTTCTTTAGAAATCCAGGCCCAATTGTGGATGCCTGAAGCTTGGTTAATGCTCCCGCAAGACAATGAATTGTGGTTGAGCATGTTAAGCCAAAAGATGCAGATAAATATGTTGATTCATACAAATGGATCGAAGTATTGAGCAGCGGAAGCAAAATGTTCTGGGAATGGAAAAAACAAAGCCCCTTGGGATTAGCGTGCTGAATGAGTATTTCCAACGCCGCTACCCTTTGGATGGCGGCCTCCAGAGCTGCTTCTCGCTCTCTGCATGCCCTCTCTTCATCGGCAGTCGCAGCGCGCAGCTCACCGATCCTGGCCTGTGCACGCTCCCGCTCGACTTGAAGTGTGACCATCTGTTGGCCCACCTCCATCAGCTGTACCTGGGCGTCAACCAGCTGGGCCGTTAGTTGCTCCACAAGCTCAGTGCACGCTGTGACGAAGGCCTCCTTCTCTGCCGCCTGCCCTTCGAGGCGCCGGACTTCCTGCTCCGCCACGAGGAGCGCCCGCGTGCTCTCCGACATGTCCCGATATTGTGAGACGTCGGCACGCTGGCGGATCTCTCGCATCTTTTCGGCCATGAAATCACGGACCGTCAGATGAAGGCATCGAGCATCAGCTCCCCCGGCACACAGGAAGCGCAGCCAGGTTTGAAGCGATCCCATGCGCCCCAGCCACTCCGATGAGGGTCGCTTGAGGAAGCGCTGGATGCACTTCCACCCCCTGCAACGCGTTATCCAGCTCTCCTCGACCGCCTCCGCGTCCGAGTCGTCCATCTCCTCGGGGTCGGCAGGCCGGTAAGCAGGTAAGGTAGCCAGCAGGTCTGCTGCAGGGTCCGCCCCTGGGATGTCCTCACGGGGGATAGGTTCCCCAACATCTGGGCGACCTTCTTCTCCCGCCCCAGCGACGTTGACACCCTCGTCAGCCCCCGACCTCTCTCCGATGGCAGCACCACCGGCGTCCGTTGCCCCCTGATCAGCAGTTGGTGGGGCCGGCTCGGTGTGATAAGTCTGTTCCGGAGCAGGCGGCATGTCTGCCACTGGTCCACTCATGGATGGCCCGGGTTCGGCAGCCCGACGAGCCTCCAGTATTGAGATCACTGTGCAGGGCATGTCGTGGTAGGTCACGGATCATCAACGGAAAGCACCAACAGTAAGGTAAGGAGACTTACGGGAACCCATAGCATCATCTTCCGCTGCCCCGGCCACCACAGGAGAAATTGTAGCAGGGGACCCCTCAGCGCTTGTCAATTCAATGATGGGTGTCTGGCCCCCGCCGTGTCCTGCTGGCGCCTCTCCTACTCCTACTGAGGATGCCTGACCAACATCCGTGCACTCCTGAGAAAGGTGGAGAAATGGGTTAGAAGCTGCATAAGAGAATGGATGAAGCAGGTTGAGTAGGGATAGAAGCGGACCTCGAGGAGCTCAGTGATATCAATATTTCCAGAGCCGGCCACCTCGCCGCTCTCCCGCGGGCTCCCCTGATGGGACCTTCCCTCGGAGCCTTCATCCTCCCCCGTCTCCTCCTCTTCCTCGGAGTCGTCGTTACTGTCATCTTCCTCCGGCGGCATCTGTTCTGGAGCAGGCTCTAGACCGAGCATCACCTTCACCAGAAGGGACGGCTCCGCACGCTGACCACGTTGGCGCGCGTACTCGTCCATGGCCGTCAGATACGCATACCGCCGGTGGAAGTTCACCCTGTCGGCGACCTGAAGGCGCCCGACCTCTGGCAGATGGATTCCTTCGCTGGTTATCTTCTGCCAGATGATTTCGGTCCCCAGCGACTGCCGCAGGGTCATCCAGGCCGACCACAGCGCTGGGAAGACTGCATCGTGGGAGGGTTCGAGCAGGCGCCTTACCTGCTTCCCGGGCCACTCCCCGACCACCGCATGTGCCCCCTCTCTGGGCGCCGAGGCCGTGGCGGCAGCCTGCGATGTGCCCGCCGCCGAAGTCCCTGCTCGCGCCGGCTCCACTGCTTGGCGCGCCTCCGTTCTCCCCCGCGTAACGGCGCCTCACCTCCTTCCTTGACGCCCGGTCTCCGCACGGGTGACCTCGAGCCGCCGAACTGGCTTCCGTAGAAGCCCCTCGGGGTACGCAATGGCCCAATGTTCGGCGTACTCGGTTGCCAAGCCTGCGTCGACCCCGGTAGGAGGGAGAGTGATGACGTCGCCAGAGCTGAAAGCGGCAAACATTAGCCACATCTGGCGAAGGACGCAAGGGTTCGTCTCCTCCCGGACAGCAGTGAATACCCTCTTCGGCATCCGTTGAAGGCACCCGAACTGCCTAGCGAACCGGGTTGGCACGTAGGGCTCGCAGATCACCTTCCCGTCGATCTGAGCCACGAGCACCCCGCCCCGCATGCTCAGGAAGTATTCGTGCTGCTCCAGCGGACCCTGTCCATTGTCAATCATCTGGCCAACGGGAGTGGGGAACGGGCTGAAGTTGAAATTGGCGTGATTGCCGATCCGAATCTTCACGCCCTCCTCATTTAGGGTCATCGGAGCAACCCCCGCGATGTTCAGTAGGGAGGGTCGCAGGCCGTTGCCCGGAGGAATGATGGCGTTTGGAAACGTGTACCCACCGAGTTGAGCAGCCACCCAGCCGTGGATGAATTGAAAGGGCCCACAGACCCTTCGTGGCGACCCCCCTCGCGAGATGTGTCCCAGGATGGCATACAGCTTTGCCATCACTGGGACCCCGAGGTTGTATCTTTTTTTGGCGGCCATGGCGCCCGCCATCGCCAGTGTCGCCGGGCGGACGCCCATTCTCACGTCCCGCACTGGCAGGAGCCACCCACTCAGAAAGGTGGCCAGGAACGCCGCGTACCAGACATTTGGGTCCCGGGCCTCGATGACGCGGTACCCCCATGAGCAGTAGTCTCCCGTCTCCAGGACCCGCCAGTACGACCCGTTCCGGCTCCTCTTAGCCGCGGTCGGGCACCGCTTCCCCCTGCCTGGTATCTTGACCGCGGGGTCATGCTCCAAGAACTGGCTGAACCACTCCTTGTAGGCTATGTCCTTGTGGAATTCCTTGACCCCGAGCCGCTCCGTAGCCAGGTCCAACAGATGCCATGTCAGGATGGGAGTCCGTGACCTGTCGCCCCAGGTGTTCCTCGGAGGCAGGAACTCATCGTATTGGTAACCCTCAAGCGGGATACCTCCGATGCAGTGGATGTCCCAGAGACCGATGATGACCTCCCCATGGTGAAGATGGAAGGTGTTGGTATCCGGGGACCAGCGGGTGAACAGCTCCGGCCCGAGCTCGGACTGCTGGTAGAAGTGGAACTGCGACGTCCACACCGCCTCAAACAGGTCGATGTACCGCAGCTCCTCCGCGAAGTGATCGCAGGTATGGCGTACCCAGAACGCCCAGGCCCACTCACTGGTGAAATTGCCCCCAGACCGCAAGTCCCAGTCCTTCAGCCAGCCCTTGGTGTCATCAGTGACACTCTGGCGGTATGTGCTCGAGTAGAGGGCTGGAGAGTTCTCCGCAGTAGGCTCACTCCCGGCAATGGTTTTCATCCTCGGGTTCAGGACATAGACATCTAAGTGCCTGGTCTCCCTGGCAGGATGCCCATTGTTGGTGATGTTATTGCGGGGAAGCTCGTCCTCCCGAGTCACCCAGGTCCGTGGCGCATCAACCTCGAACCCTGGCACCGGAACCTCATCCAGGATGCCATAGTTCCAGAGCGGCAGGTTGTCCGACAGCGGATATGTCTTCTGGGTTGGCGTCAGCAAGTCGAACAAGGATTGATTGTTGGAAACAATCTCCATGGCTCCGTAGACCTCCCCGTTCGCCGCCATCTCAGCTCTGCGAATGGCGGCATCCACTTCATTCCCTTGATTCGCGGCCATCTCAGAAGCTCCTGGAGTCGTGTGGGTTAAGGGATGAAGCGTGCGGAATCGGACGAGGCTGGTAGAGGAATTTGGGAGTTGGCGCGCAATCCTAGTGGACGACGCGCAATTGGGAAGTCTGTCGCGTAAAACCCCGGGTGTTCACACAAAAGCAGGTCGAAATCCGGATAGGTTTGCGCGACGAGCGGGGAATTTCGCGCCGACAAAGGCAATTTCGGGAACGAGAGCTTGGAAACTTGTCGCGCGGAAAGCCTGTGTATGGTACGGGGGACCCAGGCCCCTATTTATAGGCGAGGCCGGGGGTCCGTGCTGCGCGGAAAGTGCTTTGCGCGACCGAGACAGCAAATTTCACGCCCGACGCCCTTTTTGCGCGCCACAGTCCCGCGCCACCCAAGACTTCGGCATTCCGGCGTCTCCCTCGGAACCCGATCGTTGCGACCTCTCGCCGATCAGATTCCGAGGGGGGGCTTTTGTAGACGCCGGAAGAGTCCGTTGTTCCCAAACGAAGCTCCAGATGCGGAAAGCGAGGTCATATTTGGAGTCGGAAGCCCGTTTCGGAAGGCCCGGAGGTCTTGCGCGGAATTTTGGAGGCCCGCGCGCAAAGTTGTAGTGCTGCGCGCAGTCCTCCCGGGATGCGCGCAAAGCGCCGGGCCGGCGCGCAGTTTTGCGCGCCCGCTTCTCGCGCGACTCCCTTGCGCGCCGGGGCCCCGATTCCGCGCCTGCGAAGGGAATTTCGCGCCCGCGCCCTGAATTGCGCGCCGGCGGCGAGATTCCGCGCCCGGGGTTGCATATAAATATATGGCGACCCCCAATGTTTTGAAGGTTGCCGGAATTCGAAGGGTCACTCGTTCGCGCAATCCAACCCCCTCCGCGCGCAATGCCGATCTTCAGGTAACCTCCTTTCTTTCGCGCAAGAAAGCCTCGGGGTTCGCCTTCGCGCACAATCCCTTTGGCTCCTTTCCTTTGAACTAACTCTTCACCCAAAGGCCTTCGCGCGCAAAAGAATCCTCTTGCGCGCAATTGCCCCCCGGGTGCGCGCAATCCAGCCTGATTGCGCGCACCCCCCTTTTGCTAAGTGGCCATTCGTTAAAGAATGAGCCATTCTCCCCGCGCGCTATCCGAAGCCCGGTGCGTGCAATCTCCCTCTTCCGCGCGCAAAGCGCTGGCCCAATTGCGCGCCAGCCCGCCCATTTGCGCGCCGACCCGCGGTATTGCGCGCCAAGTTCCTCTTTTGCGCGCAAACCGCCAGGGTCGCCCCCTTTGACCCCCTGAGGGTACCCGCCTGCGTGGCACCCGATGATCTTCATCCCGGGTGCCCGCACCGTGCGTTTTCTTCCCGTGCGGCCCTCCAGGCTCGCGCGAAGTGACACGGACCCATCGACGGCAACCACAACATCCAAGCTGCACGACGTTAAACTGCCTAGCATATCGTCCAAGCTGCATGACGTTAAACTGCCTAGCATATTGTCCGCGCAACAAGACGTTAAAGTGCCAAGCATCTTCGTCCGCGCTGCAAGACGTTAAACTGCCGAGTGTTTCGTCCAACATGACGTTAAACTGTACTACGTCCGCACTACAAGACGTTAAACTGCCAAGTGTTTCGTCAACACACAACGTTAAACTGTACTTCGTCCGGCAAGACGTTAAACCGTCCGCATCGCCCGATCCCGTGCCTCGCACGCAGGGTCCCCCTCCCGGTTTGGATGTGGCCCCCACCCGCTCGTCTCTACAGGGATGTCGGGATTGGAGTGGCCTTCGCCCACGGGGGTAGAGTATTACAAACAGAATGAACTACGTGGACTTTGATCCCTGTCTCCTAAACAGGGTATGTAGGAAGCCTCCCTGAGGTTCAAGCCCACCACCTGGTCGTCCCGGTCGTATTCACATCGGTTCGTCCATCAGTGGACCCCTCCCGGGTTCACACTTGCGTCGATTCACCTATGAATCCGCCCTTGTGGGAGACTGCACGTGTGTATCTCCATTGTGATTCCCCACTGCCGAAGCCAGTAGAGGGCGTGACAGGGATCGAGGTCTCTCACCTTCGGCCCAAGTCCCTCTCCAACTGAGCTTTGCCACATCCGGGCTGCCTCAGTGCGTAAGTCCTGACAGAATGAACTACGTGGACTTTGATCCCTGTCTCCTAAACAGGGTAAGTAGGAAGCCTCCCTGAGGTTCAAGCCCACCACCTGGTCGTCCCGGTCGTATTCACGTCGGTTCGTCCATCAGTGGACCCCTCCCAGGTTCACTTATGCGTCGATTCACCTATGAATCCACTCTTGTGGGAGACTGCACGTGTGTATCTCCATTGTGCTTCCCCACTGTCGAAGCCAGTAGAGGGCATGACAGGGATCGAGGTCTCTCACCTTCGGCCCAAGTCCCTCTCCAACTGATCTTTGCCGCATCCGGGCTGCCTCAGTGCGTAAGTCCTGACAGAATGAACTACGTGGACTTTGATCCCTGTCTCCTAAACAGGGTACGTAGGAAGCCTCCCTGAGGATCAAGCCCACCACCTGGTCATCCCGGTCGTATTCACATCAGTTCGTCCATCAGTGGACCCCTCCCGGGTTCACACTTGCGTCGATTCACCTATGAATCCGCCCTTGTGGGAGACTGCACGTGTGTATCTCCATTGTGCTTCCCCACTGCCGAAGCCAGTAGAGGGCGTGACAGGGATCGAGGTCTCTCACCTTCGGACCAAGTCCCTCTCCAACTGAGCTTTGCCGCATCCGGGCTGCCTCAGTGCGTAAGTCCTGACAGAATGAACTACGTGGACATTGATCCATGTCTCCTAAACAGGGTACGTAGGAAGCCTCTCCGAGGTTCAAGCCCACCATCTGGTCGTTCCGGTCGTATTCACGTCAGTTCGTCCATCAGTGGACCCCTCCCGGGTTCACATTCGCGTCGATTCACCTATGAATCCGCCCCTGTGGGAGACTGCACGTGTGTATCTCCATTGTGCTTCCCCACTGCCTTTTTCTATTTCTCCTTTCAGCGTCCAGCATGACGTGAAACTGTGATCCACTCGGCCGTTCCATCCCCCTCTGTGCGAGGTGGTTCGGTTCAATCCCCCGCACGGCAGCCTCGACCTCCTTGTGAGTCGGCTTGCCAATGTCCAGCATGACGTTAAACTGTATATCCGAACTACGCTGACTTTGATCCGCACTAACGCGCGATACGTAGGAAGCCCCTGCGGGGTCCAAGCTCTTCACTCCATCATCCATCCTGATCCTTACCCGGGCCGCCACATCCCGTTGGGGTCATGCCATTTCATTCCACTCCACTTCACTCGGGAAGCCGCCCATGTGCTGGCCCCAGCGTCGGAGGTTCCTCGTAAGGGGTTCTGTCATCTGATCCACTCCTCGTGTTGATCAGTCCGATGCTGTCCCCGCTGGACGTTAAACTCGCGGCATACCCCGTGTTAAACATGGGAAGCTGAGTAAAACCTCAGGTAACATAGTTCCCCGCACCCAGCGCGGGATGCCTCAGGCCATCATGCCTTTGAGAAGCCCTATTAGGGACGGAAGGCAGACATGCAGAGCCGCAGTGTTAAGACATGCCCCTGACACCCAGAGCTACCCAGTCTCCTCACCGCAGGTTGCTGCCCTGACCAGACTCCTTGGAGCGTCGGAGCGGAAGCAGCGTAATTAACCGGTGTCCATGGAGACATGGCGCCGGGAACGAGATTCACGAGCACGTCTTAAATCTATGAGGGAGACCCAGATTAGGCAACGAGTTCCAAGGAGACGTCCACTGAAGGAGGAGCCGACATCCCATAATCCCGGTTTCGATCAAGGAGCAGACACCCCTGAATAAGGGACGGATGCCGCCCGCCTTTGGAAAGCGGGACTGCGGGGCCACAAGCCGCGCGCCCATCCCCTCGGGTCGACGGGCGCACGCGCGAACGCGTCCTGGCGGAACAACGTCGGAACAGAAACCCGACGCACATCCGCACCGAAACACCTGTGGCTGGATATCAAGTGAAGAGATAAAATCAGTGGATCGAGATGAGAAAAACCCTTCATTGATCAGTAGCAGTGTGAACCTCCTTGGATCAGCAATAGAGATACGCTCTATGGATTGGCATTAAGGTGAACCACCATGGATTAATTGTAGTGAAACCCTCTGGCGATCCTTAGTAGTGTGACCCTCAGTGGATCAGTAGTAGATCAACCCTATATGGATAAAAAATATAGCATCCCTTCTTAGATCGGTAGAAGATCCTCTAAAAGGAATAAAATGACCTATCTCATGAATAATAATCTTTATTTTTGTTCATTATGTTTTATACCTAGTGTGAGAAATCATTTTCTTTGTGCTTTGTTATTGAGATCATTCTTTTTGGTTTTTCATCTATGGAATTATGAGAGACCTTCGTGGGGATTTGGGACCCTACTGGGTATTATTATAGTCACCCCTACATGAGCTTCGCCTGTATCTTGTTCTGTCTTGTGAAAACAATGGAAAACATGGGTGATATTTATGGATCCAGGTCTAGTTGGTGCCCAATGCTTATTGATAGATGTGAGGAGCGACAATGACAATAGACGATGAGTTTTACCTACCCTACATGTAGGAACTTTGGTGGACGACGTTCGAGGCACATTTTCCCCTTTTTTATGTACTTTTTTCAGTTTGGTTTGTATAATGGCCCTTTTTTACTTTCAGTTCACAATTTTATTATCAACAGTTTTACTTAGTTGTTTGATTTTTTTGATTACCTAGTATGTGCATGTACAATTTTAAAGGCAGTGCCTTCCCATTTTGGGATGCGCTTTTCCGATTATAGACACCAAACCATGGCCTATGGAAGGCAGGTTTGGGGTAGTCATGGAAAATGACCTAAGGGACTGGTCTTTAAAATGTTCCCTTTATCAGTTTAAAATAGACATTTATTTTCAAAACATGTTTCACTCACTAAAAAATAAAAAAAAATTCTCTATTTGTCTTCATAATTTAGGAGAGAAATTCATAAGTCAATTGAGGCTTGTAAAAAGAAGTCTACAATCAAATGAACACATGATGTGACACATATGAATCAAAGTGTGTGTGTCAAGTTTGAATTTATATTTTAATAAAAAACATAGGTGACATAATGAAAACTGTGGAAAGGCACTTGTATTGTTTTGGAACTTTACGACTATAATCCATAAGTAATTTGTAATTTATAAGAATCCGCCTCACCTTAATCCCTTGCATGGTGTAACCCATACGACTCCAAATATTTCTTTTTTTTAAAAATGAAATTAATTTCATTAATAAGAACAATTAACATACTCAAATTAAATAAAACACATTTCCATTTTTTTTATACTTTAAGAAAATTATCCATACCGCATTTGTAATATGTTAGAATCAACCACTCCTAGATACAATGAATGTTGTAACCTGTATAACTCCATATGTGTCTTTTTATTTTACATTGAAAATTTTTAATGTTTTATTTGATATTAATGATTAATTTATTTCTCTACATCATTACTAATAGAATATTTGTTTTCTTAAATAGGTTGATTATTTTTCTCAGGCTGAGGCTATTTTTCAGCAATATATTCCATGGGAAAACATTTTTGAGTGGGGGTCACATGTGATAATGACAACGAAACATTAATGTTTTAATTTTTTTTTGTGGATTGTAATTGTAAATATAATTATATATATATTTTTTGAAATGTATATATTAGTGTTTTTTTTTGTTTTTTAGATGTAAAATTTATTTCAATTAAATAATATATTTTGTGTACAGGTTACAGGAGGTTGCTGCGGTGTGTTATTATACCAAGAACTCACTATAGCATATAGGGACATTATTATCACTATTTCTAGTGTTGACAAAGGCCCATTTTTCACTCGATTTAAAGAGATGATAAAAGACACCCTTTATCAGTTATTTTTTAGAGATAATAGTGGGGACACCCTGTTAACAACGATGATATTAACAACAATTTTTTATCACTGTTAAAATCATTTTTCATGCTGTTTAATGGAATATCAATAATATTATAAATAGATTCTACTAGGATTTATGGATATTAATTTAGATATGGTATAATGTGTACATGAAATAAAAATTACCTAACTGCTATTCAACAAACTCTTTCATAAATGGAGACAAACATGATGTATATAACAACTGTTTTGGTTATAGTGGAGGTAAACTCTGATGGGGAAACTACTTCCTCAATAAAAAATCCAAAATGAAACCTCAAAAACTACTGAGTTGGTTATCTATACCCACACTATCTAATTCTCTTACTAAAACCAACTATACAAAAGGTTTTCTATGTCTAATGATTGATAGGGTTATTCCCAACAAAGGATTATCCATATCATTATCATATTGACACTGAAATACACCCAAATTTTAACTTGTATAGAAACCATTTAGTAAAATTCTCAATTCATTATAGCCTAATATCTCCCCCCATGCACCATTAAAGGAATTTATAGATTCCATATTTCTTTAAACCACTCACGTATGATGTCACTAGCCACCCATCATCATAAATAACATATGTATCAAATGTTTTTGATGATAAAATCATCTGAAAATATTATAACTATATCCTCAATAAATTTATGTTCAATGAACACATCAATATCAAAAATCACATAATGTCATTACTAGCCTCTAGTATAGAAATTATGAATGAATCCACACTCTTCTCAGACCTGGAGTGAATCTATTTTTAGATATCTTACTCCCCTAAATCATGAATTTTATCCAATTTCTTATATATCATTTTGGGTTATGACTCAAATTTATTATTTATGAAACCAAAATATTTTATGGCTTCAAAAAAATGAATATTCCATGATCTAGATTATTTTTTTTAATACCTAAATGAATTTCTATAATTTTAGTATCTTATCAGGAATACCTAGAGCCATAAACCCTTCAGGTTGAGTCATATAGACATCTTCCTAATGATTCCCATTATGGAAAGTTATTTTTAAATCCATATTCCAAATATCAAATTCATGGAAAGAGATTATGGAAGGTAGAATTCTGATGGATTTAAACATTAAAGGTGGATAAATTGTTTTATTTTAGTCAATTCCATAGAATTTAATAATCCCGTTATCGAGTACCTTTTATTTATAGGTATTTAATTTACCTTCCATGTCTAGTTTTCTATTACAAACCAATTTTCACCCAACATTACTTAAATCAACTAGCGGATCAACCAAAACCCTTAATTTGTTCTGATACATGGTATCTTTTTTAAAATTCATGGATTATTTACATTTTGAATCTTATGAGCTCAATACTACCACTTTTTAGTAAATATGCTCATTATTGGAGACTAATAACATGTCACCAAACTTGAAAATAACATCTTCAATTCAATCGATTATTTATAGAGCTATGGTCAATCAAAATGACTTATGTTAGATAGGGGAAGCTTAAAGTTCTTTCTCCAAAACTATTATTTCCAGTTCTTCTGGAAGGTCCTCAAGACTTCTCAATATCGATCGATTGCTGGGAGTCATCCCAAAAAAGTATGACACTATTGGGGTGGATCCTAACATCATAGTGGATGTAGGATGAAAAAAAACTAGAAGATTCACCTGAAGGCCATTTAACACCTAAATGAATTTTACACATCACCTATAGGTCATTTATAATGCACTCGAATGATTCCTCTATCAACACACCCGATGTCATTTTTGACTAACTCACATGAAACCTCCATTCAGATGTACCCTTGATAATCTTAACTAGGACACGCTGCATAATATCTACAACCAATAGGACTTTCGATACATGGAACAATAATCATTACACACCACATTCAAAACGTACAATAATCACCATTGACATGACGACATTGACATAATCAACGTCTTCACTTTATTCTATATGTCAATGATTCACACCGATTACCTTAAATGTGACAACCCCTCCCTAGTTCTCCCTCACGTGCTACATTATAGTGGCACACCTTCAAAAAATGATACCACATCCTCTTATATTGACATGTAGTCTGTATCCTAAATTAATGTAGTTATCATTAAGTTGTAAATCCATTAATATTAACAATTAACCATCAATTAATTTTGGGAGTAAATAATCAATTAATGTTGTGGTAAATATCCCCATTAATAATTTTGTCTCTCATTAATATTTGATTATTGTTTAAAATACTAACAATCTCCATGTTGATTTAAAAACTAAAATACTCCACAGTCATCTCCACTATGAGGGTCACTGTGATCATTGGATCCACTAAGATACAAATTTCACCAAATTAACGGAATACAACTCATGACACCTGTGACCATGAAGACTTTCGATATTCATACAACACTGCTGATACTGTCTCTATCTTCATAAGAAATTCTTCTTGAATCTTGATAGACCACCTAACCTAAGGAAATTTAGTAGTATTCCACCAAACTCTTACTGTCACCAACAAAAAAACACGAATCATGACTCTTTCTAGTATGTTAGACATCATATATCCCATAAAAACCTCTTTTACAACCACTATCTTCTAGTAATGTCCTTCAAGTCCTTCATAATATACTCCCCTAGATTACTTCTATAATATCCAGTAACTGAAAACTGCAGCCAATCCCTTTGATACCACAGTTTTCTTTGAAGCTGATCAACCAAAGGATACAATCTCATTCATGCAAAATATATTTGGAGAATCTCCACTCAAATAGGAGAACATAAATAAGATCAAAATAAACGGGGAAATATAAATTTAAAATGGAAAACACTCCGACGTGGAGGATTAAAAGGCCACATAGTGTCTTCAATAAAAACCAATATGAATCAGAGAGTACACAAAAACCAAGTAGACACCAAAACATGAATTAAAAATGATGAAAAAACACTTATGTGAAATTCACCCCCTGGTATGCTTATATAACCTCTATAATAATCATTTTGTGAGAATATGTTTCCCTTTAAATATCAAAACTGAATATGTGATGTTGTTAATGAATATCATCGCACAACCTAATTTTCCACTGCTCGTTGATAGACACACCCAAAAACTATCACCCACATATCTTTTATAAACCGCTTGATATTTCTTATTTTGAGAATCACTCTTGTTACTCCCTTTAATAAGAAATGAAAACCATAAAAAATTCTTGATCCACACAACATCCTATAATAACTACATTAAGTTAATATCCCAAATAAATGCAGTAAAAATTAAATTTCATATATATATAAATATTGAGATGTAACTATCCCATAATGTTATGAGAAAAGATTATATTAATGTTGAGTTAAATACATCCATTAAAAATTTCTTCTATCCTCAATATTCAAATTTAAAATAAAAAATTCCAATAAGAACTTTGTCCAGGGAGACCCAGGAGTCATCATCGAAGAATCTCCTTGATGAAAAACTCTCAGCCTGATACACATTAATGGTCTTCATGCCCCACCACATCACGAGTTCCACATTACCAATGTTGGGAATATAGTTGTTGAACTCTGTGTATAATTATCTATTGATGTTGAAGATTTACTTCCATGAAATCCATCTAGCGAGGTCGATGAAGGTATCATAGAAGGGGTCCCTAAAGACGGTCCTCAGGAACCCTTGAATGTTGAATAAAAAGATCACCTTCAAAGAAGACTTACACCATGATTAGGGGGGATTATAGGGATGACCAGACTCTATAAGAGACCTACTAAATATGTTTGGTGTTGCATGTTAATGACCTACAAAGGGTGAACCGATCGAAGAAAAATAACTACAGTAGATGGTGGCCTCTCAGGGAAAACTTATAGAAACCATGTTTGTTTTCTATTTTTCATTAAGTATATATATATGGATTCCCTAGTATAAGAAAAATTAGAGAAATATGGGGAATTTTTAGTTTTTTATTTATATTCTAATTAGATATTTCAGTTTCCTTCCATGTGGACTTTGGTATTGAGACAAAGCCACACAAATTGTGTGTGCCACTAATTGTTTTGTCTCTCTATTTTATTGTGAAACAATTGAGAGGGTGTGGATTCTAGAAAAAAAGCAGTATCAGATCAGAGCTAAATTACCTATGAATGATCTTTATCTATCAATCCCTATGAAAACCTGAACCTATTGTGGTGTGTACTTCATATGAAAGCCATTATACGCACATCTACAACCTAGAATTTGGATATTCATCTATCCTAACATCTTAAAACTACATCTATCAACACCTATTCGCCCTCTCTATCAATAATCCATGCCTATAAAACTCCTGGTATGTTTCTTCCCAATCCACTATTTAACTCTCTATTCACACTCCAACAAATGCACTACTGTATGCAAGGAATTTCTCTCACCACTACTGCAAATAACCAATTATCTATACATTGATATGTTTCCTCCTCTATGAAACTTATCTATTATTTTCTAAATATCTGGTGTGACTATATCTATGAAACAAGGAAGAATAAGTGTAAAATAGATTAAGGGGTAGTGGTAACAAAGGGGTGGAGTGTAAATAGGAAGGGTTTTGTTTTCTGTTGTGTTTATGAAATGGGATGGGGAAGTGGATGTGATAGTTTGAAAAATGGGGAGGATCTTTTTTTGTCATGTTGTGTCTGTAAAAAAAGAGGTGATTGGGATTTTTTCTTTACATATGTGAAGGAAGGCCATGTGAAATTAATAAGGTATTTGTTGTTAATTTTTGGTTTGGCATTTTTTTTGTGTTTTTTAAAAAACATTGAATGAATTTTCTGGTATTCATTTCAGATCCGACTGAAGCAATTAAATAATCTATTTTAACCTTTTAAACTATTCCAGATTCAATGGCACTATATATTTTTTTAAATTATGATTTGTTTTTTATATAGAATATCCACGATGAAAGTAGTATGGTACCACCACATGAGTCTTTTTAGATACACATTTTACGAATGCATTTACTTATGAGAATAGAAGTATAATGACTAGTACTAAATTTGAGGAGGGTAAATTTGATGGCATGAATAACTTCTGCATGTGGCCATGTAGATTTTTTGATGTTCCAACTCAAAGAGAGTTAGATATCACTTGGGAAGAAAATACCGCTAATATATCTAATGGTGATTAGAGGAGACTCAACCATCAAGCCTATGGTAAAATTTGGATTTATTTAGATAAAGATAAAAAATATAGTGTGATGAGAGATACCATTGAAAAAATCATGTGAAATATTTTGGAAAATAGGTATAAGGACTAAATCATTTAAAATTAGTTTTACCTGAAAAAAATTGTTAATATTTTAGTACAATAATGGTATGTGTATTATTGATCACATTAAATATTTTAATAAAATCCTGTAAAATTTAAAAATTTTGGATGTAGAAATTATACATGAATATATGGTGGTTTTATTGATGAATGCTCTACCAGGGAGTTATGATAACTTTCTAAAAACATTGTTGTATGGTAAAGAGGAGGTAATTTTTTTGATGTATCATATTCTTTAGTTAACAATGAGTATAGTTGGATGGAAAAATATGACCAAAGATATTTTACATCGGAATAATTGATGGAATATAGTGTCAGATAATAGGATAAGAAATTGAGATGATTCAGAAGAGATGAATCATGATCTACAACAAAAGGTGTGTCTAGATTTATACGTCTAATGAAAGATGATTGTTCCCACTATCATCAAAAAGATAACTAGAATAAGGATTTCCCAAAATTGGGAAAGTGAAGGTGAATTTTGTATAGAAAACTAAGGATGTTGAAGATACTGTTTTCATTATTTCCATAATGATCAACCATTAAAATGTATGGATTCTTTATTCCAGTTATTCATTTTAGATGTGTAGGAATCAATATTGGTTTTTATACCTTAAGAAGTTAGATAATGGTTTTTTGGTTATGGGAAATAAACAGCCTCGACACAAGAGAGGTATTGGAATTATACAATTATAGATGAATGATGGTATAAAACAATTCCTTAAATATGTACGATATGTAGGAGAATTGGAGTGGATCCTCATATCTCATTATGTTTTGGATAATCATGGTTAATATATTACTATTGAAGATAGATTCATGAATATTATACGTGTTGCACTCTTTACGATGAACGGTATCTGAAAAAGTGCATTGTATCATTTGAATGCGGAGACTGGTGCTGGTGGATTAGTGTTATCAAAAAAGAGTATCAATATCTGTAGAACACGAAGGATTATATGGACACCATCCATGTATGAGAAATTGGTTAATTATTCTCTCTCTATAGTTTAATATAAGATGCACTCAAATTTTGTATACATTTCCATATATATAATTGACAATAAAAACATGTTTTCTTCAAATATCTATTGTTTTATGAACATATTATTTGATTTTGGTGAATTTGTTTACTTTAAGGTGATTTCTAGCTAAATACATGAATTAAGGGAAGTCTGTGAAAATTTTGAAACTACACGGCGTGTACTTTTATACACGCCGTGTACATCCAGATAGGGAAACAGACCGAAGGAGGGAGTACAAAACCATGTCACTGGGCAGAAGATACATGCTGTGTGAGGCGGCGTTACACACCATGTACTAATTTCTAGAAGTGGTGGTTGCTGAGAAAAGTCTACACGCCCATGTGGCCGTTGAAGTAGACACCACATGTTTTAATTTCTGCACGTCGTGTTTGCTATTCTAGAAGGGGCTGTCAGCCAAACTTATGACACTACATGCCGTGTATAGAGGCGCTACACACCGTGTACACCCAATCACCAAGCAGTTCCATGTTCAACAGTCAAAGGCGGTGTGTTAAGCCACCTGCCAGTGGAAAAATTGGCGCCAAATCGCGTTGAAGAAAGGTACAGGGCATGTACTTTCTATACACGCAATGTACTTTATTTTTCTATAAAAAAAGTTCTTGACCTACGAATTTAAGAGTTCAGAACCCATTAGAGGAGAGAGAAAATCTGCTACCACCATTCCCGAAGCCATCGAGGTGCCGTTATTCCGCTATTCCTCCATTCCACCTTCCGACACATTTCTTAAATGATTACACGATGAATCTGTCAGGTATCACGTGTGTCGTTTCTCTCATGTATTCTATGTGTATCAAAACCCTTCATGTTGGGGCTGTGGATGATGGGATCATAATTTGTGTGTTGTTTTATATAGTTGTGTTTACTCGTTGTAATTCATCTTAAACTTCTTAAACCACTATCTAATATAACTGAGAATTTTGAGCCGGACCAAGGGAAGATTTCTCAGAGATACAAAAGAAAAGTAATGGTGAAAACATCCATGACCATTAGAAAGGTTTCACTGATTCAAATAATGGACTGAACTTAATAAATAATTAAGAACACTAACTACCAGACCAAGGAGCTAACTTCTCTAATTCTAAACAAGAGGAACCAGACCAAGGAAATATTGTAACAAAAATATAGAATGATTGAATTATTATGAACAAAACAACCATTTAAAAAACCTGCAAAAGAACTCATTAATCACTACATCCCTGACACGTCTTTTCTTCTTATTTTAAACTCTTTAAATTTACCCATTGTTTTCTTTAAAACTGTTAATCATTTTTTTCAAAGTAAAACAATTTAGTTTCAATCAAAAACCAAAATCAACTCAAACAACTCTAAATTCTGCATACTTCACCTAATTAAGTATTAAATCAGTTGAATTCATGCACGCCATAGTTCCCTGTGGATCGACCCCAAACTTATGCTGTACTAAAGTTCTAAGAATGGGTAATTAATTTGTGACGCATATAACGTCAATCAACGAAAAGAGAGACCAAATTTTGGTTCCGTTGCTGGGGAACATCTTTGGTTTTAGTTCTAAGATTTGAATTGTGTTAATAATTGATTTAAGTGAAAATAAAAATAAAAAATTATCAAAAATCCCTTTTCTAATCCCATTTCAAATTTTCTCTTTTCCCTTTTACGCCTAGCTTTCATTCTTGTGTTGTGCAGAAGCTTAAAGTGTATGTTTAGACATCTTACATGATCCAGAAGCGCTGAGTCTTCGGAATTAGTTTCGTTTGACCCGTAGATCGAACGGACCCTGCTTTGTCATCGGTGTGCACTGACAGTAACTCACAACCAGCAACCACAAACCATGGCGAACACAGAAGAGGGATCACCAGCCGTGGATGCTACTACTGAGCAGCAGTACCAGGATCAATAGCCTCTTGCTGCTGGTCTACCAGAGCAGGCTCTTGTAGGATTCATGGAATTCATTCCAAGGGATTACCAATGGCCGCCGCAGTAACCACCTCCAGCATATGGCCAACTGCAACAACCGTAGAAACTCTTCCAACGACCTTATTTTTCCTCTCAAGAGCAGCAGTATCTGCAACCTCCTCCCCCCTCACCAGCTACCTCCAAGATATACGCTTATTGAGTATGGTCTTACATCAATCCACGGAGCTGATATGGGCATCGTTCATCCTCCGGTATAGGCCCAGCACTTCGAGATCAATCTTGCTATCATGTAGCTGATCTAGAACACTGTACAATTTGGAGGCCTGTCCAGCGAGGACCCGAACGCCCATATCTCCAAATTTTTGGAAGTCTGTAACACATTTCATTACAATGGCATGTCCAAAGACGCCATTTGTGTTCACATATTTCCCTTTTCTCTACGGGACAAGGCGAAAGACTGGATCAAGGGGCTGCCACGAAGATCTATCCTCACCTGGGAGGAGCTCACCCAGGCGTTCCTGTCTAAATACTTCCCACCATCGAAGAAGGTGATGCTAAGGAATGAGATTCATAACATCCAGCAGCACGAATCCGAGTCATTGTACAAGTCCTTGGAATGCTTCAAAGGGATGCTACGAAAATGCCCCCACCACAGACTCCCACTCTGGATACATGTCCAGACATTCTACGAAGGACTTAGAACAAATACAAGGTCCGTGGTGGATGCTGCTGCTGGAGGTACGGTGATGCGAAAATCCCCTAAAGAACTATTTGAAATACTAGAAGACATGTCATCCAACAGCTTCCAGTGGCACTCTGAGCGGGGGACTCAAAAGAGAGGTATGCACAATATTGACGCTACCACTATGTTAGCTGCTCAGTTGGAAGCTGTTTCCAACAAAATCGACGCATTGAATATGAAAGGAGAATCTCAAGTTCATGTGGCGAACCATCCAACATGCGGCGACTGTGGTGATAACCACATCATGGGAGAATGCCTGGGTTCAACTGGAGGCCCTTCGACGAGCAAGGTAAGTTATGTTGCCCAAAATCGAGGGCCCAACCAGTACCAGCAGTACCAAAACACGACGTGGCGAGATAATCAGAACCAAGGCTATGGTCAAAAGTAGCAAAATCCTCCACTCCAGCGACCGCCCGGCTACAATCAACATCAGTACCAGAATAACTTTTTGAGACAACAGTTCCAGCAAGGTTCCAAACAGCAGCAAGGGCACCAGAACCCTCTCCCACAACAGCCATGACAACCACCTCCTCCACTGGCTGCCCAGCCATCTCAGTAAGAGAACACATCAAGGTTAGAGGACCTGATGAGTAAATTTATATCAACTGCTGAAACAAAATTCCAAAACCAGGAGGCTTCCATCCGAAGCCTCGAGAATCAAATTGGCCAGATAGAAAACCAGCTATCAGGGAGGTAGCCTGGTACACTACTGGGAAACACCGAGAAGAACCCGAGGGAGGAGTCCCATGCCATCAGGCTCCGGAGTGGAAAAGAGCTCCAATAGAACCAACCAGCATAGCCAGGTGCACCCACACCCCATGATGATGAAGAATGTACCAGTACCGACTCTTCTTCATCCAAAAGCCCGCGGAAGGAGGATTTTCAGAATAAAGGGAAGGAGGTAGTCAAACCATTCAAGCCTTCCTTACCCTTCCTGGAGAGGTTGAGACAGAGAAAGCTGGACTCCCAGTTCAGCAAATTCATTGAGGTGTTTAGAAAACTCCACATCAATATACCATTTGCAGAAGCCCTGACACAAATGCCTACATACGCCAAATTCATGAAGGAAATCCTTTCCATTAAGAATAAAATAGAGGATCTAGGCACCATTTACCTCACAAAGGAGTGCTTCGCGGTCGTTCAACATTCCATTCCTCCAAAGATCCAGGATCCAAGTATTTTTACTATTCCCTACACAATTGGACCCTGTGAATTTGGAAATGAATTATGTGACTTGGGAGCAATTGTCAACCTCATTCCATTCATTGTTTTCCAAAAACTCAGGCTTCGTGATTTGAAGCCAACCCGAGTAGCCCTTCAACTTGCTGATCGATCCATTAAGTATCCGAAGGGGCTACTGGATGATGTACTGGTCAAGGTGGGTAGGCTGATCCTCCCAGCAGATTTCATCATCCTCGACATGGGGGATAACCAGGAAGCACCTCTTATATTGGGAAGACCTTTCCTAGCCAATGGGAAGGCACTCATTGATTTTCACCAGGGAGAGCAGATTTTCTGGGTAGGAGACAAGAGAGTCTCCTACAATGTTCTCAAATCCATCAAGCAGGCATCATCATCAAATCATGAGGATTTTTCTGCAATAACTACCCTGGATGATCGCCTGGTGGATGATATGGTATATTCCTATATTTCTTATAATTTTAACAATCCAGGCATTCCTGTTGAAGAAGATCCAGAGAACTTACAACTCCTAGATGGCCAGGGCGGACACTATTGGGACCATTATCCACCGTATATATTAGGTAAGCAAGGTAAGAAGGTCGAGCAAATGACATAAAACAAAGGAGATTCTTGGGAGGCAACCCAGAGGTTACACACCGTGTCCCACTTATATACACTACGTGTACTTATCTATTTAATTTATAATCTTAATAGTATAAATCTATAGAATAAAAAATAAATAACTAGGGATGATGCCAGTGCCGATGGTAAGTCATTGGAGTTTATTCAAGACATCCACGGTTCGAATCCTCCTGACATACCTTCGGCAAGGGGTTCCTCATTTTATTTACACGGTGTGTGTGGTATTTTCCATATATATATATATATATATATAAATTTTTTTAATAAAACCCATGATGGGGATGGACCGGTTGTCTAGAATCGTAATCCGGTTTCTAAAGACCTGGGTTCGAACCCAGACAACCATCCCATTACCATCATTTGTTGTTTTAATAAAACCACATGATGTGTACTTCGATATACGCCGTGTGCACCATAATTTTTCAAATATAAATTAAAGACATTTTTCAAATAATAAATTACATGCAGGTGAATTTGGAGGATTGGAAAAGTCTCGGCAATAGGTTCAAAAGACCCGGTTTCGAATCACGCTCATCTCCCCACTTCACCCCCATCCTTTCCTAAATAAAAACCACACGCCGTGATTTTATTCCTTTCCATGTGTATAGGACAGATAGAATAAATATATATATATAATAAATATGAACAACAAAACAACCTTTGCTCATGTGGTTGAGGGCTTTCTTTCAGAACAGCCGATCACCGGTTCGAATCCCGCCCTAAGCACCGGACCAATGGTTGTACTACTCTTTTTCTAATTTTAAAATACATGGTGTGTATTTCCCGATATACATCGTGTATAGGTTTATTTATAATATAATTTGAAGATATATATATATTTATTTTAATTAATAATAATAATATTAATAATATAGTTTACTATAATAAATATATATTTATATCTGTTGTAATTCAAAAAAAAATTTGGGATACACGGAGTGTAGTCCAAACATACACGCCATGTACCACGACAATATAAGCCACGGTCCACCCGGCTTCAGGCCATGTCACACGGCCTCCCCATTTCCTCCCCTCTTCCCGTTTTCTTCTCCCAAACGCCACCCGAACCCTTCTTTTCCAGATCCGTCGATTTGGGGCATTTTAAGATCTGATTCTTCTCACATTGTGATCCTCGATCTAGGTACACCATTCTACACCCTCTGTTTAAAGTTTTTAGAATCGTTTAGGGTGTTTTTTTGGATCGGCTGACCATTCGGCTTCCGACAGTACAAGTCCACGAAATGAAGAACACACGCCGTGTACTTCAGTACATGGCTATAGAAAAAATATTTCAAAATTTGAATATACATGGTGTGTATGTTCGGTACACACTGTGTCCTTTTCATCGTTCCTGACTACACCTTTGCACCCGACCTCACACACCATTTTCATGTACACGACATGTGTGTTTGGTACACTTCGTGTAGATCTTTTCTGTTGGCGCCTCCATGTGTGGCACATAACACGACCTGTCACCCCATGTTCCAGAACATGGCGTGTATGTTTGTTACACACCGTTCCCTTTATATAATTAGTCGCCCTTGTATCCCATCTACACGGCCTCTCACACCATGATCCTATACACGACGTGTGTGTTCGGAACACACCGTGTATTTTAGATGTTTAGCCATCCCATGTCTCACCCACTACTCGACCATGTTCTTCATGTGAAGTACACGCCATGTCCTCAACCTACACAGAATGTATTGTTTTCTTTGAACTGATAAAAACATGGAGGTGTCATTTATACCACACGACCACCTACACTTTGAGTGAACACAAAATGTATGTTCGGTACACGTCATGTACCTTTCCATGGTTGTTTTTCACCCTCGGCGTGTCTGTCCAGAGAACACGAGATACTATACACTTGACTACATGCCGTGTACTCTGGAGTACATGACGTGTACTTTTATTTTCCAGTTTTCTCACATTTTCTTTGTTTTGTTTACATTCATTTTTCTTTTTCTTTTGTTTTTTTTCTATTTATTTCTATTTCAGGATATGGCAGATCACGATCCTTCCCACGGGAAGTGGCCAACCTCTTATACTGAGGGCGAGGAGTCCAGTTATCATCGGATCGGAATCCGACCTCTTATGCAACCGAAACCAGATGCTCCGATCTTCGAGCTCCCTCTAGTGGACATTCTGCCACCACTCACTCCATCAGCGGAGACCAGGACTACTTTTGCTGCTCCAGCTGCCTCTTTCCCTACGCTATCTTCATCAGAAACTGGTCCCTCATCGAGCACACCTTCCACCGAGCCACCCTCCACTATAGCTGATCCACCTACAGAGCCTACCACTGCTGCTGCACAAGCACCTAGGCTGGAACCTGGAGGTGCTCCTTATCCTTCCATGGTATTCCCGGCCACCGACCTCGCATACGAAAGGATTCGACACTTCTCTCGTCGGCCGATCCCATTGAGTGATCGGTACCATGACAGCAGCGTTCCAAAATAGCTCGATATTTGGGAGGAGTTGGAGGCACTTCTCGGGCACACCTCGCTCATCGATATTTTCCAGGTTCGCACTCCAATGTTCCGTGATTTATTTTTGGAGTTTGCGGCCTCGTTTGAGTTTGATGGAGCAGAGTACCAGGAGACACCTGACGATGTGGTACCAATAGTTCAATTCTGGATAGGTGGCCGACGATTTTCTCTTACCATGACAGAGTTTGGCCAAGGGTACGTCTTTTACCCCCATCCTATCCCCACCCCCCGTTTCTGCCTTGACCCGAACCGAGCGCTCTGACCTCATTTCCGTGTGGCGGGAGATCACTGGGCCTTACCACCGATACTCCCACACTTCCCAGAAGAGCACTCTTATAGCTGACCCCATCCTTCTTTTCGCCCACCGGTGTTTCAGCGCCATCATATTCCCCCTCCATGAGGATATGGGGGTCATGACCAGCCGTGACATGGAGCTTCTTACCTGTGTCATCCATAACGACTACCAGGACCTCCCCTATCTCACTGCCTCCTATTTCCACTCCATGATTACCGGCCGTCAGGGCAACCAGACCGTCGGATTTTACACCACCCATCTTTCCCACCACCTAGGGGCATTCAAGCCCTCTTTACCTCATGACTTGTTAGGTTCACCCCAGCAGATGGACTTTCTCATGCTCATTCGTATGGGATTGGTCTGGAAGCAAGGGGTGCCTACATCCTTGCTCAGGCTCAATCCCCACCACCTACTGCCCCTCCAGTACCAACTACTGACCCTGCTCCTCCTTCCCCATCCCCTCCAGCTTCTCCACCTCACCCACCTCATACTGACCCCACTTCTTTTGAACTTCCTTCTTCTATCCCATCACCCATTCCCCTACCTCCGCACCCTCGGTCGATCTTTCCCTTTACCACCGCCTTACCGCGATGGAGCAGGTCTTGGGTCACTTGGGCAACCGACTGGTTCAGATGGAGCAGAAGTTTGTTTGTATCATCGGCCGCCAGGACACCATTGTACGCCATTTGATTTGTCTGGAAGGCCACCAGGACCGGATGGAGAAGCTGTTGGCACATATTGCTCATCATCTTGGTGTTCCACTGCCTCCGCCACTAGCCTCGGTCTCCGCTCCTGGCCCATCTGCTGCTTCTCGACCACCATGTTCTGCCTAAGCCAAGGATTCTATTCTACTACCTATGGTGAGCCCTGCTGCGACCACTTCTGCCGGGCCAGGTCCTACTTTTGAGATACCTTCGCCGAGTCTCGCACCTACGGCTCCTACTTCTTCAGCTCCCCTTCCCGATGCAGAGTCAGAGCCTTCCACTTCCACGCCTCCTGCGCCGTCTCTATCTGCCGATTTTGTACCGGATGATTCCTCCCCTGAGGCGACCCCATGATAGTGACATTTTCATTTATCTTATATATCTCTTTTTTCATTTTCTGTGTTGTGATGTTATGCATGTTTGCAGTTTTCTTTTTCCTCACCAGTCATAGGTATCATGGATCCCCTTGAGCATCACTTTTCACGAAGGGAGTATTTTTCCATTTCAATTTTCTTTCTTATTGGATATACTTATTCCACTGCTTTCCCTCATTTTGTCCCCCATTTCTAACCATTTCCCACCATTTAACTTAGTATTTCACTTGGTGGACCATGTGCAGTATTAAGTGTGGGGGAGAATCTATATCTTTCACCTTAGTCTTTTCCCTTAAACTAATCTTGGAGACATCATTATTAGACTATATATATGAAAATATAAATAAATTTTGGTTAATCATTTTTACAAATGCTAGAATTATCAATATGAACTTTTGGAAAGGTTGCATTCTTAGTTTAGTTTGTATGTATTTTAAAATGATTGCTGATATAGTTTCAATTGAAACTTTTCATCCTTGATTAAATTACATTGATTAGGATAATCATTTATATGCATGTCATGACCTGATTGTCCCTTTATTATTTTTCCACTCATTAGAGGTATTCTAAACCATTTTTCGTATTTCTTTTCTAATATCCTATTTCTTGAGAGATTCTTAGGATATGCATCACTACCATAATTTTCAAGTTTTATTTTCAAAACATGAAGGAAATTTTGAATTACATAAAAATGATTGAGGCATTATATTATTTCATCCCCTTTATCTTGAGACCTAACCTACATTTAATCTTCTTTAAGACCATAGAATCCATGAAAAACCTTTATAGGAAGCCACATTACAAGATTATTTCCCTTCCTACCCTATTTATTTTTAATCTTTTCATGATTATTCATTTGAGCTTTAAAGAGGGAGTAGACAATACATGGAATATTTTTGTACACAAGCATGAAATAAATTGCGGGGGAGTGCCTCTTGATTATTTGGTGCAGAATGGGTTCCAATCATCTAATTATTGTATTCATAAGTGTTTCCCTTGTGTTTTGTTATAAAAAACAAATAAAAAGGGGACCTTATGCTTATTTTCTAATGAACCCTACTTGCCTAAGGAAGATGGTGACGATTATAAAAACATTTGACTGAGATTGTGAAGGAATAATTTTCAGTGAGCTTTACATTGAATATCATGCAATGTTATTTAAAGGAATTATCCTTCCTTTTTCAAGCCTCAGAATTTATTTCCACATCTGGACCTACCAACCCTTAGCCACAGAGATATCTGAACCTTATTGATAAAGTCCTCATGATTTTTGTAATTCAATTTTTTTGAGGTAGAGAACAAGGAATCTTGCAAACCTACGTATAGAGTTTATATACCTTATATTGAGCATAAATTTGATTAAAAACAACTTGATTGTGGAGTGTGATTCTAACTGGTAAGGTAAATCATCAAGTGCCATGCTTATTTTTGAAAGGTTGAAAAATGTGATGAAAGAGGATGAGAATAGTTAATTTCATTATATATAAGGAACGATTTTAATATCTTATGAATTTAATTTGTTTGTGCCTTTTAGAATTGTTCCTCAGTAACTTTATCAGTTATACGTTTGATTAATTAAATGACTTCCATTTTAATGTATAGGCTCTTTTAATTAGATGTTGAGACTTTTCTCGAGGGCAAGAAAATGACTAAGTGTGGGGGAATTTGATGCACTCAAATTGTGTATACATTTCCATATATATAATTGACAATAAAAACATGTTTTTAGAAAATATCTGTTGTTTTATGAACATATTATTTGATTTTGGTGGATCTGTTTACTTTCAGGAGCTTTCTAGCTAAATACACGAATCAAGGGAAGTCTGTGAAAATTTTGAACTACACGACGTGTACTTTTATACACGCCCTGTACATACAGAAAGGGACACAGATTGAAGGAGGGAGTACACACTGATGTCACCAGGTGGAAGATACACGCCGTGTGAGGTGTCATTACATGCCATGTACTACTTTCTAGAAGCGGTGGTTGCTGAGAAAAGTCTACATGCCCATGTGGCCGTTGAAGTAGACACGACGTGTTTTAATTTCTACACGCTGTGTCTATTATTCTAGAAGGGGATGGCATCCAAACTTATAACACTACACGCCATGTATGGAGGCACTACACGCCGTGTACACCCAATCACCGAGTGGCGCCGTGTTCAAAAGTCAAAGACGGCGTGTTAGGCCACCTGCCAGTGGAGAAATTGGCACCAAAGCGCGTTGAAGAAAGGTAGACAACATGTACTTTCTATACACGCCGTGTACTTTATTTTTCTATAAAAAGAGGCCTCACTCTACAGATTTAGGACTTCAGAACCCATTGGAGGAGAGAGAAGCTCTGCTACCACCATTACCAAAGCCACCAAGGTGCCGTCATTCCGCTATTCCGCTATTCCACCTTCCAACACATTTCCTAAACGCATACATGATGAATCCATCAGGTATCACATGTGTCATTTCTCTCCTATTTTCTATGTATAACTAAACCCCTCATGTTGGGGATGTGGATGATGGGATCATAATTTGTGTGTTGTTTTATATAGTTGTGTTTACTCGTTTTAATTCATCTTACTCTTATTAAACTACTGTCTAATATAACTGATAATTCTGAGCCGGACCAATTGAAGAATTCTCAGTGATACAAAAAAATAAAATAAAGTAACGGTGAAAACATCCATGACCATTGGAAAGGTTTCACCGATTCAAATAATGGACTGAACTTAATAAAGAATTAAGAACACTGACTACCGGACCAAGGAGTCAACTGCTCTAATTCCAAACAAGAGGAACCGAACCAAGGAAATCTTGTAAAAAAACAAAATCCAGAATGATTGAATTATTATGAACTACAGAACCAGTTAAACAACCTGCAAAATAACTCCTTAATCACCACATCCCCAACACGTATTTTTTCCTATTTTAAACTCTTTAAATTTACCCTTTATTTTCTTTAAAACTGTTAATCATTTTTTCAAAGTAAAACAATTTAGTTTCAATAAAAAACCAAAATCAACTCAATCAACTCTAAATTCTTCATAATTCACCTAATTAAGTATTAACTCAATTGAATTCACGCATGCCATAGTTCCCTATGGATCGACCGCGAACTTATGCTATACTAAAGTTCTTGGAACGGGTAATTAATTTAGTACGCATATAACTTCAATTATTATGGTTTTCCATATAAATATGAATATGTTTTGGATAACAAAGAAATGAACCAATGAACATAATTTATGAAAAATGAAATGAGTTCACTATATAAGAATAACACATTGGATGTCATTTTTACTCTGAGGGATAATAAGGCAGATATGGTGATCAAGTTCTAACATTGTTTGGACTCGATCAAAATGAATAGTACATGAGATTTCTATTGGAATTAGGAAGGAAGTAGTAGAAGAGAGATTCATTTTACTAAGAAATTGAATAATTGTTTTAGTAACATGAGGATTTGTTTGAGTGGAAACATGGTCATATTTTTTTATCAAGGTGGAGATTGTGGGATATTAACTAAGAAATATCCCCTCAGAAGAAGACATGCATGATGCATTTTGTGACCACCTGGGATGACTAGCTCCCAGTAGAGGCAAGATGAATATATTGGGTGTCTCCTATTGACGACTTGTAGAGGATGGTGCTTCCAAATAAAAATCACTGCAGTAGTTAGTGGCTATGAGGATAAAACGTACAACAAGAATCTTTGTTTTCAACATTACATCATGGATGTAAATATTGATTTCCTAGTGCTGGATAAATGAGATAAATATGGTAAATTTATAATTTATGTTTTCCTATTCAAATAAGATATTTTGGATTCCTTCCCCTTATATCAAGGTATCTCAACCGAACCATGTAAATTGTGTGTGTCCCAGTTTGTTTTGTTTCACTATTTTTGTGTGTGATTCTTGAGATGGAGAGGATTCCAACTAATTATAACACCTTACATAAAAAACCCAATGTACGACTTATTCTGCTTCTCAAGAGCGAGGTACATGGGGTCGGGGATTATGGTGAAATTCTAAAGAACAATGCCTGTCAAGGGATTTTAGTCTGTTCGCCCCTAAGGTGTGATGACATATCTCTGAAACTACATCAGTTTCTGCACCGCTAGCATGTAGTTCTGAAAAATGGTGGAGACATCAATGAAGATGATGTTTATCATCCTAAAGATGGTTTAGTCCCAATAAAACATGTGGTATGTGTGCATGAAAAGGGTTTCTTAGTATCCATTGATCTGGTAGTTATGGAACATTGCCTTTTTAGCCCGAACCCTAACACCATTGCCTGATGTTTTAGAGTTCTGAAAGTATTCTCAAAACCTATGTTTTTCACTGATAAATTCTCCAACACCACAGTTTAATGAATCATTTAATTTCATATAATCCCCTCCCTCCCTCCCTCCCCCTCTCTCTATATATATAACATACCAAATTTTGGGGTTTCAAAGTTGGGAAATCAATCGCTATAGATTTTTCTACCAATTATCATTATATTTATTTACGGGTATTCAAATTCATCGAGTTTGTTTTTCACTATCCATTGAAAAAATGGAAGACTCATAGTAAACTCATAAGTAAACTTGTTGAATCAGAGTAAACTCATTAGGCTCACAGAGTGGACTCATATGGTAGACTCACGATTTTAACTACCATGGTTCATTGGTCCATTGCAGATCTGAAATAGTTTCTCGATAGTCAAGTAAAACACGACCACCTCTATATAGAATCCCTACTTTATGTATAATAAAAATATGTTTAAATGCATGTAAGTATTTGTTTTTATTTTTTTATGTTCTAAGGGTAAAATATGTTGAAAACCAAAATCCAAATCTAAATATATATTAAAATTGTTTGTGTATCTATATATATTAATGTTCTAATATATCCAAACCTAACATAATTAGTAATTAAGAAGTATTATTAAACCTCAATCCATACTCTATCCCCATTAAAAAGTTCCCTTTGTAAATTTTATTAGGTTGTGTATTTTATAATTTTATTTACAAAATATTTTTCAATAAATATGGGACATGGAATTTGAATTTTTTAATAAGAAATTATATTTGAGTAAATTATTAAAAAGATATTTATAATATATTTTTTCATAAAATGTTAATATATATTCATAATATCTATATATAAGAATGTACATGGTTCGGGGAACCTGTCCATCCCGATGACCCCAATTAGATAACAAAGCCTATAAGGGCCAATTTTTTTAATTATTATTTCAAACGAGCCTAAAATTAAATGCCTAATTAATAATAGGGTCGGGTTCAAGAATTAATTATAGACAAAATGAGAGAAAAATATTCCATTATTATGTTATTTTTTAATTATTTTTTTATAATTTTTTAGAATTTATATTTATTGAAGGTCATTATATATAAAATTTATTTTATTTAATAATACATTAAAGAACATTGAGATTTTATTTCAAGGTACGATTAATAAATATGCAATTTCAGTGTTGATATGACAAAAATAATTAACATATGGGCTTTTTTTCTTCCTCGTTGAACCAGATATGCCTCACCCATGTACAAGTATAGCAAAAAAAAACAAAATAACTCCTAATGAAATGTGTCTGTTTGAATGAATGATTTTTTGATGATTCAGTGAAATTGAGTTGGTACATTTGGTATAAATGTTTATCATTAAATAATTATCCTAGAAAAACCTCAAAAAATAACCATCCCAACTTTCTCTCCATATATACCTCAATCTACAATCCAGAATAACCTAGGAAAATTCCAAAATTGTTGTATAAATTTCATCACCACTTTAATAATATCCATGAGGGGAATTTTTATGAGGAAACTATAAAAACTAATTGGGTAAGATTAAACCCTTTTGGATAGTGATATCATCAATCTTCTGTAATTTCCTTATATTTTAGAAGGTAATACAATGTTCAATAGAGTACATAACATGTGACATCGAGTTATGACAAAAAACAAAATATTTTTATGTGACTGTAATAACATAGACATTAAACTGATGAGAATAAATAATATTAACTAAATTATAAAATACAAAATGGTCTAACTAATTAATAATTTATAAATAAATTTTTTTAAAATGAAGATTTTTTTTAGTAAATTCTTTTTATTCATCAAATACAGTTTCTTTGATAATGATTTTGTTTTGTTTTGTGAGAGAATAATATAATTAAAAACTTGGGATTTAAGAAATTTTATTTCATTAAATAAATATAATTTTTGAAATAAGTACATATAAATTAGTTTATTTTCAATTTTTTTTTATAATTTTCTAAAATGTATGATTTTTTAATGAATAGTTCAAAAATACTGACTTTTATAGAATGATATATTTTATTTTCATGTATTTACAAATTCAAATTATAAATTAGGTTAATTTTAAAATTTAATTTATTAATTTTGATTTAAAATATTTCAATTATTGTTTTTTATATGAATTTATAATTTAATTTAGTATAAAAAAATTTTATGTTTCAAAGGGGAATTTTCAAAAACTATTTTCTTTACACTTGGATGATTTAATTTTAAAATAAATGCTGACCATAATTGTTTTGAATTTTTAAAAATTATTTTCATATTTTTAATCAGGAAGTCCCAATTTTCATTAATATATCACTTTTATTTTTGAACAAAATTAATAGAAACCTTGGAAAATACTGTTACCATGATAAATGCTAAATCAGATAATTAAGGATAAAAAAATATGATAAGGACTGTAAAATATCACTTATGCTTTCCAAAATTTTATTGGATGAGTAATTTATATAAATAAGAGTTCTTGGTTAGAATAAATGTCCTTTAGATTCCATTTTTAAGTGATTATAACATTTATAATATTTTCATTAAAAATAAGTAAAAAGTTTCACAGTCATATTTGTAATAACTGTAACATTTTTTATATTCAGTTAATAGTAGTTTTTATTTGACAATAAATTTTCAATTGAAAAATAAAATATTTACCTTCGTTATGGTAATTTATTTTTAAATTTTAGTAAAGAAATAATTACCTTAAATGATTAAACAACACTGATGGAGTAATTATTCTATTAATAGAAATATCAAATTAATGTTATTTAAAATATTAAAATAAATATTTTTTGAGATAATTAATGTGATAAATGAATTTTATATATTATCTTGACATATTATTATTTTAATAATATAGTAATGTTTTAGATTATAGGTGTTATCTTGATTTTAATAATGTCAATGTAATGAATTCCCCATAAAATTGACATTTAAAATATTTTAGAGTAAATAATATTTTAGAAAATGATATAAAATTTCTAAAAATAATAAATTAGAAAATTTATGGGATATGTTTTAAAATGTCATATATGATACATTTATTGGTCATTTGTTATTTTATAGTAACTATATTAACCCAGAAAGAGTAAATATTCTTATTCTCATGGAAATAGTTAAGGTGGTTAAATAAGGGTTAAATACAAAAGACAAGGGTACACATATATTCAAAACATTTATAAATTATATTATATGAAGTTATTTATACCCATAATCATATTAATTTAGAAATAAATTACTTTGGAAACATTTATATTGAAAATTAATTTATATTAATTTAATAATTTCAGAAATTCCAATAGTTCCCCTCTCCTCTCTTATAAAATAGAATATATTCTTTTATTTTATTCATACATAAAAATCCTTTTGGTTTAGAAAATCCCCACCCAAATATTTACTTGAATTAGTACCCAAAATCTAGAGGTGTTAGGTTATAAATAACACCACCCCTAGAAGTATTATGGTTTTAAGGAAATGATATTGTCTAAAGAAAAGGTATCATGTTTAATGGAGTGTTTTATGTTTTTTATATTCTTCTAAAACCATTAAATATACTTAAACATTATTTAAATAATAAATCCGTTATCATACATATACTTAGATTTTATTATTTGTTTATAACGAACTATATCCATATCCATTTCCATCATATGGGAAAATAATTCCTCATTCATGCGTATGGTAGATAGAAATTGATTTTTAATGTGGATTTATATACGATACGCAAAATTAATTCATTTTATAAATTATCACTTCAATGATATGATATTTTTTCATCTCACTTTTATTCTATGGGACACATGCCTTATACAGTACTTGTTTCTTTTGTGTGGTGTATTTGCTTCCCATGAATGTATTTTATTATTCTTATCATGAAATATTATGGTATATACATATAAATATGATGTAACTTCATTCACTAGGATTATTATTCAAATGTAACCAATGTGGTAAATTTTTTTTTCACAATCTCATCACTATTCATGATTGTTCATGTTTAAGTATTTTTTGGGGAATTATTATATTCTATGTCCATGTTATGTAAATATATTTTAAAAATAATTTTTATAATTCTAATATGAATTTTTAAATTCTGTAACACCCCAAGCTTCCACGGTACGTTTCTCCTCGAATAATGCGATAGCGTGTGTTGTACGCAACCTCGAGTTCTAACACACACCACAACTAATTAAACTAGCCATTGTGAATAGTAATACCTACTTTTTGAAATCATATATATTTTATATTTCAAAATGGACTTCATTTTTGGATTCGGAATATCGAAATTAGTCTAGGGTGAAATTTTGGTACATTTCGGATAACTTTCATATTTTGATGAATAGTGAAAATTTCTAAATTTTAATTAAAAACAACTTTTTTAATAAAAATAATTAATAGTGATAAATTATGAATTTGAGTGGTTTTAAAGTATATTTAGAATATATTTTTACCATTTAATATAATGTCGGTCATTGGACATAATTTTACAATTAAACCGAACATAAACAAGTGTCAATCTTTTGATAGTTATTATCTCTTAAAAACACGCTTTTTGTTTTGACAGCGGGAATTAATTTTAAATTAATTTCTTCCACTTCTGTGTTTTGAATTTAGAAAAATGGATTCCATATTTGGAATCATGATGTTCAAATTGTGTAAATAAGTAACTTTTATTTTTAGACATTTTGAATAATTACTGCGGTAAATATTTTATTTACCATGGTTAAGGGTAAATCCGGTAAATAAGGGTTAAAAAAATAATATTATAATAATACTAAATTAACCTAAAAACGTGTCTTAACCCTATTGGTTGATAGATGGTCGACCATGGGCATCTTTGGGTCTATTTTGGGACCCCATGGATCCACTTGTAAGTGATAATGACACTTCATTTTAATTTAGTTAAAATGAATACAAAAATGACACAAGCATATATCTTTTAGAACAACAATTTTTACATAGGGTTATATATGTTGGCTTTTAGATTATAAATATTAATTAGAAAGCTAAAAAGATTTCCTAGATAATTATATTTTATTTATAATTTTTAGACATTAAATAATTTATTTTATTTATGACACAATGATGATGCAGTAATTACTATAATAGTGAAAAATTAAAATAATTGATATTATAAATACCCAAATAAATATAATATGAAACTTTTAATGAATTAAACTAATTTTCTAGGATAATATGATATATTAGGATTGATTTAATGGACTTTTTTCGAAGTAATCAATCTGTTATGAGTTTCAAAAAAATCAACTATTGAATAGTGTCAAAATTGACATAAAAGAGTTCTTAAAACAAATATTATATTATTAATTGATATTAAATTCCTAAAAATCTAAGGTTCGGCCAAGAGACTTTTATTATGATAGGTTAATCATTAATGGACCACTTGGGGGTCGCTTGGATGTATATAGTAAGTTTATTAACCATATTATATAAAAATACAAAGAGACATTGTAAAAGTGAAACTAATTAACTTAGAGTTAATACTTAAAGATAAGGTTAATATAAGTACCCAAACCTGTATAAATTATATTGGTTGAGTGGTTTTCGACCTATCCCCACCTTAACCTTTGAATGATAAGCTTTGGAGCCATTAGAAACCGAATATGAATTTATTATAAATTAATATTTCTAGCTTTTCCAAAGGTGCCCCTCACCCCTCTTATAAAAGGGCACTCCTCCTTCTCATTTCTTCACACCTTCAAAGCCTTTTTGTTCGGCCAAACTCTGACCAAATAATCTCCCAACATCCCTCACTACAACCTAGAGGCCTTAGTTTGATCGGAAAGCCAACCTAAGGAGCCCTTTTGATCAAATCAAAAGGAAGAACCCGAAGAAGAGGTAATGATTTCACCACCCTTTTCTAAGTTCATTTCTTCTTCCACTTCTTCTTCCTTTTTTCTTACCATTCTAAAATAATAACTCCAGTATCTCACATATACTGTGATGTTATTATAAGTATGGTACAACCATATTCAGTATTCTATCCACCCTTTGAATAACATGTCACCATACGTGCGTACGTACGGCTTACCGTCTCCACATCGTGGTGTAATTGTTATTCAATATAATATTATTTGGATGGGTATAATAATGATGTGTAACTCATGTAAATAATAAATATAACATGTTAATGATTCTGTATATATGATATACCATTCATTTATATATTATTTTAATATCAAAAGAATGATATTGTCGCTCGTGCGTACGTACGGACTACCGTCTCCACGAACGCGATGAGATTCATTCTCCATCGTATCCATTCAAGTATAATTATCATTTTATGATTTAAAAATGATGTTTAAGGACTTGATATCATTCTGGATATGAATAAGATACAACAAACATGGCTTATGTAACAAAACATATAAAAGAAAATGAGTAAGTTAACACCCGAAACGATGATAATTCTAAGATATTATTAATAAATCAATGTTAAAAGATCATATATGATATCATATTAATATATATGATTCTTGTATAATTTAATAACAATTATTTCACCATTATACAGGAGGTTAACCTACCCCAACCAAGGAAAAGTACAAGGTAAGGGTTATTTCACAATCTCTTCATTATCCGAGGTTGTTTATATGTAATAATCTACTGGGATCTCTTTATCATCCACATCCATGTTTCTTAAAAATGTATTTCAAAACATTTTTACTATTTACAAGAATATGGGTTAAAGTCATTTATACCCTTTTTTGACTTTTTATAAGAGGTTTATAAAGGAATCTTTCCGTCATTTTCAAAACAAGGTCCTTTTTAACCTTTTCGACAGAATTGAGGTAAGAATGTTTTTTTTAACTTATACGGCGGGTGCGGTTATTTTACGCCGTTATAAAATCTTCAAAGCTTTCCTTACAAGATTATAAGAATATTTTCAAAGAAAATGTTTTATTTTATATGGATCTTTAATGATTTCAAAATAAAAGGAGATATTTCTTTAAAAAGAATTTTGATTTCATCTACGTCAACATCCTTTGATGGATTTTAAGATTATTTGAAGTTGATTTATTATGATACAAAACTTCTATATTGTATTGAAGGATTTGTGATATGTTTGACTATGGATGTGCCATTCATAGTTTATGGTGAAATTATTGACATTTCGTATGCTGGTTTTAATACGAATGTTTATGTTATGTTTAAACATTTTCATATGGGAATGCATTGGACTTAGTAAGTGACGGGTGGAGCCCGCTATAGCTCCTCGATGCATCGGTAGGTCTCATGAGACAAACTAGTGTCTTGGCACAAGGCCTTGAAAAAATCTTATTTGTAGTCTTGGCACGAGGCCTTGGCTATGTGGTTATGATAGTCTGGCATTATGCATTCCAACATTATGAAAGTGGTTATTGATTTTTTCATGTGATTATTCGATTAGTAGAATATCCATGTGAATAAGTAAATGGAATTATTTCATTTTATTTATGCCATACCATGTTGAAAGTTCATATTTAAAAGGCTTTTGTTTTAGTTATACATTGCCTTAAATGTTTATGCTTATTTTGAATGTTCCGCTATATTGTTATCCTTACTGGGCATTTGAGCTCACCCCTTTTCTATGTTTTATTTTTCCCAGGATGTGAAGAAGTAAGTTATGAATGACCTGCAGGGATTTTATGAGGGGTTAATAGTGTGGATTGTGGAAACATTATGTTGTTGTATTAGTTTTTCATTTTATGATGTAATGTAAAACTTATGAATATATCTAGTGTTTCCAAGGCTACTAAACCAATCGGTCTTTCGAGATTTGACCTTTCTTGTGATCATGCCAATGTTACGAAGTAATGCACCGACTCTGGGTAGTTGGGGTCGGGGCGTTACAGTTGGTATCAGAGGAAGTTTAGTACAAACCTTGGAAGCTAGATTTAGATAAACTCTGATTAGAGCACATAGACCTAAGATGAACTTTGAGGATTAGTATAGAAGAACTTCCTAGAATTTTGGTATTGTAGAGACTTTGTGAGTTTTCCGAGCAATACATCCCTGTCTGGATACGAGCAGGTAGAGGCGGCTCTGGCACATATGTACCTAGGGGTAAAACCCGAAAACACCGCTTTGAGCTAGACTCGAACGGGAACTGGTGCACGACAACGGGCCTTGCTGCACTCTTGGTTACGACACTCCCGGGGGATATGCTTAGGATAACTCTCACTTTCTTTACAAATCATTATGAAGGGTTTATGAGTATATACTTCCTCAAAGAAAACATATTTATGATTATGGATTATATCCATAGATAGTTCAATTTATGTTTAGTGTTTTATAAGTATGGGATTATGTATTTTGATGCATAAATTGATCTAGTTTATGCCATTTTTTTAGAAATGGCGCCTAGTGGAAGAAATGGAAACCGTATCAATGCACGCACTCCATGTAGGGATTTCCCTCCTGCTCAAGATAATTATAGTGGGGCTGGTGATGCAACTGGTGCTGATCAGCTAATCACCGTACTGGGACAACTTACTCAGGTTATGAATAATAACCTTACCCGTATGGAGCACCCTGATCCGCAGCGTGGAGGATCAATGTTAGATCGATTCATGAGACAACAACCACCAACGTTCAATGGGAGTACAAATCCCTTAGTAGCTGAGCAATGGATATTTTCCCTAGAGAAAATATTTCAGGCTTTGGGGAGTAGTGAAAGGGAAAAAGTTACCATGGCAGTTTACCGCCTCACTGGAGATGCTGATCAATGGTGGTCATTGATTCAAAACATGAAGGAAGATGATGAAGTATCAAACATGGAATGGAGGGAGTTCAAAGATCTGTTTTTAGAAAAATACTTTCCTCGCGACCATCGAGCAGATATGGAAAGACAATTTCTGAGTCTGAGACAAAAGGAGGATGAGAATGTCACAAAGTATGAGGCTAACTTTACAAGGTTAGCGAGGTATGCTGGAGATTATATTCGCAACCCAAGAAGTAAGATTGATCGTTTCTTTGATGGGTTAAAACCATTTCTCCGTCGAGCATTAGTCTCACAATCCTTTTCGTCGTACGAAGACATTGTCTCATGTGCTATCAAGACCGAAAAAGAATTCTCTAAGTCTTATGACTTTAAAGCGAAGCAAGAGAAGAAGAGACCTTCTGATCAATCTGGGAATGGAAATAAGGGGAAGAAGGGAAAGGTTGAATATCCATCTTGTGGTAAATGCGAGAAGAAACATCCTGGTACTTGCTTGAAGGGAATGGGAGTCTGTTACAAGTGTGGTGAAAAAGGCCACCAAGCTCATGATTGCAAGGGGAAGAAGGAAGCTACCAACGTTCAGTGCTACAATTGCAGGGAGATGGGGCATTATGAAAATGCATGTCCTAAGCGTCAGGAGAACTTACCTCAGAAAAGGCCAAGGGATCAAGGCCAGGCTTATGCTATCACTACTGCTGAGGTAGAAACTCCGAAAGACGTGGTGGCAGGTAATTTAATGGTTTCCTCAAGTTTAGCAAATGCATTATTTGATTCTGGATCATCGCATTGTTTCATATCTTCCCAGTTTTCTAAGAAAATTAGATATTTCCAATTTGATTTAATAAGGGAGTTGTCAGTTAAAACTCCTAAGGGAAGTATCGTTGCAACAAAGTTTTGTGAATCAGTCCCCATTAGAGCACATAAATTTTCTTTATCTGCTGATCTCATCGTCATACCTATGATTGAGTTTGATATAATCCTCGGTATGGACTGGCTTTCGGACTATGATGCGAATATTTATTGTAAGAAGAAAGAGGTTACGATTCTTGGTGATAATGATAAGGAACACCTTATTTTTAGAGTAGAATCGTCACCACCTAATTATTATTTAGATCCACCCCCAGTAGTTCAACTTAATTCAATTATTGGGGAGGAAGAGAATGAAATAACTGTCGGTGAGGAAAGGAATGTTCAAATAGAGGATGTACCTGTTGTGAAAGAATTTGTAGATGTATTTCCGGAAGATTTACCTGGACATCCTCCAGAACGAGAATTAGTGTTTTCCATTGATTTGATTCCTGGATCAAGGCCTATATCGAAGACCCCTTATAGAATGGATACTGTAGAGTTAGTCGAACTAAAGAAACAACTAGAGGAATTGAGTAATAAGGGATTTATTCGCCCTAGTGTTTCTCCATGGGGAGCCCCTGTTCTTTTTGTTAAAAAGAAAGATGGATCTATGAGGTTATGTATCGACTACAGGGAGATCAATGCTATAACGATAAAGAACAAGTATCCCCTACCTCGTATTGATGATTTATTTGACCAACTGCATTGAGCCCAATACTTTTCAAAGATTGACCTTCGATCTGGATACCATCAGTTGTGTGTGAAGAAGGAAGACATTCCGAAAACAGCATTTCGAACCAGGTACGGGCATTACGAGTTTACTGTAATGCCGTTTGGATTGACTAATGCACCCTCTGTATTCATGGATCTGATGAATAGAGTTTTCAAGGAGTATCTCGATGAATTTGTGGTAGTATTTATTGATGATATCTTGGTATAATCCAAAACCTACGAAGATCATGAAAATCACTTGCGCATTATCTTGAAGACTCTGAGGAGGCATGAATTATATGGAAAGTTTAGCAAGTGTGAATTCTGGCTTCAGGAGATTTCTTTTCTTGGCCAAATTGTCTCTAAAGATGGAATCTCTGTTGATCCTTCTAATACCAAGGCAATCCAAGAATGGCCAGCACCTACGAGTATAACTGAGGTACGTAGTTTTATTGGCTTGGCAGGTTATTATCGACGTTTCGTCCAGAATTTTGCCCGATTGGCTAACCCATTAACGAAGCTCACACGTAAAGGGGTTAAATTTTTTTGGACAAAAGAGTGTGAGGAATGTTTCGAAGAACTGAAGAGAAGATTAGTCAATGCTCCTATATTGACTCTACCATTGGGGAATGATGGGTTCGTTATTTATAGTGATGCATCAAAGAAAGGACTTGGTTGTGTCCTTATGCAGAATGATAGAGTTATTGCCTATGCATCACGACAGTTGAAAATTCATGAACAAAACTATCCTACTCATGATCTTGAGTTAGCAGCTGTGATCTTTGCTTTGAAGATATGGAGGCACTACCTCTATGGTGAAAAATGTGAGATTTATACTGATCACAAGAGTTTGAAGTATATTTTCTCACAAAAAGAACTCAACATGAGGCAAAGGAGATGGCTTGAATTACTCAAGGATTATGATTGCACGATACACTACCACCCGGGGAAAGCAAACAAAGTAGCAGATGCTTTGAGCAGAAAAGACCATGGAGTTCTGAACATGATGAGAATTGAAAGGGATCCAATTTTCATGGATCTAGTGAAGATGGACATGGGAATAACCAGGGAAGGTGAAACATCAATGATTTTTCAAATGGTTGCCAAACCATCTTTACTAGAAAGGATTAAGAGTTCTCAGACCAATGATGAAGAATTCCAAAAGAAGATTAAAGCTGTGAATGATGGGAGATTGAGAGACTTTGTGTATGAAGATGGAATTTTGAAATTCGGGAAGAGACTTTGTGTTCCCAATATACCTGATCTAAAAAGGGAATTGCTGGATGATGCTCATAGTTCAAATTTCTCTATACACCCTGGGAGCACCAAAATGTATAGAGATTTGAAAGAACATTTTTGGTGGGACAATATGAAGAGGGATATTGCTGTTTTTGTGTCAAGATGTATGGTTTGTCAACAAGTGAAAGCTGGAAGGCAACATCCTGGAGGAGTCATGCAACCGCTTCCCATACCGGAGTGGAAATGGGACAATATTACGATGGACTTTGTCATGGGGCTACCAAAGACTCCTAGAAGGAACGATGCAATATGGGTTATTATTGATCGTCTTACCAAGTCAGCACATTTTCTTTCTATAAGAGAAGATCTACCCCTGGAACGTCTAGCAAGACTATACATTAATGAAGTTGTGAGACTTCATGGAGTACCCCTATCGATTGTTTCTGATCGTGATCCCCGTTTTCCTTCAAGATTTTGGAAAAGTCTTCAGAAATCCCTGGATACTGAACTTAATTTGAGCACTGCTTACCACCCTCAGACAGACGGACAATCAGAACGGACTATTCAAACCTTAGAAGACATGTTGAGATCTTTCTCACTTGACTTTCAGGGTATGTGGGATCAATATTTACCACTGGTAGAATTTTCCTATAACAATAGCTTCCATTCGAGTATACAGATGGCACCATATGAAGCGTTATAGGGAAAGAGATGTCGTACACCAACCTGTTGGGATGACGTTGGTGAAAGAAAACTTGTAGGCCCAGAACTGGTGGAGGAAACGGTGGAAAAGGTGAAGGTAATCCAAAATCACATCAAAGCAGCTCAAAGTAGGCAGAAGAGCTATGCCGATAATCGGAGGAAGGATTTGGAATTTCAAGTCAGTGATCATGTTTTCCTGAAGGTATCTCCGTGGAAGGGAGTCATACGTTTTGGTAAGAAAGGTAAATTGAGTCCCAGGTACATCGGACCTTTCGAAATTCTAGAACGAATTGGGGCTGTGGCTTACCGATTGGCAATGCCGCCAAGTCTCTCCAAAGTTCACGATGTGTTCCACGTATCTCTGTTGAGAAAATACATGCCTGATCCGACGCATGTACTCACCTATGAGGAATTAGAACTGGAACCCGATCTGTCTTATTGCGAAGAGCCCGTCAAGATTCTTGATACAAGAGAACAAGTACTGAGAAACCGGACGACGCGTCTGGTAAAAGTTTTGTGGAGAAATCATAAGATGGAAGAGGCAACGTGGGAACCCGAGGAACTTATGATGAAGAACCACCCGAGTCTTTTTATGCAGTAATACCCTAGAAATTGCGAGGACGCAATTATTTGAAGGAGGGGAGAATGTAACACCCCAAGCTTCCACGGTACGTTTCTCCTCGAATAATGCGATAGCGTGTGTTGTACGCAACCTCGAGTTCTAACACACACCACAACTAATTAAACTAGCCGTTGTGAATAGTAATACCTACTTTTTGAAATCATATATATTTTATATTTCAAAATGGACTTCATTTTTGGATTCGGAATATCGAAATTAGTCTAGGGTGAAATTTTGGTACATTTCGGATAACTTTCATATTTTGATGAATAGTGAAAATTTCTAAATTTTAATTAAAAACAACTTTTTTAATCAAAATAATTAATAGTGATAAATTATGAATTTGAGTGGTTTTAAAGTATATTTAGAATATATTTTTACCATTTAATATAATGTTGGTCATTGGACATAATTTTACAATTAAACCGAACATAAACAAGTGTCAATCTTTTGATAGTTATTATCTCTTAAAAACACGCTTTTTGTTTTGACAGCGGGAATTAATTTTAAATTAATTTCTGCCACTTCTGTGTTTTGAATTTAGAAAAATGGATTCCATATTTGGAATCAGGATGTTCAAATTGTGTAAATAAGTAACTTTTATTTTTAGACATTTTGAATAATTACTGCGGTAAATATTTTATTTACCATGGTTAAGGGTAAATCCGGTAAATAAGGGTTAAAAAAATAATATTATAATAATACTAAATTACCCTAAAAACGCGTCTTAACCCTATTGGTTGATAGATGGTCGACCATGGGCATCTTTGGGTCTATTTTGGGACCCCATGGATCCACTTGTAAGTGATAATGACACTTTATTTTAATTTAGTTAAAATGAATACAAAAATGACACAAGCATATATCTTTTAGAACAATAATTTTTATATAGGGTTATATATGTTGGATTTTAGATTATAAATATTCATTAGAAATCTAAAAAGAGTTCCTACATAATTATATTTTATTTATAATTTTTAGACATTAAATAATTTATTTTATTTATGACACAATGATGATGCAGTAATTACTATAATAGTGAAAAATTAAAATAATTGATATTATAAATACCCAAATAAATATAATATGAAACTTTTAATGAATTAAAATATTTTTCTAGGCTAATATGATATATTAGGATTGATTTAATGGACTTTTTTCGAAGTAATCAATCTGTTATGAGTTTCACAAAAATCAACTATTGAATAGTGTCAAAATTGACATAAAAGAGTTCTTAAAACAAATATTATATTATTAATTGATATTAAATTCCTAAAAATCTAAGGTTCGGCCAAGAGACTTATATTATGATAGTTTAATCATTAATGGACCACTTGGGGGTCGCTTGGATGTATATAGTAAGTTTATTAACCATATTATATAAAAATACAAAGAGACATTGTAAAAGTGAAACTAATTAACTTAGAGTTAATACTTAAAGATAAGGTTAATATAAGTACCCAAACCTGTCTAAATTCTATTGGTTGAGTGGTTTTCGACCTATCCCCACCTTAACCTTTGAATGATATGCTTTGGAGCCATTAGAAACCGAATATGAATTTATTATAAATTAATATTTCTAGCTTTTCCAAAGGTGCCCCTCACCCCTCTTATAAAAGGGCACTCCTCCTTCTCATTTCTTCACACCTTCAAAGCCTTTTGGTTCGGCCAAACTCTGCCCAAATAATCTCCCAACATCCCTCACTACAACCTAGAGGCCTTAGTTTGATCAGAAAGCCAACCTAAGGAGCCCTTTTGATCAAATCAAAAGGAAGAACCCGAAGAAGAGGTAATGATTTCACCACCCTTTTCTAAGTTCATTTCTTCTTCCACTTCTTCTTCCTTTGTTCTTACCATTCTAAAATAATAACTCCAGTATCTCACATATACTGTGATGTTATTATATGTATGGTACAACCATATTCAGTATTCTATCCACCCTTTGAATAACATGTCACCATACGTGCGTACGTACGGCTTACCGTCTCCACGTCGTGGTGTAATTGTTATTCAATATAATATTATTTGGATGGGTATAATAATGATGTGTAACTCATGTAAATAATAAATATAACATGTTAATGATTCTGTATATATGATATACCATTCATTTATATATTATTTTAATATCAAAAGAATGATATTGTCGCTCGTGCGTACGTACGGACTACCGTCTCCACGAACGCGATGAGATTCATTCTCCATCGTATCCATTCAAGTATAATTATCATTTTATGATTTAAAAATGATGTTTAAGGACTTGATATAATTCTGGATATGAATAAGATACAACAAACATGGCTTATGTAACAAAACATATAAAAGAAAATGAGTAAGTTAACACCCGAAACGATGATAATTCTAAGATATTATTAATAAATCAATGTTAAAAGATCATATATGATATCATATTAATATATATGATTCTTGTATAATTTAATAACAATTATTTCACCATTATACAGGAGGTTAACCTACCCCAACCAAGGAAAAGTACATGGTAAGGGTTATTTCACAATCTCTTCATTATCCGAGGTTGTTTATATGTAATAATCTACTGGGATCTCTTTATCATCCACATCCATGTTTCTTAAAAATGTATTTCAAAACATTTTTACTATTTACAAGAATATGGGTTAAAGTCATTTATACCCTTTTTTGACTTTTTATAAGAGGTTTATAAAGGAATCTTTCCGTCGTTTTCAAAACAAGGTCCTTTTTAACCTTTTCGACAGAATTGAGGTAAGAATGTTTTTTTTAACTTATACGGCGGGTGCGGTTATTTTACGCTGTTATAAAATCTTCAAAGCTTTCCTTACAAGCTTATAAGAATATTTTCAAAGGAAATGTTTTATTTTATATGGATCTTAAATGATTTCAAAATAAAAGGAGATACTTCTTTAAAAAGAATTTTGATTTCATCTACGTCAACATCCTTTGATGGATTTTAAGATTATTTGAAGTTGATTTATTATTATACAAAACTTCTATATTTTATTGAAGGATTTGTGATATGTTTGACAATGGATGTGCCATTCATAGTTTATGGTGAAATTATTGACATTTCGTATGCTGGTTTTAATACGAATGTTTATGTTATGTTTAAACATTTACATATGGGAATGCATTGGACTTAGTAAGTGACGGGTGGAGCCCGCTATAGCTCCTCGATGCATCGGTAGGTCTCATGAGACAAACTAGTGTCTTGGCACAAGGCCTTGACAAAATCTTATTTGTAGTCTTGGCACGAGGCCTTGGCTATGTGGTTATGATAGTCTGGCATTATGCATTCCAACATTATGAAAGTGGTTATTGATTTTTTCATGTGATTATTTGATTAGTAGAATATCCATGTGAATAAGTAAATGGCATTATTTCATTTTATTTATGCCATACCATGTTGAAAGTTCATATTTAAAAGGCTTTTGTTTTAGTTATACATTGCCTTAAATGTTTATGCTTATTTTGAATGTTCCGCTATATTGTTATCCTTACTGGGCATTTGAGCTCACCCCTTTTCTATGTTTTATTTTTCCCAGGATGTGAAGAAGTAAGTTATGAATGACCTGCAGGGATTTTATGAGGGGTTAATAGTGTGGATTGTGGAAACATTATGTTGTTGTATTAGTTTTTCATTTTCTGATGTAATGTAAAACTTATGAATATATCTAGTGTTTCCAAGGCTACTAAACCAATCGGTCTTTCGAGATTTGACCTTTCTTGTGATCATGCCAATGTTACGAAGTAATGCACCGACTATGGGTAGCTGGGGTCGGGGCGTTACAAATTCATTTTACCAATGATTGAATTTTTCAAAAATGGTTTGAAATAATCATTTTTAATTTCTAAACAAAAATATATATGGAATGTTTTCTAATATATAAAGAATTAGTGGGTTTTCTATCCATAATTTTATCTCAATTATTTGAATCTTTCTTTAAAACTTTACAAGTTTATTTTCAATGAATATTTTTTTCATGTATAATAAAATAATATTTGTTAAAGTGAATATTATTTTAAAATAGAAAAATTATTTTTCTCAAGAATTATTCCATGTGATATTTCAAATTCATTTTATATCATAGATGAAATTATTTGATGTTACTTATGATTTCATGGGGATATTATCAAAGGATACCATCCTTATTCTTTCTCTAGATGGTTTATATTTATGATAATATGCTTTTTATGAAACCTATTTCTTTTCCATGGGTTATGTTATAATGAAATGTTTATAAAACTCATTTATTTTCTTGGTTTCCTTTATGTGGAATGATTTATGTCCTTGTGGCACACATATGTATGGTTTTAATTATGTGATGGATGAGACCTATATCTCCTTCCAATGAATTGTTTAATGATTTATATATCTTGAGATTGAATGGAATCAAATGGGTAGTGAAATTTGTTTAGTAATGGACACTGTCCACTATGATAATATTGGGATTGAACCTAGACTACTATGAAGGGTTGGGGAGTGAACTCATTTCACCCTAAGGAAAACTGTTCCACTGTGGATGTTGGTGTGTCCCACATTGTAGGTGGAGCCTCCATAGATTTTCTCTGCTAATGTGTATGCCATAATTCCATGTCTTTTGTTATGATAACATCTATTATTTTATTTGACTATTTTATGATTCATGTCATATGAAGATCATAGATATATTCATTGATTGATGATTATGATAGACATGGTATAATTTTTAATTTTTTTGTTCATATACCCTTATGCGCATATTATGCTTATGTAATATTTGATGTATCCTATTATCACCCTTACAAAGAATCTATGTGCACCCTTTATTATGTTTCATTTCCCATGTTTATGAAGAAACCGTTCTAGGAGGATATTTTTAATAAGTTTGATAGGCGTGATGATATTTTGGGGATGATATAGGTTTTGTGGTCCAGTTTATTTTTCTATGATATATTAGAGTCAGTCTAAATTCTATAAAAATCATAACCTAAAAGGTCTTTGGTTATGTTAGAGGTAAAATTATTATTTCATATTTTATATTTTGAGGGAAAATATTGGGTCACATTTATCATTAACAAAGATGTAAATGTAATCTTCATGTTTTTAGTACCTAATCAAGAAGTATGGGTCTCGACCTGCTAAAATTGGTATCAGTGTAGGGTTTAGATAACTTTGAAGATTATAGTGTTTTAATTAGAAGTTATCTTATAAATTATAAATTCTATATAGGGTATAAAATAACATATGTTATTATTTTAAAACACCACGTTTTATTTTCTATGTTACGAAATTTTATGCTGAATAATGACATTTTTAGAGATATTTATTTTTGAGATAATTATTTTTTTTAAAATTTTGGGATGAAAAATTAAAATTATGGGATAAAATTTGACAATAAAATATATATATAGTTTTTAATATATTAATATATTTGTTGAGGATGTTTCCCAATTTTGTTTAACTTTATAAGGATTGTTTTAGAATAAGTACAACCAATAGGATTGGTGAAAAACCATCATATATGGAAAGGCCATAAGTTTTGAACCCACAAACAATGGAAGACAGGGGTTGATCACCTACAACTATCCTAAATGAATTCATGGTTAGTATGAATTTTTCATAAATTATTTTGTGGATTAATAATAACTTTATTTTAGGGAACATATGTATAATACTATAAGGAACCATGGGATTAGATATTGATGTCGTGGTTAAATGATCAATTTTATTTTTAAAGAATCTCTCTATATTTGGAAACTGATATGATATAATGGTATATTATTAGAGTTATAAAGGTTGAATTATATTTTGTAAAAAAATATGATTTTATTTTTTATTTATGGTGGTCTAGATTATTTATGGAAATGATTAGGATATCTTGTATATTGTGTTATTAGATAAATAAAATTTTTGGTATGAGACATTAAGAGTGATTGATGTTATTTAGAAATAAATATTAGATTTATCTTGGAAGTGTATTTTATTTTTGTGTTTCAATTATAGTCAATAATATTAAAAGGAATTTTAAGGATAATTATTTATTGAATTATCTATGTGTAATTTGGATATTACAGTGGAATTTTTTATATTAATATAGTTTTCCTCATATTAAGGTTTATCATTTTGTGGAATAAAGTAATAATTTTACAGCCATTTTGGTTGTGGTTAATATATAAAGATAATAATAACATATTTTTATCATTTTTTTTAATTCAAGATATGTCAAAGTTGATTCTAGTGCTTCGGGAATGAAAACTTTTTAATCAAAAATTAGAAAAAAATATGAGTTTGTCATTAAAATTTATTAAAGGAAAAAACACTACTTTTCAAGTAAGTATATTTCCATATGTTATTAATATAGGCAGTAAAAAATGGTTTAACATTAGAAAAATTATTTTGAAATAAAAACATTTTCCATTAACAGATCTTAATGAGAAATTAGTAGCCTTTTAACCCACCATAGATTTATGGTTTTGTTTTGGCCTAATTTCTCATGACCATGTTCTATATATATCTTTATCAATTATTCAGAGTCAGTTTAATCATAATTCACCATTTTTCCTACATCTAAATGATTAATGTTTTACTAAAATTTAATATTTGGAATAATAATAATTTAGAATTTATTAAAATTTTATCTTTGTTTTTGACCAAAAATATTAGTGAATGCGATTAAAAATAATTACATCGATTAACAGAAACATTTGATTAACAATGGAGTAAACCCTAATCTTAAGGGCCCAAATAATGTAAACATATATAAATGAAAATTTAAGACCTTATTTGGACCCCATACTACCTTTTATATATTTTGAACTATTATTGGATCCAATTTCAATGAGAAATGTTTGGATAGAATTTATTTTTTCAAAATTTACCAAAGTGCCACTATTCCTCCACTATAAAAGACATCATCACCGCAACTTCCTCACACCTATAAAGATACTTTGTGTTGACCAAGATCTTCCATATAGATCCTAAAAATCCATTCCCTAAATTTATAAACATCATCTTGTACAAAAATCTATCAAATTTTTCCCTTTGCTGAAAACCAAAAGGAGTTAAGAGAACAATAAGGAACATCCTTCTTCTAGATCTTTTATTTTATTTTCATTCCCCACTCCATAAAATCTTATTATTCAAATATAAAATAAATAAATCAGTATAAGAAATATATTTTTATTTTTATTTTATGTTTTTGACCATAAATTACACACTCATCTTTCTAATGGGTAATGAACCTACCGTTTATGTGTATGGAGAACTACCACCTCACAAAAGAATGATTGTTTTTTCCTTTACTACCTATCATGGTGGAAATAATGATGGTAAAACCATTTATATAAGATATATATGAAATTTGTTATGGATTTATTCTTATTTAATAATTTTAAAACACATACCTTTATACTTTCCATTTTTGTGTATATATGATAACATCGTTTGTGGATGTGTGGACTACCGCCCCCTCAAAGCAATGTGATTCATCCCCACTATTCATGGAACATATGAAGGGTAGTATTAATAAAAAATATGAAAAAAATATGGAATATACATGATAATAGAATTACAATATAAATATATATAATTATATATATTAATTTTTATTATTTTAATATGACAACTAAATGAAAGTAGTATTCATTTGTACGTATGGCCTACCGTCACCATGAATGACGCATTTCATTTTTATCTCCAAATATTACGAATTATAATAAATAAATATATAAAAAATATACATATTATTTATATAATGATTTAAATTATTTATATGATGAAACCATGATTTATTTAATAGTAATAATAAGTAAAAAGTTAAAATATACTCGATAAATATGAAATATAATACCCGAAATAGTGAAAATAAAGAAATATTTTAATCAGATGGGTAATAAGATATTATAAAAAGATAATATATGATATTATAAACTTGAATATGGCTATTTAATAAGTTATTAACACTATTAAATCCATTATACAGGTTGTCAAATCATTTTAACACAAAAGTAAATTTAAGGTAAGAGATTTCGTCTCAATTTATATTTCATTAAGAAATATTTGTTATTGTGAACCAATTTACATTAATATGGTGTATATACTACCTTTTGACAAGTTATATCACTATTTACATTACTCTCATGACATTATAAGTTTCATTCAATGTTATTTCTTCATGTAAATTGTGATTCAATTGTTTTAAAGTGGAAAAAGACAGTTTAGAATGTTTAATGATTATTCTATTCAAGAATGTTTTTAAAAACAATATTTCAAATAATTTTTTATTTATGATTGTGAATTTTATCTTGAAACAATAACTATAACCAGATTTTTGGGTGTTTGGTATTATTATTTCCCAATGCATATTCTATTTTTACATACAAGGTTTACTTTCATAGTTATTTGATCAACTGGGGAATTATTGATAAATCCATATATTTTATTCAACATGTATATTTTATTGGGCATATTTTCTAGTGGTTAAATCAGTGATTTGATATATAATGAATTATTTATATAGGTGAAACATAGGTTGGTCTTGTTTTGTGATATCCACTCCATGCATCGATAGTCTTATAAGACAAAATAGTTGTCCAAATAAGAGGGGTTTTTACCCGATATGCTAAACCGTCATGTGAAAGGCCTCGATGGAAATAGATTCACATAACTAAAAAACATGGAATAAAAAAATTAATAATTTACCTCATTTTTAATTATTTATGATTTATCCATGAGATATTTTGTCAATATATCCATGGATACATTTAATTTATATTTTGTTGATTAAATGGAATGTGCTTTAGTTATTTACCTTTACATATTGATTATGACTTATCTAGTTGTTTAAATGGAAGGTGTGTTCAATTATTTACCTATAAATATTAATTTAATAAATATTAATTCCATTTTACATACCCTCACTAAGTATTTGAGATCACCATTATTTTGTTTCCTTTCCCCAGTTTGTGAAAAGGAATCGTTTGAATGAGTTTCAATGGTGTTGTTTATTTCCTTGGATTAAGTATAATGTTTTTACATTCCACTTCCCAATGTAATTACGGTTTCATGTATATAGTCTAGAATTCTAAAAACACTAAATTGAACTATAATTCACGATTGTATTCATTTTTATCATGCCAATGTAATAAAATATTGAATAAGCTTCATGTTAATGGGGTCATATTGTTATAGTTGATATAAAAAAAAGTTTATAAACAACCATGGAAAATAGAGTTAGAAATCATATATTAAGTAAAATACCAATATGATATAATTTTAGAACATGTATCGAAGAAAATACTAGAATTTTGGTAATGTAGATATTATGTGGGTATTCCTGGAAATACATCCCCATCTGGATACTATAAGTTGACATGGTTTGAGAATAGATATTCCTAGGAGTAACAACTCTGACAATGTTTGTTAGGTCTCACTCGATGTAACCTAATACAAAACAAGGGGCCTTACAACAGGCCTAGTTTGACACTCTAGGGGGATATTCTTAGGATAATTCAAATTTTCATTGTAGACCATTATGAAGGATTTAAAAGTAATTATATACCCAAAGACACCTTATTTATGATTATAAGACTATATATATATACAATTTTCAGGTTATGTCAAGTGTTAATCCATATTTAGAATTATACATTGTTTATAATTTTATGAGCTAATCCAGTGTATTCCATTGTCTAGAAATTGTTATTGGTTGGGTGAATGGTACCAATAATCGAGTAAAATGTAGAGATTACCCTGCTATGGAATCCAATAAAACAAGTATTGGAATGGATAAAATAATAGAAATATTGGGAAACATTTATCAGGTAATAAAAAATAACCTTTCCTGAATGGAGATACCTATTCCATAGAGAGAATCTATTATGTTGGATAAATTTATGTGATTGAAGCCACCATCATTTAGTGGAACAACTAATCCAATTTTAGCTAAGAAATTTAATAAGTGTCTGGAGAATTTATTTAAGTAATTGGGATGTAGTGAAATGGAAATGGTTACACTTTCAGTCTATTATCTCCAATTGAGGATGATAAATGGTGGTCCTTGATATAGAATTCTAGGGAGAAATAATAAATATAACTCTTGAAACATAGGAATTTTAAGAGAAATCCTTGGACAAATACTTCTCTTCTGATCAACTAGTTGTGATGAAGTGGATGTTCCTTATCTTAAATAAAAATGGAGAAGAAAATGATTCATATTATGATGATACCTTCACAAGGTAATATATGTATTCAATAGATTATATAAAACAAATAGAGTCTATTATTAACCACTTATTTGAATTTCTTAAGAAAAATATTTAAAGGGTAATAGTTTCTAGGAATATTCCATCATACATAGATTTATTATAATGATCTGTCAATATGGAGAATGAATTACTGAGATCCTATGTATTCAAAGGAATCCAAGAGAAGAAGATGTATTTTGTGATCCAAGAAAAAGGGAGTGCATCAAAGAAGAAGAAACAATTTGAGTGATTCCATCTTGTGAAAACTATGAAATGAGTCACACTGGGAAACACCTGAAGGGAATATGTGTTTTCTTTAAGTACAGAGAAAGGGGTCACTATGATAAAGAAACCAAGGGGAATAAGGAAAACACTAATATTCACTGTTATAACTACAATTATATGGGGATATATTCAAAACAATTACCTAATAATCAAGGTAATTTAACATAGAAGAGGACAAGGGGACATGGAAAAGCTTATGTGATCACTATAGTGGAGTTAAAAGTACCATATGATGTGGTGGTAGGTATATTAATCCTATATTAAAATTTGGCCAACAACTTATTTGATTGTTGATCATCAAAATATATTATATGTAAATAGTTTTATAAGAAAATATGGCATTTAATTTTTGATTTAATAATAGTGTTTTAGTCAAAACTCTCAAGGGAAGTCTTATTACAACAAATATGTGTTGGGATACCAAATAATAAAACATAAACATGCATTAATTTATGAACTCGTTATCAGAGTAATGGTCAAATTTGAAATATTCCTCGGTATGGACTGAATCTCAAAATAAGATGCCAAAATATATTACAAGAGTAATGAAATTATAATTTTTTAAGAAGATATAGAATCCATAATCTTTATAGAAGAGGATTCATCACCCAATTCTTATCCATATCCACTTTCAGTAGCTCTACTGAATGAAATTTTTGGGTATGAAGAGAAAAACATTGATCCATGAAAAATGTAATATTCAAATTAATGATGTACCTATTATGAAGGAATAAATTAAGGTATTTATTGAAGAATTACTTGTATATCCTCTATATCATGATGTTGAATTTTAAATTTATTTATCCCTCGATGAGAGGAAAACATAAAAGACTCCCTATATAATATATATTTTTTTGGAATTGGTAGAGTTGAGTAAATAAAAAAAGGATTTTGGTAATAATGGATTTATTCACCAATGTTTTTCAAAATAGGTATCAATTTTCCCCTTTCTTATAAAGAAACATGTATCCATGAGATTATGAATTTATTATAGAAAAATCAATGCTATTAAAATAAGTAACATGTATCATCTTCCTCACATTGATGAATAATTTGATCAACTTCATGAAGCCAAATATTTTTCAAAGATGGATCTTCATTATGGGTATCAACAATTGAGAGTGAATAAGGAAGAAATTCCAAAGACAAATTTTTAGAAGAGGTATGAAAATTAAGAGTGTATATTTTTTTATTTGGATTGACTAATAACCCTCTATTTTTGTAGACCAAATGAACATATTATTCAAGGATTATCTAGATGATTTTTTTGGTATTCATTGTTGATATTCTGGTGTATTCTACAATCTATGAGGACCATCAAAATCACTTGAGTATCAATTTTAATATACTTATAATGGAAGAGTTATATGGGAAATTTACTAAGTTAGATTTTTGGAAATTTCATTTCTTGGACATATCATATCCAACAATGGAATATCTGTTGATCCTTCAATGATAAATATAGTTAGTGAATGGAGAAAAATTGCAAACATAATCATAGTACATTTTCTCACTAGTTTATTAGGTTATTATTAGAGACTTTTTAAAATTTTCCCCGATTTTTTATCCCATTAACCAAGATTATACATAAAGGAGTGAAGGTTTTTTAGATAAAGGAATGTGAATAATTCTTGGAAAAATGAAAGAGAATATTAGTCACTGATCCAATTTTGAATCTATCATCAAGGAGTGAATGGTTTCTCATATATAGTGATGAATCAAATAAGGGGGATGGTTTTGTCTAAATAAAAATTGATAATGTTAGTTCTTATACATTGTGGAATTTTAAGACTCAAAAACAAAATTGTACTACCCATGATCTAGTGTTAGTGGATGTAATCTCTTGTTTGAAAATATAGAGACCCCATATCTATGGATAAATTTTTGAGATATAGATGCATCATTAGAGCCCAAAATACATATTCTCATAGAAATATATTAATAATAAACAAATGAAAATGATTGATCTAATGAATGATTATGATTACACAATAAACTACCACATAGGGAATGAAAATAAGATGGAGGATGCATTGAGTTGGTATGGTCATGGTGTTCTAACACAAATGAGGACAGAGAATGATTATATGTTCATATATCTAGTAAATATAGATATGGGAATTTTTATTGAAGTGGATAAATCAACCATTCTTCAAATTATTAAAAATCATATTTATTAAAGAGGATAAATAATTCACAATATGATGATGAGGACTTCTACAAGAAAATTTAAGGTATGAATGAAGGAAAATTAGTATATTTTGATTACGAAGATGGTAAACAAAAATTTGGAAAGAGGAAATGTGTTCCATATATACCTAAGATAAAAAGGGAGTTGTTGGATGATATTAATTATTCAAATTTATCTATACTCCATATTACAAAAAATATGTAGATACATAATGGAACATTTTTTGTGTGATAACTTGAAGTAAAAAAGTATATATTATGTTTCTAGATATTTGGTTTTCCAATAAGATAAAGTTGTGATTCATAATCTAAAATGATTCCTACAACCTATTCTTATTACTATGTGGAAATGAGAGAAAATTACCATATAATTTTCTTTGGACTAACAAGGAATCCTAGGAGGAATTATGAAATATAGTTTATTGTTTATCATCAAAAAAATATGCTAATTTCATTGGTATAAGAAAATAATGTCTTCTTGAGCACATTTCAAGGATTTATATTTATGAAGTCGTAAGACTTAATAATGCACCTCCATAAATTGTTTCTGATATAGATCTCCATTTTATGTCATATTATGAAAGATTATTCCAATGGATCTTGAAACTAAGATTCCTATGAGAACGTACTATTATCCTAAAATTGATGGCTAGTTTGAAAGGATAATTGAAAAAATATAATACATGTAGAATATAGGATCACTTGACATTCAAGTCATATCAGATCAGTACTTACCTTTGGTATATTTTTCTTATAATAAGAGTCTTCATTTAATAATTGAATTTGTTTTGTATGAATCATTATATGGAAATATATTTCATAATGAAACTTGTTGGGTTAATTTTTATGAAAGGAAACACGTAGGACCAAAAATATTTGATGAGACATTGAAAAATGTAAAGGCTATTCATGCTCATATTAGATAATATCAAAGTAAGAATCTCAAAGTAGGTAAAAGAGTTTTGTCGACAATCAGAGGATATTTATCATGTTCCAAGTAGGAGATCATGTTTTAATAAAAGTATATACACGAGTGGGTGTTATTAGGTTTGGTAAAGAAAGGTAATTGAGACCCATGTACATGGGACCCTTAGAAATTTTTAAAAGAGTTATATCTCATTATTATCATTTAGAAATGTCTCAAAATATCTCAAAAGAACACGATGTGTTCCATATAACTTTGTTAAGGAAGTACATAGATAAAGAAATGCATGTTCTATTATATGAAGAAATATATTTGAAACCTAAACATTAATATGTTGAAGAAATCATCCTTGTTCTAGATACAATAAAGCAAGTATTGAGGAATTGGACAACTCATCTGGTGAAGTTACTTAGGAGAAATCAAAAAACACAAGAAGCAACATGGGAACCAGAGGATTATATGAAGGAAAATTAACCTCATATTTTTGAAGTTGTTCTCATAAAATTTATAGGATGACTTTTTTTATTAGGAAATAATTTTGAACTAACTTCTTTAATAGATTTACCTTCTAGAAAAAATTTAAATTTGTTCGTAGCTTTGCAATACACATAACACCCGATTTTAAGAAAACTCTATTTAGTCACATTTTTCTTTCAAAATTAAATTATAACACATTTAGATATTTTATATAGTAAATATATATATTATATATCTGGACAAATATTTTTACACTCATCCAATATATTTTTTAGGCATAAGAAAAAAAAACACAATTTTATGCATAAAATATTATATTTTTATAATGGAATTTTCGACTCATTTTAATGGAGAAATATTTAAAATATAAATTTTAGAACTTTTATATATTTTATATGTCAATATATACCTTATATTTAAAATATAATCCAAAAATGTATCTTAGGGTGAAATGTTTATATTTTTCTATAATGTTTCATTTTTTAATGGATAATGAAAAATAATGGATTTGGATTCAAAACTAGTTAACCTTATAATTTATTTATTATGTTAAATTATATTTTAAATTGGTTTTAAGGTTTAATTATATTTTTTAACAATTAATATAATTGATCTCATTAGAATTAATTTCACTTTGAAAATGAATATAAAAAAATAAAAAACATTGGAATGCTTTTACTTTAAAAAACCACATTATTGTCCTGTCAGTGAGATTAAATTTAAATTAAATTCATCCACTTTTGTGACTTTAATTTTATAAAATGGATTCCATATTTATAATAAGAATAATTTATAATTTATATTATGTTAAACTTAGTTTTTTTCCAAAAATAATAGTGAATGTGATTAGAATTAATTAAATCGATTAAGAAAAAAATTAGTATAACAAAGGAGTAATGATTAAACATAAGGGTCAAAATGACTTAGAAACATATATAAATGACATATAATTGAAATATATAGACCCTATAATACCTTTTATTGAATTTGGATCATTATTGTACCCATTGGAAATGGGAAAAATGTTTTTCAAAATCTATTTTCCAAAATATACAATAGCATCACCCCTCCTCCACTATAAAAGGCCTCCTCTCCTCCCATTTTCTAACTACTCTGCAGAAAAATTTTCTAACAAAATATCTAACCAAATAGATCCTTAACATACCTAAACTAATACTAGAATCCTCACCTTGGGTTAAAATCCATCCATGGAATCCCTTTGGTTGAAAACAAAAGGAGTTACCCAAATAAGAGGTGACATCCTTCCTCAAGATCTTTTATTTTATTTTCATTCTTCACCCACTAAAATATTTTTATTCCAATATTATATAATAAAATTAGTATAAAAAATATATTATCATGTTTTTTGTTAGGTTTTTTTACCCGAACTTACACACACATCCATAATGTTTAACAGACCTGTAATTTATATATATAGGGAACTACAACCTCACGAAGAAATGATTGTTTGTTTTTCCTCTACCATCTCTCGTGGTGGAAATTATGATGTATAAAATATTAATATATTATATTTATTATATTTATTATTTATTTATTTTTATGTAGTTCTTTCTTAACTCTTTGCTTATTTACTTTCCATTTTTGGTATATATGATAACATCATTTATGGAACTGTGGACTAACACACCCTCAAAGCGATGTGATTCATTCACACTATACATGGAACATGTAAAGGATATAATTAATATACATATGACAAATATATGATATTTATATGAAACTATAATAATAATAATATATATATATCATTTACTTTTCATTCTTATAATATGGAAAAGAAATGAAAGTAGTGTTCATGCAGACGTATAGCCTACTGTCTCTATGAACAATGCTTTTTATTTATTATCTCAAAATACTAAGAATTATTATAAATATTTATATAATTTATATATTTTATATTTAAATAATGTTTTACATTATTTATATTATTAAACAATGATATAATTAATATGAATAACATGTAACAAGTCAACATATACTTGATACTTATTTGTTATTATGAACCATGTCACTTTAATATGATATATATACTATCGTTTGATATGGTATATCATGAAATAAATTATTCTCATTATATTATAAGTTTCATGTCATGGTATTTCTTCATGGATATTAGATTAAAATGTTTTATAGTTTTATAGGATACTTTGGGATGTCCAAATATTTTTCTCCTCAAGAATATTTTTAATGATTAAAATTGCAGTATATCTTTCTTTGTAATTGATAAATTTATCTTGAAAAAATAAATTTATCAAAATTATTGGGTGATGCATACATTTATTTCCAAAACCTTATGAAATTTTTACATATTGTCTTCACTTTTATAGTTATTTGATTAACTGGGGAAATATTGATAAATTTTATCTTTTATTCAGTACAAATAATCGATATGGAGTATTTTATATTGATTAAATTTATTATTCATTATATGCAGAATTTTTATAAGAATTAAATGGGTGGGTCTCAGTTATATTTAGATGTTCAACGCATCAACTGTCTCATGAGATGAAATAGTTTTCCATGTTAGATTTTTTTTTACAAGATACGTTAGACTTTCTTGTGAAAGGTATCTATAATAAAGGTTTCAAGTACCTTAGAAACATAGACTCCAATAATTAATGATTTAACTCATCTAGACTAAATTATTATTTACCCATGAGATTTTTCATCAACATATCTATGGATACATTATATTATCATTTTGTTGAAAAAATGGAAGGTATCTAGTTAATAACCATGATATTTTGATTACGACTTTTCTAGTTGTCTACATGGAAAGGATATTTAGTTATTTACTTATAAATATTAAATTATTAATTATTTATATAATTTTACATACCATTACTATGAATTTTACCTCACCCGTATTTTTTTCCTTTCCCCATGTTAGGAAGAGGAATCCTTTGATTGAGTTTCAATTGTGCTGTTTATTTCATTTTATAATTTGTTATATTTGTACATTCTATTTAAGAATAAATTATTGGTATCATGTATCTACTATAGTTTTTGAAAACTACTAAAATGATTGGTACATTGAGTTTATCCCCGCTAATGAAGCCTATGTAAATAAATAATTCCCCAGATCTGGGCTTCTAGGGTTAGGGCACTAGAGACTATGTTCGATAGTGTAAAAGATACTAAAATCGAAGTTTAAATGAAAAAATAAATATTCTTATGTGAATGATATAACAGATTTGTTAAATTAGATGGAATGGATAATATTAACAAAATTATAAAATATAAAATGCTCATACTCATTAATAATGTTTTAATTAATTCCTAAAAATTATGTACTAGATTTTAGTAATGTAATTTTAATCTTCAAGTAAAATTTACTCATGAATAATTTTAATTTTATTTTGTGGGAGAACAATATAAATAATGAATAAAATTTTAATAAATTTTACTTAATCAAATAGATAACATTTTTTAAATAATCATTTCATCACTTTCCAATGGATAAAATTTGATAATTTAGTAAATTTTTCTACTTATCAATGAAGTGTGAAAAATAACAATTTTTATTGAAAATTGTATTACCTTTTCAAATGTATAAAAACTAAATATATATTTTTGAATATTTTAAAATTTTAATTTCTTAATTTTTAATTAGGGTAATATAATTATGTTTTTAAAATGTATTTTATAGTAGATTATAATATAAAAACATTTTATGTTTAAAAGGGAATTTTCCTAAAAAACAATTTTTTTCCATCTTTCCAATTTAATTGTGAATTAAATTATAGGAATTCTCTATTTTGAATTTTTAAAAATGGATTCCATATTTTTAAACATGATCTAACATATTTTTAAATAGTTTAATTTTATAATTTGGACAATATGAATAGTAACTTTGGTAAAAAAAATTACCATGATAAAGGGTAAATATAGTAAGTAAGGGAGAAAATAATATGATAAGGATAGTAAAATGACCCTTATACTTACGCCAAACTTATTTTTTATTTAATTTTCACCTATAATAATTAAATTTTACAATATATGGGCTTTGGTTTCCATTTATAAGGGATTATGACATTTATAATATTTTTTTAATAAATTTCAAGGATGTCACACTCATATTTTTAATATCTATAAAATTTCTAATTCGGGGTTATTTATAAGATATATTAGACTATAAATATTAATTTTAGATATAAAATATTTATATTCATTATGTTAATTTATTTTTATTATTTATTTAATAAATAATTATTCTATATTCTTACCCAATGTAGATGCCATAATTATTTTATTAATGGAAATATAAAATAAATGTTTTGGAAAATATTCAAATAAATATAATTTTAGATAATTAATATTATAGTATAATATTATATGTGAACTTTACATATTAGGTATGTAAGAAATTATTATTTTTATTTATATTTTCAATATTGATATTATTAACTTGAAAGTAATGACTAGTACTGAAAATTGACATTAATAATATTTTATAGTAAATAATAGTTTACTAAATTATATAAAATTACTAAAGATATTAAATTCGACAAAAATATTTTGATGAGATTTATAATTTCATACATGATCCATTTATGGTCTATTTTTTATTTTATATTAAAAATATTAACCCTTAAAGAAAGAAAATCAATGTTATCACCATAGGAGTTGAAGATGTTAAATAAGGGTAATAATAAAAAGATATTGGGTAAAAATATAGTAAAAATATATTTTAATTCAATTAGAATATTTTATTTCATCCCATAATAATATTATATTTTAAATAACTCACTTTGGATCCATTTTAAATAGAAAACTAATTTTTGATAATTTAATATTTTAGGAAATTCCAAGAGTGCCCCTCTCATCTCTTATAAAAGAAAATCTCTTCATATCAATTCATCACAATTAAAATCCCTCTTATTTTGGTTAATACCTACCCAAATATATTCCTTTTATCTCTTGAAAAATTCTAGAGGCCTTAGATTATAAATAACACCCCTTTTTGGGAAAATAATTCATTTTACGTGTATACGACAAACTACCACCTCACGAACCGATGTAATCTGTTTTCTAAAATAGTCTCCCAATAATAGTAATAATGATTTAAATAAAGATTATATACTATATTAATGAAATATTTATCATTAGAAAAATATGATATATATCATTTATTCTCTTACCATTACATGCATAGAAAAATGACAACATCGTTTGTTCGTAAGTGTAGACAGCCACCTCCACATAGCGTTGTAATTCACTTTTCATCCCCAAATCACATGGGTGATATATATAAGTATATATTAAATAATTAATATTATATATATGATATTATTATTAGTCTTTAAATTTAAAATGATACCTACCCATTTCCATAATGATCATTGAAAAATGGTAATGTTAATCATGCGTATGTTTGACCTACTTTCTCAATGATTATAACATAATTAATTTTTCACATAAATATTTTAACAATTTATTTAAAATTATAATTAGTTTATAAAATTGATAATAATTTAATTATTATTATTCTTTATATAATGGAATAATGAACCCTTTTACTATATACATCGTACTAATTTCCTTTTGGACTTAAGTGATGAATATCGTCAAAACATATGATGTAAAATTTAGTAATTAATTATTTATTATAAAATAATTATAAGTGATATAAAAGGAATAGTAAACTTGAATAATATTATAAATAAATTAAATAATTAATATAAGTTTATTATTCATTAAGATAAATAACATATGTGATGATTTAGACGTAATGTAAAGGAGTTCATAACTCCATTTCCATTCATTGGGATGAAATTATACATTGTGAATTATTTAATGAAAATATTATGTGTGAAATTAAATTTTAATATATTTTTTTTATTGATACTAGTTTTATTTTCATTTATATTTTATTCACAATATTGATTCATTTCATTAATTCTCACATCAATGATCTGATATTTGTAAGGCTTTTCATCTTGTTTATCTTGGGTGGGACACATTCATTATAAAATACATGTTTTTTTAATGCAATTTATATAATTAACATGAATCTATTTTATTATTATTAATATAATTAAAAAATTTGGTATATATATATATATCCATTAGAATTTTTTTATTTAATGGGGATAATGATTAAATGTTACCAAAGTGGTAAGAGTTTATTTCAAAATCTCATCACTATTCAGGATTGTTTATGTTTAAGTATCTATTGATGAATATTTATATTGTATGTCAATTTTCTAAAAAAAATTAAAAAGGGTTATAATATTATCCTATAACTATTTAAATTCAATTTTTTTATGTGTTTAATTTTTTACAAAAATAGTTTGAATGGAATATTTCTTTTCATTTTCTGAAAAGGGTATTTACTTCATTTTCTGAATAAAATTTGAAAGTAGTTTATTTTTTAACATATATTGAAGGAGGGGAATTTTCCAACCTAATTTATCTTAAATGCATTTAACATTTCATTATAATTTTAAAATTTTCTTTTCAAATAAAATTATATTATTTATAGCTAAATTGTTTAAAAAATATAATTGATTTGAAAATAAAAATGTTATTTTCCCCATGAATTATTCCATGTGATATTTAAAATTTATTTTCTATATAAGATGAGTTTTTTTGATGTAAATCATGCTTTACTAGGGATATTATCATTGGATACCATCCTTATTATTTTTCTATATGGTTTATGTTTATGACAACCGGATTTTTATAAAATACATTTAACATCCATGGCTTATGTTATGATGAAATGTTTATGAAACACCTTCAATTTCATCAGTTCTGGTTTGTAAAATTATTTATGTTCTTGTGGAAAAAATATGTATTATTTTAATTATGTGATGGGTGATACCTATATATCTGTCTAATTAAATGGGTGATGATTTATATCTCATGAGATAAAGAAGACTAGAATGCAGGATAAACTCATTTTAGTAAGATACTATGTACATTATTATAGTCTTGGGAGAGGAAATTTATTACTAGGATGGTTTGGGGAGTGAACCCATTAAAGTATAAGGAATGGGACTCCACTAGGGATAGTGGTGTGTCTTTCCAAGAGGTTTACCTACCTATAGGTTTTCTATTCATATGTTCATTCTAGGGTTCCATGTTTTATGTTATGCTCTCATGGATTTTTTTCGTTGATTCATTTATGAATAATGTCTTATGAACTTTAATTATATATTTCATGACTCAAAATTTTGATAAACGGGTATAATTTTAATAATTTATTTTTATATAAAATTATGATCATGTTATGATTATGTAATAATTTTTGTCTCCCATGGTAACCCTTACTAAAAATATGCACTCATCCTTTCTTATGTTTCCTTTTCCTATGGTTATAATGAAACATTTTAAGTAGGATATGCCTAAAAATCATGTTAGATGTAATGAAATGTGGGTGATGATATATATTTTTATGGGCACATTGTTTATATTTCTATGATATGTAAGAGTTTTTTCTAATTCTATAAAACTCTAAACCTAAAATGTTTTTTGGTATGTATTTGATCCTACATTTCCTTTTGATGTCATATGTTTTGATGGAACAAATTAGGTCAAATTTATCACTATAAATACCATATATGAAATTTTTATGTTTTTAAAACTAATTTAGAAGTGTGTTTTATAGTCTTTACAACTTTAATGTGTCAATTTATCATATTCCATTTTCAGTTATTCTATTTAACTTGTATGTTCTTATTAATTAAACTATTTTGAATGTCCAACAAAGATATGGTCAATCGTGAAAATTTTGAGGGAAAAAAATATTCCAATGGAATGAAAGGATGAGGTTTATTCTTATAATTTTTAAGATATTTTATATTATTGAACCAGATATTCCTACCACCCTCGATATGCCCACTCAAAATCAGGATGGTACTCCTGTTGTTGTGAAACAAGTAAACAAAATTTGTGTAATAATGAAAAATGGATAGACATTGAGGTTTCACATCCAAAACAATTTCTCAACACATTATCGAATCATAGTTATGATTAATTTATCTAAATGAATTACACTTTATAGATATGGTATAGGTTTAAATTCAAGCACAAAATCACAGAAGAAAATAGCTGTAAATTTATTATTGAAAATATCTCTTCTTTTAGATAGTTGATAAAAAACTGATGTTGGAGAATGTTTATGTGCTCCAAGACATAAAAAAAACTTCATTACCTTAAAATTAATATAAAAGAAACTTTCTAAGTTTATTTTATTATTTATAAGCATCCACCTATAAGAAACTAATTTCATATATTTTTCATTAATAAGAGTGTTAACATTTCATTAGAATAATATAGAATCTTTTTTATGTTGAAAAATAATCCATGTTGAAAGACACATGTATGGATTAAAAATTTAATTCAAAGGTAAATATCATTAAGGTAAAGATGCCTCAAATCTCTTTCGTACATTCCATAAATAAAAAATAAATAATTTTAGAAGAAAGGAAACCCTTACAAGAACAAATAAGAATTATTAATCTATGGAAACCATTTTATTTTGCGAGGGAATGTATCTATGTGGAGAAATTGAACAAACCCACTACAAATATTGTAACCGAAGAGACTATTATTGAGATAATATTAGAATTCAATCTGAAACCAATGAATGTGGGATGGTTTCCATATATGAGATCTATAATGAATGTTTGGAAGGATTATTCAATGTTTAAAATAGATGAATATTGTATTATCCTGAAGTATGTACACAAGAGAAATAATTCATGCATTCATGTCACCAGTCAATGAAGCATTGATACAGATTGTGATTCTAAAATAACTAGAGAATATCTTTATTAGCTATAATATAGAGATGAAAATCACCATGCTATAAAAATAAATTTATTATCAGTGCTATAAAAATAATTTATGGGGTAAATTTACAATTGCTTATTTAATCACTGATAATATTTGGTAAAAAATATTTTTTAGCACTCCACCCACCCTGTAGAACTTCTACCCACCTTTTTCAACACTTTTCATCCACCACACCCCACCTAGAATCCACCTCCCCTTAACCCCTATCAGCACTCCGAATACCCCTTTGTTAGCACTTTTCCATTTCCTAGCCTTCGGTTCACTAGTGCACACCCCTGGATTCGATCCACGAACCTTCCTTTTCTAATTTGAAGACATTTACCACTTCACTGAGTTTTTTTGTTCAATAATTTATGATATATATATATATATTAACATATATATTTTTTATTTATATATTTGTTGAATTATTTTTAAAATCATTTATAAAATATATGTTCATGTGTTTGTGATATATATATACACTTATATTTATATAAATAAATTATATATTAATATTTATTTAAATATATTATAATATAAATATGTATATATATATATTAACACACACCCATATGTATATATAAACAATATATAAACATTTTTATTATATATATATATATATATTAATATGTTTTTATAATATGTAAAAATGATTAGATATTGTTTTAAATAAAATAGATAATACCTAATTCCATATGATTAATATAATTATTTTTAAATACATTTTTAAAACATTCCTATATATTGAATATTTTGATATAAATTTTATACCTTAAATATATTTTATGTCTATATATTTTCATATATATATATATATTTATAGATATTCACATATAATTGTATATTTATATATAATTTTTTTATATAATTTTTTATAATATTTACTATAAATATGTTTATAATCTACGTTTAAGGATAATGATAATGATATATTTATAAAAATAAATTTATATATGATGTTTTTACATAATACTAATGCACACACACATACAAACATATTTACAAACACATGGACACATTTATATTTCACACATACACACGAAAATATTTACAAATATTATAATATACATAAAAATATATTTATTTATTGACAGACACATATATATTTATTAACATCACATGTATAGGTATATGTATATATTAATGAAATTTTATAAGGTCAATATTATGGATAATTTTTGATTAAAAATAAACTGAATAGTAAATATTTATTTCCATTCATTTTAAATATTTAAAAATACTTCTTATTGAAATATTCTTGAATATTGTTTATACAATTGATTTATTATAAATCACTATAAATAAATATGCACATATTTTATTATAAATTAAACTAAAATATGAAAAATTATAAAATTTTCAAACCATAATACCTATATGAATGTAATACCTGTTAATAAATTCAATATCCACTAATAAATTACAAAAAAAACTTTATAAAAGAATATTATATCACATAGAATATTAAAAAATGAATGTATCCCAACTAAAAACATAGTTTTGGAGGGCACATTTTACTTGTTTACCTCATTTTTTTTGAATGAGGTCCACCTTATCAAAATTCCATAGATCTCTTCACAGACTTCTATTCTATATGTGGCAGATCCCAAACAAACACATTGATTAATAGTTATGGTCATTTGATGTTTATGTCATGTTTTCATCTTATCATCAATTTTTCATCATTTACTGAATTTTTATGTCATCCTATTTTCATTAAATGAAAATTATTTGATCTAAATTATAAAAATATTAATTAATATTATCTTAAATTGTTTAACAATCCATATTCATTAAATATATTTAATATCAAGTGTAAATACATATTTAGACATCTATAAATCATATTCAATAAAATATATCATATTTATATCAAAATAAATATATTTTTATATGAATATATAATTTTTATTAAAATATACATTTTTATAAAATATACCCATTATAAGTGCTAAAAAAGGTGCTGAAAACAGGTAATTTTTTTGCACTAAAATTAAAGTGCTAATAAAGGGTATCTTTTATCATGTCTTTTCACTAATGAAAAAATCTACCCTTTGTCAGTGTTTTTTCTAGAACTGAATAATGGATCCTTTATCAGATCATGTAAAGGCCACTTTTATCAACACTAGAAAAAAGAGGTGACAGATGTAACTTTTATCAACACGTTTTCTATAGCACTAATAAAAGGTACTCTTTATCAGTGATTTTGATAGTGCTGATTATAGTGGACTTTATCATTAGTAAAAAGCACCGATAAGGGTTCATTTTATTAGAACTATCAAAAATCATTGATAAAGGTTTCCCTTAATCAAATCTAAAAGACAATGATAAAAGCTACCCTTCATTAGCGCTTTTATTTTAGTGCTAATAAAAGTTACCTTTTATCAATTTTTTTTTAGTTCTAATAAAGGTGTATTTTATCCTTGAATTTTGGTAGAATTTATAAAAGATAGCGCTAGATAATAATAAATATATAGTATTTAAGCATTGATATTGGTTTTGATTTAAATAATTCAACTATTTTTAATTTATTTTATGCACATGATATTCAGAATAATACAATGTCTATTGATCTTCTATGTGATAAGGGATTTGATATTTCATCCAAATATAATAAGGTTTTATTATTGAATGTGATGAGTCAAAAGTTATATTTTGAATTAAACCTTACTTCGGTTTTGGAAATCAAAATAATTATTTTTCAATGACTTCATATGATCAGTTATTATATTTACTTTAATAATTATGTTATAAAAGTTTATCATTATGTTTTTGTTCTGTATTCCATAAATACAATAAACACCGATAAATACAATCTGACTATTTATATGTTTATCACAATTATTTTGAATATGATTTACATCGTATAGAATAGATAAAATTTTCATCAATAATTTCGATTATGATTTTCATCGAACAAATAGTTCATTATCATAATGACATGCTAAATTATATTAAATATTTTATTATTAAACATTGTACTCATTTACTATTCAAATTTGTATTTTATCAGATGTTACATATTATTTTCATACCCACTTTATCATAACAATAAAACAGTTATATATTGAATAGAAAAAATTTTCAATCAAAATGATATCATGCATTCTATTTTAATATACATGATAAAACAATGTTGTTGTTTCAGTTTCAAGATTACCGTTGGAGTGCCTGGTGTGCATGTCCCTTTGATGTTTAAGGAATAAATACAACCATTGGAACTATATATGACCATTGGAACTTTGTCTTATTACTACATTTTCATTAGAATAAGCTTGGGACATGTGAGAATTTGAAATGCTATTCAAGAGCTCTATCAAAAAAATTGCTTTGTGAAAAAGCCTTGAAGTACCCAAGTTGTGAAAATATTTTTCGACACACTTATAATCTTCAATAGCAATGTTTTTCATTGTGAAATTACAATTATTGAAGATTACAATTTAGGGATTCTGTGAATAGTAAGATAGACATACCTATCTTCTATGGATCAATTGATTCCAGTGATTGGAAGACAGAGGAACCAGTTACCTACATAATCATGGTCTGTTGGGGATAGGTAGATAGACTGAAGTCGATACTCTTATTAAGGGATTGACCTAGTGTGGGTAAGGATGACTTTTTGAAATTTTAAATCATGGGACCTCTATTCTATGTTAATGGATACCCTTTCATTTGGGTTAAAATAACTGCATTCATTACATTTTCTGCTGCATTTTAATATAAAGATAATTATAAAAGATTTTCATCATTCTATTTTTTTCATTGTTTATCATAACCAATATGACTATGATACTGTAGTAATACATTGATTACTTCCTTCAGTAATTACAATCATTTCAATTACTCTTTTTCAATCAATACACCATATGCTAGAATCATAGTTTTGTTTTACAATGCCTCTCTTAACCATTTTGATAACTATATTTTACACATTTACATTATTTTTTTAATTTGTAGAATAGATAATTAGAATCAATATGATTAACATTGTTATATTACTGGACCTAAGACCAGTATAATTAATTATTTTAATAAAATAATAGTAATAGTGTATTTAATTAGTTCAAATCCTTTTAAACTAATATCTTATTAAGGGTAAAAAATGAATGTTTTCAAACCTAAAAATCACTCTCTCTTGTATTGTGTCTTCTACATATGTATTTTGATACAAAAATTTGTATCATAGAATGTTTCCATTGCTAAATATAAATTATTATATAAATTTTACAATTTATTTATATTTATTTTTAAACGATTTATTTATAAATATTTATCTACACTAAAATTTCTCATGGAAGAATCATTTTTATATTATTCTAATGATGGAAGTTTTTAATGTCATATCCAAAGAAAATTTGAATCCTAAAGGACCACATATTTTTGATGTAAAGGTTTACAAATACAGTAGATAGAAAATAAAGTTGTTTTTTTATCCATACTATTTTTGGTAATCTTGTAATGCTTACGGGAGATTACACATTTTTTGATAAAGAAGTCATAAATTTTACTAATCAAGAGACACATAAATATAAATTTAGATAGAAGGTACAAAATACATTACATTGTATAATGAATAGAAATATTTAAATCCAGATATCATCTTATTAAGTAGAAAATATCATTTTGAAGAAATTACAGATTGATCATTTTGTACATCTAATGCCATCAAGACAAGAAGAACCTTGTTTAGTGTAGAAAATCATTCTTTGGTTTTTATATATGGAGAGCCTATAAATAATGTTCAAAAAAGATTTATTAATATTGTAAATATCTTAAAATACATGGGAGATCATTTTTTAGAATATGAATTTCTTGTGTAAAAGATCATAGACATCATGCCTAATGAATGAGAGTCAAAGAGAACAACAACTGATGAATCACGAAATGTTTCAATTGCCACTATTGATGACTTATTTGAAACTCTTATAAAATTTAAGAATATATTTTAGATATGTCCATAAAAGAAATAAACATATTGTATGTGGTTATTTTACTACAACTTCAAATTAGACGAAATCCAAGACTCTTGAGATAATAGTGAATTCAACATAGAAAAAAGTGATTTTTCACTTGGACCTAATTGAATCTGAACAATCATAAAATGAATTAGCCAATGTTTCTTGAAGGATGAAAAATATAGTTGGTAAAAAATATTTTCAATATTGATATAATAAAAATCAGAATAAGTAAAATAAAGATTCAGTTATCAAATACTATGAATGATAGAAATGAAGACACATCAAACCTGATTGTCCATGGCTTAAAAGAAAAGGCATAAAATTCAAGAATTCTAAGAGGAATAAAAAATATTCTAAATGTCTAAAGTAAATAATGTTATAAAGGAAAATGACTCATGGAGTGCAAGTGGAGTTCATTCTTCATATTAATCCTTAGATATTAAAACTTTTTGAAATACGAATATTGGTCTTATTTATATAATACCCTTTGATAATCAATGTTTCCTAGAAATGTTAGACAATAACAGATCCTTTACCCATATGCCTTTAAATTATATTTATCTTGACGAGAACAGATATATTTATTAGGATGAATAATACACCTTAATAGAACATACTTCGCCTTATTTTTAAGAAGCCTCTATATTTTCTAATATTATTGAAAGTGAAATTAGTAAGAACTTGAAGAAACATGATATGGAAAATTATAGAATAAATATTATATCAAAAGAAGTATCATATATTTATAAAGATATGGATGATAAATATTTCAAAATTGATTAAATTCCAAATTACCTTGTGGAAGTAAATTCTAAAAGGATAAAATTTCTAAGGATCTTGAAAAAGTTATTTTTTGAGATAAATGATTTTGATACAAAATCTAATTCTAAAACTAATGTTGAAAAGGGTAAGAGTTTAGTCATTAGACTAAAAGATTAAATTTTTTCCCTTAAGAAAATTTTATCAAAATGTACTTATGGTATGGAATAATTTGATAAAATTTATAAAATAACTCTTCTACAAATGAATAGTTAGTGAATTGGTTACTCTAACACAAAACCAATTTTTAGTAATAACTAGTTCGTTCCCAAAAGTGCTCCATTTTTTACGAAGTGTCAAAGTCATGTACATTGTAAAAAAAATTGTTCATTAAATAAAATAAAATCATTAGTATTTCATAAATCTCATCTTTATAAATAGATATGTATTCTAAATTTTTTACATTTAAATATTTATGGAACATAGAATGTTTGGATTATAAAAACATAAATATATTATTTTCAGGAAAACAAATGAAGTACCAACACCAGCACATTGTACATTGAAAATGGTTTTTTCTAGTCATATGACTGGTAAAACCGACTTCGTTGAAAATATTATTGGAATTAATGGTCTAAGAGTAACCTTCAGAGAAAATTCTGTAGGAAAGATTATAGGTATAGGTAAAATTGTTATTATTGGAAAATACTTGATTTCAAATTTTTTATTTGTTATGGGTCTTAAGAATAACCTTATAACCATAATATAATTATGTAATGAATGATTCAATGTGAATTTTAGTAATGATAAATTTTATGTTCATAATTACAAGGATGAATTAATTCTTTATTCCCATCTACATGATAATGTTTACAAACATAAATTATAAGACCTTAGGATGAAATAAATTTCTTTAGTGCAATGGATAATCAATACTGGTTATGGAATAGATTTTTAAGACACCGTAAGCTAAGGAACTTATGAGATCTGACTAAAAAAGGACTTGTTAAGGATCTACTGGATCAAAGATTGGAATAACCCAAAGTTAGTGAACTTTGTCAATATGGAAAGAAACACAAGTCAAGATTTAAATCACTTAGTGAAGTCCCAAAAATTGATCCTTTATAATTAGTGAACATGGATCTTTTTAGTCATAAAAAAAACTGGACGTGTCGATGAAAAATACTTTTATTTGTTATAGTTTATGATTACACTAGATTTACATGGGTATAATTTCTCATAAAGAAATATAAAGACGTTTCATTATTTATAATTTTTATAAAAAATGTTACAAACGAGGAAAACCTTCAATTAATAACTATTCATTGTGATCATGGTGGAGAATTCAAATACTCATATTTTTAAACTTTTTGTAGTAAAAAGGGAATTACACATAACTTCTCAAAACCAAGACTGCCTCAGTAAAAGTGTGTTGTTGAAAGAGGATATCGAATTCTTCAAGATATAAAAAGTACAATGTTGAGTGAATACCCAATTGCTAAACATATTTGGTCTGAAGCTGTTAGTACTTCATATTATAATATAAATTATGTTTTAATAAGGCCATTTCATAATAGAACACCTTTTGAGATATGGACTATTCAAAAACCAAAAGTCTCATAATTTAGAGTATTTGGATGCAAAGTATTCATTTTGAACACAAAAGGTAACTTATATAAATTTTCACCCAAATATGATGAAGGTATATTTTTAGTCTAGTCCACTAACTATAAGTCTTATAGTGTTTTTAATAACAATTTGTGTACTATTGAGGAAAAAATACATATTAAAATCGATGAAACTGATCATTTTTTTAAAATAATCACAACCTACATCTTCTGATGTGTTATTCAAAATTGATTATCAAAATTTGATAGAAGAATATTCTAATAAAGAGAATACTCATGAAAATATTTTTGAATTATTAAATCCAAAAGATTGTCTACCCTAGGTTGATGAACATGAATTTCAAAAACCATGTAAGTTGTTTATTTGGAATCACCCCAGGGACAATATCATTGGTGATGTAAATCAACCCATAAGGTCTAGAAGTTCTTTAAAAAATGAAGTGAGGAATATAGATTTTCTTTCCCAATTCCAACCCAAAAGTCTTGATAAGGCTATAAGTGATGAATATTAGATTAATACTATAGAACATGAACTAAATGAATTAAAATGAAAAAAGGTCTGGACTGTGGTTAAAGGACCTAATGATTTCTCCATAATTGGATTAAAATATTTATATAAAAATGTGATGAAAATGGAATAATTGTTAGAAATAAAGGAAGATTAGTTTCTAAAGGATATAATCATTAAGATGGAATATAATATGAAGAAACCTATGATCTAATATCTAGACTCGAATCTATTTGTATTCTATTATAATTTTCAACATTTTTTTAATTTTAGACTTTTTTAAATGGATCGAAAGTGTGATTTACATAATGAATTTGTTCATGAGGAAGTTTTTATATAAAAAGACATGGTTTGGAAGACACAAGGAATCCTGAATATGTTTACAAACATACCAAAGAATTATATAGAATTAATCAATACCCTAAAGCCTGGTATGATAGACTTACAACATTTATGTTACAAAATAATTATGTTGAAAGAACTGATGATCTAACCCTTTTATAAATAAAAATAATGAAAATGTTTTTCTTTCCAAAATCTATATTGATGAAATTATATGTGGATAAAATAATCAATCCTTAACTAAGTCATTTGTAAATCTTATGAAATCTATGTTTCAAATGAGTATCATGGGTGAGTTGACATTGCTTATTGGTTTTCAAATAACTCAAAAACTAGAAGAAACCTATATATATTAACATAAGTATTTGAAATAAATTATTAATAAGTATGTATATGAAAATACTAAAAGAATTTGTACTCTAAATGGCACCTCAAGTACTCTTGAAATTATTGAAGCTCTACAATTGGTAAATAGAACTATTTTTTGAGGGATGATAGGATGTTTACTATACTTAACATCAAGTCACCTAAATATAAAGATTTTAGTATGATTATGTTCAAGTTATAAAGAAAATTCAAAGAAACCCCATTTAAAATTTGTGAAATGAGTTATTCATTATTTAAAGGGATATATGGATTTAGGAATATTTTACTCTTATAGATTTTTTTTAATTTTCATTTCCAGTTGATGATTTTGGATGCAGAAGAATGGATAAAAAATCACATCCAAAACTTTTATTTTATTATGTAATTAATTAGTTTTGTGGTACAATATGAAAGAACACTGAGAATAAATTTCTATTACTAAAGACAAATATGTTGTAGCTAAAAATTTTTGTGCTCAAGTGTTGTGGATACAACAGACACACTCTAATTATGAAATGAGTCTTAAAAAAACTCAAAGACATTCTGATAAAACTAGTACCATATATTTATATAAAAACCATAAAAATCAGTCACATACATAACACATAGTTATTAGGTGTTATTTTATTAAGGATCACACACTTAAAGAAGATTTCATTTTACAATTCATCGAAATGTAAGAACAACATGTTGATATTTTTACAAAACAACTACCTACTGATATATTTAAATACATTAAATATATTATATTAATGATCACTATAAAGTAAGAATTCATATAATTTTTTTTAATTAAACTCATTATATTAAGATACTTTATTTCATAGGGGGAGTACATATTTTTTCTTAAAAAAAATATTAAAAAAAAATTTGCCATATGAAATATGTTTAGCATAAATATTTTTATTGGAAAAATATTTATCAATACCAAAATTTTAATTTTCACTATTTTTTTATCGGCACCAGAAAATTTATTGACATCAATATTTTCTGTAATATTTTTTTAATAACTCGTTTCTAATTTAGTCTTCAAAATTTTCATTCAATCTGATAAACAATTTATTAAAACCAATACATATCTCTTGAGATTCAAAAAGTTATAAATACATTTATCATCTCATTTTTTTCAATAAAATTATATTTATTGTATTTTTTAGAAATATTTATTAGATTGGCTGTGAATACGGTAGTTTTTTTTAAAATAAAAACATCAAGAGATCGTATTTTTGCAAACTGTCAGATCTATTTGATCTAATATGGACTGTAGAATCCCAGTGATCACTTCTCATCACCATTAAAAATGTGAACACCCCCTCTTCCTCACACATCTATTATCCTACAATATACAAGGAACCCCCATTCCTCTTAAAATATACGAGTCTGATGTTTTCCCCACCTAGATTACATCAATGCTATCCATGAATCAATCATCAACAATATCTCTAAAAGAAATGCCTCCAAAATATTTATGAGAAAATTATTCCCTTATATATTTCTCAGACGATATTTATATGAAAAGTATGATTCATCTCTAAAGAGAATCATTAAATTACTTGTTTCAGAATCCCTTTTTGTGGAAACCATGATCTTTACAATCTGATCATTTTGGATGAAGTTATTTAGTTCTAAAAATCTGTTAAGGTTCATGAAGATAATTTGAAGGTATCCATTCAGGTATATGATAGTTAGATAAGTATATTAGCTAATCAAGCAACACATTTCACATATCTTCCATCGAAGGGAGGCGCTTTTTGTAGATCCCATTAATTTAAAAAAGAAAAAGGGATTATTTGTCATATAAAGGGACAATCAACATCTTTTTGAGATTCATGAATACAAAAGAAATAATACCCATTTTTAGTAGATAATAAGCTTATTGCACTCTGGATGAAAGGATTTTTAATTCCCAGAAGTTGTGATCAAGAAATATTAAATGTTTTAGATTTTTTTACTGTTGATTATATTTTTAACATGAGAAAGATTAACTTGATTGGTTATATTTTCACTATCATCAACAATCTCAATGATTTTTCTCTTATATCCCAACAGATTATGTTTCCATACATCCTCATTAAGTTTATCCATGAATTTTTAATGTTTTGAAAAAATCATCTGAAGACATTACCGGGAAATTTAAGAGTTATTTGGATCAATGTTGACATAGTTAGAAAAAAAATTATTTTTGCTTCAAAATAAATAAAATTCATTAAAAACCCTTGTACTGACATTACAAAATATGTATATGAAGGAATTCAGGGTATTTTAAAACAATCGGAGTTGATTGTTTTAGAAAAACAATAGAAAGTGAATCTAGTTTCTATTTTAAAATAAAAGAAGAAACAGAAATGTGTTTATCCTGAAATAATGGAAGCTATGTGGAGAAAATAAAATGATGAAAGGAAAGTTGGAGTTCCCCATATTGATCTCAACCCCATAGAATACTTCTCTAAAAATACACATGATGATAAAATTATTATAGAACAAGAAAAGGAAAAAATAGATGAAGAGAAATGAGATCATATTTAACATTGTTTTTTTAACAAATGTAGAGAAATCTAGTGATGAAATTAGTAAAATATAATATATTGTAAAAGAAATATAAATTCTTTATACTCAAGAAATTGGAAAAAGAAAACACATAGTTAGTAAATTTGCACCACCGAAACACTCTCAAGATAATGTTTTAAAAGAACAAGAGGATTATAAAATGTGTAAAATATATTAATTCCTCAAATAATGTGATAATAGAGAACAAGATGAAAAATATCAATCTAATATATTAACATTATTATATTAAAAATAAACCTCACAGAAATTACCTTTACTTAGAGCTCATCTTTCAATTGAAGTCCCTAAAGTGAATATAATTTATATTTTAGATACGGTAAGAGATACAAGATCCATTAAGAATCATATTTTGAAATAAAATGATGAATTTAGTGAAAGTTATTATGCTAAACTTCCCAAAAATGAGACGGATACCGATTCTGATCAGATTATTTCTTAGAAAACAGATGATTATGTTGGTAAAGAAATAAGAATATTTAAAAAACTTCTTCCACACCAACCAATAATTGAAGGAAGAGTTGAATCTATTCTGTAAAATAAATATAAAAGGTCAGAGTAAATCAAACTAATGAGGAAAAAGATAATCAAACTCATGGATGACTTCAAAATACTAGATGAAAGCACAAAGAAGCACTGAAAGGCTTGCAATAAAGTTAGTAAGTGGTCACATAAGTCAGATATTAGTGTGAATATTTATAAAGACGAGATTTAGGATATCTGAAACCATGTGAATAATCATTTATATTATTTTAACAAGTAAAAAAGTGATACAAATCAAATATTGAAATTAATTATATGTCCAAAAAGAAGTTAGTTTTGTGCTTTCAATGAAATTTAAAGGAGGGTGGATGTCGTTCAATAAAATATTTTCCTTTATAAAGATGAAATCATTAACCTAATGAATCAAAATGGTTTTCTATGAAATAAATTTGAAATCCTAGAAAATGCAACTAGAGATCAGGTAGAAAAGTATTAGTATCACGAATAAATGTTTAAGGATCTTGAAGAAAGAATTTTATCTCCTGAAGAGATGCTAAAATCTCAGGAAGAATCCATTCATAAATAGGAAAATTTATTTGAAGATTAGGAAAAATAAATAAAGTGTCTGAAAGAATCTATTGATAAACTATTGGAGGACCAAAAGGATTTCAGGAAGATGAATATAGTTGTTTTGTATCTTATGAAGAAGGAGAATGAAAAATAAATGAAAATAATAGTTTGAACTCATATTGTAGTATTTATGAAAATTAAATGAAATTGCTTGAAATATATATTTCTTTTGATTGAATGTTTTAAATTCATTGGATAACTATCATTTCACTCATTTTATATGATCAAATACTTTTTCATTTCAATTTTTTTTTTTCTAACCCATTTACAGGTTCTAAAATGTCTTTCTTATTTATTTTTTTAAATCACAATGGGGGATAGTTTCTTAAATTTTTGGATAGTGTTTTATTAATGGGAGAATAAGGGGTGAATAATTATTAAAGTATAAAATTTATTCAATAGGGGGAGAAATATATAATAGGTTTTTTTGAAGACGATCCTTAGGGATTCTATTATCCGGAGGGGGAGCTTAGTCATATTCAAGATCTATTTATAAGAGTTTTAAAACCCAAAGGGAGATAAATGTAAGTGTTCACTTATGAATACCAAAATCTAATTAGTTTTTAATCTTTTATTTATTTAGCATGTTGTTTTCACATTCCAAAAAGGGGGAGATAATTAAGTAAAAAGCCATCTTTTGAATTTTCTATTCCTTTTTTTGGAAATAAAAAGATTTAATTTTAAATGAATTCATATATTTTTTTATTGTATTTACTTTTAGAAATTTTTATACATGTTTTTCATTATGTTTCTTTCTAAATATGATAAATACCATTCACTCCTAGAAATATAGTCTAAATGTTTCTATGTTATTCATAACAAGACAGAATACGTTTTACATCATACTAACTGGATAAAAATTTCATCAATCACTCCAATTATTATTTTCATCATACACACAGTTCAGTATCATACAGAAAATATAAATCATATTCACTATTTTATTATTAATCAACATACACATTAAATGTTCAAATTTATATTTTATCAAGAGATATATATTCTTTTCGTACCAAATTTATCATAACTATAAAACATGGTTATATCGCAAATAAAATCATTTTAATCAAAATTATGTCATGTTTTATATTTTAATATAAATGATTAAATATTATCATTGTTTCAGTTTCAAGAGGACCGTTGGAGTGCCAAGTGTCTATGTCCCTATGATATTTAAGGTAGAAATACGAAAGTTAGAATAAAATTTTACCATTAGGACTTTGGCCTATAAGCATAAGGTCATTAGAAAGATCTCGAGATAGATGAATTTTTTATATGCTATTCAGGAGCTCTTTTAAAAATTGTATTGTGAAAAATCCTTGAAGTATCCATGTTTTGAACAGCTTGTTTGACACACTTGTAATCATTAAAAGCATTGTTTTTTTTAGTAATGATGAGTGTGGATGATTACGATTGAGGGATTTAATGAATAAGAAGGAATATTTGGAGATATTATATAGATTGTGGACTTCCAGTGATAGGAAGATAGAAGATCCATTTACCAATTTAATTGAGGGCTTACCGGGGATAAACAGATAGACTATAACTAATACTCTTATCAAGGGCTAAACCTAGTTTGGGTAAGACTAACTTACTTGAAATTATATATCAAGGGACCTCTATTATAGGTTAAGTGATACCAGTCACATTGGGTTAATAGAATTTCATTTTTTATATTTTCTAATGCATTGTAATAGAAAGATAATTGAAATAGTTTTTCATCTTTATATTCTATACTTTGTTTATTATAACCAATTTGATTACGATAATTTAGTAATACTAAAATTACTACCTTTATTAATTATGATTATTTCAAATACTCTTTAAAATTTTAAACTTTTTATAGTAGAATCACTGTCTTGTTTTACACTACCTTTCATAATTTTTTTTATTAAAATCTTTTACCCATTTTATTAGCTTTTAATAATCTATGGTATACATCATCAGAATAAACCTCATTATGATTCTTGTACTAATAGACATAGGTTTAGTCTGATGAATTGTTTTAAAACATAAGATCTATAGTGAATTGAATTAGTTTAAATCCTTTTATACTAATATCATTCTACAGGATAAAAAGAAATGTTTTTATACTAATAATTTACTCCCTCTTATATTGTGTCATCTATATACATATTTTTATCCAATATAATATAGGAATGTTTATGGGTATAGGGTATTATTGTGATGTATTTTATCAGTTATCTATTAAAAATATTATTTAATCTTATACATATTTGATTAAATCATTTAATTTATGTAGTGATCACATTAATAAATGATGGGCTTAAAAATATGTTTTTTTCTACTAGTGGATGTTTAAATTGTAGTTACATGGTTTAGTGGTGGTTATGGAAATTGGTCCATATTTCCCAGTTATAAATCATTTATTGTTGTTTTTTCTTTTTTATAAATTAGTTTTATTTGTATCATTTTTGAAGAACATAGAGGTGGGTTTTAATTAATTTCAAAATGGGTTTAAAGAAAATTCATCCAAAAAATAAAATAGGGGAAATGAACTCGACCACTACTATATATATTTGTGGAATTTATATGTAGTATGGGTTATAATTAACCACCACGAAATTGATTTTAATAATCTAATTTAGTAATGAAAATTGTAAATTTGTGGTAAATATATCACAAACAGTTATTATTATTTTTTCTGAATCTTCATAAAAATTCATATAAAAAAATCAAGCACAAAAAAACCTAAACAATAAATTCACAACAAAATCACTATACATACTCCATCACATATCCATAATAACACATATAAAACAACATTCAATCCATAAACTCATTCAACCCATAATTCTATTCATCAATATATACATATAAAATATGTTCAACAATAGAAACCCATGTCCCATATATATCCATCCCATAAACTCAACGATATCCATCTACATCCACATCATGTCATCAACTGGAACTGACCACATCATGTCATCAACTGGAACAAAAACGTATATATAAATTATAACTTAACATAATAAATAATAACAATAGTAGAATCATTGATTATATTTATACATTCCACATAAACTAAGATCCATAACATCTTACTTCTATATAATGGCATGAATCAGAACAACCAACCTCCAAACTACTATAAAAATATGTCTCCAATAATAAAAACTATAACATTAATAAAAAATAGGAGAAAGTGAATAGAAATAGATAACATTAAGAACATTGAATAGAAATTTTTTTATTTTGTTAATAAAATAGAATATATTTTAATATAAAATAATTAATATATCATGAATAAAACTTTGAAAACATAAACATACTTTTTTAGAATGTAATTCAACACTTGTAACTAGAAATTGATAAGTATTTAACAATATATTCAATTTTTAAATCAACATGCTATGTTCTTTAAAAATAATTCATAATTTATTTTAAATACATTGATATGTAATCATGTCTTATAGTTGAAAAACAATTCAACGATGGGTGTATCAATTTTTCACATCAATATGAGGTCGTCTTATATGGTTTTGAGCATCACACACATGTTTTATTTCTTTAAAACACTAAAAACATGTTTTTGTGCATCATGGGTAAACCCTAACTCATGGTCTCCCTAGACCTTCATTATTTTACCCCATATATTCCTATTTTTTTTGTTGTTCCCAGACCAAAATTTATTTATAATAAACAATGATGATGATAATGAGGGCCATCTGACATCAATTTCCTAATTTTGACACTTTAACAAACATTTTTAAAGACATTGGAATCTTCAAAAACTGTTTATTGAGTCATTATGATTACACCACATGTCAGATGCAAATAATTTCTATGTGTACACATGTAAAATAATTAAATAGCGGGTTTCCCATTATTTCACATTAATATGAGTTACCATAGTGTTTTAAAACACTAAAAAAGAATTTATGGGAATCTAAAGAAAACCCTTACTCATAATGACATGAAATCATTTAATATATTTCAGAAATAGATCAATTGTTGTAGTCCTATGATTTTATAGTCATCTGACATTGTGTTCCTTGTTTTGACTGCTTGAAACATGTTTTGAAAGACTGATATTTTTTTAATATATTTATTTAGTCATTCTGAGCACAAAACATGTCAGTTGGATGTTTTTTCTATGAATATGCAATAAAAATGAATCAATGGTGGTTTTAACATGATTTCACATCAATATAATTTTAATTTTTATGGGTTTGAATATTTCATGCATGTTATATAGTTTTAAAACATGAAGAATGAGTTTACAGGAACATTTCGAAACCCATGACATGGAATGATGTTCTATAAGTTCTTATATATAAAAAACAATCTATTGTCATTATCTAATGAATTAAAAACCATTTTCCATTATTTTCATGGTCTTGATCCCCTCAAACACAATTTTAAAGATATTAGTTGTTTTAAAAATTTTTTATGGATTAATTCCTAGCACACTACATGTCGTATGGATGTGTTTTATATGAATACACATAAACAATAATTAAATGGAGGTTTTACCATGACTTCACATCAATATGAAGTCACTGTCTATGGTTATGACCATTACAGGCTTGTTTTAGATTTTCAAAACTCTAATAACATGTTTAAATGAATCCTAGGGAAACAGTAACTCAAATTGATGTGATATCAGTTCATACATTTAAAAAAAATCTACAGACATTGTCATAGGATTTTATGGAAATATGACATAGTTTTCCATGTTTTTGACCCCTAACACAAGTTTTTAAAGAGTTTTATATCTTTAATAACTATTTATTAATTCATTTTGAGCATACGACACATCATATGGAGGCATTTTATTCGTGTACCCATCATAAATAATTCAAAAGTGCGTTTTCCATGATTTCACATCAATATAAGGAAAGTTTCTATGGGTATGATCATTTCACACATGTTTTAGTGTTTTAAAACACAAAAAATAAATTTATGATATTTTTTAGAAATCCTAGATTTAGATTAACGTGTTGTGAGTTTTTATATTTTAGAAATCAATATATTTTCATTTCACATATATTTTCTAGTTATCCAACATTTTTTTCTAGGTTTTAACACTTTGGTAGACAATTGTAAAGACATTGGTATATATTAAAACAATTTATTGTGATATTTGAATTAGACCCCAAGTTGGATGGGTGTTTTTTCTATGAGTAGGCATAAAAAATAAGTAAAATGTGGCTCTCCCATGATTTCATGTCAATAGGAGGTTGTTTTTAATTTTTTTGACCATTATATGCATGTTTTCTTTTTGAAACACTACAAACTTATTTAAGGGCACCCCAAGAAAATCAGAAATCATAATGAAATTTCTTTAGTTTCATACATTTCAAAAATCAATATACATTTATTATACTATGATTTCATAACCATCCGATATCATTTTCGGACTTTTGACCCCCTAAAAACGTTTTTAATGACATTAGTATCTTTAAAAATTGTTTATTGTGTCCCTCAGATCACAATACACATTGGATATGAATGGATTCTATGTGTATATAACAGAATTAAATCAAATGTGGGTTTTTTCATGATTTATTTTCAATAGGAGGGAACTTTCTAGGTTCTCAACCATTAGAGAGACGTTTTAGTTCATTAATATATTAAAAATACATTTATGAGATTCCCAAGAAAACTGTATCTCAGAATGATGCATTGTTAACACTTATATAATTTTAGAAAATATGGCCATTTTACTCTGATTTAACAGCCATCCAACATCAATTTCATTGTTTTAAATTTCTTACCCGTGTTTTTAAATACAATGGTATTTTTTAAAACTTTTTATAGATTTATTCCGATCACACCGCACATTTTTTGGACAATTTTTCTATTCATACAAGCCATTAATAATTCCAAAGTGGGGTTTCTTGGATTTGTTTTTGTCAATATGCGTTTTTTATGTGGTTTTAACCATTACAAATATATTTTTGAGATTTAAAATACTAAAAATGTGTTTAATGGGAATCTTGAGAAGACTATATCTCATAACAACATGTCATTAGTTCCTACATTTAAAAAATCAATCTCTAGTATATTTCATATGATTTCATAGCCATATGACATCATTTTCCAAGTTTTTACCCCAGACATATGTTTCTAAAGACTTTAGTATCATTGAAATCTGATTATTAATTCAATTAGAGCACGCTACATGTCGAATGGATGTTTTGTCAATGCATAAAAATTTTAAATAATTAAAAATTTGTTCTCCTATGATTTCATATGAATATGAGGTATTTTTATATTGGTTTTACCATTACAAATTTTTTTTAGTGTTTTAAAACATGAAAAACTTGTCTATTGGAATTCAAGAAAATTCATACCAAGAATGGAAGTATAGTTAGTTATTACATTTCAAAAAAAAATATTGTAATTTTCCAATTATTTCATAATCATTGAACCCAAAAATTGCATGGTATGAATTGAAGTGAATTTATTTCAATATAACTGTGTCATTTTTAATTGAAAATTGAAGATTTATATCCAAAACCAATAAAACAAGGTTATATTGTTTTCAAAATTTTGTTTAATGATCCTTAATATTTCTAAATGTAGTAATAAACCACACAAAAATCTAAAACATGTTGTGGTTGTCATTAATCAAAGTGGTAGTTTTAAATATAAAAGTGTCATTTTAGTTTTAAACAACATTCACATTTTCAAAGTAAAAAAAGAGTTTAGATTGTTTTAAAATAGGTGTTAAATGATCCATAATAAATCTTTTATAGGTAGGTGTTGACCGAACCCCAATCAGATACATGAAGTGAGGGTGATGACTGAAAGTACATTTTTTCAATAAAAGTTTCTTTTTATATCAAAATGTCCATCCCACGGTAAGGATTGAGATAACGAGCTCATATTGTTTTCAAAATTTGTGATAATGATCCATAATTCATTTTTGATGTGCAGGAATCTACAACATATCACTATGGTACATGAAGTGGTATGTATGACTAGATGTGTGCGTTTTCAATATAAAAGTTCCATTTTATTTTTAGTTATAGTAGTTTTATGTGTTGTTTACACAATTAAATAGTATTGTATTATAAAACCATGCCCTATAAATAAATGGTAATGTCTGTTGTGTAAGATTAATCAATAATAAAGAATCATTTCACAAAATATAATTCTATATTGAATTATTTCTCTCATATTCTTTAGAAGGAGAATAACTACTTAATGACCGAATGATCGTAATCAATAAAGATGAAAAATTTAAGATGATTGAATCACTATGATAGAACATAAAAATTAACCACCATCAATAAAAGATCAAAGGAGCACATTTCAATCACTCTTATAGGGATTCAACCCTTGGATCATTACTGTATAATGAATATAATATGGAAAAGGATTTTCACCAGATCAACATCTACATCGAAGATGTTCTTAAGACAAGGAAAACTTTTCCTCTATTATTAAATAAATTAATTATAAATTTAAAGTTAAAATATCATATCTGGATTTCTGGTTTCTCTGATGCCAATATTCTATGATTTGTTTATGTTATGGCGGTCACGTTAAATATGTTTCATACTAGTGTCAACAACCTATTTGATCGAAGAATTTTTCTTTTAATTTTAATAAATCAACTTTTTGATAGAATTCCATGTCCATGAAATTATTTATGAAATTATATTTACATAAATGGTCTTGAGATATCATCTTTAATTAAATAAAAAATGTGAAAATTATATACTGCATTATTTATTAAATAAATCAATATTGATGATGCCAACATCCTCAACATTTTGATGAACATATATTTCCAAAGATTATGAAAATAAATAAAAGTGTACGCCTCATGATATGAGTTAATAATTATCATAATGTGTAAGAATCAATACAAAATTCAACAGATCGGAATATCTAATGACACATATGAATTTTGATTTCCTACTAGCGTGTCCAGATCTCGTAATCACATTTGCTGAGATTACTATAGAAGAACATCACGAGAAGAAGTTTTAATGACCGATGATCCCCCTTACCTTAATAGTATGTATCATTTTTGTCCCTTTAAATTATATTAAATTTCCATAGATTGTATCATTAAGAATATTGTCATCAAACTTATAGTTTCTCATCATATCATTGAACTTTTATTACCTTTTAGTCTGACATGTCTACATAAGACATTATCACATACTATGTCACACTGAATAATATTCAGGATGAGATAAAAAAATTATCCATATTAAAAATCCATGAATAGTGGTAATCAAAAATTGTGTAGAGGTTGGTTATATAGAAACAACTCCCATAGACTCCCACTTTAACAAGATCCAACTGATATCAACATTCTGTCTATTATCTATCATAGGATACTAATGCTTCTAATGAGACAAGGATTTAGTAAATGGGACTGTTATATTTTATTCCATTGAAACTATGCTCCCCAAGACCTCACTCCTATGATAAAAACCCCTAAAGATATTATATTTTTGGAGTATGTGATTCGTCTTTTGATGTAGCATTGCCTTCTTTAAGAGATACACCTATGCAATATTATCACAATACAATGTGATATTATCTTTAATACTAAGGAACACATCAATATCTAGCATAAAATTTGGATTCTAAACCACTTATTTGGATACATAATAAAGAGAAATATACTTTTACTATGTTATATAATCAGTTAAAAATAGATTCTTTAAAATCATATAGCTCATAAATCCTTTATTAAGAATAAATATATATCCCCACTGTGACTGTAATTCATAATGATCTATTTGGAAACAAGAATGTGTACATCCCAAGATAACTTTCTCTTAATTTCTTCCATATACTTGGTACATTATTTTAGTACACCTTGAATACATAAAAATACCTTAATTGTAATCCAATGTTACTCTACTATAGAATCTTGATAATTATCAACAATGATTAATGTGTAGGTGACATGAATGCATGTACACAACATGTCATAAATGATATATCCTATCATAAAAGTTTATGGGATCCTAAAAATTCTTTCTCTTTTCCTATTTTTGTGTTTGATGACACATTTTCATAGAGATATGTATAGTTCCTGACACTAGAACAAATCCCATCATGGATTTTTCCATACTAAATTTCTTAAATATATAGTCAATATATATACCTTGACATCGTCGAAACAATATTTTGGTTCCACTATAATTGAAATTTATTACAAGGATACATATTACATCACTTAATTCCTTCATAGAGAAACATTATTTTACTCATCCTTAGAAACATAGAATATAGGTTAGTTATTTTCAATAAGTAATATATCATTAATTTACACTACTAGAAATTTTACGACACTCCCAATCATCTTCTTGTAATACCATGACCTACATTTGTTATTTATGAAACCAAAATATTATATGGCTTCATCACACTGAATATCCCATAACCTAGAATCTTTCATTAATCCACAAATTAATTTCTATAATATTTATATATTAATAGATATACCTAGGGTCGTAAAACCTTCAGGTTATGTCTTATATACATCATCCTAACAATTATGGTTATGGAAAATTGTTTTGAAATTCATCTTCCAAATCTCATAGTCAAAGAAAGATGTTATGGCATGTAGAATTATTTTGTATTTAATCATAGAATCTAGTGAAATGTTTTCATTGAATCTAATTACTTGGAATTATTTAAACCCTTTATCCAATAGATTTTCTTTATATGTACTCAATTTTCCATTCAGATATATTTACCTATTGAATACCCATTTTCATCCAACATTCTTTACATCAACTATCCGATCCACTGGAACCCATAATTGGTTCTGATATATGGTATATATTTTATAATTCTTGTATTTTTCCATATTGAACCTTATTAACTATATACTACCACTATTCAAGAAATAACCAAATTATTTCCAACTAATAACAATTCACCATACTTAAGGACTAGAAAATAATTTTTTTTGTTCTCTAACCTATTTGGTGATCATACATAGTTCATTTATTTCAAGAATTACCTCGTCCACATGATGATATGGGATCTTTTCCTACAACAACTCTTATGTATATTGAGCATTGACTTTATCAAAGTCAAAATTTATCCCACTATTCATTTTTAGGATTTGGTCTTTCTATATAAAGGTGTGATGTTGGTAAACACTAATTATTTTTTCTAAATGGGTATAGTGAAAATATTTTTTAGTTTCATTAGGATATCAAAAAAAGACATTTCATACCTCAAGGATCTAGTTTTGTTCATGTTAAGACCATAAAAACTGCTTCACAACCCCATACATGCATGTTTGAAAAAATAGGTTCCTTCACAATCCACAACTGTTACCGAATATTTTTTATCAATTTGGTTGGTATAATTTTTAGTTTTTATGTAATAGTTTATAAATCATATCCCCAAAAGGATAATGGATGAACTGCATGATCAATCATTGAACTAACCATTCTATGAAAGGTACAATTTTATAAGGAGGTCTGGGTTGGGATAGGATACCACAATCCCATAAAAAGGTTATAAACTGTTGGATAAGACACTCAAAACCATTATCAAATAAAATCTTATCTATTTGGTTCCATGTAGATTCTCTACTTAATTCATGACCTCTTTAAATTTAATTAAGGTCTCAAACTTATACCTCATCGAGTAGACATATGCATATCTACATAAGTCATCAGTAACATATATGATGTCAGAATACCGACCTATAAATTCTATGGGAAATCGACTGCACACATCTATTTATAAAAATTCTAAAAACTCTTTAAACCATAAACATTTTCCACCAAATAGTTTCTAGATCATTTTTTGTAAAAAATAAGAAAACTTTTCAAGTGGTTTTTGATAAAATATTACATGTAACCATCTTGTTATATAATTTTAAAATTCTTCTTTTTTATGTGATCATGATGGTGATTCCAAAACTGGGCGTAAAATTATTCATACAATCTTAATTAGATATCAATTTCCAATTCTTGGTTTTTTTAATATAAAAATAAACCATTATTGATATTATCTTTACTATTAAAAGAATATTTTTTTTATTAAAGTCACATTATTTATTTTCAAACATGAAAATAACTACATCCATTACATGTAATGAAAATATGATATATTTTTTGGAAACACTATGAACATAATTATAGTTTTAAATCCCTGATATGTAATGCTGGAAATGTTAGTTAGTAGACTCCAATGGTTAGAGAAGCCATCATTTATCCACTAGAAGAACATATATCTACATATCCTAATGTAATCATTAAAAACATACTTAGTTCCCGTTTTGTGAAAATAGATTTTGGAAACAAAATATATATCTTATATCTAATGTATACACATTGAAATATTTAAAATGAAAATGAATGCACCTAAATAATCCCCTTGTTTCTTTAATGGGGTATAGTTCTTCTGGTAGCCCATTATATTGCCAGAAAAACATACTGTTTCTTTTTCATTTTTATGAATTTGGATCATCCTTTTAATGTAATGTTAATTATATTGAGCCTTACATTTTGAAGGATTATTGGAGACCTTTTCCATATTATTCAATTTATTGGCTATAAGGACTGTATGTTTTTCATGCCACATGCCCTTGAAAACATTAAAATTAAATTATCCTCAAAAGATTCTTCTCACTAATTCTCTTAAAAAAAATGATTATAAAACTAGATAATAACTTATGTAATGATAAGGATAAAATGAGAAAATTGAAAATATCACAAAGGGTCTTTAATCACAAGATGTCGATGTTCTCAATGTAGCCAATTTTCTTTACTACATTATGCACAACTGGAATTGATAGTCTAATCTCACTCATGAATAATGCACTACATATCTCAAATATCACATATATTGTCTTCTCAGAAAGAAGATCACAAGGTTGAGACATTATTTTATTTGCATCCATATACTCGTATTGCATTAAAAGATCAATAGACATTGATAATAAATGAGACATTAGACATATGTGGAATCGACAACATGTTTCATGTAGAGAGACAATTCTTCCTAACTAGACTCTTTTCCATGAACTTTTGGTATATGGAATTCAAGAATATATAATTTCTATTTATGGAACAGTATAACATGCATGCTTATATTCCATTCCATGAAATTGGGGTTTGTGAGAAGGTTATAAACATCAAATATGGATCACAATGACTTAATCGAAGTTGTATAAGTTTTTATTTATATAATAAATTAGTGTGGGTTTATAATAACATATCATAACTATAAAATAGATAAATAATTTAATTTAATTTACCAATCACTCACGATTTAATTAAAAACCAATATCCCTCGCCATTAGTTTTAGAATATCATTATGTATGGATACTCTAGTTGAAATGATCTATTCAATAATTTTGATAACCCAAAATGATTCCATGAAAATTACATTAAGAAATATAGGTAGGTATAAATTTCAAACTCTATTAACTCATAGATCCTTTACCTATTGAGTGGAATCTCAAATACTGAAATCATGGACATGGATTTCCTAAACAATTACCTCAAAAAATGGTATTGAAAATAAATTATCCATTACACCTAATAAAAATTTGTTTATATTTAACAAAAACCCTTATAATAATTTCTTGATAAAAATATATTTCCACACTTCGGACATGAAAACAGTTAGTTCTATGGGTTTTTTCTTATTTAAGTAACGGAAGGCTCCTCTAAGATAATATTGGACTTAAGGAATTTATATATATATATGTGTGAACTAACCATTTTATTTTATTATGTTATTGTAAATATGAAGGGTATTTTATTTATGTTATTAACATTGTGTATTTAATTTTTACACATATTTTTTAAAAATTTATTTCAATTCCTTCTTTCATGCTACCTAATTAATTTATTTAATTATTATGAATACATAAATAATTACACATGAAATTTGTTGGAATAAAAATAAACATAGGTATAAAAATTAATTTTCCAATGGTTTCTTTATCTAGCTGATGATAAACTAAAACTTGTCCCAAGAGAACAAACTCTTAGAACCATGCCTGATAGGAGTAGCAACATTTAACCTATAGTCTGATGTACATCTTAGATTTCTTTCACCTTATCTTTAAACACAAATTCACTTCAATTGTCTGGGAGATCCATCCATTTCATATGATTTTACTCACATACATGTGGGGGTTATTGTTTAAATGGGTTTAAATTAATGAAAATATAGGTACACATGACCATATATAAATAACGGATGGAAATGACACATATGACTTTATTTAATTTAATAAATCATTATAAAAGACATCCAATAATAATAATTTCAATTGACCAAAAATATAAACATGCTGATCTAAGAATATGGTCACCAAAACTAAAGCAATAAATATTCAAAATTACACGAGCTATCAATCAATTCAATTCATTTTTTATTATTAAGATAAGAATGATTATATTAATTCAATTAATTCAATAAATTTTTCTGAATGTTTATCCCAATAGTCTTGGTGATACCACTCATTTATTGATATTTTTCCATATGAACATATTTACCAATTCTTAAAGAAAATTATATGGAATTAATAAAACATTTATTAATTCACTAAAACATTATCCCATAGTCAACAAACTAGTTTTTAACCAGATAATTTCTTTTTAGTGTTGAAATTATTTAATCCCCATGAAATTTAAATTTTTTCATTATTGGAAGAATACAAGATATGTTCTAACAAGCTACAAATTGTGTTTGTCTCTTACCATATTAATGAGATTAATTCTTAGAGACTCGGTGTATATCTCAGTTGGTATGCACAACGTGTACTGAAGAGATGTGCATCATTTGTTCCTCTTTCCATGTACTTGTGAAACCCTGCTACCAACTAAATGTATTTTAAAGATGCATGGATTAATGATTCACATAATGTAAAAACTAACTTCACATTTTTTATCGCATAAATTTTAAATCCTTCCAAACCCATGTTTTGTTTGAGTTATGCATATTTAACAACACAATTTCAATGGATTTCACTATGAAACTACACATACTACATGACATGTATACCATATATATGTCGTGTAATCTGAAAAACTGTACATAAGATAGTTTGGTCAATATGGGGATGCTTAATAAATTTAATGAAAAGCCATGTTTCATTAATATCTCAACATGTCATTTATCACAAAATGCATATAAGTGTGATGAAACTCAGTACAAGACTTGTACATAAAATCACATGCTTTTTATCTATGTCTACTAGTCAGAACCCTTAGAACTTATCAATTACATCTACAATCATTCTTCATATGTTCTTAATTTATTTATAACCCTTTAAAACTTGAATAGAGCATATTAATATATAGAGAACATGTCAATCAACCCCTAGATTAAAGAATGAATAAAATAAATGAACTGAACAACAATTCTGTATAATTTATCAATGAATAATAAATAAATATAAATTATTATATATCTTCTCTGATACCACATTATTTTTTAGGACGTAGGGAAAGAGCCTATTGAGTAGTTTCTAACTCAGATATTTGTTAATAATCCACATTAATTCAGAGATATACTTGATGAATAAGGTTGTGATCAACAAAACTAAATTGAAGACTAATGGAAAGAAAGGATGGTACCTAGATGAGTGGATATTTTCACATATAATTTATAATTAATTAATTTAAACAATGAAATATCATGTGTTGAATTTATTTCTTAATTTTCAATGACCTGGTCAAGTACCATTGTCAAAACATTGTTGCGTAAGAGGAATCATAGGTATATTCCCACCAATGATGATTCACTTGTGTTTTGAAAACCTCCATTCATCATTGCAAAATGATATGAGTGCAGACATAGATGGTTATAATGCTTGTAGTGACCACTGTTGATTGAAAAAAAGTCCCACATGGTGAGAAGAAATCATTCTAGTGGTGGAGAAAACTTTATTAGAATTATAAACAGAGTTTTATAGTAAGATCACTCTAATAATTGAGTAAAACCTCTATATAACACTCTGTTTTCTCAATGATAAGAAATTGGCTAGGGTTTTAGAAAATTTCCTTACAAGGTTTAAATTTTTCTATGGCTAAAAAATAATAATTATCCCAAGGGACCATAATATTTTCTTAATCTCCAGCATCCCTCATGTGTCATTAATAATAAATTTATTTTCATTTACTTGAGAAGATATAATATCAGAGATAAAATAAATATTTTTTCATTGAATAAATAATTTCATATATTTTTTATAATATTTAATAAAAAATTTCATAATGGATTATTAAACTCAGTTTGTTAGTACCTCATATTTATCAGGTCTTGAATAATAATTATTTATTTAATTAAATAAATATCGCTATATTATTCAATAATAAATAAATAAATTATATATCCACTAAATTAGAGAGAACATAATAATTAAATATTTATATAACTAAATTTTATGGTTACCTTGGGAATAATCCTGAATTAATTAATATTATATATAAAAATAATAAAATAAATAATTACCAAATATATAAATATTTACTAAATATTTAACTCAAATATATTATTTTGAATAACTAGTAGATGAATTATTTCGAGCAAAACATCAAAAATAAATATTAATCCACATAAGAAAATAATATTTGTTCAACATGTTAAATTTTTATAGAAATAATTTAGGTTCTGAATAAACATAGTGTTTAACCCTCTAGTCCCATTCCTCAGTGGAAATAAGCTACACTACCTAATCTTAATGTTTATAATCTAAAAACACATCAAGGATCCTATAGAAAAACAAGTTGAGGTCATTATTACATACAACCTCATATAAAGAAACACCAGGTAATATAGTCTATTTTATCATGATATCTGAAATCAAGCTTGTTTCATGTTCATTTTATCAACATATGTATTCAATTTTTTAAACTTCCTAGAAATAAACTGTCCAACATAATTCCATGACCATATACTTAATAATGCAGTTTTATTCTCATTAAAGGACTTGATATATCAACATTCATAAAATAATGAATGTGGAAAAAATTTCTCACATTTTTCAATAATACAATATCAACTGTGATGAACCACACATACCTATCTTTGGAATGAAAATATATCATCATAGTTTAAAACAATATATCATGGTATGTGACCCATGCTACACATTATTAATTACTCACATTTATATATTGGAAAATATAATGAAACTTGTCATTGTGGATTTAATATTTGTGGGTCAAGTTCTCATAACCACCTTTCTTGAGATTATTAGGGATTCACTTCAATGACCTATAAGTCCTCTATCCCAGAAAACTAGTATCATTTTTGCCCTGTCAAATGATATATTCCAGCTATAGAACATATCGTTAAAAATAATTTAATGGGACTTCATGATTATTATCATATCGACAAATTATTTTGTCATTTTTGTGTGACATGTGGTGTTAGGATATCATCACATATTATATCATGAATAAAAAAAGATTTTGATAATGATTTATTAATATTCAAAATCATGAATACCGATTGATTGTTTGAATTATATTTTACATCTTCAGAATCACACTACCATGTATTTGATCAAGGTATGCGCTAAATTTTATCAGCACAAAGTACAAAGCACTGATAAAAGCCTCACCTTTATTAGCACTAGCTAAAAGCACTAATAAAGGTCATGTTTATCAGTGTTATTTTTAGCGCTAAATTATGATTTTAAGAAAAAATATGATTAATATAAATAAAATTGTTATATTTATATTTAATTATAATGTTTATTTATATACATTAATTAAAAAATTCATGTTTATAAATAATATTAATATGATATGTTATGATAAATATTTTTTAATAATTCATATATATATATATATAAAGAGTTTATATGTTTATAAATAAATTGATAGGTATTCAAATAATTAAAAATCATAATTTATTTTAATGATAAATATATTTATTATATTTATAATTATTTTTTTACAATTATATTTAAATTCTTTTTAAATACATTAATTTAAAAGTAAAATTTTAAATATGTAAATGTACATTTAAATAAATATATATCTCTAATGTATTTGGTATATATATATCATGAGATAATGATGATATTCATGGACATGATTGTCGTTACATATGTTTATATATTTATGCAAGAGTATAATTGATGCTATATGATCATATAGATTATAAGTGGACATGATTATGAGATATGTTAAAAAATGACATGATTATGAATATTTTGATGATGCACATGCAAATGTCATGTATTCATCATTATAAATGTTCATTTATAAATTGAAACCCATATGATTCATTCTTTCTATAACCATGAACTTATTAGGTTCTCATAAATACTTATAAAATTACAATAAATATATTTAAATAATAAATGTATTTATTATATTTATAATTTTAAAATTTTAATTATATATAATTTTTTTAAATATATTTATCTATAATTATTATTAAATTTGAATATATATATATATATATATTTAAATAATTATAAAAGTACCATAAATAAATTTATTATAATTTTATAATTGTCTATAAATTTATATACTAATATATATATATATATATATTTATAATTATATAAAAATATGAATAAAAATATTTAATTATAAATATATATATTTAAATAAAAAATTATAATAAATATATTTATAGTTTCTATAATATTATAAATACATATAAATATATAAATATATATATATATATATACAAAAATTTATAAGTACATAAAAATATTTTTAATTGTAATTATAAATAATATATATATATATGTAAATAATGATAAAATTATAATAAATATATTTAGTATATATATGTATAAAATTATAGGTATTATAAATATAATTATTATTATTTTATAATTATAATTTTTTAATTATTTTTAAAGTAATAAGGGTAAATAAATATATATTTATTTAAATAATAATATGATTTTAACACACACACACATGCACACACACATACACACACACACACACACACACACACACACACACACACACACACAGATATATATATATATATATATATTATATTTCGTGCTTTGGGGTATAACTACATTAAACACAAACAACACACACATAGACTGGAAAGGCAGGCCACAAACCCCTATGGGATAGCTCACCCATCATGTCTTATTTAATAAATACATACCGAAGACCCTCTAGACATAAATCTCATTACATTTGCCAAAATATCCACAAACAGTCCGGAAGGCATAGTGTAGGGCCATGCCTCCATCATACTGCCTGCATCACTAAGCATGTGTCTTACTGGTGGATGTTAACTCCCACCCAGATTTGAACCCAGGTCTGATGTTGGGTTACAGGGAGCCTTTACCACTCTGGTAGTCCCTCTACTACACACACACATATATATAATTTTATTTATAACATTCTTTATAATTATAAAATATTAATAAATATTTTTATTATATTTTTAATTTTATAATTATATGTAATTATATAAATCTAGATAACTATATAAAGATGTACAATTTTTTATAAAAGTATTTATTATATATGTAAATATAAATAAATATATATTTACTTAAATAATTATAAAATTATATTAAATATATTTACTATATTTATATTCTATTAATTATATATAATTTATATAAGTATCATATATAATTAAGAAATTATATATTTAATTATATATATTTATTATAATTTTATAAATTATTTTTTATAAATATATTTATTTAAACTTATAAATATAAATAAATATATATTTATTTAAATAAATATGTATTTATTTATAATTATAACTACAAATAAATAAATATATTTATAATTATAGTTATAAATATTATAAATGTCTTTATTATAATTATTTTATTATGTCCATATCAATGCTTTTATAGAACTGATAAAGATAACCCTTTATCAGCATTAACAAATCACTCCTTAAACATGTCTTTATTAGCACTCTATATTTATTACTAATAAAGACCAATTTTATCTCTACATTTATAGTGTGGATAAAGCAATATATTTATCATCAATAAAAAAGTGACAATAAAGGGATGTTTTATCATTATTGAATATTTCATCATTTATAAAAAACATTTATAATTAGTTCTTTCTAAAGAGTGTTTATAATAGAATTTTGTGTTTTTATAAATGGAACCCTATGAGAACCCTGCCTCTGATAACACCTTAAGCTTTCACGGGACTAGAGCATTACTACCACCTCCACTTCCCCCTCCTTCATCAGATGCCCCTACTACCAGAACCTACTGCTGTTGTTGGACCTCAAAATCTATGGTATTACCTTGTTTGTGATTTTGGTTTTCAGTCGTGGACCCTCCTTGCATTTGATTTTCTCTTGATTAAAAGAACTCTCACACTTTACCTGGGTCTTACTCCTCCTTCTATTATATTCAATTTCTTGGCGCCCTAGCTTCTGATGTAGTGGAATCCTTCGATATTAATTCCATTAGATTACATTCATTTATTTTCGTCCATGCCATGTGTAGTAATCCAAACTAGTCAATGATGTATAATTAGTGTGAGTTCAAGTGAGATCAAAAGATATTCTATGTTGTATAAATTATTTTTATTAAGGCTAACAGTTTAAAGATGAATACCCTGGAACCAAAAACAAGTTCAATGAATTTAGGTTAGATGTTGAGATGAAAAGTGGAATCTCTCAACTAGGAGATGGAACACTAACTTTTGTATCCAATTCCAACAATTAAATTCATTTTTATTCTGTAAATTATTTTTATTTCTATTATCATTAATAAGATTTGTTCTATTATAATAAATCAATTATTCTTGAATGGTTGTGATGGTTCTTCTTATATTATAACGAAATGTTCTTTTCTTCTATTGTTAGTCAATTATTTTTAATTCTTATATTAGTTCATATATGGTATAATGATTCTTTATTTAAATGATGTGATTTATAATCACTTTCTTGTGAGAGATCATGAATTTCAGGGTTTTATATCCGTTGTATTTATGTTTTGGACTTAAAAATATTGTTTTGTGATGGGAAAAAATTAGTTTCAATGGAAATAGAGATTTTATTGAGTGATTTTATTTTAAAACAATATTTTCAAGGGAATTAAATTTATTTTAGTGGATGTGAAATACTTAAAATATGGTTTCCTTGCACTTTTCAATTTTAAATGGAAGTTTTTGTATTGAAATTAAAAGTGGATTTAGAGAAATGTACTATTTATTGAAACCATGTGAGGATATTATTTATAAAATGGGATTTATTTAAATTTAAATGTTTTAAATGTGGTTGTTTTAATTACGAAAAATTTAGGAACATTTTTTTTTAAATTTGTGGAAATGATTTATCATGAAAATATAGATGTAATTTTTAATAGTTTCAATTTTTTTCAAATTTTTCATTTATTTAAAAAATTATTTCCACCCTTTGGGGATTAGAGTGTGAATTTAATGGAAATGAAAATTTTGAAAAGAAAATTCTTGCGTTTTTTCCTCATGTGGATTGTGCTTTGGGATCTGACCACTTCGTGTGCATTTTGTCTATATTACTGGGTGTATTTTAAAACATGAAACAGTTGATTCATGTTTCATGTTTCTTTATTTCACCTCCATAAAATATCATGATTTGTAGTAAAATGTCCATTCTGACGATATGATGTACAAAACAATTCTCTTATTATTTTAATGCATTTTTCTAATGATTGGATTTTCTCCAACTGGGAAAGGAAAGGTAGGGGAATGATTTTTTTCACCTTAGGAATTATTAAGACATCATCCTTCCTTTTTCTTAGTGTCTATCATCCTCATGTGGTTATGAAATGGTTTGATTATCTTTATAAATTCATGAAGTTGGAAACCCTAGAGTGGTTTGAGCTTATTGTTATTTTTGGGTGGTGTACATGATGAGCCGATAGTGGTTTGAGTCTTTTTAATCACTTTCCGTTATAGTTACTTATTGGTAAATATAATTTTGATTTTCCTAAAAAACACTCCATTAGTCTAAATAAAAATTATGAATCACAAAAATCCATATAATAATCTCAATGTAATTCTATTATTTATGAGATTATATATATATATATATCATGAATGATTAGTCTCTCTAAAAAATTCTCTAACCCTGAACTTACAAATGATTAACCTTTATTAGATTCGAAAATTATCCCAAATAAATGTTTTAACACCGTTAAATAATGTCAGTAATTCAAACAAATTTCATTAATAAATAATACTACATAATGTTTTTTTATTTATGAACCTTAAAGAATATTAAACTCATTGTAATTGAATAAAAAAACACTCAAGTCACTTTCTTGTACAGTAACTAGGAATTTTTGGGAGATATTTAAATTAAACATCTTTGGTGTATTTATTTTGTTAAATATTAATATTACAAAATCAAAAATGATGGATACAGATAAAGAATTAAAGAATACAAATAGTTTGAAAGAATATTATGAAGATGGAGTGACAGAGTTCAGCATGTTTTCAAAAGATCATGAATATGGCCCTTCATAAATCCATTGTTCTTGTTTATGATGTTGTTATTCAAGACTAATTATTCTATAGGAGTTGTAAGAACACCATATCTATCAGGGAATTGATCCAATTGATATATGCTTGAATAAACATTGGGAAAAAGTGAATGTAGATAGTTTCTAGGATAGAAATTCATGTTATGGATTATATGATTTGATTACAAGTATGTGCAATGAATAAGACCATATTGAGGATGTAATTATAGGTTTGAATGAAAATGAAAATTTTATTGAGTAAATGATAAGTAATGTTGAGTTTGAACTTCATGATAGTCAAAAATTGTTTTTGATGTTAAAGAGTTATTCAAGGATTACATTGCATGATGGTTTCAAAAAATATACAAAATTGAGAGTTGTACTAAAGGTATATAATTGGAAATCAAGAAATTGATGGAGTGATACCAATTATACTGAACTAATTTCTCTCATGAATGTTATGCTCCAAGAAGATAATGATATCTCTAGCTGAATATAAGATGCCAAATGAATACTCAGTTCAATGGCTATGATCTAAAAGAGAATACATGCATGTGAAAATAACTTTATACTATTTAAAAAATACAAAAAATACTTAATGAATGTCCAAATTGTGCTCATTCTCGATTCAGGAAAGATAAATTTAGTCTTACAAAAGTTGTGTTGAACTTTCCAATCATTTCAAGGTTTAGATTCCTATATATAAGTGAGTAGACTATAGGGAAATTTACATGGAAAGAAGATACAACAAATAAAGGTGGGAAACTTCACCACCCCAACAACTATCCTCAGTAAAAGGAAATTGATCCTGAGTATTCAGAATTTGTAAATGAGAAGAGAAACCTTAATCATGTGTTATCTATAGACGAAGTGGATCCTCATGGGTTTCAAATAATCACTTGCAGTACATGGCTGGTTATGTTTGTAAATTATATATTTAACTATGGTTATTCATGAAATGTAAATACATTGGGTCATCTATGCTTATATCAAGACCAAATTAACTGGGTAATGATATTGATGTTTATTTGGATATATTGATAGAGGATTTGTAATTTTTGTGGGATTCTGGTGTTACATTTTATGATGATTTTAAGAATGCATATTTCATGTTGAGATCCATGTTTCATGGGATGATAAATGAATTTCTTGATTATTGTCATTTTTTAGGATATAGAATTAAAGGAGCTCAACAGTGACCCATTTTTAATAAAGTACTTAGTCAATTAGGTAGAAAAATTCATCGAAGACTGTGTTTCAAAGACATTCCTAATTTCTACCCTGAATCCATACGTACCAATCATGAACAACATCACTTGATGGAAGTTTAGAAGAATTTACAACAACCTCTATACTATCAGGTGATCAACTATTTGATAAGGTAAAAGTTTCTTACATTTCATTTAGAATTTTTTTTTCAAAAAACCTTACAAAAACTGATCAAAAAATGTGATCATTTTTTCTTGAATAAACATAATGAAATTGTCTATACATCATACATTTCATTGATGGTATACATGTTGAAAAAATGTATGCGATAGTGTAATTGGAACATTACTAAATGATTCTGGTAAAAAAAATTATGTAATTAAGGCAATGTTGTACATTTCTAACATAGGAATATACGAAGAGTTAGTCCCAATGAGGAGTGAAAAATAAAATTTTCTTTATATAGCTGCTTACACTCTTTCCATGCAAGAGAAATTAGTTTTGAGACTTCATTGATTTATTTAATGTTAAAGGTTTTGAAATTAGTTGAATTCCATGATTTGATTTAATTTAGAATTCTTGTATCTTTATGTTTCATTTTTGCAATAATTTCCATCATATATAATGTAACATATGTTTATTTTTCAAATCTACAAGCAGTAAAGTAACAGAACCAGAGAAATTATCAACAATTGAAATATAAATTTCTATCATATTTTGTGAATTGGAAATGATCTTATGGACCTTATTCATTTATATTATGGTTCACTTGGTGAGGGATATTCAACTATGTACCCCAATACAATATAGGATAATGTTCCCCATTGAATGGTATATGATGATTTTGATAGGGTATGTAAAAAATAAAATTAGGCAAGAGGGTTGTATTGTAGAATGATATTTTGGGAGGAAGCCATTGAATATTTAAACAAATACCTATCTAGAGTAGAAAAATTTGGGATACTCAAACTTCATCACATTGGGTGGCTTTTGTGTGCAGGAATTTCTCAAAGTGTTTTTGTCACAATCAATATTAAAGATCTCAAGTAGGCCTACTTGTAATTTTTTCGTTACAGTCTATAGGTTTCCCCATATATTGAAACCTACAGAAGAAATTCTTGATAATTTGAATCCATCAGGGTCTAAAATATGGATTCAAATACACATAATAAAAATATTATAGGATGGTTTCAACACCACATTTTCAAGGATCGGGGTTAAAATCTGGGCTCAACTTTAGAATAACTTTGATGGATAGTCATCAGACAAAGAGGTTATGTATTATCATACAATGGTTATGTAATTAAAGGTTATATGTTATATTCAAATTAACATGATGATGAAAATAATATGAAAAATAGTATTGTTACACATGTGGATAATGTGATTATGTTTCTAGTACTAAAGGAAAAAATCCAATTAATGCAACTATGTTATACTTTGGAATTATCAGAAAAATATGGGAGTGAGATTATACAACATTAAATGTTCTGATGTTCAATGAAAGTAGGTTTAAAATAGGAGTGTTGTTATAATAGATGAATTTGAATTCATGAAAGTGGAATTCAGTAAGAAGGGGTATAAATATGAACTATTTATAATGGAAACATAGGTAGTATAAGTATGTTATATTCTAGATTCTGGAAACTAAAAGTGGTCAATTGTTATGTTGTTGGTAAAAACCACTGAAACATAAGATTAATTAAAGTGAGGATGACCCTTTGACTTAGCATCACAATCATTTCAAATCAATCCCAATGTAGAAAATGTTTTTTATATTAGAGGAGACCATAATAAAGGTATTTTGATACTTGATAGAGGGATAAAATCCCTTCAAATATTAAAAAAATAAGAGTTCAACAATTAGGTTTTTTTGTAATATACATTATGTTACCTCATGTTATTATTCATTCTCTGTTTCATTTATGTAATATATATTATATTTTCAACAACTTTTATAGATAATGAATTCTTCACGTACTGGTGCTCCCAATCCTAAATAATAATAGGTCTCTCAATCTTCTACTACTCCTAATACAGAGAAACAAATACATTATCCATGTGATGATGCTACTGATATAGAGGAAAAACATGTTTATCAACCTCCTCATTCTCCAAGTATAGAGGTATCATGTACGTTTACACCTATTAATTCTATTGGTCTCGAGGAACAAAATATTGATCACATTGAATAAGAGGAAATGGTAGGCGATGAAGGATCGATGATGCAAAAAAAATGTGCACTGATGTTTGATGGTGTAAGCACAAATCATTAAGGAAAATATCAAGGGAATCAAATATGATGTTAGCTGGAATGCACTGGGAAACATGTTATCTTAAATAAGGCCTTTTTCAGTAGTAAAATTGGTATGATCACTCGATAACACATAAAGATTGATGTAGATTTAAGGAACCATGTTCTTCCCATGATTAAGACACATATGTGGAAATAGGTTATAGTAACATTATAATATCCTTTATTTATTTTACTAAAAAAATAAAACAACGAAATGTTTACATTCTCTTCATAAACCCTTATAGAGTTCATTTATAGTTGACGAATCACCTATGAATTTTTTATTGATTATCTATAGAAGGAATAATAGAGGATTTCAGATAATTCTAATGAGATATAATTATAAATATGTTAAAGGGAAAATTAACACACACCCACCAATAATTTATCTATATTTAATAACCCAAGATGCATGGGATACAACTCCTATCTATCATAGAGAGACATCTTTCTAGGTGCACGATAACTGGAAATACAATCTTTAAAAATATATGTATTCATCAATTTGAATGAGAATTTTTTATTTATGAAAAAACAATTGATTAATGTGAAAAATGAATGAGAAAAAAACCACCATACCCTTATACTAATGAAAGGATAGGGTATGTTTCACATAAAAAGCGGTCTATATTTTATATCAACCATAATAAATTTATATGATAACAAATTGTTTTTTATGTTCCTATATTTATTTGAAGATTTATGAATCCAAATCAAAATCCACTACCCACTCATTCCATGGTCTATGGAATACGGAATGTGAAAATAAAGATGGAATACGAATAGATGAAAACACACAAAAAGTGTGGGAAACATGTGTATGTATAACATGATAATTTTTTTCTTTAATTTTTTGTTACAAAACAATGATTACTTATTTAAATATATTTGATATTTGATATAGTCATAGGAATCATCCACATATGTACCAGATGAACACATACTATCGGTGGCATTGAATTGGATAAAACAATATGTCCGTGTTGAAGGTGCATGTTTTTGGGAAACACCCGAAACATATTTTCAGAAAAATATAATAGGAGGATAAAAATATCTAAATGGATGAGATGAAAGAAATATTATCCAACCTTGAAGAAAAATTTCAATGGAATAATGATTTTCAAGAAACAATAATTGGTCAATGAAAAGTGAAGAAGCAGCTTACGAACAACCATTGCATGAATATCCCCCTTGATTTTTGGTGATCCTTTCCTCTCAATGAACTATCTTATTTGAGGAAATAAATATTATAATAATTATTTCTGTTAAACATTAATATTATAGGCATTGATAACTTTCATATACTAATATTATATATGGTGAAAATTACTATTATTTATATTTATCAACAACCACAAATCTCTTTGTAGTGAGGTCTATGGTGTTCAATATCCAAGATAACATTCTATAGAACAAACCACTTCCAACAGATCATATGAGATTAGAGATTATTATTTCTCATGAGGTGAGAATTAAACTGCCTTTTCCATTTTATGTAGCAGATATTCATATGGTTGACCACGTATTTGGTAAAGTAATCACATGGCCATACGATCTTGTAGAAATATATGCTAATAAAGTGGTATTCATTTAAAATTAATTTTCCATTACAAAACAATAAAAATTAATGAAAAAAGGACTGAACTGGTTATTGTTATTATAAACAGTCAAAGGTAATGAGATGAAAGGAATGATCAACTCAGAACTATATAAAGCATTGACTAACCAAAAAATATGTTTTTTTCTAAAATCACCATTACCCCACCCATTCATTATCAATACTTATTATCATGGATTGTTCATAAAGATAAAAAGTTATAAAAATTCATTAGTCACATAGTTTATTTTGAATAAAATATGTACATAGATGAAGGTACATACTATATTTCATTTTAGAATATAAATGAAAATATCAACTATGAATGGAATGGAGCCTTAGTTGTAAATGTATACTAGAGTTATGTTTTAATGATTTTATTTTCCAGAAGATGATATACTATGTTAATTATGACTAAATAAATTTCATATTTATTGTAGGAATATATTTCAATTCCAATTTATGATATTAAACCATTATTTTTTTTGGAATCATAAATCTTTATGACACATCTAGGAGAAAAAATAAATAAAGTCCCAAAATATTGTTGAAATAATGTCAGACCTAACCATACCAGTTGATAGAAAACTTATTAATGACATAATATTCTTAATACCAATGATATAGTTGTAAAAATATAATTTTTTTTCATTTCCAATATATTTTAATTTATTTAACTACTTATTCCTTTCTGGGTTTTCAGAAATATTTTATGCAAATTGTGGTCAATTTGGATACTCTAAAGGTTTATTTCCTCGATTCACTATATGGATACCCAAAAAACTGACCACACATGATGGAATTTATCAATAGGTAATAAAATACATCCAAAATTTTATAATTAAACATAATTTGATATAATTTATAATATATTTTAATAAGGATTCTGTTATTATAGGATGCTGTATAAATAACATGAAAAATATGGAATGGGTAAAGTGGTTAAGAAAAAGGATCCTAACAAGATCTATAACTTGAAATGTATCAGGGTATATATAATAATATTTCACTAATAAAAAAATATATAAAAATTAATATATTTTTCTCAATTTTTCTGTTGTGTCCAAAAAAATCTAGGGGAAAAGATTCTAGTCATTAGGTTTTTCAATTTATGAGAGAGGTAATATTCCATTAACAAATTGGTACCCCCAAAGAGGAATTTTATAAGATAATAACTATTTCATTTAAAATATTTATTAATACTTTGTATATTTATATTTTTCTAATACTACTATGAATGTCGAGAAGACTCAAATTCACAAGATGATATAGATTTTCTTAGAAACGAATTGGAAGCATACCTAATGGGAGAATGTACACAAATAAAAAAAGTATGTTACTTCCATATAAGTATTGGATTGTTTCATATTTATTTTTAATTAATTTATTATTCATAGTATTACATGCATAATAATGGTTTTAATTATATAGTTGGATTTCTTTGTTCGAGTTGTGGTGGTCTATTGGAAGCTACTAATGATTATAATATTTTGGGCATTGCGGAAACAACATAGAGTTAAATGAGAAGGTAAATGTTTTTTTATTATAAAAACTTGTTCCTCAAAATATTATATATTCTAAATATTTTTTAAATAATATAAATTATTTTTTTTTCTACCCATGTAGATAATGTATTCCCCCTTAAACCCTTTTCACCCATACAATATTGGTATTTATCATATTCTTTGCAAGGCAGTAGAGGTGACACGAAGGAATGTGATAAAATTGAACACTATAGGTTGATTTTTTTTGTGTTAGGGTGGTTTGTTCAAAGAATCTAATTCTCACCCGAGACATCAACTAAGATAATAACTACATGGAAATTGGTCAATAATGTATAAAAATATCATTAAGATGTGAATTCCATATAAGTATTGGATTATTTCATATTTATGTTTATTTTATTTATTTTAAGTATTATTCTCATAAGAATTGACTTCTTATACAAGTGTATTCCATTATTTGAGTTGGGGTGGATTCTTGGAATCTGATATCTCTCATGATATATTGGGATTCGAGGATGCAATAGAGATAATAAAAATAATGAAATAGGTCAAGAATTTATAGAACCATCATGAAAAGGTTAATTTATACATCTTTTTTACTTAATTTTATCATCATTTTATCGAATATTAGTACGTTATTTCCACTATAATTTATAACTAATACTTTTTTAGATTTTTTCATAGATCTTTTGAGAAGATATATTGTTATTTCAAAGATCTACAATAAGACACAAAAGAGATAACATATTATTTTCTAATAATTTTACAATGCTTTCCATTTCTTTTCTTTGTCGAACTTTTGAAATCGAATATTTATTTTTTTAATATTTTGTTGCAAAATATTCTCATTTTTGTAAACTTGAAATTTGTAGGAATCTATTGTTCCCATTATGTTGACTAATCATAATATAATGAGAACAAGAGCTTCCTCTACTCTTCTAGCTTTAAAAAATGAGAAAGGTTTTTTGGATAAGAACACTGACTCAATATTTAGTGTAGACATATTGATAATGAAATACAATCCTAATGATGGTAAAATTGGCTGTTAGTATTTTCTTGAGACTTTGGGATGTGTATTAATCAACAACACCTCAATCTGACATACGGCGTGATGGGTATGACACCAAGTGCTTATTTTTATTTAAAGTTGACATTTATTTTAGTAAAATAAAACAATTACATTATCAAAACTAAAAAAACATTTATGTTGCTTTGATACTTTATAAAAATGAATCATAATCTATTTAGGTTGTGTAGGAATAATTTTAACCTCAATATGATGCATCAAGTGACTCGTATAACTACAAGAAACCATTATCTGTTTAAAATGACATTTTTATTCAAAATTGGTCACTCAATGAATACCATGAAAATGTGCTCATATTTTCTTGATATCTTATCAGATCAATGAATAAATAATTTTTTATTTATAGGAATCAGTATCATGTCAATCTGAAAAACAATGTCATAGGTTAGAGTGAGAGTTCATTTTTGTAGTTTAAAATCACATTTTAGTAGAAATGATAAGTGATATACTAAAAATTGGGAAGACACAAGATGTTTGTTTAATAATTTTGTAAAATTATCCATGATTCATTTAGGATATGTAGGAATCACCCATATCTGAATATTATATACTCTTTGATCGGTATGAATCCATCTGATTATATTTATTTAGAATTAAGTTTTTTTTAAAAAAAAGGACATCTGAACTACTCAAAACTGATAAAACACATATACATTTTCTTTATACTTTAGGGGAATATTATATAAGTCATTTTAGATATTTATAAATAATAATCACATGAATCTAACACATTAGGTAACCGGTATGTCTCTAAGTGAATCTTTTTATTTAAAATTTATATCAAATTTATTGAAAAGATAAATTGACATACTAAAAAATGAGAAAAATATTTTTTTTATTTTTATACTCTATTAAAATGATCTACATGTCATTTTTTACATGTAGGAATTAACCACACCTCAATCTGACACATAGTCTGACCGATGTGACTATAAGTGTGCTTTTTTTTATTTTAAATTGAAAATAATTATAACAAAAGGAACAAGTGACATACTAAAAACTAATCAAATGCATCTGGATTATTTTGAATCTATATTAAAATGATCTATAAGTCATTTGTGTCGTATATGAATCAAACAACCCTCAACCAAAATCATAGTGTGACCAATATGAATCAAAGTGTGTATTTTTATTTTAAATTGACATTAATATTAGAAATAACAATGATTGAAATACTAGAATACATGAAAAATAAGTAAAATTGTTTTGATACTTTTTAAAACTATCCATAAATCACTTTGGATGCATTGGAATCGTCCACACCTCAATACAAAACACTATGTGAACGATATGACTCCATGTGCGTCTTTTTTATATAAAATTGACAATAATTTTAGTAAAAAAGGACAATTGAACTACTCTAAACCATGAAAACAAATTAGTATTGTTTTCATACATTATGAAGACAATCCATAAGTCATTTTAGACATGTAGGAAAGAAACACACCTCAATCCAATGCACAATGTGAAAGGTATGACTCCATGTTCATCTTTTTATTTGAAATTGACATCATGTTTAGTAAAAGGCCACTGAACTTGTTAGAACCAAGAAAATGAATTCTGATTTTTTTGAATCATTTAGAAAATTATACATATGTCATTTTTAACATGTAATAATCTACCAAACCTCCTTATAATACACAATGTGATCGAGATGACTCCAAGTGTGTCTTTTTATTTTAAATTGACATGGATTTTAGAAAAAGAATAATTGACACACTAATAACCAAGAAAGAACATTTAGATTATTTTTATACTTTAGAAAAAAAATCCATGAGTCATTTTGGATATGTAGGAATCATCCACACATCAATCTAATCTACGGTGTAACTGCTATGAATCCAAGTGCATATTTTTTAAAAAATTGACATCTAATTTAGTAAAAAGAAAAACTAACCTACTCAAAATAAATAAAATGGATTCATATTGTTTTGGTACATTATGAAAATGATCCACATGTCATTTGAGATGTTTATAAGTTATCCTCACCTCATTATGATGTATGTTGTGACCAGTATGACTCAATGTGATTTGTTTTGTTTAAAATTGACATTAATTTTAGAAAAAAAGAAAGATGGCCTTCTAAAAACAAAGAAACATAATTCCAAATATATTTTTTTACTTTATGAAAAGTATCTATAAGTCATTTGTGATGTGTAAGAATGAACCTCACCTCAATCTGGCACAGGGTGTGACCAATCTAACTCCAAGTGTTTCTTTTTATTTTAAGTGTACATTAATTTTAGTAAAAATAAACACAAACATACTGAAAAATAATAAGAAGCATTCATATTGTTTTGAACCATTTTTACTCTATTACAAGAGTCATTTTTCATGTTTATAAATCCCCCACACATCAATCCAATGCACAGTGTTGATGGTATGACTCGAGTTGTGTTTTTTATTTAAAATTGACATGAATTTTAGTATAAAAAATACTAACATACTCAAAAACAATAAAAAACATTTATATTATTTTAATACATTAGGGAAAATATCCATATATAATTTGAGACATGTAGGAGTTAGAAACACATCAATACAACACATAGTGTGACCAGTATGACTCAAAGTGCATATTTTTATTTAAAATTAACATCTCTTTTAGTAAAACATAACACTGAACTACTAAAAACCAATAAAATGAATTCATATATTATTGATAATTTATCAAAAAACACATAAATGTGTTTTGATGTGTAGTAATCAACATCAAAAAAATTTACAATCAGTGTGATCATTATGACTTGAACCATGTCTTCTTATTTCAAATTGAATTTAATTTTCATTAAAGAACAAGAGACACATTGAAAACAGAGAAACAACTTATGGATTGATTTTATAAAGTACATAAAATTATCCATGAACCTTTTTTTTAAGTAGGGATCACACACAACTCAATCTGTTGCATGATGTTACAAATATGACTCAATGTTCCTCTTATCAGTTCAAAATTGACATTTTTGTTCAAAAAATGTGTCACTAACTAAAAACTAACAAAAAAACTATGATTGTCTTGATAATTTAGGAATAAAATTGAATATTAGTTTTTGATGAATATTATGTATTCTCACATCAATCCAATAAACTATAGAACTATTATGGTGATTGTGTAGAGATTTACTATTCATTTCGACCCTTATATCAATATGTTAAATGATTTTTGTATCATAAATTCCAAATTTGATAAAAAATTCAATTTATGATTGATTCAATTATTTTCTTTTAATCACTCTTACAAAGTATAATTTCTCCTGTTTGGATGATTTCATTATAGGTGGAGGTGATTTGGGGGGCCCAAAATGATGTTGAAAAAATGGGCCAAAATGTGTATGATTCCAAGAACACTACTGGAATAAAATTGACACTTCAACCGATCCTTCTTTTAAATTTTGCATAAATTTTGTTTTTTGATCTAAAGATAATTTTTCTCCAACTATCATAAATAGAAAAAATCCAATTTAGTTCATTAAATGGCACAACCGAACTGATCTTTCCAATCCACCGAATATGCATTAAGTCAAAAGTGGTGCACTGTGTTTCATACATATCTCAAGATTAGAACGACCAAATGATTCCATATTTTCTATTGAGACATTAAAGAGGTGGGGAAATTATTTTTTAGTTTTATCCAAATAATGATAAAATTTTATGGATTCCAAAAACCACGTTCAATGTGGTTTTACAAAATATGTGTTCCCAAAACCACGTTCAACATTGCCTATAAATTAACACCTTGGGAACCCCATTTTTAAGTTCAACAAAGGAGTCATGTGCTGCCATTTTGGGTACCCAAATAATTACTATACTCATCTAAGAAGTTATGAAGGCCCCAATCCTAATAGGGGTGCCCAGGATGGAGATAAAGTACCACCCGAGCCTCCTCCTCCTCTTGATGGAGAGCTAAATAGTGGATAATAATTTCGAGGAAGCTACACATACTTGTGAGGGAGTTTTAGAACATTTTGTATTACTGATTTTTATTAATTTATGTTTGAATCATTTTATTTATGTTTTATCTTAACATAGTTCGTATTTGAATAATTTATTTTGTTTAATCAGTTGAAACACTTTTTATCTCAAAACTGATTGAGTTGATATTTCAATTGGTAATCTTAGGTTGATCCAATTGGACAACACAAAGAATAATTTTTCACATTCAAAGAGATGAGATTTCATTATTTATTGGTATCCCTTTTTCTATTGTTGACCTCCATACATTGACAACATGATTTTTCTTTCCAAGGGTTGGTTCTTTGTGCATCATTTTGTGAGGCAAGAGGGGAAGTTAGATCTTGGCAAACCTCAACCATATAACTCTATTAAAAAAAGTGAATACTTTACTATCCAAGATGTCTATAGATCATGGAATTTCATCCTTATTTCATAATTCTAAAAACCCCAAATTCTAATTTCAATTATTAAACTCTTTAAATTATGTTATTTTCATGAAACTATTATTAAAAACCATGCCAATCTTTTAATACCTTTTAATAAAGATACACACTCTAATCCTATAAATTATCCTTGAGAAACTAATAATGGTATAACCTATACTATGAATTCATCCTTAAATCATAATATATTTTACATTTCCTGAAAAATAATTCAAATTTTGGGTCCATTGATGGGGATTAGTTCAGTTTCTAATGCATGTTTTTTATAAGATATATATAAAATTTGTGAATATTTATTTGTTTTATCATATAACTTTTCATATATTTTGGTGTTATTATTTTTTCTTGTGTAGGTTATGTTTATGAAATATTATACTCTTGTAGATTTACAACCTTTTGAACCTGAGCTAGAGATTATCCTATTTTAGAGACACTAAGACATATAGGAAGATCCTTTAAAGGATAACAGAAAACAACTTGACACTTTTCTAAAAACCAATTATTCTAGAAAAAACTATAAACTTAACATAATGTGTTTAAAATGTCTTAACATAACTTAACATTAATGTTACTAACCATGAATTAGGTTGATATCCAATCGTGCACATTAAAATAGAAGGAATGATGCCAAATTTTGAATTTAAATCCAGTATAATTAACTTTTTACACTAATTCCATAGACTCATGGTGGAAGATATAGGTAATAAGGTAAAATAAATTTCATACAATGTGTTCCACAATAAAAACTTCTAACATTAATAAAGATCATGTAATTCTTAGGGAGTTTCCTTTTCATTACAAGGCCCTACAAAATATTTCTTGTATAATTTTAATTCCTCTATTAGAGGCTAGGTGGACATGCAAAACATTTTTCTTGAAAAATGTTTCCAAGCCTCTAAATCAATAACAATAAGTAAATAAATATGTAGGATAAGAAAATATCCAATGGAAACACTTCATGAATAATGGTAATGATTTAAAAATAAATATTCATGTTTCCTAGCCAACCAAATATGTGATCAAATATTAATACAATATTATTATGAAGGTTTAAATCCTATTGATCAAAAAATGATTGATGCGGCTCTAGGTGGTTTAGTAGTTGAAAAACCCCTAATCATTGAATGTAACCAGATTGAGAACATGAAACATAACACTCAACAATTTAATTCAAGGTCTAGTGTACCCATTAGATGTGTCTATTTTTGGAGTTGGTGGCCTAGAACCAACTACTTTGTACATTATTCATTAATAAATGTGTTTTCACATCTTGATTGTTCTTATGCGTGACAATGCATGTGATAATGTCCTAAGTATATTTTTGCATTAATGGGTCATAGTAGTTCCCTGCTACGATTAAAACCCGGAAGTCCCATAACACTATTCTTGAATATATGTTCTATGGCTGGATGATTTTATTTGAGGGACAATAATAATACAGGCCATTAGGGGTGAGGACTCATAAAACATTAAGGCACCTTCTCATGGGTTTCACCCTTGTTATTATCTATAAGGATATTACGAGAACGAGACCCGACAGTAGGAAATAGACATTTCACAGTGTCATTGGATGTTCCTATCCGCGGACATGTGCATTGGTCCTTAGACATTAAGATTATTATTAATGGGTATTACAAATCGCACACTTATATGTATTGACGAAAACTATGATGACACACTGTTCAAAGTGAGGTAGGATATGTTGGGTGTGTCACGAGTAATACCACATTAATAGATAATGTGGGAAAGGATTTATACCTTCCGTTCCATAATTGTAGTAGATATATCAGGCCCTTTGATGGAATTGATATAGCCTAAATAAATCTATGGCTATGGTAAAGTATGGGCGAGTTCAATTCTGGAATGTCAATGAAAGAATAATCGAGCAGATGGGTTGATGGCAATTGCATGCAACCTGCTTGATTCGAGATATCGAGACAAAGGGATTATATTACATAGTAAACGTTCGTAGGATGTGACACATCATTGCGGCGATAACTTCTTTCTCTATGGGTGCCTTAGCATGTTGCTAGACACTAACCCTGGAATTTAGGCTGGCTTCGACTAATTCCACTGAGAAAGAGGGATAGAGGGTCACTCACTAAGTGTGTCCATGTATCTCAGTTAAATATTAATTTAAAAAGATAAATAAATATTATTCCAGACTGTGGTTTAATAATTATTTAAGGATGTCTGATCACATTTATTTGACACTAGTTATTTGAGAGAATATATTTTGAGCGAAATAATACATTTATTAGTGAGTAATGTAGTTACATTTATTTACGAAATAAATAGACATTACTCAAGGAATAACAAATATGATGGAGGAAATAGAGGAAAGAGGAAAATAAAAGTACACGACTTTTATATTAAATATACACGCCGTGTAGTTTTATGAAAAAACAAGTACATGCCATGTATTAATTATTACACAACATGTAGTTTTTCTAGTCGGGATTTTGTGGAAATAATATCATTATTGTGATATTAATTCTAATCAGTATGGGCGCATGTCATGGAATTAATAATTCGACATGGGGGTTTTTAAATAATAGTTAATTAAACAAATAAAATGCGTAACATGTTTATTTATTGTCACAAATCTATAACCTCAATCCTGATTATAAATATCCTCCCAACCCCAACACTTTTCCAATAAATCGTTGTGTACAACAATTATGGAGAATTCTTTCAAGTCCGAAAGAACTCCTTCCTCCCAGAACGCTCTCAAGACCGAGAGACCAATGCGATCGAAGGCGGACATCGCAAGTGAATGTTCATCCACGTTAGCACCCAGAGATCCCTTTGGTGACGTCCAGAGATATGTGGCACACGTGTGGATCACCACTAGAGGAATCCTACACTTGGATTCTATGACGCAACGACGGATCACATGATCGTGACCGGAGACATCGACGAAGAAAGAATTCCACCAAGGTAATTTTTGTGAATTAATTAAATTAATTATAACAAACATATGATGATCCTATCTCTATGGTTCCAGGATTCCCTCTTAAGTTTTTCGTTATTCATTCTATTCTGAAGATTCGGCGTTTTAAATCGTGATAGATCTTGGATTGAACGTTTCTTAACATTAAAATTAAAGATGGGAAAACCCACCAACGCGCTTCCACTGCACCCAGATCCTACAAGTGGTATCCGATGGGTCATATCATTGATTATAATTATTTAGTTTTTTGTTTATGTTTTACGCATTTGATAATTTAGTTGTTTCAATTCAAGTTTAGTCGTTCTGGAAATATAAATCTTGAGATCTGTTCATCCTCCCTCGTTTCTCGTTCACCTAATAGAAATGAAATTTTCTTTTAATTTTGATTAAAATAAAATAGATGAACTCAACTAGAGGAGCCAAACATTTCTTGCCGTACAACACCAGAATAAAAGGCGTGTATTCGGAAGTACACGTCGTGTAGTCTAGGTTCATGCATCAGACTGGTCTGCCAAATCAGGCTATGTATTGATCCTATCTAACTCATTTATGACACTGTGTGTTTTCCAGGAATAGGTGGCACACAGTTTCCGAATTACATACCATGTCGTCCAATAGAACACGGCGTGTATTCTCTTTGGGATAGGGTTAGACCGTGTACCCATTACATGGCATGCTCGGCTGGAAACTGTTTTACGCGGAAACAACACGGAATGTGTCCCACTGTACACGCTGTGTAATCCTAAAATTTACGAAGTACATTAACACGCCATGTCCCCGGGCGTGTACTTCAGATGGACGGTGAAGAAAAGTACACACTGTGTAGTCAGAACTACATGCCATGTACTCACCCAAATTACGAAGATTTATGGAAATTTATTATTATATTATACAAACCCTTGAGACGTGTACCATAGTGTAGGCATAAAGCTCAGGCACAACACGTGATAAGTTTTTTATATATATGTTTTAAATTTAACATCTGCATAATATATGGAAATTCACCGGGTTTCCTTCAAGGTACAAGTTACGTACATGGATAATTTTATGTGAATTTATTTGATTAAAATTATGATGGATGAGAATATCAAGGATGTCAGAAAAGGGTTTAAGATAAATGGATTGATTAATTAAAGATAATTAATTTATTCGAGCGTGATTTATCTTAAAAAAGAATGATTAAGGAAATGAATGTTACTTTTATTTATGCATAAATATCGTTGCACGTATGGATGATAATGAGCTAGACCTAGAACTTTGTATGTGAATGGTTTCATTTAATTAATTTATTTAAATTAATATTTTTTGGCTTTCGAGCCATCTCCTCATTAATATGTAGGGCCGGCATGCCCGAGGGTTCTTTTATGTAAAACCCCCTTTTTACCTCTCACCTGCGTGTGTGATAAATTCATATGTAATGGATGAAGCTCCCAAGCTAGTGGAGGTGGCTCTAGTCAAGAGCCAAGGTGAAACCAATCCAAGGAGATACAAATTTAGACAGGTGGAAAGCTGTAAACACGAACCCAAAAGGTTCAAGGTGTTTCTCCACTAGGTAATGGGTTAGTTTATCAACCACTAGATAAACTAACCAATAGAAAAATCTCATGATGATACCATTTATTTTATTTCTGTCTTTTTCATGGTTTATTTATTGTGGGTGTGTTGTCATGATCACATAATTAATTAATTAAATGAGCAAGAAAGATGGAACTAAAATAAAAATGGATTATACATGAATATTATCTTTGACATGGTTAATCACTTAAGTAAATCCCACTTAATATTAACAAGAATGTAATAAAAGATAACAAATTTGGAAATTTACATATAAGGATAAAATCCCTCAATGAAATATTATGTTGGTATAGCCTTCCATAATCTTGGTTAGAATCGAACAATAGTTCAATGTGCTTGACCAACCCCAGTTGGGGAGCTTTCAATTATAGGGGAATTCTAATTCAAGGTTTTGGGTTGACTTGAATTGGTTCGCATCAAGGGTTGAATTCCACAGCAGGGCTTGGTGTGACCAAGAGGCAAAGGTTGAGGAAATCGAAAATAAAAGGATTTCACAATTAGGGAGTCCACTCAGCAGATCAAGGAGCTGCGAGTTAATACAGTCATCATTTGGAATTCCTACCTAAAACCCTTCATGTTTCTTGAACAACCCTAGTTGGGGTAATGCAAAGGGAAATATAGATCCTTTACACAAGAATATTCAAGCAACAGAATATTCCGAAGTCAATGGTGAGGGCTATTGTATTTTGATAAAATAGTGGGAGACTAATAAGTATTAATTTATTTATTTGTCTCAGTTTTGTAATAATTTACTAAACCTTTGCTCATATTAATTTTTAGAAACGAAAAGAAAATGACGTCAAACATATCATTGCGAACCATACTTGAGAAGGAAAACCTTCTCACCGGCACCAATTTGGAAGAGTGGTAGAGGCATTTACGTGCCATCCTTCTCCATTAAAGGAAATTGTATGTGCTGGAGGAGCCTATTCCAGTTGCGCCTGGTAATGAGGCCAGTGATGCAGAATTATCTCTCTATATGAAACACATGGATTATGCCACATATTTCCAGTGTTTCATGCTAATGGCCATGTGCAATGAGCTCTTGCAGCAAAATGAAAACACGGATGTGTATAGAATGATGTCTCACCTTAATGATCTCTACCAATAGAAGGCAAGACAGGAGAGGTATGAGATCTACAATGAATTGTTTTCAACTAAGAATGGAGAGTCTATGCCAGCTGATCCTCATGTAGTCAAGCTTATTGGCTATATTGAACGCATGGACATCCTAGGGATTAAATTCTTAGATGAGTTGCGTACATATCTCATCCTATCATCACTGCCCAAGAACTTCTCTAGCTTTATTGTCAACTATAATATGAGCAGGATTGAGAAGAGCCTATTAGAGCTTCTGACTTTGATTCACCAGGTAGATAAGGACATGGGGCGTGACAAACCCGCGGTCCATATTGTGAACAAGAAAAGGAAGGACAAGGAAAAGGGGCCAAATACTTATAAACGGTCTGAAGACCCCGAGCACCATCCCTCCAAGAAGGGGAATATCTAGAGGCAGGGAAAGGAATGATAGGCAGTGTGTTTTTCATGTGGAAAGCAGGGCCATTGGAAGAGGAACTGCACCTAGAATCGTGGGGACTCCAAAGGTGCGTTTGTTATCGAGTTCAATCATTCTATTTCTACACATTGGGTATCAGATATAGCTTTGTGGGGATCACATTTGTATTCAAATGCAGGAACCAAGTAGATTTAGAAAGATCTCCAGAGGACAGGGGATCTTCGAGCTGCCAATGGTGTAAGGCTGACTGCGTTGGCTATTGGCTGTTATCACCTCTCATTACCAATAGGCATGATTTTGGTTTTAAAAAACAATTATTTTGTGCCTAGTGTTACCAAGAACATAATTTCTGTATCCTGTTTGGATATGGATGGATTTGTTTTCATGTTTGGAAATAAGGGTTGACTCTTTTATAAGAACAACGTATGTTATTATATGTCACATTTGAATAATGGTTTATATGTATTAAATTAAAAAAACCAAGTGTTGGAAATGGATAATGAAACAAACTCACATGACACATACACCACCCAGTTGTGGAATCACCACCTTGGTCATGTAAATGGGAAGCGCTTGACAAAGCTCTCTCAAGATGGATATTTAGAATCTACTAAGCTAAAACCACTTGATAGATGTCACGAATGTTTACAAGGTAAAATGACCAAGCCACCTTTTGGTGGACAAGGTGAAAGGGCCACATTGATTCTAGGATTGATACACACATATGTGTGTGGACCATTTCCAGTAGAAGCTAGAGGTGGATATTCTTACTTTATTACTTTTACTGATCATTTGAGTAGATATGGCTATGTCTACTTAATGAGGTATAAGTCAGAGGCCTTAGAAAAATTTAATGAATTCAAGAATGAAGTAGAGAATCAGTTTGGTCAGAAGATAAAAAAACATTGATCGGATCGAGGTGCATAATATCTGATCCAAGAGTTCATCGATCTTCAATGGGAGTCTGGGATTCTATATCAGCCCACTCCCCCTAATACACCATAGTGTAACAGTGTTAGTGAAAGGAGGAACCACACATTGTTAGACATGGTGAGTTAGATGATGAGTCATGCAGATCTTACATTATCCTTTTGGGGATATGCATTACAAACTACAACATACACATTAAACAGAGTACCAACTAAGGCAGCAAATGGAATTTCGTCTGAGTTATGGAATGGAAGGAAACCCACTTTTTCTCACACATGTGTATGGGGATGTGAGGAAATTTTCAAGGCCTTCTCAGGAAACAAACTAGCACACTGGGGCACAAGGTGTATCTTTATAGGATATCCCAAGGAAATGAATGGATATTACCTATATAACCCTTCAGATAAGAATGTGATTGTCGCCAGACAGGCCGTCTTTCTTGAGAGGGAGAACATCCTCAAGAAGGATAGTGGGAGAAAGATTGACTTCAACGAAGTTGATGGTCATGATACACAGGAGTTGGTACAGGAACAGGTTCCACAGGTCCCCGTGGAAGAGGTTCCAGAAACACAAGTACTGCGTAGGAGCTCAAGAGAGGTAAGGGAACCAGAGAGATTTGGTTTCCTAGTCACCAAGGATGGTGAATCATTATTGTTGGACAATGATGAACCTCTATCCTACAAGGAAGTAGTAGAAATCTCATAAGCTACAAGATGTCTAGAAACTATGAATTCTGAGATGGATTCCATGTATCAGAACCAAGTTTGGGTTCTGGTCGATGAGCCAATTGATGTAAAGCCTGTTGGATGCAAATGGGTATTCAAAAGAAATCTGGACATGGAAGGTCAAGTTAGCACCTATAGGGCAAGGCTAGTGGATAAAGGATTCAGAAAACGTCAAGGAATTGACTATGATGAAACCTTCTCGCCAGTTGCCATGTTTAAATCCATAAGAATCATACTTTCTATAGCAGCTTACCATGACTATGAGATTTGGTAGATGCATGTCAAAATAGCATTCCTTAACAGGAACCTTCAGGAAGATGTCTATATGACCCAACCAGAAGGGTTTGTGACACCAGGTGAAGCCAAACGGGTTTGCAAGTTTCAAAAATTCATTTATGGATTGAAGCAAGCATCCAGGTCATGGAACATTCGATTTGATGAAGCCATAAAGGAATTTGGTTTCATTAAGAATGAATGTGAGACATGTGTTTATAAGCGGTTTAATGGGAATGCGGTCGTCATCCTAGTGGTATATGTTGATGAGATATTGCTTATTGGAAACGACGTACCAGCCTTACAGTCAGTTAAGGACTGGTTGAACAAGTGTTTCTCCATGAAGGACTTAGGAGAAGCAACCTACATTCTAGGGATCAAGGTCATTCGTGACAGATCCAAGAGGCTGCTTGGACTAAGTCAGGGTACATACATTGACCAGATAATAAAGAGAGTTAGTATGAAAAATCCAAGAGGGGATTGGTTCCAGTGTCACATGGCTTACATATTTCTAAGAAAATGTGTCCCCAGACACAACATGAGAAAGATACAATGAGTTAGATCCCATACTCTTCAGCTATAGGATCCATCATGTATGCCATGTTATGTACCAGGATTAATGTTTCCTATTCACTAAGCATGGTAGGCAGATATCAAGAAGATCCAGGAGAACAACATTGGACTGCTGTTAAGACTATCCTTAAGTATATGAGAAGAACTAAAGATATGTTCCTGGTGTATGGAGGAGACGAGGAGCTTGTAATCAGAGGGTATGATGATGCTGGTTTTCAAATAGATCAGAATGATCTGAAGTCGCAATCTGGATATGTTTTCTGTCTCAATGGAGGAGCTGTGAGCTGGAAGAGTTCAAAGAAGCTAGTTGTCACCGATTCTACAGTGGAGTCCGAGTACATGGCGGCTTCTGATGCAACCAAAGAAGCCGTCTAGATTCGGAACTTTGTCCAGGATCTTGATGTGGTGCCTAGAAGTAAAGATCCAATTACATTGTGTGGTGATGATACTACAGTGGTGGATCTTGCAAAAGAACCAAGGTCACATCAACGGACAAAGCACATACTCCAGAATTATCACCTCTTTTGGGATTTCTATCAAAGGGGTGATGTTTCAGTGATCAGAGTATCCACAGAAGAGAACGTGGCAGACCCCATGACTAAAGGCCTATCTCAGCAGAAGCATGAATATCATGTGAGAGATAAAAGGTTAAAGGTTGTTAGTAGTTTCCTCTAGTCCAAGTGAGATTCTGTTGGAGTTGGTAGCCAAAAACCAACTACTTTGTACTTTATTCATTAATAAAAGCCTTATCACATCTTGATTGTTCTTCTGCGTGACAATGCATGTGATTATGTCCTAAGGATAGTTGTTGCATTAATGGGTCATAGTGGATCCCTGCTATGATGATAACCTAGAAGTTCCATAACACTGTTCTTGAATATATGTTCTATGGATGGATGATGTTATTTGAGGGACACAAATAATACACATCATTAGGGGTGAGGACTCATAAAACATTGAGGCACCTTCTCATGGTGTGCACCCTTGGTAATATCCAGGAGGATATTATGAGAACGAGACCCGATAGTAGGAAATCCACATTTCAAATTGTCATTGGATGCTCCTATCTGCAGACATGTGTATCGGTCCTTAGTATTTAAGATTATTTTTAATGGGTATTACAACTCACGCACTTAGATGTATTGATGAAAACTGTGACAAAACACTATTCACAGTGAGGTAGGATACGTTTGGTGCATCACGAGTAATACAACATTAATAGATAATGCGAGAGAGTATTTGTCCATTCCGTTCCATAATAGAAGTAGATATCTCAGGCTCTTTGATGGAATTGATATAGCCTAAATAAATCCATGACCATGGTAAAGTATGGGCGAGTTCAATTCTGGAATGTCAAAGAAATAATAATTGAGGACATGGGTTGATGGCACTAGCATACAACCCGCTTGATTCCAGATATTAAGACAAATGGATTATATTACACAGTAAACGTTCATAGGAGGTGACACATCATTGCGGCATTAACTTCTTTCTCTATGGGTGCCTTGGTGTGTTTCTAGATGCTAAACTTAGACAATAGGCAGTATCCACCTAATTCCACTGAGAAAGAGGCCTAGAGGTTCACACACTATGTGTGTCCATGTATCTCAGTAAAATATTAATTTGACAAGTTAAATAAAGATTATTCCCAAATGTTTTTTAAAAATTATTTAAGGATGCATGATCACATTTATTTCGACACTAGTTATTCGACAGAATATATTGTGGCCGAAATAATACATTTATTAGCGAGTAATGCAATTACATTTATTTAAGAAATAAATATACATTACTCAAGGACTAATAAATATGGTCGAGGAAATAAAGTAAAGTGGAAAATAAAAGTACACGTCGTTTATATTAAATATACCCGGCATGTAGTTTTAAGTAAAAAAGTACACGCTGTGTATTATTTATTACATGGTGTGTAGTTTTTCTCATTGGGATTTTGAGGAAATAATATCATTATTGTGATATTAATTATAATCATCGTGGGCGCATGTAAAGGAATTAATAATTCAACATGGGGGGTTTTAAATAAGAGTTAATGAAATAAATAAAACCCTTAACACGTTTATTTATTGTCATAACTATATAACCTCAAACCTGATTATAAATATCCTCACGACCCCAACACTTTTCCAATCATTCGTTGTGCACAACAATTCTGGATAATTCTTTCAAGGCCGAAAGAACTTCTTCCTCCAAGAACGCTCTTAAGATTGAGAGACCAAGGCGATTAAAGGCAGACATCCCAAGTGAAGGTTATTCCATGATAGCACCCTGAGATCCCTTCTGCAGTGTCTGGAGATACGTGGTACACGTGTGAATCACAGCTAGAGGAATCCTAAAATTGGATTCTACAATGCAACAATGGATCACAAGATCATGACCGGAGACATCGACGAAGAAATAATTCCACCAAGGTAATTCTTGTGAATTAATTAAATTAATTATAACCAACATATGATGATCCTATCTTTATGGTTCCGAGATTCCCTCTTATGTTTTTGGTTCTTCGTTATATTCTAAAGATTCGGCATTTTAAATCATGATGGATCTTAGATTGAACGTTTCATAATGTTAAAATTAATGTTGGGAAAACACACCAACACGCTTCGCAGTATAATTCACTTTTTACCCTAATTCCATAGACTCGTGGTGGATGATCTAGGTTATAATGTAAAACAATTTCATACTATGTGTTCTACAATAAAACCTTCTAACATTAATAATGAACATGTAATTCTTAGAGAGTTTCCTTTTCATTACAAGGCCCTACAAAATATTTCATGTATAATTTTAATTCCACTATTAGAGGCTAGGTGGACATGAAAAATATTTTTTTTGAAAAATATTTCCAAGCCTCTCAAACAATAACTATAAGTAAATAAATTTGTAGGATAAGAAAATATCAAATGGAAACACTTCATGAATAATGGTAATGATTTAAAGGTAAATTATCATGTTTCCTAGACAACCAAATATGTGATCAAATATTAATACAATATTATTATGAATGTTTAATTCCTATTGACGAAAACATGATTGATGCTGCTGTAAATGGTTTTGTAGTTGAAAAACCACTAATCATTGAATTTAACCTTATTGAGAACCTGGAACATAACACTCAACAATTTAATTCACGGTCTAGTGTACCCATTAGAGGTGTCTATGAGTTAAAAAGGATTCAATTTGAGATGAAGATGGAAACGATGTTCAAAGTGGTAAGTACCATTCATTGAAAACTTTTCCTTTCATAGGGTAAATCCCAATAGCCTCCTCCAATCTATTGTGGTATCTATTATACTAAAACAAACTATTATAACCAATGCCCTCAACTGAGATAACCTTCTGAGAGTTGTGAGTAAATTAAAACAGACCACCCCTATAACAAACCCATTAGGAATGAACCTTAATATCCATATAACTCTAGATAAAAAGACAACCATGAATATAGGAATCAGGTATTCAAACTAACTTCAACAACCATGGAACCAATGAGGGATGAATAGTCATCCACCACCACCACCCAGAAATCCTCAACCACCACAATGACCTTTAAAATAAACCCTGCCAAAATCCAAGAATATCCTATAAGAGATGATGAAAAGTGTGGATGAAAATAATCTCCAACTTCATAAAATCACTCAATTAGCCATACAAGACCTGAAGACCCAATTCTGCCATCCTTCCAATTCAGGGGTTGAAGATCCAAAGTCATGGGTCGGGTGAACTTATCTCTAAACCACTAGTCAACCTGAGGGATAAGTGAAATGTTAGTTCAATAAACCTCAGGAGTGGAAAAAAATAAAATTCAAAATTACCTCTCTATTAGAGCCATACCCTCCCAAGGAAACCACCATCCCAACCCTTGAAAATGATCCAAATGAAGAAAAACCTTACCCAGAGAGAATCCCTGGAAAAGGAATGAGGGTTTAATTTGATTAACCACTAAGCTAAACCATTCGTCTTCCATTTACCCATAAGGAAACCCAACCAATGAAAAATAAGAATATGAACATGATAAATAAACATTAGAAACATTAAAAAAATTGAATATTGGCATTACCTTGATTGATTCCATAATGTAAATTCCATGATATGATAATTTTATAATGGGTATGTGTACACAAAGAAGCTGACATCAGGATTATGAAATGGTGGTCATGGGGAGGAACATCTCAGAATTGATGCATCCATCTCTTCCCAACAAATTCAATGATCATAGAACATTCTTGATTCTGCACACTATAGGGGAGCATTTCATTTCCAATGTCATTCTTGATTTTGGTGATTCTATAAATGTGATTCCCCACTAAAGTTTCTATTAAATATAGTTTGGGAAAGTGAATCCAATGAGAATTTCATTAACTAGAAAACCGAAGTACATCATACCCTACTGGTGCGTTAGAGGATGTTCTTATGAGGGTGAAATGTTTAATTTTTTCCTAATGATTTTTATATTCTTAAAAATGGAATATGATTGGATGAATGGAGATTACCCAATTATTTTGGGGATGACATTATTAGAAGTAAAAAAAATTAAATGGACTAAATGGTACATTATCTATGTTGTTTGGTGGTGTCATTTTCCACTACAATATCATTGATGCATAATAAATTTCCTTATTTCATGTTCTGAAAAAAAATACTCACTAATAGAAATATGGATTTGAAAATAATTTAATATTTAGGAGTTCTTTTTTCCAATGAATTATTTGTTTGTTAATATCATAAATTTTTTTATTATTCAGAAGCATTTATGGAGAATAATACCCTTTGTGTGAGTAGCATATGGGATAATTGTATCACTGGATATCTCCAAACATCCTTGTACCCAACCATTAAGTGTGATTATTTATTTACTAATAGAAGGTAAATAGAAATCAGGTTAATGTTTTTGTACATTCAAAAATGATTTTTCCATTTGTGCGTTCCATGTATAATCTATTCCATTATTGTACTGTATTGACCTATGTGTGTGTACCTATTATTGGACTATTTTACAACCTTTTAAAAAATAAATAAAAAACAAAACAAAAAATATGAGTTGTGTATTGGATAGTTCCAAGATAACTCTTCCTTGACCTGTGATCTTGTTATAACAATTACAATTATTGTCGTGTGTGTATCAAAAAAGGGCTGAGTGATGACTTTGAGATTTGTTGCATGTTCAAATTTTGAAAAAAAAACAAAAATAATAATTAATGATGGGAGTGATGAAATGTGAAACATATGTTGATATCTAGTTTTAGAACATAAGGTTTTAATTTTAATAACTATTAAGTGAGTGGCATCGAAATTTGATTACAAATGATGTAGGGATGGCACGATAGACAAAATCAATTAATCTGAATTTTATTAAAATAACTTATATTTTCTAGATAAAAAGTGGAGAGAATAACATGAAATGATTTTCACACACATGCACATGGATAATTAGTGACATGTTAATATTTTTTATTACTTTCTCAAATTGGTATCATGAATCTATTATAATTTCATTCATATATAATTTAGGAGACATCTTTTTTCTTGATAAATGATAATAACTACTTAATGTGATTTTTATGATCACAATGCTATGAGGAATGAAATACTAAATGCTAAATCTTTATGATGTTGCGAATATCTCCATTAATAGATTTTGGAAGTGTGAATTTTCCCAGTATTGAAAATTTTTACATGTTGGGGTGGGATCATGTAGTGATTCACAATTCATTTTCATCCTTACATCACTATGTTAAAATGATTTTGTATGATAAATTCTCAATTTGATAATAATTTGAACTTCATTATTGATAAAATTATTTGTATTTAATCAAAATTAGAAAGGGAAATTTTTATATTTTGGATGATTTCATTATAAGTGGATTTGATTTGGAGGGTCCCAGATGAGGTTGATGAAAAATGGTCCAAAATTTGCAACATTCCAAGAACACAAGTAGACTCAAAAGGACATTGTAGATGATATATGATTTCAATGGGGTTAAAAATTCTTAATAGGGTCCAAAATTCATTTAGATTAAAATATTTTTAAGACACTAAATCCCATGCTTCCATTAAAAGAGACAACTGGACAGACCTTTTCAAGCCACCAAATATGTATGATGTCAAAAATGGTGTGATGTGTTTCGTTCATATATTGATATTTTGATATACAAATGATGCCACATTTTTGGTGGAGACAAATCAGAGATAGGAAAAAACATTTTATCTTTTATGAAATGTGATATTAATATATAGATGTTGAATACCATGGGTAAAGTAGTTTTAAAAAATCTATGTTCCCAAAATAAACTTCAACTTTATGTATAAATTGGAACCTTAGTTACCCCATTTGTATGTTAGACCATGGAGTGATGTAATTCAATTTTGGATACCCAAAGTGGTACTTTCCAAATATAAGAATTTCTAGAGGCCCCTGTCCTCATATGGGGATCTAAGATAAATGCGAAGTTCCACCCAAACCTCCTCCACCTTTGGATGGTGAGATAAATGGTGGAAAGTCATTTTGAGGAAGCTACACAATCTTGGGAGGGAATTTCGAAACATTTTATGCTATAGGTTTTGTGTAATATTGGTTTGAAACATTTCATTCCTATTTTATCTTAACATGACTATTCATTGAATTCATTTCATGAATCATGTGAAAACTTTTTATATCAAAAAATATTTGGTTGAGATGTCAAGTGGGGATATTGGGTTGATCTTATTGGATAACAGAAGATTCATTTTTCACATCACATACATGAAATTTATTTATTATTTGGAAGAACATATTATATTACTAAGGTTTAAACCTTGAAAACATGATTGTTGTGTCAGTGGTTTGTTCTTTGTGCATCATTTTAAGAGGAAAGAGTTAAATCATGATCTTGACAACAATCAACCAAATAATCCCATTAAACCATGTGTTTTTTTTAGAAAAATTAACTACCCCAGATGTGTTGTGAAATTTAAATTACCTCCTTCTCTCATAATTCGAAAAATAAACCTTTCTTTTTCAACTATTAAAATAATGAAATTAAATTATTTTCTTAAAAATATTTTTAGAATCAAGTATTATTAAGTAATTTTTATTAAAAATACAAACTCTAAACTTATCAACACTTCTAGAGAGACGACCTAGGGTGTAAGTTATACTAAAAAATCATCATAAAAAAAAAATAAATTTTAACTGTCATGATGAATAATTTATATGAATCAAATTTTGTGTTTCTAATTTGAAACAAAATTTTAGTAAAAACCCAAGAGACATACTCATAATAGAGAGAAGACATTCCTATTATTATGATACTTCAGGATAAATATCCATAAGTAGTTTTTGATGTGTAGGAATCATCTGCACTACAATCCTATGCATAGTGTTGTTCGGATAACTGCATGTGTTCCATAATTTAAAATTGAAATACTAAAAACCAAGAAAACACATTTTAATGGTTTTGATACATTGGTACAATGATCCAGACCTCATTTTTGAAGTGTTGGAATCAATCACACCTCAATTAAATGCACGTTGGGACCAGTATAACTAGTAGTGTGGCTTTTTATTTAATGTTCCCTTTTTTAAATATATTATTTCATATTAATGTTTAATTTATTATTTATAATATACTAACATTATTTGTTTTTCTTATATAGGTGGATTCTTTTTCTTATGTTGAGGCTATTTTGTCTACAAACGATACCATGTGCAAGTATTTTATAGAGGGGATCACATGTTCAAAAAATTATTAAACATTAATGTTTTTAATGGGTTGTGGATAGAAATTAAAAATGTGATTACACAAAACATTGTTTGAAATTTATAATTTAGTTTTTCATTCATAATGAAAAATTAATATAAAAAAATTATATATTGTTTGTATAGGTTATAGGTTGATGAAGTGTGTCGTTATACAAACAGTAGGTGGCGACTTTATTAGCACTATTTCTTATGTTGATAAGGATCCCCATTTATCAGTTATATTTAAATCACTGATATTGTGGTTTATTTATCATCTATATAAATAGAACTGATAAAGGATGGCCTTTATTAGTGATTTTTTAATTATGATAAAGGCGACCCCCTTAATAGTACTGAGGGTAATAATGCTTCTATAGCACTGTTAAAAAGCTTTTTCACATTGTTAAAGGGAATATATATAGTAATGTGTACTCAATATACGAGTAAAACATAACATATTCATATTAAAGTGACTGATGGTATAAGAAAAAATCAGTGAGGAAGATCAAACCTAGAATGTTAATAATGATGAATTAAAAGATTTAATAGAAGTGATGGGAAGGTCCATATTTTTCCTTGGGAATTTCAAAATCATTGTGTCCAACGATGAATTTAAATCACTTAACTTATATAAAAATTAGAAATTTTTTTACCAATTGATAATTGTTTTGTTTAAATTAATTTTCAATTTTAATTATGGGAAGAATGAGTGTTTTACATATAAATTAATTATGGAGATTGATTCTTGAGGATGAGAATTGTCTAAGTGTGGGGGATTTTATGAGTATATATTTTGAGTATAAATTTTAAAATATTAAAATTTAAATGTGTATTTTTTTAATTAAGAAGACCAATGATTTAAATGAATCTGTTTTTATTGGGTATTTAAATTTTAGAATGATATTTTTAGAAAATAAATTAAAATTAACAGAGATAACACCTTTTACATGACATCTTTTTCAAGAGAGTTGTGTGTTATATGTAAAAAATGATATAGCAATAAGAATGTTGTTTTTAGAAAACCAGTGGTCCAACATAGGCTATCCCTCAACCCATAAGCCAACCAGAACCATAATCCTATAGGGAAGGCCTGTATGGAAAACTTCGGACTAGAGTAGAGTTTGCACAACATAAGTATTGGGGTGTGCCAACATGTGAGGAACATATAAAAATGGTGATATATGGAGCATTTCATTGGCCCATTGTATGAAATTTTAATGAATTATTAAATTCTTGTATCTGAAAATTTATTTAATATAAGGAATCTTTTATGTACCTATATCCATTGTAAAACCAAGAAATAGTTGAATCAAAACCTGAATGTTCTATACACTCCGCCTGGGGATATAGATGGTGTATATTTCCCTTAATCTAGTGAGTGAAAGGGGATTATATTTATAGGGTTTTCTACCATCAAGAACCCACCTCAAACTGACATTGTCGACAAGGAGGATTAAAGCATGGATATTGATTTCCATCAATGTAACAGAAAAATTTGGAAATGTGAATTTAACACATAGAATTCAAATAAAATAAATTAATTTATTTATCATAGCATACATTATTAATATTTAGATGATATAATTTATTATGCCATTATTTATTACATTATTAATTAATTGATGGACCATTTATTTCATTCAACAACTTGGTCCAATCTAATTAATTTTAATGAATTCAATCTATTTATTAAAAAAACATGATATATGGATAATAAAAGTATTTCCTCCAAAAAACTAGTATTCCATTCCATGTATTACAATATATCATATATCATTAAATAACTATATGAATAATCCTTAATCACATGGTTTATTACCCATATGAACAAACTATAATTGTATGGTTTATTATGTTGTATGAAGAAATATTTCTCAAGTAACGACTGTGTACACATTAAATTATGAGGAATGTATTTTAATATAGAGATTTTAAAATTAAATTAACCAAATTTATAATGTAGAAATTAATTCTTTATGTATTAGATGATCCTTGAATTTAAATGGAAGAATTACATTACTTAAAAGATCTAAAATCATCAATTCAGTGCTGATGTGATGAATGACCAGTATTTTATCATTAACATAATCCATTATGGATAAGTATTTGATATATATGTGCTTACTTTGACTCCAACTTTTTTTATTCTTATCCTTAATGCGGGAAGCCTAATTGTCACAATATATAATCAATGTCCTGAAAATAGAATCCATAATATTATTTCCCGGAATAAAACACCTTATCCATACACCATGGGAAGTGGCCTCAAAACATGAAATGATATCATCTACCATTTTATAATTCATTATTATTTTATGTTTGACATTTCTCAGTGGCACAACTCCTCTGACCATGATAAAGACATATCAAGAAGTTGTTTTGTGTGAATCAACACAACCATAATAGTCATCATCTGAGTATCCATTAAATTTCAAATTGTGAGTGTGTTTATATATAATCATGTATTATTTAGTCCTCTTGAGGTATTTCTATACCTTCGTCATGGACTTACAGTGGTCTATACCTAGATCACTTTGATATCACCCCAACATTCCTACTATAAATGCAATGTCATTCCTCATGAAGACTTGAGCACACATTAAACTACCAATAATGGAAGAAAATGGGAAGGATTTCATTTGTTCTCATTGAAAATAATTTTTAGGTCCTGGGTTCATATTGAATTTATCACCCTTAACAACAGGTTCTATACATTGTGCACAACCTTTCATATTAAATATCTATAAGACTTTACTAATATAAGTTTCATGAGACAATCCTAGAACACCTCTCAACAGAATCCTTGGAACATTTATGATCATGACATAGGATTCATCACAAATATATTTCATGTCAAAACTTTTTGAGTGAAACTATTTAACATCATATAGCAATCCCCCATCATCAGTGGCCTTTAAAAAGTCCTCTCCAAATAAAATAAGGATACATAATTTACTCCCAGTAAACATTTGGTATATAAATTGATCTATAATTTTTTCTTCAAAACCAAATGAAGTAATTTATTTATTAAATCATAAATACCACTATTAGGACACTTGTTTTAAACCATTGACATAACTTTTGATATTTCACACAAAATTCTCAACAAAACTATAGAGTAATCCCTTAGGTTGTTTAATGTAAACCACCTCATCTAGACTACCATTCAGAAGAGACATTTTCATACAAATTTTATTGTATGTAAAAATAAAAATGATCAGATAATGACAATACAATTTGTAATGAATCATTTTTGGATACTAGAGAAAATGAATCAGTGTAATTGACCCCTTTTATTTGAGCGAACCCTTTAGAAACTAGTCAGGCCTTAAATCATTTAATGTTTTCTAATGAATTTTTCTTGGTTTTAAAAACCCATTTACATCCAATATGTTTTACAAAAAATTAAAACTCTAAATAATCTCAAATATCATTATTCATCATGTAATTGAACACTTCCATCATCGAATTGTTTCATATATTTGACTCTTCACAACTCATGGCATGTGAATATGTTTCATGACCATTTTAGACATGAATATTATAGTTATAATCTTTTAGATACACTATATAATCATAATATGTTTATGGATTTATCATACATGTTGATCTTCTCAATGTTTCATGATTATTTTCCTGAGTAATTTGTGGTTCTGCTGGTTATTTAAGGGTTTTTTATTATTGAACTATGTGATCCAAAGGATGATTATCAAACATTTGTGGAATCATATTTGATATAAAATAAATATTTTGTGAAAAATTATCAATATATCACCTAGGTTATAGGTTAAATCTTCTAAATAGAATCGAACACAAATTTTTTTGATAAGATCACTCTAACTAATTAGGTAATTTTCATGAAAATTTTTATTGATTCCATAATTCATGTGTTCTATAATGGAGAATAAAAATGAAATCCTTTAGAAATTTCTACATATCTAATTATCTAGACACTAATTTTCCTAGGATAAAACAAAATTTCTTGTGTATTATAATCACACACTTCTGAAGTACATCCCCAAATGCTTACATGCTGCAAACTCATATTCCATCAGTTAAACAATTCAAAAGTTTATTTTTTTGAAAATAACATTATTGGAACCAGATTAAAAATTTACGATTCCACTTCAAGTGCATATGTTTATTAGAGTTACAAAGCATAATTCAAAACATGTACATTAGTGTTCTGTTTCTTCATTCACCTGCACCATTTTAGTCTAGTGAACATAGAATAGTGTATCTTTCAACTTCTATTTTTTATTGAAGAAATCCTAAAAATGGACTAGGAAATTGTCCATCTTCATACTATCTCCCATAATATTCTACACACAGATCTGTCCTCAAGAACATAATTTTTTTACCATGATGTTTCTATTCTTTATGATTAAAAAATTTAAAGGCATCAAGAATGTTATTGTTATTGATTTTTAAACAGAGATACATATATAATACGGATTATCCTGATCAAATGAACAAACCTCAAATATGATCCTAATTTTATAAATTCCTTACCATTTCACACTTGGATGTGGTGTGCTCTTATGTGGAAATTCTTACTCTGATGACCTTTGATCCTTGTTCTTCGTTAGTTTTTACAGGTTTTTCATCACCTATAGATATTTCATTGCCCCTATCCTTATATCCACATCCTTGAGTTTCTTTCAAGGAGGTTTTGTGCCATCCCTCTTAGTCTCACTCATCCCCATGTTTCCCAAACATTCCTAGGGATCCTATAGTGGTGTCGAGGGATGACACATGTCTAGTTTTTGAAGTTCCTTCCACAAAATTTAATGCAGTGTATGGATGCATAAAATGGACATCAGTGGAATGGTTCAGATATGAAATAACTCTACTAAATTTTTTCCAATGGTTTGTAGAATCTTGGGGTCTTGAGATTCTAACTCAAATCTTGTCTCTGCCCTGTAAATTTGTTTGTGTGGTTTTGGGACCAAAGTTGAACATTATCCTAGAGTGGAGTGGAGATCCCTGGTCCTTAGGTCAGTGGAATTTCAATTTTTTCCAATGGTAAATGGATATTGACAAGGTATGGGAGGATTTGAGAGTAGTAGTTGGGATTAATCTCCCAGGCCTTCCACTTCCCTAAAATAAAAATTCTTTTCTTAAATCAATCGATAAATATTTTAGAGTCTTTCTATGCATAGATGATCAGAACCTATGTATTTTTTATGTATTGGTGGCCCATATATTCAGGGAAATGAATCTTTGTGTCGACATTCTGGATAAGATATTTCTTCATGTGCTGTACTTATTTGTCTGGAACAAGGATAACTTCTACCCAGTGGCTCCCAGGTGTTTCTCATTTTGTAAATGGTTTGTTCATTCTTTACATGTGTGTATGAAATGTAGCTAGGGAGATCATGACCAAAACAAGCATGTTCCCTCAAAATGGGACTCATCCTAGATGTTTTCAAGCTCCAACATTCATTACCTTGGATAAGAAATGGACATTGGATATTAGGAGGCTCTTATCCTAGTATCCACTTTAAAAAATTATTTCACAAACCTCAAATATGATATATTTCCCCATTTTGTATGGGAAGGAGTTGCCTTATTTCGAATTGGCCCCTCCCTCTCCAATTTTTGATCAATATATTTTATCCAACTTCCTAAATATGAGTCATAGTAGGCGATTCATTATGGTAATCAATCTGGGTAATCCTTTTTATTCGAGAGACACATATTCCTTAATAATTACTCCTTTCCTACCATGTCCTTCCTACAATGATATATCAAAGGCACATGAGTTCTCCATTGAGGGGTGAATATTACACATTCAGTCCTACTTGTGAGGAAGGGAAATATTCCCCTAAATCAGTCATGAGATTTTATTTTAGAAACCCCTTCATGTGAAGGGTAGAGATGTTCTCAACAATTGACACCTAGAATGTCTAAAGGGATGTTTTCCTACTAACAGGTGTTTTCTTCATCACTAGGAACACCTCCTCCGTTAATCACACCAGGGTGTGTATGAGATCTAAACACAGAAATAATAGGGAGGTTTTTTATTCTAATTAGAATGCAATGATTCTTCGTGGGGAAAAATCTAGGAGTCTGCATGTTCAATAACTGATATATTCATCTAGAATTCTCATGAATTGGGTGTTTGGGTTAAAAAATCTTATATCTCTATAGTTATTAACAAGAAATTTAATTCATTATTTTTTTCCTAAGACCCAATAAAAAATATTCCAAAATTGGAGAGTTTTCTCATAGAATTAAAATAGAGGCATTTATTATTTCCACCCACATTAACATGAATATATGGATCTTCTAGTGAAGGATTATCTTGGTGGATTTGATTTAGGTGCACGAAAAATATATCTCTACAAAAGTTTCCATGAACACTGAAAATATTTTTGTTTCCTTAATTTATGGTAGTTTTGATGCCAAGAAAAAATATCCTTGTGGAATGAACATGAAGCCATTGATCTAGGATATTCCCCATGGATTATTGGTGGTGAATTCAATGTCATCACTGATCAGAATGATAAGAAAGCTAGAGGAGAATTACCCTGGATAGCTTGTTTGGATTTCATCCAATTAATGTATAGAAAGGAGCTTATGAATATGGGATACATTGGTGATCAATTAACATTGTGCAATAATAAATTATGGGGATGAAGATCCTGGATTATCCTTGAGAAATCCATTTCCAATGTCCTCTCCAAATAGGTATATCCTTATGTGAAGGTATCTCACCTGATCCATGGAATTTCTGATCATTCACCTTTTCATGTCTCTTCGGTTTATAGTAAAGAGGGATACAAACATATCAGAGTCTATCATCAGTTAATCAGGATACCTAGAATACCAAAATGTTGTAATAAATTCATGGTGCATCAAAAGATAGTGGAACACATGGATTGGTCTTCACAATAAATTGAGACCCATTAAAAAAGATATTTAGGGGTTGATCAGGGATTACCCTCCCAATACCCAATAAATTGACATGGTGAATAAGGAGATCAAATAGCATAAATACATCCTTGATGAGGATTGGAGTGACACACTATTTAATGGTCCTGCTACCAAGAAGGAGAGAATGGAATAAATGATCTTATGAAAAGAACATGAGGTGTGGGTGGACTCAAAAATTAAATTATTTTGTAAATGAGATGGAAAAAATTCCTATTTTTATACCTGAATAAAGGAGAAAGGACATTTCATTAAACATAATATTATGATGGTGGATATCTCATATTATAATGAAGGAATTGTTGTTTGAGACATGGTTCTGTCTTATTTCAAAGACATAATTACAAGAAATTATCATCATTTTCTTAAATGTTAGCCCATAGGTAATGTTGATTATGTAGAGGTGATTCCCAACATTTTATTTAGCTAGAAAAATGAACTCCAATAAGCTATCTTGGAGGATAAAGGCATTCATGAGGCTATAATAGGCCTCAATCACAATAGTGTCCTGAGTCCTGATAGATTTCCAGGATCATTTCATTGGGAGTCGTGGAGTATGGTTAAGTGTAACGTCATCAAATATATTCAAGAATTAATTCAGGGAGTACTTCCATGAGTTTCCTGTGAAACTACATGATTTCTCATTAACAAAATGAAGGATCCCTCTGCCATTCAACATTATAGGCTAGTGAGCATGTTCAACATTCTATATAAAATTCGGGCCAGTATCATAAAGAGATTGAAATCCCCCCATCATTCTTATTGGGATTCTGAAGAGAAGCATGGATTTATCATGGATTATAAATACAAGGGATTATATCGATGGAACATATAGAGGTCAAGGATATAATGTAACACCCCAAGAATTCATAGTGTGTTATTTCTTCAAAATAATTCAATAACTTGCACTACACGCAAAACCGAGTTCAATCACACCATGACTTACCAAAAAAAATCCATTCAAAAGAGGTTATGAATAGTATTAACTAAATTTTAAACTTTATATAATCCTTATAATTTTAGAATCCATATTATGAGTTTCTTAGACATAATGCAAGAACAGATTCATTTTCAGTATTGCACTTTTATCAACTTTTAATAGTGAAACATTTTTAAATAAAATATTTTAAACTTTTTGACTAAATGGAGACATCAAAAAAATTTAAAATGAAACATCCCAAGCTTCCACGGTACGCTTTCCTTTGAATAATATAGTAGCGTGTGTTGTATGCAACTTCGAGTTCTAACACACCACAACCAATCAAACTATCCATTATGAATAGTAATACCTACCTTTTAAAATTTTAGAAATTTTATCTCTCAAAATGGACTTCATTTTTTGATTCGGAGTATCGAATTTATCCTAAGGTGAAATTTTGGTACTTTTCGGATAACTTTCATATTTTGATGAATAGTGAAAATTACTAAATTTTAATTAAAAACAAATTTTTTAATCAAAATACTTAATAGTGATAAATTATGAATTTGAGTGGTTTTAAAGTATATTTAGAATATATTTTTACCATTTAATATAATTTTGGTCATTGGACAAAATTTTACAATTAAACCGAACATAAACAAGTGTCAATCTTTTGATAGTTATTATCTCTTAAAAACACGCTTTTTGTTTTGACAGCGGGAATTAATTTTAAATTAATTTCTGCCACTTCAGTGTTTTAAATTTAGGAAAATGGATTCCATATTTGGAATCAGGATGTTCAAATTGTGTAAATAGGTAACTTTTATTTTTAGACATTTTGAATAATTACTGCAGTAAATATTTTATTTACCATGGTTAAGGGTAAATCCGGTAAATAAGGGTTACAAAATAATATTATAATAATATTAAATTACCCTAAAACGTGTCTTAACCCTATTGGATGATACATGGCCGACCATGGGCATCTTTGGGTAGATTTTGGGACCCCATGGATCCACTTGTAAGTGATAATGACACTTTATTTTAATTAAGTTCAAATGAATACAAAAATGACACAAGCATATATCTTTTAGAAAAACAATTGTTACATAGGGTTATATATGTTTTATTTTAGATTATAAATATTCATTAGAAAGATAAAACGATTTCCTACATAATTATATTTTATTTATAATTTTTATACATTAAATAATTTATTTTATTTATGACACAATGATGATGCAGTAATTACTAGAATAGTGAAAAATTAAAATAATTGATATTATAAATACCCAAATAAATATAATATGAAACTTTTAATGAATTAAACTAATTTTCTAGGATAATATGATATCTTAGGATTGATTTAATTGAATTTTTTCGAAGTAATCAATCTGTTATGAGTTTAAAAAAAATCAACTATTGAATAGTGTCAAAATTGACATAAAAGAGTTCTTAAAACAAATATTATATTATTAATTGATATTAAATTCCTAAAAATCTAAGGTTCGGCAAAGAGACTTATATCATGATAGGTTCATCATTAATGGACCAGTTGGGGGTCTCTTGGATGTATATAGTAAGTTTATTAACCATATTATATAAAAATACAAAGAGACATTGTAAAAGTGAAACTAATTAACTTAGAGTTAATACTTAATGATAAGGTTAATATAAGTACCCCAACCTGTCTAAATTCTATTGGTTGAGTTTTTTTTCGACCCATCCACACCTTAACCTTTGAATAGTCAACTTCGGAGCCATTGGAAACTGATTATGAATTTATTATAAATTAATATTTCTAGCTTTTCCAAAGGTGCCCCTCACCCCTCTTATAAAAGGGCACTCATCCTTATCATTTCTTCACACCTTCCAATCCTTTTGGTTCGGACAAACTCTGCTCAAATACTCTCCCAACTTCACGCACTACAACCTAGAGGCCTTAGTTTGATTAGAAAGCCAACCTAAGGAGCCCTTTTGATCAAATCAAAAGGAAGAACCCGAAGAAGAGGTAATGATTTCACCACCCTTTTTCCAAGTTCCTTCTTCTTCCACTTCTTATTAATTTTTTGTTACCATTCTAAAATAATAAATCCAGTATCATATATATACTATGATGCTATTATAAATATGGTATAACCATATTCAGTATTCTATCCACCCTTTGAATAACATGTCACCAACGTGCGTACGTACGGCTTACCGTCTCCATGTCGTGGTGTAATTGTTATTCAATATATTATTATTTGGATGGGTATAATAATGATGTGTAACTCATGTAAATAACAAATATAACATGTTAGTGATTCTGTATATATGATATACCATTCATTTATATATTATTTTAATATCAAAAGAATGATATTGTCTCTCGTGCGTAAATACGGACTACCGTCTCCACGAACGCGATGAGATTCATTCTCCATCATATCCATTCAAGTATAATTATCATTTTCTGATTTAAAAATGATTTTTAAGGACTTGATATCATTCTGGATATGAATAATATACAACCTATCCATTACAAACATGGCTTACGTAACAAAACATATAAAAGAAAACGAGTAAGTTAACACCCGAAACAACGATAATACTAAGACATTATTAACAAAGAAAAGTTAAAAGATCATATATGATATGATATTAATATATATGATTCTTTTATAATTTAATAACAATTATTTCAATATTATACAGGAGTTTAACCTACCCCAACCAAGTAAAAGTACAAGGTAAGGGATTTTCTTATCTCACATTCAATTCCGTGAGATTTCCATTGTTCGCCACTAAATTATTGAAAGTGGTGTATTGTGTACTGCCATTTGATATATATTATCATGATTCTCTTTATATTCATGTTATTCTATAAATAATTTGGTGGTTATAAACTTTTGGCTATACGACTTAGTTGATTAACGTGGTAAGGGGTTTTCATCTCACTCCTTATTTCCGTGAGATTCATGCCATATTGCCACCATCACCTTTTGTGTGGTGTATGTACTGCCCATAATTATATTCTTTGTGTAATACACTCTAATTTATGTGTATTTACATATTCATTGTATGATACCTCTTTCATGGGTTGTATGTTTCATAAGTTACCAAATTGGTAAGGGTTATTTCACAATCTCTTCATTATCCGAGGTTGTTTATACGTAATAATCTACTGGGATCTCTTTATCATGCACATCCATGTTTTTTTCAAAATGTATTTCAAAATATTTTTATCATTTACAGGAATATGGTTTAAAGTCATTTATACCCTTGTTTGACTTTTTATAAGAGTTTTATAAGGGAATCTTTCCGTCGTTTTCCAAACAAGGTGATTTTTAACCTTTTCGATAAAATTAAGGAAAGAATGTTTTTTTAACTTATACGGTGGGTGCGGTTATTTTCCGCCGTTATAAAATCATCGAAGCTTCCCTTACAAGATTATAAGAATATTTTCAAATTGAATGTATTATTTTATAATTATGTTACTTTTAAAATGATTTTAAAAAAGGAGATATTTCTCTAAAATAGTTTTGATTTCATCTATGTCAACATCCTTTGTGATGGATTTTAATCTTATTTGAAGTTGATTTATTATGATACAAAACATCCATATTTTATTGAAGGTTTTGTGATATTTTTACTGTGGATATGTTATTCTTATGTCACCCATGGTTTTTGTTTAGAGTATTGACATTTCATAAGTTATTTGTAATCCCAATGTTTATGTTATATTTCAACCATTCATTCAGATGAATGTGTTAGACAAGTATGTTCCGGGTTGGGGACCGGTAAAAGTAAGCCCTCCGGTTTGGTCTTCGGTTATTAGAGGAACTCCGGTTTGGTCTCCGGTTATTAGAGGAACTCCGGGTTGGTGTCCAGTTATTAGAGGCACTCCGGGTTGGTGTCCGGTTATTAGAGGCACTCCGGGTTGGGTTCCGGTTACAGTTAGCCCCAAGGTCTTGGGACGAGGCCTTGAAAAGAAATTAAAGTTTAGCATTATGCGTTCCATCATTATGAAAGTGGTTATTGATTTTTCATGTGATTATTTGATTAGTAGAATATCCATGTGAATAAGTGAATGGCATTATTTCATTTTACTTTTGCCATACTATCTTGAAGTTCAAGTTTAAAAGGATTTTGTTTCAGTAATGCATTGCCTTAAATGTTTATGCTTATTTTGAATGTTCCTCTATATTTTTATCCTTACTGGGCATTTGATCTCACCCCTTTTCTATGTTTATTTTCCCCAGGATGTGAAGAAGTAAGTTATGAATGACCTGCAGGGATATTATGAGGGGATAATAGTGTGGACTGTGGAGACATTATGTTTTTGTAGTAGTTTTTCATTTTATGATATAATGTAAAACTTATGAATATATCTAGTGTTTCCAAGGCTACTAAACCAATCTGTCTTTCGAGATTTGATCTTTCTTGTGATCATGCCAATGTTATGTAATAATGCACCGACTCTGGGTAACTAGGGTCGGGGCGTTACAGTTGGTATCAGAGGAAGTTTAGTACAAACCTTGGAAACTAGATTTAGATAAACTCTGATTAGAGCACGTAGACCTAAGATGAACTTTGAGGATTAGTATAGAAGAACTTCCTAGAATTTTGGTTTTGTAGGGATTTTGTGAGTTTTCCGAGCAATACATCCCTGTCTGGATACGAGCAGGTAGAGGCGGCTCTGGCACAGATGTACCTAGGGGTAAAACCCGAAAACACCGCTTTGAGCTAGACTCGAATGGGAACTGGTGCACGACAACGGGCCTTGCTGCACTCTTGGTTACGACACTCCCGGGGGATATGCTTAGGATAACTCTCATTTTCTTTACAAATCATTATGAAGGGTTTATGAGGATATACTTCCTCAAAGAAGACATTTTTATGATTATGGATTATATCCATAAACTATTTAATTTATGATATGTGTTTTAAAAGTTTGGGATTAGGTATTGTTATTCATAAACTAATCTAGTGTATGCCAATGTTTAGAAATGGCGCCTAGTAGAAGGAATGAGAACTCCAGCAATGCACATGATACATGAGAAAGAAGGATCATATATTTTATGGTCTTAAGCTAGAATTTACAAGAGAAATAGTCTCGCATGTATTATCATCATATGAAGAAATAATATCATGTGTTGATAAGATAAGTAAAGAGTTTACTGAGTCCTATGGCTTTGAAGGGAAGCAAGAGAAGAAAAGGGTGGAAGAGAGAAAGATGGATAAAGGGAAGAGGGAAAAGAAGAATTTTCCCATATGTGGTAACTGTGGAAAGAAACACCCTGGAACTTGCCTGAAAGGAATGGGAGTTTGTTATAAGTGTGGAGGAAAAGGGCACAAAGTACGTGACTGCAAGGGTAAGAAAATGGTTTCAAATGTACAATGCTTCGTTTGCAAGGAGTTTGGACACTACGCGAACCTATGTCCCAGTCATCAGACTATGCCGCAAATGATGTTATTGGATAATAATCAAGTTATGATACTACCACAGATGAAGAGGAATGATTAGAGTTCTTATGTTGATTATGTCAATTGAGTGTTGTATCAACAATGTTCTTGTTATAATAATTATGGAGTATATAAGGATTGTACTGCAGTACTATTTCATTAAGGACTTGAGATTATGTGGAACAAAGAAAGGTGACTCAACAGCAGGATAAATTTTTGGAAAATATGTGGTTGAGAGAATGATAGACCATAATATAGTTCTGATACCGAGTTAGTGATTTTGGAATAATACATGATTGTTTTGGATAAATTATATTGGATATTCTTGACTACCTTTGAACTGATTAATGATCTGTATATTCCATTATTGTTGGGGTTTAAAACATTTTTGGATTGATGAGGTATATCCAGCATTCTATATGGAATAAGGGAGCATGAATGTAATCAATAAGGAATATGGTAATTCAGGATGTTTCAGTGTATTAAAAGAATACATGATGAAGGTATTCATATGCTATTACGTGGTAAAAAGGATCTACATTATGTTTAACTTCCTTATAAATGTTGGACTGTGAGTTTGGTCTGAAATATTTTGGATAAATTCTAGTTTGAGATTAATTTTGGATTGCCATAAAAGGACAACCCGGAGGTCGGGCGGCAACCTGTCGCGTCCGGCAAGGCCGCGAGACTTGAACCCGCAACCGAAGGGCGACAAGGGTGTATCACCTACCACTTTCCCAAGAGATGTCCTGGATTAAGTAATGTAGTTTTTTTAAAAGATCTGGTAGATGAATTATAAATTTGTTTATTCTGGAACCATGTACGAATAGTATAAATAGAATTTTTTTTACGAGTGAAAGATGAGTTTGTGGTAGAAATTTATTAATGGACAAAACTCTAATTATAAAGTAAGTATATCTCCTTATGATCTTAGCCAATCTCATAAATAAATTCCTCAACATTAATAAAAGGAACTTAGAACAAAAATGTTGTCCTAGATAGTACCTTAAATCATCACTAATTTATGGCTTTGGGATTGTTGGCCTTTTCATAGCCATGTTCTCAACCACTCTCCATCAGATAATTGATGGTTAGATTTCTCTTCCATATCCATATTTTCCTACATGGAACCCTGGTATGAGTTATTTTCGGTAATCTTCATACTTTCCACTCTTTATTTTAAATAGATGCCTCATTAATTCATTTTTCGATGTGGGATTTCAACTAAGATATTTTGAAACGTCAAAAATGTGTTATCCTAATACCCTATGTTTTGTTGAACCGATGGTATTTCAAATCATCATAGATTGATGAGTTTAAGGACGTCAATTTTACACTTGTTTGTGATTGATGACCTCAATTATTACCTATAAATATTTACGTTTTTCCTCCAATTATATGTCTCTAATTTCCACCAATGTTCTCCTAATCGAGATCATAATTTGGTGGTGACCCTTTGATTTCTCTTTTCCTCATATTAAGACTAAATTTTAGTAACCCAATTTCCGATGTGGGTTTTCCCACAAATATATTTTCTATTATAAACCTTTTATTTTTGATGAACAATTTCAAATTGCGAGGACGCAATTTATTGAAGGAGGGGAGAATGTAACACCCCAAGAATTCATAGTGTGTTATTTCTTCAAAATAATTCAATAACTTGCACTACACGCAACACCGAGTTCAATCACACCATGACTTACAAAAAAAAAGCCATTCAAAAGAGGTTATGAATAGTATTAACTAAATTTTAAACTTTATATAATCCTTATAATTTTAGAATCCATATTATGAGTTTCTTAGACATAATGCAAGAACAGATTCATTTTCAGTATTGCACTTTTATCAACTTTTAATAGTGAAACCTTTTTAAATACAATATTTTAAACTTTTTGACTAAATGGAGACATCAAAAAAATTTAAAATGAAACATCCCAAGCTTCCACGGTACACTTTCCTTTGAATAATACAGTAGCGTGTGTTGTACGCAACTTCGAGTTCTAACACACCACAACCAATCAAACTATCCGTTATGAATAGTAATACCTACCTTTTAAAATTTTAGAAATTTTATCTCTCAAAATGGACTTCATTTTTGGATTCGGAGTATCGAATTTAGCCTAAGGTGAAATTTTGGTACTTTTCGGATAACTTTCATATTTTGATGAATAGTGAAAATTACTAAATTTTAATTAAAAACAACTTTTTTAATCAAAATACTTAATAGTGATAAATTATGAATTTGAGTGGTTTTAAAGTATATTTAGAATATATTTTTACCATTTAATATAATGTTGGTCATTGGACAAAATTTTACAATTAAACCGAACATAAACAAGTGTCAATCTTTTGATAGTTATTATCTCTTAAAAACACGCTTTTTGTTTTGACAGCGGGAATTAATTTTAAATTAATTTCTGCCACTTCTGTGTTTTGAATTTAGGAAAATGTATTCCATATTTGGAATCAGGATGTTCAAATTGTGTAAATAGGTAACTTTTATTTTTAGACATTTTGAATAATTACTGCGGTAAATATTTTATTTACCATGGTTAAGGGTAAATCCGGTAAATAAGGGTTAAAAAATAATATTATAATAATACTAAATTGCCCTAAAACGTGTCTTAACCCTATTGGCTGATACATGGTCGACCATGGGCATCTTTGGGTAGATTTTGGGACCCCATGGATCCACTTGTAAGTGATAATGACACTTTATTTTAATTAAGTTAAAATGAATACAAAAATGACACAAGCATATATCTTTTAGCAAAACAATTGTTACATAGGGTTATATATGTTGTATTTTAGATTATAAATATTAATTAGAAAGATAAAAAGATTTCCTACAAAATTATATTTTATTTAAAATTTTTAGACATTAAATAATTTATTTTATTTATGACACAATGATGATGCAGTAATTACTATAATAGTAAACAATTAAAATAATTGATATTATAAATACCCAAAAAAATATAATATTAAACTTTTAATGAATTAAACTAATTTTCTAGGATAATATGATATATTAGGATTGATTTAATTGACTTTGTTCGAAGTAATCAATCTGTTATGAGTTTCACAAAAATCAACTATTGAATAGTGTCAAAATTGACATAAAAGAGTTCTTAAAACAAATTTTATATTATTAATTGATATTAAATTATTAAAAATCTAAGGTTCGGCAAAGAGACTTATATCATGATAGGTTCATCATTAATGGACCAGTTGGGGGTCGCTTGGATGTATATAGTAAGTTTATTAACCATATTATATAAAAATACAAAGAGACATTGTAAAAGTGAAACTAATTAACTTAGAGTTAATACTTATAGATAAGGTTAATATAAGTACCCCAACCTGTCTAAATTCTATTTGTTGAGTTTTGTTTCGACCCATCCACACCTTAACCTTTGAATAGTCAACTTCGAAGCCATTGGAAACTGATTATTAATTTATTATAAATTAATATTTCTAGCTTTTCCAAAGGTTCCCCTCACCCCTCTTATAAAAGGGCACTCCTCCTTATCATTTCTTCACACCTTCCAAGCCTTTTGGTTCGGCCAAACTCTACCCAAATACTCTCTCAACTTCCCGCACTACAACCTAGAGGCCTTATTATGATCAGAAAGCCAACCTAAAGAGCCCTTTTGATCAAATCAAAAGGAAGAACCCGAAGAAGAGGTAATGATTTCACCACCCTTTTTCCAAGTTCCTTCTTCTTCCACTTCTTCTTACTTTTTTGTTACCATTATAAAATAATAAATCCAGTATCATATATATACCGTGATGCTATTATAAATATGGTACAACCATATTCAGTATTCTATCCACCCTTTGAATAACATGTCACCATACGTGCGTACGTACGGCTTACCGTCTCCACGTCGTGGTGTAATTGTTATTCAATATATTATTATTTGGATGGTTATAATAATGATGTGTAACTCATGTAAATAATAAATATAACATGTTAGTGATTCTTTATATATGATATACCATTAATTTATATATTATTTTAATATCAAAAGAATGATATTGTCTCTCGTGCGTACGTACGGACTACCGTCTCCACGAACGCGATGAGATTCATTCTCCATCATATCCATTCAAGTATAATTATCATTTGCTGATTTAAAAATGATTTTTAAGGACTTGATATCATTCTGGATATGAATAATATACAACCTATCCATTACAAACATGGCTTACGTAATAAAACATATAAAAGAAAACGAGTAAGTTAACACCCGAAACAACGATAATACTAAGACATTATTAACAAAGAAAAGTTAAAAGATCATATATGATATGATATTTATATATATGATTCTTTTATAATTTAATAACAATTATTTCAATATTATACAGGAGGTTAACCTACCCCAACCAAGTAAAAGTACAAGGTAAGGGATTTTCTTATCTCACATTCAATTCCGTGAGATTTCCATTGTTCGCCACTAAATTATTGAAAGTGGTGTATTGTGTACTGCCATTTGATATATATTATCATGATTCTCTTTATATTCATGTTATTCTGTAAATCATTTGGTGGTTATAAACTTTTGGCTATACTACTCAGTTGATTAACATGGTAAGGGGTTTTCATCTCACTCCTTATTTCCGTGAGATTCGTGCCATATTGCCACCATCACCTTTTGTGTGGTGTATGTACTACCCATAATTATATTATTTGTGTAATACACTCTAATTTATGTGTATTTACATATTCATTGTATGATACCTCTTTCATGGGTTGTATGTTTCATAAATTACCAAATTGGTAAGGGTTATTTCACAATCTCTTCATTATCCGAGGTTGTTTATACGTAATAATCTACTGGGATCTCTTTATCATGCACATCCATGTTTTTTTTTCAAAATGTATTTCAAAATATTTTTAACATTAATAGGAATATGGGTTAAAGTCATTTATACCCTTGTTTGACTTTTTATAAGAGTTTTATAAAGGAATCTTTCCGTCGTTTTCCAAACATGGTGATTTTTAACCTTTTCGATAAAATTAAGGTAAGAATGTTTTTTTTAACTTATACGGTGGGTGCGGTTATTTTCTACCGTTATAAAATCGTCGAAGCTTCCCTTACAAGATTATAAGAATATTTTCAAATTGAATGTATTATTTTATAATTATGTTTCTTTTAAAATGATTTAAAAAAAAGAGATATTTCTCTAAAATATTTTTGATTTCATCTATGTCAACATCCTTTGTGATGGATTTTAATCTTATTTGAAGTTGATTTATTATGATACAAAACATCCATATTTTATTGAAGGTTTTGTGATATTTTTACTGTGGATAAGTTATTCTTATGTCACTCATGGTTTTTGTTTATATTATTGACATTTCATAAGTTATTTGTAATCCCAATGTTTATGTTATATTTCAACCTTTCATCAAGATGAATGTGTTAGACAAGTATGTTCCGGGTTGGGGACCGGTAAAAGTAAGCCCTCCGGTTTGGTCTCCGGTTATTAGAGGAACTCCGGTTTGGTCTCCGGTTATTAGAGGAACTCCGGGTTGGTGTCCGGTTATTAGAGGCACTCCGGGTTGGTGTCCGGTTATTAGAGGCACTCCGGGTTGGGTTCCGGTTACAGTTAGCCCCAAGGTCTTGGGACGAGGCCTTGAAAAGAAATTAAAGTTTAGCATTATGCGTTCCATCATTATGAAAGTGGTTATTGATTTTTCATGTGATTATTCGATTAGTAGAATATCCATGTGAATAAGTAAATGGCATTATTTCATTTTACTTTTTCCATACTATCTTGAAGTTCATGTTTAAAAGGATTTTGTTTTAGTAATGCATTGCCTTAAATGTTTATGCTTATTTTTAATGTTCCACTATATTGTTATCCTTACTGGGAATTTGATCTCACCCCTTTTCTATGTTTATTTTCCCCAGGATGTGAAGAAGTAAGTTATGTATGACCTGCAGGGATATTATGAGGGGATAATAGTGTGGACTGTGGAGACATTATGTTTTTGTAGTAGTTTTTCATTTTATGATATAATGTAAAACTTATGAATATATCTAGTGTTTCTAAGGCTACTAAACCAATCGATCTTTCGAGATTTGATCTTTCTTGTGATCATGACAATGTTATGTAATAATGCACCGACTCTGGGTAACTAGGGTCGGGGCGTTACAGTTGGTATCAGAGGAAGTTTAGTACAAACCTTGGAAACTAGATTTAGATAAACTCTGATTAGAGCTCGTAGACCTAAGATGAACTTTGAGGATTAGTATATAAGAACTTCCTAGAATTTTGGTATTGTAGGGATTTTGTGAGTTTTTCGAGCAATACATCCCTGTCTGGATACGAGCAGGTAGAGGCGGCTCTGGCACAGATGTACCTAGGGGTAAAACCCGAAAACACCGCTTTGAGCTAGACTCGAACAGGAACTGGTGCAGGACAACGGGCCTTGCTGCACTCTTGGTTACGACACTCCCGGGGGATATGCTTAGGATAACTCTCATTTTATTTACAAATCATTATGAAGGGTTTATGAGTATATACTTCCTCAAAGGAGACATTTTTATGATTATGGATTATATCCATAAACTATTTAATTTATGTTATGTGTTTTAAAAGTTTGGGATTAGGTATTGTTATTCATAAACTAATCTAGTGTATTCCAATGTTTAGAAATGGTGCCTAGTAGAAGGAATGAGGACTCCAGCAATACACATGATACAAAGAGAAAGAAGGATCATATATTTTATGGTCTTAAGCCAGAATTTACAAGAGAAATAGTCTCGCATGTATTATCATCATATGAAGAAATAATATCATGTGTTGATAAGATAAGTAAAGAGTTTACGGAGTCCTATGGCTTTGAAGGGAAGCAAGAGAAGAAAAGGGTGGAAGAGAGAAAGATGGATAAAGGGAAGAGGGAAAAGAAGAATTTTCCCATATGTGGTAACTGTGGAAAGAAACACCTTGGAACTTGCCTGAAAGGAATGGGAGTTTGTTATAAGTGTGGAGGAAAAGGGCACAAAGTACGTGACTGCAAGGGTAAGAAAATGGTTTCAAATTTACAATGCTTCGTTTGCAAGGAGTTTGGACACTACGCGAACCTATGTCCCAGTAATCAGACAATGCCGCAAATGATGTTATTGGATAATAATCAAGTTATGATACTACCATAGATGAAGAGGAATGATTAGAGTTCTTATGTTGATTATGTCAATTGAGTGTTGTATCAACAATGATCTTGTTATAATAATTATAGAGTATATAAGGATTGTACTATAGTACTATTTCATTAAGGACTTGAGATTGTGTGGAACAAAGAAAGGTGACTCAACAACAGGATAAATTTTTGGAAAATATATGGTTGAGAGAATGATAAACCATAATATAGTTCTGATACCTAGTTAGTGATTTTGGAATAATACATGATTGTTTTGGATAAATTATATTGGATATTCTTGACTACCTTGGAACTGATTAATGATCTGTATATTCCATTATTGTTGGGGTTTAAAACATTTTTGGATTGATGAGGTATATCCAGCATTCTATATGGAATAAGGGAGCATGAATGTAATCAATAAGGAATATGGTAATTTAGGATGTTTCAGTGTATTAAAATAATACATGATGAAGGTATTCATATACTATTACGTGGTAAAAAGGATCTACATTATGTTTAAATTCCTTATAAATGTTGGACTGTGAGTTTGGTCAGAAATATTTTGGATAAATTCTAGTTTGAGATTAATTTTGGATTGCCATAAAAGGACAACCCGGAGGTCGTGCGGCAACCCGTCGCGTCCGGCAAGGCCGCGAGACTTGAACCCGCAACCGAAGGGCGACAAGGGTGTATAACCTACCACTGGCCCAAGAGATGTCCTGGATTAAATAATGTAGTTTCTTTTAAAAGATCTGGTAGATGAATTATAAATTTGTTTATTCTGGAACCCTGTACGAATAGTATAAATAGAATTTTTTTTACGAGTGAAAGATGAGTTTGTGGTAGAAATTTATTAATGGACAAAACTCTAATTATAAAGTAAGTATATCTCCTTATGATCTTAGCCAATCTCATAAAAAAATTCCTCAAAATTAAGAAAAGGAACTTAGAACAAAAATGTTGTCCTAGATAGTACCTTAAATCATCACTAATTTATGGCTTTGGGATTGTTGGCCTTTTCATAGCCATGTTCTCTACCACTCTCCATCAGATAATTGATGGTTAGATTTCTCTTCCATATCCATATTTTCCTACATGGAACCCTGGTATGAGTTATTTTCGGTAATCTTCACACTTTCCACTCTTTATTTTAAATAGAGGCCTCATTAATTCATTTTTCGATTTGGGATTTCAACTAAGATATTTTGAAACGTCAAAAATGTGTTATCCTAATACCCTATGTTTTGTTGAACCGATGGTGTTTCAAATCATCATAGATTGATGAGTTTAAGGACCTCAATTTTACACTTGTTTGTGATTGATGACCTCAATCACTACCTATAAATATTTACGTTTTTCCTCCAATTATATGTCTCTAATTGCCACCAATGTTCTCCTAATCGAGATCATAATTTGGTGGTGACCCTTTGATTTCTCTTTTCCTCATATTAAGACTAAATTTTAGTAACCCAATTTCCGATGTGGGTTTTCCCACAAATATATTTTCTATTATAAACCTTTTATTTTCGAAGAACAATTTCAAATTGCGAGGACGCAATTTATTGAAGGAGGGGAGAATGTAACACCCCAAGAATTCATAGTGTGTTATTTCTTCAAAATAATTCAATAACTTGCAGTACACGCAACACCGAGTTCAATCACACCACGACTTACCAAAAAAAAGCCATTCAAAAGAGGTTATGAATAGTATTAACTAAATTTTAAACTTTATATAATCCTTATAATTTTAGAATCCATATTATGAGTTTCTTAGACATAATGCAAGAACAGATTCATTTTCAGTATTGCACTTTTATCAACTTTTAATAGTGAAACCTTTTTAAATACAATATTTTAAACTTTTTGTTTAAATAGAGACATCAAGAAAATTTAAAATGAAACATCCCAAGCTTCCACGGTACGCTTTTCTTTGAATAATACAGTAGCGTGTGTTGTACGCAACTTCGAGTTCTAACACACCACAACCAATCAAACTATCCGTTATGAATAGTAATACCTACCTTTTAAAATTTTAGAAATTTTATCTCTCAAAATGGACTTCATTTTTGGATTCGGAATATCGAATTTAGCCTAAGGTGAAATTTTGGTACTTTTCGGATAACTTTCATATTTTGATGAATAGTGAAAATTACTAAATTTTAATTAAAAACAAATTTTTTAATCAAAATACTTAATAGTGATAAATTATGAATTTGAGTGGTTTTAAAGTATATTTAGAATATATTTTTACCATTTAATATAATGTTGGTCATTGGACAAAATTTTACAATTAAACCAAACATAAACAAGTGTCAATCTTTTGATAGTTATTATCTCTTAAAAACACGCTTTTTGTTTTGATAGCGGGAAATAATTTTAAATTAATTTCTGCCACTTCTGTGTTTTGAATTTAGGAAAATGGATTCCATATTTGGAATCCTGATGTTCAAATTGTGTAAATAGGTAACTTTTATTTTTAGACATTTTGAATAATTACTGCGGTAAATATTTTATTTACCATGGTTAAGGGTAAATCCGGTAAATAAGGGTTACAAAATAATATTATAATAATACTAAATTACCCTAAAACGAGTCTTAAACCTATTGGTTGATACATGGTCGACCATGGGAATATTTGGGTAGCTTTTGGGACCCCATGGATCCACTTGTAAGTGATAATGACACTTTATTTTAATTAAGTTAAAATGAATAAAAAAATGACACAAGCATATATCTTTCAGAAAAACAATTGTTACATAGGGTTATATATGTTGTATTTTAGATTATAAATATTCATTAGAAAGATAAAAAGATTTCCTACATAATTATATTTTATTTATAATTTTTAGACATTAAATAATTTATTTTATTTATGACACAATGATGATGCAGTAATTACTATAATAGTGAAAAATTAAAATCATTGATATTATAAATACCCAAATAAATATAATATGAAACTTTTAATGAATTAAACTAATTTTATAGGATAATATGATATATTAGGATTTATTTAATTGACTTTGTTCGATGTAATCAATCTGTTATGAGTTTCACAAAAATCAACTATTGAATAGTGTCAAAATTGACATAAAAGAGTTCTTAAAACAAATATTATATTATTAATTGATATTAAATTCCTAAAAATCTACGGTTCGGCAAAGAGACTTATATCATGATAGGTACATCATTAATGGACCAGTTGGGGGTCCCGTGGATGTATATAGTAAGTTTATTAACCATATTATATAAAAATACAAAGAGACATTGTAAAAGTGAAACTAATTAACTAAGAGTTAATACTTCAAGATAAGGTTAATATAAGTACCCCAACCTGTTAAATTCTATTGGATGAGTTTTTTTTCGACCCATACACACCTTAAACTTTGAATAGTCAACTTTTGAGCCATTGGAAACCGATTATAAATTTATTATAAATTAATATTTCTAGCTTTTCCAAAGGTGCCCCTCACCCCTCTTATAAAAGGGCACTCCTCCTTATCATTTCTTCACACCTTCCAAGCATTTTGGTTCGGACAAAATCTACCCAAATACTCTCCCAACTTCCCGCACTACAACCTAGAGGCCTTAGTTTGATCAGAATGCCAACCTAAGGAGCCCTTTTGATCAAATCAAAGGAAGAACCCGAAGAAGAGGTAATGATTTCACCACCCTTTTTCCAAGTTCCTTCTTCTTCCACTTATTCTTACTTTTTTGTTACCATTCTAAAATAATAAATCCAGTATCATATATATACTGTGATTCTATTATAAATATGGTACAACCATATTCAGTATTCTATCCACCCTTTGAATAACATGTCACCATACGTGCGTACGTACGGCTTACCGTCTCCACGTCGTGGTGTAATTGTTATTCAATATATTATTATTTGGATGGGTATAATAATGATGTGTAACTCATGTAAATAATAAATATAACATGTTAGTTATTCTTTATATATGATATACCATTCATTTATATATTATTTTAATATCAAAAGAATGATATTGTCTCTCATGCGTACGTACGGACTACCGTCTCCACGAACGCGATGAGATTCATTCTCTATCATATCCATTCAAGTATAATTATCATTTTCTGATTTAAAAATGATTTTTAAGGACTTGATATCATTCTGGATATGAATAATATACAACCTATCCATTACAAACATGGCTTACGTAATAAAACATATAAAATAAGACGAGTAAGTTAACACCCGAAACAACGATAATACTAAGACATTATTAGAAAAGAAAAGTTAAAAGATCATATATGATATGATATTAATATATATGATTCTTGTATAATTTAATAACAATTATTTCAATATTATATAGGAGGTTAACCAACCCCAACCAAGTAAAAGTACAAGGTAAGGGATTTTCTTATCTCACATTCAATTCTGTGAGATTTCCATTGTTCGCCACTAAATTATTGAAAGTGGTGTATTGTGTACTGCCATTTGATATATATTATCATGATTCTCTTTATATTCATGTTATTCTGTAAATAATTTGGTGGTTATAAACTTTTGGCTATACGACTCAGTTGATTAATGTGGTAAGGGGTTTTCATCTCACTCCTTATTTCCGTGAGATTCATGCCACATTGCCACCATCACCTTTTGTGTGGTGTATGTACTGCACATAATTATATTCTTTGTGTAATACACTCTAATGTATGTGTATTTACATATTCATTGTATGATACCTCTATCATGGGTTGTATGTTTCATAAGTTACCAAATTGGTAAGGGTTATTTCACAATCTCTTCATTATCCGAGGTTGTTTATACGTAATAATCTACTGGGATCTCTTTATCATGCACATCCATGTTTTTTTCAAAATGTATTTCAAAATATTTTTAACATTTACAGGAATATGGTTTAAAGTCATTTATACCCTTGTTTGACTTTTTGTAAGAGTTTTATAAAGGAATCTTTCCATCGTTTTCCAAACAGGGTTATTTTTATCCTTTTCGATAAAATTAAGGTAAGAATGTTTTTTTTAACTTATACGGTGGGTGCGGTTATTTTCCGCCGTTATAAAATCGTCGAAGCTTCCCTTACAATATTATAAGAATATTTTAAAATTGAATGTATTATTTTATAATTATGTTACTTTTAAAATGATTTAAAAAAAAGAGATATTTCTCTAAAATAGTTTTGATTTCATCTATGTCAACATCCTTTGTGATGGATTTTAAGCTTATTTGAAGTTGATTTATTATGATACAAAACATCCATATTTTATTGAAGGTTTTGTGATATTTTTACTATGGATAAGTTATTCTTATGTCACTCATGGTTTTTGTTTAGAGTATTGACATTTCATAAGTTATTTGTAATCCCAATGTTTATGTTATATTTCAACCTTTCATTCAGATGAATGTGTTAGACAAGTATGTTCCGGGTTGGGGACCGGTAAAAGTAAGCCCTCCGGTTTGGTCTCCAGTTATTAGAGGAACTTCGGTTTGGTCTCCGGTTATTAGAGGAACTCCGGGTTGGTGTCCGGTTATTAGAGGCACTCCAGGTTGGTGTCCGGTTATTAGAGGCACTCCGGGTTGGGTTCCGGTTACAGTTAGCCCCAAGGTCTTGGGACGAGGCCTTGAAAAGAAATTAAAGTTTAGCATTATGCGTTCCATCATTATTAAAGTGGTTATTGATTTTGCATGTGATTATTCGATTAGTAGAATATCCATGTGAATAAGTAAATGGCATTATTTCATTTTACTTTTGCCATACTATCTTGAAGTTCAAGTTTAAAAGGATTTTGTTTTAGTAATGCATTTCCTTAAATGTTTATGCTTATTTTGAATGTTCCTCTATATTGTTATCCATACTGGGAATTTGAGCTCACCCCTTTTCTATGTTTATTTTCCCCAGGATGTGAAGAAGTAAGTTATGAATGACCTGCTGGGATATTATGAGGGGATAATAGTGTGGACAGTGGAGACATTATGTTTTTGTAGTAGTTTTTCATTTTATGATATAATGTAAAACTTATGAATATATCTAGTGTTTCCAAGGCTACTAAACCAATCGGTCTTTCGAGATTTGATCGTTCTTGTTATCATGCCAATGTTATGTAATAATGCACCGACTCTGGGTAACTAGGGTCGGGGCGTTACATATAAACCAAAAGGATCTTGGGTCAAATATTGAAATGAAGATTGATATGAATAAATAATTTAAATAGATTAAATAAAGCTTCATCAATAAGGTTTTAATAGGTATTGGTTTCTCCCCTTGGGCTTCTATACTAATTTTTAGCTGCTATAGTTTCTCATGGATGGTTGTTTCTTTTATGGGAAGGAGATATTTCTTCTTCAAAGAAACTCACAGGTTGAGACAAGGAGATCCGTTATCCCAATCATTTTTATTCTTAATCAGGATTTTTTCATTCATCTCATTAATAACATCATGTTATGAGGAGATATCCTTCCTTAACAGAGCAGGATGAACCCCATGTGCATCTCCCACCTCTATCTCACAAATGGAATGATCATTTTTTTGAATTCATGCAAGAGATTAGTACAAGGCCTTAACATGATCCTTGATGATTATTTTCATTATAGTGGCCATATCATCATCATGGAAAAGAGAAGCCACTATATCTCAAATAGATTTTTGGGAAGATATGTTATATCCCTGTGAAGTCGCCTAGATATATAGAGAGTAATGTTTCTAATGGAGTATATAGGGCCCCCAATTAACTCTAGTAGGCTTTGCATTTTAATATTTTATGAAATTTTGAACAAGATCGTTGTCTATGTATTGAATTGTAAAAAATCATTACGTATCATTTGGATGAAGGATAGTGCAAAATAACAAAAAAAATTAGACTATATCCATCCATGATCTTGTAGCTGTTAATTTTTCCAAGGGTGTAATTACTACCATTGAAACGATTATGGGAGGCTTCTTTTGGGATTCCATATTATAAGTAAAATGAATTTGGGTTTCCTGGTCCTGGATGGTATGAACTATTCATGAACGAGGTATCAGCATTAGGAATGTCTTTAACATTTATCACTGCCCACATGAAAAACTGGAAAGATAGGCTTTACAAGAATAAAATATATGGGGGATGTTAATTTATAACAAATAAAGGGGTGAAATAGAGGTGATAAACTATCATGTGTCTCCACTGTGGTCTATGATTTCTCCACACATATCAACTCTTCAGCCCCCACTAGATGGATTATGGGGACATGTGATATTATATTTTGGAATCACAATTGGGAAAGATCAAATATTGGATGCCTATGATGCTCATCACTAGTAATTCAATTAATGGAGGCTAGTATGTAGAATTGGTTTGTAAAGGCTGTATTGGACAAAGAACAACAAGATATTTTTGACATCATTAGTCATGAAAATTAAGCCTGCCAAATGTGTTTTCAGGAGATCACCTTCATGAACTATTTTTTGTGGGAAAGTTTAAGGGAAACATTATCTTGGGATGATGTTGATAGATCAAATGAAATAATTTGGATCATGAAGATTCCTAATATGTTTAATTTTCTTGTTTAGAGAGTTAGTAACCATGCTATACCTACTGAGGATAATATTAAAAGATCTAGAATTTTCCATACATCTAGGATCCTAAGTTTTAAGAATTAAAAGGAGTAGAGTTCAAATAATTTAATTTTTTATGGTTTCTAAAAAGAATATATATGTGGATTATTTAGTAATTTCATTGCCTTCTCCTCACAATAGTTTGTTAGTTCATCATTTTTGGAAGGATGGTTTTAGGGGGAAGGAGACACAGGACCAAAAAATATGTTTAGAGAAATATTGTTGAATGAAAAATATTGGTGTATCTAGAAAGTGATAAATAAGTATTGAAAATTGGGGGTTCCTACATTGTGGAAGCGTATTATAATTATGAAAAGGAACCTGCTCACTGTTATGGTTGGATTTTTAATGAACTGGTGGGATGTACCCATGTTAAGACCAATGCAAGTGAAAATATTTCTCACCTAGAAACTCTACAATGTATCCAAATGCCACTAGGCCTAATGGTGTTCTCCCCTCATTATCCCCATGTTTAAAATAGATGCGTCCTGTAATTAGGGAGACATTTGAGGAGGAGGGGTGTGGGGTTGCTTGGGATTCGAGGGCATTGATCGACTTATCCTTTATAGCTCATTTCTGTTGAAATCACTCCCTTATGCACAAAGCCATGGTTATTCTCTATGGCTAAGATTTATTCCAATATGAAAATACACTTCTCTCATAAGTGAAAACATACACTTTTATTTTAAATAATTTTGTATAGGGTGCATGTACTATATCGTGGTCTATATTCTGTATTGTCATAAAATGTAAAATACATCTCCACAAAAATTTCTATGTTCTTCACACCATGCATAATGGAAAAAGGTCACTAGCAATCTTGAATCCTTGGTGGATCCCAGATCTAGTGTGAAATACTTTTATAGCATGAAATTATTTAATAATGTGGGGTAGAATCTTTAAATTGGGGATTCCCTTTATCTAAACCACATTAATCCTCCCAACACCATCTTCTATTTTAGTGTGTCTCGTTTATTTTCTTTTTTCCTTGAAAATTTTTATAAATAAATGAAAATGATGATGATGATAATTGGTGGATAGTCATCAATTAATGAAATGAATAATTTTTTATTATATAAATTTATATATGAGCTATATATGTCTCTATATAGGATTCCAAATATGGATGAACTTCTGTTTTCAGCATTTTTTAATTTTTTGTTTTTCAATCCATTAATTCAATCCAAAAAAAGTATCAAAATCATTGAAATCAAGAGTCCTAACTACCCAATTATTAACTAATATTTGAATCCTTTATTTTGAGATAAGACCTAATCCTTAGATCAATCACATATAATTTTTTTCATTTATAACACTTATTTTAATACTAGTATAAACCTGAATATTATCATTATCAATATTACTTTTCAAATAAATGGATGAAATCCCATCCTTTAATGTACGACATCAAACGATGTCATTTCCATATATCAAGGAATTTTTTTTACAAAAACTAAATTTGACACCTAAAGGTATACATTTTGAAACTAGGAATAGGTTTCTGAAAAAACATGGAATATAAAATGTCTTTTTTATTAGAAAATTAAAAATAGTAGTCAACACCAGAACACATTTCTCTTTTAATTCCACACATGAGAGAATATTGTTTCTAAAATACAAGATAATATCAATATCCACTATTTTCCATAGGATTTTTATACCCTGCATGATACTCACATTATGGATTATAGAACCAAAATCAATCCACTATGTATTTTAAATTATATCAACAATATTTGATTCATAGAAAACCAATGATATTGAAATACTTTTCTTTTCAATCCATTTTTAAGTTTAGGGAAAATTTAAATTATATTTTCTTTTAATTTTTTAGAAGAAACAAATGAGTATATTCTTCATATTATGTTGACGTATAAATTTATATTTTCCCTTTCTATTGGCTAGTAAATTGTGATCATTTTGTTTTTGATGTAATTTATACATGTGGATTTCCCTGATATCTACCACAAGGCTTTCCTAGAGAGACCCAGTAATAATATACATGAATATTCCATCATTTATGATGAGTATTTGGTACATTACAAAAATACATGACTAATTAGTCACTGAAAGTGGATAATATTCATTGTTAAGATCTTAATATTAATGTTTCTAAAAGTTCATAAACATCAATTTTAGTCCAATTCAGAAATTGAACTTCATTTCCCATCATTGTGCAATTCATGCTTAAAATGTCAATTTGGGCCCACTCAATAATTTGCTTGTGGAAATTACAATATTCATCATTTTAATTTCCAATTTTGGGATATGATTTACCACTTTGTTTGGAACATTTTATCTTTTAGGTCCGATGGATGAATCCCAAAGGAAGATGAAGAATTTTGCGCCTGAAGGCAAAAACATGCTGGAAAAAGCATAATGGGCCTAAGGCCCATCAAACAAATGTGGGGCCCAGAAACCAAGCCCAATGAAGCTCAAATTTATACAGTAGAAAGATACAAATATGAGGATTATTTTATTCAACTGTGTCCAGAGCTAATTCTGATGTTTTCATGATGATAAAGGGATCTGAACTTGAGATTTAAATGGTGGACTCATCATTAACGTACAGAAATTCGTCCCACCATTTCGACCATAACATTCAAACGGCTGAGAAAAATGTCCTAAAATTTTGAGAGATTCTATAAGACACATGGACTAAGATAGTGTATATTTAAGACACCTTCGGATTCGGCCATATGAAGTGTAAAACGCACACGTCAAAATGGAGGACGAATCTGGACAGTTTTCCGGGTCAACTTCGAAACGTCAATTTCCTTTTGATTATTCACCCTCATTTTGACTCTATTAATTGTTGGGGGGTGAATTAATTATTTGGGGATGTTCCTAAGGCTCCTAATATTCCTATATAAGGAGCTATTGGAAGGTAACAAGGGTGGATATTTTTCATATCATCTTTGGTTGCTTGTTTCATTGTAAGGTTATGCTTCCAAATTCCCTTTGTAATGTTTTCCATTTCCAAGTAAGTTTCTTTTTTGTATCTTTATGTTCTTAATCAACTTCATTCACTTCTATATTTTCCATTTCTTTTACTAAAACTTTATTATCCAAAAGAACAATGATATCTCTGTGTTTTTGTGAATTAGTTCACACTTAGGTGTGAATTTCATTCACACACACGGAGGAATGCTTGTTATTTCCGCGGTTTTAATTTCTTCAATCCAATTCTTGTTAGCCATCTTCTACCCACCATTGAGAGTATACCATCAATGGAGGGCTAAACCCTTAATGGGATGATCTTAGGATGATGCAAAGGCTGGATTGAATGTTATTTTATGAACTAATTGTTGTTAATTGGATAATTAATTTAAGACATCCATTCTTCAATTATTTCTACTATTCATCTTTACTGTGTTTGAGCAATCTAAATTAAATTACTAAATGACCATATACCTCAGGGAGATCATGAATTTGGTTCTCTAAGTGTATACGGGATTAGTAATTGTGTTTAGTAAGCACCAAACCAAAAAATGATGAATGTAATGTTATTTTTGAAGAATGGATTCATCAAAAATTAATAAAACCAAAATTGTCTAATGAAGTAAAATTCATTCAATCCACCCCGAGCATAATCCTAAGATCAACCCATTTCCATTTAATTGATTTCACTTAGGTTTATTAGTGTTCTTTAAAAACAATCCAAAATAAAACCCAAAGATGGCTACTTCAAAGCCCATCCCGCACCAAATCATAGCGTCTCAAGGTTACTTCTTCGGTCCCTGTGGATTCGATCCCTACTTGTACTTCAACGACCGCTTTTACTAGTAGGGTAAATTTGGGCGCAACCAAATTTTGGCACCGTTGCCGGGGACCAAGTAAGTTCCTTAGACCAAAAACCTTCTTTTCTTACCCCCATTCTTCTATTCTCATCCCAATTCTCTTATCTTTTCCCTTTCTCGATTTTTTTTTCTTTTGGCGCATGTCCGCCTACACCCGCGATAACTCAAACAGATTAGTTAGGGTGGATACTCCTAGGGCTGGGGATTTAAGCACTAAAAGAGGTCTATTTCCTTTAGATCCAAATCTTCCTAATACTCCAAATTCAGACGTTGAGTTCGATACAATGGAGTATCTCCCACAAAACCAAATCATAAACCGGGGAGGGAACCAAAATAACGGGCATGACCCTAACTTGGGAATTGTTGCAGACCCGACCATGAATGACTACCTCACACCAAACTGGACCAATGCACCCTCATGCATTAGGCATGATAACATAGGATATCCCCAATCTGTTTTCAAACCCCATGTCCTGAACCACCTTCCAACCTTTCATGGGATGGAGTTTGAGATGCCTTACCTTCATGTTAAAGAATTTAATGACATTGTCGAAACCATGTGCCCACCAAATCAAATTGAATCTGCTAAAATGAGACTTTTCCCTTTTTCCCTTAAGGACCGAGCAAATAATTGGTTAAACAATTTGAGACCAGCATCCATTCACTCTTGGGACCAACATAAACGAGAATTTTATAAAAAATACTTCCCCCCATCACAAAACAATTGCACTTAAAAAAAGCATACAAAACGTTTTTGAAAGAGAGGGAGAAACATTCTATGAAACATTGGAAAGGTTCAAGGACACATTAAACATGGTACCGAACCATGGTTTCTTAATCCCAGAACAAGTGAGAATTTTATATGAAGGGTTGGGTCCTGGAAACAAACAATTCATTGATATGATGTGTAATGGAACCTTCAAAAACAAAGCCCCAAATGATGCTTACGAGTATCTAGAAAATCTTGTTGAACAAAACCAAACATGGGGAACATAACCATACTATATGAAGCCACCCAAATCTGGTGGAATGTACAATATTGGAGAAGAAGAAAACCTTAGAGAAAAACTTGCTACACTCACGAGGAAAGTTGAGGAGATTGATCTTAGGAAGGTCCACAAAACCCAAACGGTTGATCTTGTTTGTAAAATTTGTGACAAGAATGACCACAAGACTGATAATTGTCCAACCATTACTTCCATCAAGGATGTTATTTTAGGAGGACCACTAGAAGAAGTTAATGAAATTAACTTTCAAAAGCCACAATTCATGAACACCTTCAATCCAAGGTATAACGACCATCCGGGCTTTCGTTGGAAGGACAATCAACAACCAACACAACAACAATGTATCAACCCATACCCTCAACAAAACTTTCAACCTCATAATCAGTTCCAACCACAACCGGTCCCATTCCATCATCCTAATGTCCAGTATCAACAACCTATCCAACAAACCATTCAACAACCTATCCAACAACCAAAGTATCCTCCTGGAATAAACCCACAAGCTCAAGAACCAACCCAAATGTTCCACAAAGCCTACTAGAACAACTGTGAAAACAAATGGACAAAATGAACTTAGAATTATCATCCATTAAACAATAACTTCAAACCATAAAAACTGGAAAGGAACCCATGCCCACACATGCCATTCCACAACAAACATCAAGGGGAGATACAAGTTTCACTCAAACAACTCACGAACAACTAAAGGCTGTGACAGTTTTAAGAAGTGGGAAATCAATTGAAAAACCTGAACAGATAAGTCAAGAACCATGTGAAGCTTCAAAATCTAATGAAAATTCAAATTAACTACAAGTTAAAACTGAAGAAATTGATAATAATGTGAATGAAACAACACTTCATCAAACAACTCCACAATCTGCATCATTTCCTCAACGCATGAGGGGGAAAACCAAGCCTGAATTGAGTGAAACATTGAGGGAAATCTTCTCACAAGTCAAGTTGAACATTCCCCTTCTCGATTCCATCCAAACCATACCTTCCTACTCAAAATACATTAAGGACTTGTGCACTTTTAAAAGAAAATTTTCACATAAAAACCAAGTCCTTTTGGCTGCTAATGTGAGTACCACCATTCAAGGGACCATTCCTCATAAGATGAAAGACCCAGGATGCCCTTACATAAATGTTGAACTAGGAGAGAACAAAGTTGTCAAAGCCTTGTGTGATCTAGGTGCTAGTGTGAACCTCATTCCTTATGCCTTGTACTGTCAGTTAGGGCTCAAAGAACTCCAACCCACATCTGTCACTCTTCAACTTGCTGATCGTAGTGTTCGAGTTCCAAAGGGGATCTTAAAAGATGTTTTGGTGAAAGTTGAAAATTTCATTTACCTAGATGACTTCATTGTTCTGGACAATCACCCAAGCTTAGGTCCTAGGGAGCAAACCCCAATCATACTTGGTCGTCCCTTCCTTGCAACAATCAACTCTGTAATCCGAGTCCGAAATGGGAACATGACCATCACCTTTGGGAACATGAGTCTAGACTTGAACATCTACAATGCAAACTCTCAAATTGGGGATGATGAAGAGATCCATGATGTTAATTGGATTGGTAGTGTTGATAATGAACTCAATGAACATCAAGGAGTTACCGAAGGATGGTTAAGTCAAGAAGAGATTGATTTTCTTTATTCACATGAGGGAAATTTTCCTCCTTGGATTGAATCTCTTTCATACAGCTCTATTGATGAATTTCTAGAATCACCAATCAATGAAACCATGGTTGAAATCAATAACATTGAGTACATATCCATTCATGACACTACTCTGGAAAATTTAGTGGATGAAAATTCTATTCACAAGGAACCAATTTTGTCAAGAAATATGAACAAAGAAACTAAGTTCAATACAAAGTCTCAACCATTCTTGGAAAGTCATGACCAATCTGATCTTGAATTTAATGTCTTACCTTCATCACTAAAGTATGCTTACTTAGGGGACAATCAATCCTTTCCTGTTTTCATTTCTTCCTCCCTTGAAGCCGATCATGAGAGGATGCTTCTAGATGTTCTTAGGAGACACAAGAAAGCCATTGGATGGACCCTATCTGATATCCCTGGGATTAGCCCACTTATCGGGACTCATAGAATTATTCTTGAATCTGAGTCAAAGCCATGTCGTCAACCTCAGAGGTAACTCAATACTAATCTCATGGAAGTAGTGAGAAAAGAACTTTTGAAATTGTTAAAAGCTGGTATCATCTATCCTATAGCTGAGAGTGAGTGGGTTAGCCCAATCCATGTGGTTCCAAAGAAGGCTGGAATCACAGTAATAACCAACAAGGATGGGGAGATACTTCCAAAAAGGGTCAGTAGTGGATGGATAGTTTGTATTGACTATTGGAAGCTCAACTCTTGTACCAAGAAAGACCATTTCCCCTTACCATTTATTGATCAAGTCCTCGAGCGAGTGGCGGGTCATCAATTCTATTGCTTCCTAGATGGATTCTCAGGGTATAATCAAATCGAAGTCTCCTTATAGAATCAAGGAAAAACAAACTTCACTTGTCCATTTGGCACTTTTGCCTTCAAGCGCATGCCCTTTGGGTTATGTAATGCCCCTGGTACCTTCCAGCGGTGCATGATGGGAATATTCTCGGATATGGTGGGGGATTTTTTAGAGGACTTCATGGATGACTTCTCTATCTTTGGGGATACTTTTGAGGGATGCATTATAAATGTTGAAAAGGTTTTGTCAAGGTGTGAGGATAAGAATCTCATACTAAATTGGGAAAAATGCCATTTCGTGGTAAGGGAAGGACTTGTTCTAGGTCATCTGGTATCTGGTAGAGGGATTGAAGTTGATAAAGCTAAGGTTGACATCATTCATCACCTTCCCTCTCCTAAAACTATTAAGGAAGTGACGTCCTTCTTAGGACATGCTGGTTTTTATAGAAGGTTCATTAGGAATTTCAGCTCTATTTCTCGACCACTTTTTGCTCTATTGGTAAAAGATGCTCCATTTTTATGGATAGAAAGATGTGATGAATCATTCTCTACACTCAAGTCAACTCTTATATCTCCACCTATCATGAAATCTCCAAATTGGAAACTTCCTTTTGAGCTCATGTGTGATGCAAGTGATTTCACTGTAGGGGCAGTCTTAGGACAACGGAGTGAGAAAACTCCACATGTCATTTCTTATGCAAGAAAATATTTAAATGATGCACAAATAAACTACACAACCACTGAGAAAGAGTTTCTTGCTGTTGTCATTGCCTTCGAGAAATTCAGGTCTTATCTCTTAGGATCACCCATCAATATCTTCCCTGATCATTCAGCACTAAAATAACTTTTCCAAAAAAAATATGCCAAGGCTAGATTGATTAGGTGGGTCCTTTTTCTTCAAGAGTTCGATTTAACCATTAAGGATAAAAAGGGTGTTGAAAATATTTTAGTTGATCACCTCTCTAGGATGGAATTCAAAGACAACTCACACCACCTCTCTATGTCTGATTCATTTCCCGATGAGAACCTCTATTCAGTGAGTGATTGCCCTTGGTATGCTGACATAACAAACCATTTGGTGACAAGTGACATTCCAAAATTCATGGGGACCCAAGCTAAGAGGAAATTCCTTTCTGATGTAAAACACTATGTTTTTTATGATCCTTACCTCTTCAAGTTCTGTCCTGATCAAATCATCAGGAGATGTATTCCCGAGTCTGATCAAGAGTCCATTCTAAAATTTTGTCATGGAGAGGCATGTGGAGGCCACTTTTCAACAAATAAAACCACTGCAAAGGTCCTACAAAGTGGTTTCTACTGGCCGAACCTTACTAAGGATTCCTTCCAATTCTGTAAAAGTGGTCCTCAGTGTCAGAAATTAGGATCCATTACCAAAAGGAATCAAATGCCCCTCACTCCCATTCTAGTCGTTGAAATCTTTGATTGTTGGGGAATTGATTTCATGGGCCCCTTTCCAAACTCTAAGGGATACCTCTACATACTCTTAGCTATTGATTATGTCTCAAAATGTGTTGAAGCCATTCCCACCAAGTCCAATGACCACCATGTTGTGATCTGATTTCTAAAAGAGCATATATTTTCTCGATTTGGAATTCCTAGGGCTATAATCAGTGATCGTGGAACCCATTTCTGCAACCGCCCATTCTCTTCACTCATTTCTAAGTATGGTATTACTCATAAAGTTTCCACTGCATACCATCCTCAAACCAATGGTCAAGCTGAGTTGGCAAATAGAGAAATTAAACAAATTCTTGTAAAAACTGTCAATCCCTCTAGGAAAGATTGGACCGAGAAACTCTTAGATGCCCTTTGGGCATATCGAACTGCTTTCAAAACTATCCAAGGCATGTCACCGTATAGATTGGTTTATGGAAAAGCATGTCATTTACCTATTGAAATTGAACATAAGGCCTTTTGGGCGATAAAAAAATGAACTTTGACATTTCTTTGGCTGAAACAAAAAGAAAATTAGATCTTAATGAACTTGATGAACTTAGGATGGAGGCTTATGAAAATTCAAGGATCAATAAATCTAAAGTTCAAGCCTACCAATCTAGGAATCTCAAAGTCAAACACTTTGAACTGGGAAAATTTGTGCTCTTGTATAGTTCAAAACTTCATCTACACCTAGGAATGCTAAAGTCCAGATGGTCTGGTCCATACCTAGTGCATCATGTGTACCCTCATGGGACAATAGAGATTCAGGATCCCACAAGTGGTCATGTCTTCAAAGTCAATAGTCATAGGTTAAAACCATTCATTGAATCATTCAATAAACATGAAACCAAGGAGGTGTTAACTGAGCCAACATTTGAACTAGAGAAAAATTGATAGATTTAGGATACATTTCGGGCTAATGACGTTAAACAAAAGCGATGCACGGGAGGCAACCCGTGGTTTTCATGTTTCCAATCACTAGTAATCATCTTTTGTTTCCTTCTTCTTAATTTATTACTTTTTTTATATATAGACTGTTGACCTGTTCTTCTTTTATGAGTAAGGATGGGTATGAAAAGGGAGCACCGTATTCATCCGTGTCACGCGGTGTGATCCCTGAGTAATACCTTACCCAGAAATTTAAAGAAGACAATGTATCATCAGTTTATTTTATTTATGTTTTTGTAGGTTTAAAAAAAAAATTAGACTCTTGACCTGTTCTTCTTTTATGAGTATGGATGTGTATGAAAGGGGAGCACCGTATTCATCCATGTCACGCAGTGTGATCCCTGAGTAATACATTACCCTGAAATTTAAAAGAAGACAATGCATCATTATTTTGATTAAAAAAACATGAAAATGATGGTACTTGGAATTAAATAAATCATTGTGTTGTTTGTTTTGTATGATTTGTCTTTCTTTTTATGATTCAGGAACTATTTTGGGTGATACATGTTCAATCAAGGAGGTGCCTACATCCCCAAAGAGATCAAAGGAGTAATTTGGAGCATCATGAACCTCAACTTTAAAAACTAGGTGAATTTGTTCCATGTTTTTCATTCTCAATTTCATCTTTGAACTCCTCTCCTACCCACTTCTAACTTTTCTTTTCTTTAAACACTGGAGACAGTGTCATTCTAAGTTGGGGGGAGATAAAAAATGATTTTTTTTTAAAAAAACATGCATGAAAAGAAAAATTCCATTAACCATAAACATGATAAACACACATTGCAAACTCTAAAATTGGATATCAAATAAATTTTGCATGCCTAGATTCTGATTTTAATTCAAGTTTAATTTCATGAGCATAGTTTTTCGAAAGTGCGGTTGTACGATGTGATTTTCAATGTTTACAATTTCATCCTCTTAAAAAAAATGCCACAATGCACGTCTACTAGATCAAGGGTGTAAATTTTAGTTCTTGGGTCCCTTTAATTATAGAATAGGGTTCTGGGGTCACATTTAGTTTAATTTGAGTATCCAAAAAAACAAACACAAAAACAAAAAAAAAACAAAAAAAAAACAAAAAAAATGACCACATAGAGCAATGTTTTGAAAAAATGTGTGGCGTCTGGCACTTGGGGATCATGACTCCATAGTTGTCTTGCCCATATTTAGGCTTTATATCTCTATTGTAGAGCAGGAAATTGACAATATGTGTGGCGTCCGGTACTTGGGGATCGTGACTCCATAGTTGTCTTGCCCAGAGTTAGTCTTTTCATATCAATTGTGGTTAAAAAAATAAAATAAAAATAAAATAAAAAAAGGGATACTCATCTTAAGGTTTAATGTCATTCCCACCCAGCGCTTCCATTTTTCCCCTTGAACAACAAAATTGGTCCCATATCTTTTATGATGCACAACACTTTATCATGCTTAATTGGAATTGGATGAAATGTGGCAATGAATTTGAACAAAGAAATGGGCTTGGGCTTGGGATATGCTTATGGACCTAGCTTGTTTTAAATGATTTTGATGGGTTCCATAATTTTTTTGGTATGAGGTCTTTTGAGAGAGCAATGTGTATTTAAATGTTTTTGGAAAAGGGGATTTGGATTTCATATTTGTAATTTATTTTGCTCGGGACTAGCAAAACTCAAGTTGGGGGGTGTGATTAGTCACTGAAAGTGGCTAATATTCATTGTTAATATCTTAATATTAATGTTTTTAAAAGTTCATAAACATCAATTTTAGTCCAATTCAGAAATTGAACTTCATTTCCCATCATTGTGCAATTCATGCTTAAAATGTCAATTTGGTCCCACTCAATAATTTTCTTGTGTAAATTACAATATTAATCATTTTAATTTGAAATTTTGGTATATGATTTATCACTTTGTTTGGAACATTTTATCCTTTAGGTCCGATGGATTAATCCCAATGGAAGATGGAGAATTTTGTGCCTGAAGGCAGAAACATGCTGGAAAAAGCATAATGGGCCTAAGGCCCATCAAACAAATGTGGGGCCCATAAACCAAGCCCAATAAAGCTAAAATTTATACAGTATAAAGATAAAAATATGAGGATCATTTTATTCAACTGTGGCCGGAGCTAATTCTGTTGTTTTCATGATGATAAAGGGATCTGAATTTGAGATTTAAATGGTGGACTCATCATTAATGCACAGAAATGTGTCCCGCCATTTCGACCATAACATTCAAACGGCTGAGGTAAATGTCCTAAAATTTTGAGATCGTCTAGAATACACATGGAAGAAGATATTTTATATTTAAGACAGCTTCGGATTCGGACATATGAAGTGTCAAACGCCCACGTCAAAATGGAGGACGAATCTGGACAGTTTTCCGGGTCAACTTCGAAACGTCAATTTCCTTTTGATTATTCACCCTCATTTTGACTCTATTAATTGTTGGGGGTGAATTAATTATTGGGGGATGGACCTAAGGCTCCTAATATGCCTATATAAGGAGCTATTGGAAGGTAATAGGGGTGGATATTTTTCATATCATCTTTGGTTGCTTGTTTCATTGTAAGGTTATGCTTCCAAATTCCCTTTGTAATGTTTTCCATTTCCATGTAAGTTTCTTTTTTGTATCTTTATGTTCTTAATCAACTTCATTCACTTATATATTTTACATTTCTTTTATTAAAACTTTATTATCACAAATCACAGTGATATCTCTGTGTTTTTGTAAATTAGTTCACACCTAGGTGTGGATTTCATTCACACACACGGAGGAGTGCTCGTTATTTCCGCGGTTTTAATTTCTTCAATCCAATTCTTGTTAGCCATCTTCCGCCCACCATTGAGAGTATACCATCAATGGAGGGCTATAAACTTAGTGGGATGATATTAGGATAATGAAAAGGCTGGATTGAATGTTATTTTATGAACGAATTGTTGTTAATTTGATAATTAATTTAAGACATCCATTCTTCAATTATTTCTACTATTCATCATTACTGTGTTTGAGCAAACTAAATTAAATTACAAAACGACCATATACCTCGGGGAGATCATGAATTTGGTTATCTAAGTGTATACGGGATTAGTAATTGTGTTTAGTAAGCACCAAACCAGAAAATGATGAATGTAATGTTATTTTTGAAGAATGGATTCATCAAAAATTAATAAAACCAAAATTGTCTAATGAAGTAAAATTCATTCAATCCACCCCGAGCATAATCCTAAGATCAACCCATTTCCATTTAATTGATTTCAATTAGGTTTATTAGTGTTCTTTAAAAACAATCCAAAATCAAACCCAAAGTTGGCTACTTCAAAGCCCATCCCGCACCAAATCATAGCGTCTCAAGGTTACTTCTTCGGTCCCTGTGGATTCGATCCCTACTTGTACTTCAACGACCGCTTTTACCAGTAGGGTAAATTTGGGTGCAACCAATGCCCAAGGACTATCATAGTTGTGTGTCTTTGAAAACATGGAAACAAAATAATTTATCTAGAAAAAGGATCTTGAACATCCCCCATGATGATCTACACCATTTGAACGTATACCTATAAAGAGTATTCATAACTATAAGAAATGAAACATAAGAAGGGGTGAGATTAGATGATCAGTAAGGGTAAATAAAGGAAATGTGTAAGCACAACATGAATTAAAGGCTATTTGACATGAGTAAAATATTTTCATACCATACCATTCATATTATAGATGATAATAAATATTAGATTTTTATAAGACCAAGATCATAAGTGAATTAAGAGAATAAATCATGAAAGAATAACATAGGAATAATACATGGTATTATTGGAATACACATTGTTTTATAACTTTTGAAACATGTATTCGTAAAAAAAGGTTCACCCATTATGTTATGGGCATGAAATCAGGCCCCCTCATCATCTTATAGACATGCAACATGTTCCATGAATAAAATTTTGAATATAATGTCCCAAACATTACATACATTGACATTACATCAAAATTAAGATATATTCATTACAATGTATAATAATTCCATGATATGACCTCATAGGTATAATATCTTTAGAAAATGGGAAATATAATCAACTAGATCATAAAACATCTTTGTTGTCTCCCACTAAAATATTAATACCTTGAATATTTTTTGGAATATCTTACTTAATAACATTGTTAATGAATTTTGGAAAAGAAACATACTAAAGGGTGAGAAAAAATGATAAGTAATGATAAACAATGGAAATATCACTTATATTAAAATCATAATACATAAAACATTACATTTGTACGCTTTTTCCAACATATGAAAGATCGTGATATCAAGTCATGTAATAAAAGTTCATAAAAATTAATGGAAATAATCCCAAAAGTTATAATACAAGAAATGAGGTTTTTTTGCATACACATAAGATATTATAAATAAAATCAAATTAGTCAAGTCTCATTACCAAGGCCATCATAACAGACAATTTTCATTATTGAACCGGGATTATATGTTGTTCCAGTGCTGTATTATTGAACCAGATTTAATTTCCGTTCCTGTCATGTCTATCCCGTGAGATATAAATCATTAACCACCGAATTAATTGTAGGGAGATATATTTTTCACCCATCTTATAATGATATAATTCTTATGTATTATAAGAAAACATAAATCATTCATCATAGCATAACCCATGAAAGAAAATGTGGTTCTTAAACATCATTTTATATTAACATAATCCATATAAAATACAATTTCATCATTAACACAATAAAATCATTGTAATAGTAGGGATACAAGCGTATCCCTATTTAAAGAGTATCATCTTAGATGGAAAATAATTTTTATAAAATAGTTGAAATTAATTCTGGATGAAAATATCCTTTCTTCGGCAGAAATGATATCTTACCTAAAAAATACTCCCAATTTTAAAAGAAATGATTTTGTTTAAAATAAACTTGAAATAATTTAGTTGAATATTCCTGAAAATAAGGCATTTTGAATATGTAAAAATACAATAATTCCATATAAGTTAAAAAACATTCTCCTCATACTTTTTTAAGAAAAGTCAAAAAGTACATTATATTTAATAATGAAAAAGATTCAATTAATATCGTTTAATAAAAATTAACAAAAGGGAAAAATTTACTTTAATATATTTTATGATAATAGAAATAATAATACATACTTAGTAAACATGGAAATTGATGATAAATATTACCCATCAAATACTTACATATAAACAATCTCAGATAATAATGAGATTGAAAAATTAACCCTTACTCTAGGTACAATATACTTTATATGTATATGAAACTCATGTAAATTATTATTAAATTATTCTATTGAATTATTCAATAGTCATAGTCATTATTATGTTTTCATATATGATCATATTATCATCAATTTTTAGTAACATTTAATTGTCACTCGTTATTCAGATTTTAACTTCTTTATGTTATTATGTATGTTTTATGGAATACGTTCAAGTTCCACTTGTTATGTAATAGTTATATCATTTAAATAATTATATTAGTATAATATATATAACATATTTACTCATTCCATTCATGTATAGAATCGTGGTTTAATGAATACCATGTAGAATGAATCACATCGTATCATGGAGACCTTAGTCCGTACATTTGCCCAAGCGACAATACCATTCACATAATTTTTTAATTGTATTGAATTGGAGGGTGTATAATATTTCAGAATACGTATCAGGATATAATAATAATATATAGTTATTATTACCAACATTATAACCATCCATGTAAGGAGGTGGTGAAAAATATATTACAACATGACATAGAGATGGTAAGCCGTACGTACGCACACATGGTGATTTTCATTTTTCTTATGATGGATTGAAGGTGGAATATGGTTGTATAATAATTGTAGTAATATATAAGTATATTATAGATAATAATTTTATTACATTATTATGAAACAAATAATGAAGAGGAAGTATAAGTAGAATGAATTTTGGAAAAATCAGTTGAAGTGATTACCTCTTACTCGACATGCTTCCTGTAAATATATTCTTAGAGAAATAGTGTTGGTATTTCATGATGAACAGAACCTAAAAAATGTAAATAGGGAAGTTAATAAGGGAAAGTTTTTGGGTATGGTGAGGCATCAAGGTTTAATGTGAAGCGAAGAGGTGTGATAGGTGGTTACCTTTTATAATTGAGGTGAGGGGCACTTTTGGAAACTACATAAATAATAATTTAAAATAAATTTAAAATATGAAAAATAAAAGATCCAAAATATCCTAATTTATAAGGTGATATAATATGGAGTCTTATTATCCTCAAACAATAAATTTTGGAAAAATATTTATCTCAATTTAAACAATATCATTTTAATTAACTGTTAATTATTATATTTAATTTTTAATTACGGTAACAAATAATTAATTATTAAAATGGAGAATTATTTAATAATATTATTCAAAATATACCACAAATAAATATATTAGATAATTTTATATCATATAAGAAAATTTATATATTTTGCAAAATCATTTAATGATTTTAAAATAATTTAATAATACATTATTTTGATAAACAATCAGTAGTATGAATTTTCACACTATCCAATTCATTGATTTCTAAAAATAATAGTATAATAAAATAACATCAAAAAATATTATTATATTATTAGGAGGTCATTGGAATCTATAAAATTTATTATACATGTTAAGTATCCCAAATAATGCTTTTAATAATATATATTTGATAATTATCTTAAAAATAGAATTACTACAACAGTTTGGTGTAATTATTTTATTTGATTATTTGTAAAATAATAAATAAAAATAAAATATAATTATGAAGATAAATCAACTATAATTCATAAAAATACATATAGTTTAATTTATCTTCTGCAAAATCAAATATTTAAAATGATATACTAATTAAATTATGAAGGTGACAACTTTAACATTATATTAAATAAAATAATATATGTGTCATAATCCCATATATAAGGCTATAAATGGTACATAACATGACACATGGATAATTATAGTCTATCTATACATGACCAATAATATTTGCTAATTTTTTTTGATCTTTTAATGAGTATTATTATTTGAAGGAAAACTATATTATTGATTTTTCATCAACTAATTACCTTATGCATCATTAATGTATAAGATGTTAAAATAATTATATATTCCAAAATATTACATATATATTACCCTGATGAAGGAAAATATTTTATCTTTAAAATGTGTATTTATAATAAAAAATATATTTATTATAATCATATACTAAAAATGAATTAGTAATTAAATTTTGATTAAGAAATATTTAACTTTTCATGAAATGAAACAAATTAAATGTATTAATCTCATCCAAGTGGATTAAAATTTATACCATTTCGATACATGGATTATCTAGGATAAAACATGATCATCCAATGATATTAGGATAAGGGTTAGGGTAATTAAATAATAGTTTTCTTACCCGTAATTACCTTGTTTACCCATTTATAGTTTTAATAAATAATACCAAAGTAACTATCCATAATGACAAGAAATATATTTAAACAATTTGTACCTAATGATTTACAGTATTAATTCAATTTTTCAAAATTTAAAACACATAAGTAAATGTAATTAATTTAAAATTAATCCCATTTTTGGAAAGAGATAACGAGTTTTAAAAGCTAAAACATTGGAAATGATTGAAAGGTTTTTTACTTATGAATTCAATTTAAAATCAATGATAAAGACATAAATTATATTTAATTATAAAATTGAATTCAATTTATAATTTAAACCATTAAATATTATAACATATATATATAAATTATTTCGATGAAAAAATTTGTTTTCCTAAAATTTAGTGTATTTTTACTATTTATCAAATCATAAAAGTAATCCGAAAACATCCGAAATTGATACAAAGTAAATTTTTATATCCTTATTCAAAAAAAATGTGTATGGTTTCATATAAATATTAATAATGTGTCAAAATATTAATTTAAAAGTAGTTCTCCAAAATCTGTAGTGTTACCATTTAAAAAATATAATGTTGTTTATACACCAAATAGGGTTTATTAATACCATATGAATAAAAAAAACATTGGATTAATATAAAAAATATTTTATTAAATATATAACATATAAATCTCATTAATTTCATTACTAGAAACAATTCTCTCAAAAATAAAAATATCTACTTGATTTATAATTTTCATAAGTAATTAGTAGCCAATGAAATCACAATGCATTCACATAAGTTAGTTATAATTATTCTCACTAACCCAATTACTGGGATACAATAGTAATTTTATAGTAAAGGAGTCTTGCAGTTCATTTAAACTCAAAATTGAATGCAATGAAATCTACTAAATAATTAAAATTATTTAAGGACAATATTTCATAAAAATATATAGGTGTTACATTTTACCCCCTTAAAATGAATTTCACCCTTGAAATTCCTCACTTAGAAACAAACATATGAGGATAAGTCTCCCTAATTATATCATCTAGTTCCCATGTATCTTCATAAAATTAGTGGATACACTATAAAACTTTAACCAAATGAGTGTTCTTGTTTTGTAGAACTTTTTCACTATGATCTAGAATCTCTATCGACAGTTCATCATAAGAACGATCTTTCTCTTGTGGTATGAATTCTATGTTTAGTACATGTGAAAGATCAGGTATGTACTTTGTTAGAAGATATACATTTAACACATCATGAACATGAGGGAGATTCACTGGATGCACCAATCAGTTAGATACCTTCCCAACACGATCCAGAATTTCAAAATGACTAATATACCTTGGGATCAGCTTACCATTTTCCCCAAATATCATTACTCTATTCCTGGAATATATTCATACAAACGCCTTATAAACCACTTCATACTCCAGGTTCCTTCTTCATTTGTCAGAATAAAATTTCTGTTGAGTATAATATGCCCTAATGTGTTGTTGAAAATATCTTTCCATTTCATACATTTCATCAACAAGATAATATCCTAATAGGTTTCGTTCCCCAGCTTCTTCCTAGCAAGATGGTGTTCTGCACTTCTATCCATAGAGGTAATTATAAGGATCCATCTAAATACTAGAGTAAAAACTATTTTGTATGAAAATATCACCAATGGTAGGTGTTGATCCCAACCACCTTTTAAATCTATAGATAAACCTCTCAACATGTCTTCCAAATTTGGAATTGTCCTCTCAGAATTACCGTCTATCTGAGGATGATAAGTAATGATGAGACTTTAATCTGTATCCTTATAATACTGAAAACTTCACCCGAGCATCGAGTTAAACCTTTGATCTCAATAAGATATAATTAAAAGTTGTTGTAGTACCTCCAGTTTTGGGTATGTAAAAATTTCTTGGTGCATTTCATGGTTTTAATGTTAAGGGTGTTGAATGGGAGAGTCGAGAGAACTTGGAATGTTATTTTGAGGGAAAGGGGAAGTTGCACGGTTGGTGCACGATTTCTCTAACCGTGTAGCCAAACCGTGCGCAGTGGGTTTTGGAGGCAGTGGCTTCCGCATGGTCGGTGCACGATATGTCTAACCATGCATCAAAACCATGCGAGAAGGGTGGCCGAGGCAGTATCCAACACACGGTTAGTGCACAGTTTGTCAAACTGTGCAGACTAACCATGAAGTCACTTAAAATTAGATCCATAAATTATGTATCTAACTCATTTTACCTCTAATTTCATTGTTTAAACCTCCTAAGAAGACCTAACTCGGGATTACTCTCCCTTGATGGTTGGAAGACTTCTCACAAGAATTCTCGAGGTGATCCGAAGGCTTCTCTTGGAGAATCGAAGCCGGATTCTTAAGGTATATGATCGTTCTTGATCGGTTTTGTGTATCTACTTAGATCTACATATCCTCTTCTCTCTTTTTCTTTGATCTACACCTGTTATGGGTGGATATAATTGTGTGGATGCCAAATATGACAATATTTGGTCTTGGTTGGGTTAGAAGAAGAGTTCTAAAAAGAGTTTTTGGAGTTTTGACCTGGTGTTCTTGAGAATTCTTCGTCTGTGGCTTGGTTTCACCCAATTTCTCGAGGTAGGTGGCTTCACTCTCGATTCATCTTTCTTATAACTTGAAGGGTAAGTTCAAATTGATTTATTTTCATGGTTTTGATTATGAAATTGTGTTGCAAAACATGTTATAAATCTTCATTAGCATTGATTTATGGGTTTTGATAAAATTTTGGAAATTGAATGAATGGTTGTGAAAAGTGTTTTGGTTTCTTGATTTTAAAATAGTGAATTTAAAAATATGGATTTTCTGGATTTGTAAAATGGTTTGCGGAAAAAATTAGTTTTCAATAAAAGGGTGATGCTTTATTGAAAGGATTTGAACACACTTGGTTTTGGGCATGGATTTCATGGGTTTTGGTGTGTGTTCATATGCTCTGGGATGGATAAGGGAGAGAAGTACCCCCATCAAAAGGTTGGGATGGATAAGGGAAAAAATTCCCCCAATCAGTATGTTGGGATGGATATGGTCGTGAAGTACCCCCGTCAAGGTTTTTCACTAAGTGGCGACTTAGTGGAAGGATAACTCACCACTCATGAGTATAGGGAGGTCCAAGTTGCATGCATGGTTGGTTGTGTGTATTTGTTGAATGGAATGAATATGCGAAAATGGAAATTTGAATTTGATTGGAAACCTTGCTTGGTTTATTTTCTTTAGAAGGGTGGATTTGTGAAAAAATGTCTTGGACATGGAACTTCTTAACATATGAACTGTTTTTGGAATTGTTTTACATAAATTGTTTTTAATAAATGTGCTAACATGTTTTATCATAGAAAAATGGGTTGGAAAGTAATCATGGAAAACCTAAAGAGTTTAATTACTCACCCCCTTCTTTGGAACGTTGGTGCTTTATCAGATGTCATATACCAGGACATTGGCAAAGGTAATGTGTCACATGTTTAGAGCACTACTTCATGATACTTGGGCTGGTTCATGATATTTGAGCTTGGAGCATGTGGAGCATGGAGTTGTGTTGTTGTCTTGTAGTCTTTGAGTTGTCTTTCCCTTGTTTACTCTTATGATTATTGTTGGTTTTCACTATGTTACTTTTGGTTGGATTTTTATAAAATTAATGGTTGATTTGTTTTGGTTTTAAATCATGCATCATATAGTGGTTTCTTGGATATGTTTATCTTTTTTCTCTATTTGTTGGATGTTTATATTTAAAGGGTAAATCATCCCCCAAGTATTTTGAAACCCTTCAGCATTTATTTCCAGCCTTTGGCTCCTTGGGGATGTTGCTTAAGGACTAGTAATGACCCATTGAGCACTCAAGCAAATGAGAATTGGCAGGTAATTACAAATGGTATCAGCTTGTTCGGTCCTTTCCTAACAAGTGGTCATCGATGTTCATGGTACTGGAGTTGAAATTCCTTCTTGTATATTCCTTTGGGTGGTCATCTTAGAGTGGAGTAGGATTTTCAGAACTTGAAATGTATAGCATAAAAGGACATAGCTAACCCGTTTATGCAGAACATCATGTTACCAGGGTGTTGGGTACATAAGTGTTTTGGATACACATCTAGAATGTTGCATAATCTCATTATCATGGGTTTTTCCAATGAGATGAGCATGACATGAATTAAAGGAATGAATTCCCAATTTGATGGCATATCTCATTGCGAAGAATGATTTATGATTTTGGAAAAGGTGTAATGTTTTTGAAAAATGGAGAAATTCATTTTCAAATGAAAGATTTTGAAAAGTGGATATTTAGTATATTTTGAAAATGGGTGGATTTTCAAAAAATATGTGGGATGTTTTAAAAAATGGTTGAACATTTTGAAAATCTTGATGGATGGAAAACAATGATGTGATAGTTGATGTGATTGAAATTGAAATGCTAAGCCTTCCGTTGCTAGGAAGTGAGACTAAAGGCGTGCGTTGTTTGTATAGAAAATGGCACCTGTTAGGCGTCGTAGAAACCAACCCGAAGAAGATGCGGATAATGTGGTTGCACCTGAAACACGTGTGAACCAATATCTGGTTCAGAGTATCGTTCATGTATTCCAGGATGTGTACACAGGGAATTAGAGGGATGATTCAAGGCATGTAGACTATTCTGTCCAGTTCCAGAAGTGGAATCCACCAATCTTTCGGGGTGATTCTGTACTAGAATGGGTAAAGGTGTGGCTTAGTAGGATGAATCATATCTTTGACTTCATCAACACACCAGTAGAACTGAAATTAATGTTGGCGATATATATGCTGTAGGATGTTGGATAATAGTTGTGGGAGCTAGTGGTGGAGGATTAGGTGGATCAAGGCTTGGACTGGGAGGAATTTGAGGACTTGTTAAATAAACAATTCTATCCTCACATGTTCAATATCCAGAGTACAACAGACTTTTTCAGCCTGAAGTAGGATAATCCATCTATCACGGAATATGCAGCTAAATTCATAAATTTAGTGTGATTTGCACCGAAAGTTACTACAAGTTAATCACTGAAGGCACACATCTTTGAATCCGGGTTGTGACAGGTGATTCACTCGAAGATAGATATGCTCTTTATTATGGATTATACAAAGATGGTGAACAGAGCAACAGTTTCTGAACGTGATATATCGTGACCAATAGGAGGAGGCATGATGATACCCACAGGAATAGGTGGGAACTCCAATACTGGGAACAAGCGGAAGAGGGACACCAACTTCCAAAGTGGGAGTGTGAATCAGAACCAGACAGCGGGATCAGTCAACTTTCCTCCACGACCCCAGAGTAAAGAAGGTTACATTCCATGTGGTTTGACTGATCACATGAAACAAGAATGTATAACAACACCGAGAGCATTCTAGAATTGCAATCAGATGGGGTATCTTCAGAGATATTGATGGATTTCTCCACGATAAGGTGTTCGGGACACTTCTCAAGTGTCACAAGCATCTTATGCTTCGACAGGGCGAGGACAACAAAATCAGTCTCACCAACAGAACAGAGCTAGTTATGTTGATTCTAGGAATAGCATGACCCCTCAACCAGGGAAATCTCATTAAGGAAACAAGGAAAGCTACGTAGAGATGAAGCAATTGTATGGAGATGAGAAGATGATGGTCGATGATCAGGCTGGACCATCTATGGTGAGAGGTACGATTATTTTGAATTCTACCCTCATGCATGTGTTGTTTGGTACTGGTGCATCACACTACTATATTTGTTCTCGTTTTGTTGACTTGATATGTATAAAACTGGAAATGATGCCTTCTGTTTTGAAACTGCAAACTCTTCATGGTGAAAGAGAATGACAAGCATTAGTGTGTCGAGCATGTGCTATAACTGTTGATGGATCTAAGCTGGAATGGGAATTCTCCATGATGGATATGGATGTATATTATGTAATCCTGGGTATGGATTTGTATTCTAGGTTTGAGGCTCACATTTACTGTTATAGAAGAATGGTTAGTTTCACGACTGGGGACGACATCAACCATCTCATTAGAGGAGAAAGGATAGTAAAGAAAGGTGAAGAGATCTTCTTGGCACCAATGGTGGGAATGATTTATTACAAATTAGCAGTGTTGAATTTGTCATCATTGGAAGAGATTATTGTAGAGACCCGAAGCTTATCGTACATGGACTTTACATTAATTTTGCGGAATACTTAGTACATAACAAAAACACACACACAAGGATCGTAATAGTTTAGTGTCTTTGGAAACTCGGAACGTAATATTCTAATCGTGGTGAAAGATCCTCAATATCTCCCATAAAGATCTTCCCTTCTTTTTTTTACCTAAAACCATTCTTTATATCCTGGGGAAAAGAAAACATAAAAGGGTGAGCTCAAATGCTCAGTAAGGGTAAACAAAGAAAATCAATCACATCATATTCATAAGAACATAACTTTTGGAACTCTTAACCTGCAAAAAAGAGCATAATTTCATAACATGGGATAAATCATAGCAGTGAAATGAAATCCCAATAAGCATAACATAAAACATGAAACTTTGTGGCATACACACATAATCATAGAGAATCATTTCTTGTTAGTCATGACTCATTTCCAAGACAATCTTAGTGGAAAAAGTTCCTTTCTGAATCGAGTCACCCTCGTTTCAGTCCTGTTTCACTGAACCGGTATAACCTACCATTCCAGCCATGTCTATCTCATGAGATATAAAATTTTTACCCAATGCATTGGAGGGAGATATAGGTCCCACCCATCTCATAATGATACCATTCTTATGTGTTCCACAAAATCATAAACCATACATCATAGCATATGTAATAAAAATGGGATTCTTAAACAACATGACATCATAAAACAATTCATATAAGATAAATGAATTCATAAAAATATAATTCCATCACAACATAATCAAATCAATGTAATAATAGGAAGAGAAACAGAACCCTTTATTATCTTAGATGGAAAATAATTTTGATAAAACACTTGAACTCCATTCTTGAGGAAAATATCCTTTCTACTTCAAAAATACTTTTCCTTTATTAACATGTCATACAATTTTAAACTAAAAGAAGTTGATTAAAATTAAACATGAAAACTTGTAAAGGAAGCTTCTTGGAAATAATTTTTTAAAAATCCATTCTTTCCGTAAAAGTTAAAAAAACATTCTTCGTACTTTTGTCGGAAAAGTCAAAAAGTACCTCGTATGAAAAATGACAAAAGATTCCTTTCATATCTTTTACTAAACACTCACCAAAGGGTAAAATGGGATTTAAAAAATTGTAGGTGGATGTAAATAACATTACATATTGAGGAAACATGGATGTTGATGATAAAATATACCCCAGTAAATTTCAAAGTACAAACAATCTCGGATAGAAATGAGATTGTGATATTTCCCTTACCTTAGGTCCGACTTTCTTTGTACATGTCCGAACCTCCGGTATAATGATTTAAATCATGTTATTTACTTATTCCAGAATCATATTAATTTTTATTATATCATATATGGTCCACTTATGACTTTATATTACCCATTCTTTTGTAAATTCATCTTAAAGAAGCGTTTTGGGTAAAATCGTTTCATTTATCGTAGGTGTTTTTAACTTGTAATTATTAATATGATTACTTGGATCATGATTACTTATATCCAGAATTTAAAACATGATTTATATATCATATATATTCAGAATATACATATATGTAATATATTGATAAATGGAATGAAATACACCATTCATGGAGACGGTAGTCCGTACGTACGCATGAACGCTGTTTTCGTTTCCTTATTGAATTGAATAGAATTAAGTAGATGACATACATATAAATATACATAAATACAGTATTATTATGTCATATATTTCATTAGTACTTATTATATATACTTTATAATCATTCATGAATGGTTAATCATTGAGAATGAATCTCATCGCGTCGTGGAGACGGTAGTCCGTACGTACGCACGAGCGATGATATCGTTCTCATGGTTGTGGAATTGTGTTGAAGTGTATGTATACTATTTCAGTATCAATATCACTTTATAATAATCATATATAGTTACTCATTACACCATTATACCCATCCAATTAAGGTGGTGACGGAAAATAGATTACACCACGGCGTGGAGACGGTATTCCGTACGTATGCACGCGCGGTGATTTCCTTTCTCCGTAGGATGGATAGAAGGTTAATTAGAGTTGTTTCATATTTATAATAACATATCAGTATATAAGAAATACTGATATTATTACTTTATCATGAAACAACTAAAGAAGAAGAAGTTGAAGAAGAAAGAAATTGAAAAAGATCGGTAATGGATATTACCTCTTTTTGACGCGCCTTTTCTTAGCCTCCACTTAAAGAACTAAGGATGGTCTTTGAAGAAGACCAGGACCTCTATGATGATACTAGGGAAGTGGAGAAGGGATTTTGGTAGGGGTTGGCCGAGCTTGAGTGCTCAAATTGGTGTGAGGAGGAGGGGGAGGAGGTGCCCTTTTATAAGGGAGGAGAGGGGCACCTTAGGAATATCTCAAAATATTATTTTATATTAATGTCAAAATCGGTTTATAATGGTTCCAAATGGTCTTATTTTGAAGCTAAAGTGGGGATGGGTCGAAATAATATCATCCAATAGGATTTAGACAAGTTTAGGGTATTATTTTAACCTTATCAATCAGATTTAACTCTAAGTTAAATAATTTAACTTTTACCGTGTCTTTTTGTTTTCTTACACTATATGGTTAATACACTTACTATAACATGCCAAACGAACCCCAAATTGTTTATTATTAATATATATATCCTTATCTAAGTCATGTGGTCGAAACTTAGATTTTTAGGAATAAAATAACAATTAATAATATAATATTTGATTTAAAAACTATTTTGTGTCAATTTTGACACTATTTGATATATGATTTTTGTGAAAGTCATAACAGAATTATATGTTCGAACAAAGTTTATTAAATCAACAGTAATATATCATAGTAACCTAGGAAATTAGTGTAATTCATAAAAAGTCTTAAATTACATTTATTTTGGTATTTATAATATCAATTATGTCAATATTTCATTAATAAGATAATTACTGCATCATCTTTGTGTCATAAATAAATTAACTTATTTGATGTCTAAAAATTACAAATAAATTACCATTATGTAGGAAAGATTTTTATCTTTCTAATTAATATTTACAATCGAATTTATCTTATGTATAACCCTATATTGAAAATATTTTAGTAAATAAACATTGATTTTAACTCTTTTAACTCTTCTTTGAATTAAATAATAATACATGTCTTAATCTAATCCAAGTGGGCCTAAATGATAATATTTTACACTTAAGGTTGTTTTTGGTCGAGATACACTTGTCCAATAAGATTAGGACATGTGTTAGGGTAATATTAATATCATTGTTACCCTTAAATACCCTATTTACTTTTAATCGTGGTAAATAAAAGTAAAAAGTTACTATTCACCAAAAATTATTTTCATCTCATTGAACCACATTTTACTTACTGAAATCAACCGTGTCTCTCGGATTTTTGAAATTCCATTCACAGAAGCGGTAAAATTAAGTTTTATGAAAAATTCAGTTTTTTTAACTACCACTTAGTAGTTTCACTATTCATCAAAAATTGATGTTTTTTAGAACAATGCCAAAATTTCATCCTAAGCTATATTTCATATTCCGAATTCAAAAATGAAGTCTATTTTACCAAATTAATAACATAGAAGTTTCATTAATTAATTTTATAATTAAATCCCGCTGTTAAAACAAATAGCGTGTTTTTAAGAAATAATATCTGTCAAAAGATTGACACTTGTTTATGTCGGGTTTAAATGTGAAATTACATCCAATGAACAACATTGTATTAAATTGTAAAAATATATTCTAAATATACTTTAAAATCACTCAAATTAATAATTTATCACTATTAATTATTTTGATTAAAAAAGATGTTTTTAATTATAATTTAGTAATTTTCACTATTCATCAGAATATGAAAGTTATCCGAAAAGTACCAAAATTTCACCTTTGGCTAAATTCGATACTCCGAATCCAAAAATGAAGTCCATTTTGAGAGATAAAATTTCTAAAATTTAAATAGTGGTTATTACTATTCATAACGGCTAGTTTTAATAATATTTTAATAGCATATCGTTGTTTCGTGAAACTCAGTATTGCGTACTACACACGCTATCGAGGAAGGTTGCGATTGCGTGTAATGCAAGGCAAGTCAAAGATGCGTGTTGTGCAAGGTCCTTTTGGTGTAGCGTACAACAAAAGACATTAATAAAATTAAAAAGAATATTTTTCATAAAATCTCAGGCTGTTACATTCTACCCCCCTTAAAATGAATTTCGCCCTCGAAATTCGTCGGGGTTATAAATGGTTTACTATTCGAAAGTTTATTTAATAGAAACCCACATCGTAAAAAGGAATATCAAAACCAATCTTTAAAAACAAAAGTATGAAATGTAACGGTTACCCAAATAAACTAATCACTGGGTTTCCACATAGGTGAAAATATGGATATGGAAGAGAAATCTAACCATCATGTTCTGATGGAGAGTGGTAGAGAACATGGCTATGGAAAATCCAGTAATCACAAAGCCCTAAATTTGTGACGATCTATGGTACCATCTTATTCATCAGATATAAGATCACTAGGACAACATTTTTGGTTTTCAAGATCGTTTTCCTAAAGTTAATGAATTTGAATTAGAATAAATACTTACTTTATGTTGGTACAACCTCACTATTGTTCGTGCCTTTAACAATTTCCACTTCATCTCTTAAATAAATGAAGTTGAATTTGTTATTCGTGAAGTGTTAGCAGATCATGTGATAGAATGACGGGTCATTCCATCTGTCTCAAAAGGTTAGCAAAATTTATATACATAAGTTGATCTATAGTGAGATTAATCATATATGGTTCCTAAAATGGACTTATATTTCATATATCATACTGCTTAATATAATAAAACTAGTTTCTACTAAACAGGGACTTCCTTTATGCCAGTGGTTGGCGATAAAGGCCAGTCGCACTTCGGTTGTGGGTTCGATTCCCACATCCTTGTCCGACGCGATGGGCTGTCGCCCATCCTACAGGTTGTCCTTTTTCTAAAACTATATTACTATAACATCCCATCAATAATATCGAGAAAACTTATATCCTTAAAAAATACTAACTTATGTCAAACATAATCCATTCCAATCTTTAGGCTTATCCATAATACTACAGTCCACTCTCATAACATAGTGAAAACGATTACCAGAGATTTAACACCATCGTCGATCCCCATATATCATAAGATATGTTTTGTTGGTCACATTCCAAACATTCAAAGTCCTTAATCATGTATTCTCTTGAATACCTTAGTGAAAACATGAATGCAGTTAAAAGTTAACACTTTCCACATACCAAAGTCCTCAAAATTATATATACTCAAACCATGATATCACTTAGTCCTTATATCAATCATGAGCTCATGAATACTATTAAACATTTCATTTTATCGTTTTCCCTTCATTATGCGCAAACCATCTTATTTCTAAAAAATATCTCAATCACTTTGAATACCACATCAATAAATATTGCAATACTCAATGATACAACATTATTTTGGAATCCCATTACATAAACACTTAATCATTCCACCACATCGTTGTCATATTCAACATTGCCAATAGTGATCGCATGTGACTTCCCTTTGTCCTTTGCCTTCAGTGGTTGCTCATGTTGATCATCACTAACCCTTGGATTAGGGAATTTATTAGCATAATGCCCCATTTCCTTGCACTTGAAGCATTTAAGTGTTGGTGGTGCGTTCTCTGCAGTGTTTTCTTTATTCACATCATTAGAAACCCTTTTTCCATTACTTCGACACTCAGCTGCTCGATGACCTTCTTTTCCACACTTAAAACATTTTCTAGTCCCTTTAAGACAATCTCCACCATGCTTCTTTCCACACTTTGTGCATAAGGAAACATTCATCTTCTTTTCACCATTATTCTGAGATTTCTCCTTGAACTCCATCTTTCGTTTCTTGTCAAAACCATGAGATGGATATGTAACACCAACTTCCATTTCTACCTTGATAGCACAACACACAATTTCTTCATAGCTACTGAAGTCTCTTATATCTAATTCCCTTCGAAGACTTGGTTTTAAGCCACTGAAAAATCGATCAACTTTACTTTCAGGTTGGATGATAATGCCAGATGCATACCTTGCAAGTCTTGTAAAATTCGCTTCATATATACCAACAGATTCATCATCCTTTTGCTTTAGTTCAAGAAACTCCTTCTCCATCTTTGTTCGAAGAATACGAGGGAAGTACTTATTGAAAAATAAGTTCTTGAACTCGTCCCATTCCATGGACTCAATTTCATCTCTTTGCCTTGTATTCTTGATAATATTCCACCATTGATCAGCTTCACCTTCCAAACGATATACTGCTAAGATGACTTTATCATGTTCAGAACATTGAAGAACTGAAAATATCTTTTCAGTGGTACTGATCCATTGTTCAGCAACAAGTAGATCAGAAGACCCACTGAAAGAAGGTGGATGTTGCCTCATGAAGGACTCAATAGAATATTGTTCCCTTCTCTGCTCATTTGGAAGTCCATAATGATTCATAGCTTGTGTAAGTATAGCAATAAGATTTTGCACTCCATCTCCCATAACATTTGTTTGTTCAGGAGGACAATCATTGCATTGTCCATTGCATTGATCAACACGGTTCCTTCGGGTTCCAGCCATCATCTAAAACCCAAAAAGAATAGTGTGAGAGGCAAAAATCATGCTAGGGAAAACAACATAGTAAAGGGGGAGTACCCTCAATATCTAACATCTTAGGTTAAATTCTAAGATCGTTACCGTAGTTCTAGGACTATATCCTATATGTATACTTATCCTTAGGGATATCCCTAGACATACCTTAGAAATATCTCTAGGGATCTCACTAACATTCTCACATCCTAGTTTCCAAAGGTTGACTAAACCTTTCCTCTGATACCAACTGTAGAGACCTGAAGCTTATCGTACATGGACTTTACATTACTTTTGTGGAATACTTAGTACATATCAAAAACACACACACAAGGACTGTAATAGTTTAGTATCTTTGGAAACTCGGAACGTAATCTTCTAATCATGGTGAAAGATCCTCAATATCTCCCATAAAGATCTTCCCTTCTTTTTTTTAACCTAAAACCATTCTTTATATCCTAGGGAAAAGAAAACATAAAAGGGTGAGCTCAAATGCTCAGTAAGGGTAAACAAAAGAAAATCAATCACATCATATTCATAAGAACATAACTTTTGGAACTCTTAACCTGAAAAAGAGAGCATAATTTCATAACATGGGATAAATCATAGCAGTGAAATGAAATCCCAATAAGCATAACTTAAAACATGAAACTTTGTGGCATACACACATAATCATAGAGAATCATTTCTGGTTAGTCATGACTCATTTCCAAGACTATCTTAGTGGACAAAGTCCCTTTCTGAATCGAGTCACCCTCGTTTCAGTCCTGTTTCACTGAACCGGTATAACCTACCATTCCCGCCATGTATATCTCATGAGATATAAAATCTTTACCCAATGCATTGGAGGGAGATATAGGTCCCACCCATCTCATAATGATACCATTCTTATGTGTGCCACAAAATCATAAACCATACATCATAGCATATGTAATAAAAATGGGATTCTTAAACAACATGACATCATAAAATAATTCATATAAGATAAAGGAATTCATAAAAATATAATTCCATCAAAACATAATCAAATCAATGCAATAATAGGGATAGAAACAGAACCCTTTATTATCTTAGATGGAAAATAATTTTGATAAAACACTTGAACTCCATTCTTGAGGAAAATATCCTTTCTACTTCAGAAATACTTTTCCTTTATTAACATGTCATACAATTTTAAACTAAAAGAATTTGATTAAAAATAAACTTGAAAACTTGTAAAGGAAGCTTCTTGGAAATAATTTTTTAAAAATCCATTCTTTCCGTATAAGTTAAAAAAAAACATTCTTCGTACTTTTGTCGGAAAAGTCAAAAAGTACCTCGTATGAAAAATGACAAAAGATTCCTTTCATATCCTTTACTAAACACTCACCGAAGGGTAAAATGGGATTTAAACAATTGTAGGTGGATTTAAATAACATTACATATTGAGGAAACATGGATGTTGATGATAAAATATACCCCAGTAAATTTCAAAGTACAAACAATCTCGGATAGAAATGAGATTGTGATATTTCCCTTACCTTAGGTCCGACTTGCTTTGTACGTGTCCGAACCTCCTGTATAATGATTTAAATCATGTTATTGACTTATTCCAGAATCATATTCATTTTTATTATATCATATATGGTCCACTTATGACTTTATATTACCCGTTCTTTTGTAAATTCATCTTAAATAAGCGTTTTGGGTAAAATCGTTTCATTTATCGTAGGTGTTTTTAACTTGTAATTATTAATATGATTACTTGGATCATGATTACTTATATCCAGAATGTAAAACATGATTTATATATCATATATATTCAGAATATACATATATGTAATATATTGATAAATGGAATGAAATACACCATTCATGGAGACGGTAGTCCGTACGTACGCATGAACGCTGTTTTCGTTTCCTTATTGAATTGAATAGAATTAAGTAGATGACATACATATAAATATACATAAATACAGTATTATTATGTCATATATTTCATTAGTACTTATTATATATACTTTATAATAATTCATGAATGGTTAATCATTGAGAATGAATCTCATCGCGTCGTGGAGACGGTAGTCTGTACGTACGCACGAGCGATGATATCGTTCTCATGGTTGTGGAATTGTGTTGAAGTGTATGTATACTATTTCAGTATCAATATCACTTTATAATAATCATATATAGTTACTCATTACACCATTATACCCATCCAATTAAGGTGGTGACGGAAAATAGATTACACCACGGCGTGGAGACGGTATTCCGTACGTACGCACGCGCGATGATTTCCTTTCTCCGTAGGATGGATAGAAGGTTAATTAGAGTTGTTTCATATTTATAATAACATATCAGTATATAAGAAATACTGATGTTATTACTTTATCATGAAAAAACTAAAGAAGAAGAAGTTGAAGAAGAAAGAAATTGAAAAAGATCGGTAATGGATATTACCTCTTTTTGACGCGCCTTTTCTTAGCCTCCACTTAAAGAACTAAGGATGGTGTTTGAAGAAGACCAGGACCTCTATTATGATACTAGGGAAGTGGATAAGGGATTTTGGCAGGGGTTGACCGAGCTTGAGTGCTCAAATTGGTGTGAGGAGGAGGGGGAGGAGGTGCCCTTTTATAAGGGAGGAGAGGGGCACCTTAGGAATATCTCAAAATATTATTTTATATTAAAGTCAAAATCGGTTTATAATGGTTCCAAAGGGTATTATTTCAAAGATAAAGTGGGTATGGGTCTAAATCCTATCATCCAATAGGATTTAGACATGTTTAGGGTATTATTTAAACCTTATCAATTATATTTAACTCTAAGTTAAATAATTTAACTTTTACCGTGTCTTTTTGTTTTCTTACACTATATGGTTAATACACTTACTATAACATGCCAAAAGAACCCCAAATTGTTTATTATTAATATATATATCCTTATCTAAGTCATTTGGTTGAACCTTAGATTTTTAGGAATAAAATAAAAATTAATAATATAATATTTGTTTTAAAACCTATTTTGTGTCAATTTTGACACTATTTGATATATGATTTTTGTGAAAGTCATAAAAAAATTATATGTTAGAACCAAGTTTATTAAATCAACACTAATATATCATAGTAACCTAGAAAATTAGTTTAATTCATAAAAAGTCTTAAATTACATTTATTTTGGTATTTATAATATCAATTATGTCAATATTTCATTAATAAGATAATTACTGTATCATCTTTGTGTCATAAATAAATTAACTTATTTGATGTCTAAAAATTACAAATAAAATACCATTATGTAGGAAATCTTTTTAGATTTCTAATTAATATTTACAATCTAATTTAACTTATGTATAACCCTATATTAAAAATGTTTTAGTAAATAAACTTTGATTTTAACTCTTTTAACTCTTCTTTGAATTAAATAATAATAAATGTCTTAATCTAATCCAAGTTGGACTAAATGATAATATTTTACACTTAAGGTTGTTTTTGGTCGAGATACACTTGTCCAATAGGATTAGGACATGCGTTAGGGTAATATTAATATCATTGTTACCCTTAATTACCCTATTTACTTTTAACCGTGGTAAATAAAAGTAAAAAGTTACTATTCACCAAAAATTATTTTCATCTCATTGAACCACATTTTACTTACTGAAATCAACCGTGTCTCTCGGATTTTTGAAATTCCATTCACAGAAGCGGTAAAATTAAGTTTTATGAAAAATTCAGTTTTTTAACTACCACTTAGTAGTTTCACTATTCATCAAAAATTGATGTTTTTCAGAACAATGCCAAAATTTCATCCCAAGCTATATTTCATATTCCGAATTCAAAAATGAAGTCTATTTTACCAAATTCATAACATAGAAGTTGCATTAATTAATTTTATAATTAAATCCCGCTGTTAAAACAAATAGTGTGTTTTTAAGAAACAATATCTATCAAAAGATTGACACTTGTTTATGTCGGGTTTAAATGTGAAATTACATCCAATGAACAACATTGTATTAAATTGTAAAAATATATTCTAAATATACTTTAAAACCACTCAAATTAATAATTTATCACTATTAATTATTTTGATTAAAAAAGTTGTTTTTAATTATAATTTAGTAATTTTCACTATTCATCAGAATATGAAATTTATCCGAAACGTACCAAAATTTCACCTTAGGCTAAATTCGATACTCCGAATCCAAAAATGAATTTAATTTTGAGAGATAAAATTTCTAAAATTTAAAAAGTGGTTATTACTATTCATAACGGCTAGTTTTAATAATATTTTAATAGCATATCGTTGTTTCGTGAAACTCAGTATTGCGTACTACACACGCTATCGAGGAAGGTTGCGATTGCGTGTAATGCAAGGCAAGTCAAAGATGCGTGTTGTGCAAGCTCCTTTTGGTGTAGAGTACAACACAAGACATTAATAAAATTAAAAAGAATATTTTTTATAAAATCTCGGGCTGTTACAATTATGGAAAATAGCTTTCTTGATGTGGTGGATCAATTTCCTTATGTTTTTTATAAAAAATTATTAGGGTTACCACCTATAAGAGAAGTGGGGTTTACGATTGATCTCCTTCCGGGGACCAGTCCATTCTCACTTCCATCTTATAAGATGGCACCAACCGAGTTATGGGAATTAAAGGGAAATTAGAGGAGCTGGTAAGAAATGGTTTCATTCGGACAGGCGTGTCTCTGTGGGCAGCACCAGTTTTGTTTGTAAAGAAAGCAGATGGATCTTTGAGGCTATGTGTGGATTATCGTAAACATAACCAAGTTACGATAAATAATAGATATCCACTTCCACTCATTGAAGACCGATTTGATCAATTGAGGGGTGCTCAGTGGTTATCTAAAATTGACTTGCTGTCCGGATATCACCAGTTGAGAGTTTGGAAGGATGATATTATGATGATAGCCTTCAGAAGTAGATATGGCCACTATGAATATGTAGTCATGCCTTTTGGTCTTACGAATGCACCAACAGTCTTTATGGAATTGATGAATCAGATATTTCAGTGATATCTAGATTCTTTTGTTATGGTTTTTATGGATCATATATTGGTGTATTAAAAAACAAGGGCTGAGCATGAGAAACACTTGACGATAGTGTTGGAAATATTGAGAGACCATCATTTGTATTCCAAATTATCAATGTGCGATTTTTGGAAACAACAGGTATGTTTTCTGGACCATGTTGTTTCTGAGAAAGGTGTTTCAGTGGATCAAGAAAAGATAAAATCTGTTCTTTCTTGGCAACTGCTGAAGAATATCTTGGAAATACGAAGTTTTATTGGTCTAGCTGGTTGTTACCGACGATTTTTCAATGACTTCTCACGACTAGCTTCACCTATGACATAATTTACAAAGAATAATAGTGCATTTCAATGGACTGAAGAATGTCACAGATCTTTTCAAGTGTTGAATGTTTGCCTTAGATCAGCATCCATCTTGATTTTGACAGAATATGGACAGGGGTATGTGGTGTATTGTGATGCTTTGGGAATAGGTTTGGGTTGATTTCTCATGAAAGGAGACCATGTGGTTGCTTATGGCTCAAGGAAGTTGAGAGTGCATGAGAAATATTACCCAACACATGATTTAGAGTTAGCTGCAGTCGTCCATGCTTTGCAAACATGGAGACATTATCTCTTTGGTGAGAAATTTTTTGTGTTTACAGATCAAAAAATCATGAAATACATTTTATGACAACGAGATTTGAATCTAAGGTAGAGGAGATGGATGGAGTATCTTCAAATGTTCAACTTTGACTTAATGTATACATTGGGTAAGGGAATTTCGGTGGCTGATGCGTTAAGCAGGAAGTTGTATGCTCAGTTGGAAAAGGAATCTTTAGATGAGTGGTAGTTGATGTCGGTCTAAGCCGACATGTGTATGGAATGTGAAGACTGAACTAATGTTGTGGTTTTATTTCCAGTTGTGCTTGTTCCTGATTTAGTGGATATAGTAAAGGATGCACATGCAACTGATGTATACTGTGTTGCAATGAGTTCAAAAATCAATGGTGGGGAGACCATTGAGGAATGTAAGCTCGATGGGAGTTCAGTTTTGCAGTTTCAAGATTGGATGGTTGTACCTTTTGCTACTCAAGAACAACTCCTTCATGCTTACCACCATTCAAGATGGGCTGTACATCTAGGTACATAGAAGAGGTATAAGGCGTTGAAGGCACCGTTTTGGTGGAGCGGCATGAAGCAGATGGTAGCTGAATTTGTTTCAAGATGTTTAACATGTCAGCAAGTTAAAGAAAAACATAAGAAGTTAGCTGATATGATACAATATTTACCTATCCTAGTGTGTAAATGGGATTAGATAGCAATGGATTTTGTTATAGGTCTTCCATGAATGGTCCGGAAACATGATGCCATTTGGGTGATAGTGTATCATCCAACCAAGTAGGACCATTTCATCCTGAATCGTGAAACTCATACGGTGGAAGACCTTTAAAAAATCTATATCCGGGAAGTGGTAAAGAGAAATGGTGTACGAGTTTCTATTGTCTCAGATGGAGATCCGAGGTTCACCTCTCGTTTCTGGAAATCCTTACAACAAGCCCTTAGGACTCAGTTGACTATGAGCACAGCATATTATCCTCAGACGGATGGGCAATCTGAGAGGATGATATAGATATTGGAAGACATGTTGTAGACTTCTGTAATGGATTTTTGTGGCTCATGGGAGGAGAATATACCCTTAGTGGAGTTCTCATACAATAACAGTTATAAGGCCTCGATACGCATGGCTCCATTTGAAGCATTGTATGGGCATCCATGTCATTCTCCACTTTTTTGGGTGGAAATAGGTGAGACTTCACTAGTTGGGATGAGCATTGTCCAAGAAACAATAGAGAAGATCCAGTTGATTAGAAAGGGGATGGAGACGACTCAGAGTCGTCAGAAATCTTATGTGGATCATCACCGAAGACCGTTGTCATTTTTGGTGAGTGATCATGTCTTTTTCAGAATCTCTCCAAGTCTTGGACAACGTCATTTTGGGAAGTATGGAAAATTATCTCCTCAATATATATTCCCTTTTGAGATACTGGAATGGGTTGGTGAGGTGGCGTATCGGTTGGCATTACCCCCATGGTTCAGTGCAGTGAATAATGTCTTCCATTTATCTCAGTTAAAGAAGTATCAACCTTATCCTGACCATGTGATTAGATGGGATCACGTTGACCTAAAGCCAGATGCTTTGTTGATACATAGCCTAGTACATATAGTGGATAGTCAAGAGAAAGTCTTTCATGGAAAAACCATCGGTCTAGTACGGGTTTTATGGTGTCATGGTCAGATTTAGGAAGAGTCTTCAGAACACGAGAAAGAAATAAAAGAGCAGTGGCCTGAACTCTTTCAGGAAAGAGATGGTTTTCAAATTTCTGGGGATGGAAAGGCCAATGATGGGGAGAATTTAGTACCCCCGGTTTCTGGTATATATCCCTTTCTTGATGCTTTTCATGGTTTTAAAGTCAATGGTGTTGAATGGGAGAGTCAGGAGAACATGGAATGATGTTTTGAGGCAAAGGGGAAGTCACACGGTCGACACACGGTTTGTCTAACCGTGCGGCCAAACCTTGTGCAGTGGTTCTTGGAGGCAGTGGATTCCACAAGGTTGGTGCACGGTTTGTCTAACCATCGGCTAAACCATATGAGAAGGGTGGTTGAGGCAGTAGCCAATGCATGGTTAGTGCACGGTTTGTCAAGCCGTGCAGACTAACCGTGTAGTCACATAAAATTAGATCCATAAATTGTGGATCTAACTATTTTTGCCTCTAATTTCCTTGTTTAAACTTCCTAATCAGCCCTAACTCAGGAATACTCTCCCTTAATGGTTGGAAAACTTGTCCCAAGCGTTCTAGAGGCGATCCTAAGGCTTCATTTGTAGAATCTAACCCAGATTCTTAAGGTATGTGATCGTTCTTGATTTTTTTCTTAGATCTACATAGATCTACTTCTCCTATTATCTCATTTTCATAGATCTACACCCATTATGGGTAGATCTTAGGGTGTGAATGCCAAATATGACAATATTGTTCTTGGTTGTGTTAGGAGAATAGATCTAAAGAGAGTTTTTGGAGTTTTGACCTGGTGTTGTTGAGCGTTATTCTTTCGTGGCTTGGTTTCACCCAATTTGTTAAGGTAGGTGGCTTCACTCTCAATTCCTCTTTCTTATAACATGAAGGCCTAGTTCAAATTGATTTATTTTCTTGGTTGTGATTGTGAAATTATGCTACAAAACATGTTATAAATATTCTTTTGTGTTGATTTATGGGATTTGATGCAATTGTAGAAATTGAAAGAATGGTTGTGAAAAGTGTTTTGGTTTCCTGATTTTAAAATATTGATTCTAAAAATATGGATTTTCTGGATTTGGAAAATGGTTTGTAGGAAAATGGGGTTTTCAATAAAAGGGTGATGCTTTATTGAATGGTTTTGAAAACACTTGGTTCTGGGCAAGGATTTCATGGGTTGTGGTGTGTGTTCATATGCATTGGGATGGATAAGGTCGAGAAGTACCCCCATCAAAAGGTTGGTATGGATAAGGGTGAGAAGTACTCTCATCAGTGGGTTGGGACATGTAAGGTCGTGAAGTTCCCCCGTCAAGGTAGTTCAGTAAGTGATGACTTAGTGGAAGGATAACTCACCACTTTTAAGTATAGGGAGGTCCAAGTTGCATGCATGGATGGTTGTGTGGATTTGTGGAATGTAATAAATGTGCCAAAATGGAAATGTGAATTTTATTAGAAACCATTCTTTGTTGCTTTTTCTTGAGAATGATGGTTTTGTTAGAAAAATGGCTTGGACATGGAACTTGTTATCTTGTGAACTGTTTTTTGAATTGTTTTATATAAATTGTTTTATATAAATGTGCTAACATGTTTTATCCTAGAGGCATGGGTTAGGAAGTCATCGGGGAAAGCATACTGAGTTTCATTACTCACCCCCTGCTTTGGTACGTTGGTGCTTTTGGAGATGTCATATACCAGGACGTTGGTAAAGGTAAAGTGTCCCATGTTTAGAGCACTACTTCGTGATACATGGGATGGTTCGTGTTGTTGGAGCATGGAGCTTTTGGAGCATGTAGTTGGGTTGTTGTCTTGTAGTGTTTGACTTTTCTTTTGACTATTTTCTCTAATGTTTAGGTTTGTTTTTCATTGTGGTAGTTTTGGTTGGTTTATGATAAAATTAATGGCTGAGTTGTTTTGGTTTTAAATCATGCATCATATAGTGGTTTCTTGGATATGTTTATCTAGTTGCTCTGTTTGTTGGTTGTTTTCAGTTAAAGGGTAAATCATCCCCCAAGTATTTTGAAACCCTTCAGCAATTATTGCAAGCCTTTGGCGCCTTGGGGATGTCAAGGCCTAGTAATGACTCGTTGAGCTCTCAAGCCAATGAGAATTGGTGGGTCATTATAGTGGTACTCCATTCTATCTTACCACTTCCTTTACATATATCATGGAAACGTGATCAAGAGATAAATCCTCTCTAATAGAAATTAATTATGCCGAATTTGTAATGCAATTGACTATATACTAAAACACATTACAGCCTTTAGATTTTTGGGAAGGTCTGATGACAGAATCCGTGGTGATGTTTTCCCATTTCTATTATGGTATGGGTAATTTTTGTAACATCCCATTAAACATTTTCCTCTCAAATTCAACTTTCTAAAAAACCAATCATTGGGAGACATATTAGACAACACATCTTTTCAGTGCATCCCATAAGAAATACTCTTTCAGGTACCTCTTCATCTTTGTGCTTCTAGGATGAATAGAGAATGATGAACTATGAGGCTCATATAATATATTTTTCTTTAATTCAAATATGGGAGGAATAATAACCTTATTACTGAAACATATTATTCCATCATTATCAATTTTTAATTCAAAAACATTTCTCACCTTCTTTTGTTAGTATACATCTTCCTTCTATACCTCCTTAATCATCACTTGTATAGATGCTTGAAAATTAATTTGAGAAATATAGGATTTCTCCCCTTCCATTAAAATTTCTTGATACATCATTGGAAAATACATTAATATTGGATCTTTTTTGATCCTCATAATAGATATGGTAGCATGGTATTTTCAACTCATATAATATTCCACCTTATTCTCTTTCCTAGGGTTTTTATGTATTGAGGATTCATAATCTTTAATCAAATCCAACCATATTCGTTTGTGCATATTCATATCCTTTTGTGTGACAATATACTTTAAACATTTACGATCAGAATAAATATCACATATTTAACCATAAATATAATTCCTCCAGATATTTAATGAAATGATTAATACAGATAACTCCAAATCATGAGTTTTGATATTTTTATTGCAACACCCCAGGATTTCATAGTACGTTATTTCTTCAAAGTAATGCAATAACTTGCACTGCACGCAACACTGAGTTCAAGCGCATCATAACTTACCAAACTAGCCATTAAAAAAGTGGTTATAAATAGTATTAACTGAACATTGAACATTATATAATCCTTATAATTTTAGAATCCATATTATGAGTTTCTTAGACATAATGTAAGAACAAATTCTTTTTTTTTTCAGATAAAAGGATTATTTTTCAAAAAATGCAATTTTAATTCCTTTTAATGGAGAACCCTTTTTAAATCCAATATTTGAAAATTTTATATATTCATTTTGACAAAATAAACTTTTTCTTTAGAATTGAGTCATATGAATTTAGTTTCAAATTTGTTTTTCTGTTTTTCTGTTTTTCTGATAGCTATCATATTTGGGTGAATAGTGAAAAAATACTATATTTCAACTAAAAATAACATTTTTAATCAAAATAATATTTAGTGTTAAATTATACATTTTAATGGTTTGTAAGTATAAATAGATTATATTTTTACCATTTAATCCAATTCTGGTCATTATAAGTAATTTCACTTTGAGATTAGACATAAACAATTGTCAATCTTTTGATAGTTATTTTTTCTTAAAAATACGTCTTTTGGTTTTGAAAACGGGAATTAATTTTAAATTAATAAATTAAAATTATATGTTTTTAATTTGGTAAAATAGAATTCCTTTTTGGATTCGGAATATCACAATTTTCTTAGGGTAAATTTTTGGTATTATTCTGAAAACATTCAATTTTTGATGAATAGTGAAAATCAAAGAGTTGTAGTTTAAAAACAAATTTTTTAAAATAATTATTTATTTTATTTAAATTTATTTTAGGTTAAAATAGATATATAATACCTATATATGTTCAATGTAATTCATTGGAGTCAGTTTATAATAATTTTAGATATATAAAAATTTATTGACATTTTTACCGTCTTTTATCCACCTCCTACGAGAATTTGCAAATTCGCATAAAACTTAATTTTACTGCTTCTTTGAGTGGAATTTCAAAAATATGAGAGACATAGTTGAAATTAGTAAGAGAAATTTTGTCCAATAAGATAAAAATAATTTTTGGTAATAGTAACGTTTTACTTTTATTTACTGAAGTTAAAAGAAAAAAGGGTAATTAAAGGTAAAAATGATATTATTATGACCCTAAAATATGTAATAATTCTATTGGTTAAGTGTAAATAGACCCAAAAAAACCTTATGAATAAAATAATAACCTCTTTGGTCCTCCTGAATTATATTAGGACATTTATTATAATTTAATTCAAAGAATAGTTAAAAGTCATAAAATCAATGTTTAATAACTAAAATATTTTTAATATAGGGTTACACATAATATAAATTCGGCTATAAATATTTGTTAGAAATATAAAATTATTTAATTCATAATGGTATTTTATTTATTATTTTTAGAGATTATGTAATTAAATTTATTATTGACACAATGATGATGAATTAATTACTTTATTAATGAAAGAATAAAATAAATTGTATTATAAGTATTAAAATAAATATAATTTCAAAATTTTCATGACATCCAAGAATTTTATAGGTTAATATGACATGTTAGGATTGATTCAATATTTTTTTGAAATAATCATGCAGTTATTATTTTAACAAAAAAACAAATACCAAATAATGTCAAAATTGTCATAAAATAGTTTTTAAAACAAATATTATATTATTAATTGATATAATGGTCCTAAAAATATAAGGTTCGGCCAAAATACTTATATAATAATATATATGACATTAATGAACCAATTGCGGTTCTATTGGTAGTATATAGTATGTTTATTAACCATATAGTGTAAGAATATAGCCAACCTATGGAGCCCTTTTTATTAAATCATAAGCAAGACCCCGAAGAAGAGGTAATGATTTCACCACCCTCTTTCAAGTTCTATTATTCTCCAACTTAATCTGTATTTGTTGTTTCCATTCTAAAATAATAACTCCAGTATATTATATTTACTATGATGTTATTATAAATATGTAACAACTATATTCATTATTCAATGCATATTATGAATGATAATGTCACCATGCATGCGTACGTACGGCTTACCGTCTCCATGCCGTGGTGTAATTTGTAATTAAACACTATGTTATTTGGATAGATATAATGACGTGTAATTGATTTCAATAAAAAATATAAAATTATAATGATTTTATATATATTATATAACATCCAATTCCACCCCTTTAAGGAAATGATATTGTCTCTCATGCGTACGTACGTATTACCGTCTCCACGACGTGATGAGATTCATTTCCAAGTCCACCATTAATCGATGATTATAAAAATATATTACGAATAAGTATGTAATATATTACATAAAAATGACACTATATATATATATATATGTGTGTGTGTATTTATGTAGTTACATATATATTATTCACTTACTTCCGTTCAATACGATATGAAAACAGAAACAACATTTATGCGTACGTACGGACTACTGTCTCCATAAACGGTGTTTTCCATTTCATATATATGTCTATTATAAATATTTATATTCTAAATATATATGATATATAGATCATTTTTTATATTCTGGAAGTATTTAAATCATGATCTAAGTGATACAGTCAAGAGTAACAAGTTAAAACATGTACGATAAAGAAAGTGATTATTACCCAAAATGTTAATTTTACATGGAAATTATTATTAAATGGGTAGTATAAAGTCATAAATGAATAATGTATGATATAATAAATATTTATATGGTTCTAGTATTGTTTAATCACATACTATGGTCTTCATACAAGAGGTTAAACTTACCCTCGACTAAAGGAAAGTGCAAGGTAAGGGTTAATTTCACAATCTCTTTATTATCTGAGATTGTTTTTACTTAAGTATCTTATGGGAAATATATATTATTCATGTACATGTTTCATTAAAGAGTTTTAAAATGGATTCTTTTAAGGGACTTTTTTTTTACTAAAACATCATTTCAAATGTTTTAAATATTTATTCTTCTAAATCATTCCCATTAATGTCCATGTTTTTAAAATGGTTTTTAAGGATTTATTTATATGGACATAATTTTTTTTTAAATGTTAATTATTTTCAAAAGTTTAGAAGTGTTATGAGACACTTTGATTAGAACATTTCTTTAAATTCCTTCCTTTCTAAATAGTGTGACTTTTATATGTTTTCATTAAAAAGGGATATTTCTCTCAAAGAGTTTTACAAATTATTTTCATCTATGTCAACATCCATTGATGGATTTTAAACTTGTTTGAAGATGATTTATTATGATAAAAATCTTCCATATTGTATTGAAGGTTTTGTGATATGTTTGACTGTGGATGTATTGTTTTTATACCATTCATGGTTTATGGATAAATTATTAATATTTCGTATACTAGTTTTAATACGAATTTTTATGTTATGTTTAATCCTTTTCATATGAGGAAGGAATTGGACATAGTAAGTGATGAGTGGAGCCCGTTATAGCTCTTCGATGCATCGGTAGGTCTCATTAGACAAACTAGTGTCTTGGAACAATGCCTTGAGAAAATCTTATTTGTTTTCTTGGCACAAGGCCTTGACCATGTGGTTATGATAGTCTGGTGTTATGAATTCTATCATTATGAATGTGGCTATTGATATTGAATGTGATTACTCTACTTGTAGAATATCCATGTGAGTAAGTAAATAGAATTATTTGACTTTATCTTTTCCATATTATGCTGAATTTGATGTTTAAAAGGCTTTTGTTTTAGTCTTATACCTTGCCTTAAATGTTTATTCTTATTTATGAAAGACTTCGCTATATTGTTACCCTTACTGAGCGTTTGAGCTCACCCATTATATGTTTTATTTTTCCCAGGATTCCAAGAAGTGTATTGTGATTGATATGCAGGGTTAAGCCAAGGGAATAATGGCATTCATAAAGGATTATTGATGTTGTTTTGTATGTTATAAATTGTAATGTAACATTCATGTATGTAATATATTTTCCAAGACTGCTAAACAGATAGGTCCTTCGGGTCTTTGTTACTTTTAATCATTCCAATGTATTAAAATAATGCACCAACTCTGGGGAACTTGGGTAGGGGCATTACAGTTGGTAATAGAGGAATTTTAGCAATAACCTTGGAAAATAGATTTAGATAAACTCTAATTAGAGCACATTACCCTAAGATAGACATTAAGGATTAGTATATAATAACTTCCTTGAATTTTGGTACTGTGGATATTTTTTGATTTGTCCAAGCAATACATCCCTGTCTGGATACGAGTAGGTAGAGGCGGCTCTGGCATATCTGTACCTAGTGGTAAAACTGAAAACCCCCACTTTGAGCTGGACTCGAACAGGAACTGGTGCATGACAACGAGCCTTGCTTCACTCTTAGTTATGACACTCCCGGGGGATATACTTAGGATAATTCTCATTTTATGTACAAACCATTATAACGGATTTATGAGTATATACTTCCTCAAAGAAAACATTTTTATTATTGTGGATTATATCCATAAATTGTTCAAATAATGTTAAGTATTTTACATGTTTGAATTTATGTACTGTGATTCATAAACTAATCTTGTATAGAAATGGTTCCCAGTAAAAGGATTGAGAACTCCAGCAATATGTATGATCCAAAGAGTAAGAAGGTTCATATCATTCATGGTATTAAGACATCATCTATATTGGAAATAGTCTCCTATATATTATCATCATAGGAAGAAATAGTATCATCCGTTAATAAGATTAGTAAATAAATCTCTGAATCCTATGGCTTTGTAGGGAAGCCAGAGAAGAAAAGGATGGTAGAAAGAAATATAGATAAAGGGAATAAGGGAAATAAGGATTTTCCAATATTTTATAAATGTGGAATGAATCACCTTGGTATATGATTGAAGGTATTGAGAGTTTGTTATAAGTATAGAGAAAAAGGACACCAAGTACGTGATTGCAAGGGTATGAACAAGTTTTCAAATGTAAAATGATTCATCTGTAAGGCGGTGAGACACTATGCGAATCAATGTCCCATTCATAAGAGTATACCAAAAATGATGTTATTGGATAATAATCAAGTTATGATACTACCTTTGTTGGGAAAAAATCCCTCAAGGCATCATTGAAGTATCTTTGAGGTGATTGTGTTTGTTGACAAAGTGAACATTTGTGTGGAGATTGTCGATAATGCAAACTATCACATAGAACTTTTTTGACAAAGGGGATTTCCTGGTAGCTTGTCGAGTTCAAGAGTTGTGGTTAACGATAAATGTTTGATTCAAGAACATTGACAAATGAATGGATGATCTGGAGGCGGCATAAAAAGAACAGATACAAGGTGGCGCTGTTTTCCAGTGTTTGCCAAATTTTTGGACCTGAAAATTGACAAATGAGGAAAAGTGTTTTTGAAAAAGGGACTTGCATGCCGAGGACTTGGAGTATAGGAAAATTTCGCACCATATGATTATAAATATTAGAAGATCAAAATATGGAAAAGGAAATAGGTTCACACATGTTTGGAAGTTGGTCGCGCAAGTGTCTAGGAGGACAGAAGACTTGCGCGCAGAGACTGGGTCGCGCAGGTGACTTGCACACCGTCGCGCAGGGTGGTCATTTTTCCTATAAATACTAGACCACCCCTCTTCATTGATAACCAGAGTTCAACACTTTGAGAAATCAGAGCTCCCATCGGGCAGGTGTGGTGGTTGTGCAAGTGGTGTGTGGGTCGCGCAAGTGAAGTTGCGCACTGGTGGTTGAAGTTGCGCGCCAGTGTGAGATATTGCGTGCCGGTAGGAAATTGCGTGCCAATATTGGTTTCGGTGTAAAAGGAAGAGAGTCTTATAAGTTTGGAGTTAGGTATGCTTGTGTCACGCAAGTTTCTGAGGAGGACTTGCCCGCTAGTTTTGACTTGCCGCTGAAACCTGCGCGCCGAGATTGACTTGCGTGCCAAGTATGATTTGTTTCCAGTACTGATTTTCGGGCTGCGTGGATGCTGGAAGTTTTCCCGATACCTTCGGTGCAAAGATATATTCATCTATGGGTGAAATTTGGAATTCAAAAGATCATCTACATACAAAGGATGACACATTCGTTCATGCAAATGAAGAGTTCTACAGGTCTATAAAATGTGAGTGGATTCCTTCCAAGTGCAGTGAGAAAAGGAAGAGAAAGAAGGTGATCCTCTCCACTGGCAGTGATCCAGAGAGAGAGAAATAGTGAGTGACCCTTGGGAAAGCAGTGAGATAACTCTAAACTTGTAAAGGCAGTGATCCGGGGCTTAGAAGTGACCTAGCCCGAACTTTGTATCCACATCTAGTGAAGAATAGTGGAATTTGGTACAACCAGCAACTTGTCGGCATATGTTCCTTGGACGTAGCCCAGTGAGGGTGAACAAAGTAAAAATCTATGTTTCTACCTATTTTCTTCCCTGCATTGCATTCAAAGAATCATCATTAGATAATGAAGTAAAGAAGTGATCATAGTTTACACACAAGATCAAACAATGCGACCCTTGTAATAAAGAGGTCAAGATCCAGTGGGGTAGGAAGAAATTTGAAAAAAAATATCCATACCATGATTCACCCCACCTCTTAGGGTATATATGCCCCTTTTGGTCCTAACAATTGGTATGAGAGGGAAGGTCGTTGTTATCAGATTTGTTTTCTCCGACATGGTATAGTCGATCTGCGTGGTCAAAGAATCGGTCTGCTCTTATCTCGGTGTGCCATAGCGATGGAAAAAACATCAAAGAATAATTAGAAGTCAGTTGGTATCCCTCAGTGTGGAAGTGTTTATGGGAAAAGCGTGATTCAACTAAAAGAATCAAATAGCTTACTGAAGGAAGGCCTGGATGAATCAGATGGGGAAAAAATTGATTCACTCAATCAAGTTGTTGGAAGGAGTGATGTAAATGAACATCAATGTGAGGCCGGAAAAACTGATGATGATGAAGTTTCAAGAAGGACGCCACCAGTAGATGTTGTCAACATGGCAAAGGAAGTGGACCGGAAGTTGGATGAAGAAGTTAAATCTAAAGATATCCGGATCAAAGTATTGGAGATTGAGGTCAACAAGCTAAGAGGATTAAATCAAAGGATTTTTGAAGTTGTTACTGACCTAGAGGAGAAGAATGATTCTCAAGGTGATAAAATAAAAGAAATGGAAAGAATGAAAGGAAAACAAAATGCTGGTGGTTGTGAAGAAAATCAAAATTCTAATGATGTTCGAACTCTGAAAACCAGAATTGATGATCTAGATACACAACTATCTGAGCTAGCTTAGAAGAATCAAAGGCTACAAAAAGAGAATGCATGTTGTTCAAATTCTCTTTAAGAAGAAAAATTGAAATTGAAGTAGAAAATTGACTTGGTGGAAAATCTCACACAAGAACTAAAAGATTAGGTGAGTAGTGGGAAGAATCTCAGAAAAGAACTCGAGGCTCAACTTGAATCAAGAGATAAGAAGATTCAGCAACTGGAGGGGGAAATAGAATCTGTCAAGAAAGAAATGGAGAAATATAAATCCAAAGACAATCCTAGGTTGAAGGATGTACTACATTTACTATTCATTTGTCCTTCAGAAGGTGATGATAAAATGAAAAGGAAGTATGAGATTTCTAAGGAGAAACAACAAAATATTTTCTCAGCTCAAAGACCATATAGTTTGGGAAAATAAGGCACTAGATTTGATGAATCCCCTCCCGTGCATGATAAAAGGAGAGCTGTGAATAGTTCCAGAAGTAGAGAAAATCTTGTAGGTGCTGGAGATAGGCCTAAGAGGACAGTTCCAAGAAGTTGTGAAGACATGTTCCATTTCTGCGGGATTCATGGCCACACATGAAGCTTCTATTTAGAGGCACAAGAATACATCTCAGGTTGTGAAAATAGAAACATTACTATATCTGAGAATAAGAAGATGTGTCATGTGAAATCCAAAAGAATAATCTCTCAGAGGAAAGCGTCTGTTAGATTCTATTACTGTGGAATAATGGGACACACCATGAGTATGTGTCAGGAAGCACAAGAGCCTCATGTTAGAAGAAGAACTCAAGGTGTATCAGCATCTCGACATAGAAATGATGAAATGAGGTTTCCCTTTTATGGAAGATGTTTTATATGTTCATATTATGAGCATTTGGCATGAAATTGCAGCAAGAAGAACGCAAGAAAGGAAAAGGAATTCAAAAGGAGATTCTTGACTCTAGTGATGCATAATCAGAAATTCTACACTGGGAGACAACGTGGTAAAAAGAAGAATAGGCTTAGAGACTAAGGGGGATCACATGGAGCTGAACGAATGGTGTATCAGTCACCTTCTATGTCACACTCACAACCTCCCTCTAAGAAAGAACATGAACAAATCTGGAAGAAAAATGGAGTAAATGCTTTAGTTGTGAGTAAGAATAATCTATGTTCAGTAGAGGACCCACCACCAATGAAAAATAGTGTGGTGACTCATAAATATGATAAAAGGAAAATAAACAAAGAACGCATTGAAAAATTTGCAAGTCGTGTGACACAACAAGAAGTGGAGAAAAGAGGACAGTCCTTGCAATGGTGGAAGAATCAAGGGAATATGGATGGAAAAGAGATTCCTGATCAGAGAAATAATCAAGGAAAATGGAATTTTGGTAGAACATCAAAGACAGAAATGTGTACTAGTGAGCTTAAACCCCAAATTTCGAGAAAGGCCAGGACTGCAGAATCTTCATATCAGAAAAAGACTCATAATGCAGGTGAAGAATGATTAGTCATATAGCCAGATAAGTTGAATTCTTCTAGGCATCTGGAAGAAGCCAGGAAGGAGTGTGAGGATGTATAAGAAATAATCAAAGGGTTGACCCATTAGGATTAACCAAAATCCTCATCTTGAGGAGTCTAGAAGAAACCCCCTCTCCCTATGTATATAAATGCTATTAACTGATGATTAATGTGTTTCAGGTTTAGGGAGATATGATCCAAGGGGAAGTGGAATATAAAGATGCAAAGTGGAGAATTGATATGCTCCAGAGATTCAATTGATTCAAATAAGGTACCATAGTTGAAAGAGAAAGGGATAAACAGAGAAAAATAGGAAGTGATTGTGTTATTAACTCTATCTCTTGTTTCCTACACCGAATTCCAACTCAGTAGGCTTAGAGATTTGGTTAATGGCTCGATGCTGAGTGCCAGATTAGACTATATGATACATGCGGAGAAGAATGGTTATGGGTATAAACAGTGGGCATAACATCAGAAAGTGTTGAATAACATTGGGGGAGCATTCAATAACAAAATCAGAAACAAGGGCCATCAATGAAATAATTGGATGACTCAGATCAGGTGTTTCCTATCAAGGGAAGAAAGAATAATGGGTAGAAGCAACAATAATCATGCATCTCATCATTATATATTTTATTCTAACAAGTGGTATTAGCTGACAGTTTTCAGGATACCAAGAAGCTTCTAGAGAAAATAAAAAGTGTGTCAACAAAAATTGTCAAAAGTTGTTCAAATAAATGACGTCATTGAACAATGACATAATGAAAATATTTCTGTTAAAAGTGAGGATGTGGTAAGAGACTCAGGAAGAGCATAAGTGGCTGAAGATGATTAAGAAGAGGATACTATTGGTGAGTACGAGAAAGTAAAATCCTTATCTGCACAAAAGCCAAAGAGTCAATCTCAAATTCACAGGCAGAATATCATCAGTGATCAGTGAGCTTCAGTTCAGACTAGAAGAATGAAATCACTGTAACAAACATCATTACTATCACAGGTTGAGCCGAAATGCATTGCTGATGTAGCTAGAGGTGAAAAATCGGTTCAGACCATGAATGAAGAGCTAAATCAGATTGAGAAGCATAAGACGTGGGAGATTGTTTCGAGGCCAGCATACATGAATGTCATTGGGACTAAATGGGTCTATCACAACAAGATGAATGAAGATGGAATAGTGATTCAGAACAAAGAACAACTAGTGTGCAAGGGATACTCCCAGATAGAGGGAATAAATGTTGATGATACATTTGCACCGGTTGCAAGGCTGGAGACAAATAGATTATTCCTAGCCATCACAGTGCAAAGGAATTTCAATGTGTTCTATATGGATGTAAAATCTGCATTCTTGAATGGTGTTCTGGAAGAGGAGGTGTATATTGAGCAGCAAGATGGTTTTCACATTCATGAGGATGAGAACAATGTTTGCAGGCTGAAGAAGGAATTGTCTGGGTTGAAACAAGCACCAAGAGCATGGTACTCAAGGCATGATCAGTACTCGAAGAATCTTGGTTTTCAGTGTGCAGGAGTTGATTACAGTTTCTATTTCAGAAATGACAGTAATCAAAGGATGATGGTGCTAGTGTATGTCAATGACATAATTTTCAGCAGATCAGATTAATCTCAGTGTAGACAGTTTTCTGAATTAATGAAAAATGAGTTTGAAATGTCAATGGTTGGAGATCTAACGTTTTTCCTTTATCTACAGGTGACATAAGGTTGGGATGGAACATTAATTTCTCAATATAAATGTGCTAAAGAGGTTCTCAGAAGGTTTGTAATGGAGAATTCCAAGGAAATGAAGACCCCGGTTGCTACCCGGATGAAATTATCAAAAGATGAGGATGGAAAGGTAGTTAAAATCAATGAATACAGGAAAATTATTGGAAGTATATTGTACTTAACCGCAACAAGGCCTGATATTGTTCTCTCCACATGCCAAGCAGTGAGATATCAGAGTAATCCCAAGGAAAGTCACATGCTCGCAGTGAAAAGAATACTTCAGTATATCAAGGGCACAGTGGACTTAGGCTTGACATGTAACGAGAAATCTCATACAAGAGTTATTGGGATATACTGATGCAGACTGGGCCGGTTCAGCAGATGATAGAAAATCAACGTCAGGTGGTGCATTCTATCTTGGTGGGCTATGTATTGCTTGGTTAAGCAAGAAGAAGGATTGTATTTTGTTGAGCACCGCAGAAGTTGAATATATTGTGGCCACTTAAGCATGAACATAGTTATTGTGGATGAAGCAGCAACATGAAGATATGGGAGTTGAAGTGAAACCTCCGATCGGAATCCAGTGCAACATCTCAAGTTCTATAAATCATAGAAAAAATCCTGTCCATAATTCAAGGACAAAGAACATTGAGATTATGTATCATTTCATCAAGGAGAAGGTAAAACAAGGACTTGTGAAGTTGGAGTATGTGCCTACAGAGTTACAGGTTGCAGATATTCTGACAAAGGCCTTATACAAGGAAGCATTCGAAAGGTATCGACTATCTCTAGGAGTTCAGTCGATTCCCCGCACTTAAAAGAATATGGATGTGTCCACCCCCCCTCTCCTCGAGGTATGGTTTGTTTTTCTTCAATTTTCTGATTTGTTCTCTACTCTATTTCAGACTGTAAAGGAGTGACCTTTGGGTTCGTTGACAAAGGGGGAGAAAATAGTAATTTTTCAAGGGGGATATAATGTGGAGATTTGATAAATCATGAATGATATGGGGAGAAGCTAACAAGTGGAGCAGCCAGATAGGGGGAGTTGAAGCTATTTGAACGTTCTTAGCCAGAGCTTAGCTTGGACAACACAGGAAATAAGGCTAAAGAGGTGTTGATGTTGTGAGAAGAAAGGGGGAGCCTATAAAATATGATGATTCTAGAAGTGATCGATCAATGAATAGATATCACGAAGAATAAGGATCGTAATAAAAGGAGAAGAGTGGTTTTTGAAAGTGGTAAGAATATTTCCAAACCAAACATTGGTCTTCCAACAACTCATTCAACAATTGGTATCAGTTTAGTACACATTGGTATCGGTTTGGTGTCGACAGTGGATGTCAAAGATGAAGTGATTCATTGATGTACTTTTAATTTACTCTTGTATCTCACACTGAGCATTGCTCATGTGGGCATAGAGTATGTGCTGAGTAAATCCTTGATCGCTATCAGAATCGAAAAAGGCGAATGGTGGATGAAGAATCAATGATGCATCTTTTTATGGAAGAGTTGTCAACAAACCCAAAGGGGAAGATTGTTGGGAAAAAATCCCTTAAGGCATAATTGAAGTATTTTTGAGGTGATTGTGTTTGTTAACAAAGTGAACATTTGAGTTGAGATTGTTGACAATGGAAACCATGACATACAAATTTGTTGACAAAGGGGATTTCCTGGTGTCTTGTTGAGTTCAAGAGCTATGGTTAACGATCAATGTTTGATTCATGAACTTCGACAAATGAATGGATGATCTGGAGGTGGAATAAAAAGAACAGATACAAGGAAATAGGTTCGTGCACATTTGGAAGTTGGTCACGCAAGTGTCTAGGAGGACAGAAGACTTGTGTGCAAAGACTGGGTCGCACAGGTGACTTGCGCGCCGTCGCACAGGGTAGTCAATTTTCCTATAAATACTAGACCACCCCTATTCATTCATAACCGAAGTTCAACACTTTGATAAATCAGAGCTCCCGTCGTGCAAGTGTGGTGTTCGCGCAAGTGGTGTGTGGGTCGTGCAAGTGAAGTTGTGCACTGGTGGTTAAAGTTGCGCAACAGTGTGAGATATTATGCGCCGATTGGAAATTGCGCGCCAATATTGGTTTGGGTGTAAAAGGAAGAGAGTCGCACAAGTTTGGAGTTGCGGAAGATTGTGCCGCGCAAGTTTCTGAGGAGGAATTTCACACTAGTTTTGACTTGCGCGCTGTTACTTGCGCACCGAGATTGACTTGCGCACCAAGTAAGGTTTGTTTCCAGTAGTGATTTTCGGGCTGCGTGGATGCTGGAAGTTTTCCTGATACCTTCGGTGCAAAGAGATATTCATCTATGGGTGAAAGTTGGACTTCAAAAGAGAATCTACATACAAAGGAAGATGCATTCGTTCATGCAAATGAAGAGTCCTACAGGTCTATAAACGGTGAGTGGATTCCTTCCAAGAGCAGTGAGAAAAAGAAGAGAAAGAAGGTGATCCTTTCCACCGGCAGTGAGCCAGAGAGAGAGAAATATGGGGTGACCCTTGGGAAATTAGTGATTTGACCATAAACTTGTAAAGGAAGAGAGCATGGGCTTAGAAGTGATCTAGCCCGAACTTTGTATCCACATCTAGTGAAGAATAGTGGAATTTGGTACGACCGACAAATTGTTGGCGTATGCTCCTTGGACGTAGCCCAGTGAGGGTGAACCAAGTAAAAATCTCTGTGTCTACCTGTTTTCTTCCATGCATTACATTCAAAGCATCATCATTAGATAAATAAGTAAATAATTGATCATAGTTTACACACAAGAGGAAACAATGTGACCCTTTTATTAAAGAGGTCAAGATCCAGTGGGGTATGAAGAACATTGAAAAAAAATATCCATACACTGATTCACCCCCCCCCCCCCCTCTTAGAGTATATAGGCCCCTATGGTTCCTAACAACCTTAGATGAAGAAGAATAACTAGTGTTCTTATGTTGTTATTATAGAATTATTTCATTTGAGTGTTGTATCAACAATATACTGGTTACATGAATTATGGATATAAATAAGGACTATACTGCAATACTATTTTCTTGAGGATTTGAGATTATATGGTTCTATGAAATGTGAATTAATAGTAAGATACACTTTTGGAAAATAAAGGGTTGATGGAAAGGTAATCCTTAATATGGTCCTGATAATGAGGTGGTGATTTTGGAATAAAAGATGGTTGATTTTGGTAATTCAGGATGTTGCGGTGTTGTAAAAGAATACATGATGATGGAGTTCACATGTTATTACCTGGAAAAAGGATCCTCATTATGTTTGACTTCCGTATAAACTTTGGACTGTGAGTTTGGATATAAGTATTTTCGATAATTCAAATGGTTGGATTGGATTAAGATAGAAATTAGATACTATTGTTAAGGTTATTTTTGGATTACCATAAAAAGGACAACCTGGAGGTTGGGCGGCAACCCGTCACGTCTGGCATGGCCGTGAGACATGAACCGGAAAACGAAGGGAGGAAAGGTTGTATCACCTATCACTGACCCATGTGATGTTCTGGATTGAATAATGTAGTTTTTTAAAGGGTCTGATATGTGAATTACTAATTCATTATTTTTGGAACCCTATATGATTAGGATTAATATATTTTTTTGAAATCTTTTAGAGTGAAAGATGAGTTTGGGGTAGAAATTAGTTTAAGGATAAAACTCAACTTGTCAAGAATATATATATATATATATATATATATATATATTCCCTCTTATATTATGGATAAATTAATTATTAAACTTTACAGAAGGGATCTTAAAACAAAAAATGTGTTATCTTAATACCTTAAATTTTGTTGAACTGATGGTATTTTAAATCATCGTAGATTGGAGGCTTTGAGGCCAAAAATTATACAATTGATTGTGATTGATGACCTCATTTACTCCCTATAAATATTTACACTTTTCCACCAATTAAATGCCTATAAATTCCACAAATGTTCTCCTAATCGAGATCATAATTTTGTGGTGACTTTTTCATTCCCCTTATCCTCTTATTAAGACTAAAATATATTGACCCAATTTCTGATGTGGGTTTTCCCACAAATGTATTTTCTTTTTCCAAACACTTATTTCAGAAGAACAATTTCAAATTGAGAGGACGCAATTTATTGAAGGAGGGAAAAATATAACACCCCAAGATTTCATAGTACATTATTTTTTCAAAGTAATGTAATAACTTGCACTACACGCAACACTGAGTTCAAGCGCATCATGACGTACCAAACTAGTCATTAAAAAGTGGTTATTAATATTATTAACTGAATTTTGAACACTATATAATCCTTATAATTTTATAATCCATGTTATGAGTTTCTTAGTCATAATGTAAGAACAAATTCATTTTTTTTTCAGATAATATAAATTTATTTCAAAAAATGCAATTTTACCGCCTGTTAAGGTTGAACCCTTTTTAAATCCAATATTTGAAACTTTTATATGTTCAATTTGACAAAATAAACTTCTTATTCTTAATCGGGACATAATAATTTAGTTTCAATAATTTTTTGGTGTTTTTATGGTAAATTTCATATTTGGGTGAATAGTGAAAATTACTATATTTTAACTGAAAACAACTTTTTTAATCAAAATAATTTATAGTGTTAAATTATAAATTTTAATGGTTTTTAAGTATAAATATATTATATTTTTACCATTTAATCCAAATCTGGTCATTGTAAGTAATTTCACTTTGATATCAGACACAAACAAGTGTCAATATTTTGATAGTCATTGTTTCATAAAAATACGGCTTTTGGTTTTGACAGAAAATTAATTTTAAATTAATAAATGAAACTTCTATGTTTTGAATTTGGAAAATAAGACTTCATTTTTGAATTCAGAATATCAAAATTAGCTTAGGGTAAATTTTTGGTATTTTTCTGAAAACATTCAATTTTTGATGAATTGTGAAAAACACTGAGTTAGAGTTTAAAACCGAATTTTTTTAAATAGTTATTTATTTTATTTAAATTTATTTTAGGTCAAAATAGATATTTAATACCTATATACGTTCAATGTAATTAATTGGAGTCAGATTATAATAATTTTAGATATATAAAAATTTTATTGTCCTTTTCACCGTCTTTTACCCACCTCCTAAGAGAATTTGCAAATTTGCAAAAAACATAATTTTACCGCTTATGTGAGTGGAATTTCAAAAATCCAAGACACATGGTTGATATCATTAAGAAAAATTTGGTTCAATAAGATGAAAATATTTTTTGGTGAATAGTAACTTTTTACCATTATTTACCATGGTTAAAAGTAAATTCGGTAATTAAGGGTAAAAATGATATTATTCATACCCTAAAACATGTCCTAATTCTATTGGTTAAGTGTAAATAGACCCAAAACAACCTTTGGAATAAAATATGAACCACTTTGGTCCATTGGGATTAGATTAGGACAATTATTATTATTTAATTCAAAGAAGAGTTAAAAGTGTAAAATTAAAAGTTTAATAACTAAAACAATATTAATAGAGGGTTACACATAAGATAAATTAGAATATAAATAATAATAATAATTATAAAAATATTTCCTATATAATGGTATTTTATTTATAATTTTTATATATTAAATAATTATATTTATTAAGGAAACAATGATGATGTTGTAATTATCTTATTTATGAAATAATCAAATAAATTGTATTATAAATATTAAAATAAATATAATTTAAAAGTTTTTATGAAATAAAAGATATTTATAGGTTAAAATTAATGTTTGGATTGATTCAATATTTTTTTGAAGTAATCAGGCTGTTATTATCTTAACAAAAAAACAAATACCAAATACTGTGAAAATTGACATAAAATAGTTTTTAAAACCAATATTATATTATTAATTTATATTATGGTCCTAAAAATATAATGTTCAGAAAAAATACTTATATAATAATATATATGATATTAATGAACCAATTTGGGTTCTTTTGGAATTATATAGTAAGTCCATTAACCATATAGTGTAAGAATACAAGAAGACACTGTAAAAGTTAAATTATTTAACTTAGAGTTAAATATAAATGATAAGGTTAAAATGGTAAACTAAACTTGTATAAAACCTATTGGTTGAGAGGAGTTCGACCCATCCCCACCCTATACTCAAAATAAGTCACTTTGGAGCCATTATAAACCGAATATGAATTTATTATAAAATAATATTTTATGTTTTTTCAAAGGTTCTCCTCATCCATCTTATAAAAGGACTCTTCCCCTTCTCTCAAATTCACACCTCCAAAGCCATTTGGCTCAGCCAAAACCTGCCCAAATATTCTATAAACTATACTACCTTTATCATACTGGACTTAAATTAGTTGGAAATCCAGCCTATGGAGTCCTTATGATCAAATCAAAAGGAAGAATCTGAAGAAGAGGTAATGATTTCACCACCCTTTTTCAAGTTCTCTTATTCTTACACATAATCTTTCTTTGTTGTTTCCATTATAAAATAATAAATCCAGTATATTATATATAATTTTATGTTATTAGAAATATGGATCAACTATATTCATTATTCTATCCATCTTATAAATGATAATTTCACCATGCGTCCATACGTATGGCTTACCGTCTCCACGCCATGGAGTAATTTGTTATTCAAAACTATGTTATTTGTATAGATATAATGATGTGTAATATATGTAAATAATAAATATAACATGATAATGATTATATATATATGATATAACATCCAATTACACACCTTTAAGGAAATGATATTGTCTCTCGTGCGTACGTACGGATTACCGTCTCCACGACGTGATGAGATTCATTTCCAAGTCCACCATTCATCGACGATTATCAAAATATATTACAACTAAGTATGTAATATATGAAATAATAATTCTACTAGAGATATATATATATATATATATGTATGTATGTATTTATGTACTTACATATATCTTATTCAGTTACTTATATTCAATATGATATGAAAACCGAAACAAAGTTTATGCGTACGTACGGACTACCGTCTCCATAAAAAGTGTTTTCCATTTCATATATACGTCTATTATACATATTTATATTCTAAATATATTTGATATATAAATCATTTTTTATATTTTGGACTTTTTTAAATCATGATATAAGTGATACAATCAAGAGTAACAAGTTAAAACACGTTTGATAAAGAAAGCGATTATTACACGAAATGTTAATTTAACATGAAAATTATTATTAAATGGGTAGTATAAAGACATAAATGAATAATGTATGATATCATACATATTAATATGGTTATTCTATAATTTAATAACATACTATGTTTTTCATAAAAGAGGTTAAACATACCCTCGACTAAAGGAAAGTGCAAGGTAAGGCTTAATTTCACAATCTCTTTATTATATGAGGTTGTTTTTACGTAAGTATCTACTGGGACATATTTATTATCCATTTCCATGTTTCATTAAAGAGTTTTAAAAGGGATTATTTTAAGGTACTTTTTTACAAAAACATCATTTCAGATGTTTTAAATATTTATTCTTCTAAATCATTCTCATTAATGTCCATGTTTTGAAAATGGGTTTTTAAGGATTTATTTATATTGACAGAAATGTTTTTAAAATGTTAATTATTTTCAAATGTTTCAAATTGGAATGTGAAACATTGATTCAAACATGTATTTAAATTATTTCCTTTCTAAATTGTGTGACTTCAAAATGTTTTCATGAAAAAGGGATATTTATCTCAAAGAGTTTTACAAATCATTTTCAACTATGTCAACATCCTTTGATGGATTTTAAAATTGTTTTAAGGTGATTTATTATGATGAAAATATTTCATATTTTATTGAAGGTTTTGTGATATGTTTGACTGTGGATGTGTTTTTTTATACTATTCATGGTTTAGGGATAAATTATTGACATTTCGTATGCTAGTTTTAATACGAATGTTTATGTTATGTTTAAACCTTTTCATATAAGGAATGTATTGGAATTATTAAGTGACTGGTGGAGCCTGCTATATATCCTCGATGCATCGGTAGGTCTCATGAGAAAAACTAGTGTCTTGGAACAAGGCCTTGACAAAATCTTATTTGTAGTCTTATCACAAGGCCTTGACTATGTGGTTATGATAGTCTTGCATTATGCATTCCATCATTATGAAATTAGCTATTGATATTGAATGTGATTATTCAACTAGTAGAATATCCATGTGAGTATGTAAATGGAATTATTTGACTTTATCTTTTCCATATTATTCTTATTTTGATGTTTAAATGGCTTTTGTTTTAGTCTTATACATTGCCTTAAATGTTTATGCTTATTTATGAAATATTCTGCTATATTGTTACCCTTACTGTGCGTTTGAGCTCACCCCTTTCTATGTTTTATTTTTCCCAGGATTCCAAGAAGTGTATTGTGATTGATATTCAGGGTTAATCCGAGTGAATAATGGCATTCATAAATAATTATTGATGTTTTTTTAATGTTATAAAGTGTAACGTAACATTAATGTATGTAATCTATCTTCCATGACTGCTAAATAGGTCGATCCTTCGAGACTTGGTTCCTTGTAATCATGCCAATGTATTAAAATAATGGACCAACTTTGGGTAATTGGGGTTGGGGCATTACATTTATCAAGTATTTTCAACTTCCACAAGGAAAAAGTTTTCACTATATAATTTTTCATGAGAACAAATCCCAACCCCTTCTTGGGTGCATCACTATAGATAAAAAACAATTCTCCACTATAAGGCATTGTGAGGACAAGTACACGAGATAACCTTCTATTTATCTCTTCAAAATTCTATTCACATTCCACTATCGATACAAACATAATTAATTTTTGAGTTATCGTGGTAAGTGGATTAGATAATCAAGAAAAATAATTCAAAAAACATTGATAATATCATGTAATGAAAAGAAAACTCTACATATCAATTTCCATTTTTGGTCTCAGACAACATTCACTAATTATTTTGGATGGATCCACATATATCCCAAATGTTGAGATTATGTGTCCCTAAAAGAAGAAATTATGATGAAAAAATTAAGACATGGTAAATTTTTTATAAATATTATACTTTCTCAAGGTCATCATTACAATTCCAATGTATATTTCATGTTCTTAAAATATCTTCAAATAGACAAGAATATCATCAAAAAAGGCAACCAGAAATTGTTCAAGACGGTCTCTAAAGACTATATTCATGAGATCCATGATGATAGAAGGGCATTAGTTAGACCAAAATTAATCACTATAAATTCCATGTATCCATACCTTGTATGAAATTCCACCTTTGGTATATCCATCTTCTTGACCATTAATTGATGTTATCCCGAGCAGAGATCAATCTTGGAAATGTACTCGGCATAGTTGGTTGAATAAGTCATCAATGCGGGGAAGATGATGTTTTTTCATTATAGTGATCTTGTTATGTTCTCAATAATGAATGTAGAGTCTCATCAATTTACATTTCTTCTTAACAAATAGAACAAGTGCTCCCCAAGATGAGGCACTAGGGAATTTGAATCCCATATCAATATTCTCTTAAAGTTTCTTCTTCAATTCCTACAACTCAATTGGTGTCATTATATATGTTGTTTTTTGAAATAGTAATAGCTCCCAGTACGAGTTCTTTGGAAAATTCAAATTCACGATTTGGTGGAAGACCTGAAAATTCCTCCAATCAGGCATCATCAAAATCCCGTACAATTGGTGTATTCATAATTGTGAGTTTTTTCAAAACCATTTGAGATAGATAACCTTCAGTTTTAGGGATCAAGACCCATAATGTGGAATACATTTCTAATTGAATATTATATTAATCCTTTCATCGATAGTTGATCATAGATGGATTTGGAATATGAAATGAGACTTCCCTCCCATGGAAATCGAAATGATCTCCCTATAGAGAAGGAAAATCCACAGAAAAAATCAAATCCAATTCAACTATAAGAAGGATCACATGATTTTCATCGAATCACTTTCCCACAAACATGAACTAAAAAATAATTATAAACATTTGATGTGACTGTTGTTCCATTACTTGTTTTATAGGTCATGTAGAAAATTCATTATACATGTGATATATTACAAATTATATGTGGTTTAATATTTTAAATAACAATTATATGATGTTTTTATTTATAAAATAGTTACTAAAATAGTTTTGTGTAATTATCTAATATGATAACTTATTTAATTAAAATTAAAAATAAAATAATATGATAAAGTTAAATCTACTAGATTTCATAAGAATACTGGTAGACTAATTTATCATCTTGAAAATCAAATATTTAATATCTCATACATATTAAATTATGAAGGTGACAACATTACCATTACATTAAATAAATGATATAAATGTCATAATCTCGTATATAAGGCTCTAAATGGTCTATAACTCGACCCTAGTATGATTATGGTCAATATATACTTAGCTAATAAGGTTTGGTCATGTGTTTGGATCCTTTAATGGGTATTATTATTTTAATTATAACTATATTATTGATTTTTCATTACTGAAATAATTTCTTCATCATTAATGTATAAGGTATTGAGGTAATTATTTAATTCATAAAAATTCCAAATTTATTACCATGATAATTGAAAAAATTATCTTTAAAATTATTATTTATAATAGAAATTTTCTTTAGTATATACTTATATTAAAACTGATTTAGTTAAAAAAAATTGAGTGATACATATTTAACATTTCGTTAAATAAATTAAATTAAATGTTCTAATCTCATCCAAGTTGATTAAAGTGGATAAAATTTGGACCCTAGGATGATTTAGGTATAATAACACTCATCCAATGAAATTAAAATAATTTTTAGGGTAATTTTATAATATTATTCCCACCCTTAATTACCTAGTTTACCTTTTTACCATATAAATAAAATTTGCCAAAGTTTCTATTCATAAAGCCCAAAAATATATTTAAATAACTAGAACCTAATGATTCCAAATTTGGAGACCATTTTTTAAAATTAAAAACACAGAAGTTTTAGTAATCAATTTAAAACTAATCCCATTATTGGAAAGAGAGAACATGTTTTAAAGCTAAAACATTGGAAAAGATTGAATTTTTTTTACATATGAATTCCATGTAAAATTAATACTAATTACATAAATTTTATTGAATGATAAAAATATATTCTATTTATACTTTAAAACTATTAAATATTATAATTTAACCATATTTATTATTTTTTTGTAAAAAGTTGTTTCTAAAAAATATGTCTTATTTTTACAATTCATCAAAACGTGAAAGTTAACAGAAAAATATAAGAAATTCATTTGATATAAATTTTTATATCCTAATTTAAAAGATCAGGTTTGTTTTTTCATAAAAAAATTTTGAATTTCTTAAAATATTAATTTAAAAGGGGTTCTCCAAAAGGAATAGAATTGCCATTTAAAAAGTATAGTTTTTTATACATAAAGTAGGTTTTATTCATACCCTATGACCAAAATAAGAATTTGATCAATATCAAAAATATTTTAATAATATTATAACTTACATATATCATTAATTTAATTAATAATAATAATTCTCCAAAAAAATGAAAATTTCCAATTGATATATATTTTTCATAAATTATTGGTTTCCAATGAATTCACAGTACATTTTCAATAGTTAGTTATACTTATTCCCGCTAACCTAAAATCTTGGATATAATGGTTATTTTTTTTACTAAAGGCGTATAGTAGGGTTTTTAAACTCACGATTTCTTTCAATATAAGATACTGAAAAATTAAAATTATTTAAAGAAAATATTTTTTAAAAACATCAGTGTGTTACTGTAAACTTGTAATCGAGATCACACATAACCTTATTGACATGAAACCAGGTACATGCATAATAGTGTGAACATATAATCTATTTCATTGATAACATTGTGAACATGTAATCATGTTCACACTTATACTTATGGACATGTAACCAGTTCCATGAATAATATTATGAACATGTTATTAGGTTCACTAATAACAATGTGAACATGTAATCAGGTTCACACATAAACTTCTAGACATTAAACCTGATCTCTACATAATATTGTGAATTTGTAATTATTCTCACACATAACATTTATACTAATGAGTTATTAATATTTTCAAAATTTTTTGGAGGGAGATATAGGTCCCATCTATCTCATAATAGAATAATTCATACACATTCCATAATATAATAAAACATTTATCATATCAGGAACCAGAAAAATAAATATGTTTTAAAATAATTAAATCATAACAAATGAAATGAAATTAGTATCATTAGCATTCCATCACATCATAAACTACGGAAAAGAGATAGGGTTCATAATAATTTCATCAAAGCATAACCTATAAAAAGAAGCAGGTTTCAAAAGATTATAACCTATGGAAGAGAAATAGATGTCATAAGCAAAATTACATCAAAACACAAGAACATTCAAGATATAATATGAATGGAAACATTTTATCATTTCCTAGAAGGGCCAGAGTAAAACCAATAAATGTCATATAAGCAGTAAAATAACATTGAAGGAGTTCTGAAAAAAATTATTTAGTTCAATATTATTCTGTTTTAAAAACTATGTCTAAAACATAAAACCTTTTTAAAGACATTTTCATGAAAAAAATTAAATATTATAAATAAATCTATGGGAACCTATAAAAAATTCGTTAAAAACATATAATGAGATCTTGAAAACGTTTGGAAAACAACTACCCTTAAATAAATATAAAAGGATATTGAAATTATTTTAAACCTCCATACATTCAAAATAAATTTTTTAAAAAAAATTAATAAAAATTTAACATTAAACATGAAACTAATAATCAATGGATTGACATTAGATAAATATGTACATGTCTTACGAGGTAAAAAGTACATTAATTTTCCACATTAAGAAGGTTGAGAAAATGGATTATTCAGAAAGAAAATATAACAATACATTGAAATAATTAGTGAAATAAAAATATGGAAAATTACATTTTATGATCATAGGGGATTATTAGAATATACTTAGAAACATTTTTTATGAAAAATAGTTTTCCAACTGATGAGGGTGGAAACTCAGATTTTTTTAAGAATAATATATTATCATAATTATGTACTAAAGATTGGAAATCTGGCACTAATACAATATTATATCATTAATAACTAGAGGGAAAGTAAATTATTTAATATATTGAGATATGGGTTGTAATATTTCATCAATTTAAGCATAAACACAATCAATCTTGAAAAGAGATGAGATTGTTTCAATAAAATATTATCACTTGGTAACTTATGATCATGATCACCAAGTAAGAAAAGGAAATTACATGAATCGTTAAATATCATTAAAGTATGTATATTCATGATATACCTTGTAAAATGTAAGTATAAAAACCACTTAATTAATTTACGTACATATTAAAACATGAGCCACAGAGGAAGAAAACTAAGATCCAATTTTTTTTCCGATTTGGTATCTTTAGAAAGATAAACAAAATTAAATAATGTTCACAGAATGAATATATAAATACCCAAAAATTTAACTATTGTAACTATTGATAACATCTATGGGTATTACACACACCATATAAAAGGAATGGGTTTTGAATAAAGCATGTATCTCACAGAAATAAAAAGTGCAAAGAAATCTCCATACCTTTTTCATTGACTCACATCATAATCGTTTAAACCCCCCTATATGATAAATTTATATTTATTATAAATATTCTATATAACCATATTTTGATATCTAATACTATATATTGTTTTATTATTAACTTATATTATGCTCTTGTTAACAATCTTATGTTAAGGTTTTACGTTAGGTAATATTCGCTATATTATTCCCATTTGTATTATTGTGTTATATCCTTGGCGATTATACTTATGAAATGATTACAAAATGTAAAAGATGATATAAATATAATTTATATTAATTAAATTTTTATTATAATAATAAATATATTATAAAATTACAAAATTTATTACACGGATCATGAAGACTGTAGGTTGTATGTACACATGAACACTATTTCCATTTAATTGTCATGCTAAAATAAAGAAAGAGAGATATATATATCATTATTAAATTAGTTATATTATATCTTATATTTAATATATATTAAATTTAACCACCGTTAATATAATCCATGTATTCTCTAAAAAAATCATATCGCATTGAGGGGGAGGTAGTCCACACTTCCTCAAACAAAATTATCATATTAACACAAAATGGATAGTAAAAAATGATATATGTTGTAAAATGGAAAAATTAAAATTAAATAATTAATAAATATGACACATTAAATATATAAAAAGCGTTTTTATAATTATAATCACCATGGGAAGAGGTAAAGAATAAATAAACAATAATCGTTTAGTGAGGCGGTAGTTCGATGAACACATAAACAGTATAACCATTACGTATTAGATGATGGTGTTTGTGAGTGTTTGTCTGACCATTAGAAAAAAAATAAATTTATATTGAGGATATTTCTTTTAAGTGTTCATGGAATAAATAGAGTTTAGGGGGTGGAGATAAAAATAAAATGAAGGAGCTTGAGAGAAGGCATTACGTCTTAATTGTGTAACTCCTTTTGGTTTATGCCAAAAAGGATTCGTTGGAAGACCTTATTCACAAAGTGTGGAATAAAATTGGAAGGAAGGGATGTAATTAATTGTATTGGGTAGATAATGTCTAAACATAATTGGTTTTATGGGTGTAAGTAAGGGGCATAGTTGGTGGACTTTTATAGGAAACGAGGAGTGGCACTGTTGTAAATATTTGAAGAGAGAATTACACCAACATTTTAATGCTACATGTGGATCAAAATATGATTGAAATATAATAAAAGGGATTATAGGGTCTAAATATTTCTATAAAATTTATTTGGCAGAAGTTTATAGGTCATATGGGCTTTAAGGTTGTGGTTTAGTCCCTTATTAAGTTTCATTTAACCTTATCCTATTTAATTAATTTTTATTACCTTCACTAATACTTTTTGTCAAAAAAATGTTGGACATATTAGAAATTAATAATTATAATTATTCAAAATATGGAATCCATTTTACGAAATTCCAACCATAGAGGAGTTATATATTATTTTAAAATTAATCCCACTGTTAGATCGACAATACTTCTTTTTAAAGTAAAATCATTCAATGGTTTAATAAGTTTTATAACCCATTTAAATGTAATATTGGTTTCAATTATCATAACATTATTAATCTATAAATCTTTTATCTAATTATGCTATAAATATGACTTAAAATATAATTTACCATTATAAATAAATTATATGAAAAACCAGTTTTGAATTAAAATCTAATATTTTTACAAATTCATTAAAAAACGAAACCGTATATAATGATACCAAAAAAATATCCTAAACAAATTTTTATGTTTTTATTAAAAATATAAAATTAATATTTAGACCTTAAAAATATAAAAGGTCTATAAATTGGATTTAAAATGGGTTCTCTATTTAGGGGTGTTAAAAAATATATAAGTTTTTAAGCATGAAATTTGATTTTTTATTATCTTATATTGATACAATCTATTAGATGAGTACCAAAAAAGTTTTTAATTTATAAAAAATATATTAAATTCATATCACTCACTAATTTTAATTAATTTAGTTTAATAAGTTAAAAAAACATTGTGACTATTAAAATATTAATATTTTTATTTATATTCAATAGGTCTTCATATTCATTTCTATGTAACTGATAACATATGAATTCATATTAAATTTTTGGAAACCATATATTTTCAAAATTTAGTTAATACTATTCATAACGGAAAATTTAACATTTAGGTTATAATTATCTCATTTGAATAATTATAATAATAAAATTATGTTTTGTAGAAACAACGGTGTTGTGTGTAACATACGCGATGTTGATATTCTTTGTAACATACGCCATGTCGATGTTACTTTCATTGTATGACAAGATCATGTTTCTTGTAATGTATTCCAATTTCATACTGTGTGAAAGGAATGTTTGGATGAGTGCATTGAAAGGAAAAAATAAAAATTTAATTTATTCAAAAAAGTCCCACAAAAGCTCGAGGTGTCAGATTCTACCCCCTTAAAAGGGATTAAGCCCTTTAAATTCTTCTAGGTTATCAAAGGATTTATATTAGAAATATTCATTCATATAAACCCACATCTTAAAAATGAATAATAAAGCATCCTTTAAATTAGAATAGTTATAAACATAGTGGTTACCCAACGTAACCTAAAACTATTTTTCCATATAGGATACATAGTTGTTAAGTGAAAATATCAAAATGGAAGGAAAATATAACTATCATGTTCCGATGGATAGTGATAGAGAACATGGTCATAAGAACGTTAACAATTTTAAATCCTTAAATCTGCGATGAACTAAGTGACCATCTAATTCAGCAGAAACAGAGGCACTAGGATGGTATTTTTTGATTCACAGTCCTTTTTACTAATGTGAAAGAGTTTTCATGAAAAGATATACTCATATGATTTTCGGAAAATTTATCCCGTTGTTGTTACATGATCCACTTCATGTCATTCTCCAAAAAGGATGTTGAATTGTTTATTCTTGATGAACTAACCTATTATGAGATCTATGATAATCCATTTTATCTGTCATCAGTTGCCATCAACACAAATAGGTTATCGAATATTCATAAGTCCACTAGTGGTGAGATAACACATTAATCTCAAAAAACATTTTTGGAAGATTGACATAATCATTCTATAAAGAAATAAGCTTATAAAACTTCAAAAATATAATTCACCCTCCCTTCCATAAATATGATATTATATTAAGAAACAATTATCATAATAAGAAACCACATTATCATGAAGAGTCACTTATAGAATATCTAATGTATGAAGCCTTAAATAATCTATAACAACTTAGATTTTTCATCAGCTATTCATAGGCAACATCTATTTAATTCCTTCACTATGTTCCATGAAGAGTTTGTTAATTTAGAAATAACCACCCCCCAGAGTTTCAAACTTGGTGTAGAATAATGCATATTTTTGGGTACCGATGTAGCCCAAGTCAAGCCCAGAACATCCTGTCGTAGTTTCTACCCCTATGTAAATCTGTTTTAGAGATACATCCACTTGTGGTATCCAGGAAAGGATGTATTTCTATGAAAACACTCACTCTATCCTTTACAAATATTCCATGAAATTTACATATATGTTAACTCATACTTATACTTATACATAAGGACATCCCTTGACGTATCCTTAGAAATATAAGTAGGTATATCACTAAATATTTATCACTATAGTTTCCTAGGGTTGTATAAACCTTTTATTTGATTCCAACTATTGCTAACTAGTCTTGAAATACATGTATATTACATCATTTTGGATGAATATTCAGTACATTACAAAAATACATGCCTAAATATTGTTACATTTTAGTGCCATTGGAAACATGGAATCGAAATACTCTATCCTGGGAGAATGATCTTTAATATCTCCCATGAAGATCTCCACCTTTTATACTTCTACCTAAATCCTTTCTTCATATCCGAGAGAAAGGAAACACAAGAAAGGGGTGAGCTCAGCAGCACAGTATGCGTAAATAAGGGAAATGTGAAAGAATAACCTGAAAAAATGGGTATGGAACATTATCATAATGTGTGAATATAAATACCTACATATTAAATATCATAATAAATATTGTATTTTCATAATGCATTGTTCTCAACAGTTTCTTCAAGGAGCTCATCCGTCTATTTTGGAGGACGCACTGATTATTGCCTAGGATTCCTGCTTTCCAAAGGTATGAAGAATCTGTCCCTTGTTTAGAGAAATTTTTTCTTTGATCGAAACATGATTATGGGGTGTATGTCTCTCGTTTTGTGGATTCCTCCTCAGAATTCATTACCTATTTTGGGTCTCCCTCATAGACTTAAGACACTCTTTGTGAAACTCTTTCCATTGATATGTCTTCATAGACGGTGTTTAAGTACAATGCTTCTTTTAGGAAATTCCATGGGGTCTGTTCAAGGCAGTAACCTTCGGTTGGGGTAGTATTCATGTTGGACATTGCTGGTGTGTCTGGATGCTGGAACACTTGCGTGTCTTGATTTCTTCTCCTTATGATAGGGCTTTTTGAAGGTGCAGAATCCCGAGTCATCCCACATCGAATGCATGGAATTTTATTCCATAGGAATGTCTCTGAGAGTTTCTTGAGATTACCATGTTTTACATAAGGTATTTTACGAGTTTATCGTATAGAATAGATGGATCAGAATGACTAGAACATTGAACAAAGTGTATTAGATGGGTCAACCCCTAGAGGGAACATTGATTCCAGAGATAACGCATGGTAAGGTACCCAATTCATAGTAGGGGCAGTGTAGAGGTGGATGACATGATCTCACTGGGATGTGGTAGCCTGGGTAAGAATTAGGATGGATGTGGATTATTGAGAGTGGATGGGGAATGAGACGGAATCATCATGAAGGTGACAATAGTGTTAGGCTTGAGCCTCGAAGAGTCTTACTACTTATCCCTATGACAGGGAATCAAAGTACATGTAGTTATTGGGGTGATGGGACACTTGAGGATGGATATTGTATGAAAGGGACATGGAGGAAGTTGAACCTCTGAGATGGGACATTACCTTCTAGAAATGTATAGGCTCGAGGGAAAGAGAACACAATGATACATGGGTGATTGGATTGATCCTCAGTGAGGCTTCCTACGCACCATATATTGGAAAGGATCAATGTCCATGTAGTTCATGATGGGGCGGGGATAAAATCGGGGTGTACACAGAGGATATCGAACCGATGACATTCAAGGGATTACACATGGTTAGCAGCCAGAGGTTAGTCTAACGCAATGGGGGCGGACCAAAGATGTGGGTCCAAAAAAGGGGGACTACAACAGCTTGCTGTTAAATGAGGTTCACAATGGATTACCATCGATTGGGTTTGGATCTCAGGGAGGACTCCTACATACCTTTTCTGGGAGACAAGGATCAAAGCCTGTGCAGTATGAATGGGTACAGTTTAAAGTCTTAAGGGACAAAAAATGGGGGTACAGTTTAATGTCATGTGGGACAAGGATGGTCCGACATGAAGGGGTCTGGTCAAGTAGGTTTTCGGGTTGAACCTCAGGGAGGCTTCATACAAACCCTTCCTTGGAGGTAAGGATCAGATTCCATGTAATTCAGGAGTACAAGGATGCATTTTAATATCATGCAAGATGAATGTGAATCAGCGTGAAGGGGTCTGGTCAAGTAGGTGTTGGGGTTGAACATCATAAGGCTTCCTATGTACCCTACCTAGGAGGCAAGGATCAAAGTCTACGTAGTTTGGGATGGTTTGGTGTTTACAGTCTAGAGAGGCTTGAAGAGGATGTCATAGTCAATGCTTACTCTAAGTCCACATGATCCATTCTCAGGGTGAGAAACAAGAGGCAGCAAAGACCTAATGATCACATCGTGAAAGGTGTATCTGGGGGAAATGAGGTGGGGATTAAATATGGTTAGAGTCCCAAAGAGGAAACAAATGATTACATGTGGTTGACAGCCTAGGGAGATGGAGATAGGGACTTACTCTAGAATGGAGGCCAGAAGGTGACAAATCCCAGAGGGAGAATGACAAGATAACGAAGGTCCATGTGCCCATCTCTCCTCTTAGACATTGTAATGGAAGATGGTTGGAGGATCATGGGTGATTCCTCTTGTAAGAAAGGCTAGGGGATTACACCAATGTGGTTGTCCTTCCCCGTGGATAGAAAACACTCTAGCAAAGAGGATCTCAATCCATCTGAGGAAGATCTCACTCTAGTGGAGATGAGTGGGTGTGGAGAATGTCCTCAATTAGCACCCCATGTATGATGCACGAGGAGGTGTCATAGTTTATCTTCATGTGATAAGGGAAATGGTTCTTGGATGTTAAATGTCTAGTATCTCAGAGAATGGAGGTTCACTCTGCACCCCTTGGACTTTTGTAACTGATACCTGCCCGCCCTTGGGGAAGGCAAGGCATTATCAATGTCGTGGTGAGGGGGTGTCATGGAGTGATCCATTTAGAGGAACACGTTAGATTGTCGATGTGATGAATCAATATCCGTTAGTGTGCCTATGTGAAGAATCATAAGGATAATAAATGCAACGTGGACCACAACCCAAGGGACATTGAAATCACTTCATAGGAACCTGAAGGTCCGTATTAGAGAAGGGTGCATGATATAGATGTTTTGTGTGTAAGTTGGGTTTAGATATGGGGACCTAGGGTAAGGATGACACATGGAGAGCACAAGGAGTGCCACACATGGTATGGCAAGATCTACACAAGATGGGGTGACTGTGCACAAACCTGATGCATGTGTGAAAAAGTGGTCTGATGCAAAGGGTTTTCGTTCACCAGAGGGATCTTTTGGGTGTAAAGGACTTAGGATAATAGGAAATGGATGAGGATCTTTCCCTAGAGGGCCCACCAAAAGGATGACCTTTCAGGGACCTGTCACAGAAGATCCAATACCTTGAGGCCATTGTGTTTTGTGCAGTCGCCGAATATGTGTCTTTCACACAACAGAGTATCGCTTAGTCTACTGTTTTTGTCCCAAAGGATCGGGTGTTCATTTCAAATTATAGTGGAATCCCCTGGAGGTATAATGCAAGAGGATCTATGCACAAGGTGGATTGTGATGTCGTATTAGGTAGATAAGTGTTTTCATGCCGCTGAGTGACTAGTTCATGCACTCTCCCTTTGAGCTCTCGCATTAACTGATTTTTTCGAGCGCGCTACCGCAAAAGGGTACCATTGAGATAACATTGGGAATGGAATTGGTTATGAACCATATGGAGTTTTTTTCACCTTCTTAGGCTATTTCACGCCTGTGCCTTTGGTGGGTTTTATTGGGTATCCATGTAATCATGACTTTGACATCACATAGGTCATGAAAGACTTTGCACAGAGGATGAAATCTTGAGTGAATCTTCTAATTCTTGTGTGAAACTGCCTCTCAGGTCACTGAATCTTATACACACCCTCCAAATTAATTTTTTTTCTTTATTATCCCAATCCTGGCCCTATCCAAAATTCTTCATCAAAAAATTCCCTCCATTAGAATCAGTGATGAAGGGGGAACCGAAGGTCGAATTATGAGGGTCATGCCGAAAAGTAGGGAAGCACTAGCACGGTGCACACAAGCAATAGAGATTGGGTGTGTTAACCATTTTTGCATGCATAGAAGACAGGTTAAATTCCTATAAATAAGTTGAGGTCCCCCACTATGTCTGTACTTTCACCTTTTCTGTATTACATGCACTTTTCCCTCGTGTGCGAAATTGTTCCCGATCCATGCACATGTTTCTGCAGTCGACTCCACGTTTTGTGCGCTGCCCGGTCTCTTTCATGTATCCCCATGTTTTTTCATAGATTCCACGGACATGGGTGACCCATGAGGATAGTCTCCCACAATTCATCATTATAGACAATGGCCCTCATGCAAGGTAAATGTAGAACGTAGCCATCTATATCTGAAATCCATAGACCAGGACCATCATAGGGAGTGACCCGGTCCCCGCGGAATCTCTGACTCTTTTTGGAAGCATCGTTCGAAGAAGTATTATCGATGAGGCCAAGGGTTTGGAAGAGTGGGATTTCTGGTCTGGAGTTAACTTTACAAGAAAATGGGAATGAGCATAATGGGTACATCAGACATGTGATGAATTCATGCTAGAGCTACAATCTATTAGGGTCTTCAAATTATTTTGGACATCCCAACTTCATTTCTGGCAGCAACATATCCAAGTACTGAAATTGTTCATTCGTTGGTCTCCTAACACCAACACATTCCACCTCCACCATGGGGAGGTAGGCATCAGTCTGTGGGAAATCCACTGCATTGGGGGAATCCCCTTGGTGGTATACCACTATGACGAGATAGTCCCAATAGAGAACATCTGGGGATATAAGACGCGCACCCCCATCCTGACATGGAATCTGCGGGATATGGATAAGGAGGAGCTGAAAATAAAATAGGATCTAAAGGAAATATCGTATTCATGATTGTTTAGTCTTGTCGTGATGTAGGACAAGGCTATAAATATGACTGACTGAGGGAAGAAATGCCCAAACACATCTCAGAGGGGAAATGTGGGATCATACTCAATAGTCCTGGAGTGAAGAGATTATCAATCAAGGGGGTTCATTATAAATGTAATTTGGGACCCAAATGTATGATATGTCTGGTTTGTTGCTGTATTCTTGGTCGGGTGGCTATATCCAGTGAGGGATAAGAGGATGGGGGTTCGTCGAGGGACATTAGTGATGGACATGATCATGGATATGTTGACCATTCCAGATCCATCACGGCTAGGTCGCAATCCACTATGGGGGGTCTGACATTCCAAATGCTATTCACCCTCGAGGTGATGGTATGCAGTCATCCCTCGTGAACATTGCTGGAATTCTCCCACAGACACTCAGAGAAGAAGGGATAAAGCTCAATATTGGCAGTCATACCCATTTCGACATTCACTCATTCTGAAATCTACTTGGTCAGATGGTAGATGAAGTGTGGGGCCCATTAGAACATAGAGAGTATCTATAAAACATCATAGGTAGTGTGTTAGTATCATAGAATGATGAAAAAATCATTTTGCAAACCATACTTGCTGACCAGGTTTGCTAGGCTTTTCGAGTGCATGCAACCCTTACCAAAGAAAGTATATACTTTGGTGTGGGAAGTGATAAATCACTTAATTCTTTTCCAACTATTTCTCATGTTGAAAAATATAGTCTTGGGTGAATTCATCACTCCCCACCATCGATTTCTGTGTTGGCCTGTCAATAGAGTACGCCGAACACTGGACAAGAACATATCCCGGGGTGATTTTATCAAAATGTATTTGGAAAATCAATGAGGTATGTGTGGAGCCCAAAGAGTAGGGAGGTAGAAGAAGTTCCACGGGAGTGGAGATACAAACAACGGGACATGTGTCTAGTAAGGCACAAGCTGGAACTTCATCAGTAGGAGCATCCCAAGAAGAGAACGTGCATCCACATTTGGAGGAGGGGTGGTCCCATGGGTGACCTCGTGGGCCAACTAGGGAACTTCTTGTGAAGAAGATCAGGCACATACTAGAGCCAACTTTTGATGCTTTATTCCCATCTCTCGTGTCTTCTTGGAAGACTCTAGGGCAAAATATGTCCACCGAAGAGTTGTGGTAGAGGCTGGGGAATATCGGGCTCGACCTTCCTAAAATAGGTTGCACCCAGGTGGTGGATAGGGTAAATTTTCATTGACGGTATGCGTACCTGAAAGCCATGGACATGTATGCATGCCGGCGGGAGAAATATGAAGATACACACCTCCTTGTGAAAGTGATTATCGACTAGGAACATGACCCAGAAAAGCTGATATCTGAAGACGAGAATATAGAGGAAAAAGAAGATGAAGAGGAACGGGAGGAAGTAGAAGAAGAAGAAGCAGATGAAGAATATTAAGAAGAGGAAGAGGTTAAAGTTCTGAGTGGTGGAGGAACTTCAGGAACAACATCTCTCTAGTGAAGCCCTCATGAGATTGGCAAGGTTGCAAGATCTGACATAGAACTGGCCGAGCGACTTGAGGTGAGTTTAAACCTTGTTTCCTCTGGCCTTACCCTTCTCACGATCCTAACTTGTCCACCAAATTTCATGTTATTTATGAACACATGGAAAATGATGTCCCAGAATCCTTCCCCACGGGGGGTGAATACACACCCATATAGGCAAGGATAACTTCTCAAGAACCTATCCTAGAAGCCGAGCCAGGTGGGGTACCGACTATGGTTGGAGTAGGCGGTTATGAGCCAGAAGAAAGGGGTGAAATGGTAGCCTATGAGTTCCTAGTGGTTCCCACCATTTAAGAAGAACTGATTCCAGTGATTGAGCATACATGTGATGAGGGATCTCTTTTTGGAGAGACTCCATCCATGAAACATGCACTGGATTCTACTGTGCTTGGATCTTGAATGTCTATATTCCTTTCAGCTATCAATATTAATTAGGAATCTCAGCTGACTAAGATATCGATTCACATTGCAGTAATTTCAAGGTTGGAAGCTTGACAGACTATTGACTTGGGAACATCTGTAGGATCCACGCTAGTGATTACACCAGATATTTCATATCCAAACATTAAAGCTAACCCTGCCACAATACTCGCAGATCCGGAGGCTACAGTCCTGGGATATAATGCTACTAGGGTGGAGTTCAAGGCCAGTGAGGGTAAAACTGCGGAAGAAGAAATAATTCTAGAAGGGGACCCTCTTATTGAACTTCTGGTTGCCTTTCTGGAGTATAGAACTGTGGTCCCCGAGGAGATCGATGATTTTGACCTAGAAATAGTTGTGGATATCCACATCACGCGACATATGGTATAGAAGTGCATCAAAACATTTCTCAGCAAGTCACATATAGAATGGATAAGATGGATGGACTCCCTTCACACCTGGATACACTTTCTATATGATGGGGGGTGGACACTCAACATCATAAAATAATGATCCACAATTACATGAATGAAAAAATATGGGAAAACAACCAATTATCCAACATTTCTTGGTGCCAAAAGGATTCAGTGAATACCTAGGAATCCCATAGAGATGAGAAAGAAGTAAGACACCTCAAAGAGAAAGCCAACAACTAGATGAAATTTATCTCAACCCACTCTGAACCCATCGAACAGTTGAAGGCCTAGCTGGTAGACACCCAAGGGCAGGTAGTGTAGTTGGGTCGCCAAATGATTAAGATCTCGACTGAAGAAGTGCGAGCACATTCTAGGGCCAATGAGTGGCACTCTTCAACCGCTAATGAAGAGAAGGATCTTATGGATTAGAAAGAAATAATGTATAACACAATCCAGAAGGTGGAAACACATAAGTATTCCATCAAAAATGTTGATCCCTAAGGGATCTGTTTTGGCCGAACACATAAACCAATCTCCCCCTTTTTTATTTTAAACTGCATGCATGGAAAAACAACTTTCTTGTTAATTTTAATGCATTCCAACCAAAACCATGAAATAATTATAAATACATCCCTAACCTCACATGGGTTGTGCCTGATGTGATAATCAAGGTATGGTCGCATCATTACTTTTTTTTTGAATGTTGGAGTGACATCCAATATCCTTGCCTCTGGTGTATCTGTGACCCATCTGGGCTTCCAAGAAGAAAAGAGGAGGCCGGACTAGAGAACATAGTTCTAGGAACAGTCGAATTATCATTTCCCTAATGTGATCTATTTTGCGAGTGGAGTTACTCCAGGGGTGTTAGAATTAATCCAATCATAGGGGAATGAACATTGAGAATCAAGATACCCAAAATTCGGAGTGTTGTGGGGGGGGGGGGTGACAATGAAGCATAACTTCTAACCATGTTAAAAACACAGTATGCCTATCACATTATCCTGAAATAGGGATAACAATCAAGGGCCAATCATTAACCATGTTCGAAACACGAGGCCTAAATTAGAATGTTATCCACTAGTCTTCTAAAATGCTGGACAAAGGTTGTAAGTGATCCATAGTTCTTGAATCCATACTGTTAGGGGTTTCTTTTAGACAAGGAATGAGATGAGGATCAAAATAATGGGCATGCAAAGCACGGATGGTGGAGTGATTGGTTGTTTTAATGGAGTCCTAAACTCTAGAAATTACACCACCAGGGTGGAAACACATTAGGAGGGAGAATAAGTCTGATCAGTGATCATACATACTTCTAGAAAAGAACACATTGGTGGGAATTTGGAACACATCATATAGATGAAGACGATGAATAGAATAGTTTACCTTCATATAACCTGGACGTTGCACATAGTTCTAAGGTCATATTGTAAGGAGTGAGGATACCAGTTCAACGTCGTGTCGCATGGACGATAGGCTCTTAGTTTGAGGTCATGGAGATATGACTGTAATTAGGGTAGAGGGTCCAGAAGGGTTAATGAGATACGGGATGTGCCTAATGAAAAATGTCTTCATGTCACTACATATCCCCTATGGATGAGGATCAAGCCAAACATAGTTCTTAAAGAAAAACATGGTTGGAGACCAATCCTGGTAGGGGGAATCATCTCTTGCGAGGAAATTGGCACATACCACATTTATTATGGTGAATCCTAATGTTTTTCAGGGTAGAGATATAGTTACATGGTTACCCAAAAGTGTTCGGGCAAAGGGGCCGAAAAATAGGGGGTTGGGTTTAAGATTCTTACTGTTGGACCCAAAGACGGAATGTCCGGGCACTCCTAAATATCCCATGAGGATGGGAATCAAGCCACATGTAGTTCTATAAATTCTGTCTTTACATATTTTAAAAAGTATATAGAGAGATATTAGTTCAAGGTCTTAGATCTTAGGCCAAAGATGGTAAGGAATGATGGAGGCATATAGTGGGGTAGTTATAAAACCCGACATGAATGAGGACCTAGAGTTCATATCACCACGTGTTCCTTGGGGAGTCTTAGGTCGAGGGACCAAAAATAAAAGTTAGGGTGGGCCCGAGGCAAAGTGTGTGGGTGTTCCTATGTACCCCATCATGATGGGAATCAATACATATGTAGTTATGGATATGGAATTGTAAGGTAACATTGAAAAAGGTGATAAAGTTATGCAGGTCTAGTAAACATAGAAAAAGAAGAGACATTTGATAGACCTTGTTTGTCTGTTAAGATAGATTTGTGTTTTTTTGGTGAAGCGACAAACTGAGGACTTATAATTCTAGTGTCTCTATTGGAATCAAGCAACATGTTGTCATTGAAAAATGGTATGTTGGATGACCAATACCCAACATGATTCCCCCCCAAGTGAGGACATCGTAATGCAGTTCTGGTTTTCATTATGCGTCCAGGATGATAATATCATAGTTTAGGGTTATATTATAGGACCAACCATGCATTTTAACATCGTGAAATAATGACAAAATAGTATATTGTTATGTGGGACCATGAGGAATGGTTTAACGTACTATGACTTGGACACATACAAAAGGAATGATGTTTTACTGGGGAACATTAATGGAATGATAAAGCATACTCGATGTGAATGAGGATGAGGTTCACACCACACCAAGTGTAATTTCAGGGGAGAAACCATGGGTCGAGGGGCTAGAAAAGGTCAGATAATATGGGGATAGGCCCGTGGATGAATTATCCTGGTTTTCTTATGTATCCCATGAAGACGGGTATCAAGCCATACGTAGTTATGAAAGTGAAGTTTAACATCATGCGAGACAGAAATACAGTTTAATGTCGTGAAGGATGCAATAGTTTAAGGCAATGTAGAACCGTATACAGTTTAACATCTTGTGGGATGACATGCAGTTTAATGTCATACAGGACAAGAGGTAAGAGAGACTAGATCCTAGAAGTGGAGTACATTGTGTATCTATTGAAAATCTGATGTGAATGAGGACATAACCCCACAAAAGCCACACCACACAATCCTATAAGTTTTGAGGCCTAAAATTCTGAAAAAAGAGATAATTAGTGAAACTTGAGCTAGACCCGAAGATGAGATGTCTGGGTGTTCCTATGTATCCCATAATCTTGGGAATGAAGCTACACATAGATCAAAGGAGATATTAGTTTAAGGTCCTAGAGCTTCGAACAAGGAGAAGTGAAACTCTTTAATGCGAGTGAAGACTTCTATCTGATCCCTAAGCCCATGTTATTCATACACGGAATGGGAAAAAATGGTAGATGAGTTCTTTGCAACACTTAGTATACAAAAAAATGGGAAATTGGTGTGGAGCCCCGAATAGTGCCTTACCACGACATTATCTTCATAATGTGAAAATTCTCACTGAGGGATAATACCAAGAGTTCCAAAATTCCACTTTGACGTGATGGGGTGGAAAATGATGTCAATCATGAAACTAAAATTTAGGGCTTTATGGGGTTTTCTTGACGATGGAGGTTAACTATTTATCGTGTTTGAAACATAATATCCACATCGTGTGACCTGAAATGGGAACAACAAAAGAGCGTCAACCACAGACCTTATTCACAACGCATGACTTGTATCAATTTTTCATTCAAAACCATCAAGGATGTTGGAATAAAATGGTAGGAGGGCCCTTGGGTGGAGAATCCACGCTATTTGGGGGTCCTATCAGATGTGAATGACGATGAAAGTCAAAATTAAGGGGAACACGGAGCCTCAAAAATGGGCGAGAGCATGCCCAAGTAGAATCCGACGCTCTATATCTTGAACCAAATTACTCTTGGGCACATTGGTGAATCTACAAAGAGGTTCGAGGGGCCCAATTTAATATTAGATGGATCTAAAAGGTGAGTGTAGAATGGGGGAGTGAAGTGATCTTAGGATAAAGAGGTATGTGGCGTGGTTGTTACGAACCCAAAATGAATGGGGATATAATCCTATAAAACGTTGTATACCCCTCCCCTAGAAGGACTCAGGGTAAGGGGAAAAACATTTTAGGAGGTTTCTAATAGTTATGGATGGACACAAAGTCTAAATATTTCGGTGGTCCTAAATATCCCATGAGGATGGTAATCAAGCCACACATAGTTCTGGAGGATGCTATGCAGTTTCACGTCTTGCATCAAGGATGCAGATAGGATCAAGGCATCTCAATCAGGGATGTATATGGAATGATGAGTAACCCTACATAAATGGGTACATAAAACCATACCATAAATTACAATCCTAAGTGAGAACATAGGCTAGGGGATGAATAATTTGAGGGCCCTAAGGCTTGGAAGTCCCATCCAGCTCGCAGTTTATCGTCTTGCGGTGAGGAAGATGACAGGTGAAGACCACCATGATGTGGAAAACATCGTGTGGTTATGATAAAACTTCTGTGAAATGAGGATATAATCCCACACTACTACATGAATTTTGGGAGGTATCAAGGATGAAAGGCTAGACCAAATGGGGTGATCTTAGAGCTTGGGTCGGGGCCTACAGACAAGCATATTCGGGCATTCCTATGTATCCCAGGAGGATGAGAATCAAGCGGTACGTAGTTCTAAAAAATACATGCAGTTTGACATCATGTGGTGAGGAAGAGGGAGAATTAATTAAATATAGGGGAAAATGGGGTGGTCATCATAAACCTGGCTCCAATTGGGCAAAATAAGTTTACGCTACACCATTTGAGATCCTCCAAGAGAACTAAACTAAGGGGGTAGTAAAAGAGAAAAATTGGGGTTAGGCTCCAAGACGAAGCATCCAAGCATTAATATGTATCCCATGAGGGTATGAATCATGATATACATAGTTCATAGAGGTTTTTTGTAGTTTAGCATCATGTAGAATCTATGTTTGATAGATTAAGGTCATATGGGACAGTCTACAAATTAATGTTGTGTGGGAAGACATGCAGTTTAAGGTCATGTAGTACCATAGTGCTCTAGAAAAGTATTTATTTAGGAATTTAGCATTAGTGGGAGGCATTATTTGTACAACATCCATGGTCACCAGAGAGTATGCAAAAATAGGGTAAACCATGTGAATTATGTAAGGTCATTCCCATTTGGGCTTCAATTTGGGTTGTTTTCATCCAGGTATCATTGGAGTTCTCAATGCCAACATCAAGTCTCCGTGCATGAAAGGGAAGAGTCAAAAAGTTTTGTTGAATGATTTAGATAATTTGTTCTGATTTTTTTCTAGATAGTGCAACACAGGAAACATGTTCTCATCATGTGCTTCCAATTCAACTAGACTGATTTCATTCATCTTACCTAGTGCATGAAGATCATAAAAAGCTATTCGTAATGAAGGCAACTGAATCTAGAGTGGTAGGGAAGCTTTTGTGTCATACACCAGGGAATATGGGGTCACATTTGTGGAATTATGAGTCATCATTTGATAAGAAAAGAGGGCATTGAGGAGCTTGTCTAGCCAACTCTTCTTATTCTGACCAACCAATATTTTTGCAGGATGTCAGAGATTTTTTTATTGAATGCATGGATCATCCAATTTTCTTTTGTGTGATAGAAGGAGGTATGGTTAGATCAGAAATTTTACTTGGTGTACAATTTCATCAACTCGGCCCCCTGAAAATTGGTTCCGTTATCAGTGAGCATTGATTGAGGGACTACAAACTGGTAGATAATATTTGATCTCACAAATTAAATGATATAATGGGCCTTGACTTGCTTGAGTACAATTGCTTCTACCCACTTGAAATGAAATTTGTATAGATCTGGATTAATTGGTAGTGGTGAGCAGTCGTCATTGGATATGGTCCCACAACATCAATTCCCTAGACCGCAAAAAGCCAAGAGTACCTTTTAGTGTGGAGAGGCTCTGGCAGCCGAGGAAAAATGTTGGAATGAATTTTGAATGCATGGTACCTATTTGCATAATTGATCCAGTTACGGATCCAAAAGGGAAAAAATACCCCAGCCCACGGATCTAGTGAGATAGTTTTGGCTTGGTCTGATTATCCCCGTAGGAACTGGAATGAACCTCCTTCATGACCTAAAAAATTGAAATTCCATGAATTCAACAGAGGAGAACCCCATCAAACATGATCTTCTTGAGAATCTGCTCATGTCTATGACCAATCTAGAGGGTTAACTGTAATGTGCGACATCGGATTTTCTCGCGCTCGACATGATCTTCCACAATATCATCTTGCGGAAGATACTCAACAGAGGGTGTACTCCAGTTGGGGGTTACTTCAAACATTGCATCAGGAGGACCTAGGGGGTTCTGTCGTGGAGGTGCTTGTGGTACAATGGCTTACCTATAGGCAATCATCTTCATCTAGAGTGGAGAGGGAGATTAATCTCTGGGGTGGCACAAGGATAATCAAATCATCCACATTAGGCTCCCAATGAGATGCAGTGAGGTAGGCCAAGGAATCAACTTTACCATTATGGGATCATGGGACATGGAAAACTTCTAGACGATATGGGAACTAGGCCATCTGTTGGAGGGTTCTTTACAACAATGGTACAAGTTCTGGATTTCGGACGACATAGTCACTTTTTATTTTCCTTATGACTAGTTTGGAGTCCCCTTTCACATGAAAGTGGGGAATGTCAACCTCGAGGTCCTGCTCGAGGAAAAGGATGGGTGCCTAGTACTACACCTCATTGTTGGTGCATCCCTCCAAAAACTAGAATAAATATGGAAAAATAGGTTGAGTTGTATTGATGAATATGATACCCAACACTACTCTATTGAGTCTACGGTCATTGAACCTTTTTCAGTAGGGCTTTGGAAAGCACCATGAATGTTAATTTTCATACACATGATGTCTTGGTCTACTGAAAGTATAGTGTCATCCAGAAAATCAAGGTCCAGATACTAGTCCGTGGTAGTTGGACCAGTAGAAATGAAATATGCCAACTCAATCCCCGTGATAGCCTTGTGAGGGAAAAAACTGATGTCGAGTTGCTATAGAATCACCACCCACCTTGCTAGATAGTCTATCAATATGGGGGAGTTTAGGATATAATTCAGCGGATCTCCTTGGGAAACCAGTTGTACCTCGTGGTGCTACAAGTAATGTCACAACTTATGTACTACAAATACTAGTGTGAGGTAGATTTTCTAGATTGAGGAGTATATAGTCACTGTATCAAGGAGTATTCGGATGAGATAGAAGAGATTGTTCTCAATTCCCTCATTGTTCTTTAGGGTGAGAATGTTTCCAAGGTATCCTTCCAGGGTGGTCACAAAATGGACCAACATCTTTCTGTAAATAGGTGGCATCATGACCAGAGACTAGAGTAGATACAACTTGATTTCCTCAAAAGTTGTTTGACATTATTTGTCCCCTTTATAATCAATGTCTTTCTTCATGTTCTGAGAAAAGGGATTACACTTTCCAGCCAAATTCCCAATGAATCAGAGATTGTAGGCCAAGTGGACATGGAAACCTCAATGCTCCCGAATGTTTCTTGTGGGAGACATATGGCTGATGGCCTTGACCTTTTCTAGGATGATTTCGATCCCTCTGTATCTGAAAATGAAGGTAAGAAACTTTCCAAAGGTGACATTAAAGGCACACTTTAATGGGTTCATATTCAGGTGTCATGAATGGAGGAAAACAAAATATTTCTCAAGGTTTTTGAGATGGTCCTGACACTGGCAAGATTTTACCACCAGATTGTCCATGTGAAATTCCACCAATTTCCATATATTTGGCTTAAATCTTCGATTCATGGCACGTTGATTGGTGGCACCTGCATTTTTTAACTGAATGGAATTTCTTGGTAACAGAATATACCTTTTGGTACCATAAATGCCATAGAATCTTCATCCTCAGGAGCCATTCAGATTCGGTTATACTTGGATTACCCATCCACAAAGAAGAGGTCATATAACCCAGCAATAACATCGATATAAAATTCCATCACAGGAAGGGGAAAATCATCCTTCAGAAAATTATGGTTGAGGTCTTGGAAGTCGATACAGACTCTGTTCTGTCTGTTCTACATCCAGACTAGCACAATGTTGGCTATCCATTTGGGGGTACTAAACCTCTTTAAGGTAACAGGCTTTGATGAGATTATGAACATTAGCCTCAAACATGTCACCGTGAGAAGGGTGCGTCTTTCTAGGAGGCTATATAAACCTGGGGTTATGTGCTGGGAGACCAAGGCAGTGGATTACTACCTGGGGTTCTAGCCCTTGAATCTCATTGTTACTCCAGAAGAATACATCACGGTGAAACGTAAAAAAGTCCATAGACTATTTTTTCGCCTCGAGAGGCATAGCCACACCAATCAATGTGGGGTTTAGATCTATATCACCACCAAGATTCACCTGCACCAATTCATCAACCGTGGTAGATACACCCTCCTCGATGGAAGGAGGAGAATCCTCTACGTCTTCTTTTTCATTTATGGAGGGGGGTGGTCCTTAGTTGGAGGAGTCTCCAATGAGTCGAGAGATCCCAATGAAGGACTGGTACCAGCCTGTGCGGTGGTAGAAACTGCATCCAAATACTCTTGTGCTATCAAAACCATGGAAATGAAAGTTGTTGATCTGATCCCATCTAGGAATTGGACCAAGGGGCCACACTTGATTATATAAAAGAAATAGTGTCTCATCATCCTGATCCTATTTATCCCATCCTAGAGAAACAAGAAAGTATACTGTATTTCTGTTTCTATGGGGGTGACATCACGATACCTTATGGGAGTAGGGGGCTCCGGGATCACTATTATTGGATTCATATAAGAGTACGAGGTGATATTCCTGTGTTTCTCAAACTTGGGAATGTGATTACCCATTGTTTTAGAAAAAAATGAAGGATTGTGCCATATATGGGGTCGTACCCTCCAATTGATGGATTGGAAAGATGTAGGCACCATCCAGATCTGTCCATCGGTCTGTTGTAGCTGTCGTGCGTTCGACATTGTTAGCTTGAATCTATTGGTCCTGTCTTTTTTTAATTATTGGTGTCTAGGTAGTGGATTTCACAATAGGAAATGGGAGGTGTTTCACCTTGAATTATGAATGCTCAACCATTAAGAGAGTACTTGAGGAAAGGGTGATACAAATTAGGGACCATCACATACAGGTGGAGCCATCGACTGCCATCAAGGAATTGTAGATAGTGTCCTGGGTGACAACCATAAACCCAGTGTTGGCTATAGACCACTGAAATATGTCTTTAGATGAATTTTATCGACCAGTTTCTATTCCATCCTATGATATCCAATTATTTTTAGGTTAGTGGGACTTATATCATCTTCAAACAACCCTAGTATTCAAAGTGTCTGAGTGGGGATTAGGTTTATCCTGGAGCCTATGTCCACAACACAGTGGAGAACCTTCATGCTGTTAAAATGGATGGTGATGTACAGTGGGTGGATGATCCCCCAATATGGGAGAGCCTTCATATTCTCTATATAACCAGATGATGGTCTGGAATTCAACTTTCTCTTCTACCTTAGCATGTAAGGCTTCCTTGGCAGCTACAAACATCTCGAACTAGATGAGGGTTATTAATAAATCAATGAGGGATTCACACTTATCTAATAATAGGAATAGTTCCTTATGGATGGAGAGACTTTTTTTAATGATGGAATGATTCTTGAGGGCATCACACTTTTATGCCAAGCGTGAGCTTCTCCTTATAGGAGGTTGCTCTATGACAGAAGGTTGGGAGGGAACTTCCTACTCGATCAGCGGATGACTGGTGCTGGGACTGCCCTAATTCTCACTAGATGAATTCTGTAGAGTGACAACCAGATGAGGGAAAGATAATTGAAACCGATCCTTAGAAGCAAGTGTATGATCAAGATGTAGTATAGGGGGCTCCACCTGATCAAGCAACACAAACAGCGGCGAAGGCAGATCTGATGACACCAGATGGGAAGGCTTCACATTTTAAGCTCTATGTTGTACTACTGTCTAGTTTACATGGCATTAATAGCTTGGATTGAAGTGCTGATTGAGGCACTCTGATGACCCATATATCCATGGCTCCATTGACACTGGGGATGGCTGGTGATGTCGGGAGGATCCGCTTGGTGCTCCTCACCATCAGAGATCATGTAGGGGTTTAACAACACTATAGTGTTAACTGAGGCATAAACTTGGATTTAACATGAAGAATCAACCACTATTGGATGGATTCTTGGGGGAATATCTATCACTGGGGGCATGAAGTCACCAAGAGTATGGGATGACGATGAAATTGGTGGGGGGAATTGTTTTCCCTTGTGTCAAAAATGCTTTTTCTTACGGGAAGAGGATGATTGAGCTGTTAATACAGAGACTCAGGTCATTTTATACATGCATTTATAATACCATGGGCATCAAATAATTCTTTATGAGCCATGCAGTCATCAATTTTTTGGGACTCGTGGTTGGAAACCTTGTGCCACTCACCGTCGTTATCACTTCCACAATTGGGCTTCACGAATACCCATGCCACTTGTGATGGAGCTATGACCGAACTGACCATGTTCTTTTTGACATAGACCTGAATCAAGTCCATAAACACATAGCACTATTTAGTGGTGTTCCCTAGGATCTAGTGAATGAGGCGGTAATTAGGGAGATCAGTGAGATCCACCTATTCTGGCCTTCAACATTCAAGAAAATGAGCAGTCCCCCGTTCCAAGGTACATTGGAAATACCCTGGAACCTGAGCCTCATTAAATGAGTTAGTCTGGTTTCTTCTGTCCAGGAAGGTGATTTGGGAACTTGACCCTAATAGGGGTTGATGGTTCCTGTCCAAGAGGCAGAACCTAGTTATCTCATGTAGGTGGTGGTGGCGTGTTACGTGGGGCGCCTATCGATTCTATGGTGGGCACTGCTGGGCCGGAGTCTATGATTGAGGTGGGAGGACTCTACAAGGCATTGGATATGGCTGAATTGGTAATAACTCCAATTTCCTAGCGGCCTCTATTTGGGTCACCATGGTGAGATCATCCTTAATGGCCCTTCTTTCAGGAATTGAAGGAGGAAACCATCGTTCCTTCTTGGCCGTATGTAAATCTTTCTCTAGGAAACAAAACTTATCAGAAAAATCCTAGAATCCCCCAAGGTAATTATGGGTTATGAGATATGGGACAAATTAAGTCTTAAAATTCCCAACACATGTTTTCAGAAATTAGTCATGAGTCAGTAACATGTCCAAGGAGTGGATGGGTCATTTCCACCGAGTGATGAAGTCCCCAACACGATCATCAGAACTCTATTTTAACTTGAAGAGGTCTAAAATACTTGTATTTTGAGTTGTGGAACTAAAATGGTAATGAAATTTTATATGTTGATCTTCCTAGCTAGCTACTGACACAATGGGTAGCGAGTTGTACTAGACAGACATAGGTCCTTCCAATGTCTATATAAAGCATTAGAGTATGGAGGCCTCCAACTGTGAAGAAGTTCCCATCATGGGTCCGCACCATGAAATGAAGTGGCCAGATGCTGGAGCGAGTCACCTGTCCCATTAAAGGGGAAGAAGGTGGGATTTTTGAATCCTGGGGGTGCATGCATATCATCCACCCATGCTAGATTCCCCTTGCCATCAGGAGAAATTTCCACCTATCACGTTTCCAATGCCTCAAGGCGAGAAATGAGTTACACCCTATCGTGATGAGGATCCTTGAACACGAGTGCGTTGAAGGGTTCTGTAATGTGAGAAGCAGGTCCAACGGCTCCTGAAGTGGCTATTGGGATGGTATGTGGAGAAGTTGGGGGAACATGAGCTAGGTCTTAGGGATTATGACTCTACCCTAGTGGATTTGACGACACATACCATTCCCTCTTTCCATAAGTTCTAGCCTCAATCCTATCTGTGTGGGCCGGATGGTCAGGGTCACATGGAGGAAATTCACCAGTGGGAAGTTGTGTATGCCCCAACCTCCCTAACCGAGGATCACCATAGTCTGACCATCACTCCACGACATGCTAAGAAAGGAGGTCTTCATCCATCTTCTTATGCCCCGCAAGATGTTGATGCAACACAAATTTTTCAGGATCAACATCCATATTTTGTACTAAGTCACACGAGTTAGAAGATTATAAGGCTCCTAGGAGTTCCTTACCCATTTTGGGATTTCATCTGAGGACCATTTCCTCAGTGGGTACATGAAGGCCTAGTAGATTTATTTTCTAGAGAGTAACCCTTCCCAAAGGGTCCAAAAGTTATGGCACTCCCCCAAGGGGTAAGTTCCTCCCAAGGAGTTCAGTCTCCATCTCTTCCTCTGATAGATCATCCATGTTAACAGTGACTCCACCTGGATCCATATCCTCGATATCACCTAAATTTTCAGGCTGGCACAGAATAGAACTGAAATGTAGATATGTGTACTGCACCCAACCATGGATATGAACATGGGGGAAGACTACTTGATAATCCTATGGTTCACTTTAAAGACCTGTACATATCATTGTTGTAGGGTCCTATAGTAGCCTGGGGGCTCAGGATGTTGGATTACTGGGAGTGAGGCCAAATCAATCAAGAGAAATTGTTGACCAATGTCTAAGAAGTGTGCATGACTATTGGGGTAGGCCACACATTGATAATAAAGAATGAAATGTGTTTCTTAAAGGGTCTGGCGTAAAAATCCAACTTCATCATGGGTGAGAAATTCTGGTGCACTGTTGTTTTGTTCCGTGATTGGCTGAAATATGTTTGGTAAATGGTATTCTGCAATAATGTCCCACATTATCCTCGTCTCTAACTCGGGGTCTTACCCTTGGTTTCTCCACACATCAACTGATGTATGTGGGGAATATATTTCTTTACTGAAGCAGACCATTGAGGCGGTAGGCTGGCTGGCTGAGAATACGACAAGCGGGCTGAAAATCCACCACATCTTTGGCTATCCTTCGACGAGTTTAGTGACTTAGCCACACCCTCACAATAAGACACACTAGTGACAATAGTTTCCGGGATAGGGACTATGGCTGTTGGTGGTGGACCATTCTATTGTTCATCAACCATCTGTCCCCAAAACCACTCTATGTGATTCCTAGTCAAGGTAGAGAGTGCTCCTGGAGATAATTGTGGTGATTTCATGACCAATCCCAAGGGAGACACAAAATACATACCCTTTTGGATGTATCTGCAGATGGAGGCATGGATCTGGTGAACCATGCATTTCAGAAGTACAAGGATGATATTCCTTATACATATCCTAGCTCTTTACACAAGGGATCAAGGGGAGGGTTCCATTACCGAATCAAATTCATCCACAGAATACGATAATCAAAAATGTTTAATCTTGGTCTGAATATTCATGGAATTTTTTTATGGTGGTGACGACCCGCCTTCCTTCCTCGATACGGCTCTTCGGGTTAGGGCAGGTTTCTGGATAAAGGGGGTTGTTCGAAATAACTAATGCTATGGTAGAGAGGAATTTATATTGAATGATTTGGGGTGTGAGGATCACATAGAAGAATGTCAAAGAGAACATAGGTAGGACCTCTGTGTCCACTCGTTGAAGAGGGAAGAGGATCTATGTGGGAAGTGATAGAGTTGGTAGGACCTCTACTGTAACTATTATGAGCATGGGTATGGCCTCCATTCTTATTGACCCTATCAGTGTTAGAACGAGGAGGGTCCTCATAATGGTGTAGCAGATCACAAGTAGGACCTTTGTGATGGGTTCCAGTGAAGCGCGACTGGCCTTTTCTTCTCTGATTGCTGGGGTGATGAGGACCATCTTCGGCTGATGTAAGGACATGGGGAAGGCCTCCAAGCTGAAGATTGACCGGATGTGTAATATTTCCACCCTGGTGGCCAATGGGAGGAGGAACAACTCCACACCTGATTTAATGATCCTTGAAGAGGCCTCCGTACTAACTGTCGCTGTTGTGGGGAGGACCCTCATCCATATTAAAGGTGGCATGGGGAGGACCTCCACGTAGATATTAGATTCTAGAAGGAATGCTTTACTAGGTGTAGTTTCCGGGGGTTAGCCCACGGCAGGCACTACCTATGCTGGTAACCATGAGAGTCGACCCAGCCTGCCCAAGGGGAGGTTGGGGGCTCGATTCGGTTCAGGTTTATGGGTTCACCTACTCAGCATAAAAAGGGTACTGATGGTATACGTCTAAGGTGGAAGGAGCCATGGTAGTTATTGTCATTGATGCCCCTCAGTGTGTGTCTTCCTTGACTTAATCCCGATACTAGCGTCAGGCCAACCAGACTGGGGATGGCAGTGAAGGAGTATAGATTACCTGTTCCTCACCTTTTGAGGCTGATTGGCGGTGCTAGCATATCTAGGTGGGGGCCCTTATTTGGAGAACCAGGAACGAGATCCCGGCAGGGTTGGCCCAGACACCCCTCACCTCATTGGTGTAGGTGGGGGAGTCATCAAAGCATTCATGGTAGAGTCTCCCAAAAAGGTTGTGCATTTGAGTGGGGAGCATTGGCTCTATGCGCGGCCCTAGGGAGAGTGTTGAATATGAGGCACATATGCCTCTAGGTCCTATCGGTCCATGTCCTTTGTTGGGATGACCCCTTCATCCTCATATCGTCAGAAAAAGACATTTATAACCATTCACTAAACGAAATCAGATGAGGAGATGGGGTGTGGGATCCCAATAGATGTTGATGTGGAGGCTTCCATGGAGGAAATGAGGCTACACATGATTTTTGAAGTGACTTTTCCCCTACCCTTGCATCTATAGGTGGGTGATGATTAATTTCCCGATACAGAAGCTTGGATCCTGGAAGGCAGGGAGATTAAACCATTAGTGATGCAATATGGAAATTGACATGCAGTTCCCCTGCACTATTCCATCTTCTATGGATGGTAAGAAGGTTCCATAATGACAACATCACAGACCGGGATGCCCAACTATCAATTTCCCCAACTTTTGGTGAGTTTCACGCTAGGGACACTATTTTTCTTGGTGGGACCTGGTGCCAGATACATTGATCCTGTGACACATTAGTCCACTAATGTGTCGGAAACTACTAATATCCACATTGAGGAGAAGATCTTCATGTCAGATTCATCATTTCTATTTCTGATGCTTTCTCTGGGGCACACATCCATCTGTTTTAGAGGACACACTGACTGTAGACCCACATTCCTACTTTCCGAAGGTGGGCGACATCCGTCACTTGTTCTAGGTTGTTTTATTATTTATGTAAATGATATGATGGGATATTGGTATCTCCATATTTGTATTCCTCCTAAAAATTCAATACCTAGTATGGGTATACCTCATAGACATTAAATAGTTGTTTGTGAAGCTCTTCCTGGTGACTGGTATTCATGGATTCCAGTTAATTACCCTACTTCTGTAAGGACATTACAAGGGGTCCATTCAGGGTAGCAACATTTGGTCGAGGGAGTAGTAACGTTAGAAATCTCTATCATTTTTGGACGCTGGAACACTAGTGCATCTTGGTTTCTTCCACTTAGGATAAGGATTCCCGAGGGTGTGGATTCTCTGGGCATCGTATGTTGAATGTGGAGAATTACATGCCACATGAATTTTTATGAGGTTTTCTTCAGCTTCCCATGTTTAACACATGGTATTCCTTGAGGTTAACGTCTAGTAGAGATGGTTCAGACTGATCGGAACACTCACATGAGTGGACCAGATGGGTGAAACCCCTAAAGGGAACACTAATGCTGAGGTAAACATGTGGTTAGGTACCTGATTACTTCTAGGGGAATTTAAGAGGTGGATTACATGATCTCACTGGGATGTGGTGGCTCAGGTAAGAATCAGGAAGGATATGGATTGTTGTGATTTGTTGGAGAATGAGATGGAACCTTCGTGAAGCTAACAGTAGTGTCGGTATTGAGCCTCGAAGAGGCTTCTTACATATCACCATGGCATGGGATCAAAGTACACATAGTTTGTGGGGTGATGGAACACCCGAGGAGGTGGCCTATGTTAATGGGACCCATAGGAAGTAGAACCTCAAGGATGGGGCATGACTTTCCAGAAACGCATTGGCTTGAGGGAAATAAAACATGATGATACATTGGTTATGGTCTTGAGCTTTCGGGAGGCTTTCTATGTAACTTTCCTAGACTGGGATCAATGTCCATGTTGTTTACGATTGGGCACATAAAATAGGAGTGTATGCAGAGGACAATGAATAAATGACATAGTGGGGTTTATGCGTGGTTAGAAGCCTGAGGTTGATATAACACAATATGCGAGGACCAAATATGTGAGTCCCTACAATGGGGACTAAAAAAACTTACCATCGAATGAGGTTCACAATGGACAACCATTGATTGGGGTTGGACCTCAGAGAGGCTTTATATGTACCTTGTTTGGGATACAAGGATCAAATCCCAAGTATTCTGAATGGGTATAGTTTAATGTCCTGTAGGACAAAAGGGGGGGGGGTTTAGTTTAACAACATGTGGGATTAAGATGGACTAAAATGAAGCGGTTGATCCAAGTAGGTGTTGGGATTGAACCTTAGATAGGCTTCCTACGTACCCTGCCTAGGAGGCAAGGATCTAAGTCCACATAGTTCTGGAGTACATGGATGCAGTTTAATATCATGCATGAAGAATTTGAACCAACTTTAAGGGGTAGAGTCGATTTCGTGTTGGTATGGAACCTCAAGGAAGCTCCCTAACTTCCCTACCAAGGAGTTAAGGATCAAAGTCTACACAGTTTGGAATGGTTGGATGCATACACTATTGGGTGGCCCGAAGAGGATTTCATGGTCAATGCTTACTCTAAGGCCAAGTGAGTCATAATCAGTGTTGAAATAAGAGGAATCAAATACCTGATGATCACATCGCGAAAGGTCTATCCGGGGGATTTTATGTGGGATTACACATGGTTAGCAACCCAAAGTTGATGAAAGGTCTTATGCGTGGCTTTCATCTCAAGGAGATAGAGATTGGGACTTACTCTAGAATAGAGGCCTAGTGGTGACAAATCCAGGAGGGAGAGATACGAGATTACAAAGGTCCATGTGCCCATCTATCCTCTTATTCATTGGAACAAGAGAAGATATGAAGATTAGGGGTGTTGTCTCCTGTAAGAAATGCTATGGTCTTACTCCAAGGTGTTTCCCTTCCCCATATACATGCCCCGATCCATCAAAGAGGATCTCATTCAATGTGAGGAATATCTCCCTCCCATGGAGATGTGTGGGCATGGAGAATGTACAAGATGAGGCACCTCACGTATGAAGTATGGGGAAGGGTCAAATTTCAATGTCTTGTGTTGATGATGCTGGTTCTTGGTAGTTTAATGTCTTGCATCCCGGATGATGTTGGTTCACTTCACACCCATAGGACATACATAATTGATAAATTCTCTCCCTTGGAGAAGGAATGGAATCAAAAATTCCTTTCTGAGGTAGGTCTTGGAGTGATCCATTGTGGGGGACCACATTAGCATGGCTATGTGAAGAATTAATAGTCATTTATATGCCTATGTGATGAAGCATGACGATAATCAATGAAATGTGGAGCACCACCCAAGGGAATTTGAAATAACATCGTAAGTACCTAAAGGGACTTATTGGATAAGGGTGAATTATAAAGATATGTTGCACATAAGAGGGGTTCAGACATGGTTCCCTGAGGTAAGGATGACACATGAAGCACACAAGAAGGGCCACACAAAAGATGAGGTGACTACACACAAACTAGAAGGATGCGTGAAAAAGTGGATTGATGTAAAAAATATTTCGTGTGCAAGAGGGATATTTTTAGAGCAAAGGGATTTGGTTCAGAGGAAATAGAGAGGATAACGACCAAGAGGGCCCAACCGAGGGTGTACACTTGGTGAAACTGTCATGCATGATCCAATACCTTGAGGCCATCATGTTTTTCGCACGATCATGGAAGACATGTCTTTCGCACGGTTGAGCATCAATTCATCTTCTGTCACTATCCAAAAGGGTCGGGGGTTCATTTAAATTTATATCTAAAACCCCTAGAGGCAGCACGCAAGAGAATCTACATGAAAGGGGAGTTTTTACGCCACATTGGGCATCAAAGAGTTTGTGTGCCTCTGGGTGACTTTCACGCGCGCTCTCCCTTTTTTATTGTGCATTAAATATATTTTCAAGTGTGATTCCGCAAAAGGGTCCATTGGCATAGCATTAGGAGAACAAGTGGTTACACAACATAGGCATCTTTGCGCACTATCCCATGATCTAGTGCACCAACAACTTTCAGGGTATCTGGTGGGTCGCTGTGAAACCCAACCTTTGATGTCGCATTAGGTGTGCAAGATTTTGCACGCTATAGGAACTCTTTCCTACATTCTTTAATTCTTGTGAGAAACTGCCTCTTAGGTCACGTAATATTCTAATCACCCTCCAAATTCATTTTTTGTTATTTATTATCCCAATCCTGGCCCTATCTGAAATTCAGCATCAACACACATATATCATAAGAGAATGAATGAAATAATAACATAAGAATATGACATGGGATTTATGGCATGCACATTTGATTATAACTTTTTAAACATGTATAAGTAGAAAAAGGTTCAATCATTAAGATAGGGACAAGAAATAAGGGCCCTCCAAATCAACATAATGACATGACACTAGGTCCATTAATAACATTGTGATTGTGTAATCGGTTTCACGAATAACATCATGGAAAAGAAACTAGGTCCATGCATAACATTGTGAACGTGAAACCAGGTTTATGAAAAACATTGTGTATATGTAATCAGGTTAACTTATAAACATATGGACATGAAAGCAGGTCCATGCATATTATTTTTAACACAGTATAAGGCCCCTCATTACATTTTGAACATATAATTAGGTTCATGTATAAACTTATGGACATGAGACTTTGTCCATGCATAACATTGTGAATGTGTAATTAGGCTCACGCATAACATTTATACTCATGATCCATTTATCATTACCCAATGCATGGGATGTAGATATTGGTTCCACCCATATCTTAATAAACATATTCATTCATGTTTTATAATATAATAAAACATTCATCATATCAAAACCCATAAAAAGGCATAAGTTCTATAAGAATAAAATCATAACCCATGAAATGAAATTGGTATCATTTAAATTTCTTCACATCATAACCTATTTAAAATATATATGTTTCATAATATTTTCATCAAATAATTGAACATGAATTGAATTAGGGTTCAAAAAAATATAACTCATGGAAGAGAAATGGGGTTTATTAGTATAATTCCATCAAAACACAAAACCAATCAAGACAGAATATGATTGGAACCTTTGGATCATTTCCTAGAAGTTCATGTGTAAAATCAATGGATGTCATCTTAGATGGAAAATAACTTAGAAGGAGATTTTGATAAAAAAACATAGAGGTCAATATCCTTTTTTATTCGGAAAGGATATTTAAATCATAAAACCTGTTGAAAAACATTATCTTGAAAATAAATATTAAATCTTATAAATAAAGTATTGAAAATATTTATGAAACTATTTTATTTGAAAAAATATAAAGAGATAATGAGAACATTTTGAAAGCCATTTTTCATTAAAAAAAATAAATAGATATTGAAATTTTTTTGAAAACTATTTCTCAGAAAATACCTTTTAAAAAATGTCTTACAAATTAACCTTTAACAATGAAAATAAATCTTTAATGGATTGGCGATAGATAAATCAATACATGTCATCCGAGGTTAAAATAACATTCCTTTTTTCATGGTAAAAATGTTATAAAAATGAAAATTTTGGAAATATACAAGCATATTACATTGAAATAATTTTTTAAAAACAAAAATGGAAAAATGTTTTTTAATTATTATATGATATTAGTATAATACACTTATAAACCTTTTTAGAAATCATTGTTTTCCAACCGAAGTGACGGTAAAGTTAAGCTTTCATAAAAACAATTTTTTAACAATATTATTTACCAAAGAGGGAAAATATGGTGCCAATATATGTGTATAGAATGAATAACTAAAGGGTAAGAAAATTCATGAATGTTTTCAAGGATGCACTATAAAAGTTTATCAAAGGAAACATTACTGTAAACTATATTGAAAAGCGATGATATTGTTTCAATAAAATGTTATCACTTTGTAACTTGGGATCATGATCTCCATGTAAGAAACCGATATTACATGAATCCCAATATATCATATAGATAAGTAGATTCATGATATAACATTTAAAATATAAGTATACACACATCAAATTGAATTTTTGTGCATAACAAAAAATGAGTCTCAAAGAAGGAAAACTGAGACAAGGCAATTTTTCCAATTTGTTTACTTTTTGAAACATAAACCCCATGAAATAAATATCATCGAATGCATATGTAAATACCCATAAATATAAATATAATAATTTAATATATCCATGATAATTATACACACCATATAAAAGTAATGGGTGGTTAATAAAGAACGTGTCTCACATAAATAAAAAGTGAGATGAAATCCTATAACCTTATGTTTTGACTCTCATCATTCTCATTCAAACCACCTATAAAAAAAATATAAATTTATTATAAAATTTTAATAGAACAATATTATTATATCTAATACCATATATATTTTTATTACAACTTTATATCACCCACTTGTTAACAATTTTATGTTAAGGATTCACTTCAGGTAATATTATCATTATTATTCAGATATGTATTAATTTATTATATCAATGACCCTTATACAAAAATCATGATTCCAGAATGAATAAAATTATCTAAATATAATTTCTCTTCAGTTTATTTTTATTATAATAATCTACATAATTTAAAATTTTGATATAGAGTACAATATTCTTGGAGACCGTAGACAATAAGTTTGCATGAACACTATTTCCGTTTAATGATAATGTCAATGGAAGGAACGAAAAATGAAAATGTATATATATATAATTATTATAAAATCATTATGAAATAATATATTCCATATATATTCACTAAAATCCTCCTTAAAATAACTTATGAAGTTTATGAATGAATCTTATCGCTTGGGGGGGGGGGTAGTCCACACTTCCTGAAACGAAAGTACCATATTAAAAAAATAACAAATAAAAAAATGTTTATTAAAAAACAATAAAGAAACCTAAATACATAACAAATATAACTCATAACATATATAAGAGATTTTACATCATTAATTTCACCATTATAGGTAGTAAAAGACAAATGAAAAATCATCATTTAGTGAGGCAGTAGTTCACCATACACAGAAGTAGTATGTTAGTTAGAAATTAGATGGAGGTGTGTGTGAGTGTGGTATAAAACATTGAATATAAAAATATTTGTATATTTAGGATATTTTAGTTTTTATTTGATCATGGAATAATGATAGTGGAGTGGGTGGAAAAGTAAAATAAAAGAAATGAGCTTGAGAGAAGGCATTACCTCTTAATCGGGTCACTCCTTTAGGTTTATAAAAAAACGTTTACTGGGAAGATGTTCTACACAAAAGGGAGGATTCATTTATAAATTTAGGTATTTTGGGAAGTGTATTGGTAATAAATTTTCCTAACTATATACGTTTTATATATTGATGAAGAGGGAGAGGAGGTGGCCTTTTATAGGTAAGGGGGTGTAACCATCCTGTAAATATTTGAAGAGGGAATTGCACCCATATTTTTTATACTTCAATAGGATCCAATAATGATTAAAATATGAGAAAATGGTGGATAGAGTCTATATATTTGCATAAAATGAATTTCTGAAATGTTTATTGGTCGTTTTGGACCAAAGGGTTGTGGTTTAGTCCATTGTTAAGCTTAACATTATCTTAATCGATGCAATTAATTTAAACTAATTTAGCTAATAGTTTTTTTGTAAAAAACTAATAATAAATTATTATAAAATAGAAATTATTCTTATTTTAAATATGGAATATGTTTTTTAATATTCCTATTAGATTAGTGGAAGAAATTAGTTTAAAATTAATCCCATAGTAGGGTCGACAATGTGCATTTTTAAAGTAAAAACCTTGAAATGTTTGATAATTTTTTATATACATTATCAATTTCAAATTGGTTAAAATCAACCACATTTAATTGATTGATATTGTTTTTCAATTAAACATTTAAATATATTTAAAATATAATTTATCATTATAGATAAATTTGATGAAAAGTCCCTTTTGAATTAAAATAGTATATTTATAACTATTAATTAAAAAATAAAACCTTATAGAAAAATACCTAAAAATTATCCAAAACAAATTTATATGATTAAATAAAAAATATGATTATTATTTTGAAATATTAATTCTATAAAACTTCATAAAATTATATTTAAATTTGGTTCTCCATTGAAATGCGTTAATCCAATATAACTTTTTGTGTATAAAATTTGGGTAGTTCATGACATAGGTATGTCTAATATATTGGATGAAAAACAAAAATATTTGAATGAATATATAAAATATATATTATATTAAAATTACTCACTAATTTTTATTTATTTAATTTATTAGGGTAAAATAGTTTTTTGAACAAAAAATATCAATATTTTCTAATATATTCAATTGGTTTTCATACTCATTTATAATTAAAGGATAACATATGAATTAATATTATATTTTTGTAAACCATATATTTTCATAAATCAGTTAATACTATTCATAATGGCTTATTTAACTTCTAGGTTATAATTATCACATTTAAATAATTATAAAAATAAAATGATGTTTTGTAGAAACATTGGTGTTACATGTAACAAACGCCATGTTTATTTTCCATGTAATAAATCCCAAGTAGATGTTCAATGTAACATAAAAAAATTAAATGTTCGGTGTATGGTATTCCAAATCCATTCTATTTAAATGAATGTTTTACATTGTGAACTAAAATATATAAATCTAAATTTAATTTATTTGAAAAAAAGGTCCCTAAAAAATCGAGGTCTTACATTTCTTTCTCTTAAATACAAGTAATAATTAATTATTTAACTGAAAATTTATCTTTATATTTGTTATAAGATGTTTTGAGTGGCCAATTTTGATGAGGTATTGTGCTGATTATAAAACGTGCAATAAATTACGTAGATATATCAACCTCTTGATTTATAAGTTGAGCCGCCGTATCCCTCACCTGCAAGATATTCTCGCGCACAAAATTCATAGTGGTGAGTCTCATAGATGAGAAATTAAGGATTATTGTGGAAGTTATATCTATATGTGATGATATTAACATGTCTTCTATATCATTTATCATGTTATGAACATTATTATTCTCATCAACTCAACTGTGAATGCATGCACATAATTTTCTTTTTATGAACATTGTATTAAGACGGGTTGACCAATGAAAATGTTCATAAATTAGTATATATTATAGTGGGATAAAAGTATTAACTATTGGAAATTCATCTTTCTAAATATAATAATCAAATTCCATCCATCCCAGATGAAAAATAATCATCTCCTTTCAAATTTTATAGTTTTCATCCTTTAATTCAAGAATGTCACTATGAATATCAGAAACAACTGATGGTATAAATATAAGTTAAATACATACTTGTTTGTCCAAATTATAAGAATTACATAGTAAATTATGTCAACATGAGTCTAAAAAAATATATAATTAGTTGTGGGATGTAGAGACACTAAGCTTGACGTACATGGATATTACATTACTTTTGTGGAATACTTAGTTCATTACAAAAACACACACATAAGGACCTTAATAGTTTAGTGTCTTTAGAAACTCAGAATATAATCTACTAATCATGGTGAAAGATCTTCCACATCTCCCATAAAGATCTTCCCATTTTTTCTTACCAAAAACCTTTCTTTATATCCTGTGGAAAAGAAAAAATAAAAGGGTGAGCTCAAATTCTCAGTAAGGGTAAACAAAAGAAATATCAATCACATCATATTCAAAAGAACAAAACAATTTGGAAATCTTACCCTGCAAAAAACATCATAATTTCATAACATGGGATAAATCATGGTAATGAAATGTAATCACAATAATCATAACATAAAACATGAAGCTTTGTGGAATACACACATAATCATAGAGAATCATTTCTTATTAGTCAAGACTCATTTCCAAGACTATCTTAGTGGACAAAGTCCACTTCTGAACCGAGTTCATTCCTTGTTTCAGTCTAGTTTTACTGAACCAGTTTTACCTGCCGTTCCAGCCATGTCTATCTCATGAGACATAAAATCTTTACCCAATGCATTGGAGGGAGATATAGGTCCCACCCATCTCATAATGATACCATTCTTATGTGTGCCACAAAATCATAAACCATACATCACAGCATAACCCATGTAATGAAAATGGGAATCTTAAACATCGTGACATCATAAAACAATTCATATAAGATAAAGGAATTTATAAAAATATTTCCATCACAACATAATCAAATCAATGTAATAATAGGGATAGAAACAGAACCCTATATTATCTTAGATGGAAAATAATTTTGATAAAACTCTTGAACACCCTTCTTGAAGAAAATAACCTTTCTACTTCAAAAACATTTTCCTTTCTTAACATGTCATATAATTTTAAACTAAAATAAGTTGATTAAAAATAAACTTGAAAAATTGTAAAGGAATCTTCTTGGAAATAATGTTTTAGAAATACATTCATGCCGTATAAGTTAAGAAAACATTCTTCTCGTACTTTTGTCGGAAAAGTCATAAAGTACCTCGTACAAAAAACGATAAAAGATTCCTTTCATATCTTTTACTAAAAACTCAACGAAGGGTAAAATTGGATTTAAAAAATTTTAGGTGGATGGAAAAAATATTACATATTGAGAAAACATGGATGTGGGTGATAAAATACACCCTAGTACATACCAAATTATAAACAATCTCGGATAAAAATGAGACTGTGATATTTTCCTTACCTTAGGTCTGATTTGCTTCTTAAGTGTCCACAATTCCTGTATAATGATTTAAATAATATCATTTACTTATTCCAGAATCATACTCATTTTTATGATATCATATATGGTCATATTCTTAGCTTCTTATTATAATATTTCATTGTTACTTGTTATTCGGGTGTTTATTTCTTTTTTGTTCTTATGCATGTTTTGTCGAATAAATTTTTATTCTTCTTTTAGGTTATAGATAACTCATTTCCATAATGTTAATAATGTAATATATATCATATTCATTAACTCAAATAATTTATGTAATAATTATGTATTGAAAATCATATAGAATGAGTCGCATCCCATCGTGGAGACAGTATTCCGTACGTACGCATGAGCGAGGATATGATTCCCATGATCGTGGAATTGTATTGGAGTGTATGTATACTATTTCAGAATCAATATCACTTTACAATAATCATATATATTCATTTTTACACCATTATAACCATCCATGTAAGGTGGTGGTGGAAAATAGATTACACCACAGCGTGGAGACGATATTCGGTATGTACGCACGCGCGGTGATTTCGTTTTCCGTAGGATGGATAGATTGTGAAATAGGGTTGTTTCATACTTATAATAACATATCAGTATATTAGTGATAATTATGTTATTACTTAATAATGAAACAACTAAATAAGAAGAAGTGGAAGAAGAAATAAAGTTGAAAGAATCCGAAATGGACATTACCTCTTCTTTGAAGCGCTTCTTTGAGACCTCCTTTTAGGGAACTAAAATTGGTTTTTGAAGAATACCAGGACCTCTAATATGTCTTTAGAGAAGTGTAGAGAAGAAATTGGAAGGGGTTGGCCAAGCGTGATGGCTCAATGTGGTGTGAGGAAGAGAGGGAGGAGGTGCCGTTTTATAAGGGAGGAGAGGGGCACCTTTGGAAAAACTAAAAATATTATTTTATTATAAAGCCATATTTTATTTTAAATAGCTCTAATTTGATTTATTTTAAAGCTAAGGTGGGGATGGGTCGAAATCCTTTCATACAATAGAATTTGGACATTTTTAGTTTACTATTTTATCCTTATCATTTAGATTTAACTTTAAGTTAGATAATTTTACTTTTACCGTGTCTTTTTGTGTTCTTACACTATAAGGTTAATAAACTTACTATAAGAAGACAAACGAACCCCAAGTTTTTTTATTAATATATATAACCTTATCTAAGTCATTTTGATGAACCTTTTATTTTTAAGAATAAAATAACAATTAATAATATAATATTTTTTTAAAAAACTATTTTATGTCAATTTTGACAATATTTAGTAATTGATTTTTGTGAAAATCATAACAGAATGATTAGTTCTAAAAAAGTAAATAAATATATAATAACATGTAATATTAACCTAAAAAGTATTGTAATTCATAAAAAGTCTCATATTAAATTTATTTGGGTATTTATAACATCAATTATGTCAATATTTCATTAATAAGATAATTACTGAATCATCTTTGTGTCATAAATAAATTAAATTATATAATGTCTAAAAATTACAAATAAAATACCATTATGTATTAAAGCTTTTTATCTTTATAATGAATATTTGTAGTCTAATTTATCTTATGTATAACCCTATATTAAAAATTATTTACTTATTAAATTTTGATTTTAACCATTTTAACCCTTCTTTAAATAAATTAATAATAAATGTCCTAATCTAATCAAAGTGGGCCTAAATGGTCATATTTTATTCCTAAGGATGTTTTTTGTCGATGTAGAGTTATCCAATAGAATTAGGACATGATTTATGGTAATAATAAAATCATTTTTACCCTTAATTACCCTATTTACTTTTCACCGTGGTAAAAAAAAGTAAAAAGTTACTATTCACCAAAAATTATTTTCATCTCATTGAACAACATTTTAATTACTGACATCAATAGTGTCTCTCGGATTTTTGAATTTCCATTCACAAAAGAGGTAAAATTATGTTTTATGTAAATTTTCAAATTCTCCTAGGAGGTGGGTAAAAGACAGTGAAAAGTTCAATGAAAATTTTTTATATCTATTTTTTTTAAAATTACTACAATTAATTACATTGAACTTATATAGGTATTATATATTAATTTTGACATAAAATAAATTTAAATTAAATAAATAATTATTTAAATAAAATGTCAGTTTTTAAATAGTAACCCAGTGTTTTCAGTATTCCTCAAAAATTGAATTTTTTCAGAAAATTACCAAAATTTCACCCTAGGCTAATTTCGATATTCCAAATCCAAAAATGAAGTCCATTTTCAAAAATCAAATTTATAAAATTTCAAAAAGTGGGTATTACTATTCATAATGGCTAGTTTTAATAATATTTTAATAGCATATCATTGTTTAGCGAAACTCGGTATTGCGTACAACACACGCTATCATGGAATGTCGCGCTTGCGTGTAATGAAAGCCAAGTCAGGGATGCGTGTTGTGCAAGCTCCTTTTGGTGTAGCATAAAACACAATACATTAATGAAATTAAAAATAATATTTTTCATAAAATCTTGGGGTTTTACATTCTACCCCCTTTAAAATGAATTTTTCCCTCGAAAATCGTAAGGGTTATAAATGGTTTACTACTTGAAAGTTTATTTAATAGAAACCCACATCGTAAAAAGGAACACCAAAACTTGGCTTTAAAAACTAATGTATGAAACATAACGGTTACCCAAATTAACTAATCATGGGGTTTCCACATAGGATAACATAGGTGAAAATATGGATAAGGAAGAGAAAATAACCGTCACGTTCTGATGGAGAGTGGTAGAGAACATGGATTTGAAAAATCTAACAATCGCAAAGCCATAAATTTGTGATGATCTAGGGTACCATCTGATTCATCGGATATAAGGGCACTAGGACAACATTTTTGGTTTTCAAGATCATTTCCCTAAAGTTGAAGAATTTGAATTAGTATAAATACTTACTTTATTTTGGTACAATCTCACTGTTGTCCGTACTTTGAACTGTTTCCACTTCATCTCTTAATGAATTGAAGTTGAATTTGTTATTCATGAAGTGTTAATAGATAATGTGATAGAATGATGGGTCATTCCATTTGTTTCAAACAAAAGGTTAGCAAAAGTTATCAAATATACATAATTCCATATATGGTGAGGTTAATCGTATACGATTCCAGGAATGAACTTATACATCATATATCATACCACGTAATAAAATAAAACTAGTTTCTACTAACCAGGGACTACATGTAGGCTAGTGGTAGGTGATAAAGGCCAGTCGGACTTTGGTTGTTGGTTCGATTCCCACAGCCTCGTCCGACGCGATGGGCTGTCGACCGTCCTGCAGGTTGTCCTTTTTATAAAGATATATTACAATAACATTCCATCAATAATATCAAAAAAAGTTATATCCTTAAACAATACCAACTTATGTCCAACATAATCCATTCCAATCTTTAGGCTTATCTAAAATACTTCGTTCCAAGCTCATAGTATAAAGAAAATTATTACTTGAAATGTCACATAACAATCACGGGAATGCCATCATTTATCCCCCATATATCATGATATATGTGAATACCTTAATCATGTATTCTCTTGAAGAATGAGTACACATTGAACCATAGTGAAAACATGAATGCAGTTAAAAGTTAACACTTTCCACAAACCAAAATCCTCAAAATTCTTTATACTCAAACCATGATATTGCATAGTCCTTATATCAATCATGAGCTCATGAATACAATCAAACATCTCATAATCTTCTTATCCCTTCATTATGAGCATATCATCTGCTTATCAAAAATATCTCAATCAATTTCTATGGTTACCGGTACCATAAAATTATTGAAAACCACAATAGACCAATACATAAATATTCCAATATTCCACGATACTGTACACACCATTATTTTGGAATCCCATTACATAAACACTTAATCATTCTACCACATCGTTGTCATATTCAACATTGACAATAGTGATCGCATGTGACTTCCCTTTGTCCTTTTCCTTAAGTGGTTTCTCATGTCGGTCATCATTAACCCTTGGATTAGGGTATTGATTAGCATAATTCCACATTTCATTGCACATGAAGCATTGGAGTGTTGTTGGTGCGTTCTCTGTAGTATTTTCTTTATTCACACCATTAACAACCCTTTTTACATTACTTCGACACTCAACAGCTCGATGACCTTCTTTTACACACTTAAAACATTTTCTAGTCCCTTTAAGATAATATCCACCTTGCTTCTTTCCACACTTTCAGCATAAAGAAACATTCATATTCTTTTCAGCATTATTCTTAGATTTCTCCTTGAACTCCATCTTTCCTTTATTGTCAAAACCATGAGATGGATATGTAACAACAACTTCCATTTCTACTTTAATAGCACAGCGCACAATTTCTTCATAGCTACTGAAGTCCCTTATAGCTAATGCCTTTCGAAGATTTGGTTTTAAGCCACTGAATAATCGATCAACTTTACTTTCAGGTTGGATGATAAAGCCAGATGCATACCTTGCAAGACTTGTAAAATTCACTTCGTATATACCAAAAAATTCATCATCCTTTTGCTTTAGTTCAAGAAACTCCTTTCCATTTTTGTTCGAAGAATAAGAGGGAAGTACGTATTGAAAAATAAGTTCTTGAACTCGTCCCATTCCATGGACTCAATTTCATCTCTTGGCCTCATATTCTTGATAAGATTACACCATCGATCAGCATCACCTTCCAAATGATATACTGCTAAGATGACTTTATCATGTTCAGAACATTGAAGAACTGAAAATATCTTTTCAGTGGTACTGATCCATTGTTCAACAACATGTGGATCGGAAGACCCACTGAAAGAAGGTGGGTGTTGCCTCATGGAGGACTCAATAGAATATTGTTCCCTTCTCTACTCATTTGCAAGTCCAAAATGATTCATAGATTTTGTAAGTATAACAATAAGATTTTGCACTCCATCTCCCATAACGTTTGTTTGTTCAGGAGGACAATCATTACATTATCCATTACATTGATCAATACGGTTCCGTCGGGTTCCATCCATCGTCTAAAACCCAAAAATAATAGTGTGAGAGGAAAAAATCACGCTAGGGAAAACCACATAATAAAGGGGGAGTACCGTCAATATCTAACATCTTTGGTTTAATTCTAAGATGGTTAGCGCAATTCTAGGACTATAAGGTATTCTTAACCTTAGGGACATCCCTAGACATACCATATAAATATCTCTAGGGATCTCACTAAAGTTCTCACATTCTAGTTTCCCAAGGTTGACTAAACCTTTCATCTGATACCAACTATAGAGACCCTATGCTTGACGTACATGGATATTATATTACATTTTTGGAATACTTAGTACATTACAAAAACACACACATAAGGACCGTAATAGTTTAGTGTCTTTGGAAGCTCGGAATATAATCTTCTAATCGTGGTGAAAGATCTTCAATATCTCCCATAAAGATCTTCCCTTTTTTTCTTACCTAAAACCTTTATTTATATCCCGGGGAAAACAAAACATAAAAGTGTGAGCTCAAATTCTCAGTAAGGGTAAAAAAAAGAAATATCAATCACATCATATTCATAAGAACATAACAATTTGGAAATCTTACCCTGCAAAAGAGATCATAATTTCATAACATGGGATAAATCATTGTAGTGAAATGTTATCACAATAATCATAACATAAAACATGAAGCTTTGTGTCATACACACATAATCATAGAGAGTCATTTCTTATTAGTCAAGACTCATTTCCAAGACTATCTTAGTGGACAATGTCCATTTTTGAACCGAGTTCATTCCTCGTTTTAGTCCTGTTTCACTGAACCGGTTTAACCTGCCGTTCTAGCCATGTCTATCTCATGAGATATAAAATCTTTACCCAATGCATTGAAGTGAGATATAGGTCCCACCCATATTATAATGATACAATTCTTATGTGTGCCACAAAATCATAAACCACACATCATAGCATAACCGTTGTAATAAAAATTGGAATCTTAAACATCGTGACATCATAAAACAATTCATATAAGATAAAGGGATTCATAAAAATATTTCCATCACAAAATAATAAAATCCATGTAATAATAGGGATAGAAACAGAACCCTATATTATCTTATATGGAGAATAAATTTGATAAAACTCTTGAACTCCATTTTTGAGAAAAATATCCTTTCTACTTCAAAAACATTTTCTCTTCTTAACATGTCATACAATTTTAAACCTAAAAAAGTTCATTAAAAATAAACTTGAAAACTTGTAAAGGAAGCTTCTTGGAAATAATGTTTTAAAAATCCATTCATTCCGTATAAGATAAAAAAACATTCTTCTCGTACTTTTGTCGGAAAAGTCAAAAAGTACATCGTACGAAAAACGACAAAAGATTCCTTTCATATCTTTTACTAAAAACTCACCAAGGGTAAAATTGGATTTAAACAATTTTAGGTGGATGGAAATAATATGAAATATTGAGGAAACAAGGATGTGGATGAAAAAATACACCCCAGTAAATACCAAATTATAAATAATCTCGGATAAAAATGAGACTCTGATATTTTCCCTTACCTTAGGTCCGATTTGCTTCGTAAGTGTCTGAACATCTGTATAATGATTTAAATAATGTCATTGACATATTATAGAATCATACTATTTGTTATGATATCATATATGGTCATATTCATAGCCTTTTATTAGTAATATTTCATTGTTACTTGTTATTCGGGTGTTTATTGCTTTTTTGTTCTTATGCGTGTTTTGTAGAATAAATTCTTATTATTCTTTTAGGTTATAGATAACTTATTTCCAGAATGGTATTAGTGTAATATATATCATATTCATTTACTCAATTAATTTATGTAATAATTATGTAATGAAAATCATGTAGAACGAGTCACATCGCATCGTGGAGATGGTATTCCGTATGTACGCACGAGCGATGATATAATTCCCATGATCGTGGAGTTGTATTGGAGTGTATGTATACTATTTAATAATCAATATCACTTTAAAATAATCATATATATTCATTATTTACACCATTATACCCATTCAAGTAAGGTGGTGGTGGAAAATAGATTACACCACGGCGTGGAGACGGTATTCCGTACGTACGCACGCCCGGTGATTTCATTTTCTGTAGGATGGATAGATGGTGAAATAAGGTTGTTTCATACATATAAAAACATTTCAATATATGAGTGATACTGATGTTATTTCTTCATAATGAAACAACTAATGAAGAAGAAGTGGAAGAAGAAATAAAGTTGAAAGAATCGGTAACGGACATTACCTCTTCTTTGAAGGCCTTCTTTGAGACCTCATTTTTGGGCACTAAACTTGCTCTTTGAAGAAGAACAGGGCCTCTAGGATGTCTATAGGGAAGTGTAGAGAAGTAATTGGAATGGTTTGGCCGATCTAGAATGCTCAATGTTGTGTGAGTAAGAGAGGGAGGATGTACCCTTTTATAAGGGGGGGGGAGAGGGGAACCTTTGGAAAAACAAAAAAATATTATTTTATTATGAAGCCATATTCGGTTTTAAATAGCTCCAAATTGATTTATTTCGAAGCTAAGGTGGGTATGGGTCGCAATCCTCTCATCCCATAGAATTTTTACATGTTTGGTTTACTATTTTAACCTTATCATTAAGATTTAATTTTAAGTTAGATAATTTTACTTTTACCGTGTCTTTTTGTGTTCTTACACTATAAGGTTAATAAACATACTATAAGAAGCCAAACGAACCCCACGTTGTTTATTATTAATATATATAACCTTATATAATCCATTTGGACGAACCTTACATTTTTATGAATAAAATAACAATTAATAATATAATATTTATTTTAAAAACTATTTTATGTCAATTTTGACACTATTTAGTAACTGATTTTTGTGAAAATCATTACAGAATTATTAGTTTGAAAAAAGTTCATTAAATAGATAATAACATTTCTTATTGACCAATAAAATTTGTGGAATTCAAAAAAAGTATCAAATTACATTTATTTGGGTATTTATAAGAACAATTATGTCAATATTTCATTAACAAGATAATTACTGTATCATTATTGTGTCATAAATAAATTAAATTATTTAATGTCTAAAAATTACAAATAAAATACCATTATGTAGGAAATCTTTGTATCTTTATATTTAATATTTATAGTAGAATTTATCTTATGTATAACCCTATATTAAAAATGACTTACTTATTAAACATTGATTTTAACTATTTTAACCCTTCTTTTAATAAATTAATAATAAATGTCCTAATCTAATCATAGTGGGCCTAAATGGTCAAAGTTTATTCCTAAGGTTGTTTGTTGTCTAACTACACTTATAAAATAGAATTAGGTCATGTGTTAGGGTAAAACGAATCTCATTTTTACCCTTAATTACCCTATTTACTTTTAACCGTGGTAAAAAAAGTAAAAAGTTACTATTCACCAAAAAATTATTTTCATCTCATTGAACCAAATTTTACTTACGGACATCCACCATGTCTCTCGGATTTTTTAAATTCCATTCACAAAAGCGGTAAAATTATGTTTTATGTAAATTTGAAAATTCTCTTAGGAGGTGGGTAAAAGACGGTGAAAAGTTCAATGAAATTTTTATATATCTAAAATTATTATAAAATTACTCCAATGAATTACATTGAACTTATATAGGTATTATGTATAAATTATGACCTAAAATAAATTTAAATAAAACAAATCATTATTTAAATAAAAATTCAGTTTTTAAATAGTAACCCTGTGGTTTCACTATTCATCAAAAAATGAAAGTTTTCAGAAAAATACCAAAATTTCACCCTAGGCTAATTTCGATATTCCGAATCAAAAAATGAAGTCCATTTTCAAAAATAAAATTTATAAAATTTCAAAAAGCGGGTATTACTATTCATAACGGCTAGTTTTAATAATAATTTAATAGAATATCGTTGTTTAGCGAAGCTCGGTATTGCGTACAACACACGCTATCGTGGAAGGCCGCACTTGCGTGTAATTCAAGACATGTCAGGGATGCATGTTGTGCAAGCTCCTTTTGGTGTAGCGTACAACACAAGACATTAATGAAATTAAAAATAATATTTTTCGTAAAATCTTGGGGTGTTACATGGGAGAAATTTTAACTTAATAGATTCATTAAATCAATGAAGAATTATCATGTAATATCTTTATTCATAAATTAATTGAATTATAATTTGGTTATTCAAAAAACCATATAACAAATATTAAATTTTTAATATTAATAATTTATATGGGAAGATAATGAATATTATGTTAAAATTATAAAATAATGAAAATTAATGATATTAACGTATTTTTATTAGTGAAATTGAAACAAGTGAAATAATTATTTAATCTGATTTTACTAAATATATAAATTATTTTTAATTAGTAATTTTTTAGTGAAACATAATTTCAATAAAATTGACAAAAAATTATGAATAATTAATTGAATATGTGTTAAAATATATTTAATACTTAAAGATAACGAATTGAAGAGGATGATGGTAGATAAGGTAATGTGTCATTTCCCAAGACGAAAAAATACTATCTATTAAGAAATAGAGCGTAAGATGTTTTATTACCAAAAAAATGATAACTAATATCTTTGATAAAAAAGGTAATAAATTTTAATTAATGTATAAATTCTAGAATAGGAAACTTTATTTTATAAACGAAACCATTTTACCTCCTAAATCAATTATAAAATGATGAAATAGTGGAATAAAAAACATAATTATTTCTACACTCTCTACAGTGATATTGATGGTGTATGTTTCCCTTAACCCACTGAGTTTGTGGGGATTATATTTATAGGGGGTTATACCATCAAGATAAGACAATAAATTTCTCAATTTTTAGTGTTAAAATTTAGATGATATAATTTATGAGCCTATTAATTATTAAATTATTAATTAAATTATGGAGAATTTATTACACCCCTATCAAACTAGTTGAGGTTCTGATGGGGCTGGTTAATAAACTAGTGGTGGGAATCCACTTGATTTTTTGATGTAGAGTACAAAACCCATCAGTTTACTATGAACATACCAATATGGAATCGCCCTAGCCAACCCACACATTATCTTGGTTAGACACACCCTCCTTTCAACATATTCTACCCCATAGTAACATCACTATTCTATAGAGGGTGCATTTTAAAAAAATGGATAGTTTTGAGGGCACAAGATGATGCAATCATAGAGGGACTATCAGATTTTGTCCATGAAACCTATGAAAAGGATGTAATGTAACTATTACACCCTTGTTGAATTTTGGTTAACTGCATAGTTTGAAAAACCTAACATATTGAGCTATCTAAAGGATATACAAAGACACAAATATGATCATCTAGGATGTTACATTAAAAAATAGTACATGGATCACTCAACTAAAAAATAGATGCTTGATACAATCCACTTAAAAGGGAGAGAAACAAATTCAGGAATATCTTTACTAATATCAACTAAATTCATGAAAAACACTTAATGTATGAGAGAGATAGGAAAAGAATAATTCAACGGGTAAAAATATATTTGGAAAGATAATTACAAATATAAAATAGAGAGATTGAATTATCTCAAGATGAAAAAATAGGGGTAGAGTCTTTCACGTATGGGGTTGGACTTCCAGAGACTCAAAAAGACACAAGAGGAAGATACTTTTATCTGTTGATGATGCTACTATAGAAGTTTTTATATATTTTATATTACCTAATGATGTGAATGAGTGGAAAAATTGTTTTTTATAAATAATTGTAGTGAAGGGGGGTTTTCTCAGTGATAGGAGAATTGTTTGGTATTAAATTTATGATGGTTTGTATGTCTTTCACTCATTTAATGTCAACCTTATATTATTTTATCATTCATGAAATAATACATTGAGAGTCGGGGTATGCTAATTTACAAGACTTCAACTTTTTGTACTTTGTATCGCATAGCAAATGAATCATTTAAGGATTCTTATCTATAAATAAGGTTTTTAACAATGACTAATAGACACAGATATATATTTGATAGGGGAAAGGGGTGTCTCAAAAATGGAGTGTGGGTAATCTTAGAGGAGGATATAAAAAGTTCAATTATGATACCATTTTATTAAGATTCACAACACATTTCCTTAATTGAGTACATGAATATGGATCTATATTTCGTTGTTCATTCTTCTCATCGATTTCAAAACCCCAATATTTTTTTCATTAATTATTATTTCATAAATATTTTAATAAATTTCTAAACTGTTCTCTGTGGGTCAACCTCAACCATCTAACTTTTTAAACTCTAAATTAGTTAGTGATAGTCATGTATTGAATTTTTTTATTGAGTTTTCATAATAGAAGTAACGAAGTTATTAGGAAATGTCTGACATATTCAATGTTGCTTTATTAATTATATTTAGTTGCATCCTCATATAATAATGGAAAATTAATTTATTATACCTCATTAAAATAAATGGCTCATGTGGAGAATTAATAAATACTTGATTTATATGTGGAAACAAGGATCTTATCCTTAATGATTTGGCAGTATTTTGTCCATGATGAAAGGTGTGATATATATACACTAACCAACAGAGCTTGATATTTATATTCACACATAAGAAGACTAATATGAACTGTAGGAGTTAGTCAGAATTGGTAATATTTTTATATATATCAACTCATTACAAACAAGGGAAGGAAAATATGGTTCTTGATGCTCAATGAATAAAAAATAATGCCTTCTATCCATGATAAGGATTGATAAAGACAAAATAATCATGAATTTGTAAAGGTTAATTCATTATGTCTCAATAAAAGGTGAGGAATATTATCTTTAACAAGTTAATTCTCAAATATCCATTCTTTTCAAGATCATATAATCCTATAAAGATAGTTATATGATACAAATAATGTTCACAAGTATTCTGGAGTTTAACAATGATAAAAATAGAGTTATATAGTTTGTAACCCAAATATGTTTCCCATAAAAACTATAATTGAAGATGGAAATTTTGGATGATGATCATATGTTATCCTTCTCTACTTAATTAGGAATAATAATGTTGTATATGGATCTAAAGAAAAACTTCTATTGGGGTAGCACAAATAGGGGGATCACATGATTCAAATATAGATACCATATATTATAGAAAGTTAAAGCTGGATAACAAAATAATAAGGGGATGATGAAAATATTACCCATAATAGTATGAATACCTAAAAACATCGCCATGGATTTCATCATTGGAATCCCATAGACATATATTTTCTATAATTTCATTTAGTTTATATTTGTTTTCCTTATAATGTTACGCCATTTTATTTCCACTAAATAAAATGATTCACTTGACAGACATCCCAAATATATGCATAAGTGAGGTGGAAATTATGCATGGAGTATTTATCTATATTTCATCTAATTGGGATCTAAGGTTTACCTCATGTTTACGGAAGATTCATCAACAAGGTTTGGAGGAAAATCAGAGTTTCAACACTACATATCACCCTCAGACAGATGGACAGTCTAACAGAACCATTCTATCTATTATGTATATGTTGAGATCTTATTAAATACATTTCCAAGGATATTTGGATCATCACCTTCTACTAGAAGGGTTATCAAATAAAATTATCTTCTATTACAGATTTTATATGACACCATATGAGGCTTTGTATGCGATTAAATATGGAAATGCAACATTCTTGGAAGAAGTTAGACAGCGGAAGATGATAGGACCTAACCTTTTATATGAAATGATTGATAATGTTCAAAGCATTCCCTGAAGTATGAAAGTGTCACATAGTATACATAAGATTTATGTGGATAATCATTGATGAGATCTATTGGTTTATGTTGTTGACATGGTATCCATCCATATATTTCCTTAGAACCTGGATATGATATTTAAGAAGAATGAGAATTGAATCTCTAGGTATACTGGTCCCTTCAAAATCCTTGATCTTTATGAGGATATATATTATCACTTCAGACTCCCTCCAAATCTACACTAAGAAAATTATGTGTTTAATGTATTAAATTTGAGTAAATACATAATATAACCATCACATATACTAAACTTAAAAGATATGAAACTAGAACATGATCTCTCATATAGTGACAAACCATTGGATTTCCTCTTTTAAAGGATAATGTATCTTAAAACTAGACCAATCTTATGGTAACTATTATATAGAGGTATCATATGTTCAAATCGGTTACATGGGAACCCTAAATTGTAATGATATGCAATTAACCTCTATTGTTTTCTTCATAGTAAAAAGAATTATATGATGAAATTCATTTTAATTGGGGTTGAGCGAAATGAGTAGTTATTTTAATAAATACTTTTCAATAAATAATATTGAATAACTTTTCTTCTATGAAACACCGTATTAATATTAAAATTATGATACAATAATAAAATAAAATTATTAAAAATGATTTTGATATTTTAAACATAACATTGGTATGTATCAATAATAATCAGCTACCTTATGAATAACATATAAAAAGTATATCAAAATTTTTGGTATTTTTCTTGAAAATAAACATTTTCCAAACAACACATATGAAGAATTATATGCACTAATATAGAAATTAATTCATTCTCACTCTTAGAAATTTTATTTGGTTAAATGGATTTTATATTTCAAATCACTATGTATTGATTATAAAAAAATTTCAATTTCATTTTTATTATAAAAAATGGTTTCTAGGATTAAAGCTAATTATGATGATAATGATAAAACTCATTTTATATTAACGGTTTCAACATTTTATCTAATAAAACAATGTAATCTACAATTAAAATGTAATATAATATAAATTTTAAACTTATATATAAGTATATTAACACTAATTGAATTTCTTATTAGCACTAAGTAAAATTAATAATTCTAAATAGTGAAAGAACATTTTTCTACAGATATTTTTCAATATATATTTAATGATTAAATTTTAAACTAAAATTTTAATTATTTTGAAATTGATTTGTATTAAATAAAATTAAATTTTGGTTCAGAGAACTCAATTTTTTCATGATTGGTTTTTTATATTTTGATAACAACATATTTTATTTAGATAAAAATACAGTTACCTACATAAAATTATATTGTAAAATATAAAAATCTAATTCTAAATAAAATAAAATATGTTTGAATGATTTTTAAATATGAATTTTAAATGATTTTAATACCTTATTTTACCATTAAAACATCATTTCCCACTTTTAGGGCTATTAAACCAAATATTATGTCATTGAATCGTATATATTTAAGGGGTATTTACAAAATAACAATATCCTCCACTTATAGAATGATATCATGTCCCCCAAACATTTCTAAACCCAATATAAATCTTTATATATTAAAAAACTCTACACTAGTCTATCCCCAACACTATCCAAAAGTCATAGAATCTTTGGTGTTACCACGAGACCCAACAGATGAGCTTTATAGTGTTTCCCAAGAGAGAATATCCAAAGGGAGAAGGTACTTCTCCAAAATGAGCTCTCTTAGAATTCTTTCAATTTTCCCCCTAAAATAATTATTATCCATTAATTTCTGATAACATCAATAAAATTAATATTATTAAATTTAATTATACTAATCGACTAACCCTTTTCAGTATACATCTAAAACATTTCAAAAAATGAAGATGTCATCATGAATTTGTGCGGACTAACACCTCAATGAACGATGATTTTTTTCATACACAATTTTCATGGATGATCAAAATATTTATTTAGTGAAAGAATATAATAACTATAACATGATTAAGATTATGAAATAATGAAACCCAAACATTACATAAATATATTTTACATATTACTAGTTGAATTATTATTAGATATCATTACGATCCATGTTATAACTGTAGTGGTTTAATGTCATTGGAAACATGGATACAGAAACAACCGGTAAATAAAAAATCTACATCACCTACCATTACGTTCTTAATAAATATCACCTTTAAAAGAAATACCATAATTAAAACTATTATTCATCTCCAATGTAAAATGAAACATTATATGGGTGAACTAATCTTCTCGGTAATTGTAAATAAGGGAGATATCAACCAATGACCATTTTCAAGAATCACATGAGTATAGTGGTATGAAAATACGATATTATTATTGAAAAATCATACCCAAAATTTCATAGTTCATAATCTTGGATTATGGTTCAAGCAATGGAAAATCATAATATATTAATAATAAATGAATCAAATAATATGAGCCATGAGACAATAACATTTTCATATGATCATGTCATAAATAAGTAGCATAAAGTGTCGTATAATCATAATCGTAGAATTATTATGTCAATGATACCATCTAAGACAGTCATCACTTATTTGTACTGGGATAACGACCCATATACAAGCTTTATAAAAGGATAACAACTTTTATACCCTATTTAAGGCTGAATACAACCTCATTCTCAGCCATTGAGGTCACAAAACACTAATTATTAAAAAAATAATTATAGGTATATAAAAAATACACATATATCCTAATAATAATCCAATCATATATATTCCACATTATCCTAAAAAAATTTATCATTTCATCATAACATATAACGTGGAAAAAAAGGATTCACCAATATTTTTCTATTATAATTATAAACAATAAAAATAAATAAAAGGAACTGTATAATAAAATAACATCCGTAGTTATATATAAGTAACATTAAATGATGTTATCATAGATGAGAAATGACTTCAAAGGATCACTAGAATATTTATTGAAGATAAGAGCCTTTTCATTTTGAAATTATTTATTTAAAATAAAAAAATAAAAAAATTATAAGGAAAACATTTTGTTTGAAAATAACCATGGAAACATGTTATGTCATATTCATATAAAATAGTATTCATGATAGTGGGGAAATGTATTCATGTTGTTTATGTTGAAATGAACATTCAATTTAAAACCTATATAAAAAGTACATTATTCAGAAAATGAAAAGATGAATGATTTTAAATCTACTTAATGCCTGTAAAAAGATAAAAATTATTTTATAAAATAAATGGATTACAATAATAACATACTTAATTATTTTTAAATAAAATAAGTAAATTGAGGAAAAATATTCCTAACTAAATAGAAAAAAATTTTGTTTTACATAAAAGCATTCATTAATAAAATTGAGTACGTAAGGAGAAGAAAATGAAATGAAAAATTTTAATTTATTGAAATAAACCTATGTTAATAATTTGAATAATAATTTTATTTATATATGAAATAATATCATTATTAGATATTTAGGAATAAATAATCCTGATAGGAATGAGATTACATTATAAATAAAAAATTACCTGAGGATCAAAATTCATCATAAGAGCTCTAACCAACTATATAATAAATTTAAATTTATTATAATTCTATATCAATTCATATGGATATATATATATTACTATACATGGCTTATATATTACATTTTATTATTTATTAATATTTCTTTGTAAAAATTTCTATTCTTAGTGATAGATCGTTCATTTAATGTACAAGTTTCGATTTCACTATTATGGTCCTTGAATCATTTTCATGGTTCTATCATCTATAAAATGATAATAATTATTTAAATATAATATTTATTAACTATATAAATATAAACAATCATCAATAAAATTTATATACACAAAACAATTAAACCTTTTATAGAGTCGATGGTCTATACGTATGCATGAACATTGTTTTCATTTCTAAATGAAAAAAAGGTAATGAATATAAAATATATTTTATCATTATATTATCTTAATAATATATAGATTATAATATATATTTTTAAAAACATTATTAATTTTAGTTATTAAATGTGGTGTTAGAAAATGAATCATATTTCAACGTGGATGAAGTAGTTCATACGTACGCATGAACAACACATTCATTTTCCATTTGATGAAAAATAGGTGAAAATGTAATGTGAAATCATAAAAATATAATCTCAGTATGTTTATGATACTATATTTATCTTTTTATCATGGATACAATGGACTTATAGTAGGTGTAATAAGAAATAATATTGAAATAGATCAGTTAATATTTATAGCTCTTTTCTGCAGGGTTGCCTTTAGCTTAAACTACTAGCCTAAAAAGATTGGTCTTAGGAGAAGTTAGTGGATATAATTTGAATGAAAGGAATCTATTAAATTTGATGGTAGGAATTTTCTAATCTAGAAGTTTAAAATTAGGTAAATAATAGAGGATATGTTGCACCCTTTTATAAGTAATGGGGAGGGACTCGCATGGAATTAATTAAATGATTTCAATAATATAAGATCACATTCATGTGAAAGTGGATAAAATTGACAATTATTCTAATATAGTAAAATATATGGTTTAAATAGCTTCAATTTATTATAATTAAAAAAAATTATATGGAATTCTTACCCATATCTCTTATTTTATCACTCGATAATGTCATTTTAACCATAAACGTGGTAAATATTTTTATTATAATTACTATTGGTTATGAAAAAATTGAATGAATGCACATTAAATTTTATTAAAATTATAATTCCCAATATGGAATCCATATTTTCATATTTAGTATATATAAACTGTATAAATTTATTTCGAAATAAGCACCTAAAACTCTACAAAAACCATTTATAAGAAAAATATATTTTCAACTATTAAAATGAAATTACTTCCATTAATTTTGAAGTAAAAACTATAAAATGAATGGAAATTGTTTAAAAAAATATAATCTATAAATTTAATTATAAAATAGTATAAAAATGATTTACTAAATTTATTATTATTCACACACATTGCACACATAAAAATGTTTTTATGAAAAATACTGATTTTTATTTTAAAACATTTTATCTTTATTGTTAACCATTAGATAAATTATCTACAGATGATTATTCTTTTTTCATATGAATTATAAAATATAATTTATTGAAATTATTTTAAATAGTATCCAATATAATTTTTTTGATAAAAGAACATAAATTCTAGAATAATAAATTTGATAAATAATTGGGATTTTTAACCATTATATGATTTTACTAAAATTTTGTGAAAATCATAACATTTTTTAAACTATATAAATATTTAAAAATGTATATAATCATAATAATATCTTCTAGTCCAATAGATAGGTTATAAAAGTATACTATATCATAATCTCATTCAGAATAGGGGTTGTATCTAAAGAAATTTATCTAATGAATCCTGTTTATTTAAACAAAAATACATAAAATATAATTGGGTGTCACATTCTAACCCCAATAAAATTAATTTATTCATTGAATTTTAATAACTATTATATTAACAAAATTGTATTTATATACTTTATCAAATCCTTAGGTTCCAAGTTAGTTTCCTTGAATTTATGATCCCTCTAGAAAACATTAACTATGTGAGGAGTCTTATTTTTTAATAGGTTATCTGTATTTTACAATATTTCCACAAGTTTTTATTTATAGAAAAGGTCATGATATTGTGGTAGAAAATATTATTTTACAACATTTAAAGGGTACAATATTTTCTTCCCTAAAAGAGAATCATAGAACCCATCATGATCTTTATAGATGTTTGGTGGTTGGGACAAGTAATAAGATACAATACCTACTCAATCCAAAAATATCAAAGGGATCAATATAACTATAGATCCACATTACCTTATTTCTATATATCATTATGTTTTATCATGGATAAATACATAAGAAAACCTTTTCACTAACATCAACTTCTATATATCACCAGTGATTATCAGCATAATACATATTTCAACTCTTGGTAGTCTTTTTTCATTTTTAAATTTTAATATTCTTCTCTATCATCACCTACAAACTATAAATAACTAGAAGATTTGTTTCTATAGATTCATCCTACCACATTATAATTCTACAAATTATTTCATTGAGTGATTCACAAGGACCCCTTTCAATTATTGATTGAATGCTATAGTTATAAGATAATTTTAGAAGAGGAATGTACAGATCCCAACCACTGTTGAGTTATATAGAACATGATATTAGAATTTCCTCTAGTTTTTAAATGGTATATTATACAAAATATATTTATAAGGATGATAAGATGTACTAGGAAATCACTCTTTATCTAGATCTCACTGAATACATTTCCAAAACATCAAGGCAATCCTTGGTTCTCAATCAGATATAATTGAATATGGTACCCCATACAACCTCACCACATACATAATGTATATCCTATAAAGTTGATGAAGAGAAAAATACTATAAAATAGTACTAAAATGTTATGAAATTTTAAAGAGGATAACTATAAATAATATAAAAATACATAATTTATAAGTTTTTTTGAATCCTATGATGAAATAAATGAAGACGTTTTACCATTTCTATTCATCTATAGGTAATGGTTCTAACATCCACTAAAAATAGCATCTCTTAAACTAATAATATAGATATAACAATGTCTGATATAAAAACTCTCTAATATCTATCTTTACATTATCTGACATTAAATACTCTTTAAAAAATCTATAAATATTTTTACTTATGTGACAAATAAATAATGATTATTTTCGATCTTATTGAAAGAACAATTTCTTCAAGTCTAGAATTGATAAGTCACAAACTCTATTCATGAACCATATCAATCAATCATAATCAAGGTTTAAATCATGACCATTTATCAGTTTTATTTTATATATCTACATCTTCATTCTATACACTTTACTGTTAACATGGATATATGGTAAAATGAATATTTTATAAGGATAGTATTTCTCCCCTTCCTTTAGGATTTCATTGTCAATAATTTGAAAATAAATAAATAATGGATCTTATTTGATCCTCATCATATATAAGATATCATAATCCTTTCTACTCAATGCATCGTCCACCATGTTTTTTCCCATGGGTAATGTCTTTATCATTTATAATATTTGATGAACTATAACCATATTCTCAAGACAATATTAAACAATTTATTGATAGAAATAAACATAGTCTTTTATGATTAATATATATATCAAAGATTTATCTATAATTATAATTCCTCCATATCCTTAATTCAAGTATTACCACTTATAACTCTAGAACATGGGTTATGTAATTAGTCCCATCAACCGTTAATTAGAATGATGTATAATTTATCACCATATCATTCTACATAAGAATATATTTCAGCCCTTTATTCAATGAATCACTATAAATCCCAACAAAATATTCCTAATAGGATTGTATAAGAACATGTGGACTAACTATATATTTAGTTCCATGATATTTTCATCACATTCATTTGTCCAAAGGAACTTGGATCCCATCTGAGTTAAATTGGTTACTGGATTTTATTTCCATGATAACTTTCTCACAAAAGTTTAAACATATCCATAAAATCCATGAATAATACAGATATAAATCATAGTTGTTATTCTGGGATAATATTCAATATTTTATTTCTTCGATACATCAACCAATATATCCCCACAAGAGATTATATAACCCAATAATGATACTTTCTACAGCCAAAATAAACATCAGGTAAATTTTTGATAAAATACATCCTTCAATAGGGTCTTTACTATAGTCCTCAAGTAACTATATTTTATTCCTTGATATTGAAATATATAATAATATTTTCTATAAGGTATTCCATAAAAAAATCAATTTAATACACAAAGTTTATATTGCTTAAATATATAATGAATTAGGGATAATTATAAAGACCAAATAGAATCATTATATAATCATACTGTTAGTATCTCATATTGATGGTTTTATGAGTTATGTATTCCCTTTTAACCCTACATTGATAGTATCCAAATTGAAGGTCACTTGTGAAGAAAATATTCAAATCCTTTTAATTTTTATAAAAAATCATCAATTTGAAGAAATAGGTACTTATCATTGATAATGATCTTGTTATTTTCCTAATAATAAATAGATATTCAGAGTGATCCATCCTTCTCAAAAAAGATCATGTTCATCCAATTATGACACACTTGGATAAATGAATCCCATATCAATATTTCTGGGAGTTTATCGTTTAATCCATACAACTCAATAAGAGCCATTCAATATGGAGTCTTTGAAATATGTGTATCACTAGGTATGTGTTTTATTGAAAACACAACATTATGTACCAGAGAAATACTTTTTAACTCTTCTTTAAATTCCTCTGTTGTTGCACCCTATGTTTCAAGTAAGTAACCCTTCATATTTTCCTTTCAAGAATATATTGTGTTTGGGTGAAGTTTTGGTGGGCTTAAAAAACTGTTGGATTTTTTTTTTCATTTATATAGGTTCATGTTTTTAGTGGTAATTGTAAAAATATAATAGGAAAATTTGCACTATGAGATATGTACAAATGGGAAGGTGCACTGGCAGGTGCATGTTTTGTACAAACCATATTCCAACCAAGGAGAAACCATGAAAAGTGGGAAAGAGAAATTTTTCATTGTTGTAACAAAATATTTTTAACCATGTGGGACTAACATGGGAGGTACACATTGAGGTATAATATGGTTCACAATTATTGAACAATTTTCCTAACCGTGCAAAAAACCATGCATAATTAAAATACTAGATCCTAAAAAATTTGATATAGTTCTTGATTTTGTTTTTGTCCTGCATTTTTTATCCCAATCAACCCTATTTCGATTATTCGTCCTCACAAAGGTTGGGTAACTTCTCCCTACCGAATTCAAAGAAACTTGGAGGAATTTAATGGTTTATTGAAGGCTCATTCCCTTGGAAAGTCCTTGTTTATGGTTGTTTATATGGGTTTTCATAGATATGCTCCTCTCTCTTACTCACCATATCTATAAATTTCATAGATCTAATCTTTTGATGATATATCTATGGTTTTTGATTCCATTAATAGTTATATTTATCCTTGTGGATGATATCAGAAGATAACTAATGTGTATTGTTTGAGACTCATCCTGATTTTTAGGGTGTTTTCAAACCCTTATTATTTTTTCCAAATTTTCAAAGGTTAGTGGATTCAGTCTCGAATCTAATAAATAGAATATGAACATAATATTTGAAAATTAGTGATTTAATTTAAATTTTTTGTGAAGGTTTTGTGAAAATCATGGTATAAATACTTTTAATGATGGTTTATGAATTTTGAAAAATTATATAATTGTTATGTAAAGTGATTTAATTAATGATTTTAAAATTTTTGTTTGGTTTTTAGATATGGAAAATTAATTTCAATAAAATGTTTTTTGTTGAATTGGATTGTGAAAAATGTTTTCAATAAAATAATAGTTTTATTAAAGTATTTTTAATAATTGTTTTGGCAATAGTTTTTTCATAAAGGTGTTGCATTTGTTTATGTGCATTTGGGATAGAAAAGCGAATGAATTTTCCCACATCAATAGTAGGATGGATAAGGATATGAAATTTACCATAATAAAATGGTAAATTATGAAAAAAATATTTAATGGATGAATCACCGCTAATGATTATAGGGAATTCTATGGTTTAATTCTTTGTTGGATATGTGGAATGGAAGGGATTATAAGAAAATGGAATTTGGGAAATGGTTTTAGAGAATTGTTTTTTTTCTTTTCTTGGAAAATATTCAGGGGTGGAAAATGTTTTTATTAAATTCATTTTATATATCATAAAAGAATTTAAATTATTTATATATCTTCTTTTATATAAATGTGTTAGCTTGTTATATACTTATTTCCATATTGAGGATGTTATTTGGGGAAATACAACATTGTTTCATTACTCACCCCTTCATTATCAATATGATGATTTTTCAAATGTTTTTTATCATTACAAAAGAAAGGGTAAAGTATCACACTTCTTCACTGTAGAATTGTTATACATGGGATGTTTTTTTCAAGTTGGATAAAGGAGCATGTTGTAGCTTTGGATTTATGTGGCTTTCATTGAGTTTTATTGGGTTTTTCTTTCATTTTGTACTTTTATGTTTTGATGTCTTCTATTGTGGTACTCCTTTGTAGGTTGATTCTTATATGTTGGTATTACATTGTGGATTGACATTTTTATCATGCAACATGTAGTGGTTTATTTGGTGGTGAAATTTATGGTTGAGTTATTTTATTTTAAAATAGAAAATCATCCTCCATATGTTAATGAAGATCTTGAATTTTATTACCTACCTTTGGAATATTAGGGATGATTCTTAAGGCCAACTAACACCCTTCTTTTATCTCATGCCAAGGAGGAGGGATGAGATGGTACAAGTTTTATGAGCTTATTCAATCCTTGAATAATAAGTGGTATTTATTTCACATGGTCTTGGTGTTGAAATTAATTCTTGTATATTACTTGTTTTTGGATGGTAAAAAGGAATTGGATCATAGAGACATGAATTGTAGACTATAAAAATACATATCTAACCTTCTTATTCTCATCATAAAGTTACTAGGGAGTTGGTAACATAAGTGATTTAGAGACACTTATTGGATATGGAATCCCATTTTCACGGGTTTATCCATTAAGGAAATCAGGACATTCATTATATAAATGAATTCCCACACTGAGTGCATATATAATTTTGAGTAATGATTTGGGGAAATTTGTTGGTTTTTATAAAAATGATGAAATTGATTTCAAATATTTTTTTTTGAAATGATGATGGTTTTGTTACATTTAAAATTATTTGATTTTCAAAAGCAAGTTGAAAATCTAAAAAATGGTTGAAAATGGAAAATGATGATTTTGGAAATAATTGTTGTGAAAATTAATATGTGATAGAATTTAAAATGTTTATCCTTCCATAGATATAGAGTTAGGAATATAGAAATTATTGTTTGTATAGAAAATGGCACCTAGTAAGCAATGTAGAAATCAACCTAAAGAAGCTACTAAACATTTGGTTGAACCTGAACCATAGGAGAATGAAAAAATAGTTTAGAGTATATTGTAATCTTTTCATGTTGCAGATATAGGGAACAGAATGGATGAACAACAGAAAGTGGATCATTCTATCTACTTATAAAATTACAATCCAGCCATCTTTCACGGTGATTCATAACTAGACAAGTAATAGGTGTGCCTAAATAATATAAATTTCATCTTCAATTTTATTATCACAATATAATCATTAAATGTCAAAATTTTGATGTATATGCTTTATGTTTTTTCACACGAAGGGCGGGATTTAGTTGTTGAAGATTAATTAGACCAAGGGCTATCCAGGGTGGATTTTAAAGAATTGTTCAAAAACATTTCTATCATTGCACATTCATAATCTCAAGAATGAAAAATTATTAAACATGAATTAAGGGAGCCTTAAATTGACATTGTATTTAGATAAATTCTTTAATCTAGTGGTATTTTAATTATAATTCACTTCTACTGTTTCCTTTAAAGAACACATCATTGAATTAGTGTTATGTAAGAAGATTCTCTCAATATTGTTGTGCTCTATACCATGGATTATATAGAGATGTTCAATACATAGACTTCAGTAGAAAGAGAATACATAAGAGCTAAGAGTGGAGGGAGCATGATAATACCAATTGGAAATGGTGGTAACTCTAATGTTTTAAGAAATAAGAAGAGGGTTACCTATTTAAAAGGTATATGGATAGTTAAGAATCAGATGAAAGGATCTGTAAATCCTTCTCCACAACCAAAGATCCAACCTGGGTGATTTCAATTCATTTTATATGACCTCCTGAAGTAACTGTGTATGACACCACATAGATAATATCACAATTATAATCATATTGGGAATCTTCAGTGCTGTTATCATAGTTCTCCGAGGTCGGTTATTTGAGACACTTTTCATGTGTCACAGGTGTCTTATACTTTGACCAGGAAAGGCTAGAAGAATCAATCTCACCTGAAGAATAGATCCATACATGTGGATTCTAGGAATAAATTGAATTCTTAGTAAGTGATGTCTCAACATGGTGACAAAAAACAAAATACCTTGAGTAAGAAATTATATGGAGTCGAATGAGTTATTGTGGATGATCCATATAAACCATCGATGGTGATAGGTATGATTTAGTTGAATATTACCATAATGAATGATTTTTTTGATATGAGTGAATCTCATTTCATCAATACTTCTTGTTCTGTTGATTTTCAAGGATAAAGTGGTGAGATGATTCCATATGTGATAATAAATAATAAATAACATGTCTATAAAGAATGTTGAGCCATTTTTGTAGATCATGTTATATAACAATTTATGGAGAAAAGATGATATGAAATTTCACTATGCTAGATATGGATTTCTATGAAATAATCATAAGTATGGATTGGTTGAAAATATTATAGTATCACATCGATTTTAATTCTAGAAAGAATAGTTTGACTACAGAAGATGGTGTCGAGAATATCATTAAACGATATCAAAATTTGATGGTTTGTACAATGGGATTGTTCTAACCAGTAGTTGGAATGATATCATACCATTTGGTATTGTTTTATTTGAAAACAATTGAAAATATCAAGGGTAATAGTTTTCTAGTGGGGTATGATCAGTTTCTTGATGTTTTCCTAATAATTTCTCAGGTTTACAACATATAAGGGATTTGGTGTTTACGATTGATCTCCTTATGGGGACTATTCCTATATCCCTTATGTCATATCAGTTGGATGAAATAGAATTAAAGGAATTGAAAGTGTAGTTGGAAGAGATAAAAATAAAAGTGTTCATTCAGGTGAGCATGTCTTTATGGGAATCATCAGTCTTGTTCATAAAAAGGGTAAATGAAAAAATTCAGTTAGATTTCGATTATCATAAGCTTTACCAACATACAATAAAGAATAGGTATCCCTTCCCATGAATTGATTTTAAATTTGATTAATTTAGGAAAGATAAATGGTTCTCCATTATTGATTTTTAATTAGGATATCACTAATTGTGGGTTCAGAAAGAGGATATTCCAATGATATCATTAAGGAGTACATATAATAATAATGATTATGTTCTAATGCCTTTTAGTCTTACAAATCCACTAAGGGAATTTATTGAATTGATAATGTAGTTATTTGAGAGGTATCTTGATTCATTTGTGGTGTTTTTTCGATGACATATTGGTGTATTCAAGGGCATGGGTTGAGTATGTGAAACAATTGGATATAGTGTTAGAAATCATAAGGGATCATCAATTGTATTTAAAAATATCAATGTGTGTTTTTTGGATACAATATGTATGTTTCCTTGGGCATGTATTATTTGAAATAGGATTTTGTGTGGATCCAAAAAAGATAGAATCACCTATGTCTTAGAAACTTCCATTTAATGACTTTAAGATTCACAGTTTCATTACTCTAGCTGGTTATTACTGAAACATTGTTCATGATTTTACCTTAATATACTACCCTTTTAAAGATTCTACAAAAAATAATGAACCATTCCATTAGAATGAGGAATTTCAATAGTTTTTTTTCAAGAGATTAGATAACACCTTACATTAGCACCAATCTAGATTTTTTGAGAACTAGGACAAGGGTTAGTGGTGTATTGTGATGATTCAGGATCCAGGTTGGGATGTGTTCTCATGTAAAGATACTATGTTGTTGCATATAGTTCAAGGAAGTTATGAGTTCAGGAGAAGAATCACCCATCACAATATTTGGAGGTAGTTTCCATAGTTCATGGTCGGAAGTGGTAGAAATATATTTCCTCACAATGGAATATATATCTGTGACAAATAAGATGGATGGATTATCTCTATATCTTTGACATTTATATTATTTATACAATAGGAATGTGAAATTTGGGGGCCGATTCATTAAAAAATAAATTCATATGGTCAGTTGAAAAAAGAAGCATCATACTAGTGGAAGTTGATATCTGTTCTAGCCGATATACCCATGGATGATGAAGAACGAGGTGAAATTATTAATTCTTTATAGTTTTATGTGTTACAATTTTTTTTAAATAATTTTAAACTGGGATAGAGATCCTTTCTAGAATGAGTTTATATGAGTTCAAAACTCAGTGGTGGGGAGACCGTTGAGGGATGGAAGATTTAAGTGAGTTTGATTTTGTGGTTTAGAACTTGGTTGATTGTACCTATGGATTGTAACAAAAATATTATCCATTCTTCTCAAAATTATTAATGGCTCATTCATCTGGGAATACATAAGATATATATGGTGTCGATAGCATGGCTTTGGTGGTTTGGTATGAAAAGTAAGGTAGTTGAGTTTATTTCGAGATGCTTAACATCTCGACATGTTAAAGTAGAGTATCAATGACTAGTATGTATGATGTAGTCTTTACCTATGTATGTTTTGAAATGGATATAGATAGTTAGGGTTTTCATAACATGTATCCAATGAATGTTTTAGAAACACGATTTCACATGGAATATAGTGGATTGACTAAAAATGTTATGTCATTTTATCCCTATTCATGAATCTATTATGGACGAGGACTTGTAAAAAATCTTTATTTGAGAAGTTGTAATGAGGTATGGAATACCTGTTTCAAAATTTCAAACAATGATACATTTTTTACCTCTCATTTCATGAAATAATTACAGAAATACCATAGAAAATAGTTGAAAATAAGCACGAAATATCTTCCTCATATGGATGGAAAATCATGAAGGATAATAAAAACATTGGAAGACATGCTTTGGGATTGTGTAATGGATATTGGTGGCTCCTGGGAAGATTATGTACCACTAGTGTAGTTTCTATATAACAATAGTTATCACGAATTGATAAATATGTGTCCCTTTGAATAATTTTATTGTAATTCTTTGTAGTTATCAACTTTTTTGGATGAAATCTTGTGGGACTTAATTGGTTGGATTGAGCCTTGTTCATGAAAAAACAGAAAAATATTTAGTTGACTAGGAAACATAATGATATGGATCAATGTCATCACAAATCATATGCATATTAGTATCAATATCCATTTAATTTCAAGGTTATTGGTCATGTGTTTTGAGTATCTCTATAAGAATTTAAAATATTCATTTGTTAATCTAGGAATGAAATAACCTTGAAAAATAGGCCTTTTGAGATACTAGAACAGTTTTGTGAGGTGGAATATCATTTGGAATTTCCACCAAGTTTCAGTGCATCACATAATTTTTTTCATGTATATCAGTTGAAAATGTATCATATTGATCTAAAAAATATGATTCAATGCTATAAAATTTATCTAGATACAAATGATTTGTTGATTCACATGAAAGTGTGAACTTTGGATAGGAAAGAGGAGGAATTTCATTGGAAAATCCTTAATCTAGTGCGGGTTTTATGGTAACATGGGAAGATTCAGGAAGAGACAAAGGAATGGGAAAAAGTAATGATCAATCAATGGACAGAAATCATTCGGGAAAATAGTGGGTTTCTCAGTTTTTAGGATCGAATGGCCAATGGTCGGGAGAATGAAGCACCCCAGGATTCATGTATGTAATCCTTCTTTTATTATTTTCATATATATATATATATATATATATACTATCTTTGTGGATTTTTTGAGGGTATGGAATACCTTTAGAAATAGTTTTGATTGTTTTTGAGGATTTTCAACTAGTGTACATTTTAAATATGGTTTATGGAAACTGTAAATCTACTATAGTATAATATTCACTTTGAGAAATGAGATAAGGGGAAGGATCATAGGCATGAACACTTTTTTTTACATACAGTGAAACCACAAAGGATAATCTATACAGAGTTGGACAATGTTATTTTACATGGTTGGCACAAGTTTTTTCTAAACTTGTGATCCAACCATGAAATGAACTACTTGTGGGAGAGGCTAGAACATAGTTACCTCATAGTTCACCTAATCACATGACAAAATATGAATGGTTCAAAAACTAGATCATAAAATATGGATTTGGGTCAAGATTATGTTTTAACCCCTTATTTTTTTTCTCCAAATCAACCGTAATTTTAGCATTCTTCCATCCAACAGCTACAAAACCTCTCCCCATAAAATTTGAAGAGATATAGATGAATTTATTAGTGTTTTGAAGGCTTATTCCCTCAGTAAGTCCTCATTTATGGTAGTTTTCCCTGGGGATTCATTGATCAAACTCCCCCCTCTCTCGTTGTTTCTTATATCTAGTCAAATGAGGATAGATATATGGTTTTTGATGCCAATTAGTGTTATATTTATCCTTTTTTAAGATATAGGAAGAGATATTAGGTGGTGTTTTTGGTGATTTAACACAGTTCCATGGAGATTTTTGTGTATATATTTATTTTGTCGAAATTATCATTCGTTGTTGGTTTTAACCTCAACTCTTATACAATGACCTTGAAGTCTTGATTTAAAATTGATTATTTTTATTGAAATTTGTTGTGAAATTGTTGTGAAAACCATTGTATAAACCCCCTATATTGATGTTCTAGGGATTTTTTTTTTGAAATTTAAATTTATTGTGAAATCTGATTTGATGGATGATTTTAAAATTATTATTCTAAAATGGTAGTTTTTTTAAGCATGGAACATTGTTTTAAAAAAATTATTATTTTTGAAATGGTTTGTTAAAATATAATTTATTAAAAGAATACTTTTCTTTAAATTTTTGAAGCTATTTTTTTATAATTGGTTTTGGCATAAATTTTTGTTGTGTTTTCATCTGAATTAGGCACACAAAACGGTATGATGTTTTCCCCATCATTTATGCGATGAATACATGTATGAACATTCCCCATAAAAATGGTTCATTATGTGATAGCTTAGTGAAAGGATGAATCACAATTTATGATTATAAGAAGGTCAATTTCTGTATGCATCGTTTTATGTGAGGATATGAGGAATGAAATTAACTATTCCAAAGTATAATTTTTGATATGGTTTTAGAGAAATGTTTGGTTTATTTTAATGGAAACTGTTTGAGTTTGGTAAACTGTTTGGTATTGAAAATTAGGGATTTGTTATAAACTATTTTCAATTTTTATGTAACTTTTTCTATATAAATGTTATAACTTGTTCAATTCTAGTGCAATTAGTATTCAAAAAGTTTAGGGAAATCCTACTGAGTTTCATTACTCTCCCATACATTGGAACTTCGATGCTTTTGAAGGTGTTGGTTATCGAGAGACAAGAAAATATATGGTATCACAATTATTTAATGGTTCATCATGATATGTGGAGTTATTTTTGGGTCATTGATCACAGATCATGTTGGAGAATTACATTAATGTGTTAGTTTTGGAATATTATTGGTTTTTTATTACACTACGTACTTTGATGTTTTGTATTCTTTAATTGTGGTACTCGTTTGAAATTTTATTTTGATATAATGGTTTTACAGATTCATTTTCCATTTTTATCATTCATCATGCAATATTTGATTTCATTTTGTAATGTTTGGTTGATTTGTTTTATTTTTAAAGGTAAAATCATACCATATTTGTTAATGAATACCATTGAATTTATTTCCAACCTATGGTGTCTTGGGGATGTCAATTAAGGAAAATTAATTTCCTTCTTCCTTATCAATCAAATGAGGAAGGGATGAATGTTAAATGAAAAAAAATTTAACAGTAAAAAAATATATTTTATGTTTCTCACTAATCCTTTTAGATAAATACCTCCTTTGAATAGGAATAATGACCCATATTATTTATGAAAATACCATTGGAAGGTCATATTTATCATCAAACTGATAGAAAATCATAGGATGGTTTAGGTGATCAAATGTCAAATGCCATCCTAAAAAATTAATGTTGTATTTTTATAAATAAATCTTATACATGCACAAAATAACATAAAATTTAGTTAGAAGAACAATAATGGGATTTTAAAGAAGCACAATCCCATAAAAATCAGTTATAGAAGAATCATATTTATAAAATGTGATATTTTTACCATTAATATTTTAAACTAAAAATTCAATATCAAATCATTATGGTGGAAATGTGATATAATTATAAAAATATTTATATATAAAATAGTGAGTAGATTCTGAATCAAATTCGACATTATCAGCTCTAGAGTGGGTAGTAAGTGTACCATTTATGACATTATTATCAAACCCGTCATTGATATAAATGAACTCTTGATATTTCCCATTGTTTCTAGTATTATGTGATTATTATTATTGATCATCATCATAAACCCACATATTTTAGAACTACTTATCATAACTCCCAAAATTGTTTAATTTGATACAATGTTGTATGGGTGGAGAATTATGCAGATCATTATCTATATTTGAATCTTCAGATAACATTTTCTATTCACTACACTATTTGATAACCCTATGATCATCCTTTACACACATAAATCATTTAATAATTACTATATGGCAATTAAATCCATGTTTTATTACAAATTTCTAGTATTAAAGAAAGACTTATATTCTTCCATCCATGTGTTTTTTAAAAACAAAAAAAAAATCATCATTATTTCCAAATAAAACACATTTTATTTACACATTAAATGATTAATTTTTTAGTGATTTAGTTAATATTTTCTTATATCACTATATATAATGATAGACTGAAAGGGATTAAAATGTTCTGAAAATAGTTATCCATAAAAACTTCATGTTGTGATGTGAATCTGCACATAGAGACACTATATTTTGAAGATGTAATAGGTGTTTAATAGGGTTGAAGTTTTAGAAACATTTTAAAATATAAAAAAATAGATATTTATGATGTAAAATCCATTTATTTCATAAACACTATTCATTTTTTATGTTCATAAATGGAAACAGATTATGAAAGTTAGAGTGAAGTATTCACATCATAACTCCACTATTGAATAAATAAATTAATGGAAAATTTGGGCATTCATACTAAATATATTCATGATGTAAAATAACTATTTACATCAAAAATCTGTTTGATAGGTCCAACAATGAGAATATTTGAGTAAATTTATCATGGAACTATTTTTATGAACCAATAATTATTTATTGATGAACATAATGAAACCTAGGTGTACTAAATACCTATAAATATGTGCCTAGGTTATATAAGAAAGGGATAATTCATCCACTAGAGGGTTATTCAATTACACTGCACCACGATTACGAGTGTTTAGATTTTTTCTTTCTTTTTCCATTTTTTTCTATTCAAATGTAATGAACAGTCATAATTTATTATCTTCCTTAATATTTCTTGACATCCATTCACTTATCATTGTAATGTGACTAACCTAAGTCTTTTCCATGTGTGAGTCTCACTCTGTTTCTAATTATTATTCTTTATCTTTCAAAAAACATTAATTTTGTTTGTGGTGGATATAATAGAATTGAAGGGCTTCATATGTTGTCCACTAAGACATTACATTAAAATCCCATTAATATGATTTAATTTACCTGTTTTCCCTACCTTTCCTCAGGTAAAATATTCAAATGGTGATGGTTAGGATATTATAAGGGATATAATGATAGATGGTGAAGTTGAGTCTTTTACAAATTTCACACTCATTCGATTGTAATCCTATTTTATATTGGAAGTGGTTGGGTTTAGTGTGCATAAGTGGTTTCTATGTTATGATAAAATCCAAGACTCAATAAATCAATGGAATTTTATTTAGTTATTAGTATTCATAAATTGGAATATAAAATTTAATATAAACAACAAATAAAAAATAATAGAACCTATGTTACTAAACCCTAGAGAAATAATCTTTATCCCTAATTCCAATATATTTTGATCTAAGTGTTAGGATAGTTTGTTATTTTTAATTTAATTATTTTTACAAAAAACACCTAAATATCATTATTTTATGAAAATTAAAAATCAACAAGAATTTGTTTCGATGAATTAGAATTAAGTGATTTATTAACGGTTATGCTCTCCATCTGAGATAACATTGGTCAAACACTATGTTTCATTAGTAAAAATAAAAAAACTTCTCTACTACCATATTATAGGTGATAATATTTCATATTATAATTTCCTCTAAATTCCATCATTCCATTGTTACGAAAAATTTGATATTGATTGGTGAATTTAATCTTTATTTCTGCATTGATATAATATTAATATATTTTCTCCTAGAAACTAAAGAATCTTAAAAATAAATAATTTCATTGATTTTTTAAGACATAGTGCAAGGGATCATTCATTATTTCATGTTGGAAGATAATATTGGAAGCATTCCTTTAAAATCTTTTTAATTTTTAATCATATGTACCATTGGATTCATCTTCATTTTGATTAACTCAATAAATTCATTCCGCATTTTCTTAAGAATAATACAAGGAAATTACTTGTTTAAAAACAATATTTTAAACTCATTAAACTAAATAGAGAAAATATCATCCTACTACCTCATATATCAGATAACATTCCACCACTGATCCACTTTTCATTCCAAACTTTAATTGTCAAAAATAATTTTTTCATGTACCAAAGACTAGAGAATATAAAATATATTTTATGTGGTATTGATCAATTTCTCACTAACTGGTGGATTATTGGACAAACTAATAGACTATATAAGTTTCAACATAATGGTCTTAAGATACCTTTTTCCCTCATATATTTATTTATTATGCCATCATGTCTTGTGGATTAAGAAGGTTTTATAATCATAATTCGTTACATCTCCTAGAAAATTTTGTTATATGTAGTAAAATCGTTGCATTTTCTATTGATGATGAACCTATCATGGGGTGATCATCCAAAAAACTGTGAACCATGATTTAATATAGCAATAATGGGTCTCAGGTTCATCTATGAAAATGATGGAGTGATTTGTGTGTTTTAATTTTTTATGGGTTCAATTTTTGAAAAGAGTATGTATGATTGAATTTGAATTCCTTAAATCAATTAACAGAGTAGTGGGATAACCTAAGATATGACCTTACTAACATAAAAAATCATTATTCAAATTATAATTTCTATTTCCTTATAAATAAAATTAAATATCACTCAATTACTATATCTTTTGTGTTTTAGTTTAATCAGAGGATTGAATTTTTCATTGTAATCTCTAATATTGCATAATGCTAGTAATAAAATATCTTTGATTACCCATAAATAATATAATCTCTCATTATTGGAAGCACAATAGAATATATAAGTCGCCTCTTTGTGCGATCCAGGAAATAAGACAAGTTAATCTCAATATATGAGGAATACGAAATCTCCAATTACCTCTTCAATTTAAATGAATTCTTAGAAAAACCATAGGATATATTAAATAGTTACCACATTGAATTCACTAACCAGGTTTCAATAATATCCTTAGTTAAACCACTATGGGTTACTTTTTCAATCTTAAGAGATTATTAAAAATAAAAATAAAATAATGTAAGAAAGTAATAGAATATGGTATTCGAATACTGAGTGACTGTCTAGACTCATTATTATAAGGAATAGTGTTATTTTTTATAGATGGGTTAAAATTTCCCATTGGTGCTTCTGAAATTTTACCCATGATTAGCATGATAATATATAAATTCTGTAAGAATGGTCTTATTTTTAGTCCGAGTAGTGACCTCTCGATTATTGAAAAGTATCTTTATTCAATCAAAATATTTTATCACCAATTTGAGATCCTCTTATGATCCAACATAGGTTAAGTTATTCAATAAATTGCTACATAGTGGATCTCAAATTTTTTGGATGATGATACTGAACAATTTTGACTTAGATTTTGAAATTGGTCCTAGATGACACTGCACTATTGGGCCTGCACAAAAGAAAAATATAAAGCAGTTAAAAATATAGCCTAATTGAACTATTTCATTATTTTTTAATGTTTTTATTATATATATTTAGTAATAACTTTTTTTATTTGATATTTCATTATTATTATTATTATTATAGATGTTTAGTGTGCTATCCTGGGGTCTTTATTGGTTCGACGGTGATGATATCTTTTATAGTTTTCATAGTTTAATGGTGAGGAGATCAAATGGTAGGTGAATCTGCTACCATTGAATGATAACATCATGGATTATGAAATAAATAGTTGAAATGGTATATTTTATAAAGGGAGGGAGTTTCTTGAGAATTGTGTTGTCCTAGATCGTGCTACCACATGTGAGCGATAGTAGGCCACATTTTCATTTGTGATACCATTGGTGTTGAGTGTTCAATTATTCTATTATTAATATAAAAAATGTTAATCTAAACAAGAAGTATGTTGTGTGTCTATGGGGGGAGGTCATTGTAGAAAATTCTGCAAACATGGAGGGCTTGTGGTGGTACTGTTGGTGAAGTGGAGTGGTAGATTGTGTGCTACAATGGGTGTGTGGTGGTATAAAGACAAGGACACACATGTGGGGGTAGTTTCTATTGATTGGGCTCATTTAATGTTGGATATATGGAATAGTAGTTGTGTTCCACCCTCATTTTCATAGAAACATACAACAATGGCTATATCATATGGTTAGTAACGAGATTGTTTTCCATTCACCTATATTATTAATTATATTTTTCAAAAAACTTCCCTTTCAAGGATAAAAAACTAAAAATTAGAAAATTATTCATTTTAAAAAAACAATAGTGTGATATTAATTTTCAAATTAATCTATTAATAATCATATTAAGAAAATTAATTTCCATCATTACAAATTATTATTTATTAAATAAATAATATAATTTAAGTAAATTTTTTTTATTTAAATTAATAGAATATTTAATGAATAAATTCTAAAAAACTTTAAATCCACTTATGAATTTTAGTTATACAATCAAACTATTATAAATTCAAATTTAAAAAAATCATTTTGAAAATTTGAATAAATAAAAAAAATATAATTTTTAAGGCATGTAAAAAATTATGACCACGTTCTAAGGAATTAAAAACAAAATATTGTTATTTGGGAATTTATTAATTATCGGGCTTGTTTAAAAAAGGAAAATAATTTTAAAAATTTATCTCATGTCACTCACTAACATATGAAATATTTTACTCCTATGAAATTTTTTCATTGAATCCATTTATTCAAGTATATAAATATTTCACAATTCAAAACAATGTTTTCAATAAAATTTGAATATAGAAGAATCAATACATCAAATGAATACAACAAGTTAAAAAAATTCCAAAAAAACAAGGTAACTATGAGAAATGAATTTTTTGGTTCTCTGCAAATAATATACATCATTATTCAAAAAAAAAATTTAATTTAAAGGGAATGAAAATCAACTAATAAAAACCATTAAAATCTATCCAATTTTTTTTTGACCTCTGTCACATGCAGTACACTAACACTATTCACTCAAGAGATTTTTTCTGTGGATTTATTCTCATACATGGAAAGTGATTATATACCATAGGCATGGGAAAATTCACATCCCTCCACATAATGAATCATGAAAAATATATACCACAAGGTCTTTAAAAAAGGTAATCATTGGATTTGAGGTCGATTGTAAAGTGTTTAAAAATTCATCAGTATAAAATAGAGGTTAGAATCATGAAACACAAAGAATTATTAATCAACTAAAGAATGAAAAAATAATAAATTAATCCAGCATATAGAATATGTGACATATACTCCAGAAATAAACTTTTTTTTATTTTTTGCATGATTCATGAAATGAATACAATTTTTTTTATCATAAACACTTTTTTTATTTTGATTTTTTATTCATTTTCTTATGGGATATGGGTTTTTTTGTGTATAATTAATAATTATCATACCATTATCTTTTATTTGAGTAATTAATCACTCATATAAGAAAACTAATCATTTCAATATCATCTATATTTTTTATTTTTTTATAATACTTTTTCACAAGAGAATATGATGAAAAAAAGGGAAGGTATAGTAGGTGAATCATGCCCATCATAAGATTTTAGATGCCCAAAAATCCTTACTCATTCCTCTTATTAACACCTTATCATGAAATTATTTCAAGAGAAAAACACATGGAATCCACATCCCTCCATACGTAGGCTCAAAATAATATTGAAAATTTATTTTATAGTGAGATTAGGTAAGGGATAATTCAAATTGTAATGATGTTTATGCCTATAAGTTCATTCATGGTTTTTTAAGGGCTTAACAAGGATCAATAATCAAGTTATGTTTCAATTAAAAATAATGTTCTTTCCAACCGAATGCCTCAATCATATAAAAATTACATCATGAATTTCAATGATTTGAGAGATAATAAAAATCTATAGTTTGTAAAAACTATCTTATCATTTATCAATATGTAAGGATAAGATACAAATGACACTAAATGGACCGGAAATCTCTTCAAATAGCAATTAAATTTAGGTATATTATTCATTGGATTGGGATTTCAATTTATTGTAAAAAATTATGAATTTTTTTAAAAGAATATCTCATGAAAGAAAATATATTTCAACAATAATATTACCTTTTAGGATTTAATAATATGATCATGTTCTTCATGATAACTATGATTTTAAAAAAATAATTGAGTTTCTCAATTTAGCTTAAAGAATTATTGAAAAAATTAAAAGAAAACTCTTTATAGTTCAAAAAATAGAATTGGATACATTTGTCTTCAATTTTTGTATTTTTATTCATTTTAAATTAAAAATAAAAACAAAATTATAAATAAATTAAAAGGCATTTACAATATTTAAAAATATAATTGTTTTTATATATGTTTTATGATTTATTTTTATTTGTTTTTTTATTAAAATAATGAAATTTATATTTACATCCTAAACATAATTTGTCTCTTTTAACCAAAGTTAGTCTAGGAAGTATACAATTCATGCGTAGCATGAATATTAATATTGAAAAACAATTTAATAATGAATATCCAGACAAATGTAGTAGAAAGGGGAAACCTTTATTCCTTTATTAAATGGAATTATAGAGGAGTTTAAACACCTCTAAGTTATCATTACATGGTTCTTCATATTAAATATTCATCATCATTCATATCACCTTGAAGGTTTCTATGAAATAGGAATATTGATCTTCACTGTACCGGATGGATGAATGTTACTCATTGTATAAGGTTCAGTATTCTTGGAATGATTCTTACTATCTATTAGCATCCTTAATACATATTTCAACATCACTTTTATATAATTTTAAATTATTTATCTTGGGTTTCATGGATATATTCATCCTTATCATTTTTATTAAGGTGTTCTAATGGCCTTGTGGTCCTTGATTCCAAAACTTCATCTTAGGTAGCCTTTTTGGTTTTCCATTTTTCCAAGAATATCTGGTATCTAATTTTTCATCACATTATTCTTTTTCCATTAACTAAGTATACATTTCATTGTTCCATAATGTCAATACAAGTACGATATATGTGAAAATATAAAATTCGAGAAAATTTTCAAAATAATTCTCACCAATTTCCTAAAATAGCTTAGTACTAAAATAATTATCCAAATTAATCTAATTTTTTTAAAAACAATTCTATAGAAATATCATCTTGTTAAAAATATATTTTAATAAATTTATATAATCAAAAATTTCATATATATTTTTGAGTAAAACTACACTTTATAATGGTGTATAGTAAATTACTTTTTTCCCTGCTGAGGGTATTTCACTGATTCCAATTTGTTAAAATCTAATATTTCTTTACCAAAGGCCATGGAAAGTGTTAAATTATTTACTTTCAGTATTGTTTTGGATTTTTGAGAGATTCCCAACCTAATTTACCGGGGGGATATTCTTACCGTTAAAGACCTCTTTGTTTAGGATGTAGAAATTAGTAGGTAATTGATAATTTTTACATGGAATAGAACATCTACTAAAACACCTACCATATATAAATTTCATCTATAAGAATTTTGTACAACCATTAGGGTGGGTTTTGTGTTATCTAATCAGTAGATATGAATAAACTAAATAATTCATAACATTTATTTATGATCCAAAATAATATAATGCATTAGAAAATTTGATTTCACCAATATTATAGGGGAGGGAAAATATACATATGTCATAACAGTTCTAAGGTATTTGTTGGGTTACCAAGGAATTTATATTTTTTCATAATCATAAAATTTCACTACCTCACTATCCTATATTTTTGTTTCACATTTAACTAATAAAATATATTTAACAGTGTATTTGGTTGATGTAATCTACTATAGGGATGTTGATTTACACATTCTTGATGATATATAACATCAATATATTGAAATGAATCTTTATTGGTTTTATTTGGCTCTTGAATTCTTATAAGGATTTGTGGTTGGGGTTTAATTGGGTATTCTATATTATCTTCTTTCATTTATCATTATTCACAAGGGGTTATTTAATAGGCAATTCATCTTTGGTAAATGGTTAGGGAAATTTTAGGAGGATCAGTGTGTAATACACTTCAATCATCTTCTCCATATTATGATTTTTTACTGCCTCCCAACTTCTCAACAATTCTTAATGTATTATATATAATATTTCATATAGGGTTATGGATGGATCTATCCTGAATATTACCGATGATTTTTTTGTTCATTTAATTTAATGAGGACATAATTTGGATGACAATATTCAAAACCTTTTTAAGATGGTCCTCCAGTGAGGATTCTGGAACATTCCCTAGTTTGTAGCTTATTGATATTGGAGATTTTTTTCTGAAATAGTGTGTTTTGGATTTTTTTTTGAAATACGTTTTGAAAGGATGGTCCCTAATCTTTTTTATTTATATTTCCATTGAATATTTTGTCTCCCTCGTTACAACCATGGTTGTAGTTTTGTGGATGATGATATGGTCTCCCATATAGGGATTCATAGTTTTCTCAAACATGAGGACTCTCATAAGTGAAGTTTTCTTAATTAAAATAGAGATAGAAGTCGCTAGGGGGTATGGTGGGTGAAATAGTTTGCACTTTTTCAGAGATATATTTTTCAAAATAGAGGTTATTTTATAATTTTTTTTAATAACATATTATTAGAACCATTCACCTCATGTACTCCACTTATGGTAGTTCTTGATCAAAATTATTGTGAGATTTACGAGATTCTTTCAATAATATCTTTGACTTGATTATGTGATTTTTTATCAACTGTCCACCAGAATAAGAATCAATAAGATCCTAGTCATTGTCCCTAAATACTCATTTAGATAATACATTGAAATGATCCTCTTCACAATATTAGGGTGTGTATAAGTTTTTTATTATTTTATATATCTCCCATTACTCATAACTGCTAGTTTGTTTGTTTTCATAAATCTCTTTCCTTAGTTGTAAACTACTTGATGAAGGGATATACATCCATAAGAAGGCTTATCCGGGTTCATCCTAAGAAGTTATTTATCTAGGTTCAATGTTATACATCCACTCCTTGGTAGACCCTTCAAAATAGAAGGGTAATTCCATCCAAATAGTATGATCCATGGGGCATCTTTATGGTATAAATACATTTTATATTTATCATTATGCTCATATATTCTTGTTGGGGAATTATCCTAAAAAACCATTAATCTTAGGTAAGTGACATATCATTCCATTTTAAGACCACAATCATACATAAAATTCATCTATAACTATTGGTTATTATTGAAAAACTTAGGTTGAAATAATTCTCTTAAAGTTATATCCAATCAAATCTGATTATCATCCATTTATTTGAATTGATTTTTTTAAAAGGATTGTAAAAAAAATCCATTCTCCTAGGAAGTGGTGCTGAGTTTGATGATTCACCTGTCATGGGGTGGTCATAAAAAAAACTTTCAACCAAAATTAAATATTGTAATATTGGAACAAGGATTTTTATCTAGAGTGGATAGATATTTTGGTGTGTTTCCACATTATTTCATGGGTATAATGTTTTAAAAAATATTGTAATATTTATTTTTGTTCAAAATAAATTAAAGTAAAATTAGTCAAACATATGATATTCCTTTATTAACCTATTAAATAATTATTCAATTTTTACTCTCCTTTTTTCTTTCTTAATCAAATGAAATATCACTCAACTACACTCTCTAAGAAGCATTTGTTTAATTGGAGGGATGAAATAATCACTACATCCTCCAATCTAACATGTTCAATTTTTAGCATGGAATTTTTTCATTAATATGGGTTTTGTTAATGAAAATGTTTTTTAAAGCATCACAAAACATCTATCACATTCGATGTTAACAAGATTAATTCTAGTTATATCCAATGACTAAAACAAATAATAAATGTATGAGAAGTGATAATGGTACTATGAAATTATATAATCGTAAAAATCATTTATAGGATACCTCAATCTGGAAACCTACCTTCCAGTTTATGAAACTTTAGGTTTAACCAAGGCTAAACTTAGTCACTGGCTACTCAAATACTTCATTATGTTTTATATTGAAATTGGAAATTAAGCTAATAATATCCAATATGAGTGTATTTACTTGTGTGAAATATTATGAATACTTATTTTTCACCAATAATGATTACATCAATACTGAATCCATCTGTTTTAGATTTGTGACACCAAGAAACATATACGCCAGAACTGCATCCACTTTCTACTGTCTAGATAAGGATTCATATTCAATAAAAAACACATAAATTTGGGATTTATCATCCATTAAGGATTATCATAGGTTTAATAAAAAATTATTCCTTATCCTAGTTTCCAAAATTACCCAAGCATTGAATTGATACAAACTAATGTGATCCAATAATTAAATAAGAAATACTAAATATTATTAGATGAGGATATATTATATATATTTACGATCTATTATAGAATAATACATTTTCAGGGCATTTGGGAAATTAGATATATAAATAATAACTATATAAAAGATATACACTATATTCTATTAAATTTTTCACAATTATAACCCTTATTAGAAATATCATACTTAAAACCTTTTTAATATCTTGAGTAAAGGAATCATAAAAAGGGTAACTTAGATGGTTATTAAGAGTAATCAAGGGAGATATTAATAAATGGTAATTTTTAGGATAATATGAGAATAAGGATATGATAATATTAAATTAAAATTTAAATTCATACCCAAATATTCTAATATCATAATCATGTGTGATGTAAAAATTCATGGGACACCATAAGATAAAAATCATAAAATATTAACAAAACATGATACAAAGGTTGTTAGAATTACTATAATATTATATCCTATAATAGAGGCCTCATGTGAAGAATAATCATACTCACAGAATTACTATGCATGGATACCCACCACGACATTCATCACATGTTAGAATTGGGTTAATAATTTGTTTACATACTTTAGTCTTGGGATAATTTCCTTTTTAATCTCTTTTGGGACTGTTATAACCTCCCACATACTCTTTAATATTATAAAACATTAAAATGAACCCAATTAAATGTAGGGATATAACAGAAACACCCATTTCATAATAATAATTTATTTATATGTACAGAACAAGATCAAGAAAACACACATCATTTCATCATAACATAACTCATGGAAAAAAATGTGTTTCATAAATATTTTATCATCATTGTCATAAAAAAAAAGAGAATGAATAAGGATGGTACCATTAGATAAAATCCATAGTAAAGGATGAGTAATATTAAAGGATGTTATCATAGATGAAAAAATCTATTTAAAATATCATTGTAATATTTAATGAGGGAAATACAATTTTGCATTCGATATAAATTACTTAAATTCTAAAAATCCTCATTGAATTCATAAAAAAATTTATTTGAAAAGAAAACATGAATATTTTTAATTATAATTAATAAAAAATTGTATTAATTACATAGGTACTGTTCATTCATACGACTTACATTAAAACATTGATTTTTTTCCCACATTTGGTAAAATTAAACTCGCTCTGAAAATAAAAAGAATATTTATTTTCAGAATAAAATTATAAAGTAAAAAATGTGTAGAAAAGAATTTTAAAAATCATAATATAATAGGATAAATATTGTTAATATAATTTTTATAAAAATATGGAAATAAAAGATAAATAATTTCAACACAATAGAAAAACAATGTCAGGTTTTGTTAAACAATTTATTTCCGACCATTGAGTATTTAGAATGATTAAAATGAAAAAAAAATTAATTTACAGATTTAAATAGGGGAGAATTAAATATATAATATGTTTGAGATAAATACCAGATAATTTCATTATATTATTTTATCATATACAATCCTAGTAAAAATGAGATTGTAAAGTAAGAAAACCTCAAACTCAAGTTTGAATTTCATCATAAGTTCTCTAACATCTTGAATAGTAAATTTAAATTTATTATAATTATATAACATAAACATAAACATACCTATATCTCTATACATTATTTTAGTTATAAATAATTGTTTCCTCTTTATTAAAAAAATATTTTTTTAAAATCATTATTCTGTGTGATAATTGTTTTGTTCTTCATGACTGTAATAAATCATATGTTATAGTCCTTGCAAATTGATCATGTTTCTATAATACCCATAATTTTAATATTGGTATAAATATAATATATATTCAATTTATATATATTTATAATTATCCATAGATATCATAGATAGAAAAATGAATTACACTGTTCATGCATACAGATATCTGTATGCACACATGAATGTCATTTTCATTTTATTAACCTATATAGAATTAATGTACAATATTTTTTTTACATCATAGAAACATAATTATATTATATATATCATACATACATACATATAAATCATATAATTATATTATATATATCACACATACATATAAGGCATGAGTGGTGACGAGTTACAATGAGTCATATTATTGTGTGGAGATGCGAGTCCCCCATACCAACGAGAAATAATTTTATTTCACATTTAATTGAAAATAAGTGTGAAATGATTGTGTTTTCATCATAATAAAATCTCATTATATTTGTGACACTTGAGTAATCATTTTATTATGGATAACATATATATATGGTGGATGAAGAGATGAAATTGAAAGATCTCAGTTATGATTTATACCTCTTCTTTGAGATACATCATTTGGATTAATCATAAATCCTTGAAATACTAGTCTAGATAGAAGTATTAGGGATCTAAGTTGAAACAGAGGAATATATTAAGGTTTTTTTCATGGTAATTTCTGAGATATAAGGCTCATATTATGTATAAAAGGTAGGAAATATGTTACCTTTTATATGATTAGGGGAAGGACACATATGGAATTACATAAAATATTTTAAAAATATAAGGTCACATTCATGTGAAAGTTGAAAAAAATTGAAACAGATTCATGGATATGATAATATATTGTCTAAATATCTTCATAAAATAGTAATTAAATAATATTATGTGGAATTCATTCCTTATATGTTAGACTAACCCCTAGTAAACCCATAATTAATTTAACTGTTGTCATTGTTTTTTCTTGTTTTTATTATTAATTATGATTAAAAGTAAAATTGGAATCAGTTTAAAATTTTAACATGATGATTTAAAATAATAAGTACATTTTTTCAAAATCATTTTTTATAATTCTTAGGAATAATTTTTTTTAAAAGTGTGCATAACATAATGTATACCAATTATTAAAAATGAATTTATTATCATTAAACTAAATATAGATTCATTCCATGACTATTTAAAACTATTATGTTAATATTAATATATATTATTGAATATATAATCCCTAAACTTCCATACAAAAATTAATGAATAATGATATATTTAATTTATTTTCATAGAAGCACATTGCACACACATAAATAAATATATATAAAAATAATATTTTTACCATTAGAATATTAAATCATCAATACTGACATTCCAACAACAAATTTATGGATTATTATTCAATTATTTATAGAAAATATCGAAATATTTTATTGAAATAAATTTTTAATAGTAATCAATGTTATCTGTTTACTTAAAATTACGTAAAATTTAGGAAAATAACTCTCTTCAAAATATGCCATTTGATCCTTAAATGATTTTATTAATATTGATTGCTAGTAATTTTTCTTTATCATTTTACATATATTTTATAATACAATTAATCATATCCGTACCCACCAATCCGATAGAATAGTTTTACAATATAACATTATCATTTAGACTCTAGGTTTCTTGTAAAGAAAGCTATTAAAACATTATGATTAGTTTAGGGAAAACACATATAAAATATTAGTGTGATACATGAAATTAGAGTTATTATATTTTTATACATAGTTATGTTCTATGAAAAATGAGACCCTCATGTGTAAACATGTAGATAAATACCTCAATAGAATGATATATTATATTTTTCCATTACCTCTTATAGTGAATCGTTTTAAAAATGAATCTACTATATATTTTTTATTTATCTACTAATTTATTATAATAATAATATTTCATAATATAGAAGTGATTTTAATAATAAATTATTATTATAATTTTAAAATCATTAAATGAACATATTAGAACACCTTTGTTAATTTGATTACATTTTAGAATGATTTAGAAGAATAAATCTTCAAAACATTTAAAATGATATTTTAGTTAGAGTTCCAAACCAAATGAGAGACACTTGAATACAAATAATTGTGGTAATATAAACTTTATGATATAATGATAATAAAGGGATTCATGATATACTATGTCAAAGTACAGTATATACATCAAATAAAAGTGAATTGACACATAACAACAAAGAAGACTCAATGGAATGTAAGTTGAGATGAAATCCCTTATAAAGAATGTATCCTTAGGTTAAGGATAAATCAATGACATAATTATGAGTGAAAAATATAAAATTCACTCAATAGGATTGGATATTCAGTGTAAATCAATCAGATAACATTCACACATATTCTTGTAAAAACAACACCAATGAATTAGATGTTTAACTCAATGAATGGAGATTGAGTTAAAATTACCTTTATCAGGTTCATATCGATGACTTGAGAATTTATCAATGGAGTGAATATGTGTATCAAAATTATATTCTTAGAAAGGTGATTGGAAATTACTACATAAATAATAAATATTTATTCAACATATACTCTTGGATTAAAATAATCAATGAAGTACATGTAAAGCCCAATTAGTGGAAATTGAAAATTGAAATTCCCTTACCAATTTGGTTACTTATGAAACATACAACCCATGAAAGAAGGACCAAAAAATGAAGATGTAAATAACCATAAATTAAAGTATATTACACCAAGAATACAATCATTGGAAATAAATACACCACAAAAAAGGATATATTGTCCAATATAGCATGAATCTCATGGAGATAAGAAGTGAGATGAAAAACACCTTACCACATTGTAATTAATCGTGTTGTATGAACAAAAGTTAATAAACACCAAATTATTCATAAAATACCTTGAATATATAGATAATCATGATAATATATATCAAATTGAAGTACATAATACACCACATGAAATAAATAATTGGCGAACAATGGAAATCTCACGGAATAAAAAGTGTGATAAGAAACCCCTTACCTCAAGTATGACTTGACTTGTATGATCCTTAATCTTCATAAATAATAAATTTATGTTAATATCTAAATAATTAATAAAAAAATTCAAGTTTATTATTCCTTTTATATCACTTATTACCATTTAATAAAAATTATTTAATTATTTAATTTCATATTTGATATTTTATTGATGTTCGGAACATGAGTCAAAAATGAACTTGTTATAATTACAATATTTTCCATGTGGTCAAACTTCTATTATCTCCCAAATGATATAAATGATTTAGATATAATATATATATATATATTATATAAATTATATATATGTATTTATAACAGTACATAACATTTGGTGATAAGAAATGAAATGTACAGTTCATGGAGATGGTAAGCCGTACGTACGCATGAACACTATTTTCATTTATATTTTGCATTTGTAAGGAATTAAAACAAAATGACACATAGGTATATTATACTTCCAGTATAATATTATATATAATTTCTTTAAATACATATTTTATATTTAACACATAATGCATTAATGAGTCATATCATTTTGAGGGGGCTATAGTCCACACTTCCTAAAATGAAATTATCATGTTTCAACCATAATGGAAACCATAAAATAATGATATAAATGGAAAATACAGAAGAATAAAGAAAACATGAAAATTATATATTTATATATCATATATAAGTACATTTCCATCTTAATGGAAACCATGATATGAGTCAGGAGATAATCGAACAATCCTCGTTTCGTGAGGCGTTAGTTAGCCATCCAGAGAAACAATATATTCTTCACCAAATAGATGGAGGTGTGTGTAAGTATATTTCAAATCCTTCTCATAAAAACAACCTAGTATATTTAGTAAAATATGTTTGTTATAAAATATTGGAATAAAAAGAATTTATGCGGTTGGAAAAGTAAAATAAAACAAAACAAAACAAAAGAATTTAAGAGAAAGCATTAACTTTAATTTGGGTAACATCCTTTGTCTTGACCAAAAGGACTTTTCAAAGTGCCATCAGCCTAAGGTAAGGCTTATATGAGTAAGAGGGGGATCTTTATAGAATATTTGGGTAGGGTTTGGAAAAGCCAAGGGTCTTGAGAGGTGTGTGGAATATGTTATAAGTGGTGTCCTTTAATAAGGGGACGGAGGGGTTCTTTAAGATAGTGTGAAATTATTATTTTATTATATAGTGATATTCAGTTTATAAAAATCCAAAACTAATAAAAGTCAATTATAATAGGACTCATGGTAGATATTAAATAATCCAATAATAATTTTATAGGTTTTGGATATCGTTTTAATATTAATAATCTTATTTATTTAAATCATTTATTAATGAGGTAAATAATACATCACTATAAAGTCATAATTAGTTTAATTTATTTGATGTCTAAAAATTATAAAAAATTACCCTAATGTTGTAAATCATTTTATATTTCCAATTATTATTTTTAGTCACAATTATATCTTATATAACCCCATGTAAATAGTTATATACTGAAAGATATTTGTTAATTCCATTTTTGACTTTACTTTAAGTTAATTAAAATAAGGTGTCATTATCATCTATAAGTGGCTCTATGGTGTCCCAAAATCGACCCAAGTATCCCTGTGGTCGGAAATTACTTATAAAATAAGGTTAGAAAAAGTTTTAAGGTAATTTTGAATTATTATAATAATCTTTTTACCTTGAATTACCCTATTTACCTTTAACTGTGTTAAATAAAAGTCAAAAGTAACGAGTCACCAAAAATTATATTCATCCTATTGAATAAAATTTTATTTACTAATAACAACCATGTATCTATGATTTTCAAAATTCAATTTAATGAAGTAGAAAAGTTTCATTTAAATGAAAAATTCTGATTTTTAACTACTACTTAGTGGTTTCACGATTATTCAAAAATTGAAGTTTTTCAAAAAAAATACAAAAAATTAAGCCTAAGCTATATTGGATATTCTGAATTAAAAAATGATATCTATTTTACAAAAATAAAAACATTTAATTTGGATTATTTAATTTTAAATTAATTTTCATTGTCAAAACAAATAGTGTGTTTTAATGAAACAATAACTATCAGAAGATTGAAACTTGTTTATGTATAATTTCATATTGAAATTAATTCTAATGACCAAAATTGGATTTAAGGGTAAGAATATAATCTAATTACACTTCAAATAAAAATTTAAAATATAATATAACCATATAAATAAATTATATTGAACGACAGTTTTGAATTAAAATACCGTATTTCTCACTATTCATAAAAAATGAATATTATTAGAAATATACCAAAATTTCACCCAAAGAAAATTTTCGTGTACCGATTCTAAAGAAGAATATTATTTTATCAAAATGAATATGAAAAAGGGTAAAATATTGGATTTAAAAATGGTTCTGTATTAAAAGGTGGTAAAATTGATTTTTTGAAAAATGCATTTTTTATCTGAAAAATTGAATTTTTTCTTATAATATGTCTAAGAAACACATAATAAATAAGTTAAATTAATATGGAGTAGATAAAATTCAAAATCCAGTTAATAATATTCATAATTGCTTTTGAATGACTATTTTGGTAAGTCATGGTGCGCTCGAACTCGATGTTGCATGTAGCACATGCTATTGAATTTAAAGAAAATAACTTAGTCTGAATTATTGGGGTGTTACATTCTCCCCTACAAAAATAAATTTCATCCTCGAAATTTGAAATTGTTCTTTGAAAATAAAAGGTTAAATATATAAAAATACCTTTGTGGAAAACAGAAATCGGATACTGGGTTAATAAAATTTAGTGTTAATAAGCGGGAAAATGAGATAGAAAAGTCACCACCAAATTATGATCTCGATTGGGAGAACATTGGTATAAATTAGAGACAAATAATCGGAGGAAAATTTAAATATATATTTGGAGTGATAGAGGCCATCAATTAAAAACAAGTTTATAATTTAGGGCCTCAAATCCATCAATCTATAATGGTTTAAAATATCATCGGTTCAAAAAAACATAAATCATTTGGATAAAAAATTTGTTGTTTTAAAACCCCTTCACTAAAGTTTAATAATACTTCATCTAATTCTTACCACAAATTTAACTTTCACTCCAAATTATGAGTATTAGTGATGACTTGGTCACACCTGAAGCGCTAGAATCAATGTATATAGAATCACATAATCAACAATAGAGGAACTATATATTTCTCTTTTCTTTAGAGATTAAACAAAACCTAAACGGTTAGTAAAATATTAGATGATCCACGAAAAGGATATTAATTTAGAAAAAAATACTAATCTTAATTTCTAAAATTAGAACAGTAATACCCAAAGATTAATAAATACCATTAAATAAACAATTGTAAATAAAATTATTCAATATGATCCAACCTAATATTGAGTCCCAAAACTCAGAAAATTTTTCTTACGTAGTCTTCCATATTAAATTTTATCTCCAAATAATATAGACTACTCTTAAAGTAACATACATAAAAGTAATTAACATAATCACATATTCTCTATGATAGGTCAATCATTTACATAAATAACCCAAATTGCTCTAAATCCAAAATAAAAACACGGGTAAAAATAACCCACCATTACTCTTCAAATGAAATCCCATAGTATTCTATTTTACTTTGTCATAGAGTATTCCAAATAGATAGAATGTCTTCCAAAATAACATTTATCCCTTAATCATAAAATCATTTTCCTATACTAAGGATATCCATTCAATATGATATAAGATCCAAAATCAACTTATTATTGATTAATAAAATAATTTTACTAAAAATAATTAGTCACACTAACCAAGGACCTCACGTAGTCCGGTGGTAGGCGATAAATCCCAATCACACTGTGGTTTTGGGTTCAATTCCCATATCTTTGTCTGATGCAATGGGTTGTCAAATGGTTTGTGTGTTGTCCTTTTTCAAAAACTATATAATTTTATAATATTCCAAAAATTGAGATAGATTTCCCAAAATAACTATAACATAATTTCATAACAATTCTTATCCCATTCCTAACAATTTCATTCCAAAATTTAATAACATGTCATTGCCTCAAACTCCAAGATCATATAAAACAAAATTTTTATTTACAACTATATCTACAACAGAAAAGTTAATTCTTCCTAAAATATCATTTTTACATGACAAACCGCAGGGTTAAAATTACCAGTGAAATGTCTTAAAAAATAATCCCTACAACAAAGAGCAAGAATATTTTTTAAAAATCTCGTTATCCATTTATTTACACATATCTTTTTCCTTGAAAAAGATGATATTCTATTTAATAGGGAATTCACTCAGGTAATGGCCAGGTCCCCTAAATTTACAGATAATGACTATAAATATATTCTTGGGACAATTTTTATTTTCTTCCATAGTACCTTTCATTTTTTCCTCAGAAATTATTTATTTTATTTCCTTATTTCCCACACATAAATCATTAATTTTTTCTATTAAGAAACCTTCTTATGTTTCTCTTTCCACATTTTCTTTATGATAGAAAATGAGCTTTTTTTTCTCTAGGGTCTTAACTGCTGGTGCTCTTATCAGTCAGAACTAGTCACTTTTTTGTTGAGTCTGGGAGTTGATTAGTATATATGTTGTTGATCATATTTTTGGAAATCTGATTTGACATCAAAACGATATATTTTACGCCTATCAACATTGTATTTTGTTTATCTTTTACACAACCTTTCAAACCTTTTATATCATTCTCAATGTTACTTTGACTTGCATGGAATCCCACAATTTACTAAAACAAGAATGCTTTGTGTGGCTAGTAATAATCAATAATTCATTTTGAGAAAATTATGACACCTTATTTTCAATTTATAACACATTAGGATAAACCAAGGTCATTTGTTCTAATCTTATATTAAAATATTTCAAATCAAGTTGTAATGATAATGTAAATTATGTTAACTATATCCCGCTGGAGTGTCGTAACCAAGATGGAATCAAGGACCGTTGTCGTGTACCAGGATGCCATGGTTCAAGCCCGAAACTCCTTGTCGGTGTTTTCATTCCTAGGTACATTTGTGCTAGAGCTTCCTCTACCTGCTCATATCAAACAGGGATGTACTTCTTGGAAAGTACACAAAATCTCTATATTAATAAGATTCTAGAAATTTCATCTATACTAACCTTCAAAGTCTATCTTTGGGTAGTGATCCCTAATTAGAGTTTATCTAAATCTAATTTCCATGTTTTTACTAAACTTCCTCTGATATCAACTGTAATGTCTCGACAACTGAATCCAGGAGTCGGTGCATTATTTTAATTCTTTGGCATGATTACAAGGAATCCTGTCCCAATGAACTGATCAGTTTAGTAGTCTTGGAAACAAGATACACACATAAGTTCAACATAAAAACATGAAAAGAAAAACAACACTAATTTATTCCCTTAAAACATCAAAGCATAAAAAATTATTCCTACAAGTCACTCATAACTAACTTCTTCATATCTAGGGAAAATGAAACATGAGAGAGGGGTGAGCTTAAATTCCTAGTTAGAGTAAGCAATATAGTGGAATATAACATAAAAATTAAGCATGGTGAAGAAATAAAAACACATGCCTTTAAAAATAATAATCATAAAACATTATGGAATGAATATTAGTTGAGTAAATAAAGTCATAATGAAACATAGTCATGGGAATTCTGCTAGTCAAATAACCACATGAAATATCAACATCTAATATAATAATGATGGAATGCATAATGTCAGAAATCATACCAAGATAGTCAAGGCCTCGAGCCAAGAATAAAAATAGGATTTTGTCAAGGGATTGTGCCTAGACACTAGTTTGTCTCATTAGACCTACTGATGCATCGAGGTGATATAGCAGGCTCTACCAGTTACGTACTATGTCCAATTCATTCCTCCTAAGAAAAGGTTTAAACGTAACATAATTGCTCGTATTAAAATTAGCATATGAAATGCCAATAGTTTATCTATATACCATGATTGGTATAAAAACAATACATCCAAAGTCAAATACAACACATTCAATATGATATAGAAGATTTTATTATAATAGATTAACCTCAATTGATAATAATGAATGAAATTGACATAGATGAAAAAAAATCATCAAAACAATTTGAGAGAAAGATCCCCTTTTTCTGGAAACCATTTAAAAGACTCATTATTTATCAAGAAGTCTTTTGAAATAGATTTTTGAAGAAAGGTGTCCCATAACACTTAAAAACTATTAAAAGGATTTTTATTTTGAAAAAATTATTTTCCATATAAATAAATCCTTAAAATCATTTTTAATACATGGACATGAATGAAAAAGATTTAGAAGAATATATCTTTAAGATATTTAAAATAATTTTTTAGTTAGAGTTTCTAACCAAATGAGAGACACCTAAATACATATAATTGAAGTAATAAAAAATTTATAAGATCATGAGAATAAAGGGATTCATGATATACTATGTCAAAGTATAATATATACACCAAATAAAGTGAATTGGCGCATAACCACAAAGATGACTCAATGTAATGTAAGTTGAGACGAAATGCATTATAAAGAGCGTATCCTTAGGTTACAGATAAATCTATGATATAATCATGTGTGAAGAATATAAATACACTAAATATTATTGGATATTCATAGTAAATCAATCAGAGAACATTCACACATTTTCTTGTAAAAACAACACCAATGAATTGGATGTTTAACTCAATGAATTGAGATTGAGTTAAAATTACTCTTATGATGTTCTTATCGAAGACTTGAGAATTTATCAAGGGGGTTATTATGTGTATCAAAATTATATCCATATAACTTTGATTGGAAATCAATACATAAATAATAAATATTTATTCCACACATAAACATGGAGTAAAATAATCAATGAAGTATATGTAAAGCCCAATGAGTGGAAATTGAAATTTGAAATTCCATTACTGATTTGTTAACTTATGAAACATAAACCCCATAAAAGAAGGATGACATATTGAATATGTAAATAACCATAAATTAAATTATATAACATAATGAATACAATCATGTGTAGTACATACACCACACAAAATGAAATAGTGTCCAATATAGCATTAAATCTCCCTAAATTAAGATGTGAGATGAAGACTCCATACCATGTTGTAATTAATCAAGTCATATGACAATAAGTTAATAACCATAAAATTAATCACCTAACACCATGGATATAGATATAATAACAATTATATATATCAAATGTAAGTATAAAATACACCATAGGAAATAAATAAGTGGCCAGCAATGGAAATCTCATGGAATTAAAAGTGAGATAAGAAACCCCTTACCTTAAGTCTGAAATGTATTTTATGTTCCTTGTTCTTCCTGAATAATAAACATAAGTTAATTTCTACATGACTAAGAACATTTTTCAATTTTATTATTCCTTTTATATCAATTATTACCTTGCTATAAGAATTAGTTAATTATTTGAGTTCATATTGGATATTTCATCGATCTTCGGAACTTGAGTCAAAAATGAACTTGTTATAATTACAATTTTATTCAATGTGGGTAAAATTTATTTATCTCTAGAATGATATACATGTTTTAGATATCATATATATATATATATATATTATATCAATTATATATATATGTACTGATAATAGTACATAACATTTGGATATAAGAAATGAAATTCACCTTTTATGGAGACGGTAAGCCGTACATACGCATGAACGTTATTTTAATTTCTATTATATATTATAATAGAATTAATACATAATTTTACATAGGTATGTTTCAATTCCAGTATAGTATCAGATAAAATATCATTAAATACATCATTTATACATCCCACATATGTCATTAATGATTTATATCATTTTCAGGGGGCAATAATATGCACTTCCTCAAATGAAATTATCACCTTTTACCAATAATTAAAACCATAAAATAATGATATAAATGGAAAATAACATAGCCTAAAGGAACCATAAACATAATATATATGTCATAAATAAATAAATTTCCATCTTAATGTCCACTATGAGAGGCGGTAGGGGATAATCGAACACTCATCATTTCGTGAGGCGTTAGTTTTACATCCATAGAAACATTATCTTCTTCACCCATTAGATAGAGGTGTGTTTAATTTTAGTTTGAATACATCACATAAAGACAAAATAGTATATTTAAGATATTGTTGTTGTTATAAAATTACTAAATAAAAATACCTTAGGGGTTGGAGAAGTGAAATGAAACAAAATAAAACAAAATAATTCAAGACAAAGTGTTACCATTAATTTGGGTGAATTCCTTTGGCATGAACCAAAAGAACTTCTTGAAGTTCCTAATTCCTATAGTAAGGATTCTAGGAGGAATATGGGGATCTTGAGATATTATTTTGGTAGAGGATGGACGGTCCATGGGGCTAGAGAGGTGTGTGGAATGGGTTAGAAGTGATGTCCTTTTATAAGGGGGAGGAGCGGTTCTTTAGGAAAGTGTGAAAATATTATTTTATTATATACTGATATCCGGTTTCTAATGGTCCAAAACTAATTAATGATGAAGATAACATGATTCAAGGTCTAAATACAATCATACAATAAGAATTGGACATGTTTTTGATATTATTTTAATATTAGTAATCTTATTTATTTAAATCATTTATTAATGAGGTAAATACTACATCACTATGGTTTCATAAAAAAATTAATTTATGATGTCTATAAATTATAAAAAATTACCACAATGTAGGAAATAATTTTTTTTCGAATGATTATTTTTAGATGAAAATATGACTTATATAACCCCATGTAAAACAATTTTTACCAAAAAATATTTGTTAATGTCATTTTTGTCTTTGCTTTAATTAATTAAAATGAAGTGTCATTATCCTTATTAAGTGGATCAATGGGGTCACAAATAGACCCATAGATGCCAATGTTTGGACATTACTCATCCAATAAGGTTAGGACAAGTGTTAATGTAATTTTGCATTATAATAATATTCTTTTAACCTTGAATGACCCTATTTACCTTTAACCGCGGTAAATAAAAGTCAAAAGTTACTATCCAAAAAAATTATTTTCATTTTATTGAACAAAATTTTACTTAATAATAACATCCATGTATCTTGGATTTTCAAAATTCAATTCATAGAAGCATTAAAATTTCATTTAAATGAAAAAGTTGGATTTTTAACTACTATATAGCGGTTTCACTATTCCTCAAAAATTGATGTCTTCCAGAAAAAACAAAAATGTATTCTAAGATATAGTTGATATTAAAAATTCAAAAATGATTTGTATTTTACCAAATTATAAACATATAAGTTGGATTAATTAATTTAAAATTAATTCTCGTTGTCAAAACAAATAGTGTGCATTTAAGAAACAATATCTATCAAAAGATTGACACTTGTTTATGTATAATTTTAAAGTGAAATTAATTTCAATGAACTACGTTGGATTAAAGGGTAAAAATATAATCAAATTAAAATTCAAAACCTATTTTAAATATAATATATCCATATAAATAAATTAGATAAAAATGCAGTTTGAATTAAAATTCAGTATTTCTCACTCTTCATAAAAAATGAAAATTATTAGAAAAATACAAAAATTTCATCCAAAGTATATTTTGATGACCTGATTCTAAATAATAAATTTATTTTGTCAAAATGAATATGAAAAAGGGTCAAATATTGGATTTAAAAAGGGTTTTCCATTAAAAGGTGGTAAAATGAGTTTTTTTAAAACAACATTTTTATCTGAAAAATTGAATTTGTTCTTATAACATGTCTAAGAGACACATAATACAAAACATAAAATTATATGATGTATATAAAATTCAAAATCGATTAAATTCTATTCATAACTTCTTTTGAAAGATTGGTCAGTTGTGGTGTGCTCGAACTCAATGTTGCGTATACAGCAAGCTATAGAATTTAAAGAAAATAACTTATTATGAAATATTGGGGTGTTGCATATGGAATTATTGATTGTTATTCTAATAATTTCTATAAGGAATGATGCTATCTGGGTTATCTTAGATAAACTAACCTTGTTGGACAACTTCCTTAATATCTAAGAGAAAAGTTTAGTTGAGATATTGTGACACATCTACATGAAAAAGATATTCCAGATACATGGATTTCCCACGATGATGACTATTTTAACATTATGTTTTCTTCACCTATCCATTATGTAAGGGATTGTAGGAATCCTTTGGGTCTCAATTTCATTTTACTAGGAATTTTCAACCCCAGACATATATATAGACTGAGTGGATCATTTAGGTCTTAGAGGAAATCCAACGGGAATTCATGTTAGAATTTTTCCATAGTAGTGATGACGAAATACATTTAGAGGAATTTTAATACAACAATGTATTTCATTCCACATTCAGTATGGAACCATTAAAGTCCATGTACATGTTACCCTGTAGGTCACAAATATACTAGAATGTCCTAGGAATGTAAGAATTTATGGGCCCAGAGTTGGTATGGGAAACATAAGAGCATGAATATATCATCTAGGAGTACCTAGGGACTACAGAAAGCCATAAAAAGTCTTATAAGGAATGAGGATGAAGATATATGGAGTTTTAGGAGAGATACCAAGTTTTCCATTTGGTATAACCTTGATGTGGATTGAAGGGATTTGGATTGGGAAGAAATATAACTCCAAGAATCATTATCTCATTCTAAATAATACATAGAGCTCGACAGATGGATTAACACTTTGATAACTAGATCGGTTTGGCGACATCTATGGCAGGAATCCAGTATGGGTTGATAACAGATGTGGAGTGGGTCGAAGGGGAGATGTTATGGTTCTTATAGTTTTTGATTGTTTTGAGGGTTTGAAGGTCAGATGATTGGTTTGTGTAGTGTCGATGTCTCTAGTGACCCCTTGCTCCTCCCTAGTTAGATTCTGCCACTTCCTGTGAATGGGTGGGGTTGTCTATGGATGGAAGCTGAGCTATCCTTAGGTGGTGTTCCATCTATAGGTGGAGGATCAATGGAACAAGGAGCACTAGCCGTGTGCTCTCCCTTCTGGCGGCGGTGATGGCTGCCCCGCTTTCCCCCATCCATCAGCTAGTGTTCTCACCTTTCACTAAAACTTCCTTGCACCCAGATTTTCCCCAAATCCTCTTTAGCCTGAATGTCCTGGACTTCTAATTTGGTGTTTCTTTTCTTCCGATCTCTCATTAGGAGTTCACATAGGCTTCGTATCTCAATGGGTTATCCCTTGTCTCCCTTTTTGGTCATCGTTGGCCTTCCCTCGATCGCTTCGACAGGTTCGTCAATAGTGCATGTACCCTAAAGAACTGAATCTTGGTTGGGCTTCTGGATCCTCGTCACTTTCTTCTTCTCTTAGAATGTTCTGATGAACTGGCTTTTGCGTGGACCAATGTCATGCATTCTTGTGATGGCTCCCGCTTCCACCTGTTACGATGGAGTTACGAGTTCCATTGGAAACAAGACTCCTCTCTCGCAGCAATTTGGGTAATCTTCCCCTATCTACCTCTTCCTTTTAAAAATCCATCCTTTCTTAAGATGCTGGGTAACAACATTGGGAGGTTCCTAGACTTCGATAAGCATTCCTTCTCCCTTTCTCACCTGATTTCTCCCCACATCTATGTGGAAGTTGATATTTCAAAACCTCTGCTGGACATTGTTAGGATTGAGGTTGGTGAAGAACCCCGTTATCAAAAATTTGTGGTCTTCGAAAATTGGTTTGATTTTTGCAGTTCATGCTTTGGTCTTGGTCATATTCATTCCGGTTGTCATTCGTCTCCTAGCTCGGATAGGTCAAATAGTTCTATTCCCCATCGACTAGAGGCACATCCATTTCTTCCTTGGATGCAGACGAATCCAATCACGATGTAGGGGGTGAATGTTCCTCCCCTAACGCTGTTGGTGGGAATCAAGATGATGCTGCTCCTATTCCTGAAGGACCGACTGGTGTGAATGTAGGCTTGGTCTCAACCATGGCAAAGGTACTTCAATGTGATCCTTCATGGAGTAACCCCTTGGTTCATACTGTCTTCAATCATTTCAGGAATGATTAGGGTGTTCTCTCACCAATTGTTCATGCTTCGGTGGGTCTTTCTGAACCTAGTGCCGCTAAGGATGCTGCTGCTATTTTTAATATGGGAGTGGTGATTCAAAGGCTAGCAGAAGAAGGTGAATGTTTTAAGATCACTTCTTATATAGAGTCTATACGTATAGGGATTGATGACACTGGATGTTAGGGGCCCCAGGTTTAGCCCACTCCTTTGATCATTTCATGATCGAGAAGAGTGGTGTCATCTATGATGTTGAGTAACCATTTTTAGAGTCTGGAGAAAAAAGGGCTTGCTCAATAGGCAGACCAGGAAGAATCATTCAATAAGGAGTAGGGTATTCCATGGGAGGAGTCTGTGGATGGATTATATAGTCACCTTTCAGGGGTTAGTGCTCAAGAATTTCAATGAAGTGATGCCTACAGTCCAAGGAGGAGTAAGGGACATTGAGAAGGAATGAAAGGCCGAAAGGAATACTCTTATATTCCTTCTCCAATGAAGACACGATCTGGTAGGAAGTTGAAGGCCCAAGTGAATGATGGTACTCCCATCTCTAAGGGTAATACAGTAGGTGTAGAGGCTGCAGTATCCAGGGGTGATTCTGGTAGGATTGTCTTACAACATCAAGGTAGCATAGCTGCTCAACCAGTAAAGATGCTTCTGCATTCTGGATAAGTTATGGATGAGGAATCCCTTGTGCTTAATGCTTCCAAAGAAGATGGTGACATGATGATGTTAAGGTCCATTCGGGTGGCACCAAAATAGATAATAGGGATTGGATTTCCAAGAAGAATTTAATCTTAGTTAGAGGCTTCAAAAGGGGTAAAATCAACCAATAGGATTTCATGCATGCGTGGGATAGATTGGCATGCCGCTTCGAAGAACTTATTTAGGATGATCTAGAAACACCAGTAACATCTCTCTCCTGGAAGCTTCTAAAAGATAAACATGCCAATAGGCTTAAGTTATCCTTGAATAACTTTTTTTTCTCCTGGGGTTTCTCACTTTTACCTTAAAAGTGGCGATTATTTTATAAAAAAAACTGAAATTAGTGCTATGTAATGTTTTGTAATAAAAATTCGGGATTCCATAATAATTTCCCATGTGTAAATGTTGATGTTTCTATAGAATGGTTTGATGCTGAAGGTTGGGAGTTCATGCTGGTAAATTTGACTACATGGAATAGGTCACAGAGGAGGACTCAAAGTTGGAGGTTTATCATTGCATCACTCTACAAATTTTGTTGTTGAGAGGGTCTGATGTTTGTCACTGGATCGATCCTGTACATTGACACATGACATTGTTTTTCCATATTTCCTTTAAATGATGGAAAGCTTCGTCATGGTATATGCTGGGGAGGGGCAGCTTCATGTTTCCAGTCTGGTTTTTTTGTTCTTTCCTTCGAGTGTGTTTTTTCTCAAGTCCATGATGTCTGTTCGGGTTCACCCTTACTCTATTAAAAGGGGCTTTCATAATAACAAAAAGTTTTAAGGCCTTCGGTACATTGGATGGATGGATTAATAGTGAGATCTAATCATACAGTTAGACTAAGTAGATGAAATTTTCCATGTGTCCAAGCTGATGAGGCACGCGCATGGACCACAAAAATTTATTAACAATGGAAAGTTGTACATTGAGAATGGAGATAAATTTACAGAGTACCTATTATAAATGGAGCAATGGTATGAGAATATAATTCATAGGCAGGTGATCTTTTTAGTTCTTGTCTGATGGTAATACAAGAATCTTTATTAGAGTACCTAGGAGCAAGAGACACACATACATATTCACTACCCACATATCTTCATATAGTATCTTGTCTTTATTTAAAAAATGTAAATCCCTAATGTGGGGATAATTTAGAATATCAGTTTTTCATGTATGGTCCTCAAATATATACATTAATATTTTTAAGACCAGGTGCGGAGACAGTGCATAATTTTGAGGCCCGATGATCTGAAATTGAAGTTTGAAATATATTAAATATATTAACTACCTATTTGAGAAGTTTTCATGAAAAAGTGAAAAAACATCAAAATAGTGACATAAATCAAAAATTCAATGCCCTTGTTTAGATTAGAGCTTGGGTTTTACCCTAGTCGTGATAAAATATGTGTCAGTGATGGTCATTTGGGAGAGATTCATAGTGGGACTAAATAATAAATAATTATATATATTTATTTTATCTCTATTTAATGACACATAAACCCAATAAACTCTTATAAAAACCATGTTATGAATTAATTTTAGGATTTTCCTCACATCCATAGAATTTGAGAGAGGATCTATTGGAGGATATTTCATTTATGAACATTAATGGATCGAGAATTAACAATTGGTGTGACAAGGGAAATCAATAATCTCTCTAGCAGAAATAATGTGGATTTATTCAACATCAATGATAGATCAATATCAAGGAAGGGGTTTTCTTTTATATGGATTTATCACTATGTTGTCTCTATGATGTTCATTAATCAATCCACTATTAAATTGATTCATGGATCAATAATATTGTAGGCATGGGTTAGTTATTATCTGGGATAGGTTTTTTTATTAATGATTACTTATATGTATTTATTTTCCATTCTAATGTAAACAAATCAAAGAACAGACAAATTTTGATTGAGTTATATTACTCCTGTTTTTTGTTTTATGCATTTACAACCCCATTATTCATCTCCACACCACCAATATTCACTTTGGCAGGCGATTCTAAAAATACCTAGCAATAAATCATTGACCACCTATGTCTTGGATCAATAGAATGATAATATAGATCCATGATTTAACTAATGATTTTTTTAATATATGATTATAGATTGGGATAATAATGGAGCTATTTTCATGGGTTTTGATGTTTTGTGATAGGGATATGCAATATATGGTTTTACTCTATGAATTGGATAGCTGAATTCTAGGGATTGGTGATAGTGAGACTTAGATAGACCAAAACCATGATTTTGGGTGTGATTATCAGCCAGATTAGTGACCATACATGTGTAAGATGATGCCTGAAATGAATATGTGGGTTATGATAAATCTTGATATAAATAATGTTTAATATAAGAATACACTTCATGGGGGGACCTGCTATAGTGATTCAGTTTACATAAAATAGATAAGAATAAAAAAAAATTTACATGCATCCCACATTGTGTTACCTTCCTTGGATACTCAATATGTTCTCTAGAACACACAACTAGGAAGACGACCATGAACAGAACCATGATATGGGTATATAAGAAGAACCTTGTGCAAGGACATTTCCAAGTACACAGGCATGACCGAGTGTACCTGAAAATAGACATGGTCATGGGTTGTGTTACACAGGTAGACCTGGTGCTTATGAGACATGTCATGCTATAATAATATAAGACACAAACATCAACAAAAATGGTGTGGAAACCTTGTTACCTCAACCATGGGCATGTTTTATTATGGTGTGTTCTCTTCAAATTTTCCCTAAGGGATTATTATTGAATAACATATTGTTCATAGGATGGTGATCCTATCTGAGGATCTTTATTATCTAATTGTGTTGTTGGAATCCCACCATGTGGACTACAGTGATGTTCTCTATCATTATCGTCATCAGAAGGAGGGATTATTAGAGTCATCATGACCAACACTATACAGGCTTCAATCACATAATTAATAGATAAATACAGATTGGGTTATTGGTATAACCTGTGGCCTTGGGTGGGTAAACATATTTGTATTATTCTCTTAATACTTCCATTTTTTAGTCCTTGTGGTGAGACCCAACAAGCATGAAATCTCAGATGGACACCATCAATGCTATTGGTTTGGTGGAGTGTCTGATCTAGGATGCTTTTTATGAGGAACCATTGACAATGAATCCTAGGATTTAAATAAGATTGTGACCTTACCATGAGACTATGTGTCTAGTAAGCGTATATCTATATTGTATTTTTTATATAATGTTTAAATATCCCAATTATGAGATTAATTTTATTCTTGATTATTTTTTCTTAGTGTTTTTGGAGTGTCCTACTATGCATTTCTATAATCACCTAAGTATGGGATATACCCACCAATGTAATTTATGATGAAGATAACTGCTAGGTCGAATAGGTTCTAGGTGGATCATGAGAAGACAAAGATTAATTTTTTTCTTTCTACAAGTGTGTTCATACTAGGAGTAACAATTGAGAGTAGTCTCCTATTTTAATTTGGTTGAATCTCATTATTGTTTTTGGTGGTCATGTATTTGGGAAATATTAATTTATATTAGTTCATCATACTCTGATTGTGGTATTTTTTTGTATAAATGCCTTGGTTATCAGTTGTATTTTATATTTCCACATTGTATGAAACTAGAGATATGTGTGTGGGTGGGTAGATACCTTCAGATGAGGCCTCCTATGTGAGTTTTAATCCAACAAAGTGATGTTTACCATACTCTAGCCTATTATAGGAGGGCTTGGGGTAATCTTACTCATATTATAACCTACCAAGAAATCCACTTTGAGTTTTCTCATGACATAAAATTCCCAGGAGTTCATAGTGATTGATAATTTTCTGTTTAATTGGTTCCCGATATTCTATTCAACCAGGGGATTAATATCTTTAACACCCAATCATTTTGATTGAATTGTGATTAAACCATATTGATACCTCTACATATAAGGAAATTAATTATTGAATTTAAAATAGGTTATATCATTTCTAACCATCAATATCTATGTTATTCCCCATCATATGAACATTAAAAATAGTGCATGAAAATATTATTAATAAACCAGAAAATGAACTCAAACAATATATAAAATTGGGTGACCTATCTTTATTTTTTATTTAACCATAATGTAAATTACATGAATTGAAGGGAAATACTAAAATTTAAATGTAATGATACACAATCAAACCACTATTCCATCCAAAAATTAATAATTAAGGTTAGTTCTTATTTTTTAGTGGAGTTGAGAAGAGAATAGTGTGGGGGAACTAAAAAAATGAAATGAAATGGGGGAATAAAATAAGCAAGAAAAATAATATAAATTTATAGAATAAAACTATTATTGAACTTATAAATCATATAAATATAATAATAAATGGAAATATAATGTTTCTAGCCACCTGAAAAAGAGGTGGATTAAAAATTTATAGGGAGAATGGGTCTCATTTTCACTCCAATATTTTCCACTAGATGTTATCTTTTTGAAAAAATATTAAATTGATGAATTTGAATAATAGTTCATTATATAGATGATTTAAATTATGTCTCTTTCATCCACCACCAAATTTTTTGTCCACTTAGATAATTAGGGAAATGTTTATTACAGTTTTACAATGGAAAATATTTTTTGCATGATGACTGCTTGAATTCCAATGCACCGAATTCCCATAAATGTATTCCTTTTGAAAACACTAATATATCTAGTTTCCAATGTTTTGAAACTTTTTATTAATAATTTCTATGTCTCCACATAGTATTTTAGATAATTTATGTTGTATATTTTTTAGATATAGTCTCATTTTAAAAAAATAATATCTATTTTGTACAATGATTTCAAGACCTGGATTATGAGATAGTTATGGTCCTCAATATAATGGATTTATCTTTAGATCTAGTTGAATTAAATGAATCCCAATATGTATTGAAAAAAAATTAATGAAATAATTTTAATAAGTTTAGATAAATTACTGGATGAAATACAAAAGTAAATTAAAAGAGTTTAATGTCTAATATTAGTCCATTTTATCAATTAAGATAAAAATGTTTTTGAAATCTAAAAATATGATAGTTTCCTATATAATAACACTATGGTGGGATTGAAAACATTTAATTGTACTATTTGTTTTGATAATGTATGCTTTATCACTCCCCCACACATAACCATTTCAGTTATATAAAATCATTAAATATCTAAATCAAAATCCACACATGAATCAAAAATGAGAAAACATATATGATATTTTCTAAAATGATATTTCATCTAACTAACATAGAAAAATCACCATTAATTTTCATAAAAAACATTTATATTTTTTTCAATATTAAAAAATCCATTGATTAACTTGTAAGTACAATGCATGAATATTCAAGTGAAAATACAACAAAATTATGACTCAATTCCCCTAGATGGTGTGAAATAAAAAAACATCAACTTGGTGAATTATTCATTCAACTATACTAATGAATTATTGTATCCAAATTATCCCCTATTACACATTTTTATTTCTTTTTTATTTCTTTTTTGTAAATTTTTTCTTTATATATTCACTAAATGAGATGAAAGTTGAATACGAAAAATGAATTAAAATTAAGGAACATGATTTCTCAGTGGTACGTGAATTGAAAAGTAATAAAAAGTAATAATTCAATATCATCACATTATCTCTATTTTTTTCATTTTTCTATTTTTCCATTTTTTTCAATTTTTTTGGAGATACAGATAATAAAAATAAAAAACAATGAAATAATGACTCATGAAAAACTATATCATTCTATATACTATCAGAAATGATGAAACACATCCCACACCTCGAAAAAATTTTGTACATCCCACATATTACCCACAAATGGCCCTTGTATACACTCAAACTTGAAATATCCAAGTAAACAATATTAACTGTGGAGATTGGTAATGAAAAAAGTCATCTATTTTGACTGAATCCTATAAGAATATTAATTTAATCTAAGTGATAAAGGGTGTAAATGAAAAAGTATTTCTCAATTTAAAAATTTTATATCCAAATAAGTTCCTCAATCATGTGAAAACATTCCTTGAAATGTAATGAGTTGAAAGAAATAATTCATGAGATATGGTAATAAAAAGTACATGCTTCTATCATGAAAGTGTGGTATTATAAATAATATATCAAAATGGTTCCCAATACCAAACTAGATACGAAATATATTTTGAGTCATTTTTTTAGGCATCAAATTTCAAAATCAATCAATCAAATAAAAATGATTGAAAATTAATTTCAAGGAAAGAGTTTAAACATCAATAATCATTTAAAGTCATTTTTTTTCCAAAAATATTGCCAACTCTTTAAAAATCAATTAATGTGGAAAAAAATGATATAAATATTCATTTTTTTTAATAATCCCGAAATACAACAAATAAAGATAATAGTCAGACAAAAACAACTATGCATGCTGATACTTTCCCCACACATAGATGTGATAACCCATAATTTCCACTAAAAAAAAAATATATGTGATGAAAATAAAAAAATATGGAATTCTAAAACATGAAATTGTTTTTTATTGTTATCCTTGATTTAATCCCTTAGATAAAACTATTATACACTTATAAACGAAGAAAAAAACATTAAATGTGGAAACTAATTAAAAAAATATAGAGAGGTAAAATATGTTATTACATTTTTTAGACCCCCCATCTTGCTACATTGTATTTACTGCACCTTGTCAGGAAGTTGTAGAGAGGTATTCCCAATCTGAATATGAATTATATTTCATTATCATGAACCACCATATATAATTTCTCACAACATAAATTAGTATATATTCTTAGTGTGTGGGGCCCAAAAAAATAATAACCCTATCCCTTAAAAGATATTATGGAGAGAATTTGATGTACATGGGGGATATTTTCGTTCTCATTATTGTTTTCATATGGAGGAGTGGTGTCCACTGGTGGTAAATATAGTACAATAATTTGTGGATTATCTTATAGTTTTTGTAAGTGAATCATTCTAGAACTATTTCTTGTTTTTTTTCAATCATCCTTATATCTGTTGTGTACAACTCAACTAGATCCTCCATTCAATCCTCAACACAAACAAATTATTCATATTATTCAACCAAGACCAATAGTAGAAGTAATAAATATATAAAATCATCGTACATGTGATAAATTTTCAAATCAAAATAAAAAATTATTGAATATAAATAATAATATGAAAATAATCCTCTTTCAAAATATCAACATCAAAATCATTTCACTTATTTAGGGTTGTAATGAATTTATTTGTTATGGAGGGAAGTGGATCATTAAGTATGACCTCAATGTTTATAACTTATTCATGAAATTTAGGTGGAATAGGAATTTAATTTTCTTTGGTTTTTCATTATTTCCATTTTATCCACAGAACATTAACTTCTTAAACTTTGGTAGAGAGTGACGTTATTTTCTTACTTGAATCATCATTAATTTCAAAATTATCTTGAATTGAAATTTTATTTTATTTTATTTTAATCATGAATTTCTCCTACCTTCTTGATTCAGAAAAATCATTTATCAACATAAAATTCTCAAAAAATCAATCTTGACTTACAGAATGAGAGATATGTGATATGAAGCATTTTTAGTTTAAGAAATTTTGTATTTTCTTTTGGATTGGATTGAAAAATATTGTTTGTAAGATCTTGGTATACCCAAAAGTGGTGTAATAGTGATGAAATATTTTTATCATCAACCACTATTAAAGTATATCATTATTTCCTAATAATTTACTATAGTGATATAACCTAGGTCTAAGCTAACAGATTTCAATCACACACACTGAATTTCTATTGTAACTATTAAAGACTAACTAAGACAATAAAGACTTATATAATGAAGTGAGAATTTAAAGGTGATTTTTACTTAAATATATAAATATATATTCAATTTATCATATGATTATGTTAGTACAAATAAGTAATGAGACTACACTTAGAAGGATTTTGTTATTTAAATCATTTTTCTCAAAGGTTTCCCAATATTCAATTCAATGAGGTGATAAATAAATGTACAACCTCAAATTCTATTTAAAATTATTATTATACCATACTGAGGCCTATTTATATAGGTAAATATTATTCTTTAAGGTTATTTTGGATACCAATTCACCAAATATCACTGTCTATTCCATGCTCCACCAGATGCACGACACAAATAGTGAAGGGAAGGATAATTGATAAACTAGAAGAAGAAATCGAATGATAGAGAAAATAGACTAATAAATATAAGAAATTTAATCCTCACCAAAATTATTATAGTTGAATAAGTATACTGAAATCATGTTAAATGACACACAATCAAACCACCACTCCCACCCTCGAAGAATCACTGTGTTTAGTTCTCTATTTTTAATGGATTTGACAATCGAACACGGTGAGAGTATACATAAAATTAAATGAAATGGGAGAATAAGAAATGATGAAGAAGAATTATATAAATGAAAATTACAAAAATATTAAATCAAATATAAATACTATAAATCCACCTAAAAATGACAAACTAAGGTTTTAAACCCCTAAAAATAGACATGGATTACAAATTTATAGGGTGATGGGTTCTCATTTTCACTCCAAATATTTACCACATAAGATCATACATTATAGTTCTATTAAAATTCCTAATTATTTTAATAATATATTATATTATTTTGTTCAAATGTTTCATTCTTGTGAACCTTAAAATTTTCATCTAATTTTAAAACCATGATAGAATGTTCCAAAAGATTTACTCTAGAAAGGATTTCTTTCTTGGAGAATATTTTAGTTCACATGAACTATGTAACCATGAGTTTTTGAATTAAAAAAATATTCAAGAGATTTAAAAATTATAAATAAATTTAATTAATTGTATATCTATCACTATGTATAATTTTATTTCATTTTAGTTAGTTATTTTTGTGATATGGTCCCATATTCAAATCTCATCCATTCCGTTCAAAAAATATTACCCTAAAATTGTATACTAGTTATGGGAATAAATATGTTTGATTTACCTGTGTATCAATTTGAATTAAATGATGATTAAAATAAATGGATTTTTAAAAATGGAAATTCATTATATAAATTAGTTTTGAAATAGTTTTGGAAAAAAATAAAATATGAAATAAAACATTTTAAAAGCCAAGATTAGGCCATTTATCCAATTAATATCAAAATATTACTATAACATAAAAATGTAATAATTTCACATAAAATAATACTATGATTTTAATAAAAATAATTTAATTATAATAAAAATTAATTAAAATGTTAACTTCATAAAAACCCATATATGGTCGAAGAAAGACTCTATGTCTCAAGGTGAGGTCTGTCATCATTGCATGATAATGGATTATACTAAAGGATCTAATAAAACATTCATTTGAGGGAAATATATTAACATATATTACTAAGATTATGGAAATAATATTTTAGGCTGTTCTTATTAGGACATACCATGCTAAAGTGTGAAGGTAATCATATTATATTGATACATATACACAATCCCAGAACAATCTGGGTTGAGGGATCTCTCTTCACTACTATACTCTATAGTTAAAGAAGAATTATCTAGTGTAGGGCCTTATCCCTATCAGAGATCGATGATAGGGGAGTAACACTATATTGATACTTTACTGAAAACCTTTTTATTATCGGGGAGTAACAGATATAACATTATAAATGATATGTGGGACTCACAATCTGGGTAATAGGGGCGTATGAAAACTTGTATCACACCAATGACCTAACCTGATCACTATTATCAAATAAGAGTAATTAGAATTAGTATCATACTTGTATCACATTCCATTATATCTCATATTCTAATAAAATGACTGAAATCATGTCTGAAATGGAATTATACGCAAAATGGATTACTCATAGGACCAAATATGAGTTCTGAAGAAGAAGATATGAATGGTTATAGATTCATGTGGAAATAAACTACATGTTCCATTGGGTTGCTCGATGTGTAACATAAAGCCTTATTTTCCTCATATCCAACCACCTCATAGTAATATTTCTTCATGATATGTGGAAGTTTGTTATGATACTTGATGTGTAGAGTTCGAGTCGGAACTCAGACATGTTTTATATTCCCATGAAAATCCATTTTCATATGTACACATGGTGTACTATAACTCACATTATATGTGGAGTCAAATGTATTCATGGGTGTGTACTCATTTTATGCATTGAGATGGAAATATAATGGTTATATTGAATGTTAGTCTCCTAAATAAAATTTTATACTTAACTCCCAATGTAAACCCCATCCTTTAAATATAAGGTTCAATATAGAATGTGTTCTTCCAAACTACATATCATGTACATTGCGTTTTCACAAACAAAAAAATTTTATTTCATTTATGTAACTCATGATGTCATTTAGTTCTCTCCGACTATAATTCATGACCATAATACCTAGAATTATGTTGACTAGGACCGCATTGTCACAGTGATCCATATTCTAGGAACACTTTACTCATAAATTACCATTTTTCACACCTATAGAGATACCCACATGATCTAGCCTAAAGATACCCCACTACTGAGACCCACATAATATTCCCATAACTTATTCCATGACTCCATCATGATCTCTATCTAAAAACCAAATTTATAACAGTGATCTGTTGTACTAAATAATGATTTCACAATGATTGGTTTTCTCAATATCGTCAAATCACAATCTAATTATTATACAGGCGAGGAACATTGATAAACATAGGGAGAATGGAATAAAACAAATGTGGTCATAAAATAAAGTGTAAAACCTTGAAATTATATAGTAAGAAGATTTTAATTAATACCTTGTATGACACATAACAACAAGAATAGAAAATAATATATCACCTCAAGACTTTATGAAATGTTTTATAATTTTTAAAAATTCTATTATATAGTATGAAATTAATGAATCATTAAGTTATATTGCATTACACACTAAAAAAACATTATTTGTTAGTTTGTGTAATATGCATGTCCGATCATTATCAAACAAAACTAAATTATTAAGATATTATCATTTAATAAAATAAAATATAATCTAGATATTAAATTTATTTTTATTAATTAGATTAACTAACTTGAAAAAAATATTGGTTTAATTTATTTGTTAATAATTATTTATAATATTATATAGAATCTAAATGATTATAAAGGGAATGATTTTATAAAAATGGTATTTTTATGCTCTAAAGGAGTTTTATCTTAAATAACTAAATTAATTAATATTAGTGAATTTATTAAATGATATATATGTATTATATACCATATAAAATATTTTTAAATTTAACCTAATATATTTGATAGTCATAAGATAATAAAAACCCTATATTACGTATACAAGTAAATATTTTTAAAGGCACTTTTATCACCTTTTAATAGAGAAACTATTTAACAAATATTTGTGGAAATTTAATAAATAATATATATATAAATAAAGATTATGTTTGAAATAATGACATCCAAATTATTATAGGTTTATTTTTTGGTATTTTTCTAAGATGTTTCATTTTTTGAAAAATAATGACATATACAAAATTTTAATTAATATATTATTTTTTTATTAATTTATTTGTAAAGTAATATTATATTTTAAATTGGGTTTAAAGTAAAAATAAACCAATTATACAAAAATAATTTCAATTTAGGTCATTAGATACAATTTCAATTTGAAATTGGATATACAAATTTAGAAAAATGTAAAACATTTTTATATTAAAAATCAACTTTTTCATCTTGTTTGTAAGATTAATTTTACTTTAATTTATCCCACATATGTTTCTGTAATTTTAAAAACTGAGTTCCATATTTGGAATAAGAATAATTTCTAATTTCTAATAATGTCAACTTATTTTTGACCAAATATATTAGGGATAATAATTAAAATTAATTAGAATAATTAAGAAAAAAACTAATTTAACAAAGGAGAAAACCATTAAATTAAGACCCCAAATGATCTAAAAACTTGTAAAAAAGAAATTTTGTGGAAATATTTTTACTATATAATCTTTTTTATTGAATTTTATATAATATTATGTCTAATTTCCATTGAAAAAACGTTGGTTGAATTCCCTTTTGAAAATTTACACTAATTCCCCTCCTCGTCCACTATAAATAAGAACTCACCCCTATTACTTATTTAAAAATCTCAAAACCTTTTTTTGAAAAAAATCATCTACAATAATCTACCAAAACCACTCCCCTCATCATATAATCATTCATTTAGTAACAATGAAATCCATGGAATATCTATAGTGCAAAGCAAAAGGAGTTTCCCAAAGAAGAGGTAACACCCTTCGTCAATCCAATTTAATTTATTTTTATTCTCCACCACCTAAAAAATTAGTAGTCAATGATTAAATAATAAAATCAGTATCCTAAATATACTGGGATGTTTTTATATTATTTTTGGACCCACACTTACAAAAAAATTCATCTAATTTCTAACGAACATAATGTTCATGTGTATGGTGTACAACAACCTCATAAAACGATGTCATTAATCAGTACATTACCTCCTCTCATGGTTGAAATTCATAATGGAAAATATGTATCTATATGATATATATGATATTTTTCATGTATTTATTCTTCTTTATTATTTATGTAACACATACCATTATTCATTCATTTTTTTAGGAATATGCTAACATTGTTTTGGGACATGTGGACTACCACCTCCTCAAAGCGATGCGATATGTTCTCACATTACATGTATTGTATTAATAATGATTTAAATAAAAATATCTGAATATATTAAATACATATGAAAATATAATTATAATATATATATTTAATTTACTTTTAATTCTTCTCAAAAGGAAACAATAAATTCATGTAGGATTCTTGCGTACGTATGAAAAACTGTCTCCATGAAGGGTGAAATTAATTTCTTATATCCAAATATTATTTATTTAAAAAAATACATATATAATTAATATATATGATAATAAAATTATTGTTTATATTAAATATATGTTTATATCAGGATCTACGTAATAGGAAAAACATATAACTGGTCAAACCTAACTTGAGAAACTTGGAAAATTGACACCGACAATAGTTAAATTAATGAACGATTTCTATCAAAAGGGTAATAACATATTATAAGAATATAAATTATGATATAATAAATATTAATATGGTTTTATAATAAGTTATTTAAATTATTAAAATCACTATTATTTCTTTTAAATTCTATTCACACAAAAATTCACAAGGTAAGATATTTTCATCTAAAATTTAACAGATGTGTGATAAATGTCATAATCACCACTTAGTTCTATTGTGTATCATATATAATTCCAATTTTGATATATTATACCATGAATACTATTATATAAATTTTATTGAATGTTTTAATTTGAACTATATCATCCAAAGGTGTGTGATTTGAATATTAGAATGTGGTAATAGTTTTTAGATCCATATCACTCAATTTTGTGATCATGAAGTTTATTTTGAAACAATTAATTACTTATGATCAGTTTTATTTTACATTAAATTTATCTTAAAGAGATATATTATCATACATGGATATTATTATTTTATATTATGTATCCCATTTTAAAATACGGTGTTCACCTTGACAGTTATTTTATTAATTGGGGAATTATTAATAAATATGCATCCTTCATTAAATATTGATATTTCATAAGGAACCTTGTTAATGAAGTAAATATATTATTTGATATATCAAGAATTATTTTGATATGTATGAAACTGGTGGGGAATGGTTATAGATATCCCCTCGATGCATCATTAGCCCAAAGAGAAGAATCATTTTGGTCAATCAGATGTGATTTTACCCAACATGTTATAAAACATTTTATGAAAGGACGTAAAGGTAAAGGTACCATTTACCTTGAAAAGATTCCATAAAACAATAAACATTTCTCTAGTTCAAAATTATTTTTTATTTATCCAAGATATTTTTCTTCTAACTATCAAGGGATGTATTTAATTTTATGTTTTTTGATTAAATGTAATTTATTTTAGTTTTTTACCTTGCCATGTTGATTATTCAATATCTAGTTGTTTAAAAGTAAAGTATGTTCAATTATATAATTTTACATATTGATTATGATTATCGAATCATTATTTTTTACACTATATGATTACCCATATTGATCATTTGAGATGAACCTTTATTTATTTCCCTTCCTAGGGTTATGAAGAAGAAATTTTTACATAATCTTTCAAGAAGCCTATACATCTCATTTCAATATGTATCATTTTTGAGTTTCAGTTTACCAATGTAATATGTGTATTGTGTATTTCATATGGTATTCAAAAAATAGTAAAATGATTGTTACATCAGCATTTGACTCCTTTTAATCATATAAATATTTTAATGTAATGCACCATCTATGTCCTTTTACGGTAATGGTTTTAGAGTTACTATCAATGGTAATTTAATAGAAACATTGGGAATAATACATTGAAAAAATATATTAGGGATTGTAACCCAAATATAGAATTTTAGGAAAAGTATATATGAACATCCTATAATTTTGGTATGGTAGATATTATGTGGGACATCAAGAAATAAATAACTTTATGGATAAAAATGGATGTTGTTCTATGAAAGATGTACCTAGGGGTAACATTTCTGAAAAGGCGTGTCAGGCATGACTCATGTATAAATTTGTAAACAAAAATGAACCTTACTACGCACCTAGTTTGACACATTGGTTGGATATTCTTAAGATAATTTTCATTTTATTTACAAATTATTATAATGGATTTTAATTTAATGATATCCCAAAAGAAACCATTTTTATGATTAAAAGAATATTTATGCAATACAGATTCAATTTTAGTGTATTTTTTTCCAATATTTATATTTATACAATTTTTATAATTTTATGATCTAATGTTTTGTGTTACATTGTTTAAGAATAGAATCTAAATGGAATAAGCGTGTAAATACATATAGATAATATATATTTTTTTTCTTAAAAAGAAAGCCAATGCAGCTGGTATTGGAAACAAAGAGAGTAATAGATAGATTAGGAAAATTTATGTAGGTTATGATAGATATCCCTTCTTGGATGGGGAAAATTGTTCCATATTGATATTATTGATTGTTGGATCTATGTATATGAAATATTCCCCCATAATTTAGTTTCACTACTGATAAAATTGTAGTAGAGAAATGTATTAAGTCATTAGAGAAAATATTTATGGAATTTTGATGTGGTGAAAAGGAAATGGTGCACTTTAGGTATATTGTCCCAATGTCGATATGTATAATTGCTTGTCTTTGATCTAATATATTCTAGACGAAGAGGAAATAAAAATCATGGAATTGAATGATTTCAATGATTCATTGTTTGAAAAATATTTCTATCAGGATAAATAAATAATATGAATAGAAATTTCTGTAGTTTCAAGAAAAATATCTAAAAAAAGTGTTTCTTATTATAAAGCTACCATTAATAGGTTAGCAAGGCATGATACAGATTTAATATGCAATGCAGAATGCATGATTAACGATTTCATTGAAGGACGTAAGCCAAGTATCAAAATGGAAAAATGTCTCTAACCATTTCTTCAAATAATGAAATAGTTTTATGTTTTATCAATATAGTGAAATAATTATATATTACTTATAGATTCAAAGAGAAGTATGTGAAGAATAGAAAGGAAGATAAAATGAAAGATAATCGGGAAAAGGGAAATAATTATATTTCAAAATGTGTAACTAGGAAAAGAATCACCCTAGAAATTGATTCAAAGGATTGAGAGTTATTTATAAGTTCTTCAAAAGTGATAAATAGGAAAAATAATTTAAAAGTTATAAGGAAACCTTTTGTATTCATTGTTACAATTTCAAGGAGAAGGGGAACTATACAAATGATTTCCCCAAGCGTCAAATGAATATAGTTCAGAATATTTTTTGGGATCAAAGTAAAAAATATTTTATTCACACGATTGAAGTGGAATGTTTAATGTAATTATAAATTTGGATCGTATAAATATGTTTTAGAATCATTTTATTGATGGGGTTTTCATCATATGAATTTTTAAATAAAAAAAATTTAATATTGTAAATTTACATCAATGATTTGAGATCATATGTTGAATGGTCCCAAGAAAAGTTATTTAGTATCAAGAATTTTTTTTAAATACGAGGTTGAAGTAAATATTTGCCTTAATTTTTTACTCATTTTGATAATATGTTATTTGGATAAAGAAATGATTGATTTGGATATGTGTTGACTACCTTGGAACTAATTAATTATTTTAAAAAAATGTTTTATATAATCATTGATGTAGTTTGAGAAAACTTTTAGATTTATGAAATATATCAATGAATATGTTTTTTACTTAAGGAATAAGGAATGATACATGTTTCCATCAATGTTTTATGGTAATTTAATTTAGTACCATATTCCAAGAGAATACATGATGATGTTTTTCACATATTCAACATGTAATGGTTACATATATAATTAATGTTGATTGAAGGAGAATTATAATATTATTTTTAAATTCACTGACCTTCCATCAAATGTTTTTGATCATACTCTATTGGAAAAGTTAAACATTTATGAAATTATTTTTGTTTTACTTTATATGAGGTGTTGGAGGTCAATGTATTACATCACCATGATTCAAGTTTTGTTAACAGATGAAGTATAAATATTTCAAGGAATAACAGAAGGATAATATTATTATTTTTCAATATAAACTTATATAGAAACTATATTTAATTATATTCTAATAGAGTTAAATAATTCCTCAACTCTTGGAAAAAGGGTCCTGAAACAAAAATGGTTTCTTTTTAGCATCATTTTTTATGATATCGATCACCTATATTCACATGTCTAGTATATGGATTTGTGGTAAAAAAGTTTCTCATGGAAATTTTTTCTATCAATTTATATCAGAACATGATAGTATTATTTTTCTTCCAAGTCTATATTTTCAATAACTTTATCCTATTTGAATGACAATTTTTATGGTTACCTTTAAATTCCCATTTTTATAATTTTAAAAAGATGTAAAGTTAATACTTTATAATATATGGGTTTTTTAATAATAGAATTTTTAAAAACAAATATATCTAGTACTAAAATAATGTTTAAATTGCGATGATTCAATTTAATTAATGTGGGTAGAATATAAAACCCCAAAAATAAAATGTAATAACATTGTATTTAATGGAATTCTTGAAACCCAACACCATACTTCAAAAGGAATATCAATTATTGAGATGTTATGATACATTTAATATTTTAAATAAATTTATTCTAAATCATCTAATTCATGTGACACTAAGATATCATGCATTACTCGCCTAAATGACTTTGTTCATTATTTTTCGTTACAAGCAAGTCCAAGTTTAACAGAAAAAAATAAATTATGTAGATATTATTATTAAATATAATAAGATACCACATAGACATAAAATTTTTGGTTATGAATATTATTAACTAACTTATAAAAATATATGGTTGAATTAATTTTTTACAAATTAATTAAAAATTAATATTGAAACTAAATGAATTTAGAGGGAATGAATTCATAAAAATATATTTTTAATCTCTAAAGGAAATTTATAGTAATAAAATTAAAAAAGTACTATTAGAATTTTTTTAATGTAATATATATTATATATTAAATAATATATTTTTTAATTCATCCAACTGATTTGATAGTCATTAGATAAGAAAAAACTAAATATTAAATATACAAATCAATATTTTTCTCCGGAAAAGTTTACAGTCTTTTAATGAAGAACATATTTTAAAAATAATTTTTTGAAATTTTATAATACCTATATGTAAACCTAAAATTAATTTATTAAATAGGAAGATGAAAATTAACATAGGTTTAATTTTTAAAATTTTTATTCGAATTACCTATTTTGATGAATAGTGAATACTGCTAAAATTTATTTGAAAACTGATTTTTTCTTCTAATTTTTTTATTAGATTAAATAAAAGTTTAAATTTTCTTTAATTTACAATTATATAAAAAACAAATCAATAAATCCAACTACGGTAATTGGAATAAATTTCAGATTATATTTGTATTTAATAACCTATAAAATGTTTGAACATTTTTATGTTAGAAAGATGCTTTGTCATCATGTATGATGGATTACTTTTCAATTAGTTAATGTCACATATTTGATTGGAATTCGGAAAATTATATTAAATATTTAGAATAATATTAACATATATTTTCTAACATGATCAAATTCATTTTTTACCAGAAATATCAGTGAATGAAATTAAAATTAAATACATCGATTAAGAGAAATATTAGCCAAACAAAGTGCAAACGTTAATCTTAAGAAACCAATGGACCTAGAAAGTTTTCAAAATATAATTTTGTTTCCATATTTATACAATATAATAAATTTTATATAAATTTAATTATTGGATCCAATTTACACAGAATGAAAATCTATTGAATTCTCTTTTAAAATTTTTACAAGAAAGTCAATCCTCCTCCAAAAAAAGGTACTCACCCATACCACCTATTCTAAATTATAAATTCCTTTTAATAACCCAAAATTGGAAACAATAAGTTCCCAAAACCTATAACCTCATTCTAGAATCCTACCTTTGGGTTTAAATGCATCTAAGGATACAATTTGGAGAATACCAAAAGTCGTTTTCCAGAGAAGAGATAACATCCTTCCTCGAGCCCTTTTGTTTTATTTTCATTACAAACACCATATAATATTTTTGTTTATTGATAATATTATAAAATTATAATACTAAATTTAATTTTATGATTTTATTATATGTTTTCTTCATACACTAAAACACTCTTCCATAAAATGAGTTACAATCATATGATTCACCTCTACGATGAACCATCGCCTTACGAAATGATTTCATTAGTTTATCCTTTACCTCCACTTATGATTGGTAATTATAATGGAAATATAGTTGAAATATGATATATATTATATTCATCAGGTCTTTATTCTTATGGAGTTTCAATATAATGTATACCAACATTATTTCCATTTTGTGGGAATGCGATAACATCATTTTTGGACATGTGGACTACTACCTCCTCAAAGCAGTGTGATATGTTCACACACTACATGGAGTGTATTAAGGATGGTTTTAATAGATATATGTTAGATTATTAAATAAATATTATACTTTAATCATAATATAAATATATATCATTTAATTTTCATTCTTTGAAATAAGATAATGTTATGGAAGTAGTGTTCATGCGTACGTATGACAAATTGTCTCCATGAGCGGTGCATTTCATTTTCGATCTCCAAATATAATGGAATACTATAAATAAATATATACTGAATATATAAGATAATTAAATAATGGTTTAAAATTTTTAGTGGATAAAATAATGATCGATGTAATAGGATTAAAAAATAAGATGTCAAAATATACTCAAGAAACTAAGAAATTCTCTCAAAAATTGGTGAATAGAATGAATGTTACCGAAAAAATATTATAATAAGAGAATATATGATATCATAAATATTAAAATGATTCCTTAATAAGTTATTAACTGTCATAAAACCATTATAAAGGAGGTCAAATACTATTCACACAAAATGAAACACAAGGTAAGGTATTTTTATCTCACTTCTTATATCTGTGAGATAAATGTCATATTCAACACTTACATATTTTGAGGTGTATCTACTATATAATTTTATATAATATTCCATTAATCCTTTTATATTAGTTGTATTTTTTTTTACTTTGAACTATTTCATCCAAATAGTTTGAAATGAATATGACCAAGTCGTAATAGTGATGTTTTCCATGTCACTTTATATTGTGATTGTTATATTTATCTTGAAACTATAACTTCTTTATGATAATTTTAACATTAAATTAAATTTATATTCAATAAAAAATTACAGTGAATGAATATTATTATTTCTTAAACTGTATACCATTTTTACTCATGTTTTTCACTTTGATTATTATATAATTAAATAGGTAATTATTTATAAATATGTATCCTTAATTCAATACATATATTTCATAAGGGACACAGTTAAAAAATTCAATTTCTTATTCAATATATGAAAATGAGTTGGATTGGTACACCATAGGTTGGTCCGGTTTATATAGATCCCCTCAATGCATTGGTTTTCCCAGGAGATGAATCATTTGGGCTCATTTGATTGGTTTTTACCCAACATGTTATAAACCACATTGTGAAAGGTATTAATTGTAAAGGTACCAAGTACCTAGGCATCATGACATAAAATAATTAATAATTTTCCTCGTTAGACGCATTTATTGTTTATCCCGGATATTTGTTTTCAACATATCTATAGATTCATTTCCTTTTCAGAGTATTGATTAAATGATAAGTGTTTCAGTTATTTATTATTATATATTGATTACTCATTATCTAGATATTAAAATATAAATTGTGTTTATTTGTTTACCTTTCCATATTGAGTATTATTTATTTATTATTATTTAAACTATATTATTACACTCAATGAGCATTTTATCTCTCTATTATTTTATTTCCATTCCCCATGTTATAAATAACAGATATTTGAATAAGATTTCAAGGAGACAATTTATCTCACTTTATTATGTATCATATTTTATTTTTCATTTAAAATTATAATATGGGTATTGTGTATGTAATTTGGTTTTGAAAAATTGATAAACTCATTGGTCTTGTCTGATTTGATTCCTTGTAATCATAAAAATGTAAAAAATTAAGTCATTGGATCATAGATTCTGGCATTGTGGTGTTACTTAATGGTCTTATTAATTTAGACATTAAAAAAGGAAAATAATTAATGAGGAGGATAATATATTTCTTAACCAAAAAAATAAAATAAAATTCATAAATTACGAGAAAATAAAATAATCAATTGTAAATTCAATCAGGTAAAATAATTTAATTAATTTAAATAGAATTAATGAATATTCAATAATAAGAATCATGAATGTGGATAGAAACAACAATAAAATTACCCTATCATGATATCATATTGATTAGTTATGATGAAAAATGTAGTTATGTTGGTTTTTTTTGTGAAATACATGACCTCTAATAATGATTAAAATCTCTACAGTATTTTGATCCCAGATCCAAGACCCCACTGGAATCTATGAATTATCTACTCCAATCACTGTGAATATGTGGATAACCCATGTATTTGTAAAATTCAATGTTTAAATATAGTTGAATTATGTTACAACCATTTTTTAGATAATAAATATATAAATTAATTAATTAATATAATGTGTTTACTATGAATTTACTTAAATTATTCACTGAAATCCTAAAACATTTATGTATCACCTAGGGTAAAAACCACATCTGAAATTTAATGTTGTAATTTTCATTCCCATGTGAGACACAATATGATAATTAAACTATTATTTCATAAATACATCACGTTACCTAAAATATTATATTTAATATTTTTATTATATCATCAATAAGTCTCTTTGGGCCCCAAAAATCCATGAAATGTCAACATATAACTCAAAAAAAATTATTTTAAATATTCAAAGAGTGTCAAATATAAATTATAGAGTAACTAAATTATCTCCACATTTTAGAATTTTCATCATGGAAAGAGAAAAAGTATTAAAACAGTTGAGGGAACTAAGATAATGATTGGTGGTTCCACTCCCTCAATATCTTCTAGAGGTTCTAGTATTTTCTATGAACACATAGTAAGAGAAACACACAACTATAAAAGATCACACCATACTAATCCATGATCACCACCGTGAACAATGAAATGATAATTCAATCCTCAATATCCAACTCCACCCAATTCATAATGTACAATTGATTATGCATGTATCACCTCTATTAGAAAAAAATTAATATGTCATGTACCTGGTTTAACTATGGTGATAGTGTTTAGTGGAGAAAATCCTCATAGAAACCGAGTTGTGTTTGGAAAAAGACTAATTAATTTCAAAGATTTCTTTCCTCTGGCCAGAAGCAAATAGTTCTCAATGCGTTGACATCATTAACAACACATGGTCTAGTTCACTGAACTCCATGTTACTAATTACCTAGTACACATATACATTTTGATGCTTCAAGGTAGTTTTTATTCCATCTTATATGATCTTTATATTATCTTTTATCCATCACACCAACATATGGACCAAAAGAATTATCTCCTCTGGTTCTATCAATCGAAACATTGACATGGAGGGTCACGAATACAAGGCCTTTAATAGTGTGATACTGATAGTGGAGTGGTAAATATTGTTATATAAAAATTTCACCATCGGTAGGCAATCCTCTGTAATATAAACAAAATCAAAAAAGAAATATTGAATCATGCCTACTACAACCTAAATGGTACACTCTGTATGGATATCCTCCTGTGGTTTGAATTTCATGTTCAATAGAAACTGAGTCCAGAAGCCTTTTATAATACTATATATTATATATAACTTAATTGTGAATCACAATATATAATTTTTATCGATGGAACTCAATTAATATGTACTATCTCCTATATATAAAGGTGACATAAACCCCACAAATGGATTATTCTTTAGGATATCTATAAAGTAGGTAAATTTGGTGACTGAGTCTATGATGACCAATAGAGTGTCCTTAATTATTTTCTATCATGGATGTACCATCATGAAAAACATAGAAATAGCATCCCTCTCCCACTTCTATTCCAACACATTGGACTTTACTTATTATCAGGTGAGGTATCGAGATATAAACTCAGCTACAAACCTCTTCATCAATGACCATCAAAACCGATGTGGAAGGAAGTTGTACATTTTCCCCTATCCATTATTTAACACTAATGGGGGACATGAAACACTATCTAAAAATCCAATAACAGCACAAATGGTTCTATTTTCTATCCAAATAGGATTATTGTTTTTCCCTACCTTTATAAAGTACAATATAATTAAGGCCAATGGATATCTAGTCAAGAAATACATAATATTCCAAATATTTTCCTCCCTAAAACATTGATGGAGATAAAGGGTAACAACCACTTCTAAATTGAATATTTCATTTTTTATTACCAATTAGTACAATAGAAATAAAGAAATATTCTATAAGGACTCATCCAAAAAATAGAACTAGATTCCTTGATGAGTTCATCTTTCACTGTAACACCCCAAGATTTTACGAAAAATATTATTTTTTAATTTCATTATTGCCTTGTGTTCCTGACATGGCTTGCATTACACGCAATCTCGACCTTCCACGATAACGTGTGTTGTATGCAATACCGAGTTTTTCTAAACAACGATATGCTATTAAAATGTTATTAAAACTACCCGTTATGAATAGTAATACCCACTTTTTGAAATTTTATAAATTTTATTTTTGAAAATGGGCTTCATTTTTGGATTCGGAATATCGAAATTATCCTAGGTTGAAATTTTGGTATTTTTCTGAAAACATTCAATTTTTGATGAATAGTGAAAAAACTGGGTTACTATTTAAAAACCGACTATTTTTTAAATATTTATTTATTTTATTTAAATTTATTTTATGTAAAAATTGATACATAATACCTATATAAGTTCAATTTAATTAATTGGAATAATTTTATAATTATTTTAGATATATAAAAAATTCATTGAACTTTTCACCGTCTTTTACCCACCTCCTAGGAGAATTTGCATATTTACATAAAACTTAATTTTACCGCTTTTGTGAATGGAATTTCAAAAATCCAAGAGACACGGTTGATGTCAGTAAGTAAAATGTGATTCAATGAGTTGAAAATAATTTTTGGTGAATAGTAACTTTTTACTTTTTTTCCCACGGTTAAAATTATATATGGTAATTAAGGGTAAAAATGATATTATTATTATCCAAAAACATGTCCTAATTCTATTGGATAAGTTTAATTCGACCAAAAACAACCTTAAGAATAAAATATGACCGTTTAGGCCCACTTGCATTAGATTAGGACATTTATTATTAATTTATATAAAGAAGGTTTAAAATATTTAAAATCAAAGTTTAATAAGTAAATCATTTTTAATATTGGGTTATACATAAGATAAATTCAACTATAAATATTAATTAGAAAGATAAAAAGATTTATTACATAATGGTATTTTATTTGGAATTTTATAGACATTAAATAATTTAATATATTTATGACACAAAGATGATGCAGTAATTATCTTATTAATGAAATATTGACATAATTGATGTTATAAATACAAAATGAAAGTAATTTTAATCTTTTTATAAATTACACTAATTTTATAGGTTAAGATGACATGTTAGTATTTATTTAATTAACCTTGTTCGAACTAATCATTCTGTTATGATTTTCACAAAAATCAATTACTAAATAGTGTCAAAATTGACATAAAATAGTTTTTAAAACAAATATTATATTATTAATTTTTACTTTATTCTTAAATATCTAACGTTCAGACAAATGACTTAGAAAAGGTTATATATATTAATTATAAACAAATTGGGGTTCGTTTGGCTTCTTATAGTAAGTTTATTAACCTTATAGTGTAAGAACACAAAAAGACACGGTAAAAGTAAAATTATCTAACATAAAGATAAATCTAAATGATAAGGTTAAAATAGTAAACTAAACTTGTCCAAATTCTATTGGATGAGAGTATTGCGACCCATCCCCACCTTAGCTTTGAAATAAATCAATTTGGAGCATTTTAAAACCGAATATGGCTTTATAATAAAATAATATTTTTTGTTTTTCCAAAGGTGCCCCTCTCCTCCCTTATAAAAGGGCACCTCCTCCCTCTCTTCCTCACACCACTTTGAGCCGTCAAGCTCATCCAACCCCTGCGAATTTCTTCTCTCCACTTCCCTAAAGACATCCTAGTGGTCCTGGTCTTCTTCAAAGACCAATTTTAGTGCCCTAAAAGGAGGTCTCAAAGAAGCGCTTCAAAGAAGAGGTAATGTGCGTTACCGATTCTGTCAACATTATTTCTTCTTTCAATTCTTCTTATTTATTTGTTTCATTATGATGTAATAACATCAGTATCACTCATATACTGATATTTTATTAAAGTATGAAAAAACCCTATTTCACTATCTATCCATCCTACGGAAAACAAAATCACCATGCATGCGTATGTACAGAATACTGTCTCCACGCGGTGGTGTAATCTATTTTCCACCACCACCTTACTTGGATGGGTATAATGGTGTAAATAATGAATATATATGATTATTTTAAAGTGATATTGATTCTGAAATAGTATACATACACTCCAATACAATTCCACGATCATGGGAACAATGTCATTGCTCGTGTGTATGTACGGAATACCGTCTCCATGATGTGATGCGACTCGTTCTACATGATTTTCATTACATAATTATTACATAAATGAATTGAGTGAATTAATATGATATATATTACACTAATAAATATATGTAAATGATGTATCTATAACCTAAAAGAAGAATAAGAATTTATTCGACAAAACACGCATAAGAACAAAAAAGTAATAAACACCCGAATAACAAGTAACAATAAAATATTACTAACAAGAAGCTGAGAATATGACCATATATTATATCATAATAATGAGTATGATTATGGAATAAGTTAATGACATTATTTAAATCATTATACAGGAGGTTCGGACACATACAAAGCAAATTGGACCTAAGGTAAGGAAAATATCACAATCTCACTTTTATCCGAGATTGTTTATACTTTGGTATTTAATGGGGTGTATTTTATCATCCACATACATTTTTCCTCAATATGTAATATTATATCCATTCACCTACAATTGTTTAAATCCAATTTTACCCTTCGGTGAGTTTTTAGTAAAAGATATGAAATGAATCTTTTGTTGTTTTTCGTACAAGGTACTTTTTGACTTTTCGGACAAAAGTACGAGAATAATGTTTTTTTAACTTATACGACATGAATGGATTTTTAAAACAATAATTCCAAGAATATTCCTTTTAATGTTTTCAAGTTTATTTTTAATCATCTTCTTTTAGTTTAAAATTGTGTGACATGTTAAGAAAGGAAAAAATGTTTTTGAAGTAGAAATGATATTTTCCTCAAGAATGGAGTTCAAGTGTTTTATCAAAATTATTTTCCATCTAAGATAATAAAGGGTTCTGTTTCTATCCCTATTATTACATTGATTTTATTATCTTGTCATCGAATTATTTTTATTAATTTCTTTATCTTATATGAATTATTTTATGATGTCACGATGTTTAATATTCCCATTTTTATTACATGGGTTATGCTATGATGTATGATTTATGATTTTGTGGCACACATAAGAATGGTATCTTTATGAGATGGGTGTGACCTATATCTCCCTCCAATGCATTGGGTAAAGATATTATATATCATGAGATAGACATGGCTGGAATGGTAGGTTAAACCAGTTCAGTGAAACAGGACTGAAATGAGGAATGAACTCAGTTCAGAAATGGACTTTGTCCACTAAGATAGTCTTGGAAATGAGTCTTGACTAATAAGAAACGATTCTATATGATTATGTGTGTATGCTATAAAGCTTCATGTTTTATGTTATGATTATTACATTTCACTACCATGATTTATCCCATGTTATGAAATTATGATTTCTTTTGCAGGGTAAGATTTCCAAATTGTTATGTTCTTATGAATATGATGTGATTGATATTTCTTTTGATTACCCTTACTGAGCATTTGAGCTCACCCCATTATGTTTTCTTTTCCCCAGGATATAAAGAAAGGTTTTAGGTAAGTAAAAAAGGGAATATCTTTATGGGAGATGTTGACGATCTTTCACCATGATTAGAAGATCATATTCCGAGTATCCAAAGACACTCAAATATTACGGTCCTTATGTGTGGGTTTCTGTAATGTACTATGAATTCTACAAAAGTAATGTAATGTCCATGTACGTCAAGCTTAGGGTCTCTATAGTTGGTATCGGAGGAAAGGATTAGTCAACCTTTAGAAACTAGGATGCGAGAACTTTAGTGAGATCCCTAGAGATATTTCTAAGGTATGTCTAGGGATGTCCCTAAGGTTATGTATACGTTATAGTCCTAGAATTGCACTAACCATCTTAGAATTAAAACTATGATTTTAGATATTGATGGTACTCCCTCTTTATTGTGTTTTTTTCCCTAGCGTTATTTTTCCTCTCACACTATTCTTTTTGGGTTTTAGATGATGGCTGGAACCCGACGGAACCGTATTGATCAATGTAATGGACGATGCAATGATTGTCCTCCTGAATAAACCAATGTTATGGGATATGGAGTGAAAAATCTTATTGCTATACTTACACAAGCTATGAATCATTATGGACTTCCAAATGAGCAGAGAAGGGAACAATATTCTCTTGAGTCCTTCATGAGGCAACGCCCACCTTCTTTTAGTGGGTCTTCTGATCCACTTGTTGCTGAAAAGTGGATCAGTACCACTGAAAATATATTTTCTGTTCTTCAATGTTATGAACATGATAAATTCATCTTAGAAGTATATCGTTTGGAAGGTGATGCTGATCAATGGTGGAATTTTATCAAGAATACGAGGCCAAGAGATGAAATTGACTCCATGGAATGGGACGAGTTCAAGAAATTATTTTTCAATAAGTAATTCCCTCGTATTCTTCGAACAAAGATGGAGAAGGAGTTTATTGAACTAAAGAAAATGGTTGATTAATCTGTTGGTATATAAGAAGCTAATTTTACAAGGCTTGAATGGTATGCATCTGGCTTTATCATCCAACCTCAACGTAAAGTTGATCGATTCTTCAGTGGCTTAAAACCAAATCTTAGATGGGCATTAGCTATAAGAGACTTCTGTAGCTATGAGGAAATTTTGCGCTGTGCTATTAAGGTAGAAATGAAAGTTGGTGTTATATATCCATCACATGGTTTTGACAAGGAATGAAAGATGGAGTTCAAGGAGAAATCTCGGAATAATGGTGAAAAGAAGATGAATATTTCCTTATGATCAAAGTGTGGAAATAAGCATGGTGGAGATTGTATTAAAGGGACTAGAAAATGTTTTATGTGTGGAAAAGAAGGGCATAGAGCATTTGAGTTTCGAAGTAATTGAAAAAGGGTTGCTTATTGTGTGAATAAAGAAAATACTGCAGAGAATGCACCAACAACACTTCAATGATTCAAGTGAAATGAAATGGGGCATTATGCTAATCAATGACCTAATACAAGGGTTAACGATGATCGACATGAGCAACTACTTAAGGCAAAGGAAAAAGGGAAGTCACATGTGATCACTATTGGCAATGTTGAATATGAAAACGATGTGGCGGAATGATTAAGTGTCTATGTAATGGGATTCCAAAATAATGTTGTATATAGTATCGTGGAATATTGGAATATTTATGTATTGGTCTATTGTGGTTTTCAATAATTTTATGGTACCATTAACCATGTAAAGTGATTGAGATATTTTTGGTAAGTAGATGATATTCTCATAATGAAGGGATAAGAAGATAATGAGATATTTTATTGTATTCATGAGCTCATGATTGATATAAGGACTAAGTGATATCATGGTTTGAGTATAAATAATTTTGAGGATTTTGGTTTGTGGAAAGTGCTAACTTTTAACTGCATTCATGTTTTCACTAAGGTTCAATGGGTATTCATTCTTCAAGAGAATATATGATTAAGGTATTCACATATCTTATGATATATGGGGGATAAATGATGGGATTCACGTGATTATTATGTGACATTTCAAGTAATCATTTTCTTTATACTATGAGCTTGGACCGATGTATTTTAGATAAGCCTAAAGATTAGAATGAATTATGTTGGACATAAGTTAGTATTGTTTAAGGATAGAACTTTTTTCAATATTATTGACGGGATGTTATAGTATTATAGATTTAGAAAAAGGACAACCTGCCGGATGGGCGACAACCCATCACGTCGGACAAGGCTGTGGGAATCGAACCCACAACCAAAGTACGATTGGCATTTATCGCCTAACACTGGCCTACAGGAAGTCCCTGGTTAGTAGGAACTAGTATTATTTTATTACGCGGTATGATATATGAAGTAAAAGTTCATTCTTGGAATCGTATACGATTAACCTCACCATATATGGACTTATATATATTTGATAAATTTTTCTATCCTTTTGTTTGAAACAGATGGAATGACCCATCATTCTATCACATGATCTATTAACACTTCATTAATAAATAATTCAACTTCATTTCTTTAAGATATGAAGTGGAAATTTCTCAAAGAACGAACAATAGTGAGATTCTACCAAAATAAAGAAAGTATTTATTCTAATTAAAAATTTTCAACTTTAGGGAAATGATCTTGAAAACAAAAAATGTTGTCCTAGTGCCCTTATATCCGATGAATAAGACGGTACCCTAGATCATCACAAATTTATGGCTTTGTGATTGTTGGATTTTTCATAGCCATGTTCTCTACCACTCTCCATCACAACATGGCGGTTAGATTTCTCTTCAATATCCATATTTTCACCTATGTTATCTTATGTGGAAACCCAGTGATTAGTTAATTTGGGTAACCATTACGTTTCATACTTTAGTTTTTAAAGCCACGTTTTGGTATTCCTTTTTACAATGAGGGTTTCTATTAATGAAACATTCAAGTAGAAAACCATTTATAACCCCGACGAATTTCGAGGGCGAAATTCATTTTAAGGGGTGTGGAATGTAACACCCCAAGATTTTACGAAAAATATTATTTTTTAATTTCATTAATGTCTTGTGTTCCTGACTTGGCTTGCATTACACGCAAGTGTGACCTTCCACGATAGCGTGTGTTGTACGCAATACTGAGTTTCTCTAAACAACGATTTTCTATTAAAATATTATGAAAACTAGCCGTTATGAATAGTAATACCCACTTTTTGAAATTTTATAAATTTTATTTTTGAAAATGGACTTCATTTTTGGATTTGGAATATCGAAATTAGCCTAGGGTGAAATTTTGGTATTTTTCTGAAAACATTAAATTTTTTATGAATAGTGAAAACACTGGGTTACTATTTAATAAACCGACTTTCTATTTAAATAATTATTTATTTTATTTAAATTTATTTTAGGTCAAAATTGATAAATAATACCTATATAAGTTCATTGTAATTCATTGGAGTAATTTTATAATAATTTTAGATATATAAAAATTTCATTGAACTTTTCACCGTCTTTTACCCACCTCCTAGAAGAATTTGTAAATTTACGTAAAACTTAATTTAACCACTTTTGTGAATGGAATTTCAAAAATATGGGAGACACGGTTGATGTCAGTAAGTAAAATGTCGTTCAATGAGATGAACATTATTTTTGGTGAATAGTAACTTTTTACTTTTTTTACCACGGTTAAAAGTAAATAGGGTAATTAAGGGTAAAAATGATATTATTATTACCCTAACACATGTCCTAATTATTTTGGATAAGTGTAATTCGACCAAAAACAACCTTAGGTATAATATGTGACCATTTATTCCCACTTGGATTGGATTAGGACATTTATTATTAATTTATTTAAAGAAGGGTTAAAATAGTTAAAATCAATGTTTAATATGTAAATCATTTTTAATATAGGGTTATACATAAGAAAAATTAGACTATAAATATTCATTATAAAGATAAAAATATTTCCTAAATAATGGGATTTTATTTGTAATTTTTAGAAATTAAATAATTTAATTTATTTATGACAGAAAGATGATGCAGTTATTAATTTATTAATGAAATATTGACATAATTGATGTTATAAATACTCAAATAAATGTAATTTGAGACTTTTTATGAATTAGACTACTTTTATTGGTTAACATGGCATGTGAGTATTGATTTATTTAACCTTTTTTGAACTAATAATTCTGTCATGATTTTCACAAAAATCAATTACTAAATAGTGTCAAATTTGACATAAAATTGTTTTTAAAACAAATATTATATTATTAATTGTTATTTTATTCTTAAAAATATAAGGTTCAGACAAATGTCTTATATAAGGTTATATATATTAATAATAAAAAACTTTGGGTTCGTTTGGATTCTTATATAATGTTTATTAACATTATATTATAAGAACACAAAAAGACACGGTAAAAGTAAAATTATCTAACTTAAAGTTAAATCTAAATGATAAGGTTAAAATATTAAACGGAACTTGTCCAAATTCTATTGTATGAGAGGATTTAGACCCATACCAACATTAGATTCGAAATAAATCAATTTGGAACTATTTAAAACTGAATATGGTTTTATAATAAAATAATATATATTTTTTCCAAAGGTGCCCCTCTCCGCCCTTATAAAAGGTCACCTCCTCCCTCTCTTCCTCACACCACTTTTAGCCTTCACGCTCGGCAAACCCCTGACAATTTCTTCTCTAAACTTCCCTAGAGACATCCTAGATGTCCTGGTTTTCTTTAAAGACCAATTTTAGTGCCCTAAAACGAGGTCTCAATGAAGCGCTTCAAAGAAGAGGTAATGACTGTTACTGATTCATTCAAATTTATTTCTTCTTACACTTATTCTTCTTTAGTTGTTTCATTGTGAATTAATAACATCAGTATCAATCATATAATTATATGTTATTATATGTATGAAACAACCCTATTTCACCATCTATCCATCCTACGGAAAATGAAATCACTGTGCGTGCGTACGTACAGAATACTGTCTCCAAGCTGTGGTGTAATCAATTTTCCACCACCACCATATTTGGATGGGTATAATGGTGTAAATAATGAATATATATTATCATTGTAAAGTTATATTGATTATGAAATAGTATACATACACTCCAATACAATTCCACGATCATGGGAACGATATCATTGCTCGTGCGTACGTACGGAATACCATCTCCACGATGTGATGCGACTCGTTCTACATGATTTTCATTACATAATTATTACATAAATGAATTTAGTGAATGAATATGATATATATTAAACTAATAAAATTCTAGAAATGAGTTATCTATATCCTAAAAGAAGAATAAGAATTTATTCGACAAAACACGCATAATAACAAAAAAGCAATAAACACCCGAATAACAGGTAACAATGAAATATTACTAATAAGAAGCTAAGAATATGACCATATATGATATCATAACAATGATTATGATTCTGGAATAAGTCAATTACATTATTTAAATCATTATACAGGAGGTTCAGTCACTTACGATGCAAATCGGACCTATGGTAAGGAAAATATCACAATCTCACTTTTATCCGAGATTGTTTATACTTTGGTATTTACTGGGGTGTATTTTATCATCCACATCCATGTTTCCTCAATAGGTAATATTATTTCCATCCACCTAAAATTTTTTAAATCCAATTTCACCCTTCAGTGAGTTTTTAGTAAAAGATATGAAAGGAGTCTTTTGTCGTTTTTCGTACGAGGTACTTTTTGACTTTTCCGACAAAAGTACGAGAAAAATGTTTTTCTAACTTATACGGCATGAATGGATTTTTAAAACAATATTTCCAAGAATCTTCCTTTACAAGTTTTCAAGTTTATTTTTAATCAAATTCTTTTAGTTTAAAATTTTATGACATGTTAAGAAAGGAAAAATGATTTTGAAGTAGAAAGGATATTTTCCTCAAGAATGGAGTTCATGTGTTTTATCAAAATTAATTTCCATCTAAGATAATAAATTGTTAAGTTTTTATCCCTATTATTACATTTATTTTATTATTTTGTGATGTAATTACTTTTATGAATTCCTTTATCTTATATGAATTGTTGTATGATGTCACGATGTTTAAGATTCCCATTTTTATTACATGGATTATGCTATCATGTATGGCTTATGATTTTGTGGCACACATAAGAATGGTATCATTATGAGATGGGTGGGACCTATATATCCCTCCAATGAATTGGGTAATGATTTTATATCTCATGGGATAGACATGGCTGGAACGACAGGTTAAACCGGTTCAGTGAAACATGACTGAAACGAGGAATGAACTCGGTTCAGAAATGGACTTTGTCCACTATGATAGTCTTGGCAATGAGTATTGACTAATAAGAAATTATTCTCTATTATTATGTGTGTATTCCACAAAGCTTCATGTTTTAAGTTATGATTATTACATTTCACTACCATGATTTATCCCATGATATGAAATTATGATCTCTTTTGCAGGGTAAGATTTCCAAATTGTTATGTTCTTATGAATATTATGTGATTGATATTTCTTTTGTTTACCATTACTGAGCATTTGAGCTCACCCTTTTATGTTTTCTTTTCCTCAGGATATAAAGGAAGGTTTTAGGTAAGAAAAAAAAGAGATGATCATTATGGGAGATGTTGATGATCTTTCTCCATGATTAGAAGATTATATTCTGAGTTTCCAAAGACACTAAACTATTACAGTCCTTATGTGTGTGTTTTTGTAATGTAATAATCATTCCGAAAAAGTAATGTAATGTCCATGTACGTCAATCTTAGGGTCTCTACATCCACCACATAATATTTTCATGAGAAAAATGTCTATCTAAAATATCATAGTCCTGTATAATTGTTTTCATTTCCATATACTCAAGATAATATTATTATATGAGAAGATATTCTTGAAAGACTTATAGTTTTAAAGGATGTTAATTTACTCAACCATAAGATAGTGTCTCTATTACTTTAGGTAGAATATAATATGGTCCATCGTAGAACAATGTTCATTTCATTATTTTTATGGGGTATAATATATATGGAATCATATAAAATCACCACATACATTAACATTGAAAGGTATATCATCCCATATATATAGGTTTAAAAAATACCATGTACTCAACACCAACCACTGGTAGTCACAAGATGGGGGTTGTCATCAACATAATCAAAAACATTTAAAAATAATAATGAAAGTTCTCAATCACAATTAAAGGATACCCATATTTGGTCAAAGTTCCCATTGGTGCCTTGATCCTTGCGAAATTTAACTCAGATCACCAATAATATACTTCCAATCCATGGAAGAAACATATCTAATTTATAATCATGGGTGGATCTAGAGAAAGAACTTTCTCAATATTCACAGGGTCTACTATTGTCTAATTTTTTGTTATTTCATTCCACAGTATGTGGAACTATAAAATCCTGAATTATAACATTGATATAATCCAATATAGATGTCATTATGAGTGTTTTTTAAGAACCATCCCCAAATGTATCTAGTTCTTTGTCTTTTAATCTAATTATTTGATGTTGTGATAAATGGATGCCACAACGAACCCATTATATAATGGTTGAATGGTCGGTTCAAGATTCTTAAGAACACCATTGGGGAGCCCACCATGGCAATAAGAATATTTTAGAACTCAGTGACTATAGTGGCCCTAGATTACCACCTGGGGTATATCCCAATATCAAATCATAAGCTAGTGGTATCCCATCCTTATGAAAAACATGGAAAACCATTTCACACCTTTTCATTGGTCAAAGATCTAATAATTTCATCAAAGTGGACACTCATTATATAAAGTCTGTAGTATATATTTATATTAATCCATTCATAACCTCATTCTCCCATCCAACATATTGGAAAACAAAAAGGGGCATCCCATATTACCACACAATGCTTAATGAAGCCTTTCATTTATAGATCCACCAACATCACCATTAAATCAAGCATTTATATGTGGGACACATGATAGGTTTATGTAGATATTAAGGATTCTCTTAGGTGCAGGTCTCTAAAGAAGTAGAATTATTTATACTGAAATAATATTATAACAACCCTAAGGAAAACATCCATGTAATCCTCCTCCTCTAATGGAAAAAATCATATATTGTTCACCATTCCAAGGGTTATAATAGACAACTGATTAGAGATTAGTCGTAACATATTATATATGAGATCATCTGGATTTGAATATGATTATCAATAAATAATTATGTAAAAAACTATCCAACAACTAAATTATATAGGACTCAAATCAATCTATGGGTCATGCTTGGAGCCTCTGGGTCTTAAGCTTCCATTTTGCTTCAATCATCAATGCCCTTGTCTTCATCTTCTATACAATAAGAGTTCACTCCAATAATTTAGAAAATCTAAAAAAATAAAAAAAATTACAGGAACCAATCTAACACACCTCAATAATATTCAATTTTGGTTTCAATGACTCGATCTTATATTTTTAAAACATGTCATAAGATTACATGTCTTGGTGGGGGAATATTCCCTCTTACTTGTGTGCCTGAATTTTCATCAAACATCACTAATTTAGGGATAAAATACATGAATTGTTTTTACCAAGAGAAGGATGACAACATGAAATTAAATTAGGAAGGGTTTTAACAAGGAAGAACACTCACACCATTGTCTTGAGCCGATTCTTTACTTCTTGGAGGTTTAACATTACCTAAAACCTAGGTGGATTCAATATATGATACTTTTGAAGTACACTAAGCCTATGTGTATCATATAATAGTACCACAAAATCCAATTTATACTGAAATTAATGTGAATAATACACTTGAAACATTTAGTTTGGGTCATTATACTACTCATTGAGTGGAGGAATAACTCTACATCCAAAAAGTGGCATTATCTCAATGTCATGTATAAATTTTGATTTTACATCGCAATGTGTTTCATTATCATGGTCCCAATTAAGTATCTTTTAATGGATTCCAAAATAGTGTAATATTATGGATAAAAAATTTTCTCCATCATTGTAATACCCCAAGCTTCCACGGTACGCCTCTCATTGAATAATACAATAGCATGTGTTGTACTCAACACTGAGTTCAAGCGCACCACGACTTACCAAACTAGCCATTCAAATGCTCTTAGGAATAGTATTAACTGAATTTTATATTTTATATTATCCTTATAATTTTAGAATCCATATTATGAGTTTCTAAGACATAATTTAAGAACAGATTCATTTTTTCCAATAAAATAAGTATTTTTCAAAAAATGCAATTTTACCGCCTTTTAAGGATGAAGCCTTTTGAAATCCAATATTTGAATATTTTATATTTTAAATTTGACAAAATTAAATTCTCCTTTAGAATATAGACATAAGAATTTAGTTTCAATAATGTGTTGGTGTTTTTCTGATAACTTCAAATTAGGGTGAATAGTGAAAATACTATATTTTAACAGAAAATAACTTTTTAATCAAAATATTTTATATTGTTAAATTATAAATTTTAATTGTTTGGAAGTATAAATAGATTATATTTTTACCATTTAATCCAATTTTGTTTATTGTAAGTAATTTTACATTTAAATTGGACATAAACAAGTGTCAATCTTTTGATAGTTATAATTTCTTAAAAATACGCCTTTTGGTTTTAACAGTGGAACTTAATTTTAAATTAATAAATGAAACTTGTATGTTTTTACATTGGTAAAATATACGTCATTTTTGAATTTGAAATATCGAAATTATCTTAGTGTGAAATTTCGGTACTTTTCTGAAAACAGTAAATTTTTTATGAATAGTTAAAAAACAATGAGTTATAGCTTAAAACCACAATTTTATTTAAATAATTATTTATTTTATATACATTTAATTAAGGTCAAAATAGATACATAATACCTATATCTGTTCAATGTAATTCATTGGGGTTAGTTTAGAATAATTTTAGATATATAAAAACGTTATTGAACTTTTCAACGTCTTTTACCCACCTCCTAGGAGAATTCAGAGATTCACATAAAACATAATTTTACCGCTTCTGTGAATGGAATTTAAAAAATCGAAGAGACACGGTTAATATCAAGGAGTAAAATTTGGTTCAATGAGATGAAAATAAATTTTTCTGAATAGTAACTTTTTACTTTTATTTACCACGGTTTAAAGTATATAGTGTAATTAAGGGTAAAAATGATATTAATATTACCCTAACACATGTTTTAATTATATTGTAAAAGTATATATCGACCAAAAACAACCTTAGGAATAAAATATTTTCATTTAGGTCCAATTGGATTAGATTAATACATTAATTATTATTTAATTCAAAGAAGAGTTAATAGAGATAAAATCAATGTTTAATTACTAAAAAATATTTAATATAGGGTTATACATGAGATAAATTCCTTTGTAAATAATAATTAGAAATATAAAAAGATTTCCTAAATAATGGTATTTTATTTATAATTTTTGTCATTAAATAATTTAATTTATTTATTACATAATAGTGATGGAGTAATTACCTAATTAAACAAATATTAAAATAAGTCATATTATAAATATCCAAATAAATGTAATTTGAGACTTTTTATGAATTCCACTAATTTTATAGGTTAATATGAAAGGTTATTATTGATTTAATTATGTGTTTTCTATGAAATCATGCTGTTATAAATTTTACAAAATTCAAATACCAAATAGATTCAAATTTGAAATAAAAGAGTATTTAAAACAAATATTATATTATTAATTGATATTATATTCCTAAAAATCTAAGGTTCTGAAAAATTACCTATATAATGATAGGTGTTTCATTAATGGACCACTTGGGGGTCGCTTGGATGTATATAGTAAGTTTATTAACTATATAATATAAAAAATACAAAGTGACATGGTAAATGTCAAACTAATTAACTAAGAGTTAAAACTAAAAGATAAGGTTAATATAATTACTAAAACCTGCCTAAAATCTATTGGTTGAAAGGATTTCAACCCATCCCCACCTTATACTTTGAATAATCTTATTTGGATCCATTAAAAACCGAATACAAATTTTTTAAAATAATACTTTATGTTTTTTCCAAAGAGCTCCTCCACCCCCTTATAAAAGGACACCACTTCTAACCAATTATTCACACCTTCAAAGCCTTTTGGTTCAGTGAACCCCTGCCCAATTATTCTCTAAATAGCCCTGAATTAAACCTAGAGGCTTTATTTTGATCAGAAATCTATCCTAAGGATCCCTTTTTATCAAATCAAAAGGAAGAACTCGAAGAAGAGGTAATGTTTTCACCACCCTCTTTCAAGTTCCATTTTTTCATCAACTTCTTATTTCCTTGTTATTACCATTATAAAATAATAACTCCAGTATCTTCTATATACTGTGATGTTATTATAAATATGGTACAACCATATTCATTATTCTATCCATCCTTTTAATGACATGTCACCATACGTGCGTACGTACGGCTTACCGCCTCCACGTCGTGGTGTAGTTGTTATTCAAAACATTATTATTTGGAATGGTATAATAATGATGTGTAATTCATGTAAATAATAAATATAACATGATAATGATTTTGTATATATGATATACTTTCCAATTATATTTTATTTTAATATCAAAAGATTGATATTGTCGCTCGCACGTACGTACGAACTACCATCTCCACGAACACGATGAGATTCATTCCCCATCATATCCATTCAAGTATAATTCTAATTTTATGATTAAAAATAATGTTTAAGGACTTGATATCATTATGTATATGAATAATATACAACCTCTCCATAACAAACATGGCTTATGTAACAAAACATATAAAAGAAAACGAGTAAGTTAACACCCGAAACGACGATAATACTAAAATATTATTAACAAAGAATTATTAGAAGATCATATAAGATATCATAATTATTTATATGGTTCTTCTATAATTTAATAAAAATGTTTTAACTATTATACAGGAGGTTAATATACCATCGAATAAGAAAAATTATAAGTTAAGGGTTTATTTCACAATCTCTTCATTATCTGAGGTTGTTTATATGTAATTATCTACTGGGACCTCTTTATCATCCACATCCATGTTTCTTAAAAATGTATTTAAAAATATTTTTACAATTTACTAGAAAATGGATTAATGTCATTTATACCCTTATGTGTTTTGAAAGGAATCAGTCCGTCATATTCCAAACCAGTTACTTTTTAACCTTTTCGAAAAATTTATGGTAAGAATGTCTTTTTTAACATATACAGCTGGTGCGGTTATTTTCCGCCATTATAAAATCGTCAAAGCTTCCCTTACAAGCTTATAAAAATATTTTCAATGTAAACGTTTTCTTTAATATTATGTTACTCTTATATAATTTCAAAATAGAAAGTGATATTTCTATAAAAAGAATTTTGATTTCATCTATGTCAACATCCTTTGATGGATTTTAAGATTATTTGAAGCTGATTTATTATGATACAAAACATCCATATTATATTGAAGGTTTTGTGATATGTTTGAATGTGTATGTGTTATTTTTATACCATTCATGGTTTAGGGATAATGAATTTCAATTTCTTATGCTAGTTTTATTACGAATGTTTCGTTTATGTTTAAACCTGTTCATATAAGGAATGCACTGGACTTAGTAAGTGACGGGTGGAGACCGCTATAGCATCTTGAGGAATCAGTAGGTCTCATGAGACAAACTAGTGTCTTGTCACGAGGCCTTGACAAAATCATATTTTTATTCTTGGCACGAGTCCATGGATACATGGTTATGACAGTCTGGGATTATGCATTCCGTCATTATGAAAGTGTTTATTAATATTCCATTTGATTATTAGACTAGTAGAATATCTATGTGAATAAGTAAATGGAATTATTTCATTTTATTTTTGCCATATTATGCTGATGTTCAAGTTTAAAAGGCTTTTTTAGTCATACATTTCCTTAAATGTTAATTCTTATTTATGAAATTTTCCGATATATTTTTATCTTTTCTTGGCATTTGAGCTCACCCCTTTCTATGTTTTATTTTTCCTAGGATGTGAAGAAGTATTTCATGAATGACCCTGAGGGTTAGTATAAGGGTATATGAGTATGGAGACAATATGTTTTTATAGTTTACATTTTATGACGTAATGTAAACTTTATGTACGAATCTTGTTTCCAAAGATACTAAACTAATCGGTCTATCAAGACTTGATCTTTTTTGATAATGCCAATTTTACGTAATAATGAACCGACTCTGGCTAACTGGGGTCAGAGCATTACAGTTGGTATGAGAGGAAGTTTAGTACAAACCGTGGAATCTGGATTTAGATAAACCCTGATTAGAGCACATAGACCAAAGATGGACTTTGAGGATTAGTATAGTAGAACTTCCTAGAATTTTGGTATTGTAATTATTTTGTGAGTTTTTCAAGCAATACATCCCTGTCTGGATATGAGTTGGTAGAGGCAGCTCTAGCACAGATGTACCGAGGGGTAAAACCCGAAAACAACGCTTTGAGCTAGACTCGAACGGGAACTGGTGCACGAAAACGAGCCTTGCTGCACTCTTCGTTACGACACTCCCAGGGGATATGCTTATGATAATTCTCATTTTCTATATAAACCATTATGAAGGGTTTATGAGTATATACATCCTCAATGAATTTTTTTTATGATTATGGATTATATCCATAAACTATTCAATTTACGTTATTTTTTTTACAAGTTTGGAATTTTTCATTTCAATTCATAAACTGACCTAGTTTATGCTATTGTATAGAAATGGTCACCTAGTAGAAGGAATGAGAACTCCATCAATATGTATGATCCAAAGAGATATAATGATCATATCATTCACGGCATTAAACCAACATTTATAAGGGAAATAGTCTCACATGTATTCTCAACATATGAAAAAATAGTATCATGTGTTAATAAGATAAGTAAAGAATTATCAATGTCCTATGGCTTTCAAGGGAAGCCAGAGAAGGAAAAGATGGTAGAGAGAAGGATTGATAAAGGTGAAAAGGTAAAGAAAGATTTTCCCATATGTGATAACTGTGGAAATAATCACCTTGAAAAATGCTTGAAGGGAATGTGAGTATGTTAAGTGTGGAGAAAAATGACACCATGAACGTAACTACAAGGGTAAGAAAAAGGTTTCAAATGTACAATTCTTCATCTGCAAGGAATTGGGACACTACACGAACCAATGTCCAAATCATCAGAGTAGGCCCCAAATGATTCTATTGGATAATAATAATGTTATGATATTACCACAGATGAAGAGGAATGACTAGTGTTTTTATGTTGTTATTTTGGAATTATTTTATTGAAGTGTTGTATCAATGATGTACTGGAAATAAATAAAGCTTGTACTGCAGTACTATTTCATTGAGGTTTTGAGATTTTATGGTACTAAGAAAAGTGAATCTATAGCATGTTAAACATTTTTTAAATTAAATGGTTGAAGGAAAGATAGACCTTAATATGGTCATAATATTGAGGTACTGATTTTGGAATAAGATGTGGTTGATTTGTTAAATTATATTGGATATTATTGACTGCCTTGAAACTGATTAATGATTTGTATATTCCATCATTGTTGGTGTTTAAAACATTTTTAAATGGATGATGTATATAAATTATTCTATAAGGAATGAGGGAACATGAATGTAATAAATAAGGTTTTCTGGTAATTCAGGATGTTTCATTATTTTAAAAGAATACATGATGAAAGTATTCACATGCTATTACGGGGTGAAAAGGATCTTTATTGTGTTTAACTTCTTTATAAATTTTGAACTGTGAGTTTGGACAGAATTATTTTGGATAATTCTAGTCTGACATTATTTTTGGATTGCCTTAAAAGGACAACCCGAAGGTCGGGCGGCAACCTATCGCGTCCGGCAAGGCCACGAGACTTGAACCCGCAACCTAAGGGTGACAAAGGTGTATCACCTACCACTGGCCCACATAATGTCCTGGATTGAATAATGTAGTCTTTTATGTTCTTATAGATGAATTATAAATTTATTTTTGTAACCCTATGTGGTTAGGATAAATATAATATTTTTGAGTTCTATAATATTTTTGAGTGAAATTTGAGTTTGTGGTAGAAATTAGTTGATGGTTGAAACTCTACTTGTCACACACATATATATACCTCTCTCTTATTTTATGAATAAATTAAATCTTAAACTTTAAGAAAGGTATATAAAAAATTGTGTTATCCTAATACCTTATATTTTGTTGAACTGATGATATTTTAAATCACCATAGATTTAAGGCTTTGAGGCCCTCAATTTTACACTTGTTTGTAATTGATGACCTCAATCACTCACTACAAATATTTACATTTTTCCTCCAATTATGTGTCTGTAATTTCCACCAATGTTCTCCTAATCAAGATCATAATGTGGTGGTGACTTTTCCATCTCCCTTTCCCTCTTATTAATGCTAAATTTTATTAACCTTATTTTTGATGTGGGTTTTCCACAAAGGTATTTTCTTATTTCAACGTTTTATTTTCAAAAAAAATTCAAATTTTGAGGAAACAATTTATTTAAGGAGGGGAGAATGTAACACCCCAAGATTCCATAGTACACTTCTCATTGAATAACACAAAATCATGTGTTGTACGCAACACTGAGTTCAAGCGCACCATGACTTACCAAACTAGCCTTTCAAAAGCGGTTATGAATAGTATTAACTGAATTTTAAATTTTATATCATCCTTATAATTTTAGAATCCATATAATTAGTTTCTAAGACATAATTTAAGAACAAATTTATTTTCTTAATATAAAATAAGTATTTTTCAAAAAATGAAATTTTACCGCTTTCTAATGACAATCCTTTTTGAATCCAATATTTGAATCTTTTATATATTCAATTTGAAAAAGTTAACTTCTTCTTTAGAATCAGAAAATAAAAATTTAGTTTCAATAACGTTCTGTTTTTTTTTGATAACGTTCATATTTGGGTGAATAGTGAAAATTCTATAATTTAACAGAAATCAACTTTTTAATCGAAATAATTTATATGGTTAAATTATACATTTTAATTATTTGTAAGTATTAATATATTATATTTTTACCATTTAATACAATGATGGTCATTGTAAGTAATTTCACTTTGAAATTGGACAAAAACAAGTGTCAATCTTTTGATAGTTATTATTTCTTAAATATACGCCTTTTGGTTTCAACAGCAGAAATTAATTTGAAATTAATAAATGCAATATTTTTTTTAATTAGATAAAATAGGCTTAATTTTTGGATTCGTTATATCAAAATTATCTTTGGGTGAAATTTTGGTACTTTTCTGAATACTTTGAATTTTTGATGAATAGGGAAAAATCACTGAGTTATAGTTTAAAAACGAATTTTACTTTAAATAATTATTTATTTTATTTAAATTTAATTAAGGACAAAATAGATACATAATACATATATAAGTTCAATATAATTCATTTGAGTTAGTTTAGAATAATTATATATATATAATTTTTTTAAGTTTTCACCGTCCTTTACCCACCACCTAGGAGAATTTGGAAATTCACATAAAACTTAATTTTACCGCTTCTATGAGTTGAATTTCAAAACTCTAAGAGACACAGTTAATATCAATGATTAAAATTTTGTTCAATGAGATGAAAATAATTTTTTTTGAATAATAACTTTTTACTTTTATTTACCACGGTTAAATGTAAATAGGGTAATTAAGGGTAAAAATGATATTAGTATTACCCTAACACATGTCATAATTCTATTTTACAAGTGTATATTGACCAAAAACAACCTTAGTAATAAAATATTATCATTTAGTTCCAATTGGATTATATTAGTACATTAATTATTATTTAATTCAAATAAGAGTTAAAAGAGTTAAAATCAATGTTTATTTACTTAAACATTTTTAATATAGGGTAATACATAAGATAAATTCGATTGTAAATATTAATTAGAAATATAAATATATTTCATACATAATATTATTTTTTGATAATATTTAGACATTAAATAAATTAATTTATATATGACACAATGGTGATGCAGTAATTACCTAATTAATGAAATATTAAATTAATCGATATTATAAATATCCAAATAAATGTAATTTGAGACTTTTTTTGAATTCCACTAATTTTATAGGTTAATATGACATAATATTATTGATTTAATTATGTGTTTTTGAAGTAATTATCATGTTATAAGTTTCACAAAAATTAAATAACAAATATTGTCAAAATGGACATAAATAAGTTTTTAAAACAAATAATATATTTTTAATCAATATTTTATTCCTAAAAATATATGGTTCATCCGAAGTACTTATATGATGATAGGTGTATCATTAATGGACCACTTGGGGGTCTCTTGGATGTATATAGTAGGTTTATTAACTATATAATATAAAAATACAAAGTGACATGGTAAATGTCAAACTAATTAACTATGAGTTAAAACTAAATAATAATGTTAATATAGTGACTCAAACCTGTCTAAAATATATTGGTTGAAAGGATTCCAACCCATAACCATCTTATAATTTTAATAATCCACTTTTTATCAATTAAAAATCGAATATAATTTTTTTATAAAATAATACTTTATGTTGTTCCCAAAGATCCCCTCCACCCCCATATAAAGGGACACCACTTCTAACCAATTCTTCACACCTTAAAACCCTTTTTGTTCGGCCAAAAACTTCCCAATTATTCTCTAAACTTTCCTCACTTCAACTTAGAGGCCTTAGTTTGATCATACATCCAACATAAAGAGCCCTTTTGATCAAATCCAATGGAAGAACCCGAAGCAGAGGTAATGTTTTCACCACCCTCTTCCATGTTCCTTACTTCTTAAACTTCTTCATTCATTGTTATTACCATTCTAAAATAATAACACCAGTATCTTATATATTATGTGATGTTTTTATAAATATGGTACAACCATATTCATTATTCTATCTATCCTTTGAATGACATATCACTATACATGCGTACGCACGACATACCGTCTCCACATCGTGGTGTAATTGTTATTCAAAACATTATTATTTGGATGGGTATAATAATGATGTGTAATTCATGTAAATAATAAATATAATATGAAATTTATTATTTATATATTATATAATATCCAATTATATATTATTATAATATCAAAATAGTGATATTGTCGCTCGTGCGTATGTACGGACTACCATCTCCACGAACGTGATGAGATTAATCCCCCATCATATCCATTCAAGTATAATTCTAATTTTATGATTAAAAATAATGTTTAAGGACTTTATATCATTCTGGATATGAATAAAAGAAAACTTATCCATAAAAACACGACTTATGTAACAAAACATATAATAGAAAATGAGTATGTTAACACTCGAAACGACGATAATACTAAAATATTATTGACAAATAATTATTAGAAGATCATATCTGATATCATATTTATGTATATGGTTCTTTTGTAATTTAATAACAATGTTTAAACTATTATACAAGAGGTTAACATACCATCGACTAATGAAAATTACATGGTAAGGGTTTATTTAACAATCTCTTCATTATTCGAGGTTATTAATAAATAATTATCTACTAGGACCTCTTAATCATCCACATCCATGTTTCGTAAAAACGTATTTCAAAAAAAAATTACTATTTATTATAAAATGGATTAAATTCATTTATAACCTTATGTTTTAAAGGAATCTTTCCATCGTTTTCCAAACAACGTACTTTGTAACCTTTTCGACAAATTTATGGTAAGAATGTCTTTTTTAACTTATACGGAGGGTGCAGTTATTTTCTGCCATTATAAAATCATATAAGATTCCCTTACAAGCTTATAAGAATATTTTGAAAGTAAATGTTTTTTTATAATTATGTGACTCTTAAATAATTTCAAAATAGAATGTGATATTTCACGAAAAAGGATTTTGATTTCATCGATGTCAACATCCTTCGATGGATTTTAATCTTATTTAAGTTGATTTATTATGATACAAATCTTCCATATTATATTGAATGTTTTGTCATATGTTTGAATGTAGATGTGTTATTTTTTTTTCCATTCATGGTTTATAGATAAATTATTTACATTTCGTATGAAAGTTTTAATACTAATGTTTATGTTATGTTTAAACATGTTCATAAGAGGAATGCATTGGACTTAGTAAGTGACGGGGGAGCCCGCTATAGCTCCTCGATGAATCGGTAGGTCTCATGAGACAACATAGTGTCTTGGCATGAGTCATGGACAAAATATTATTTGTATTCTTGGCACGAGGCCTTGGCTATGTGGGTATGATTGTATGGAATTATGCATTCCATCGTTATGAATGTGGTTATTAATATAGAATGTGATTATTCGAATAGTAAAATATCCATGTGAATAAGTAAATGGCATTATTTAATTTTTTTTTTCCATATTATGCTTAATTTCATGTTTAAAAAGCTTTTGTTTTAGTTATACATTACCTTAAATGTTTATACATATTTATGAAAGTTTCCGCTATATTGTTATCCTTATAGGGCAGTTGAGTTAACTCCTTTCTATGTTTTATTTTTCCCAGGATGTGAAGAAGTATTTTATGAACGACTTGCAAGGTTAGTATAAGCGGATATGAGTGTGGAGACAAGATGTTGTTGTAGTTTTCACTTTATGATGTAATGTAAACTTTATGTATGAATCTTGTTTCCAAGGATACTAACCTAATCCATCGTTCGAGACTTGATCTTTTGTGATAATGCCAATGTTATGTAATAAGGCCCCAACTCTAGGTAACTGGGTTCGGGGCAATACAATCATTAAAGAACATATAATTGGAGTTAACTAAAGAAGGACATGGAAACAATAACCCATTCATATATGATGCATTTAACAATGTATTTTCTATTCGTAGTTCAAACATACACCAAGTCAAAAAGATTGTAATAAAAGTCCCGGTGAATGGATATGGTGAATTATACACCTTCACAAGGTTTACCAGCCTCATTGATGAACTTGAAGCATTTTGACACTATTATTCCAATATTCCCAAACCGATCCTCACAACATGACTCTCTGAAAACATTTTTCCCAAGATAGCCCACTTTGATACCACACTATCACTACTCGACTAACTGTGGAGTACTTGGATAGAATTGATCCAAGAGTGACACCCCCATCCCCTCACCAATAGGATAGGGTATGGAAACGAGCGTTGGGTAGGCATATCACTCAAATGGGCGGACTTAGCCTAAAGTACATGCAAACATACACACATCTCCATAAATTAGTACAATAAAAAAAATATAATTAATACTGAAATACTTGAATAACAACTAATATCATATCAGAGTATGCTAAAATATATTGGAAAAGTAAATATAATAAATATAATCCAATAATAGCTGTAGAAGTTCCCAATCAACAAACAAAAAAGGGGAAACTCCCAAAAATAAAATCATATATCTATCTATGTTCTATCTAGCACAACTATGTTTAACCTTCTCATTGTCAACCATAGATTCAATCGAAAGGCTAATAATATTAATAATACATGAAATGTGTGGTCACAACCCACACAATTGTGATTAAAATTATACATAGAAAAACACCCTGAAATCAACAAATACTAAATATAAAGAGGGAGTTTTATTTAAATCACAATGAGATGGGGGGGGGATAACCCAGATATGATCAAAGTCTGACTAAAGGTATCAAGGCAAGGTTTATACTCACTTACATTATAGGTATTCTTCTAAAGGATCCATTGTAAACTTTTTATGAGATGAATCACTTGTTATATCATACTACATGGATTTCACTCATTCAAGATTTCATGCTCATTGAACCATTCCCTGATAAATATTGAATGAACTCATATGATGTTGATGCACATGAACAACCTCACAAGAAATCAGGTGGATGGAGGACTCCTACCAACTACGATCCATAACCGAGGGAGCACACTCTAGTAGAGGATATTCTCATCTATCATGTGAGGGATTACTGAATCTACCTATATAAAGTTTATCGAGGACCCTTGACCTTGATATTTAGGGGAGTACTAACCCTAACTTCACTTCAATGACTAAAATAAAACACCATTATCAATTAGGCATATATATTAGAAGTTCCCCACTCATATCACCTCATTTCATATCTCATATGTGGAATAAATTCCACTATCACATCCTATATGGGATTATACTAGTAATAGATTACTCATGATCCAAAATTTTAATTTTAAAGAAGAATATATGCAAGGTTGATGATTTTACGGGAACTATAACATGTGTCCCACTAGATTATGTGATGTTTCTCATAAATTTTAATTATGGTAATATAATTCCATCTCACATGGAATTATCCTATAGATAAATGGTGTGTTTTTATGTTACACAAAATATAGTGATTGGGATGATACTTGAGCATGTGCCATCTTCCCATGCTCATTCACATTCCAAAATACATGGGGTGTACAGTAACACACAGTGAATGTGGGGTCACATGGATTTATATAATATACTCCCTATATATTCAAATCATGATGAATAAAGGTAACACTTTGTGTGGGTCCTCTATATTGCATGATATACTTATCTTCTCATGTAAACCCTCGATAATACAAAAAGGGGTCCACATGACTGGTGTTCATCCGAACTACACTTGTGTATATCAAATATTCATTGAAATAATAATATATTAATGAATCTATACAACTCTTCCATTACCACATCATTTTACATGTTTCATATCCATAATGCCGAAAATTACATTGACTATGCCACTATCATCATTGGGGGACAGATTCCAGCCACCATTTTCTAGGAAATTTCCTAATGTTACACCTCCATGGATACCTACTGTATCTAACTTTAGGCACCCTAATCCATTGTATAGTCAAAAATTACAATTATTATTGAAACCCATCCATAATTAATATATTTTTTAAATTAATCCTACAACAATGAGTTGTTTCATAAAATAGTGATTTCTAAATGATCTATTTCCAGGGTGTAATCAAATCATAGGCTAAAATAAATACAATTGAATAATGATTATGAATGGAGGAAGAATAGAATGAAATGGGAAAATTATTACGAAAAACATATTGAGTTTATATTTCCATCATTTATGGAATCCTAGGAATGGTGAGGGTAATCAAATTTCAACATAAAAAATAAAATCAAAATTAAAATTTTCTAAAACTGAAATAATCAATGACTAATTCAATAAGGTAAGATCCAATAATAATTTTCAAAATAATTAATTCATGGTCCTCATGCGGAATACTGAAATGGGATTAAACTATAAAATCAAAAACCTTACCTAGATAGCATATCAATCATTGATGAAAATGATTCAATGTCATCACTATTGATAATATCCAAAAACACAATTGATGATGGAAATCCTCATGATACTGTAATCATTAATCAACAATCTCATAATTATCCTAAAATGATATCCTCCATAATCTCCCCTCCTACAATCACAAGGATTATGGGGCTAACCCTATTATTTGGTTATATCCATGTTTATGTTGAGGAGAATTAGGTTACAGCCAGTTGATAATGAATAAATAGATTAATTATTTTTTTCAACAATTATATCAACCACGACTTCACAAAAATGACATACCCAATGCGTTCAAATAATATGTCACACCTAGGGTAAAACTTGTATCTTCAATTAAATGTGGGTATCCATTTTCCCATATGGAACACCTTTTGATATTTAATATTTTTAATATATGAACATTGATGTTGTAGGGGCCTCAGAACTCTGCATATAACTCACAAAATGTTATTTATAATATTCTATAGCTTCAAAATAAAAAACAAAATTCACAACATGTTATATTTCAATTCGATATTACATTAAATATTTTCCATGTCACATTCTTATTATCTCAATGTTCCATACTCGTTTTCTATGTTATATTTCAATTAGTACATGTTATGTTATATTGAATCATAAATAACTATCATGGTTCCATGTTTTTTTAATAATATAATTCTCCCTTAATAATTTTTTTTTCGTATTCTTATGATTTTTCAATTAATGACATGATGATAATTTTTCACATTCTGAGAATTTGAGCTCACACTTTTCTTATGATTCTATTCCACAGGCTATAAAGTAGATTAAAAATTATTATATGTATATAAGAGTGTCTTTTGTGGCTTGATTGTAGATGAATTTTGACAAGTGTTATAGAATATTTTTATAATGTATGTAATACTTAGAAACACTAAAACTCATGTTTATGTAATTTTGAGATTATTTTAGAGTTTCAATGATTATCATATAAAAAAGAAAACAAATAATGTTATTTTTGGATTTGGGTTTTATAATATTTCATTTTACTATATAAAAAAATATGGTAGTTATTAGACCAATTCTAAAAGATTTGATGCGGTCTTCCTAATATGGAGGCCATGGACATAAAATTATGGAGTTCCCTAATATCCACAGTAATTAGTGAGGAGATGTATGTCCACTTGAGGTTCAATTATTGAGGAAGTATCTTCTAAGGTAGTAGAAACTATAATAGGGTGGTCCAAAATTTGATCTAGAAAAATATAAAAGAACATACTCAAGATAGACCCTTGATTACCCTATTCTATATACATTATATCATAGCCATGGATTTGGTTTCCATAAGGTCTATAAAGTACATGGATGTTGATATGGTAAAATTCAAGAATTATATTTTCTAGAACTAGAAATGCCAGTCTTCATGTGAGGTATTTCCTATTTGTATCCCCTTTGGGTGATTTCCTAGATTGATTTAGGATCCACACACTCCTCAATTTCTCTCACCCATTCTACGATATAGGACTTGTGGTGAATATAACTCTACTACCCTTATTGTTTAGTATGCTAGTTGGAGGTCATTCTAGCATGTATGATATTTCAAGAGTTTATGAGATGATGTTAGGTAAAATTTAATATTTGATGTATTCATATGTATATGGATACTTTTGTGATATTTTATCATAAAAAATTATTGATTGTATTCAGTTTAAGATATAAAAAATAATTTTTAGCAGACAGATAAAAGTTCAGAAGATGTGTAAAGGCATAGAAGTTCCTTTTAACTATTTTTTAATTAATTAAGAATTTTATTATTCCAAAAAAATTGATGGCGTGTGATTCCAAGGCCCAAAGTACCCAGAATGAATTTCTGAAATTTATATAGGGTACATTCAGTAAACGTGCCTGCCGGTTTTTCTATCTTTTGAACCGGTGCTTGGAATTGAAATCTGAGGGCACCGTTAAACTCGCAGTGCAAGTATTCTCTTAAGGATACTTTCACCTTGACCACATTAGGTCGAGGGTGGAAGTCATATTTTCAAATATTCGTGGATGAATAATATAAATATAAAATTTTGTAGATTTTATTTTTATTTTTATTCTATGTGGATGTTGAGAAGTGAGGACCACTGAACTACAACCTCCCATGTGTTAAGGTTGTGGGGACCACCAGAGTCTTCAAAATATCCCAATTATTGAATTTAGGGGTGGGGACCGGAAAACCCCTCTTAATTGGGGAGAACACTCTCAACTCCCCCAATTAATTTTATGTGTCATCATAAAATTAAATGTTATGTTACCAATTAATTTTATGTGACGACATAATATTAAATGTTAAGTTATTATTTAATTTTTGAGTTGTCTATTTCTTTTCTACTCGGAGGAATTGGGGAATGGGTTGGAAAAAGGGAATTGGGAGAGAGATTTAAAGATTAACCTTTCCAAAGAATAAATCCAATGAAGAACACTAACAAAAAATGACAAGAAGAACCCTGAATTAATCTTAGAATTATTCCTTAGGACAATTGTTGATGAAGAATATCTTCAACTTCAACGAAACAAATTATCGAGGGAACATCGACGTTACTGATGTCCGTCTATTCCCAATAAATCCGTATCCATCCTCGTGACCTCCGTTGATGAATCAAACAGTGTAGGGGTTTCAATTGAGTATGATTATATTTCCATGTTCTTCCATTATAAAACAATGAATGTGAATCAACTCATTATCAAGTTGATTCGTGTATGTTTTCTATTGTGGGTTGGGAACAATTTTCTGTGTGGAAATTGTAGGATGGATGATTCCATTTCTCTCATTTCCATTCATGAAATTTTTTCATAAATCAAGTAAGAAATTATAGCCACTTCTACCACCCTAACGTGGATATTGAGGTCCAAACAAACAAGGCCCATCCTCTCCGCAAATCTTGGTTCATGGTGTGTTCATCGCATGGGAAAAAGGCGCTGAAGGAGATGAAGGCAATGACACTGCCCTACGGCTGCCGCCGCCCCCATCCACCACAACCCAGTGCTCCGCCATTCTGTGGCCTCCACTACCCACTTCACTGATGCACGCGGACTCCGCGCCGTCTGTGGTCGAACACCCTTGGCCTCACCGCACTACCCTGCGGCCTCACCGAGGTGCCGACTGAGACGCTGCAGTCCGAGCTGCCACTCCCGCCGCCATACGAGCCGAGATGCCACCGCCATCTGGGCCGAGCCTACGGTTGAGATCCCCCCAGTTTGATACACCACTGCCACCTTCTGAGCCTCTCACTGCACGAGCTGTCACCGCTGTCCATGGCGCTGCCACATAGCCACGTGGCCCGTTGTGCCGTCTGTGGCCCTCCACGCCACCATGCGGGCTACCGCGCTGCCCCGCGTCCCTCCGTGCCACCGCAGATCTCGTGGAACCTTCGCTGCTGAGACAGCCCGTGGTCTCATGCCGCCCTCAGCCGAGCTGCCCCAGTCCGGGCCGAGACGCCTTGCGCCCTCGTAACACCCCTCGGTCGTGCCGCCCTTAAGGCTCCCTTCGCGGCTCCTCATGGCTTACCTACCGCCCAGTGGGCCAGGCCGCCCAACACAGGCCGGACCGAACACAAAGGGTCGGGCCGTACCTAACTGGCCCAGCCACCCAGAATGCCAGGCCAGACCTATGAGGCCAGGACAGGTTGACCAGAACCAGGTCGTCCCAGGTCCGTCCGACCGGGTTGGACAGGACCCGGGCCCACTATGACCCATTTACATTATTTTGCCAATAACATTGGCACCACACATCCATGTGAAGAACTGTTTGTGTTTCTGGAAATTTGGGAGCAAGACGATTCCTTGAGTATACCTCGCTGGAGATTTGCATTAATATGGGGTATGGTCGGGTTGGATCAAGCACGAATCCAACCAGGACCTAGGGACTAAAAGGCTAATAACTCACAGATCGGGCATCCAATTGACACACCATCTATTGCATTGAGACCCCTATGACGTGGAGGTCCTTTGAGATACGTCTTCAGGGGACATCATGGTAGTTGGATAATTGACTGGTGGCTTGGGAAGTGGACTCTCCCGAAGAGGAGCAAGCCTAGTGCGGAAACTCAGTAGTTGATTGTGACGAGAAGAGTGCTCCTAACTATCCTATGTGTTTCATATCCTAGAGAACCTACATGGGTCAGGCCGTATTGACCCTGTGTGGGTCAGCTCCAGTATCCATGTGTGGGTCAGCTCCTAGCGATCCTGTGTGGGTCTGCTCCTAGCGATCCTGTGTTGGTCAGATCCAACGATCCTATCTAGGTCATCTCCTATCGATCCTGTGTGGGTCTGCTCCTAGCGATCTTATTTGGGTATTCTCCTAGAGATACTGTGTGGGACATCTCTAGAGATCCTATGTGGGGTAGCTCCATGATCTCTTATTTGGGACTACTCCTAGCGATTCTGTGAGGGCCAAATCTAGGGATCCTATGAGGGATAGCTCCTGTGAGCCTGTGCGGGTCAGTGCCTAGTAATTCTGTACGAGTTAGAAGTAGAGCCTCATAATAGTGTAATTTGATTCATTAGTTACATCTAATCATCTCTAATACTATACCTAAAGATATAACTGGTGTGAACTGAGTTTGTACCTCTCTGTTTCCTTAAGATTGAGATGGACCACTTAATAACTTAGGTATATGTATGGGAATATACCTATGTAGGGTTATCTGTTGATTTAATACATTTTGGATTATCCTTGGTTGATTTTGTGAGACCTTGAGGGTCTTGGGGTCCCTACTAAGTATCTTTATACTCAGACCTACATGAGATATTCCCCCACCTTGGTGTGTTGGATGTAGATGACGGACAACACTGACTGAGGACAAGGGTACCAGGACTGGACGGTACCCAGAGGTGGACCGTACAGTGTGTCAGTTCGCAGATGAGATGGGTAGATGTGGAGTGAAGAGGAGGCGATCTTTAACTAACCTCCATGTAGCAATTGAGGTGGATGATCCATGAGCATCTTTTCACCTATCATCCGTCTTGTACATTCCATTTTTCCTTGCTATTTCCAGATGGGTTTGTATTCTATCCCCTTTTTTAAACTGTACTCACTCTATTTACTATTCAGCTTACCTGAGTTCATATCTTTCACTATGCTTGGTTGTGTGGTTATACGTTATAAATGCAATGCCTTCCCAATTTTTGGGAATTGTACCTTTCATTCCTGTCACCATCCCCTGGCCTAAGGAAGGAGGGATTGGGTTAGTCATGACACGGGCCCCAGGGGACGGGTTGTAAAAAATTGGAATCAAAGGATTCGGTTCTATTTTAGAACAGATGACTCTAATATTTATTTTTAACAAAAATAGTGTTATGTGTAGTGAATGTGTTTATCAGTTTAAAGAATCCAGTGTTGGTGCAGTGGCCGACGTATCCATACATTGGGAACCTGACTTCTGATTTCTAACTCAGTGAATGAAAACACTGATTGCATGTGTGTTTTAAAAAGTTTTCTTTGTAATATTTTAAGTCAGCTCACCAGGTATGAACAATTGACCATGGAGCACCTGCTTCTTCTCAGGATTCCTCCATAAAGGGAGCAATCTAGGGTCTGAGAGTTGTACTCACAAATAGCCCACCGAGCGATGAGGCCTCGGTGTAAGGCCATTTTCCAGTAGAGGAACTAGAGGAGGAACAAGTGGTACATTGACATGATAGGCAACCGATGCCACCATCCCCAGTAGTAGATAATTCAAGAAACTTGAGAACGTTGCATGAGTTACAGTGCCAAATTCCACCTAGGTTTAGGCGAGAGATGGACCCATAGGTGGCTGAGAATTGGCTGGAGGTTGTGCTGAGAGTCATCCGAATGGTAGGGACACCAACCAATCTCATGGTGATTTTTACTGTCGTCCTTCTATAGGAAGAAACATGAAGATGGTTGAGCTTAATGCTCTATGTTCATGATTAGGTGAAACTTCTCATGGCAGACTTCGAGAGCCAGTTTCAGGAAGATTCTGTCCCAGCAACTCTTCACGTAGTGCGCATACAAGAGCTTCTTCATCTGCAGCAGGGCATAATGACTGTGGCTCAGTACTTAGAAATTTCATTGACCTATCACACTACTCCACAGATATGGTGTGGGACCCATTATTCAGGGATCGGGCCTTCAAGACAAGACTCAGAAGAGGGATTAGAGGTAAGATGTTCTCACCCAACATCCCGACGCAGGCAGGGGTGTTAGAGAGAGACCTCTTAGTGGAGAGTTTCGTTGCTGAGAAATCACATATAGCGAGACCCACCACGAGTCATCTTGTGGTATGGTCTTCTGCAGCTGGATGCAGACAGATGTCGCAGTGGTCCAAGTGGACCATACGTGCAAGTGGACGACCAAATGACTTAGGGTCGGTTGTGCAGAGCACCGGATGCAGAGATAGTCATGCTGGGAGAGGGCACTGTTACACATGCGGTGTGCAGGGTCACATAGCACGTGACTGTCCAACACGCCATTACGAATATTAGTAGATGGTCGAATGACCACCCAAGAAGAGATAGAGATTCTGACCGAGGAGATCTGTAGTGAGTAGGCAGACGTGACAGAGGAGCTGGTAGTGGGCTACAATTCGAGATGTTACCTCCACCACCACTTGGAGGTCCACCCCAACCGCAAGGATCTGGTGGATATGAGAGAGAATATATCCAGGAAGATAAGGCCTATGATGACGATGCTCAGAAGATGATATGAGGTACGATCTGATTCTACTCTACCTTAGCTGCAAAACTTCTAGACATAGGTTCAAGTCATTCATTTATTTTCACAGTCCTCGTTCGGATCTCAAAGATTCTGAAAGAGTTGATGGATCAATAATTATAGATAGAGACTCCTACGGGAGTGGATTCGATGATTACTCACTGGTGCTGAGAGTGTGAGATTACTATAGGAAGTTAGAGCTTCAACTGGGATCTCCTAGTAGCAGCATCAAGGCCATACGACGTCAGCATCAGAATTGACTGGTTATCTACATTGCATTCTTAGATTGATTGTATTAGGTGAAAAGTGCAGTGTATCTACACGGATGGGACTCAGTTTACCATCACCGGTAAGAAGGGAGCCTTTTTAGAACAGAATAGACTTACCCAGAGGAGGGTGAATCTGATTACACATAAATTGGATAGACTTACCCTCAGATCGGTTGGTGCGGAGAGTCTTAATTATCATGTAGTGGTATACTAGTATGTGGATGTTTTCCAAATTTATGTTCTAGGTCGACCTCCACACAGAGAGGTGGACTTATACATTGACATGTACCCCGGGACGGAACTGATATCTACACCAGCGTGTCGGATGGCTCTCACAGAGCATCTTGAGCTGTGGGTACAACTAGATAACATATGGGGGAAGGGGTTCATCCGGCCCAGTGTTTCACATAAGGACTCCCTAATTCTATTTTCCAAGAAGGTGGATAGGAGTTTGATGCTTTTTGTTGACTATCGGCTCATGAACCAGGTGATCATGAATAACAAGTACCCACTCCCGATTATTGATGACCTCTTTAATCAGATGAAAGGACCATGATGTTACTCGAAGATAGACCTCAGATCAGGATACCACTATCTCATAGTATTATATGGGGATGTGCAGAAGTCGAAGTTTAGATGTAGGTACAACCACTATGAGTTCTTGGTTATGCCAATTGGTTTAACCAACACTCCAGCAATGTTCAAGGGACTCATGAACATGATCATTCTACATACCTTGATCACATTATAGTATTCTTCATTAACGACATTTTTATCTACTCAGATACTAAGTAGGATCATGTCTATCAGATGGAAGTATTATTGGAGACACTCTGAGAGAACTAGATTTATGGTAAGCTCTCAAAGTTCCAGTTCTGGATCCGAGAGGTTCACAATCTAGGACATGTCATATCAGAGGCTAGAGTTTTAGTAGATCCAGTGAAGATTGAGTTAGTACTTTATTGGGAGCCAACTTGGAGTGTGATGGACGTACACAATTTCCTTGGATTGGCTGGATACTACAGAAGATTTGTTTCATACTTCTCCATAGTTGCAACACCACTACCAGCATTGATGAAAAAGGGGAAACCATTCGTCTGGTTAGAGAGATGTCATCAGAGTTTTCACGAGTTGTGGCAGAGGCTGACTAGTTCCCCCATCATGAGGCTACCAGAGGATAGCGTAGGGTACATAGTCTACTGCGATGCATCAGGGACAAGACTCAGATGTGTCCTAATGCAGGACAGAGTAATCATCATTTATGGTTCCTGACAGTTGAGACAACATGAGAAAAACTATGCTACCCATGAACTAGAGTTAGCAGTAGTGGTCTTCGCCTTGAATATGTGGTGACATTACTTGATGGGTGAGCATTTTAAAGTGTAATTTTATCACAAGAGTCTCAGGTATATCTTCTCTCAGATGGACCTGAACTTGAGAAAATGATGTTTTCTTGAGTTCCTCCAGGACTATGACTTAGAGATAGTCTATACTCATGGGAAGGGGAACATTGTAGAAGATGCACTCAAAAATAGATTTTGTATACAACTGCTAGATGAGGTAACAGAGCAGCTGGCCGCTTTGATAATATCATACATGGAATGTGATGGAGAAAATTTTCTTAAGTATCTTACAGTCACTCCCCAACTTCTTCTGCAAGTCAGGGAGGCGCAATGTGGGGATGATGATTGCAAGACTCAACGTGCTCAGATATCCATAGGGCATGCAACTAATGTATTTTCAGAAGGTGTGGTGCATGTCATCCTATTCATAGGACGTACCATGGTACCAATGTTTCTTCTAGAGAAATTGTTGAAGTTGTTTCACACATCCCCTCTTGTGGTACATCTAGGAGTTGCAAATATGTACCAGGATCTTTGATGACATCACTGGTGGCTGAGAATGAAGAAAGAAGTATCTGAGTTTGTCTCTCGATGCCTCACTTGTCAGCAAGTGAAAGTGGAGCATTAGGTACCAATATGCTTGGTTCAACGTTTAGAGGTCCTAGAGTGGATGTGGGATGGGATATACATAGACTTCGTGACAAGAATTACTTGTACATCCGGAGGCCAGAAATCTATTTTGGTTAACGTCATGTAACTCACCTAGTCAGCCCACATCCTACCGATCAGGGAGAATGGTTCATTAGAGAGCATGGGATGCCTCTATGTGACAGAGATTGTGCAGCTACAAAGAGTACCCTCGATGATTGTCTGAGATCGTGATGCACATTTTACTTCCCTGCTATGGAAGGGGTTGTAGGAGGCTTTTGGGATGTAGCTTCATTTTAGAACTGCCTTCCATCCCCTGACAGATGGACAGACTGAGTGGATCATTCAAACCCTCAAGAACATGCTACGTGATTGTGTCCTTGACATCGGTCGTAGCTGGGAGGATCACTTACCTTTGATGGAGTTTGCGTAGAACAACAACAATCACTCCACCATAGGGATGGAACCTTTCGAGGCATTGTACGGGTGACCATATAGATCACCCATGTGTTGGACTGACCAAGGGGAGTTAGCACTCTTTGTAGTAGAGATGGTATGGGATACCATTGAGAAGGTTAAGATCATCTAGGAGTGGATGAAGATTGCACAAAGTAGGTATAAGTCTTTTGCCGATAAGAGATGGGGACCACTGATGTTCGAGGATGGAGACCTTGTCTTTCTATGGGTATCACCCCGATGAGGTTTACAGAGATTTCACCAAGGTAGAATGTTATCTCTAAGTTTCATTGGACCCTTCAATGTCCTCAGTAGAGTTGGAGTGGTGGCTTACTACTTAACTCTTCCACCTCAATTTCACATGGTGCTCGACTTTTACAGAGGTTCCACTGGAGATTGAGGATCAACCGGAGCGGGTCCTTCATGGGCGATCGATACCTCTGGTGCGCATTCATTAGCATCATGGAAACATCTAGGATAGAACATGGGAGTAGGAGGCTCAAATGCATGCTCAATACCCCCCACTTTTTTTCTAGTTTTGTGTTGTGGCTTACGGGGACTTAAATCTCTGAGGGTCAGAGAATGTAATGACTCAGAAATTCCATGTAATTTATTTAATTAAATGTGAATTTTACAAGTCTGTGAAATTGGATGCCCGTGATTCCAAGGCCTGAAGTGCTAGAATGAATTTAAGAAAATTATTTTAGGTATGTTCAGCAAAACTTTGAGCAGCTTTTTCTACCTTTTGAACTGGTGCTTGGAATTGAAATCTGAGGGCACCGTTGATCTCGCACCACCGGTATTCGCATAAGTAGACCATAAACTCGACTATAGAAGTTTGAGGGAGGAAGATATATTTTTACATATTCGTGAAAGAATAAAATCAAAATAAAATTGTGTAGCTTTTAAATTTATTTTTAATCCGTGAAGATATTGAGATGTGGGAACCACTGAACTAAAACCTTCCATGAGTTATGGTGGTGGGGACCACCTGAACCCTCTTTATGGGGGAGAAACCTCTCAACTACCTCCATTAATTTTATGTGTCAATATAAAAATAAATGTTAGGTTACAAATTAATTTAATGTGTCAAAATAAAATTAAATGTTATGTTATTATTTAATTTTTATGTTGGCTATTTATTTTGTCCTCGATGGAATTTGGGAAGGGATTGGAAAAAGAGAATTGAGGGAGAGCTTAATGTATTATCCTCTCCAATGAAGAATTCCAACTAAGAACACAAACAAAGAATTCCAATGAAGAACGCAGACTCCATCTTCGATATATTCCATGGGAAAATCATTGACGAGAAAGGTCTTCTACTTCAACGAATCGAAGATCGAGGGAACGTCGACATCACCGACATCCATCTATCACCAATGTCGTCTTCTACTTCATCGTGACCTCCATCAATGAATCAAATGAGGTAGGGGTTTAAATTGGGTATGATTATATTCCCATGTTCATCCCTTCTAAAAAAAAGAATGCAGATCAACTCATTATCATGTTGATCTGCGTATGTTTTCTTTTGTGGTTTGGGAATTATTTTTTTCAGGGGAAGTTGTAGGTTGGATGATTGAATTTCTCTCCTTTCCATTCTTTACAATTCTTTATGAATCAATTAAGAAATTATAGCCGCATGCAGCTTCCCTAAGGTGTAGATTTTGGGCCAAACAAACAAGGCTCGTCCTCTCCTAAAATCATGGATCTTGGTGAGTTCATCACAATAGCCAAAGGCGATGAAGGCGAAGAAGGCAATGACACTGCCCCACAACTGCCGCCATCCGAGACATCACCACCTTCCGAGCTGCATTCACTGACCGCGACCTCTCAAACCGAGCCGCAGCCACAGTCTGTGTCCCCACCACTCCACCCCGCTGCCCTCCGCGCCGCCCTGCAACCCTCTGAGCTGCCGCGATCCTTGAGGGAACTCCATAGCCAAGCCACCTCGATGTCTCTCTCCGTAATTGGCCTAGTCGCCCCAAGCCAGGCCGAGCCGCCCCGTGCCCTCAATGAACCCCTCAACCGAGCTGACCTTGTGGAACCCTCTATTGCTCCTTGTGGACTATCGAATCTAGCAGGTCAGTCCAGGTCAGTTCGACCGGGTCGGACCAGACCCGGGCCCACTACGACCCATTTACCTTCTTTTGAAAATAACATTCGCACCAGACGTCCGTTTGGCGAACCGTCAGAGGTGATGGAAATCATGGAGTGAGATATTTCATTGAATATACACCATGGGAGATTTGGGTTCAGATGGGGTATGTTCAGGTTGGGTCAAGAACGAATCCAACCAGGCACCTGGATCTAAAAGGCAAATAATAAATAGACTGTGTGATCGCGTTGTCGAGCGCGTCAAATTATTTGTTGAATTTTGAATAGTTTTTCTACAGTATACCAGCAACCCTAGGTCGTCTCTCAATGGAGATTTAGATCATTAATTTAAAAAAAGGGTTTTGATTATGAAATTAGAAGTTAAATTAGGTTTTTTAAAACTTGGGGTCTTTATGTTTAAAGATGAAAATAGAAAATGAAAGTGATAAAACAATGTAGAGATTAATGGAATTAAATAAGCGTGATCTACCCGGGGTACTCTCATGATGTTTATCCTTCATCGCTTCATGACATAGGGTTATGATATTTTAATACATGGTTTTTAACACCTAGAACTAGAATGTTACTAATATTAAACTAGGATACCTCCTTGGGTTCTGTTGAAAACACGCAATGATTCACCGGACACCGCCGATGATTGGGTGAATTGTGTTTCACTTCATAACCAAAACTCTGCAAGGCCACACACGATATACTCGATGCGCTATCCAGGTTTGTATGTTATTTCTTTGTGATACAATGAAATAAATGTAAATGGCCTTGATAGTTCAGGTGTGAGTTATATTGACCAATATGAACCACACAAGCACTGAAATTGGAAGGGAGAAAAGAAAGTGGTGAATGGTGTTTGAAACATTACATGAATGAGTACCCCCAAACATGATCATATGAGTTTATCATGACATACCAGTACATAACACAATAAAATAATAATATATAATGATGAAAAACAACACAACAATCTGGAATTAAAAAGATCATTCAAATATTACAAACATGAAGCTTGGGATTTACATCACGTCCTCCCCGGGTGATCACAAGGGGTTTAGAAACCCATGAGGGAGGAAGAAGAGAAAGATGTTGTGGTAGAACTTTCCATAGCTTCTAGAACTACTAGTTATGTTGAAAAGACTCCTTGTGGACTGAAAAATGGCATCACCTTGCCTCTTGGCCGAACTTGCAAATGGGGAGCCCAAGGTGTCATTTTATAGGAAAATTGGATGGTGGTTTTAGGCACACAGATTTCATCAATCCTCTTGTACCATGAGTTTTTCCTTTCAGACAGCCTTATCCCACTTTGGAGAAAATATAAACATTGTATCCCTAACTCTTTACTGTATCCTCTAAATGTTTGGCACCATTTGAACAACTACAGCTCAGTATATTGATAAAATACAGAACACCGTATTTGACTTCATCCAAAATTGGTGGCTTGGACAGATCAGTTCGGATGGGCCCCATAAAAGACAAATCAGGATTGGTTTCCTTAATAAGAAATATATCCTATTAAATTTTTAACAGGGCCAAAATATTGCAGCCCATTTGGATGTGCGGATTTCGTGTACTGTGAAAAACAGTGGATGGATGTACATGGATCGATGCAATTTTGGCCCATTTTTCTTCCACTTCATCAAGGGCCCTCCAAATCACCTCCACATACATTGAAATAATGAAAAAAGTAACATATCCCATTATAATGTTGATTAAAATTAATTAAATGATTCAAAAATAAAGTGAAATTTCATATTATAATGGAATATTCAATACAAAACTAGTTTAAAACAACGGTGTAAGGGTGAAATAAAACCGTTAATCATTGTACGATCACACCCCCACAACTTAACATTTTCACTCTAGGGAAAAGTGACATATCCCTATAAAATATTTCGTATATAAATATTTCCAACATCATGAAGATTTAGCATTTGAGGAAATTTTAATTCTCCAAATTAATGTGATCAATGCACGAACCGCACCAGGGATTTCTTCCCAGTGAAAATCAAAAAAAATGTTTCATAAATCATATCATAATAAAATTAAAAGATATTTATGACACCAACATGAGAAAAGAATTCAAAAATTCATCCATTACACTAACTCTCCATGTGTGTGTGTGAAAAACATTCCATGCTATTATTTCCACTTTCTATCAAATAAATATAGGTTATTTTAACATTATTCAGCTTTAAATGTTTTTTCACCGAACCTGTCCTACATCAATTGCAATCATATTTCAAGACCCACTCATTTAAACATTCCTAGATGTGAAACCATAAGCTCCCGACCTAGATATCCTCAAATGTTGCACATTTCATCAATCCCCTCATTTATTATATTTTTTGATGTTACATTTGGATCAAATCACACACTCATCTCTCAACCCTTGTTTGATATCCTCACGACACTAATTGAAATAGTTATAACAAGATCAAAGGTTGAGGAGTAGTGGTTTTTGACCATCCCAAGACACAATAAATTTATTTTTTTTGTTTTTGTTTTTTGTTGAGGGTGTACAATAGTCAGAAATTAGGTACACACACATAGGTTAATCTGGTACAGTAATGAAACAGATCGGATAAGGAACGAACATATGGAAGTATCATTTAAAGATGAAAAATATTAACCCAGCATATATTTACACTATATTACGTAATAAATATTCACACATTGTGGTTTGGTGAAAAAATTTGTGGAGATATTAGTGACATAGTTTTCCCAAAAACTACTCACACAAGGAGCATCAATCATCTCAAAGGATTCACATAGATACGACAATTTATATCATTGAAATAAAACCAATTCACTAAAAAATCACTCCTTGATGGTAAATTCATAGACAAATTATTTTTAGCCTTTGTTATGGTATTTTTACTATCCCCCATTTATGGTCTCCAAATCACGGAACTTTGAAATTGTTGATGGGGAAAATGAAAATACCATTAAGAATTCCAAAAAAGAGAAAACAAAAGGAGAAAATAATAAAATTCCTAACTAACCCATAAATGTATCCACCCCCCACACTTAGATTGTGCAGAGTCCTCACAAAAATAATTGAGAATGTGAGAATGAAGGATAAAACTCGGTGTGTTTTATTGGTATGATACGTCGAGAAGGTGTATTTCCTCCCCCAGATTCATTGTAAAATACTCATATAAGGGTTTAAGTTGATACCCATTGACGGTAAGACTTCATCCACTATGTTCATGAAAAACATGTATTGCACCAAAAGGGTAAACACTAGTAACAGTATAAGAACCAAGCCATCAGGAACGAAGCATACCTGGGTGGAGCTTAAGACTGGAATTGTATATGAGGACCTTCTCACCAATATATAACATTCATTGGTGAATCATGATATCATGAATAGCCTTTGTATTCTCTTTAAGGATCTGGGAGTTCTCATATGCATCACGTCGAATTTATTCCAACTATGGAATCTGCAGCTTTCTTTGATCACCTGCATCTCAAAGGTTCATATTACATTGTTTAACAACCCAATATGGACAGTGTTCTACATCCAATAGGAGGTGAAAATCCTTTCCAAACACAATTATGTATGGTGACATTCCGATTGGGGTTTTAAAAGAAGTACGGTATGCCCAATGTGCATCAGCCAAGTGAAAACTCCAATCATTCCTCTTCGGTTGTATCATTTTTTCCAAGATTCATTTAACTTCCCGATTTGATATTTCTTCTTGTCCATTAGTTTGGGGGTGATATGCAGTAGAGACTTTATGTTAAACCCCATACTTACGAAGAAACTTTTTCATGTTGCGATTGAAAAAATGTTTTCCCTAATCTCAAATGATGAATCTTTGTAAACAAAACCTACTAAACATTTAGGACCTCACAAAATCAACAACCACTTGAGAGTCATCAGTCCTTGTGGCCTTTGCTTCAACCCATTTAAGTACATAGTCAACCACCAATAAGATGTATAAAACTCCAAATGAATTTGGAAAAGGCCCCAGGAAGTCAATTCCCCATGTATCAAAGATCTCACAAAATAACATGGGCTGTTGGGGAATTTCATTCCTCTTTGAAATATTCCATGTGAATTGACAAAGACTACATGACTTTAAAAATCTATGGGAGTCCCTATACAATGTTGGAAAATAAATTCCCGGGTCGAAGATATTTCGAGCTGTATGTTGAGAGCCAAAGTGGCCCCCATAGGCCAAAGTGCGGAAAAAGGTCAAACAGAGGTGAACTCATGGTCAGGGACACACCGACGAACTACTTGGTCACTCCAAATTCTCCATAAGTATTGGTCATCCCAAATGTACCAATGAGAATCATGATTAAGTCTATGGGATTGTGAAATGATGAAACCAGTGGGTCCCTATATGTTGTTAAGAAATTCACAATGTCCACAAACCAGGGGTAAAGTCCAAAACATCACAAATGTTCTGATGAGGGAGAAATTCTCCAATGTGTAAGGGTGAGTGAACATGATGATCCAATGGTGGGGAAATACTACTAATGTGGTCAGATACCACATTATTGACCCCTCTCTTATCTTTAATCTCATGGTCAAAATCCTGGAGGAGGAGAATCCATCGAATGAGGTGGGGTTTTGCATCAGGATTTTTTAGGAGGAAACAAAGGGAGCATGATCAGAGAAGACGATGATTTTTGACCCGAGAAGATATGAATGGAATTTTTCCAAGGAAAAAACAATATAAATGAGTTATTTTTCAGTGGTTGTGTAGTTTTCCTGGGTAGGGTAAAGGGTATGCGAGGCATATTCAATGACATGAGGTGTCTTCTCAACCCTTTTTGATAAAACTGCCCCAACTGAAATGTTAGAGGCATCACACATAAGCACGAAGGGGAGATCCCACCTTCGTGGTTGAATGATGGGATCTGATGTGAGACACTTTTTTAGTGAATTGAATGCTTCGTCACAATTTTTATCAAACACAATATTAGAATCTTTTTGCAATAACTGGGACAATGGAAGTGCAGTCTTACTAAAGTCTTTAATGAATCGGCGGTAAAAACCAGCATGACCCAAGAAAGAGCACACCTCACAAACACATTTTGGATATGGAAGGGTTGAAATTAATTCAATTTTAGATTTATAAACCCGAATTCCCTTATTTTAAATGACATTCCCAAGAACTATCCCCCGGTCAAACATAAAATGGAATTTCTCATAATTTAAAACAAGATATTTTTCAATGCAGCGGCGGAGGACAAAACGTAGGTTTTCCAAACAATCATCAAAAGAAGAAACATAAACCGTGAAATCATCCATAAATACTTCCATAAAAATTTCAAGGTACTCAGAAAAAATACTCAACAAACATCGCTGAAAAGTACCATGACCATTACATAGGCCAAAAGGCATTCTTCTGTATGAAAATGTTCCGAATAGACAGGTAAATACGGTATTTTCTTGATCATTAGGGGCTATATGGATTTGGAAATAAACCAAATAGCCATCAAGGAAACAATAATGAGACTTAACAGCCACCCGTTCTAATATTTGGTCAATGAATGGTAATGGAAAGTGGTCCTTCCGCGTGGCTTGATTCAGTCGACAGTAGTCAATACAGACTCACCAACTTTTTTTGCACACGTGTTGGAACCAATTCATTCATTTCATTTGACCCAACTGTTATTACTATTTTTAGGAATAATTTTCACTGGGCTAACCCATTTACTATCAGATATAGGATAAATGATCCTTATAATAATTAATTTACTAACTTTAAATTTTACAACTTCAAGGAGAGTGGGATTCAACCAGTGTTGAGATTGTCCTACGGGTTTAGCCTCATCATCAAAAAGTATATGGTGCATACAAATAGATGGGATAATCCCATGAATATCAGCCAATGTCCATCATATTTCCTTTATACACTCTCTCAAAAGTTTGAGCAGTTTCGAATCCTGTTGTGGAGATAGGTTATTGGCAATAATGATGGGAAATTGTTCAATACCCTCAAGATATGCATATTTTAAATTAGAAGGAAGTTTTTTAAGTTCCAACACCAGTTGTTTTTTGATTGAGGGAGTGGATTTAGAGGGAGTGTGTTCCATGAAACTATCTATCTTCTCATGTTAATTCTAAAAGGATAGAGAATCTATTGAAATGAGATTTGCAGAATCATCGATAGTCATGGGTGCCTCAAAATAAACACACTCATAAATTAAAGCACAAAATATATATTTTTTTGCACCCACACAACATTCAAAATAAGAACCAAAACTGAAATCATCCATGGTTGAATAAGTGAAAAATAAATCAGAGGATGGGTCGAGGATAGAATTTTTTGTGTGTTTGTCGTTAGAGAGAACTTCTATAGAATATATAGGAAGAGTGGAGTTCTCTTCAATGGGGTGTTTCATAGCCTCAAGGATGTTAAAACGTACCTTTTCTCCCCCAAATTCCATGGACAACGTACCATTGTGAACGTTGATGATCATCTTGGTTGTTCTGAGGAATGGACTCCCAAGTATGAGAGGGGCATGTCCTTGGGTTCGGGTATCTTCCATATCAAGATTGTAATAGTCAATAGGGAAGATGAGATTCTTCACTTGTACAAGGACATCCTCAATCACTCATTTTGGATGTGTTGTACTCTGGTTGGCATGTTGCACAACAATTCCTGTTGGTTGATGCTCTCTAACCTATAGAGAAGTATACACAGAGTGAGGCATTACATTAATGGAGGCACCTAAATCTAGAATACCATCAGAAAAGAAGGTCTCCCATATAGAACACAATATCATCAATGTGACCAGATCCTTACATTTAGTTATAATTTCTGGTTGAATCAATGCTGAGACATTCCTCACCAGGTTGACTCTCTCATTCCCCTTCAACCTCCTTCTATGTGTGCAAAGCTCTTTAATAAATTTGACATAATGGGGAATTTTCTTGACTACAACCAACAATGGAATATTAAATTGAACTTTTTTAAATGTATCCATTATTTCATTGTCAATTTCATTATCAATGTTTTTCTTATATTTAGAGAGTCTTTGAGGTAATGGAAGAGTAATTGATTGTTCATTTGAATCATCAATGATAATTTGATTTCACTTTTCATTTTGTTTTTCATTTCATGAAATTTTTGAGGGTTGGGAAGGAGTGTTTTCAAGAGGGGGACATCCCTGTTTCATAGAATAAGTAGAAAGAGAATCTTAATTACCTCTACAATGTGTAATTTCACATACATTACCTTTGTCCTTCGGATTGAAAATGGGTTTGGATGGTAGATGTCCAGACCCTTTCATCTTAATCTCACCGATAGTGTTCTCCAATTGTCCCACTTGAGTTCGTAGGTCTTGAATTTCGGATTGTGTGGTTTGTTGGAATTGAATGTTCAGGGTTTCCATTTTCTTCACTATATCCTCGAGGATTGGTTTAGATTTGGGAGGAGGGGGAGGATTGTTTGGAGAAGTTTAAGGATAAGAAGGTTGCATACCCTAGCCTTGTTGTTACCAATTCTGCTTTGGGTAGCTTGAGTTTCCTCCTTGTCAGTACTGGGGTTGTGCTTGCCACCATTCATTTGGATTTGGCCTAAATTGTTCTTTCTTGAATGGAGGTTCTTGTTGGAATGGACTCCCTGGGAACACAACAACACAAGACTCGGTTGAATCTTGACATTGTGGGCACTAGTCAGAAAAATGAGTGTTATCAGAACAAATACCACAATGCAATGGAATAGAAGTCGAGTGTGAGTTACCTTGTTCTTGAGCTAATTTCCTTAGAAGGGTATGCATCTCATCAATTTTAGTATCTACCTTTTGTTCTAGGTGTCAATGACTTACGTCATGAACAGCTGGGGTTGGTGCAATTTCTCGTGTACTAAATTGTTGTGCATTTTGAGCCATGTTGGCTATTAAGTCACGAGCGGTGGAAGGAGTTTTATCAACTAGGGAACCACCAGTTACAGCATCAATGATTGCATGATCCATGGGAATAAGTCCCTCCTAGAAGTATTGGATTAGTAGTTGTTCACTAATCTGGTGGTGGGGGCATCTTGAACACAGTCTTATGAATCTCTTCTAGTATTCATGAAGGGTCTCTCCTTGTAACATCCTAATGCCACAAATTTCTTTCCTAATTGATGCAGTTCGGGAGGTAGGGAAAAACATATCTATAAAGAGTCATTTAAGGGAATTCTAACTGCCAATTGTGGTAGGCAGATAGTATATCCAGTCTTAGGCTACACCATCAAGCGAGAAAGGGAAGGCCCTAAACTTAATGAGGTCCTTAGACACATTTTGGGGTTTCAGGGTGGAGCACACTATGTGAAAATCCATTAGATATTTGTGAGGTTAATCACCGAGAAGACCATGTAATTTTTGAAGGAGGTCGAAGAAGCCTGATCTTAGCTCAAAATTGGCTGCTTCCTTGGGATATTGGATGTACACAGGTTGGTACTCCACATCTGGGGTGGTCAGTTCTTTTAATGTTCTGTTATTTGCAGCCATGATCTCTAGGGTTTTATTTGGTTAAATTTTTTATTGGTTTTGTAACACTTGAGGTTTCACAAGGGGTTTCTCAATGTTACTTGATTGGACTTCTCTAGATTCCTTGATTTTTGTGTGAAGTGACTTTTCAATTTCAGGATCAAATTCAAGTAGTGTTTCTTTACCAGATCTTGTCATGCAACAATGATGTCCAGTTTGATTGATTGATATTTTTGTTGTGTTATTTTCTGATTTGATATGGGTAAAAAAAACTTAAGATGTTTGAAATAACAATATAATGTTATACTATAGAATTAGAGAGGGATATGGAGAAGAGAGAGAGAGAGAGATAGAGAAAGAACTCACAAAAAACAACAAAAAATAAAGAGAAAACCCGAAAAAAAAATAATAAAATTGGGGTGGGGGTATTTAAAGGAGTACTAGTTAAGAAGTAAAATAACTAAATAAATGTAAATAATGAAAAAAAATGATCTTGGCTCCTCGGAAAACGGTGCCAAAATTTGATCGGATTGTCGAGCGCCTCAAATTAGTTGTTTAATTTTGACTAGAATTTCTGCAGTATAGCAGCAATCCTAGGTCGTCTCTCAATGGATCATTAGATCATTATTTTAAAAATAGGGTTTTTATTATGAAATTAGAAGGTAAATTATGTTTTGTAAAATTTTGGGGTTTGATGTTTAAAGATGAAAATAGAAAATGAAAGCGATAAAACAATGTAGAGATTGACAGAATTAATTAAGCGTGATCTACCTGTGGTACTCTCATGATGCTTATCCATCATCACTTAATGATATAGGGTTATGATATTTTAATCCCTAGTTTGTAACACCTAGAACTATAATGCTTCTGAGTTTATACTAGGATACCTCCTAGGGTTTAGTCGAAAACACACAATGATTTACTGGACACCGCCAATGATTGGGTGAATTGTGTTTGACTTCATAACCAAAACTCACCAAGGCAACACACGAAAAACTAAATGTGCTGTCCAGGTTTGTATGGTATTTATTTGTGATAAAATTACATTAATGTACATGGAATTAACAGTGCTTGTGTGATTTATATTGACCAATATGAACCCCACACGCATCACAATTGGAAGGGGGAAAAGAAAGTGGTGAACAGTGTGTGTAATATCACACAAATGGGTACCCCCAAACATGATCATATGAGTTAAGCATGACATAAAGTACATAACTCAAAAAAATATGAATATATAATGATGAAATATAACACAACAACCTTGAATTCAAAATATCATTAAAATATTAAAAACATGAAGCTGGGGATTTACATCACGTTCCTCCCCGGGTGATCACAGGGGGTTTAGAAACCCATGAGGGAGGAATAAGAGAAATATGATGGGGTAGAACTTCCCATAGCCTCTATAACTACTATGGATATTGAAAAGACTCCTTGGGGACTCCAAAATGGAAGCAAATTTCTTCCGGGACGAACTTGCGAATGGGGAGCCCATAGTGTCATTTAATAGGAAAATTGGAAGGTGGTTTTATGCACACAGATTTCATCAATCCACTTGTACCATGCATTTCGGACTTCTTACATCTTTATATTACTTTGGAGAAAATATAAAGGTTGTATCCATACATATTAAATGTCTCCAACGAATGTTTGGCACCATTTGGAGAACTAAATCTCAAGATATTGATAAAATACAGAACACCACATTTGACTTGGTCCAAATTCGGTGGCTTGGATAGATCAGTTCGTATGGGACCCATAGAAGCCGAATCAGGATTGGGTTCCTTAATATGAAATGTATAATATTAAATTTTTGACAGGTCGACAAATTTCACACCATTTGGATGCATGTATTTTGTGTAATATGCATATCAGTGGACAGATGTCCATGGATCCATGCAATTTTGGATCATTTTTCATCCACTTCATCAAGGGACCTCCAAATCACCTCCACCTACATTGAAATATTAATAAAAAGTAACATTGAAAATTATAATGTTGATGAAAATTATTTAAATGATTCAAAAATAAATTGAAATTTATTATTATATTTGTAATATTCATTACAAAACTAGTTTAAAACAACGGTGTAAGGGTGAATAAAATAGTGAATCGTGGTACGATCACCGGGCATCTGATTGACGCGTGGTCTATTGTGTTGAGACCCCTATGACATGGTGGTCCTTTGAGATACATTTTATTGGGACATTGTATTAGTTGGTGAATCAACCAGTGGATGGGGGTGTGATCAAACCATGATTTTCTGTTTTATTTCACCCTTATACCAATGTATTAAACTAGTATTGTATTGAAAATTACAAGTATAATAACAAATTTCACTCCATTTTTGATTAAATTATTTTGTGTTTAACACTGTTAAAAAGGGAAATGTTACATGTTTTGATATTTATATTGAAGGAGGAGGTGATTTGGAAATCCCATGATGATGCCCAAGAAATATGGGCCAATCAGCACATGATCCAAGAACACTAGTGGACTAAACCACATATTTCTACTGAACCATGCATAAAAATGGGATGAAATATTTTAGGCCGGTCCAAAATTGAAGGGTATACATTTCATATGAAGAAACCGAAGCCCCATTCGGCCTCTACAATTCCCATACTAGCTTATCTGTCCATGGAATCAAAGATGGACCAAGTCAAATGCGGTGTTATGTATTTTATGAATATCCAGAGTTATAGTTCTCCAAATGGTTCCAAATATTTGGTGGAGACATCCAAGCGGTGGGGCTACAACATTTTTAGTTTATCTAAAGTGAGATAAGTCTGTCTAAAGGCTGAAATTCGTGGTACAAGTTGATTGAAGAAATCTGTGTGCCTAAAACCACCTTCCAATTTTCCTATAAAATGGCACCTTGGGATCCCCATTTGAAAGTTCGGCCATGATGCAAGGTTCTACCATTTCGGAGTCCCCAAGGAGTATTATCAACATCTCTAGAAGTTCTGGACACAATGGGAAGTTCTACTTCAACATCTTCTTCTTCTTCCCCTCCCATGGGTTTCTAAACCCCTTGTGATCACCCGGGGAGGAATGTGATGTAATCCTGAGCTTCAAACATGTATTATTTGGAATTATATTTTTAATTATAGGTTGTATGTAGTTTTTACCTATCCTCTATTTTTATTTAATTGATTTATATACTGGTATTTTATACTCAACTCAAATGATCATGTCTGGGGGTACCGTTTATTATGATGTTTCTCACGCCGTTCTTCCATTTTTATTCCCTCACTCAATTGCGGTGTTTGTGTGGTTCATATTGGTCAATTGAACTCACATAAGCACTGTCAAGATCATGAAAATTTATTTCATGGTATCACAAATAAGTAAAATGCAAACCTGGATAGCACATCGAGTTCTTCGTGTGTTGCCTTGGTGAGTTTCAGTTATGATGTCGAACACAAATCACTCAATCATCGACGATGTCCGGTGAATCATTGTGTGTTTTTGACTGAACCATAGAATGTATCCTAGAATAAAATCAGTAAAAATATGTTATTATGTGTTAAAAACCAGGTATTAAAAGATCATTACCCCATCCCTTGAAGCGATAAAGGATGAGCATCACGAGACTTCCCCGGGTTGATCACGTTTAATCAACCTTGTTTACTTCTACATTGTTTTGTCGATTTCATTTTCTATTGTAAACTTTCATCATCAAACCCAAGTACTATAAAACCACATATACCTTTCTAATTTCATAATCAAAACCATCTTTCTTTTTCTTCAAATTAACGATCTAAGGCTCCGTCGAGAGACGACCTAGGGTTGCTACTATACTGCAGAAATTCTAGTAAACAATTAAACAACTAATTTGACCTGCTCGACAACGCGATCAAATTTTGGAACCATTTCCGGGGTGCCAAGAGAATTTTTTTCCTTTATTTACTTTTATTTATTTATTTTTCTTCTTAATTAGTACTCTTTTAAATACCCCACCGCCATTTTATTGTTTTTGTTTTGGGTTTTGTCTTTATTTTTGGTCGTTTTTAGTGTGTTCTTTATCTCTCTCTCCCTCTCTTATTCTCCATATACCTCTCTATAATTATGAATAAAAACATTATATTCTATTTTCACCCTTCTTATGTGACTTTATCCATATTATAAAAAAAAACTTCACAAATTATTTGCATGACCTGATCTAGTAAAGAAACACTACTTGAATTTGACCCTGAAATTGAAAAGTCACTTCACACACAAATCAAGGCATCTAGAGAAGGTCAGTAATCGAACATTGAGGAACCCATTTTGGAATCTCAAGTGGTTCTAAACCAATCCAAAATTGAACCTAATAAAACCCAAGAAAACATGGCTGTAAATAATCGAACTTTAAAAGAACTAACCACCCCTGATGTGGAGTACCAACCTGCGTACATCCAATATCCTGAGGAAGCAGCCAACTTTGAGATGATATCAAGTCTCATCCACCTTCTTCCTAAATTCCATTGTCTTATCGATTTGGACCCTCACAAACATCTCAAATAGTTTCACATAGTGTGATCTACCATGAAACCCCAAAATGAATCTGAGGACCTAATTATGTTTAGGGCCTTCCCTTTCGCCCTTGATGGTGTAGCCAAAGACTGGATATACTATATGCCTACCAAAATTAGGGGCTAGAATGACCTTAAAAGGCTCTTTCTATAGAATATATTCCCTACCTCCCAAACTGCATCAATTAGGAAATAAATCTGTGGAATTAGGCATTCACATGGAGACACCCTTCATGAATACTGGGAGAGATTCAAAAGACTTTGTTCAAGTTGCCCCCACCTCCAGATTAATGAACAACTTTAAATTCAATACTTCTATAAGGGACTTATCACCATGGATCATGGAATGATTGATGCTGCAGCTGGTGGTTCCCTAGTGAAAAAACGCCTTCTGCCCCTCGTGACTTAATAGCCAACATGGCTCCAAATGCACTGCAATTTGGTACACGAGCAATTGCACCAACCCGAGGAGTTCGTGAGGTAAGTCATGCAGCCTTTGAACAAAAGGCAGTTAATAAACATGATGATATGCACACCCTTATAAGGAAATTATATCAAACTCAAGGTAACTCTCACTCTACTTATATTCCATTACACTGTTGTATTTGTTCTAATAACACTCATTTTTCTGACCAGTGCCCACAACTTCAAGATTCATCTGAGTTTTGTGCAGCGGTGTTACGAGGGCATCCATTCCAATAAGCACCCCCTTCAAGAAAGAACAATTCATGCCAAATCCAAATACAGGGTGGCAAGCACAACCCCAATACTAACAAGGAGAAACTCAAGCTACCCCAAGAAGAATTGGTATCAACAAGGCCAAGGTACGAAACCTTCTTATCCAGCATTATCTCAAAACAATCCTCCTCCTACCAAATATTAACAAATCCTCGAGGATATGGTGAAGCAAATGGCAACCCAGAACCTCCAGTTCCAACAGACCACACAATCAGCAATTCATGATTTGAGAAATCAAGTTGGAAAATTGGAAAACACCATCGATGAGCTTAAGATGAAAGGTTAAGGACAACTACCATCCCAACCCATTTCCAATCCGAAGGACAAAGGTAATGTATGTGCATTTACACTTCGTAGTGGTAAAGAAGTTTCCCCTTATAATGATTATGCATAGCAGGTATGCCCCCCTCATGAAAAATATCTTTCCTAACTCTCAAAAATTTCATGTAAATAAAAATAAGAGAAAACTGGTAATCGAATTTTCATTGGTGATTCAAATGAACAATCCATTCCTCTTCCTTTCCATCAAAGACTCTATAAATCTAAGAAGAATTTTGATAATGATATTGATAAAGATATAATGGATACATTTAAAAAGGTTCAATTTAACATTCCTTTATTAGATGCAGTTAAACAATTCCCTTGATATGCCAAATTTCTTAAAGAACTTTGCACCCATAGACGAAGGCTGAAGGCGAATGAGAGAGTCAACATTGGTAGAATGCCTCATCCTTGATTCAACTAGCAATTCCAACCAAATGAAAGCATCTGGGCACATTCATGATACCGTGTACCTTAGGGGAGACTTTATTTTCTGATGATATACTAGATTTAGGTGCTTCCATTAATGTAATGCCTCACTCTGTGTATACTTATCTGTAGGTTGGAGAGCTTCAACCAACCAGAATTGTCGAGCTACTTGCCAACCAGATTACAACTTATCCAACAAGAGTGATGGAGAATGTCCTTGTAAGAGTGAAGAATCTCATCTTCACTGCTGATTTCTACATTCTTGAGATAGAAGATTCCCAAACCCAAGGACATTCTCCTCTCATACTTTGGAGGACATTCTTAAAACCAGAAAAGATGCTCATCAACGTTCACAATGGTATGTTGTCCATGGAGTTCGGAGTAGAAAAGGTATGTTTTAACATCCTTGAGTCTATAAAACACCCCATTGAAGAGCACTTCACTCTTCCTTTCTATTCGATTGAAGTGCTCTTAAACGATGCACACACAAACAATTCTCTCCTCAACCCAAACTCTGATTCATTTTTTTCTTCACCCATGGATGATTTGAGTTTTGATTCATGTTTTGAGTTTTGTGTGGGTTTTGAAAAAGGTAAATTTAGTTATTTATTTGATTAGTGTTTTCATTATGAGGTACCCATGATGGTCAATGATTATGAAAATCTCATTTCTATAGATTCTCTATTTTTGTAGAATAAACATGAGTAGATAGATAGTTTAATGGACCTCATTCCCCTAAATCCCCTCCCTCAATCCATAAAACACTACTGTTGGAACTTAAACTACTTCAATCAAATTTAAAATATGTATATCTTGAGGGTAATGACCAATTTCCCGTCATTATTGCCAATAACCTCTCTCCACAACAGGAATCGAAATTGCTCAAAATTTTGAGAGAGTGTAAAACGGAAAAATAAGGGACATTGGATGATATTACCGAGATTATCCCATCTATTTGTATGCACCATATACTTTTGGATGATGAGGCTAAACCCATAAGACAATCTCAACACTGGTTGAATCCCACTCTCCTTGAAGTAGTAAAATTGGAAGATAGTAAATTACTTGCTGCGGGGATCAATTATCCTCTATATGATAGTAAATGGGTTAGCCCTGTGAGAATTGTGCCTAAAAATAGGAATAACAGTTGTTTTAAATGAAAGGAATGAATTGGTTCAAACACATGTGCAAAGTAGTTGGAGAGTCTGTATTGACTACCGTCAACTAAATCATGCCACACGGAAGGAAAACATTCCATTACATTTCATTGACCAAATGCTAGAACGATTGGCTGGTAAGTCCCATTATTGATTCCCTGATGTCTATTCGTGTTATTTCCAAATCCATATAGCCCCTGAGGATCTAGAAAAGACAACATTTACTTGCCCATTTGGCAAATTTCCATACAGATGGATGCCATTTGGTCTATGTAATGCTCCTGGTACTTTTTAGAGATGTATGTTGAGTATTTTATCTGAGTACCTTGAGAGTTGTATGGAAGTGTTTATGGATGATTTCACGGTATATGGATATTCTTTTGATGATTTTTTACAACAACAAGGTTCTATCCTCTGCCGCTGCATTGAAAAAGATCATGTTTAAAATTATTAGAAATGTAATTTTATGGTTGAGCGGGGGATTGTTCATGGGCATGTCATTTAAAAATAAGGTAATTCAAGTTGATAAATCTAAAAATGAATTAATATCAACACATCCATATCCAAAATTTGTTTGTTAGGTGAGATATTTCTTGGGTCCTGCTGGTTTTTACCGCTGATTCATTAATAACATTATTAAGATTTCACTTTCATTGTCCGTGTTATTTTAATATTATTCTGAGTTTGTGTTTGATAAAAATTACGAGGATGCATTCAATTAACTAAAAATGAGTCTCACATCACCTCCCATCATCCAACCACCAAGGTGGGATATGCCATTCGAATTTATGAGTGATTGCTCGAACTTTGCAGTTGGGTCAGTTTTATCACAAAGTGTTGAGAAGTCCCCTCATTCCATTGCGTATGCCTCACGTACCATTGACCCTACCTAGGTAAACTACAAAACTACTAAAAAATAAATTCTTTCTATTGTGTTTTCCATGGAAGAATTCTGTTAATATTTTCTCGGGTCAAAAATCATCATCTTCTCTGATCATGTTGCCCTTCAACTCCATCTAAAGAAACATGAAGCCAAACCCCGCCTCATTTAGTGGATGCTACTCCTCCTGGATTTTGACCTTGAGATTAGAGATAATCGAGGAGTGGAAAATGTGGTAGCAGACCACATTAGTTGGATTTCCCCACCATTGGACCATCATGTTGACTCACCCCTACCCATTGGAGAATTCTTCCCTCATGAGAACCTTTGTGATGTTGTGGACCTTACCCCCTGGTATGCAAACATTTTGAATTTTTTAGCAACATCTAGGGTCCCCACTGATTTTAGCATTTCACAATCGCAGAGACTTAATCATGAGTCTCATTGGTACATTTGGGATGACCCATACTTGTGGAGAATTTGTAGTGACCTAGTAGTTCATCGGTGTGTCCCTAACCATGAGTTCACCTTTGTTTTGACCTTCTTCCACACTTTGGCATGTGGGGGCCACATTGGCTCTCAATGTACATCTTCAATGGTCCTTGACTCACTACATTATTGGCCAACATTATATAGGGATTCCAATAGATTTTCCAAGTCATGTAGTCATTGTCAATTCATAGGGAATTCCTCCAAGAGGAATGAAATGCCCCAACAACCCATGTTATTTTGTGACATCTTCGATGCACGGGGCATTGACTTCATGGGGCCTTTTCCAAATTCAATTATCTATGTGTACATCTTATTGGATATTGAATATGTATATAAATGGGTGGAAGAATAGGCCACCAGGACCGATGACTCTCAAGTGTTTTTTGATTTTGTATGGTCCTAAATTTTCAGTATGTTTGGTTTACCAAGATTCATCATTAGTGATCAGGGTTCACATTTTTCCAATCTCAACATGAAAAATTTGGTTCGTAAGTATGGGGTTGATCATAAAGTCTCCAATTCATATCACCCCCAAACTGATGGACAATCAGAAATATCAAATCAAGAAGTTAAAGGAATCTTGGAAAAAATGGTACAACCTAATAGGAATGATTGGAGTTTGCGCTTGATGATGCACTTTGGGCATACCGCATAGCTTAAAAAACCCCAATCAGAATGTCACCATACATAATTGTGTTTGGAAAGGCTTGTCACCTCCTAGTGGAGGTAGAACACCGTGCATATTGGACATTAAAACAATGTAATATTAAACTTCCATATGCATGTAAGCAATGAAAGTTGCAGATTCAAGAGTTGGAAGAAATTCGACATGATGCATATGAAAACTCCCAGATCTATAAAGATAAGACAAAGGCTATTCATGATAACATGATTCACCAGTGAAAGTTCCATATTGGAGAGAAGGTCCTCATATACAATTCCAGGGTTATGCTCCACCTAGGTACGCTTCGTTCCCGATGGCTCGGTCCTTATACTGTTACTAATGTTTATACTTTTGGCGCAATACAGGTTTTTCATGAGCAGAGTGGAAAAAGTCTTACCATCAATGGGCAGCGACTTAAACACTTCTATGAGGATTTTTTGAAGAATCAGGTGGAGGAAATCCACCTTCTAGACGCATCATACCAATAAAACACACTTGGTTTTATCCTTCCTTCTCATATTCTCAATTATTTCAGTGAGGACACCACACATTCTAGGTGTGGGGGGGGGGGTGTTGGTGGTGGATAAATTCACTGGTTAGTTAGGAATTTTCATCATTTTATCTTTTCTTCTCTTTTTAGCCTTTTTTATGGTATTTTAAATTTTCCCCATCAACAATTTTGATGTTCGATGATTTGGTGTCCATAAAGAGGGGAAAGTAAAAATACCATAACAAATGTTAAAAAGAATATTTGTATGAATTTAACATTAGGGAGTGATTTTTAGTGAATTTTTTTCCTGTAAATGATATAAATGGTCGTATCTATGTGAACCCTTTGAGATGATTGATGCCCCTTGTGTGAGTAGTTTTTTGGAAAACTGTGTCACTAATATCTCCACAAATATTTCCACCAAACCACATAGTGTGATTATTTCATACATAATATAAGGTAAATATATATTGGGTTAATATTTTTCATCTTTAAATGATATTTCCATACGTTCGTTCCTTATCCAATCTGTTTCATTACTGTACTAGATTGACCTATGCGTTTGTATCTAATGTCCGAATATTGTACGCCCTCAAAAAAAATTTTGTGCCTTGGGTTGGTTAAAAATGATCCCTCCTAAACCTTTGATATTGTTATAACAATTTCAATTAATGTTGTGAGGAGATCAAACAAGTTCTGAGAGATGAGTGTGAGATTTGTTCCATATGAAACTACAAAAAAAATATAATAAATGAGGGGAGTGATGAAATGTGCAACATATGGTGATATCTAGGTTAGGAGCTTATTGTTTGACTTCTGGGAATGCTTATGTGAGTGAGTATTGAAATATGATTGTAGAGGATATAGGGTAGGTTCTGTGGACAAAAACATTTAAGCTGAAAATGTTAAAATAACCTATATTTATTGGATAACAAGTGGAATGAATAGAAAGGAATGATTTTCACACACACATATGGAGAGTTAGTTTCATTTTTTGACTTTTGAATTCCTTTCTCAATTTGGTATCTTGAATCTTTTTTAATTTCACTATGATAAGATATATGAGACATCTTTTTCTATTTTCAGTAGGAAGAACTCCATGGTGTGGTTTGTGCATTGATCATATTACATTAAATAAAATTTCCTCAAATGTTAAATCTTCATGATTTTTGGAATATATGTATGAATAATCTGATTAGGATATTATAAATTTCCCAGGAGTGAAAATTTTTAGGTGTGGAGGTGTGATCGTACCACGATTCACTGTTTTATATCACCCTTATACCAATGTATTAAACTGGTATTGTATTGAAAATTACAAGTAAAATAAAAAATTTCACTCCATTTTTGATTTAATTATTTTGTGTTTAACACTTTTAAAAAGGTAAATTTTACATTTTTTGAAAATTATATTGAAGGAGGAGGTGATTTGGAGAACCCATGATGAAGTCCAAGAAAGATGGGACAATTTTCACATGATCCAAGAACACTAGTGGACTCATCCGCATATTTCTACATAACCATGAAACCAAATGAGCTACAATTTTTAGGACGGGTTCAAACTTTTATGGGATACATTTCATATGAAGGAACCAAAGACCCATTCGGCCTCTACGATGCCCATACTCACTGATCTGTCCAAGGAATCAAAGCTGGACCAAGTCAAATGCGGTGTTCTGTATTTTATCAATATCTATAGTTTTAGTTGTCCAAATGGTTCCAAACATTCGGTGGATTCATACATGAAGTTTTGAAACAATTTTTATATTATCTCTAAAGAGATATAAGGTTTTCAGATTTCTAAAACTCATGGAACAAGTGGATTGAAAAAACTTGTGTGCCTAAAACCAGCTTAAAATTTTCTTATAAAATGGCACCTTGGGATCCCCATTTTCATGTTCGTCCAGGAGGAATGGTGCTGCCATTTAGGAGTCTTCAAAGAGTCTTATCAACATCCCTAGCAGTTCTGGAGGCTATGGAATGTTCTACTTCCACATCTTCTTCTTCTTCCCCTCCCATGGGTTTCTAAACCCCTTATAATCACCCAGGGAGGATTGTGATGTAATCTCGAGCTTCAAACTTGTATTATTTTGAATGATCTTATTAATTCCAGGTTGTATGTTGTTTTTCCTCATCCTCTATTTTTATTTAATTGTGTTATATACTGGTATTTTATACTCAACTCAAATGATAAAGTTTGGGGGTACCCTTTCATGTGATGTTTCACAGACCGTTCATCCCTTTTTCTTCCCTCATTCAATTGTGGTGTATGTGTGGTTGATATTGGTCCACTAAACTTACATAAGAACTGTCAGGATAATGAACATTTATTTCATGGTATCAAAAAGATGTAACATACAAACCTGCACAGCACATCCAGTTCATCGTGTGTTGCCTTTGTGAGTTTCAGTTATGATGTCGAACACAAATCACTCAATCATCAGCAGTGTTCGATGAATCATTGTGTGTTTTCGACTAAACCTTAGGAAGTATCCTAGATTAAACTCAGTAACAATATGGTAATATGTACTAAAAACCAGGTATTAAAAAATCATAACCCCATCATTTGATGCGATGAAGGATGAGCATCACGAGACTTCCTCGTGTTGATCACGTTTAATCAACTTTGTTTACTTATACTTTTTTTTTATCACTTTCATTTTCTATTGTCAACATTTATCATCAAACCCAAGTACTATAAAACCACATTTACATTTCTAATTTCATAATCAAAACCCTATTTTTTTCAAATTAATGATCTAAGGCTCTGTCGAGAGACGACCTAGGGTTGATGCTATACTACAGAAACTCTAGTCAACAATTAAACAACTAATTTGAAACGCTTGACAACACGATCAGGTAGCGGACTCCCCCGGAGACGAGAAAACCTAGTGCGGAAACCTAGTAGCTAGTTGTGATGAGAAGGGTTCTCCTAGCTATCCTGTTCAGGTCTGCTCCTAGAGAACCTGCAAAGGTTAACTCCTAGAGATCATTTGTGGGTCAACTCTAGAGATCATATCCGGGTCAGCTCCTAGAGATCCTGTATGGGTCAGCTTCTAAAAATCCCCTATGGGTCAGTTACCATGATCCTATGTGGGTCAAATCCTAGAGATCCTATTTGGGTTAGCTCCTAGTGATCTTGTGTGGGTCAGCTCCTAGCAATCCTGTGTGGGTTAGCTCCAATGATCCTGTGTGGGTCAGATCTTAGAAATACTTTGTGGATCATCTCCTAGAGATCTTGTGTGGCTCAGCTCCACAAATCCTATGTGGGTCAGCTCTAGCGATCGTGTGTGTGTCATCTCCTAGAAATTCTATGTGGGTTAGCAGTAGAGCCTCTAAATCGAGTAATATGACTTATATGTTACATCTAATCATCTATAATGTTGAACCAAATGATATACCTGGTGTGACCTATGTCTGTACCTCTCTATTTCATCATGATTGAGATGTATAACTTGATAACTTAGGTATATGTATGAGAATATAAAAAAGTAGGGTTATCTGTTGATTTCATACTTTTTTTAATCCTTGGTGGATTTTGTGAGACCATGAGGGTCTCGGGGTCCCTACCGAGTATCATTATACTCACCCTTGCAAGGGATATTCCTGCAACTTGTTGTGTTGGATGTAGACGGCATATAATGCTGATTGAGGGTGAGGGTAACAGGACTGGACGTTGCTCAGAGGTGGACCATATAGCCTGTCAGTTTGTAGAGTAGATTGGTGGATGTGGAGTAATGAGGAGGTGATCTGTACCTACCCTTCACTTAGGAATCGAGGTGGAAAATCCATGAGTTGATTTTCACCTATCAGTATTCTTTTACTTTCTAGTTTCCTTGTACTTTCTAGTTGGTCTTATATTTTTCCCCCTTTTACTTATAATAATAACTCTTTTTACTATTCAGTTTACTTGAGTTTGTATATTTCTGTGTTCTTGGTTGTGTGTATAAAAGTTATAAATTCAATGCCTTCCTAGTTCTGGGGAATTATTCTTTTCGTGCTAGTCGCCAGCCCCTGGCCTAAGGAAGGCGATCTTAGGGTAGTCATGGCACGGGCCCCTGGGGACAGGTCATGTCAATATGGCATAGATAATTACATATTCATTGGTGAGAGAGACAATCATATAGGTCATAGACATGTTTATTCCATACCATCTATGATTAAAAACATGATATTGAGTTTAGATAGTGTCTTTAGTGTAATATTACCTAGCATTGTGGTTAAATAAATGGATTTCTTACATGAAAATTATTGTACACTAAACCCTTGATGAGTGATTGAATTATTTATTGTGTTAATGATTGTTTCCTCAATGATATGGATGTCCTTTTATTGGATGAAACATTCTGAGATGAAATTATTGCATATATAGATTTATAAACTCTTATATTGAGGATATATTTTATCCTATATATCTTATTGTGGATATATTGTCATTTAAAACAAGAATGAAATGTAAAATATATAATTGTGTATCAATTATCTTCACATGAACAAAGGGACTCTTGGGAACTATTATCCTCTAACTTGGATTGATAATCTATTAGAACACCTAAAGGGAGATATATGGTTTTATGATATTTATTTACAATTGAGGAATCATAAAATATGGTTTAAGGATGATTAAACCCTGAAGACTATATTTATGTTTAGTTTTGTGAAGTATGAGTTCTTGGTAATTCCATTCAGATTCTTGAATAAAACAACTTTTTTTCAACAAACATAAAAAATATATCTTCCATGTGTTCATTGACCAATTTTTAGTGGTATTTATAAACAAAATCCTTATATGTTCTATAACTATAGAGGTGCATGTAAATAATTTTTGAGTAATTTTAGTGGTTCATTTGAATTATCTGTATTTTTGGTAGCTATTTAAGTGTAGGTTTTGGATAGATTAGGTGAATTTCCTAGGAAATGTCAAGTTTTAATGATTAGTAGTTATATATCATTTTCATGGTATTGAATTTATATATTGGATATCCATCAATAATGTTGTAGAGGTTTTATGTTTTTTGGGCATATAGGATATGTTGGGTTTATCTCAAATAGTGACCGATATAGACACTTTGAAATTGAGGGGTCATTCATTTTTTTAGACTGACCAATGTCAAGATTATATTTACTATTAGATGGTGATTCTATCAAATGTCCTAGATATCCATATTCTTATGTAGGGTGTTATGTTTCTGGTATAATGCAATGCTTCATACCCTGGATTGGGCTGTGTTTTAATGAATTCACGAGTTATTTATCTCATATGGGTCTCCAATTTTATTTCCCCATTAGAATATCGAAGCTACCTATGAGCTCAACTTTTTTGTATTTATGTTTGCATAAAATTTATAGAATAACTATCTAATTAAAAAATAATTTCTGGTCTTTAGATTTTATTATGAGTTTGATATATATTGTATCCTAGAATGATGTGATTTTAACACAGTGATGAAGGATTGAAATATTAATGGTCTACAACATCAAATCATTACTTTTTACCATGTAAATAGATTTTTTCTCTAGCCTGATAAGTATTAATCTACATAGATATTATTGTTTGTTAGTTAGATGATGGTTAGAGACTAACATAAGATCTTATAGAATTAATTCTTTATATCAAGGAAATTAAGGGTAGGGGATATCACTATAAGATACTCATGTAGTCATCCTTAGTGTAATATGTAGATGAATCTAATTTTGGGGATTATGTTGTGGGTGAATGTTGGGATAATGTTATTTTCAAAGAAACCATTAAGGGATTATTTGAGGATTATAGACATTATGTGCTATTTTAGGTGAGGTTCATCATTTTCGTTGTGATTCAAGAGGTGGTTCTTCTTTATGATACATATATTACCCTTAAAAGTAATTCCAAGTGTGTATAATACGTTCTATGACTTGAGGGAACAATATCTATGGTCAAGGAAAAGTAAATCCATTTTTGAGATTGTATCTCATTATTTTTTCTACTATAATTTAAATAAAGGGAATCATGTTTCTAGAAGGTTTCTTCAACCATTTGAAATTCCCTAGTTGAAATGGTAGTATATATAAATGGATTTCATCATTAGTTTATCAAGATATTCGGGTGGTCATGATTCTATTTGGGAGATTGCAAAGAAATTGATGAAGTTGGGTATCTTATTAGTTATTAAGGAGTTAAAATTTTTGGTTGTTTTAAAGTGGCAGTATTTGGAAGAGATTATGTGGTTCCATGGAGTCCTGAATATGGGTATCTTTAACCAAGAACCCCCTTTTATATCTTGCATGTTTAATGTTTTCCCACATGATTTTGGTCCTTAAATATTACTCAACACTACATCCATCAATAAAAGGATGGTATGATAGAGTACACTATTTAGGATTTGGACGATATGGGGAAAATATGTGTTTATGATTTTAAAATCTAAAAGGTGAATCATTTATCATTATATCAAGAATTTTAAATAATATATTTTTTAATAAAATATCATTTAAAAAACATTAACCCAAGGTCATCCGTGGATTGATCATTTTATCATTGACATTAAATTAATGTTACAATTTTTTAAAATGCATGATTTTTTTGAAAAATTTAACGTTTTGGTGATCAAGAATCAGGTGAACAAAAATAAGTAATAGAAGAAAATGATTATTTACTTATGATAATTAATGTGATCAAATCAAGGTAATAACTGGATGCTCATTCTTCATTAAATAAATAGGTAGGATTTATATCATTTCATTCAAATTCTTATGACCGAGAAAAATAATTTAATTTATTTTATAATAGGAAAACTGATAGGTCTTGATCAGAAAAGAAAAATAATTCATTAGTAACTACTGATTATTGGGTGATTTATCTCTGATTTCATAAATAAAACTCACTAATGAAACAAACAATGAACTCAATGTGTTGTCTAGTTTTTATATTATATCAATGAGATTGCACGAAATAGATTTTCATATCCATGGACTTTTTATTTAACTTAAATCTACCAATATGAACCACAAAACACCTCTATTAAAAATATTGGAGTAATGAAGGTCGTCTAAAATATCACATAAATTGGAACACTCAAATAAGATCATGTGATAATAAGTGTGACATAAAAGTAAAAAACTCATTAAAATAAAAATATTGGATAGATAAGAAAACACACCTGTAATTAAAATGAACATTCCTCAATTATTATGATGGATCTAGGGATTATCTAAACACTCTATATAGGTGATAACATGGATATTATAAATCCATGGAAAAGGACCAAACCGTATTTTGTATAAATGGCTATCCCAAGCACTCCTCCTTTACCAAATGGAGGTGAATCATTTTGAAATTTGTTCATGGTAGATTATGTTAATAATTAATTGAAATATTATATAAAATAAGTCTAGTATGTGGGTGATTGGAAAGATATACATGGAAGACATTATCCCCCAACATTATCTCACTAATTGAGTGACTTATATAGTGATTAATGACTTGAAATCTTGTAAACAAGTGGTAATTTGAGTATTTGAATAATGGAGGTGGAAATATCCCAATTATATGTTTTTATCCCATCATATAGATCTAATAACCAATGGTTTTTTATCTGGAGTGGCTAAAATTCTTTTTCTTTTATGGTCCCCTCATGGTTAGATCTAGTTCCTGATTAAATTATAAATTTTTTTTTAAAAAAATTCCTTATCCAAAAAATGAATTTTCAAAATAGGAAAAATTTATATAGTGTTTTGAGTAATTTATCAACATGATATCTAATTTTTTCAATATTTAATTTCATATCATTGATCAGGATTTCAACATATCAATTCAATGTAAATTTTTATTGAAAATGGATTTAATAATGGGACACAAAATCCTTATAAAAAGTATGTCCCAAGTATATGGTTGAAAATAGATGATAAATCAGTGAATGATTAAGTATATAGCCTTAGTTGAGTTTACATATAACAATAGTTATAAATCAGTAACACCCTGGTACCTATTTCCTAGATTTAGTGCATTATTAAATAACATTGGCATGATACAAGGAATCATGTCCAAAAAGCCCGATTAGTTTAGTAGCCTTAGAAGTAATAGATACACTCCTAAGTTATACATTACATCTTGAAATAAAAACATCAACAAAATTTTTTACTCTTTTTAAACACACTTATATCATTAGCCGATCCCGAAAAGTCAACCATAAAATACTTCTTCACATCCTGGAAAAAATAAAACATAGAATGGGGTGAGCTAAGATGCTATGTAAGGATAACAATACAGCAAAAACATTTAAAAAAAACACAAACATTTAAGGAAATGTATAAGACTAAAACAAAAGATTTTTAAACGTTAACTTAAGAATAATATGGAAAAGATAGAATAAAATAATGTTATTTACTTATTCACATGGATATTCTACTAGGGAAATAATCCCTTCCAATATCAGGAGACACTTTCATAATGATGGAATGCATAATTCTAGACTTTACAACCACATAGTCAAGGACTTGTGCCATGACTACAAATAAGATTTTTTCAAGGCCTTGTGCCAAGACACTAGTTTGCCTCATGAGATCTACTGATGAATCGGGGAGCTATATCGGGCTCCACCCATCACTTACTAAGTCCAATGTATTCTTCATATGAAAAGTTTGAAAAATAATCTAAACATTCATATTATAACTATCATACAAAAAAGTCAATATTTTAACCACAAACCATGAATGGTATAAAAATAGCACATCCACAGTCAAACATTACTCATTCAATACTATATGGATGATTTGATTATAATATATTAACCTCAATCAATAATAAGGAAGGATATTGACATAGATTAATATAATCATCAAAACTATTTGAGAGAAATATCCCCCTTTTTAGGAAAACATTTAAAAGTCTCACTATTTATCAAGAAGCTCTTTAAAAGATATTTTATGAATCAAAGTGTCCCATACCACATTGAAACATTTAAAAATAACTTCAATTTTAAACCATTAATTTTTGTATAAATAAATCCTTAAAATCATTTTTAAAACATGGAAATTAATGAGAAATATTTAGAAGAATAAACTTTTAAAACATTTAAAATGATATTTTAGATAGAGTTCCTAACCAAAAGAGAGACACTAGAATACAAATAATCGAGGTAATAAAAAATTTATATTATCATGTTAATAAAGGGATTAATGATATACTATGTAATTGTACATTATATGTTCCATATTAATGTGAATTGGCATAGAACAACAAAGAAGCCTCAATGGATGGAAAATTGAGATGAATTCCCTTATAAAGACCGTATCCTTTGGTTAAGGATAAATCAATGACATAATTATTTGTGAAAAACATAAATACAATATATATGATCGGATATTAAGTGTAAATCAAATAGGGTACATTCAAACATATTCTTGTAAAATAACATCAATGACATGGTTTTTTAACTCAATGAATGGAAATTGAGTTATGATTACTCTTATCATGTAGATATCAATAACTTGAGAAAGTATCAATGGTGTGACTATGTGTATCAAAAGTAAATCCAAAAAAATGGCAGTGAAAATTACTACATAAATAATAAATATTAATTCCACACAAAATCTTGTAGTAAAATAATCAATAAAGTATGCGTAAAGCCCATATAGTAGAATTTGAAATTTGAAATTACCTTATTGATTTGGTAACTAACGAAACATACACCCCATGAAATAAAGACCATAAAATGAAGACGTAAAAACCCATAAATTAAATTATATTACACCATCAATATAATCATGGGTAGTACATACACCACAAAAAATGAAATAGTGGATAATATCGCATGAATATCATGGGAATAAAAAGTGGGATGAAAATCCCTATCAACTTTCAAATCAATCGATTTGTATGAAAAAAAGTTAATAACCACCAAAGGAATAATAGAATACCATGAATATAAATATAATAGTGATAATATATATATCAAATGTTTGTAAACAAAACACCACATTCAATAAATAAGTGGAAAACAATGGAAATCTCAAGGAATTAAAAGTTAGATAAGAAACCCATTACCTTGTGTCCGACTTGACTCGTTCATTCTTTAATCATATGAATAATAAACTAAATATATTTTATAAATTCTTTATAAATTTTGTAAAGTTTATTATTCCATTTAAATAACTTATTACCATGATATAAACATTATGTAATAATTTAATTTAATAATGGTCATTTTGTCGATATTTGGTACTTGGATAAAAATGAATTTGTTATAATTACATGTTGTCCATGTGGTAAAATGTATAATATCTGTAGTATATTATTTATGATATAAAAATATATATATCATATATATCCAGAATATATATATATATTTATAATTAGTTCATGATATTTGGAGATAAGAAATGAACATCACCGTTAATGGAGATGGTAAGTTATACGTACACATGAACGCTACTCCCATTTATATTTCAAATTTAATGAAATGAAAACAAAATTATACAAAGTTTTAATATAATTACACTATAATATCATATAATATATTTTTTACATAATTTAATTACATCCATCCATTATATGTTCCATGTTTGTAATGAACGTATCACATCACCTTGAGGGGGTGGTAGTCCGCACTTCCTCAATTGATATTATCTTGTTCACACATATTAAAAATCATAATGGTGTGTTTGTAAATTAAAATTACAGAGTCATAGAGAAAACATAATCATAATATATCTAATATATAAATACAGTGCCATCATAATGGTCACCATAAGAGGCAGTAGGAGATAATTGAACAATCTTCTTTTCATGAGGCAGTAGTTCGCCGTCCACAAGAAATATTGTGTTCTTTTCCCCTTCGATAGAGGTGTGTGTAAGTGTAGATCGAATAATTCCAATAACTACAACATATTATATTGAGTATACTGGTTTCTTATAAAATAAAGTAATAAAAAGAGTTTAGGGGGTTGGAGAAGTAATATAAAAGAAGATAACTAAAGGGAAGTCATTACCTTAAAATAAGGTAACTCCTTTTGGTATGAACCAAAAGGATTTATGGAAGTGTCTTTTTCCTAAGTTAAGGATTCAAGGTGGAAGGGAGGTATCTTGAGAGATTATTTGGGCATAGTTCGGAAGAGATAAGGGTTTTGAGAGGTGTGAGTAATGGGTTAAAGGTGAGAGGTTTTTATAAGGGGTCTCTTTTGGAATGTGTGAAAATATTATTTTATTATATAATGATTTTCAGTTTCTAAATGTCAAAAACTAATTATAGTTGATTATAAGATGGATCATGGTCAAAATAAAATCATCCAACAAGAATTGGACAAGTTTTGGATATTTTTTTTAATCATTATAATCTTATTGATTTAAATCATTCATTAATGAGGTAAACACTACATCATTATTGTATCATAAATAATTTTATTTATTTGATTCTAAAAATTATAAAAATACACCATGATGTAGTAAATATTTTTATCTTTCATATTAATATTTATAGTCAAAGAGATAAATTATATAACCACATGTCTAATTTTATTTACTAAAATATATATGTTTAAGTCATTTTTGCCTTTACATAAAATTAATTAATATAAAGTTTCATTATCACACTTAAGTGGATCCCTGGGGTCCCAAAATCGACCCCAAGATGATAATGGTTGGACATGACTCATACAATAATTTTAGTACAAGTGGGATGATAATTTTGTATTATTAGAATATTCTTTTTACCTTGAATTACCCTATTTACCTTTAACCATGGTAAATAAAAGTCAAATGTTACTATTATCCAAAAATTATTTTCATATTATTGAACCACATTATACTTACTAATAACCACAATTTATGTGGGATTTTCAAAATATAATTCACAGAAGCGGTAAAATTTCATTTAAATGAAAATATCATATTTTTATGTACTACTTAGTTGTTTCACAATTCATCAAAAGATGATGTTTTTCAAAAAAAACAAAAAATTCATCCTAAGATACATTTGATATTCTGAATTCAAAAATGTCTTCTATTTTAACAAATTAGAAACATAGAAGTTGAATTTTTCTAAAATTAACTACCATTGTCAAAACAAAAGGAGTGTTTTATGAAATATTAACAATCTAAAGATTGACACTTGTTTATGTACAATTTTAAAGTGAAATTACTTCCAACCACAAAAATGGGATTAAATTGTAAATATATAATCTAAATAAAATTAAAAACCAATTAAGAAGATTATATAACCCTATAAATAAATTAAATTAATATGCCTTTTTGAATTAAAATACAATATTTGTCACTATTCATAAAAATTTAATATTAATAAAAAAATAAAAAAAATTCATCCAAAGTTAATTTTTATGTCCTGATTCTAAAGAATAATTTTATTTAGTCATATTGAATATAAAAAAGTGTCAAATATTAAATTTAAAAAGGGTTATGCATTAAAAGGAGGTAAAATTGAATTTTTTTGAAAAATACATTTTTAATTTGAAAAATTGAATTTGTTATTATAATATGTTGATGAAACACATAATACATAAGTTAAAAATATATGGATTATATGAAATTAAAAATCCATTTAATAGTATTTATAACCGTTTTTGAATTTCTAGTTTGGTAAACCATGGTGCGCTCGATCTCAGTGTTGCTTATAGTACATGTTGTTGAATTATTTTGAAGATATAATATAACAAGAAATTTTGGGGTGTTACATTCTATCCTCCTTCAATAAATTTCATCCTTGCAATTTCAAATTGTTCATTGAAAATAAAAGGTTAATAATAGAAAAAAACACATTTGTGAAAAAACAACATTATAAATTGGGTTAATAAAATTTAGTCTTAATAAGAGGGAAAGGGAATGAAATAATCACCACCAAATTATTATCTTGATTAGCAGAACATTGGTGGAAATAAGAGACACATAATTGGTGAAAAAACATAAATATTTATAGGGAGTGATTGAAGTCATCAATCACAAAAAAGTGTAAAATTTAGGGCATCAAAACCATCAATCTATGATAATTTAAAATAACATCATTCCAACAAAACATAATGAATTATGGTAACACATTTTTGGTTTTATGATACCTTCACTAAAGTTTAATTATTTATTTATTCATATAATAAGAGAAAAAAATACTTGACATGTTTAATTATTAATTCATCCTTTATCTAATTATTACCATTAACTCATATTTCACTACAAAAGAGGAGTATTAAAGATGAATTGGTCACTCTTGAAGTTATAGAATCAACTTATAGATAATCACATACTCCACAAAGCATGAACTATATATTAACATTTTCATTATAGATTTACCAAAACCAAACTAGTTAGTAAAAAATCATATGATCCTCAAAAAGGATAATCATTTAGAGAATGAAATACTAATCATAATTTTTAAAATTAACCCAACAATACCCAAATTTAAATAAATACCATTCAATAAACAATTATCCATCAAACATTCAATATAATCTAATCTGACATTGAAACCCAAAACTCAGAAGAATTTGCTTACGTAGTCCTCCACATTAAATTGTATATCTAAATAACATTGACAAGTATTAAAGTCACATATATAAAAGTAATTAACACAATCACACATTCTCTATGATTGGTCAATAATTTCCATAAATAACCCCAATCCCTATAAATCCACAATAGAAACATATATAAAAAACCACCATTACTCCTCAAATGAAATCCCATAGTATTCTATTTTCTATAGGTACATAGTGTTACCAAAATAGAGAACATCTTCCAAAATAACATTAATCATTTAATCACCAAATAATTTTCCTATAATAAGGATAAATAATTAGTTACCAAAATGAACATATTCTGAATCCATAAAATCATTTAACTAAATATAATTATTCATAATAACCAGGGACTTCATGTAGTCCTGTGGTAGTAGACAAATCCCAATTGCACATTGTTTGTGGGTTCAATTCCCACAGCATTTTCTGATGCAATGGGTTGTCACATGGTATGCATGTTGTCCTTTCTCAAATACTATATATTTTTATAAGGTTCCACAAAATGAGATAAATTCCTCAAAAATAACCCTAACTTATTTTAACCATAACTGTTATCTCAAACCTCACATTTTCATCCTAGAAATTAATAACCTATAATTTCCTCAAATAAAAGAATCATATAACCCCATATAGTGATTTACAACTATATCCACAAAAGAAAAGATAATTCTTCCTCGAATAGTATTTTAACATAAAAAATTTCATGGTTACACATATAAGAGAATTGTCATGACCCGACCTAACGGGGATCGAGTCGCAACTCCCCAAGCCCACCTCCAATAGGCCAGGGGATAGAGACTAGCATCGAGTAGGCTATTGGACACATAGGAGGAATTAACACAAGGTACCGATACACACACACCGAAATAAACCTCAATGAAACAGTGCAGAGATATATAAAACATAATAATAAATGCATGCATACTTCGATCCAAACCAGAGTGAAACCAAAGTACAAAAAGGAAAAAAACATGATCCACCAAAAGAAAATTGGAAAAGCTTCTAACCTGCAATGAAGGAGGGGATAACTGTCAAAAGAACCCACCAGTAAGCTCCCCAGCACAGCTCCAGTAAATACCTTAGTCAGACCCGCTCGCAAATCTCCACCTTCATTGGGTTATCCGGGGACTCTGTCAAAAGGCATGTGGTCTACACAAGGCACAAACTTGTGCGGGAAACGCCCGTGTAGGGGTGAGTATAACAACACTCAATAGGCACCCCAAAACTGCCCAAAAAAAGAGGGCAACTGAAATACAATAGTCCACTCATCCCAGCCAGAGGGAACCCTGACGAGAGAGAAACTCCATCTCATGAACATCCTCGGCTAAACACAAATACTCATCTCAATCTAGGATTATTCCCGTACATACACCTTGAACATCCAGATATATTCAGCTCATGCCCCATGAAACATGAGGTACCGACCTCATCACCAGAAACAGTTCAAAAAAACAAGAACACACTCCATGATCACTGTCATCCCATATGACACCCGTCTGCGAGATACACTCCATTGGGTCCCATGAAAACATCTCTGACACTCACCCGAGATATCACGCTCGACGGATATCGACACTGAGAAAACTACGATGAATCAAAAAGAACAAAAAACTCCTCGAATAGGGGATCACTCCTAGGGTCCACTAGGGAATGAATGAACCCACACCAGTATACGAAGATCTCATACATTGGGGATCACACCCAGGGTTCGCTGGGGGATACCACAACCCGATCTAGTATTCGTAGAGCTCGTAGATAGGGGATCACTCCTATGATCCGCTAGGTGATACCATAGCCTGATCTGACGCTCGATAGAAACATGTCACTCGGATAGAGGATCGTCACCCATGTCATGATGGTTATGAAGTTACCAAAACCCTATCTAGTATATATCGCTGTGTAGGGGATCAAACTGATGATGCCACAACCCTACCAACACCACACGCTGAGTAGGGGATCGTATAATCAACAATACCCAACCCTATTAGAATCCTCATGCTGAGTATGGGATCGTATAACCAATGATTCCACAACCCTACTGAGCACGACCCACTGCATAAGGGATCATATTCCTGATAATGCCACAAACCATACTGAGTTAACCAACTATATAGGGGATTGCCATCCGTGGATAAGTGGTTACAACGATACCAAGAACCATATCTAGGGAAACTACACCAGAGGATCACACTCTGGGCCCACCGGAGGTATGCCACAACTCTAACAACTTAAAAACCCCATAGAGAGGATCACAAATCTATACTAAGGTTGTGATTACAAGCGAACCCTCATAAGAACGAACTGAGGGAGTAACCTCAACCACTGTTGGGCCAAACATCGCAAACCCGAGTGACCCACCACAACACCACACTACGCACCTCCAAGGCCGATACCGAGGAAACTATCACGATCCACGTGTAAGAACACGTAGGATAGGCTATTTAATCTCTTGAAATGGACATCCGGTGAAAAATCCACTATTCACCATAGCTAGCACGTGTAGGGCCCACACTGCGATCCTGAAACTCATCACGAGGATCATACCAATGCGATACCCTCTAAAAAAACACCCGGGATCGACTACTGAATCGTCCCGAATGAACACACATTGAATAAGGTACTATTCACTAAAGCCATCCATTGTGGGGCCCACACAATGATCCCGTAACTCCTCAAGCGGATCACACCATTGCGATACCCTAAAAAAAACATGGGATTGACTACTCGATCTTCCAAACGAACACCCGGTGAAATAATAGTGTTCCTCTGTAAATGCCGGAACCCAGCGTTGTGGGGCCCACACCCTATTCCGGTCCCATCACCTAGAAACTGTCTAGAAATGTCCTCTGTACCATTAGGGTCTTAACACCACTGACAACACATCATTTGGACACTCCGTACATGAGTTATGGTGGGTCCAAGCTGAATAATAATAAAATATTATTATTATTTCAACGTTTCGTAGCCCCAGGCCACGAACCCGCACATAAAATTCCCAAAGTAAACCCAAAAGGTCTATATCGAAACAAGGAATGCGTCACTCCAAACAGATCATGATTTGGATTCCTGATATGCATTTTTCATGGGTCTAAAGGGATCCCAGAAATATTCTGGCCGGACCACCGCTGGCTCGCTAGAAAACTGACTGGACCGCCGCGCTGACCTTGCAGGACTGCCTCACCAAATACTAGATTTCTCCATGCCACCACCATGACACAACCACACTACCGCCACCCTCGCCAAATTCTTCCATGGACACCACCGGAATCTGGGTTTTCCACTGGAAAACACCCAGGAACACCTGGGAGCACCCCGGTGCTTCAAAATCATATCTGAAACATGATTCGGAAACCTCGGAACCCAAACTATACAACCTTTTTAAATATTTAAAGAAAAAAAACACATAAACAGGGTCTAGAATTTTAAAACTCAAACTGCCTACCTATTGGAGGATCGTCGAAGCTTCGGGTGCAGAAAGACACCTGCGACGCACTGGAACTCGATCTGCTGACGATTGGCGCTGAAAACGGACGTCCGGGTCTTAAATAGGCGAAGAAATGGAAGAGGATGGAGGAGTTCCATTGCTGCACATTCATGGGGGCAGAAGATATTGATTTTTATGTTTTTTTTCCATAATTCAAAACTACATTTAATTTTACACCCCCAAACAGACCTGCCAGCACGGAGGAAATTAGGTCGCCTGTAGGGTAAACACGCCGTTATGAACACAATAGCGAAGTTGAAATTGCGATCTGAGACTCCATTGAGGAGTTATATGAGCTGACATGTAAATAAAATTTTCCATTTATTTATGAAAACACCCCTATTGGCTATTCTCACAACAGGCTTGTGCCCGCAATGTTTACACCCCGCCTAGGGTAAATGACACATTCCGTACTCAACTTTTCTCTCAGATTCCCATTATGAGATACCATTTAGGAGATAACACCCCCATCATGTGCATAGTATAAAAAAACTTGATATTGTTATAAAATTAATTATGGGCACACCGGGTCTCAGAATCACTTATCGTCTTCGCTCCTAGCTCAGGAATTATTCTTATGAATATTCCAACGTCTCACAGGGCCAAAACCCGAGTCACTACATCTTCCCCCCTTGGATCTTTTAGTCCCCAAAAATACATAAGCACAAAGAAAGTGACTGGACTCTCAACTGGGTCTCCCACGCCAGCGATTTTTCCAACAAACACCCATGCCCGAACACATAAGTCAGAAGGACTCATCAAACATACCTCAAAACTATTCGCTTTGGTAAGAACTAACCCGCCCACACATTTTTAATTGCTTCAACAAAACCCATATCGATGGGGGGAATGATCCCTCTTCCTCACACATTTGAAGCACGTCGAACAACACCCATACATGGTCATACCAAAGCCCTCAAAAAACTAGATCAAGAAAAACAAAGGGAATGGTACTGTTAAATAGTGCCTAACAAGCTACTGCAGAAAGTAAAAAGGATACAAGGCATACATATATCCATCCATGAAGCCTTTGGGTCAACAAACTCCAAGGTTTACAGCTATCCTCACCCTCAGCCATGAGATACCTACGCCTAGAGTGGACCACCTAGGGGTGGGGGTGGTGGAAACTGATACCGACTACCACCACCTGCTGCTGCACCAGCTTTGTGGCCACGTCCGCCACCCTACAGATCTCCTTGATTGAGACACTGCCTCTCCCAAGGCGATCTGTCGACTGACTCCCTCTCAGCAGCATGACGGGTCAGACAATCTCTAACAAGATGTCCCCTACCGTCGCAAGTATAACATTTCCTCTCCTGTAGCTGACCAAAACTAGCAGGTGATCCCTGTGAGGCCTGAGAATCAGATCCTCCATCCTGGGGTCACCTCCTAAAACGTCAGCCACATCCTGACACCTGCACCTGCTGCCAGCTACCAGTTGCGGACGTCTCAGCTACCATGGGCCCAACACTAATGGGATGAATCTACTCAGTAAGAAAGCTCTCCACCATCAAGGCTCTCTCCATCACTCTAGCATAGGTGGATGGACACAAGGAAACCACACTTGCCCGGATGTCTCTGCGTAGGCCATGCTCGAAGGTCCGAGCCCTAATGAATGGGTCTCGAACCATATCTAGGGAGTAGTGGGACATGGCTGTAAACCTCGCTGAGTACTCGGACACAGTCATGCCCTCCTTGCGAAGGAACATAAGCTTCTGAATCTGCACTAACCTTAGCGTCACCTGATATAACTCTTATCGGAAGAGTCCATCAAACTCTGCCCATGTTAGCATCTCCTCGTCATGGGACTGCACCATCAATCTCCACTATCACATGGTCGAATCAATAAGAAGGCTCGCTGCTAGGACCACCATATGATCTAGGGGTTCCCTCACCAGGAGGAAAACTTGGGTGACTACATTGAGCCAGACATTAGCTACCCAAGGGTTTGGATCACCCCGAAACCTCAGAGGCCACTGCCTCTGGAACTCATGCAGCGCACTTAGCCTACATGCAACCGCATCCTGCACTATTTGCATAACCAGGTTCCCAAAAGGTGGTGGCTCAACTGGAGGACCACATGGTGGTCCAGCCTCAGAACCTACACCCTGGTCCACCACCTCTACACGGGACAGATCATCACCACTATCCCGCAGCAGAAATGGACAACCGACGATGCCACAACCCTACTGAGTAGGGGATCATGTACCCAACGATGCCACAACCCTACTATAATCATAATGCTGGGTAGGGTATTGTATACACGACGATACCACATCCCTACTGAGCATTGCCCACTGCGTAGGGGATCATATTCCCGATGATTCCACAAACCCTACAGAGTAAACCTGCTAGATAGGGGATCACCGCCCGTGGATAAGTGGTCATGTCAATACCAAGAAACCGATCTAGGGAAACGATGCTAGAGGATCCCACTCTAGGCCCACTGGATGGATGCCACACCTCTAAAAGATTAAACATCCCATCGAGAGGATCACAAACCAATACTAAGGTTGTGATTCCACACGAACCCTCATAGGAACAAACCAAGGGAGTACCCTCAACCACTGCTGGTCCAAACATCGCTAACCCGAGTGACCAACCACAACACCATGTTGCACACCTGCTAAGATAATACCGATGCCACCATCCAGATCCATGTAAAAATACACGAAGGATAGGCTGTTTACTTGTCTGAAACGGAAAACCGGGGAAAAATGCACTATTCACTATAGGTAGCCCATGTGGGGCCCACACTGCAACCCCAAAATCCATCAAGCGAAGCATACCACTGTGATCCCCTTGGAAAAAAACACGGGATCGACTACTGAATTGTCCCAAATGAACACCCAGTGAAAAAGGTAATATTCACCGAAGCAAGCCCGTGTGGGGCCCACACTATAATCTCTAAACTCCTCATATAGATCACATTGCTGAAATCCCCTCAGAAAAACACACGATATTGACTACTTGATCATTAAAAAATGGACACCCTATGATAAATTCACGTTTTTTCGTAAACATCGGAACCCTCCATCGTGGGGCCCACACCCTATTCTCGGTCCCAACACCCAAAAACTATCTCAAAAAGTTTTTTGTACCATCAGGGTCTCAAATCCACTGACAAAACATCATTTGGACACTCAGTGCAGGAGTTATAGTACGGTTGTGCCATCATCGTGCCCCACCATGTTACTCATCCTGCACTATCTGAGTGACATAGTGGGCCGAAGCTGAATAATAATAAAATATTATTATTATTTCAATGTTTTGATTCCCCGATCCATGATCCTGAAACATAAAATTCCTAGAGTAAACCCAAGAGGTCCGTCTGGACGCAAGGAATTTGTCACCACAAATGGCTCGCGATTTGGACTCCCGATATGAATTTTATGAGGGTTTAAAGAGCACCCAGAAATATTCTGTCCAGACCACCGCTGGCTCGTCGGAAAACTGATCGGACTGCCGAGAGGACCATGCTGGACTGCCGCACTGGCTGCGTGATTCTTCCACGCCACCGACGCCATTGTCGGATTCTGCCCTGGCCACCGCCGGAATCTGGGTTTTCCGCTAGAAAACATCCGAGAACCCTCGTTAGCACCCTAGTGCTCCAAAATCATATATCAAACATGTTTCAGAGACATCGGGACCCAAGATATACAACCTTTATGAATATTCGATGAAATAAAACATAAACGGGGTTCAAGATTTTAAAAATCGAACCAAAAACCAGTTGGCGGATCACCAAAGCTTCTAGTGAATAACGACGCCTGCGACGCGCTGGTGCTCGATCTGCTGATGATCAGCGCGGAAAATGGATGCCCAGTGATGAAATCAGCGAAGAAATGGAGGATGAGAGAGGGGTTCCGTGACTGCACATTCAATGGGCGGGGGGGATAAAAGATAGATTTTTATGTTTTTTTATTAAAAGAATCATTTAATTCAACACCCCCAGCCAGACCTCACTACGCAGTGGGAATTATGTCGCCGTTAGCATAAACACACAATTATGAACGCAACAAGGGACTTAGAATTCGATCAAAGACTCCGTTCAGGAGTTATTCAAGCCGACGCTTGTAAATAAACATTTACATTTATTTACGAAAACATCCTTGGGGGCTTTTCTCACCGCAGGCTCGGCCCTGCAATTTTTACACCCCACCTAGGGTAAACGGCAGGTTCCAGACTGAACCACGACCTCAGAATCCCATTCTGAGCAACCATTTTGGATATAACACACCCCCAACATGTGAATAGTATAAAAAACTAAATATTTTTATAAAATTAATTCCGGGCACACCGGGACTTAGAATTGCACGCCGTCTTCGCACCTAGCTCTGGAATTATTCGTTAGATTATTCCAAAGTCTTATCGGAACAAAACCCGCGTAGCTACAAGAATAGTCTTCCAAAGTAATCTCATACTTTTAAACATTTAACCTTCCATTTATATCCAAATAGGGTCATCCTTGACATAGAGGTTATCCTATAGAATATCGTATTGACTCAGGTAATCCCATGGTCACTTACATTTAAAGAAAATAACTGTAGTTGGATTCTTTGGTTCATTTTTATATTCTTCCATAGTAATATTCTTTTTTATTCGGAAATTATTTACATTATATCTTTCTTTCCCACATATAAAGCATTTATTTGTTCCATTGATACAATTTTCTAGGTGTCTCATTCCACATTTCCTGCATAATGGAAATTGAGCATTCTTTTCTCCATGGTCTTTACTGTTGGAGCTCTTATCATTCACTGCCTTTCTCTTTTTTGATGAGTCCGTGAGTTGGTTAATATATATGTTGTTGATAATATTTTTGGAAAACTGATTCGGTATTAACAAAATATCATTTAATCCTATCAAAATTCAATTTCATTGCTGATTTCCACCGTCATTCCCACCTTGTATGTCATGTTCAATTTTAATATGACTTTGAATCCAATAATTGACTAACCCACAAAATCATAGTGTGAGTCATAAAATATTTTAGAGAATATCATAAAACATATTTTCAATCTAAAATTCCTTAGTATTAACCATGTTTATTTATTCTCATCTTATATTATAATCCTTTAAATAAGTTTGTAATGAAAAAGTGAATTATCTTAAACATATTTCCCAAGAGTGTCGTAACCATGAGTATAGTAAGGCTCGTTGTCGTGCACAAGTTCTTATTAGAGTCTAGATCAAATCGGTGTTTTCAGGTATTACACCTACGTACATCTATGCCAGAGCTACCTCTACCTACTCAGAAAAATACAGGGATGTATTTCTTGGAAAACTCACAAAATCTCTACTGTACCAATATTCTAAGAAGTTCTTCTATACTAATCCTCAAATTCTATCTTAGTTTAATGCTCTCTAATCAGAGTTGTTCTAAATCTACTTTCCAAGGTTTATACTAAAAATCACTTAATATCAACTGGAACTCCCCGACCACAGTTACCTAGAGTCGAAGAATTATTACATAACATCAGTATGATACAAAGAATAATTTCCCAAAATACTGATCAATTTATTAGCAATGGAAGTACTAGATACACTCATTAGTTTTACATTATATCAGCAAATAAAAAAAATCCCCATTTTAAACACAATTATATCCTTATCCTATCCCTGCTGGTAAACCATAAAATACTTCGTCACGACCTGGAAAAAATAAAACATTGAAAGGGGTGAGCTCAGATTATTAGTAAGGATAACAATATTGCAGAAACATTCATAAAAAAGAAAAAAAAATTGAGGTAATGTATAAGAATAAAACAAAATCTTTTAAACGCGAACTTCATCATAATATGGAAATGATAAAATCAAATAATTCCATTTAATTATTTACATGGATATTATACTAGAAGAATAATAACATGAAATATCAAAATCCACTTTCATACTGATGTAATTATTAATGCTAGACTTCATAACCTCATAGTCAAGGCCTTGTTCCAAGATTACAAATAATTTTTTTTCAAGGCCTTATGACGAGACACTAGTTTGTCTCATGAGACCTACCAATGCATCTTGGAGATATAGTGGGCTCCCCCATCACTTTCTATGTCCAATTCATTTCTCAAATGAATTGGTTGAAACATAATCTAAACATTCGTATTAAAACTAGCATACATAATGTCTATATTTTAACCAGAAACCATGAATGGTATAAAAATAGAAAATCCATAGTCAAACATAACTCATTGAGTAAAATATTAAAGATTTTATTATAATATATTAAACTCCATCTAGAATAATGAATGATATTGACATAGATGAAAATAATCATCGAACTATTTGAGGGAAATAACCCTGTTTTTCATGAAAACATTTAAAAGTCTCACTATTTATTGAGAAGCTGTTTAAAATAGATTATTAAATCATAGTTTCCCATACCACATTAATTATTTTCAAAGGATATTAAATTTTAAAACATTAATTTCCATATGATTAAATCCTAAAAACCATTTTTAAAACATGGAAATTAATGAGAATGATTTAAAGAATTAATTTTTAAAACATTTAAATTTATATTTTAGTTAGAGTTCTTAACAATAAGAGAGATACTTGAATACTAATAATTGAGGTAATAAATAAAATATAATATCTTAAGAATAAAGGGATTAATGATATACTACTTCAATGTACATTGTATACACCATATAAAAGTGAATTGGTGTATAGCAACAAAGAAGTCTCATTGGATTGTAAATTGAGATGAAATCCCTAATAAAGACTGTATCCTTAGGTTAAGGATAAAACAATGACATAATTATGTGTGGAAAATATAAATAAATTTAATATAATTGAATATTTAGTTTAAATCAATCAGAGGACATTCACGCATATTCTTGTAAAAAACCCCAATGACTTGGATGTTTTACTCAATGCATGGAAATTGAGTTAAGATTACTCTTATCATGTACATATCAATAACATGAGAAATTATTAATGGAGTGATTGTGTGTATAAAAAGTATATCTAAACAACGGGGATTTGCAATTACTATATAAATAATAAATAGTTATTCCACAAATAATCATGGAGTAAAATAATCAATAAAGTATGCGTAAAGCCCAATGAGTAGAAATTGGAATATGGAATTCCCTTACCGATTTGGAAACTAACGAAACATACACCCCATGAAAGAAGTATCATACAGTGAAGATGTAAATACAAATAAATTAAAGTATATTACACCAAAAATACAATAATTTTTAGTACATATACCACACAAAAGTAAATATTGGCTAATATAGCATGAATATCACAGGAATAAAAATTGAGATGAAAAACCCTTATAACATGGAAATCAATCAAGTCGTAAGAACAAAAGTTTTTAACCACGAAAGGAATCACATAATTCCATTAATATATAGATAATCATGATAATATATATCAAATTTTTGTACACAGTACACCATATTCAACAAATAAGTGGCAAACAATAGAAATCCCACAAAATTAAAAGTGAGATAAGAAACCCCTTACCTTGTGTCCGACTTGACACGTTCATTCTTTAATCTCATGAATAATAAACTAAAGTTAATTTATATTTTCTTAAAACACTTTTTCAAGTTTATTATTCCTTTTAAATCACTTATTACCATGTTATAAACATTATGTAATCCTTTATGTTAATAATGGCCATTTTGTCAATATTTGGTACTTTAGTCAAAAATGAACTTGGTAAAATTAAAAATTGTCCATGTTGTCAAAAGTCTATTACCTATAGTATAATATTCATGATTTATATATTCATATCATATATATCAATAATATATATATATATATATTTATTTATAATTTGTTCATGATATTTGGATATAAGAAATGAAATGAACCGTTCTTGGAGATGGTAATCCGTACGTACACATGAACATAACTTTCATTGATATTACATATTTAATGAAAGAAAATGTAAAGATACATATGTATATTATAATTAGAGTATAATATAATATGATATATGTTTTAAATAAATTAATTAACTACATCCTTTATATGTTCCATGTATGTCATGAATGAATCATATCACCTTGAGGGGGCAGTAGTCCAAACTTCCTCAAATGAAATTATCATGTTCACACATATTGGAAATCATAAAGGTGTGTTTTTAACTGAAAATTACATAATAATAGAGACAAAATAATCATGATATATAAAATATATAAATACAGTTCCATCATAATGGCCAACATAAAAGTTGGTAGGAGATAATTGAACAATCATCATTTCGTGAGGCAATAGTTCGTCGTCCAAAAAAGCATTATGTTATTTTTATAATTAGATGGAGGTGTGTGTAATTGTTGCTAAAATCCTTTTAATAAAATCAACCTAGTATATTTTGGACACTGGTGTTTTTATATATGAAATTTCTAAAAATAGTTAAGGGGTTTGGAGAAGTAAAATAAAAGAAGAGAACCCGAGGGAAGACGTTACCTTAAAATTGGTTAACACCCTTTGGATTGAACCAATGGGATTTCATGAAGTGCCTTATTCCTATGGTAAGGATTCTAGGTGAAATGAGGGATCTTAGTAGCTTATTTGGGATGATGTTGGATGAGCCAAGAGGCTTGAGAGGTGTGAGTAATGGGTTAGATGTGAGGGCTTTTTATAAGGGGGACGTGTGGATCTTTAAGAAAGTGTGAAAAAATTGTTTTATTCTATAATGATTTTTGGATTATAATGGTCCAAAAAAAATTATAGTCAATGATAAGATGACTCATGGTCAAAATAAAATCATCCAAGGAGAATTGGATAGGTTTTGGATATTTTTTTAATCTTTATAATCTAATTTATTATAATCATTTATTGATGAGGTAAACACTACATCATTGTTGTTTCATTAATAATTTTATTTATTTGATGCTAAAATTTCTAAAAAAATACCATGATATAGGAAATAAGTTTTTTTCTAATGAATATTTATAGTTGAACAGGTAACTTATATAACCCCTTGTAAAAATTTATTAACAAAAATACATATGTTTATGTCCTTTTTGTCTTCACTTAAAATTAATAAATATAAAGTTTCATTATCACTGTTATGTGGCTCAATGGAGTCCAAAAATAGACCCAAAGATGCTAATGGTCATCCTTTACTTATGAAATTATGTTAGGACAAGTGTTATGGTAATTTTTTAATATTAGAATATTCCTTTTACATTAAATTACCCTATTTACCTTTAACCGTGGTAAATAAAAGTCAAAAGTTACTATTCATAAAAAGTTATTTCAATTTTATTGAACTAAATTTTTCTTACTAATAATAAACATATATGTCAGATTTTTGAAATTTAATTCACATAAGCAGTAAAATTTCATTTAAATAAAAAAGTCTTATTTTTAAAGACTACTTAGTTGTTTCACTATTCATAAAAATTGATTTTTTTCAAAAAAATACCAAAAAATCAGACTAAGTTATATTAGATATTCAGAATTCAATACTGATGTCTATTTTACAAAATTCCAAAAATAGATGTTGGGAGAATTTAAAATTAATACCCATTGTCAAAACAAAAAATCGTATTTTAAGAAATATTAACTATCAAAAGACTGACACTTGTTTATGTTAATTTTAAAGTGAAATTACATCCAACGACCAACATTGGATTAAATGGTGATAAAATAATATAAATAAACATAAAAATAAATTTAAAATATATGATAACTATATAAACAAAATAGATTAAAAGGTATTATTAAATTAAAATACAATATTTCTTACAATTCATAAAAAATGATTATTATTAGAAAACTACAAAAATTTCATCCAAAGTAAGTTTTCTGTCTTGATTATAAATAATAATTTTATATAGTCAAATTTAATATGTAATAGTGTCAAATATTTGATTTAAAAATTCTTATCCATTAAAAGGTGTTAAAATTGCAATTTTTTGAAAAATTCATTTTTTATCTGATTAATTGATTTTATTTATATAATATGTCTAAAAAACACATATTACATAAGTTAAAATTATATGGAGTATATAAAATTCAAAATCCAATTAATACTATTCATAACCCTTTTTGAATTTCTAGTTTGGTATGTTGTGGTGCGCTCGAACTTAGTGTGGCGTATAGTACTAGTTATTGAATTACATTGAAAAGATAAGGTACTAGGAAATATTGGGTTCTTACAAAATCCAAATTAGTATGGAATTTCATGAAGAATTATATAACTGAACATGTAGATATACATTATGTTGGATGGATGTTGGAGATCTAGTTATTCAATAACATGAATTTCTGAAAAATAGAATTAATAAGGTTTAGCTGATTTTCTGGTGGATTATGGTAGACCGGGATCATTATAATACCAACACTATTTATAGTAGGAGACCAAGAGAGTTTGAAATTGGAGATAACATATATATTAAGGTTTCTCCTAATTGTTGGATGGAAGGGTTCGACCATGGGAATAATATTTATTTTATTTTTACTGTGAATTTCTAGGGGTTGGATTATATTGACGCAGTAGTGTATCAGTTTGAACTACCCCCATAGATGATGTGGATCCATGATGTTTTCCATTAATCACTCCTTCACATGTATCTTCATTATCATATATATTTCATTAACTGAGGTGATTTTGATTTTGAAGATGATATGACGTTCATGGGAAGGCCAATTGTGACTCATGATATAATTCCTCAGACCCATACTCGGAGTTCCATTGTAGAAGACAGATACTTCATATACTATCATGGATAAAAACTATAGATTAACAAACATAACCATTCCATAATTAAATTTCATAATGAAAATATTTCATAAATACATTCCCAATACCTTTTATGTTTTATGATTTAGAGAATTATTATAATACATTGACTAATAAATCCTATCTATTTATCAACTAATGAAATTAATTCCTTGTAAAAAATAAACCACCTAATCCATAATAACTCTTTAATATCTAACCCAAAATCTCCACAGAACCTATTCTATTTGAAATATCATGTGTAATACACTTCACCATAACATAGAGAAATTTAAACATATGAAAAGTTGAGCTCAAATTCTCAATAATAGTAAACATAAGTGAAAATGATCAAAGATAATATGCAACAATTCATAATATAGTATGAATGGATAAATGAATATAATTCCATAATAAAATGAATCTAAAATCATAAAATATCAATGGATAACATTTGAAATAAGAATATGTCATGGATAATAATAACTAGTTTCTTAGTGATAAAATGGATAATTCTAGACATGTAATTCAATGCCCAAATACAAGACATGAGGATATTGGACATCATGATCTTACATTCAATGTCTTATTTCTAGAAAATATTTTTTTCTGGGTAGGAATACAAAAAAATCATGTTATGTATTCTCTTGAGACCTATCAACGCATCGAAGGAAAATCAATGTTGTGCCCCTCCATCACAAATTAAGTCCAATGCATTCAATGTATTAAGGAATGAATATACTATGATGTACAAAAATAACAAACATAAATACATTACCAATCAATAAATTTAATAACATTGACATAATTTATTCATATAAATAAGTTCTATGGTAAAAAATACATATTCAACATTCCCCAATAATGCACAAATATCAGTATTGAAATAACAAGTACATAGATTTGTAATATTTCCCAAGACATTAAATGAAATAGATTTATAAAAACAAATCACTAAAAAACACCATATAGAGAATGGTTTATATATTCAATTTAGTAATTTCCCCAATCAATTGGATGTATGGAATCTATGTTAACACTATTAAATCAAGGGAATCAAAAATATTTCTCATAGGGTAAATGCATTGGAAGTATAATCTTTCATATAAGAGAGGATAATTTAGATTGATAATAGAAGTAATGTATAATTTCATTAATCGAAGATAAAATTACATAGTCCATTTAGAGAAGTAAGTTTCATGGTATTATTTTAATAATATCATTAAACATAAATTATATATATTAAAGGATAATGACATTTATGAGAAACAAATTCAAAGAATTTTATAAAAATCAATTCGGAAAAAAGAAATATCCAAGATCTTTTAAAATATATTAAAAATAATTATATTATAAAACTATGACAAAAATGACTTCATTTTTAAAAAATAAAAACATAAGGATATACATTAATATAAAATTATTATGTTGGAAAAAAATATGCTTCCACACATAATAAAAACATAATAAACTATCCTTCGAAAATATTGTTAATACTATTATAAAAATAAGAAGTCATAGGTAATATTAAAAAATTATTTTCAAAAAGGTGAAGTGAAAACATGGAAAATATTTACGAATGAAAATGAGAATCCAATTAAAAAACCATTAAATCATATAAATGTCACCAAAATAAACATGGGTTGGAAGATAAAATTTTTTTATTTTGACGGGAGGGAAAAAAATTCTAATATTTGTAAATATCGTTATTAAAAACCCAAAACAAAAAAAGAGTAAAAAATGTATTTTTTGAATGAATATAATGTATATACTGTGGAACCATTATATAACACATAATTAGGTTTATAATTATAAATTATAATAATGGAGAAAAAGAAAATGTAGAAAAAGATGAAATGATATGATGGAAAGAACAAGAGTTATATTTTCCAACATGAATCTTATATTGGAGATAGTATTTTTTTCATGGAATAATATATAGAAAAAATTAAGTGTATTACCCAATTATCAAGAAAATATAACATAATTAATATTAATTTTAAGGATACAAGGTTCTTAGATGATTATAATCATGTAGATAATTTATTAATCACCGAAAAACAAATTTGTTTCTAGAAAATTATTACATATCTTGTAACATTTAAATAAAAACCCATTGAATGAAATAGATCATAAAATTGAAAATTTAATACAATTAATGAAATCAATTTCATTTTTTAATGATTCAAATAGGTAAATTATACCCTATATATATATAATTAGGTGTATAATACAAATTTATCTCAAAGAATAAATTTTTTAGACTATGAACCCCTAAAACCTTAGAAACATTCAATTCAAACCCCCAAGAATGATATTGTCTGAAATAAAACATTTAAAACCAATAAAATTAGATTAAAAATATAAAATATATTATAGGGGTGGTAGATAAACAATTCAATGAATATATTGGTGTATAATAAGAAGTATGTCTGATGGGGTGAATATTTGGGGCGAGAAACCCTTACCTTAATTTATTAATTTCACTAATGTGACTGAATGTCCTATATAAAAAATGATTATATTAATAAGATTTTTAATAAAATTATTTATATCCATAAAATTCTCTTATATTCATTAATAATTATTATCTACTTGAACATTAGTTAGTTATTATCTATATTCAATACTAGATGTGTGCAAAATTGATTGTTCTAAAGTAGTTTTGTAATAGAGGTATTGTAATTCATTATTCTCAAAATGTAAATAATTAATATAAAATATAATAAAATATAATTTATGTTTTATGTTTTATTGTTTTTTAAAATTTTATAATTTATTTTTTAAAATGATTAGTTATTAGTGTAGAAGAAATTAGAGATAAGCATGTATCAATGTTTATTAATAGACGAAAGATGGTATTGAAATAATTGAGCTTAATAATAATTTTCCATTAAATAAACACAGTAAAATCACTATTTAATAATTTATATATATTATATAACTAAAAATTATATTCTCATATTCAAAAATGATTATATTTCATAGCTTTGTTCATGTAAGTGGATAGACTAACCCAAACATGAACTTGTTATAATTAATGGATGATTAAAATTTTGAAAATGGTTTATTTGAGATTGATATCATTATTAAAAAATAAAAATTAAATTATTTAGATAAATTTATGTGGGTGACTTATATTTTAATATTTTTTAATAATTAATAAATAAAATAGGTGAAAAAATTATATTGATCACTTTGTAGAGGCGATAGTCGTACAATGAACAATTAACATTATAATATCTCAAATGAATAGAGGGAAAGATGGTGGATTATAATTTATATCTTTAAAAATAATTAAATTATATATTTGATAGTTTTCATTTAATATCACCCTTATAATTAATGAAATGAAACATTTTAGAAAACAACAATTCATTCCCTTTTTGAGGCAGTATTCCTCAAAATACACAAATTAGTGTTATGTTTTCTTAATAAAATGGCGAAAAGGTTGTTAATATATATTTCCATAGAAAAATAAAATTATTTATAACACTGATATGTATGTAATTATATATATATTATAAAATTATAATTGGATTTTATAAATGAAACTAAATGAGTTTTAGGAATGGAATTTACCCACATTGAAAAATTAGGCTTTCCCTTGGAAGAATCCTTCGACATAGAGACCTTGATCCAAATTATTATCACTAGAAGTCCAAGGAAAAAGATAGGTGTTATAAATAGAGTTTAATGGGAATATCATTAAGTGGAAACTAAATAATTTGAGTTTTGTTGAATGGGTTTTGATTGTAACCTTTTTTAAATGTTCAGAATGACATTTTGGGAATATTTCAACCTTAAATAATTATAGAACATGTTTCACATGTAAAAGTGATCCAAAAAACGATAAAAATTGAGTTGTAAATGATATACTATCAACCATACCTATTACATTCATTTTTAACACAATTTTTAATAATTTATCAATGTCATTTTTCTTGTAATTTTCACTTTAACTATTTTTTTTTAACTGTGGAATCTAGTTTTTACTTTATAAAAAAATTTAAGGTGGTAAAAATAAAATTTACCCTATTGGTTAAATTATAAATACAAATTCAACAAATGAAAAAAATGTTATCAAATTAATATTTGATTTTTTTAATACATTAAAATTTTAAATTATCACATGTAATATGTAAGAAATATGATTATAAAAATTGTATTCCTATATTTAAAAATTATGTGTTAGATAACATTGTCAATTAAATTAGTTTTTTTGATATAAATTAGATTATTAGAAAAAAATAAATTTTATGTGGCATTAAAATAAATCAAAAATGTTTTCGACCGAAAATAATATCACTCACTAATGAAAATATCTAAATACATCAACACTAATATTCTACTAAGATATAAACCTAAATACCTAATGTTTTACACCTAAATATTTACTGAATTGTTATTTTTTAATTAATTTAACCTCTTTTATATTTTTCATTTCACATAACACTTAAAATATGTTATTTTATATTAAAGCACTATGTTTGGATTGAATTTTATGAAACACTGTTTTCTATGCAATGCAAAAAACGAATTTTTTAGATTGACTTCATCGAACTCCATGGTTATCTTGTCAATTTTTATAAGTTACATGCAACACCTACATGGAGTATGTAACACTCAACACTGACTTGGCATATGTTACATGCAACACTATGATTCTAAAAAATGTGTTTTTATTGATATAAATATTTAAATGATATAATTATAATCCAGTCATTAAACCTTGTAATATGAATACAGATAACAAATTTTAAACTATTTTTTATAATGGGTTTATATAAATAAAACATATTGGTTGTGTAAAACATAATTATTGGTATTGTCCTTAAATGTTTTAAAATACTGTTTTTTCGAATGAACTTTGTTTAATGACCTTATATGAATAATATTAAAATAAATTTTAGTCACATTTAGATATTTAATTTTATAAAATGAACTTCATATTTTAATTTATAATATTTATGTTAGCTTAAGGAGAAGTTTTTTTAATTTTTCTAAAAACATCATTTTTGGATGAATAGTAATGAAATACCGAATATTTATTCAAAAATGATTTTTCATATAACTTATTTATAAGACTAAATTATATTTTAAATAAATTTAAAAGTTTAATTTGGTAATATTTTCATCAACTAGTCCATCTAAGGTCATTGGAATCAATTTCAATTTGAAATTGTGTATAAAACATAGAAAACTTTTGGACGTTTTTACTTTGAAAACCCGCAATGTTGTCCCATTAGCAGGATTAAATTTTTATTAATTTCGTCCAATTATGTTATTATAATTTGGAAAAATGGAATAAATATTTTTTATCATAATAATTTATAATATCTAAAAATTTAACCATTTTTTTGAAAAAATATTACTATAATTAATTAATATTAATTACAATGATTAAGGTAAAATTAATAATAACTAAGGACTAAAACATACATTTAGGACCCAAAACTACAAGTAATATTTTACAAAACCCTTTTTATAGATATTAATCATACATTAACATTAATGTACTTTTTAATTTTTATGACTTTTGGAAGGTAAAATCGTGGGTATACTAAATATTTTTTCAAAAATACCAAGGGAGTCCTTTCCCTTATCTATGAAAGGCCACCACCTCTCACTATAATTCACACCTCTAAAACCACACAGGTTTATAAAATATATGACCATATAACTTTCCAAAATACCTCCCTTCATCCTAGAATTTTTCCCTTGGGAATAAATCATTCAAAGTAAGCCTCTAGGCACAAAAAAATGGAGTTACCCAATTAAAAGGTAATGTCTTATCTCAAGATCATTTCTTTTATTTTCTTTTTGCACACCATAGACTATATTTATTCAATTATATTATAAATAAAATAATATATTATATATAATATTATATTTTTATGTTAATTTTAAAACCTACACTTGCACACACCACCATTTAATGGGAAACTAACAAACTGTTTTTACGTATGATGAACTACAACCTCACTAAATGATGATTATTCATTTTTCATTTATAGCCTCTCCTGGTGGTAATTATAATGAAAAAAATGTATATATATGTTATAAATTTTATTAACTATATCTTTATTAATATTTAATTATTTTACAACACATACCTTTTTTAAATTTTATTTGGTGTAAATATGATAATTTCGTTTTAGGAAATGTGGACTACCACCCCCTCAAAGCGATGAGATCCATTCATAAAATACATGGAATGTATTAAGAATTAGTTTGGATAAATAATATGATATATATAACATTTATATTATAATTTAATGATGTCGTATATATATATTCATATATTTCTTTTTCATACTTTTGTTTAATATGAAAATAAAAATGGAAACAACATTCATGTGTACATAAGACCCACCATCTCTATGAAAAATGCATTCCATTTCATAATTATATATCATATAGAATATTATAATAATAATGATAATATAAAATATATTTATATAATTTTTTACATTCTGGAATCATGATATATGTATAAGTACTAATGATATAATAAAACAAGGCAAATGTGGAGAACAAAGTGAATATAATCAGAAGTCAAACATTAATATAGAATGGTTAAAAAGTGGGTAATATAAGGTCATAATAAAACCATATGTTGTATTATATATACTATTATTGTTCTTTAAATGAACTATAATAAATTTATATTTATTATAAAGGTAGTTTCCATGATTACGAAGAGATTCATGATACAAGGTAAGGGATTTTCATCTCATTTTTTATTTCCATGAGATACATTTATTTAATCACAACACATTCCTTTTATGTGGTGTGTATACTAACCATTGATGTATTTAATTATTATTAATCATAAATTTATTTCTATTTATATATCCATATTATGATATTTTATTCATGGTTTTTACATTACAAGAGCTACAATATCGGTAAAATTGTTTTGAATCCATTTTCCCGTTTGACCCTTGTTTTGTTACTAAAATAAATTATTTTTGAGGTGTATATACTTCCATTTTTTATGATATATCATGAATCCCCTTATTTTAATGTTATTTTAATCTTTAATTTATTTTAATTTCTTACATGGAGAGTTTTATTCCATGTAAACAAGTGAAAAATATTTATTGAAACAAATCATATGATTTTTTTAGATTGTTAATTGTAATTCATATTTGATTAAATCTCATGATAGATATTTAAATAAAACTCATGAATATTACTATCCTATATTTATTCAAGATACACCCATGTATTATTACCATTTTCCACTTTGTGATACACAAGATAATGTTTTTATGTAAAATATTTTCATATCTCTCACTTCAGTCAGAAATCTATTGTATTCAAAGGCCATGTTTTAAAAAATATTTTCAAAAACTATTTCAAAATATATTTGAATCCCATTATCATGAAATATTTATTTTAATAACATTTTATTATTTTGAATTCTTCTTGTATATTTTTTCAAATCTATTTTCAAATAAAAATATTTTAAAAAATGGTTTTACGTTTTAAAAAAGCATTTTCAATGCTTTAAGGATACATTCCCGATGAAATGATTTCAAAAAGTATACTGAAACTCCTTCCTCTCTATAATAACATTCATTTTAATAAATCATCAATTTAGGGGTAAATTATTCAATTTTTCCAACAATATAATTTCTTAAAATGGATTATATTTTGATGGGATGATGTTCATGAAACTCATTTCTCTTCCTCAAGTTACATGCTTTTGAATCCTTCTTCATTCCACAGGATATGTTTGTTATGACATTTTTATTAAGCACATAACATTGAATAGTTTATGATATCATTATATGATTATAATACATTTTTCATTAAAAGGGTTATTATTTTATTATTTATGATATTGTGGAATATGTATGTAGGAATTAATTATGAGATGTCTTGGACTTATATATCCCTGCATTGCATTTGGGGAAAATTTACATATCTCGAGATAGAAATTGATGGTACTAGATATGAAATATGATTATTTTTATAGTGATGTAATGAGAAATGAACATAGTTTGGTAAAATATTATCGGAATAAGGAGTGAATCAGGTTCAATAATATAGGGATGGAAAAATAAGTTATCTAAGTTAAGTAATATTGGACTAGAATGATGTGTGAACCCAGTTCATTGAAGGATTTTGTCCACTATTATATCCTTGGTATTGATGAATTGACTACTATGAAAGTAATTATATATGATTTTGTGTATGACTAAATTCCATTGATATTCATATATTATCCTTTCATGGATTATGTTGTTTATTTACTAATGATTCATGTCTTATGAAATGCCCTGATTTTTTTCATGATTCATGATTATGATATTTGATATGCAGGGTATAATATCTTATTTTTATGATCATGTTATCATAACCATATGCTCATAATTAAGTTTACATATCTCTCTTATTTACCCATTCTTAGAATTTGAGCTCTCACTTTTTATGTTTCCTTCCCTAGGTTACGAAGACATGAAATATGTTTGATGTGTATAAGAAGGGTTATAGTACTAAAGAACATCGTGTGTAATATTGTAGCTCAATTATGTTCATGTGTTTATGTTTTTATGTTTCCCAATGAAGTAGACTAATACAGTCTTTGGGAATCTATTTTTTATAATATCATAAGTATTCTGAAAAATTTATGTAATGTATATGTACTAATAGTGGTGGTATCTATATTTGGTATCAGAGAAAAAGGGGAGTTAACCTTCAAAATCTAGGATGAGAAAAAAATAATGATAACCCTAAGGAAACATCTAAGTAAACAATTAAAGATAAGGAAATGGGTTGTATAATTTCCTAGAATTTTTGTAATTGATAGAATGAGTGTTTTTCTAGAAACACATCCCTATATGAAAACTATAACTGGGTGTGGAATTGGAACCAATGTACTTAGGGGTAAAACCTCTGACATGATGATCTAGGCCTGACATAGGGTAATTTGGTACAAAAAAATAGGTATTTCTTCAGACCTGGTTTGACACACTCCTGAGACTGGCATTAAGAATTAAAAAAATCTTTTCAAAAAATCATGAAGGATTCTATTATAATTTATCTATGATTAACATAATATAAACATAAGGTTTAATAGATTATGTAAGGTGTCAAGTTTTATACATCCTATATGTAATTTTCTTATTGACTTTGTGGTTTTCTACTATGATAAGTAATGATCTCACTATGCATCTGGTTTTAGTCAATGGTTAGAATCGGAAGGAAATAGATTAAAATTGATTGTGATGGAATATTTTACGATGATATATCATGTGGGATGATCACTGGAGTGAAATATTTTGTAATAATGAAAAAATAGTTTTCAGGGAACATGACTAACAATGTGTAACTTAGCCAACTATCAGACTCACAAAGGAAGATAAAGAAGGAGTTACCTAAGAGTTTGGGTAATGGAGACAATGGTGGAAATAATATTTGGTTTATTTTATTTCAATAATGTGTATATAATCATATATGTGAATTTATTGTTGGAATAATACTATATATTTTTCTATGTAAAATAATGACTCAAATAATGTGTCTGTAAGGGAAAAATGACGAGTTTAGTTTTTTGAATGGATGAAAATATTGGCCTTCCTATGACATCATAGATGTTTTTCATCATTATGTGTGTAATAAATGTACATTATAAGACTCAATGTCCCAAGCAGAAAGCTATTGAAGAGAATCTTCAATATGGTATGAGTAAAAGTTACATTGTAGATCATTATGAGACTATAGATGAAATGTGAAAGGAACGTGGTATTTTGTAATACTATTAGTTGGAATTTTTAATGAAATAACTATGAAGTGGAATACTAAATGTTTTTACATATTAGTATTCAATAATAATAATATATTAATGGTGAAATATATAAATATTTTCATGTTTATATTTTTAAATATGAATTTTTATTAACGCGTTGAATATTTGTAATGGAATAGAAAAGTGATATAATGGCATTGTTATGTATATGCAAAACATATGATTAATTTGAAGATAACCCTTAATATGTTCCTTATATTAAGATATTGTTGTTTGAATAATGATATGTTAGATATGAATAAGTAAATCTTATAGAACTGATTGTCAGGGAATTAATTGAGGAACTATTTACATATAGTTAATGCTATCATGGTTGAAGTTTAATGATTCTTAGATTTTGGATTATATCTAGTAATCAATGTAATAATGAATCATGCATGTTTACAAAAGAATTTATAGTAATTTATGTTGTTAACATGTTCCAAGAGAATTTACCATGAGTGCATTCACGTGTATGGAATATGACAACTAAGAGCTACATTGTGATATATGGGGATTCACTGTCAAAATAATTTCATGAATTTATTTCAATTTTTTTATTTTCAAATTTTAGAGGGCTTATAAGGGTAAAAATTTGTGAAATGTGTACATTAAACATCATTGTAATTATTTATGTATTGAGTATGTATTGAAAACCTAGGATAAAATGCTATTTTTTGATTAACCTTATTCCAAGGATGTCCTTTCTATTTGGGAAATTATATTAGTGTTATTTTAGAAAATGACATCATATATGTATAGTGATAACCACTCATGTTCATAAAGGACACATTTTTTAATATCATGACCAACAGATAATATGAGTTTCATTCATATTGATGTCCTACACAATGCCATGGTTAATGTACAATAAATTTGGATGAATACTTATTTATAAGGAGTTAATTGTGTTATTGTCCAGGTTTACACATTAATGAATTAAACATATTGTTTTTTACTAATAGTTATATTAATAGTTATAAATTTCATTCTTTTATGGGAATTAATAAATGATAATTTTATATTTTAGTTCTTCATGAATCATGATTAATTTATGGACATACATTTGTTGAAGTAATGGATAAATTAGAAATAGTTAAAAGAAAAACCAAAAAATGATTTTTTATAGAAATATACCAATTTAGTGTATTTACTTATATTATTGGTATATAAAATAATTAATAAAAGATAAGATAATGAACAAAAAAATGTTCTCTTAATACAATAATTTTTATTCAACAAATGGAATTTAAAATCACTATAGATTTATTACATTGAGGCCCTAATAGTTTCTTTGATCATCCACTATTTTCTGAATGATGTCTTCCATAACTCCCTATAAATAGTTATGGATTTCCTCCATGTTCAATGTGTACTCACAACCCATGTTCACCAATGTGGAAACCTTGTTATATGTTCTTTTGGGTAATTTTTATGGTTCCAGCTTTCCCTTTTTAGGGATGTTTTAGAATCCATTTTTTTGATGCGGGTTCCTATGAATTAAAATTTCAGGTATTAAAAAATTGATAAACCAGATGAATATTGATGTAGAATTTTTTTAAGGGGGAATAATTTAAAATCCTGATATTTTTTAACTATTTTTCTTCAAATTAATTTAACCTTTTTGAAATTTTTCATATCACGTAATTATCATACCATGATTCACAGTTTTATTCCACCCTTACACCACAGTTTTAAACTAGTTTTGTAATGAATATTCCAAAAATAATAATAAATTTTACTTTATGTTTGAATCAATCAATTAATTTTAATAGATATTGTAATTTTAAATGATACTTGTTTCTATTGTTTCAATGTAGGTGGAGGTGATTTGGAGGGCCCTTGATGAAGTGGAAGAAAAATGGGCCAAAATTGCATGGAATCATGGACATATGTCCACTTTTTTTCTTATTACACGAACTAGGTGCATCCCAATGGGATGAAATTTTATGGTCCTGTCCAAATTTTAATAGGATAAATTTCATATTCAGGAACCCAATCCTGATTCAGCTTCTATGGGGATGATTAGGACTGATCTGTCTAAGCCACCGAATTTGGACCATGTCAAATGCGGTGTTCTGTATTTTATCCATATCGTTAGATGTAGTTGTCTAAATGGTGCCAAAATTTCGGTGGAGACATTAAAGAGGTAGGGATCAAACTTCTCTATTTTCTCCGAAGCGAGATAAGACTGTCTGAAGGCCAAAACACGTCGTGCAAGTGGATTGATCAAATCTGTGTGCCTAAAACCACCTTCCAATTTCCCTATAAAAGGGCACCAAGGGAACCTCATTTGAATGTTCGGCCAAGGAGTGATGTGCTGCCCATTTGTATTCATAGTGGAGTATCCTAATCACCTTGGAGGTTCTAGAGGCCCCTATCCTCAAAGGGGAATCAACAATGAAGAAGGAGTTCAACCCGAGCTTCTTCCTCCTCCTGATGTCGAGCTAAAAGTTGGGTGTTCATTGTGAGGGAGCTACACAAATGTCAAGGGAGTTATGATTCATAAACTAGATACATTTTTTGATTAATTTGTGTGTTTAAACATTTAATTCCATGTATCGTATTTTATTTCAGATTTTAATGCTTGATTTGATGCATGTGAGTGTTTTGCTCTTAATTTCCAACAGATCAGTGTGAGGTTTTGAGTGTGTGACTTGTATTGTTCCGATTGGACATCACAATAAACCTTTTCATACCCAAATTATTGAGATTTCAATATTCTTTGTAAGCTCTTATTCCAAGCATATGTACTGGAATTTGACAATATGATTGTTATATCAAGGTTGGGTCCTTAAAGCATTGAAATAAATGCTTAGGAATTAACCGGGATTCCAATTAACTCCATCCAAAGAATTATTCTAAACCTAAGATGAATCTATATGAATAGTGAACATGATATGTGTGTAGTGATATCATATTGACCATTTTATCTCATATTTTTCAAAATCCACTAGGTCACTCAACTTTTAATCTATTTCAACTAAGTCATTGTTTTAATCTCTTTTCAAAACCACCCCTTCTCTTAGTCATTTTTATTAAAAATACACACTCTAAACCTACCAAATATCCTTGTGATACGACCTAGGGTCTACCGTAGACTATAAATCAACCATAAAGACATAATCAATTTGACGTTTCATGACAACACGGTCAAATTTTGGCGCCGTCTCTGGGGAGCACTTTGGTTTTTTGTGCGTGTTTTTTATAAACGTTTTTTCATTTTTCTGAATATTTATTTGTTTTATCATCTAACTTTGAATTTATTTTTGTGTTCTAATCTATTTATTGTGTAGGCTACTTGTATGATGTGTTCTACCCTGGGAGACCTACAAACATTCGAACCCGAATCGAAGAGGATCCAACATCAGCAAAACCGAGACATACAAGACAACACATTAAAGGAGGAGACATCACATCTTAAAATTCTTCTTGATCCTTATTATTATTAATCTAAAACCAAAGTTAAAACTAAACATAACTTGAATAACATGGCTGAAAATAATATAACACTAAATTAACTAACCTCACCCGATGTTGATATCTGACCCACTTACATTCAATTACAAGGTGATGCACCCAATTTTGAACTAAAATCTGGTTTAATTAATTTACTACCGTGATTTCATGGAATGCCTGGAGAATAACCACATAAACATTTAAAATAATTTCATACTGTGTGTTCCACATTAAAACCTTCTAATGTGGATGAAGAACAAGTAAAACATAGGGAATTTCCATTTTCATTAGAAGACACGGCTAAAGATTGGTTGTATTATGTGAATTCGCCTATTAGAGGTTGGGCAGACATGAAACGACTTTTTCATGAAATAGTATTCCCAGCCCCTTGAACTGCAACAATAATGAAGGAAATATGTAGGATAAGAAAATCTCATGGAGAAATCCTTCATGAATTTAGGGAACGCTTTAAAATATTATGTTCAAGTTTTTCACACCACCAAATAAGCGATCAACTTTTAATATAATATTTTTATGAAGGTTTAATTCCAATAGATCGTAACATGATTGATGCTGCTTCAGGTGGTGTGCTAGTGGATGAAACCCCAATTATTGTAAGGACCCTAATTGAGACCATGGAACAGAACACTCAAAAATTTAGTTCATGGTCCATTGTACCCATTAGAGGTTTCCATGAGGTGCAAAGTACTGAATTCGAGAAGAAGGTGGACACAACGTTTGAAGATGTGAGTACCCTTCTATGACATATTTATCTTTCCCTAGAGAAATTCCAATCTCCTCCTCCCATAAATTATGGTATATGCTCTTCTGATACCGACTATTCTGACCAATGCCCCCAATTTAGAGAAACTTTTGAGAGTTGTGAGGCAATATTCCCAGGACGCCCCTATAACCAACCCATTAGGCAAGAACATTACTATCCATCCAACCCTGGGGGGAAAGACAACCAAGCCTATAGGTAAGGGGGGTATTCAAACCAGCCTCATCAACCATGGAACCAACCAGGTTAATGTAGTCATCAACCAACACCACCCAGAAATTTTCAACCATTCCAAAGGACTTTCCAATAACCCCCTAAAAAACCCGAGCCTAGCCTAAAAGATATAATGAAGCAAATGGCTGCCAATAATCTCCAATTCCAACAAACCACCCAAGAATCCATACAAGACCTTAAAACCCAATTAGGCCAACTAGCTAACTCGATGGGTGAAATCCAAAGCCATGGGTCTGGTAAACTACCATCTCAACCAGTTGTCAACCCTAGGGATAAGGGAAATGTTAGTGCCATAACCCTTAGTAGTGGAAATATACTTAAAATCCAAATGAACCCTCCATTAGAGTCATCCTCTCCTAAGGGAACCACCATCCCAACCACAGAAAAAGGTTCAAATGAGATGGAACCTTGTCTTGAGAGAATTCCTACCAAAGAAAAGAGTGTGTCTATTGATGAGTTACCAAGCCCAAGCATTCCTCTTCCATTTCCCCAAAGAGAAACCCAACCAAGGAAACAAAAGGAAACTGAACATGATAAAGAAATCTTGGATACTTTCAAAAAAGTGCATGTTAACATTCCATTGATTGATTCCATCAAGCAAATTATGAGATATTCCAAGTTTCTGAAGGAGATGTGTACCCACCGAATGTGACTTACAGGTGATGAGAAGGTGAGCCTGGGGATGAATGTCTCAACATTGATACAACCATCACTTCCCACAAAGTACACTAATCCTAGAACATTCTCAATTCCATGTACCAGAGGGTAGTATTCTTTTTCTAATGCTATGCTTGATTTGAGTGCTTCTACTAATTTGATGCCTCACTCCATATACTCTTCTTTGAAGGTCGGTGAACTAAAGACCACATTAATAGTTGTTCAGCTAGAAAATCAGTGTATGGAACACCCTTCTAGAGTGTTAGAGGATGTTATTCTGAGGGTTCAAAATTTAATATTTCATGCTGATTTTTATGTGCTAAAAATGGAAGATGATAGGAAGAATGGACAGGCCCCAATTATATTGGGGAATACCATTATTGAAAACTGCCAAAGCCATAATTAATGTCCATAATGGGTCATTCTCTATGGAATTTGGTGGTGACATAGTCCATTTTAAAATCCTTGATTCCATGAAGCACCCCTCAGAAGAACATTCCTCTCTCTTGGTAAATTCAGTTGATGTACTCCCATCCCCTAAAATCACTTCATTTGTTTCCCCTGATCCCCTTTCTGAATTTTCCACTTTGATTGAAATTCTTGGTAATGAGTCATGTGTTGATTGTTGTAGTGGTCTAGAAATGTGTCATACATGTTTATTAATTGATAATTTCTTGAACACAGAGGATAAAATGACCATGAATGATACTACTATGCTTGTAAAAGCTAATTCCTCATCTTAGGATGATACCATCGAGCAGTTAGTTGAGATTAGTGACCTCTAACTTTCACACACAATCCCATAAATCCAAAACCCACCTGAATTAGAACTAAATAAACTGCCTCAATATTTAAAATATTCATATCTTGAGAATGGAAACAAGTTTCCCGTCATCATTGCTAGTTCACTCCCTCCTGAGCATGAATTGCGACCGCTTAAACATTTGAGAGAGCCTAAAAAGCATTGGGATGGACACTTGCAGACATTCCTAGTATTAGCCCATAAATTTTTACAGATCATATTTTATTAACTGATGAGGCTAAACCAGTGAGGAAAGTACAACGTCGACTGAACCCAAAACTCCTAGAAGTAGTTAAAAATGAAGTAACAAAATTACTAGCTACTGGAATCATTTTCCCCATCTCTAATAGCCAATGGGTCAGTCCTGTTCAAGTAGTTTCTAAAAAAACTGGCCTAACGGTAATTAAAAATGAAAATAATGAATTAGTTCCAACTCATGTGCAGAATAGTTGGCGCGTTTGTATAGATTATGGACGACTAAACAAACACACAAGGAATGACCATTTCCCATTGCCATTCATTGTGCAAATTCTAGAGAGTCTAGTGGGGAAGTCCCATTACTGTTTTCTTGATGGGTATTATGGATACATTCAGATCCATATTGCCCCATAGGATCAAGAAAAGACAACCTTCACTTGACCCTTTGGCACATTTTCCTATAAAAGGATGCCATTTGTCCTGTACAATGCTCTGGGTACTTTCCAGCGATGTATGGTTAATATTTTCTCAGATTACATGGAGGATTGCATGGATGTTTTCATGAATGATATTACTATTTATGGATCCTCTTTTGAGGAATGTTTAAGTAGTCTTGTTTCCGTCCTACATCGCTATATTGAAATGAATATTGTATTAAATTATGAGAAATGCCATTTCATGGTGCGACAAGGTATAGTTTTGGGGCATGTCATATCTGGGGATGGTATCCATGTAGAGAAATCGAAAGTGGATGTCATTTCTTCCATAAAATTCCCTAAAAATGTACGTGATGTGCAGTCTTTCCTAGGTCATGATAGATTTTACCATCGTTTCATTCATGATTTTAGTAAGATTGCACTTCCCCTCTCCCGCTTACTCCAAAAAGAAAATGATTTTGTTTTTGATAAAGAATGTGAAGAAGCTTTTAATAAATTAAAATGGAGTCTCACATCACCCCATATAATCCAACCACCTCGGTGGGATTTACCATGTGAGCTCATGTGTGACGCCTCTAACTATGATGTTGGGGAGGTCTTATCACAAAGGGTCGATCGATCTCCACATGTCATTACCTATGCCTCACGTACTTTGGACCCTGCCCAAGAAAACTACACCACTACTGAAAAATAATTTCTTTCCATTGTGTTTTCCTTGGATGAATTCAGGTCAAACCTTTTAGGTTTAAAAGTCATTGTGTTCTTAGACCATGTAGCCCTCTGGTATCTCTTAAGGAAACCAGAAGCCAAACCACATCGCATTTGTTGGATGCTCCTCCTTCAGGAATTCAATATAGAAATTAGATATAAAAAATGAATAGAGAATGTAGTGGCAGACCATATCAGTAGGATCCCCCCATCCACGGACATTGTCTCATCCCCTTGTATTCCCATTAATGAATTGTTTCCTGATGAGCAATTTTAATAAGTTCAAGATGTTATTCCCTGGTATGCTAAAATTGTAAATTATTTGGTAGCATCTTGCATTCCTACTGATTTCAACAAAAACCAAGCTAGTCATCTGAAACATGAGTCTTGTTGGTACATTTGGGATGACCCCTACCTTTGGCGCACATGTAGCGATTAGGTCCTTAGGCGTTGTGTTCCCGGTAGTGAGTTTCAGTCTGTCCTTAGATTCTTCTACACTCTTGCTTGTGGGGGCCACTTTGGTCCCCAATGGATTGCTCGTAATGTTCTTGATTATGGTCTCTTTTGGCCAACACCTTTTCAGGATGCCCATGAATTTTGTAAATCTTGTCCTCATTGTCAATGAATGGGGAATGTTTCTTATAACGACCCATACTTTACATACATTGTTAATACTTCAAAATTGAAGCACAGTTATTACAACATATGACAAAACCACAAAGGACCGTATAGGTATAGTGTCTTTAGAAACTGGGAAACATAAACAACTGGTTCATAAATCTTCTACAGTGTCTCCCATTTATTTCATCATATCTAGGGTCCCTTTTAGCATATTCTACTTAATATCCATCTTCCTGACCTGGCGAAAAGAAAACATAAAAGGGTGAGCTCAAATGCTCAGCAAGGGCAAATAAAGGAAATAAAAATCACATCATATCTTTATGAAAATCAAAACCTGCAAAAGAGATCATAATATCTTAACATGGAATAAATCATAGAAGTGAAAATGAGATCCCCATAATCATAACATAAAACTTGAAACTTTGTGGCATGCACACATAATCATGGAAAATCATTTCTTGTTAGTCATGACTCATTGCCAAGACTATCTTAGTGGACAAAGTCCCTTTCTGAACCGAGTTCACTCCTCGTTTCAGTCCTGTATCACTGAACCGAAATAACCTTCCGTTCCAGCCATGTCTATCTCATGAGATAAAAAATCATTACCCAATGCATTGGAGGGAGATATAGGTACCACCCATCTTATAATGAATCCTTTCTTATGTGTGCCACATAATCATAAAACATACATCATCGCATAACACATGTAACAAAAATGGGATTCTTGAAACATCATGAAATCATAAATCAATTCATATAAGATAAAGGAATTCATAAAAATAATTCCATTACAACATAATCAAATCAATGTAATAATAGGGATAAAACAGAACCCTTTATTATCTTATATGGAAAATAATTTTGATAAAACACTTGAACTCCATTCTTGAGGAAAATATCCTTTCTTCTTCAAAAACACTTTTCTTTTCTTAACATGTCATACAATTATAAACTAAAAGAAGTTTATTAAAAATAAACTTGAAAACTTGTAAAGGAAGCTTCTTGGATTTAATGTTTTTAAAAAAATCCATTCATGCCGTATAAGTTAAAAAAAAACATTCTTCGTACTTTTGTCGGAAAAGTCAACAAAGTACCTCGTACGGAAAAATGACAAAAGATTCCTTTCATATTCATTACTAAAAATTCACCTAAGGGTAAAATTGGATTTAAACTATTGCAAGTGGATGGAAACAATATCACATATTAAGGGAACATGGATGTGGATGATAAAATAAATGCCAGTAAATACCAAAGTATAAACAATCTCGGATAAAAATGAGATTGTGATATTTCCCTTACCTTAGGTCCGATTTGCTTTGTTCATGTCCGAAACTCCTGTATAATGGTTTAAATAATGTTATTGACTTATTCCAGAATCATACATATTGATATGATATCATATATGGTCATATTATTAGCTTCTTGTTAGTAATATTTCATTGTTACTTGTTACTCGGGTCTTTATAACTTTTTGTTCTTATGCGTGTTTTGTTGAATAAATTCTTATTCTTATCTTTAGGTTATAGATAATTCATTTCCAGAATGGTATTAGTGTAGTATATACCATATTCATTCATTCAATTCATTTATATAATCATTATGAAATGAAGATCATGTAGAACGAGTTGCATCACATCGTGGAGACGGTATTCCGTACGTACGCACGAGTGATGATATCGTTCCTATGATCGTGGAATTGTATTGGAGTATATATATATATATTATTTCAGTATCAATATTACTTAATAATAAACATATATAGTTACTCATTACACCATTATACCCATCCTTGTAAGGTGATGGTGGAAAATAGATTACACCACGGCGTGGAGACGGTATTCCGTACGTACGCACGCGCGGTGATTTCATTTTTCCGTAGGATGGATAGAAGGTGAATTAGGGTTGTTTCATATTTATAATAACATATCAGTATGTAAGTAATACTGATGTTATTACTTTATCATGAAACAACTAAATAAGAAGAAGTTGAAGAAGAAAGAAATTGAAAAGATCGGTAATGGATATTACCTCTTCTTTGGAACGCCTCTTTGAATCCTCCACTTAAGGAACTAAGATTGGTCTTTGGAGAAGACCAGGACCTCTAGGATTATTCTATGGAACTGGAGAGGAGAAAATGGCAGTGGTTGGCCGAGCTTGAGTGCTCAAATTGGTGTGAGGAGGAGGGGGAGGAGGTGCCCTTTTATAAGGGAGGAGAGGGGCACCTTAGGAATATCTCAAAATATTATTTTATATTAAAGTCAAAATCGGTTTATAATGGTTCCAAAGGGTCTTATTTCGAAGCTAAAGTGGGGAAGGGTCAAAATCCTATCAACCAATAGGATTTAGACAAGTTTAGGGTATTATTTTAACCTTATCAATTAGATTTAACTCTAAGTTAAATAATTTAACTTTTACCATGTCTTTTTGTTTTCTTTCACTATATGGTTAATACACTTTCTATAACATGCCAAACGAACCCCAAATTGTTTATTATTAATATATATATATCCTTATCTAAGTCATTTGGCCGAACCTTAGATTTTTAGGAATAAAATAACAATTAATAATATAATATTTGATTTAAAAACTATTTTGTGTCAATTTTGACACTATTTGATATATGATTTTTGTGAAAGTCATAACAGAATTATATGTTCGAACCAAGTTGATTACATCCACACTAATATATCATAGTAACCTATAAAATTAGTGGAATTCATAAAAAGTCTCAAATTACATTTATTTTGGTATTTATATTATCAATTATGTCAATATTTCATTAATAAGATAATTACTGCATCATCTTTGTGTCATAAATAAATTAAATTATTTGATGTCTAAAAATTACAAATAAAATACCATCATGTAGGAAATCTTTTTAGCTTTCTAATGAATATTTACAATCGAATTTATCTTATGTGTAAACCCATATTAAAAATGATTTACTTATTAAACTTTGATTTTAACTATTTTAACCCTTCTTTAAATAAATTAATAATAAATGTCCTAATCTAATCCAAGTGGGCCTAAATGGTCATATTTTATTCCTAAGTTTGTTTTTGGTCGAATTACACTTGTCCAATAGAATTAGGACACGTGTTAGGGTAATATTGATATCATATTTACCCTTAGTTACCCTATTTACTATTAACCGCGGTAAAAATAGTAAAAAGTTACTATTCACCAAAAAAATTATTTTTATCTCATTGAACCACATTTTACTTACTGATATCAACCGTGTCTGTCGGATTTTTGAAATTCCATTCACAGAAGCGGTAAAATTAAGTTTTATGCAAAATTCAGTTTTTAACCTACCACTTAGTGGTTTCACTATTCATCAAAAATTGAAAGTTTTCAGAAAAATACCAAAATTTCACCCTAGGCTAATTTCGATATTCTGAGTCCAAAAATGAAGTCCATTTTGAAAAATAAAATTTCAAAAAGTGGTTATTACTATTCATAACGGCTAGTTTTAATAGCATATTGTTGTTTAGTGAAACTCGGTATTGCGTACGACGCAAGCTATCGAGGAAGGTCGCGATTGCGTGTAAAGCAAGACAAGCAAGTGTTGTGTAGAAAAAGATTCCTTTGATGGTTTATATAACATAAAAGTCTCGGGTGTTACATTCTACCCCCCTTAAAAAGAATTTCGCCCTCGAAATTCGTCACTTTGTAACAAACAAATGAGGATACTTCTCCCTCATCATATCCTCAAGCTCCCATGTAGCTTCTTCAAGTTGGTGGTTCCTCCATAAAACTTTCACCAAGCGAGTGGTCTTGTTTCGTAGGACTTTTTCGCTACGATCCAGAATCTCTATCGGCTGTTCTTCATAAGAAAGATCTTGCTCCAGCGGTACAACTTCTGAGCTGAGTACATGTGAAGGATCTGGTATGTACTTTCTCAGGAGAGATACGTGGAACACATCGTGAACTTGAGAGAGATTCGGTGGAAGCGCCAATCGGTAAGCTACCTTCCCAACACGATCCAGTATTTCGAAAGGACCGATATATCTAGGGCTCAACTTCCCCTTCTTTCCAAATCTCATAACCCTCTTCCAGGGAGATATTCGTAAGAACACTTTATCACCCACTTCAAACTCTAGGTCTTTTCTTCGGTTGTCGGCATAACTTTTCTTTCGACTCTGAGCTGCGCTTATGTGTTGTTGAATAGATCTGACCTTTTCTGCCATTTCATCAACGAGATCAGGTCCTAATAGCTTTCTTTCCCCAACTTCATCCCAGCATGTTGGAGTCCTGCATTTCTTTCCATAGAGAGCTTCATAAGGAGCCATCTGAATACTGGAGTGAAAGCTATTATTATAAGAAAATTCCACCAAAGGTAGGTGTTGATCCCAACCTCCTTTGAAATCCATAGAGCAAGCTCTCAACATATCTTCTAGGGTTTGAATTGTTCTCTCAGACTGACCGTCTGTCTGGGGATGATAAGCAGTGCTGAAACTCAACTCTGTATCCAGAGTATGCTGAAGACTTCGCCAGAACTTCGAGGTAAATCTCGGATCCCAATCAGATATAATAGAAAGTGGCACTCCATGCAATCTTACCACTTCCTTTATATATATCCTGGCAAGCTGATCTAGAGAGAAATCCTCTCTAATAGCAATGAAGTGTGCAGACTTTGTAAGACGATCAACTATGACCCAGATAGCATTATTGCCTTTGGATGTTTTAGGAAGTCCTGTGACAAAGTCCATAGTGATGTTTTCCCATTTCCATTCGGGTATGGGTAATGGTTGTAACATCCCCTTAGACTTCTGTCTCTCAGCTTTAACTTGTTGACAAACCAAGCATCGAGAGACATATTCAGCAACATCTCTTTTCATGCCATCCCACCAGAAGTACTCTTTCAGGTCCCTATACATCTTCGTGCTTCCAGGATGAATAGAGAATGAAGAACTATGAGCCTCATCCAGCAGCTCTTTCTTTAATTCGGGGATGGGAGGAACACAAACCATATTCCTGAACTTTATTATCCCATCACAATCAAGGTTGAATTCAGGAACATTTCTCACCTTCTTTTGTAACTCGACATCTTCTTTCTGTGCCTCTTTAATCTTCACATGTATAGATGGTTGAACATTCATTTGAGAAAGATAAGATTTTTCCCCTTCCATTATAATTCCAAGATCCATCCTTTGTAAATCCATAAATATTGGATCTTTTGTGATCCTCATCATGGTTAAACTAGCATGGTCTTGTCGACTTAATGCATCTGCCACCTTGTTTTCTTTCCCAGGGTGGTAATGGATTGAGCAGTCATAATCCTTAATTAGCTCTAACCATCTTCTTTGACGCATATTCAACTCCTTTTGTGTGAAAATATACTTTAAACTTTTATGATCAGTATAAATATCACACCTTTCACCATAAAGGTAATGCCTCCAAATATTTAATGCAAAGATTACCGCAGCCAACTCCAAATCATGTGTTGGGTAATTTTGCTCATGGATTTTCAACTATCGTGAGGCATAAGCTATCACCATATCATTTTTCATAAGAACACACCCCAATCCCTTCTTGGATGCATCACTGTAGATCACAAACCTTTCTCCACTACAAGGCAGTGTGAGCACAGGTGCACTGGATAACCTTCTTTTCAAATCCTTGAAATTCTCCTCACATTCTTCTGTCCAGACAAACTTAACTCCTTTCCAAGTCAACTTGGTGAGTGGATTAGATAATCGTGAAAAATCCTTTACAAAACGTCGATAATATCCAGCCAAACCAAGAAAACTTCGAATCTCAGTTACTGTTGTTGGTCTCGACCATCTTTCAATAACCTATGTTTTTGCTGGATCCACAGATATCCCCTCTTTTGAGATTATGTGACCCAAAAATGCAACTTTTTGAAGCCAAAATTCACACTTGGTAAATTTGGCATAAAGCTTCTCCTTTCTCAGGGTCTTCAATATAATTCTCAAGTGATCTTCATGCTCTTCCTTGCTCTTTGAATAGACAAGAATATTGTCTATAAAGACTACCACAAATTGATCAAGATAGTCTCTAAAGACTCTATTCATTAGATCCATGAAGATAGCAGGGGCATTAGTAAGACCAAATGGCATCACTATAAATTCATAGTGTCCATACCTTGTACAGAAAGCCGTCTTTGGTATATCCTCCCTTTTGACCCTTAATTGATGATACCCTGAACGAAGATCAATCTTGGAAAAGTATTGAGCTCCGCGTAGTTGGTCAAATAAGTCATCAATGCGTGGGAGAGGATATTTGTTCTTGATAGTGATCTTGTTAAGTTCTCGATAATCAATGTAGAGTCTCATTGATCCATCTTTCTTCTTAACAAATAGAACAGGTGCTCCCCAAGGTGACGCACTAGGGCGTATGAATCCCTTATCAAGATTCTCTTGGAGTTGCTTCTTCAATTCCTGCAACTCAATTTGGGCCATTCTATAAGGTGTCTTTGAAATAGGCAAAGCACCCGGTACGAGTTCTATTGAAAACTCAACTTCACGATTTGGTGGAAGACCCGGTAATTCATCCGGAAAGACATCATCAAACTCCCGTACAATGGGAATATTCTTAATCGTGAGTCTCTCACCAACCATTTGAGATAAATAACCTTCATTTAGTGGAATCAATACCCATAAGATGGAAGAAATTTCCACTGGAAGGTTATGTTCATCCTTGCATTGGTATACGATCGTAGATTGATCTGGAGTATGAAATGTGACTTCCCTTATTTGGAAATTGATATGAGCTCCATGTAGATAAAGCCAATCCATACCAAGAATCACATCAAATTCCACTAAAGGAAGGATCACAAGATTTGCAGGAAGCACTTTCCCACAAACTTCGATCGGAGAAGAATTATAAACTTTTGATGCAACTGTTGTGCCATTAGGTGTTGTCACAGCTAACTGAACATCTAATTGTTGAGGTAATACGGTGATACCCTTAGAAAATTCTTTAGAAATAAAAGAGTGGGTGGATCCAGAATCAAATAAAACATTTGCTACTTTAGAGTGGATGGTAAGTGTACCTTTCACCACTTCGTTATCGTACTCCACATCGCTGATAGAAATTGCATGTGACTTTCCTTTGTCTTTAGCCTTAAGATTTTGTTGACGTCGACCATCATCATCAACCCTTGGATTTGGGCATTGATTGGCATAATGCCCCATCTCCTTGCACTTGAAACATTGAAGTGTAGTAGGTTCATTCTGTGTATCCCTTCCTTTGTTTGCATCATTAGACATCTTCTTCCCATTATCACGGCATTCAAATGCCCGATGACCTTCTTTTCCACATTTAAAACATTTACTTGTCCCTTTAAGACAACTCCCTCCATGTTTCTTTCCACACTTTGAGCATAAGGGAAAGTTCATCTTCTTTTCAGTGTGCTCTTTAGAGTTTCCTTTGAATTCCATCTTCCTCTTCTTATCAAACCCATGCGACTGATGGGTTACTCCAATCTCCATCTCGACTTTGAGAGCACATCGAACGATTTCCTCGTAGCTATTGAAGTCTCTTATGGCTAACGCCCTTCGAAGACTTGGTTTTAAGCCACTAAAGAATCGATCGATCTTACTCTCAGGTTGGATAATAATACCAGAAGCGTACCTTGCAAGTCTTGTAAAATTTGCTTCATAGGTACTAACAGATTCATCATCCCTTTGCTTCAGTTCAAGGAACTCTTTCTCCATCTTTGTTCGGAGAATACGAGGGAACTACTTATTGAAAAATAAGTTCTTGAACTCGTCCCATTCCATAGACTCAATTTCATCCCTTTGCCTCATATTCTTAATAAGATTCCACCATTGATCAGCATCTCCTTCCAAACGATACACTGCTAGGATGACTTTATCATGCTCAGAACATTGAAGAACTGAAAATATTTTTTCAGTAGTACTAATCCATTGTTCAGCAACTAATGGATCAGTAGATCCGCTGAAAGAAGGTGGACGTTGCCTCATGAAGGATTCAACAGAATGTTGCTCCTTCCTTTGCTCGTTTGGAAGTCCTCCATGATTCATAGCTTGAGAAAGTTGTGTGAGCATGGCTACAAGATTTTTTATTCCAGCTCCCATATCGTTTGGTTGCTCAGGGGGACAATCATTGCATTGCCCATCGCATTCCGCATTAACACGGTTCCTTCGGGTTCCAGCCATTGACTAAAACCAAGAAGAATAGTGTGAGCAACACTAATTATAATAGGAAAACCACATAATTCAAGAATAAAATTTTCATGCTTAAGGTCTTATCTTAGGTTATTCAAGGCCATTTCTAAAACACTAAGACTGTGTTCTATGCTTAGACTTATCCTTAGGGTTCTTACTAAGGCTTTCACATCCTAGTTTCCAAAGGTTGACTATACCTTTCCTCTGATACCAACTATAACGACCCATACTTTACATACATTGTTAATACTTCAAAATTGAAGAACACTTATTACAACATATGACAAAACCACAAAGGACCGTATAGGTATAGTGTCTTTAGAAACTGGGAAACATAAACAACTGGTTCATAAATCTTCTACAGTGTCTCCCATCTATTTCATCATATCTAGGGTCCCTTTTAGCATATTCTACTTAATATCCATCTTCCTGACCTGGGGAAAAGAAAACATAAAAGGGTGAGCTCAAATGCTCAGCAAGGGAAAATAAAGGAAATAAAAATCACATCATATCTTTATGAAAATCAAAACCTGAAAAAGAGATCATAATATCTTAACATGGAATAAATCATAGAAGTGAAAATGAGATCCCCATAATAATAACATAAAACTTGAAACTTTGTGGCATGCACACATAATCATGGAAAATCATTTCTTGTTAGTCATGACTCATTGCCAAGACTATCTTAGTGGACAAAGTCCCTTTCTGAACCGAGTTCACTCCTCGTTTCAGTCCTGTATCACTGAACCGAAATAACCTTCCGTTCCAGCCATGTCTATCTCATGAGATAAAAAATCATTACCCAATGCATTGGAGGGAGATATAGGTCCCACCCATCTTATAATGAATCCTTTCTTATGTGTGCCACATAATCATAAAACATACATCATCGCATAACACATGTAACAAAAATGGGATTCTTGAAACATCATGACATCATAAATCAATTCATATAAGATAAAGGAATTCATAAAAATAATTCCATCACAACATAATCAAATCAATGTAATAATAGGGATAAAACAGAACCCTTTATTATCTTAGATGGAAAATAATTTTGATAAAACACTTGAACTCCATTCTTGAGGAAAATATCCTTTCTTCTTCAAAAACACTTTTCTTTTCTTAACATGTCATACAATTATAAACTAAAAGAATTTGATTAAAAATAAACTTGAAAACTTGTAAAGGATGCTTCTTGGATTTAATGTTTTTAAAAAAATCCATTCATGCCGTATAAGTTAAAAAAACATTCTTCGTACTTTTGTCGGAAAAGTCAACAAAGTACCTCGTACGGAAAAACGACAAAAGATTCCTTTCATATTCTTTACTAAAAACTCACCTATGGGTAAAATTGGATTTAAACTATTGCAAGTGGATGGAAACAATATCACATATTAAGGGAACATGGATGTGGATGATAAAATAAATCCCAGTAAATACCAAAGTATAAACAATCTCGGATAAAAATGAGATTGTGATATTTCCCTTACCTTAGGTCCGATTTGCTTTGTTCGTGTCCGAAACTCCTGTATAATGGTTTAAATAATGTTATTGACTTATTCCAGAATCATACATATTGATATGATATCATATATGGTCATATTATTAGCTTCTTGTTAGTAATATTTCATTGTTACTTGTTACTCGGGTCTTTATAACTTTTTGTTCTTATGCGTGTTTTGTTGAATAAATTCTTATTCTTATCTTTAGGTTATAGATAATTCATTTCCAGAATGGTATTAGTGTAGTATATACCATATTCATTCATTAAATTCATTTATATAATCATTATGAAATGAAGATCATGTAGAACGAGTCGCATCACATCGTGGAGACGGTATTCCGTACGTACGCACGAGTGATGATATCGTTCCTATGATCGTGGAATTGTATTGGAGTATATATATATATATATTATTTCAGTATCAATATTACTTAATAATAAACATATATAGTTACTCATTACACCATTATACCCATCCTTGTAAGGTGATGGTGGAAAATAGATTACACCACGGCGTGGAGACGGTATTCCGTACGTACGCACGCGCGGTGATTTCATTTTTCCGTAGGATGGATAGAAGGTGAATTAGGGTTGTTTCATATTTATAATAACATATCAGTATGTAAGTAATACTGATGTTATTACTTTATCATGAAACAACTAACGAAGAAGAAGTTGAAGAAGAAAAAAATTGAAAAGATCGGTAATGGATATTACCTCTTCTTTGGAACGCCTCTTTGAATCCTCCACTTAAGGAACTAAGATTGGTCTTTGGAGAAGACCAGGACCTCTAGGATTATTCTAGGGAAGTGGAGAGGAGAAAATGGAAGGGGTTTGCCGAGCTTGAGTGCTCAAATTGGTGTGAGGAGGAGGGGGAGGAGGTGCCCTTTTATAAGGGAGGAGAGGGGCACCTTAGGAATATCTCAAAATATTATTTTATATTAAAGTCCAAATCGGTTTATAATGGTTAAAAAGGGTATTATTTCGAAGCTAAAGTGGGGAAGGGTCGAAATCCTATCAACCAATAGGATTTAGACATGTTTAGGGTATTATTTTAACCATATCAATTAGATTTAACTCTAAGTTAAATAATTTAACATTTACCATGTCTTTTTGTTTTCTTTCACTATATGGTTAATACACTTTCTATAACATGCCAAACGAACCCCAAATTGTTTATTATTAATATATATATCCTTATCTAAGTCATTTGTCCGAACCTTAGATTTTTAGGAATAAAATAACAATTAATAATATAATATTTGATTTAAAAACTATTTTGTGTCAATTTTGACACTATTTGATATATGATTTTTGTGAAAGTCATAACAGAATTATATGTTCGAACCAAGTTGATTAAATCAACACTAATATATCATAGTAACCTATAAAATTAGTGGAATGCATAAAAAGTCTCAAATTACATTTATTTTGGTATTTATATTATCAATTATGTCAATATTTCATTAATAAGATAATTACTGCATCATCTTTGTGTCATAAATAAATTAAATTATTTGATGTCTAAAAATTACAAATAAAATACCATCATGTAGGAAATCTGTTTAGATTTCTAATGATTATTTACAATCGAATTTATCTTATGTGTAACCCCATACTAAAAATGATTTACTTATTAAACTTTGATTTTAACTATTTTAACCCTTCTTTAAATAAATTAATAATAAATGTCCTAATCTAATCCAAGTGGGCCTAAATGGTCATATTTTATTCCTAAGTTTGTTTTTGGTGAATTACACTTGTCCAATAGAATTAGGACATGTGTTAGGGTAATATTGATATCATATTTACCCTTAGTTACCCTATTTACTATTAACCGCGGTAAAAATAGTAAAAAGTTACTATTCACCAAAAAATTATTTTTATCTCATTGAACCACATTTTACTTACTGATATCAACCGTGTCTGTCGGATTTTTGAAATTCCATTCACAGAAGCTGTAAAATTAAGTTTTATTCAAAATTTAGTTTTTAACCTACCACTTAGTGGTTTCACTATTCATCAAAAATTGAAAGTTTTCAGAAAAATACCAAAATTTCACCCTAGGCTAATTTCGATATTCTGAGTCCAAAAATGAAGTCCATTTTGAAAAATAAAATTTCAAAAAGTGGTTATTACTATTCATAACGGCTAGTTTTAATAGCATATTGTTGTTTAGTGAAACTCGGTATTGCGTACGACGCAAGCTATCGAGGAAGGTCGCGATTGCGTGTAAAGCAAGCCAAGCAAGTGTTGTGTAGAAAAAGATTCCTTTGATGGTTTATATAACATAAAAGTCTCGGGTGTTACATTTCTAAAAGGAATGAAATGACACAACAACCCTTTCTCTTTCATGAAATTTTTTATATTTGGGGCATTGAAATTATGGGGCCATTTCGAAATTATTTTGGCAACTTGTACATTCTTTTTTCCGTTGATTATGTATCAAAATGGGTAGTGGCACGGGACACAAGGACAGATGATTTCAAAACTGTTGTAGAATTTTTGAGAACTCAGATCTTTTGAAGGTTTGGATTACATAGGTTCATCATCAGTGACCAGGGTTTTCATTTCTATAATCGAACAATGAAATAACATTTGTGTCGGTATAGGGTTGGTCATCGAGTTTCTACTGCATATCATCCACAGACCAATGGTCAAGATGAGGTGACAAATATAGAGGTAAAAAAAATTCTTGAAAAAATGGTCAAACCCATCAGGAACGATTGGATTCATCGACTTGATGATTCGTTATGGGCCTACCGTACTTCTTTCAAAACTCCCATTGGAATGTCACGCTATCATCTTGTGTTTGGAATGAGTTTTCACCTCCCTATTGAGATTGAGCACTGAGCCTACTGGTCCATCATACAATGAAATTCTAATCATTCTGGTGCAGGTGCTCAAAGGAAGTTGCAGATTCAGGAGGTAGAGGAAATGAGAATAGATTTATATGAGAACTCCAGGATTTATAAGTAGAGAACCAAGGCTTCCCATGACCATCGTATCCTTCATCGTCAGTTCCATATTGGACAGAAGGTCCTCATTTATAATGCAAGGCTGAACTTGCATCCAAGTAAGCTTCGTTCCCGTTTTTTAGACCATACACTTTTACTAACATCTCTCCATTTGGTGTTTTCTAGTTTCAAAATGATGAAACAAAGAAAACCATCACTATCAACGGGCAGTGGCTGAAGCACTTTCATGAACCCGTTCTGGAGTCCCCGATGGAGGAACTCGATGTTAAAGAAGAAAACTATGAATGACATCAAATAGGTTTTATCCTCCCTTCCCACATTCTCTTTTACTACAGTGAGGACACTGCATACTCTAGGTGTGTGGGGGGGGGGGGGGTGGATACATTCCTGGGCTAGTTAGGAATTTTCATCATTTTCTCCTTTTGTTTTCTCTTTTTGGACTTCTTTATGGTATTTTCAATTTCCCCATCAATAATTTCAATGTTCCATGATTTGGCGACCATAAAGTGGGGAAAGTAAAAATACCATAACGAAGGCTAAAAATAATTTGTGTATGATTTTACCATCAAGGAGTGATTTTTAGGGAATTGGTTTTCTGTCAATGATATAAATGGTCGTATCTATGAGAAACCTTTGAGACGATTGATGCCCTTTGTGTGAGTAGTTTTTTGGAAAACTGTGTAACTAATATCTCCACAAATCTTTGCAGCAAACCACAAAGTGTGATTATTTCTTACTTAATATAAGGTAAATATATGTTGGGTTAATATTTTTCATCTTTAAATAATATTTCCATACATTCGTTCCTTATCCGATCTGTTTCCTTACTGTACCAGATTGACCTATGTGTGTGTACCTAATGTCCGACTGTTGGACGCCCTCATAAACATAATTGTTGTGTCTTGGGCAGGTCAAAAACCACTCCACCTCAATCTTTGATCTTGTTATAACTATTTCTATTAGTGTCGTGAGGAGATCAAACAAGGGTTGAGAGATGAGTGTGAGATTTGTTCCAATTGAAACTATAAAAAAAATATAATAAATGAGGGGAGTGTTGAAATGTGCAACATATGGGGATATCTAGGTCGGGAGCTTATGTTTTGAATTCTGGGAATGCTTAAATGAGTGGGTCTTGAAATATGATTGCAAAGGATGTAGGAATGGTTTGGGGACAAAGTCATTTAAGCTGAAAATTGTTAAAAAAATATATATTTATTGGATAACAAGTGGAATGAATAGCATGGAATGGTTTTCACACACACACATAGAGTGTTAGTGTCATGGTTTACTTCTTAATTCCATTCTCAATTGGGTATAATAATTTTTTTTTTGAATTTCTCTATGATATGATTTATGAGACATCTTTTTCTATTCTCACTAGGAATAACTCCTTGGTGTTGTTCGTGCATTGTTCACTTTACTGTAAATAAAATTACATCAAATGATAAATATTAAGAATGTTGGATATATATATATATATATATTTATATGCATCATTGTATTTGGATATGTGAATTTGCCCAGGAGTGCACATGTTTAGCTGTGGGTGTGTGATCGCACCACAATTCACTGTTTTATTCCACCCTTACACCGTAGTTTTAAACTAGTTTTGTAATGAATATTCAAAATATAATAATAAATTGAACATTATGTTTGAATAAATAAATTAATGTTAATATATATTATAATGGGAAATTTTACTTGTTTTTTATTGTTTCAATGTAGGTGGAGGTGATTTGGAGGGCCTATGATGAAGTGGAAGAAAAATGGGCCAAAATTTCATGGAATCATGGACATCTGTCCACTGGTTTGCATATTACAAGAAATAGGTGCATCCAAATGGGATGAAGTTTTGTGGAACTGTCCAGAATTTAATAGTCTACATTTCATATTAAGTCACCAAATCCTAATTCGGCTTTTATGAGGCCCATTAGAACTGATATGTCAAAACCACCGAATTTGGACCTAGTCAAATGTGGTGTTCTATATTTTATCAATATCTTGAGCTCTAGTTGTCCAAATGGTGCCAAAAATTCGAAGGAGACAATTAAGAGGGAGTGATACAACTAGTCTATTTTCTCCAATGTGATATAAGACTGTATGAAGGCCGAAACATGTTGTGCAAGTGGACTGACGAAATCTATGTGCCTAAAACCACCATCCAATTTTCCTATAAAAGGGCACCAAGGGAACCTTATTCGCAAGTTCGGCCAAGGAGTGAAGGGCCGCCAATTTGGAGTCCTATAAGAGTCTCCTAATCTCCTTGGAGGTTTTGTAGGCCCGTATCCTCAATGGGGGATTAACAATAAAGAAGGAGTTCAACCGGAGCTTCCTCATCCTCCGGATGTCGAGCTAAAAGATGGGTGTTCGTTGTGAGGGAGCTACACACATGTCAAGGGAGTTAAGATGCATAAAATAGCTACTGGTTTGGAGTAATTTGGGTTTCTAAACATTTAATTCCATGTATCTTATTTTATTTCAGATTTGAATGCTTGATTTGATTCATGTGAGTGTTATGCTCTTAATTTCTAACCGATCGGTGTGAGGTTTTGAGTGCGTGACTTGTGTTGTTCCGATTGGACATCACAAGAATCCATTTCATACCCACATTATTGAGATTTCAATATGCATTGGAAGCTATTTTTCCATTCATAAGTAATGGACCTTGTAAATACGATTGTTATGTCAAGTTTGGGTCCTCAAAGCATTGAAATAAAAGCTTAGGAATTAATCGGGATTTTAATTAACTCCAACCAACGAATTACTCTAAACCTAAGATGAATCTATATGAAAAATGAACATGATATGTGCCTAGTGAACTCACATAGACCCTTTTATCTCATATTTTTCATAATTCACTAGGTCACTCAACTTTTAAGCTATTTTAACTAAGTAATTGTTTTAAACTCTTTTTAAAACCACCCCCACTCTTAGTCATTTTTATTAAAAATACACACTGTAAACCTACCAATGCTCATTGAGAGACGACCTAGGGTCTACCTTAGTATATAAATCAACCTTAAAAACATAATCAATTTGGCGTGTCATGAAAACGTGGTCATGTAACACTGAAAGATGATTATTTTATATTAAAGATATATGTTTTTCTTGAAATATAAAAAACCCCAAGATAATAGTGCACTAAACAAAACCTAAATTTTACCTTAACTATATGGAAAACCATGGTTATATTGCGACTTTGAGTAAATTACACACCACAATGTCATGGAAAACACAACACACAACACTTATATGTAATATGATACACACAACACTGAGTTTCTATGAAATGTATTTTTATTATTATAATTATTTTAATGATATAATTATCATATCGAGGATAAATATATTAATATGAATTGTGATAACTACATTGAAAATATTTTTTCAAATATATTTATATAAATCAAACATTTTTACGATGATAGATATAATTTATAATGATGTCCTTATATGTTTAAAAATACCATTTTTTCAAATAAATTATTTTAATTAACATCTCTGAAAAAATAAAATTAATTTTAAAAAAATAAAAAATTTAATATGGAAAAATAAAATTTATTTCTTATTTTATAATTTTGATGTTATCATTGGGTAATTATTTCTTATTTTTCTGATAAACATCATTATTGGATGAATAGTGTAAAATACCAGATCTTAATTCAAAATTACTTTTTAATACTTTTATTTATGTTACTAAATAGTATTTTAAATTGGTTTCATGTTTAATTTTATAGTATTTATATCAATTAATATAATGTAAGTTATGGGGATCAATTTCATTTTGAAATTGTGTGTAAAAACATAGCCAATATTTTGAGATTTTGACTTTATAAACCTGCACTATCATCTCATCAGTATGATTAAATTTAAATTAATTTCTAGAACTTATTTGACTATAATTTATCAATATTTTTTTTCATATTTTTAATAATATTAATTTATAAGATCTAATAATTTAAAATTATCTTTTTACCAAAAATATTAGTGACTGTAAAAAAATTAATTACATTCATTAAGTTAAAATTTATCTTGCCTAAACACTAAAATATAAATTAAAGAACCAAAAAAACTTATAAATATTGAAAACACCCATTTAATGGACATTATTCAGACATTAACCTTCAATTATGTAGTTTTTTTTGTTTGGTATGACTTTTTTTAGGTAATAACCTGGGTACGCCTAACTTGTTTCAAAAAACACCAAGTGAGTCCTTTCCGTCCCCTATAAAAGGGAACCACCTATCCAACTTATTTGTGCCTCTAAAAAACCTATTTTTAGATAAATTCTTCCCAATTAATATCCCAACATATTAACCATCCTCCTTGAATCCTCTAATTGGGTAGAAATAAATCAATGGAATCCTTTTGGCACAAGCCTAACAGAGTTATCCGATTAAGAGGTAACATATTCTCTCGAGATCATTCATTTTATTTTCTTTCTCCATACCATCAAATATCATTATTCCATGATTTTATCAAAACAATTATTTTATATATTCTATTATTTTTTATCTTATGGTTCAAAAAAACACATATACAAAAATCTATCACATGAGTAACAAACATACTATTTATCTGTACCGCGAACTACCGCCTCACTAAATGATGAATGATCATTTTTCTTTTGCTGACTCAAATGGTGGAAATTATGATGGAAAATATATTTATATATGTTATAAATTATATTTATTATGAATTTAAGATTATAAATTCCTTTTAGAAAATATAATTTTTTTAAAATTCCATTTGGTGTAAATATGATAATTATTTTTGAGGAAGTGTGGACTACCTCCCCCTCAAAGCGATGTCATTCATTCACACACTACAATGAATGTATTAAGGATAGTTTAACTGAGATTTAATGTTATTTATAACATTATATTTATATATTAATTATATTATATACATATACTCATATATTTAATTTTCATACATTCTTTCAATAAGATAATAAAAACTGAATCAACGTTCATGCGTATATATGGCTTACCGTATCCATGAATGGTGTATTCCATTTCATACATCTATATTTAGTAGAATATTTTATTAAAAATATAAAGAATATAAATCGAATTTATATATATATTTTTACATTATAGAATCATTATATATGTATAAGGACAAAATATATGATAGATTAGGACAGATACAAGAAAAAATGGAATATTATCCAATTTGAAACCTTAGCATTGTATGTTTAAAATGTAGGTAATATAATGTCATAATAAAAAATATATGATATTATATATATGAATATGTTTCTATAAAATATTTATTTTAAATTTATATTTATTATATAGGTGGATTCGATGAGTACAATGGGAGTCAAGATAAAAGGTAAGGTAATTTCATATAACTTTTTATTTCATGAGAGACGTGCTTTAATCACCAAAAATTCCTTTTGAGTTGTGTGTATAATTACAATGGGTTTTTTCAATTATTATTATACATAAATTTATGAGTATTTACATATACATTTTATGATCTTTCTTTTAGGGTATTTGGTTTTCAATAGTTTCCAAATTGGTAAAATAGTTATGTCACAATTTTCCTACATTGAAACTCATGTTTTGTTATAAACCAAAGTTAATTTTGAGGTGTATATAACTCCATTTCACATGTTATATCGTCAATATAATTATTTTAATGATATTTTATGAATCTTTTAATTTATTTTTCTTACATGGAAATTATGGTCCCATGTAACCAATAGGTAAGAGTATATTCAAACTATCTCTTTGTTTTTCAGAGTGTTACTGACTATACTTCCTTGATGAATTTTTATGATACACATCATAAGAAAAATAATGAATTTTATCATACTCTTTTAATTAATGATATCCTGAAGTTTTATTATAAATTTTCAATTCATTTGTACTTATTATAATGTTATTACGTAAGATATTACTATCTCACTCTCTTTCGTTAGAAATATATTTTATTCGTAATAATGTTTTAAAAAATGTTTTCAAAAGTACATTTAATTATGTTTTCATGGAAAAAGCATTTAAAAAGTCCTTTAATGGTTTTATGTTCTTACATTATATGTTTTTAATGTTATTTTAATAAAAAAAAAATTTTGAATGGGGTTTTCGTTTTAAAAAAAATTTTCAATTCATTATGTATATTTTCCTCAAGAAAATTTTCCATAATATATTTTAAAATTATATACCATATAATATAACACCCTTTGAAATTAAAAATGAATTTATGGGTAAATTATTCAATTTTTACATTCAGATCTTTCTTTAAATGGATTATGGTTTTATGGCATGATGTTTACGCAACATGTTTCTTGATCATGGGTTAAATTCTTTTAAAACCCCTTCATTAAATGGGTTATGTTTATAGTGAAATGATTATGTAACCTATATATTTTAATATTTTATTAAATGATTACATGACTATGAAAACCTTTTCATTTAAGGGGTTATTATTTGATTATTAACGATATCACAACGCATGTTTGTATGATTTCATTCTGAGATGGGTGAGACCTTTAACTCGCACCAATGCATTGGGTTGTCACAACCCGTCCTCAGGGCCCGTGCCATGACTACACCAAGCCCACCTTCCATAGGCCAGGGGCTGGTGACTAGCATCAAAGGCATAAATCACGATAAAAGGGAAGGCATTTCCTTTATATAGGTAAACAACACAATAGAGAATGCAAGCTGAAGTAATAACTAAGTAAACCGAGTACAAAAGTTAGTGATGAAAAGTAAATGGGCCAGAATACAAACCCAAATGCAAGTACAGTACAAATGAAAATAAAGTACAACAGAAATAATATAAATTAGAAACCACTGAGTCGTCCTCCAGCTATCACACCTAAAGGAAGGGTTCAGATGGTCTCCTCAGCTTCTCGGGTCTGGCGGTACACTCCGCGTACATCCTGCCTGATATTCCACCATCAGATACCATCCCGCTCCACAAGCCTCAACCACGATCAGCGATTTCTGTCGTCTGCAACCAACACAACATAGTGCTGGCATAGCCCGTGCAAGGGTGAGTATACGATACACAATAGGGACCTCGAGACCCCTGAAGGTCTCCCAGAATCTAAAAATGATAAACCTCAAAGGAAATATACAAACATGAAGTATCAACCAACTCTACTTAGGTATATACCCATACATATACCTAAGTCATCAATTCCAGTTCAGCTCCAACTCCCGAGCCCAAGTGCATCCCAGTCCACACAGGAATGTACAACTCAGTCCACATAAGAATACAAGACAATCATATGGAAGATAATGACTGAAAGTCAAGACTCAGCTCACACAATTATACTACTCAAGAATAGGGGTGGAGATGATAGATGTAACCTCTGAATCATCTCCCCTTCTGAACCCATGTATGATCGAAGTACAGAAGCCGTTGATATCGAACCCACGTAGGATCCATGTAACGTAACCATCGCTTCCAAACCAATGAAGGATCCATGTACAGTCGTCCTCACTGCCGAACCCCTGGATGATCCAAGTACAGTCTTCCTTGCTGCCAAACCCATGTAGGATCTAAGTACAGTCGTCATTGTCGTCGTAGCCACAATGATCTCTAGGGTTCCTGCACACAGAATACTCGATTCCGGGAGGGTCCGCTCATCGAGTCCAAGGGGTGGATACATCAACCGTCACAAAGACCAGAGATGATGTATCCCAACGTTCCATCCTACGTCATATGGGAAAAACCAATATGAACGTGTCCAAGATACCGAGAATAAGATGACCATGTCATTTCCCTAAATGTACACGCCGTGTAGGTAAAAAGTACACATCGTGTTATTAGACACCAGGTACTGCCCATGTAAATGGCCCATGTCATGTGAATGGTCATGTACATAAGTAATTACACTGCATGTGGTATAGTTACACGCTGTGCCCAATCCTCTAGGGTTAGTTCCATGTGAGTTGGCCATGCCTGGTCGTGTGGTAGAGTACATGCTCGTGTACTCCACCCAGTGTCCGTGTATTCTCAGAATACATGTCGAGTCATCACGAAGCCGCTTCTTCCATGGTGAAAGAAGTACATGACATGCCTATTGGCCGTGTTGTTCTTCCCATGTCTGTGTATCTCCCAGATTACACACCGAGTCATCACGAAGCCGCTTCTTCCAAGATGATGAAAGTACACACCGTGCCTCCTAGCCACGTGGTTATGCCCATATCCATGTATCTCCCATATTACGTGTCATGTCCATCAATGTATCCTCTTTCAAACTATATGGAGAGTACGTGTCGTGTGTTTAGAGTCACAAACCGTGTGTTGCTTTTCTAACGTCAAAAACGAAAGCCAAAATATGCTTTTACTACATGGTGTGTGCTTCTGGAGTACACGCCCTGTATTCTAGAGTTTTCCAGAAACAACGCCTCTGGCCAGCATGCCTCTTGAGGCATTTGTTCTTATTTATGATGATCCAATTTCTAGGAAACATCATCATCTATGTCTCCCCGATGCTTTGAGGATATTTACGATGTTTTCTGGCCTCTGATCAGCTCAGAAAACATATCCTGATTCACCGCTCAAGAATAGTTGAAGGACTCCGCATATTCACAAGAATAGTGGAGGAATTAGACCTTGTTTGTTTGGTCCGGTCCCTTCCGCATTAGACTGATAACAAGTGGTTTATGTGGAATGGCCACATGGAAGGAAAACCAATATTTCTCAATCCAAAACACACCCCTACCTTGTGACGTGATCTGCGGAGAGGTGGCATCGTTCATTATCGTCGGAAGGGGACGTCGAATTGCGCCTGAGGAGGAAGCGACATCTCCAATTTTTTTCACACAGAGAAGAAGGAAAGGCATGTCACCTCTCTTTGCGGTGAAAGTGTTCTTCATCGAAGAGGATATGTTCTTCGTAGGAGGATGAAGTTCTTCAACGAAAAACTAGACTTCTCCCCAAATCCTGTTCACACAACAATTCTAACCAAAAATAAAATAAGCTTCTCCTTAATTTATTTTAATTTTCCATGCATTTCGAAAACATAAAATTAAAACCCTTAGTTAAAATTATTGAAGAGGATTAATCAATTATGATAGCATGTGTTGGAATGAATTAAAGTGGGAGAGGAGGAGTTACTTAATTAAGTTCAAGGGTTTTCCAACATTAAACACAGGTATTTTAATGGGGGTTTTAGGGAATGTGAAGGGTTGGGGCTCGTGTGGGCCCCACCTCCCAAATATCCTCACATGGGTAGTTAGGGGCCCACCCCATCACTCACATGTAGGATATAACCACATAGATATAGAATAGAAAATTTTCCACATTTTTATTCACTTCTTACTTAATCCAAAAATTTAAACTTCTCCTCCCATACAAATGAAACTTCGGTAAATGTCCCCTTAAGCAATTACCAGCATTGTGAATTAATCGGTGCCCTCATATTTCAATTGCGAGCACCAGTTCAAAAGATAGAAAAACATGATCATTCGTTCACTAAACGTACCTGATCTAAACTTCGTAAAATTGATTCCGTGCACACTGGGACTCGAAATCCGGTACCGTCATAAACTTTGTACTCGTAAAATCCCAAAGAATTTAAGGAATAAAATTTCCTTGAAATTTATGGGTCTTTACATTACTCCCACCTTAGGGATTTATGTCCCCGTAAAGCTACTTTATAAACTAGGGAAAAAAATGAGGATATTGTACACGCATCTGAGCCTCCAGCTCCCATGTGGTCTCCTAGAGGTTCCCATGCTACCATCTGATGCACACTAGAGAAATAGACCATCCACATAGGACACGCTCTTATCGATCCTCGATCTCCACTGGGACCTCCGCAAATGCCTCCTCGTCATCGATGTCCAGCTCTCCGTGTTCGATGATATGCGTCAGGTCGTGGACGTATCTTCAAAGCTGAGATACATGGAAGACGTCGTGCCCCAAGTGCAACTGAGGTGGAAGAGATAGGTGATAAGCCACCTCGCTTATCATACTAAGAAACTGGAATAGTCTGATGAGGCACGGAGATAACATTCCACCTGATCCAAATCTCTGTAATCCACGTCGAGGTGAGACTCGTATAAAAACATGGTCTCCATCCACGAACTCCAGTGGTCTCTACCTACTATCATCATTGTAATTATGTCAGATCTATGCAGTCCTCATCCGCTCCTAGATGATCTGCACTTTCTCCATCGTGGCCTGGACCATCTCTGGTTCTATAAGTGATGACTCCCCAAGGTCAGTCCAACACATAGGTGATCTGCAAGGTCGGCCGTACAATTCCTTGTATGGTGCCATCCTGATGGTGGAGTGGTAGATGTTGTTGTATGAAAACTCCACAAAAGGTAGGTGATCCTCCCAACTATGATCAAAGTCACAGACACATGCACGGAGCATGTCCTCGATAGTCTGAATGGTCCTCTCTGTCTGGCCATCCGTCTGAGGATGAAAGGTGGTGCTCAGTCATGGCTGTGTCCCAAATGCCTCCTACAACCCCTTCCAATGCCGGGAAGTAATGCGAGCATCTCAATTAGAGACGATAGACAATGAAAAACCATGAATCCGTATGATCTCCTGAATGTTGTGTCATCCCACACTCTCAACTGAGCCCTGCTCTCTAAAAGATAGAAAGTGGGCCGACGTGGTGAGTTTTTCGACGATCACCCAGATAGAGTCGTGTCCTCTGGAAGTATGTGGATGTCCCATGTCACGACCCATCCTCGGGGCCCATGTCGTGACTACCCCAAGCCTACCTTCCATAGGCCAGGGGATTGCGACTAGCACCAAGGTGTAATTCCCGGTAAAAAGGGAAGGCATTTCCTTTGTAAAGTATACAAACACCACAGAGAAAGAAAGTAGTAGAAGTAAATACTAAGTAAAAACTGGGTACAAAAGTAAGTGCAGAAAAGTAAGTGGGCCAGAATACAAACCCAAACAGAAAGTAAAGTATAACTCGAAAGGGAAACAACAACTGAAAGTAGAGCCTCAAATTCGAGCCGCCCACTAGAATTCCCAACTGAAGGGTGAGTACAGATAGCCTCCACATATCCTCGGGTCCAGCCATCTGCTCTGATACGTCTCGCCCAGTGGTCCACCTCTAGGTACCTTCCTGCTCCGCAAGCCTCAACCACGACCAGCGTTGTCTATCGTCTGCAACTAACACAACATAGTGCAGGCATAGCCCGTGCAGGGGTGAGTATAAGCTACTCAGTAGGGACCACGAGACCCCCGATGGTCTCCCAGAATCCACAAAGGATAATCCACAAAAGAAAAGTTACAAACACGAAGTAACATCCGACACTGCTTCGGTATATGCACATTCATATACCTAAGTCACTAATTCCAGTCCACTCCAACCTCTGAGCCCAAGTACAACCCAGTCCACACAGTAATTGACAACCCAATCCACAATAGAAAGCACAACACAATCCACAAAGGAATAAAACATGATTCATCTCACACAGGTATACTACTTCGTAATATGATAGAGATGATCAGATGTAGCCACTGATTCATCTATGCCGTCGGACCCACAAAGGATCTATAGGTACTAACCCCCACAATGACCCACATAGGATCGATCATGAAGTTGAAACCATAGCTATTGGGAAACTCCATCTCTATCAAGTGCAGTGGGTATGCCGCTACAGCAAAGCACTTCCCTCTAACCTTGGACTGCTGTATTACTCCACCTATCGAGTACTGTGGGCCTGCTGATACAACCAAGCACTTCCCACCATGGGTCTGCCGCTACAACCAAGCGCTCCCCATCATAGCCTTTAGAGGTACTCCTTCGGTTGAGTACGATGGGTCTACCTCTAAATCCAAGCACTCTTATGCCATGGGTCTGCCTCTACAACCATGTTCTCCTCCGTCGAGGGTCTGTCGTTACAACCAAGCGCTCCCCCTCATAGCCTCCAGAGATACTCCTTCTGTTGAGTACCGCCGGTCTGCCGCTACAACCAAGCCCTACTCCGCCGTGGGACTGCTGCTACAACCAAGCTCTTCCCACTGGGCTATCTGTAACACACCGAGTCATTCGATCGGCAGTCATCAAGTCTCAACCAGCTCTAGGGTTTCCACACACAACATGCTCATTCCGGGAGGGTCCACTCCACGATCCAAGAGGTTGATGCATCAACTGACATGTAGTACAGAGTTGATGTATCCCAAAAAGTACCGTAGTTGCCACAACTGAACCCATGGAGTATTCTCATACTGTCTTCATTGTCTTCGCAGACGTATCCAACTCTAGTGTTCCCGCACACAGCAAGATCGTTTGGAAACCCTAGAGCTGGCTGCATCTGCGACGACAATGAAGACAGTACAGGAATCCTCTGTGGGATCGGTTGTGACCACTACAGTAATTTTTGGGATACATAAACTCCAAACTACATGTCAGTTGATGCATCTACCTCTTGGATCGTGGAGTGGACCCCCCCGGAATGAGTATGCTGTGTGCGGAGACCCTAGAGCCAATTGAGACTTGACGACTGCTGATCAAACGGCTCAGTGTATTACGAATAGCCCAGTGGGAAGCGCATGGTTGTAGCAGTAAACCCACGGTGGAGGAGTGCTTGGTTGTAGCGGCAGACCCACGGTACTCACCAGAAGGAGTACCTCTGGAGGCTATGAGTGGGAGCGCTTGGTTGTTGCGGCAGACCCACGACAGAGGTGCGCTTTTTTGTATCGGCAGACCCACGCCAGAGGAGCGCTTGGTTGTAGCGGTAGACCCATGATACTCAACAGAATGGTTACCTCTATAGGCTTTGAGGGGGGGCGCTTGGTTGTAGCGGCCAACCCATGTTGGGAAGTGCTTGGTTGTAGCAGCAGGCCCACAATACTCGATAGGTGGAGTACTATAGCAGTCCAAGGTTACATGTAAGTGCATGGTTGTAGCTGCATAACCACTGTACTTGATAAAGAAGGTGTTTCCCAATAGCTATGGTTTCAACTTCATGATCGATCCTGTGTGGGTCATTGCGGGGATTAGTACCTACCGATCCTTTGGGGGTCTGACGACTTAGATGAATCAGTGGCTACATCTGATCATCTCTATCATCTTACGAAGTAGTATACCTGTGTGAGATGAATCCTTTGTGTTTTTCTTTGTGGATTGTGTTGTGATTTCTTGTGTGGAGTGGGTTGTGATTTCCTATGTGGACTGAGTTTTACTTGGGCTTGGAGGTTGGAGATGACTGGAATTGGTGACTTAGGTAATGTATGGTCATAAACCTAAGCAGTGTCGCATGTTACTTCGTGTTTGTATCTTTCTTTTGTGGATTATCCTTTGTGGATTATGGGAGAAATTTGGGGGTCTCAAGGTCCCTACTGATTAGCTTATACTCACCCCTGCATGGGATATGCCCGCACTATGTTGTGTTGCTTGCAGATGACGGACATCGCTGATCGTGGTTGAGGATTGCAGTGCAGGATGGTACCTAGAGGTGGACCACTGGGCGAGATGTACTCAGAGCAGACGGCTGGACCCGAGGAGCTGTGGAGGCTATCTGTACTCACCCTTGACGTGGGAATTATAGTGGGAATCTCGACATTACGGCTTTAATTTCAGTTTTTGTTTTCCCTTTTGTGTTGTACCTTAATTTCAGTTTGGGTTTGTATTCTGTCCCTCTTACTTTTCGGCACTTACTGTTGTACCCAGTTTTTACATAGTGTTTACTTCTACTGCTTTCTTGCTCTGTGGTGTTTGTTTACTTTACAAAGGCAATTCATTCCCTTTTTATCATGAATTACACCTTGGTGCTAGTCTCCAGCCCCTTGCCTATGGAAGGCGGGCTTGGGGTAGTCATGGCATGGGCCCCAAGGATGGGTCGTGACAAATTTGTATCAGAGGAGTTCAGTCCTACCGCAGAACTCTAGACTCTGACATTTCTTATATGTGAAGCAATAGTGTTAACGGTATTTATTGTGGTTATCAGTCCAGGGAGTCCAGTGTTGGTGTGGTGGCCGAAGTATCCGTACACCAGGACCCTGACTTCTGATTTCCTACATAATGCACAAAAACATTGATTGCATGTGTGTTTCATGTTTTTCTTTGTGATTACTTTGTGTCATCTCACCAAGTATACTATTTGGACCGTGGCACACCTGTATCTTTTTAGGATGGCCCCATGATGACAACCAGCTAGGGTTCCGAGCGTTGTGCATGACGACAGACCACCGAGTGACATGGCCTCGGTACAGGGCCCTTTGACAGTAGAGGAACATGTGGTACCTCTACCCACCGAGCCACCGATGCTACCTGCCCCAGCCGTTGATGATGCATGTCACCTTACTACACTGCACGAGTTTTAGTGTCAGCGACCGCCCTGGTTCTACAGGGAGATGAACCCTCAGGCAGTCAAGGATTGGCTGGAGGCTATTATATGAGTTTTCAGGTTAGTGAGGACACCATCAGACCTCATGGTGATCCTCGTAGTTAGCCTACTACACACAGAAGTAGGCAGATGGTGGAGCTTGATGCTCCAGGTGCACGAAGAGGCATCTCTCCTCTGGACGGACTTTGAGAGCCTCTTCTGCTCAGAGTTTGCCCCAACCACCATCCGTGTGGTGCACATCCAGGTGCTTCTATAGCTTCGGTAGGGAAGCTTGACGATTACCCAGTACTCGGCAAGATTTACCGACCTTTCGCGCAATTTGACGGACATGGTACGAGACCCATTCTTCCAGGCTGAGACCTTCGAGCAGGGATTGAGGCAGGAGATCAGGGCATCGCTGATCTCCCTCATCATTCCGACACAGGAATGGGTACTGGAGCGATCCCTTCTCATTGAGAGCTTTCATGAAGAGCCTACACTAGCAGTCAGACCTACCACAAGGCGGCACATAGCGGAGTCTTTTACAGCGGGCAGTAGACAGAAGTCGTAGAGGTCCAAGAGGACCAGGGCATCGGGTGGACGACCACAGGAAACTGGCTCGGAGATGCGGGGCACATGAAGCAGAGCCAGAATTACGAGTGGAAGATAGTGCTATGCATGCGGCTGGCAGGGCCACATGGTTCGTGACTGCCCGACCCGACATGCAGAGGAGCAGCAGACGGTTGAGTAAACCACCCCGGCAGAGGCAGAGGTTCGACCGTGGCGGTCCACAGGGAGCAGGTGGACGAGGCTGAGGAGCTGGTCGAGCGGCAGGTGGTGGATGACATTTTGGAACTCCACCACCACCCCCACCAAGAGGTCCACCCCGACCTCAGGGGAGAGCACAACTTCAGGCAGCTAAAGCTTTCGATCATGGAGCTCTGGAAGCGGGTGACAAGTGCGGTACTAGTTCCAGGCATATAGGGCTTTTCCCATAATGCCTCTAGCTTCGTTGTTTGTGTTGCCTTGTGTCCTTGTACCTTGAGATGAAGTAATAAAATACACTTGCAATAGTGATGTTTTCTTTCTTGTCTTTTGTATGTTAATACTAAGAGGTGCCGGTTGAAAACTGTTGACTTGACCCTCACTTGTGAGATTCTTTCTGGAGGAGACCTAGTGACCACACACTAATGCCGACAGTGTGACTCAACCCTTGGAGGCAAGAGTAATGGTTGGATCTCTTGGTATCAGTGTCGAGACCTTATGACGTCATCCTTGGTATGGGTTAGTATCATCCATGATGGGATTGACTGTATTTGGTGAAGAACGTGGTTCATCCCGGGGATGAGACCAGATTTCTCTTCTCGGAAAAGAAGAAATCTCAGCAACTCTTGTAGGAACAGAAAAGTCCAAGTCATCCAAGAGCAGATAAGGACAGCTCAGAGCCGACAAAAGTATTGTGCTGATAGGAGGCAGAGACTACTAGAGTTTGAGGATGGAGACCGCGTTTCCCTACGGGTCACACCTCAACGTTAGTTAATGGGATGTGGCTGAGGCGAAAAGTTATCATCGAGGTTCAACGGACCATTGTAGGTCCTCGGCAGGGTAGGCGAGTTGGTTTACCACTTGACCCACCCACCTCAGTTGCACCAAGTGCATGACAACTTCCATTTATCTCAACTAGGGAGATACGATCTCGACCCGACGCATATCATTGACCATGGGGAGCTAGACATTGATGATGGGGCGACATTTGTGGAGGTCTCGGTGGAGATTGAGGATCGACCGGAGTAGGTCCTATGTGGATGATCGATCCCTCTAGTTCTCATCAGATGGAAGCACGGTGACCTCCAAGAGAGCACTTGGGAGCGGGAGTCTTAGATTCTTTCTCAGTACCCACTTTTGTTTCCCTAGTTTATGATGTATCTTTATAGGGACGTAAAGCCCTGATGTGCGAGTGATGTGAAGACCGGTTTTTCTTAATTTTTATAGTTCTTTAAATCCCGTCACAAAATCCATGGATATCCCGTCCCAATTCCATTCAAGGACCTATAAGGGTTGCACCAAGCCTACCTTTACCTGGTGCTCTGCCTTCACTTACTGGATGGTGAGGCATCATGAAACAAACTCTGCCACAACCTTCTTCATACCCGACCACCAGTGCTATCGTATGAGATCCTGGTATATCATCACCACTCCTGGATGTTCCGCAAGAGGGGAACTGTGTAACTCCCTTAACACTTTCTCCTGTAGTGAAACTGGTACCATGGTATGTCCCTTGAAGAGGATTATGTGCTCTCCTCCTGTAGAAAATCCACCAGGTTCCTTTCCTGTGGATATCTGTGCACGTAGGGTCTCATAGTCATCATCCCCACATTGTGCTTCTCTAACCCACTGATGTAGTGGAGGAGTGACTGTGAGTGGATGACAAAAGGCTACTCTATCTCTATCCATGAAGGATATCTGCAATGCGTCTAGTTGCTCCATCGCTTCTCCAAGTAGATGAATGCCAGATCTCCTACTGAGAGCATCAACTACCTCGTTCCCCTACCCATGAGTATAGACTATATGAAAGTCATAGTTCTGGATGAACCCAAGCCATCACCACTGTCTCAGGTTGAGGTCCTTCTATGAGATGATGTAACTGAGACTCTGGTGGTCAGAGTAAACTGTAAAGCGCTCTCCCCTCAGATAGGGCTGCCACGCCTTCAAGACGAATACCACTACTGCTAACTCCAGGTCATGCATAGCATAGTTCTCCTCGTGTTTCCTCAACTATCATGAACCATAAGCGATCACAGCCCGCTCCTACATCAGGACACAACCGAGTATGTTCCCTGATGCATCGCAGTATACTACGTACCCTACACCCTCCTCCAGTAGCCTCAAGATGGGTGCACTGGTCAATCTCTATCTCAGCTCTTGGAAGCTCTGCTGACATCAATCTTACCATACGAAGGGTTTCCCATTCTTCTTCAATATTAAATGTGGTGCTGCAACTCTGGAGAAGTCTGGCACAAATCTCCAATAGTACCTAGCCTGACCCAGGAATCTCCGCACCTCTATCACACTCCTGGGTGGCTCCCAAGAATGTACTTCCTCGATCGTCACAGGATCCACTGCAACTCCCGCCACAGAAGTGATGTTCCCCAAGAAGTAGACCTCTCGATTCCAGAACTGACACTTTGAGAGCTTACCATAAAGCTGGTGCTATTGGAGTGTGTCCAGTATAACCCGTAAGTGGTAGGAGTGCTCCTCCTCAATAGTCGAGTAAATCAGTATGTCTTCGATGAAGACTATGAAAAATTGATCGAGGTAAGGCTATAATATCCTGTTAATGAGACTCTTGAACACTAATGGAGTGATGGTTATGCCAAAAGGCATAACCAAGAACTCATAGTGGCCATACTGACACTTGAAGGCCGTCTTCTGCACATCCTCGTCTCAAACTCTGAGCTGATGATAGCCGGACCTGAGGTTTATCTTTGAGAACCATCGTTCTCCCTTGTGCTAATCAAAGAGGTTTTCAATCCTTAGAAGTTGATACTTGTTCATTATGGTCACCTAATTCAGGCGACAGTAGTCGACACATAGTCGTAAGCTCCCATCCCCCTTCGTGGCGAATAAAATCGGAGAAGCCCAGTGTGATACACTAGGTCGGATGAATCCATTTCCCTTAATGTCCCACAACTGTACCCGTAGCTCATGAAGCTCAGCAGGAGCCATATGATACTATGGAGTAGATATCGGGGTTGTCCCGGGGTACAGGTCAATAGAGAAGTCTACCTCTATGTGAAAAGGTAGTATTGGAATGTTGTCAGGAAAAACGTTCGCATACTGATCCACCACAATAGGAAATCTCGGACTCCACACATCAACCGCTCCGAGGATGATACTAGCCAACTAATGTGTGATTGGATACCCTCTCTTCTGCGTAAGTCTGTCCTACACAGTAAAGGCTCCCTTCTCGCCGGTGAAGGTGAACCTGCTCCCATCTGTGTGGACACACTACTCTTTGTTCCTAATACAGTCTATCTGAGCATGGACTGTAGATATCCAATCCATGCCCAAGATGATTTCTTAAGGCCTCAACGCCGCTACAAGAAGATCCCATCCGAATCTCTCACCTCCTAGAGTAAGATCACACTACCGACACTAGGGTGTAATCATCGAGTCTGTCCCGTAGGAGTCTCTAGCCGAAAGGATTGAGCCAACAGGTCCATCGAAATCTCCGATATCTAAACAAGGGAAGCAGCAATAAAATAATGACTCTCTCTTGTGTCTATAAGAACAGCAGCAAGGGTGGAGTAGACAAAAATAATACCTCGAATCATCTCAGGCGCGCCGTGGTCATAAGCCTACACTGCCTGAATCTAATCATGCCTCTGTCTGCCTTCTCCCTGTGGTCGGGGTGGACCTTCTAGTGGTGGTGATGGTAGAGCCTCAAAGTGTCTCCCACCACTGGCTGCTCATACAACTCCTCTACCTCGTCCGCCTGCTCCCTGCAGACCACCATGGTCGAAACCTCTGCCTCTGCCCTGGTGGTCTTTCAACCGTCTGCTGCTCTACATGGTGGGTCGGGCAGTCAAAAGAAATACGGCCCTGCCCGCCGCATGCATAGCACTACCTACCTCTCATATGACTGGCGCTGCCGCTTGTGCCCCGCACCTCCGAACTAGTATCCCTAGGTTACCCACCTAATAGCCTGGTCCGCTTGGATCTCTGCGACAAATGTCTACAGCCAGCTGCAGAAGACTCCACTACGTGTCGCCCTGCGGTAGGGCTCGCTGCTTGCATAGGCTGAGCCAGGAAGCTCTCCACAAGTAGGGCTCTCTCTAGTACTCCTGCTTGCGTTAGAATGCTAAGGGAGATCATCGAAGCCCTGATCTCATGCCTCAGTCCCTGCTCGAAGTTCCGGGCCCAGATGAATGGGTCTCGAACCTTGTCCGTGGAGTAGCGCGAGAGGTCGGTAAACCACGCTGAGTACTGGTCTACTGTCCTGCTGCCCTTCCGAAGTTGTAGTAACTCTTAGATGCACACTGCACAGAGGGTGGCTGGAACGAACTCCGAGCAAAAGAGTTTCTCGAAGTCCGTCCAAAATAGATATTCCTCATTGTGCACCTAGAGCATCAGGCTCCACCATCTACCTGCTGCTGTGTGCATGAGATTTTCCACAAGTATCACCACGAGGTCAGCTAGTATTACTACTAATCTGAATAATCGGACGATAGCCTCCAACCAATCCTCGGTTTCCTGAGGGTCTGTCTCTTTGCGGAACTTGGGCGACCTCTGTCACTGAAACTCATACAGTGCACTCCGGCGGCGTGCACTCTCAGTTGATGGAGCTCATGGAATCAGTGGCTCGGTGGGTAGAGGTTCCGCCGATACCTCTGATGTAATGGGGCCCTGCACTGAGGCCTCCTCACTCGGTGGGAAGCCATCTCGCACGTAACTGGGAACCCTAGCTGGATTCCATCATGGGGATATCATAAAAAGAAGCAGGTGTCCATGGTTAATACATCATACCTTGTGAGCTGACAAAATTTAATCACAAAGAAAACATTTGAAACACATACAAAATCAATGTTTTCAGGCACTGAGTCGAAAATCAGAAGCCAGGGTCCTGGTGTATGGATACGTCGGCCGCTGCAGCAACACTAGACTCCCTGGACTGATAACCACACTCATTACTCAAAACACTATTTCTTCACAGAAAGAAATTATCAGAGTCCCATGTTCTGTGGTAGAAATAACTCCTCTGATACCAATTTGTCTTGACCCATCCTCGGGGCCTGTTTCGTGACTACCCCAAGCCCGTCTTCCATAGGCCAGGGGCTGGTGACTAGCACCAAAGGCGTTAATCCCGATAAAAGGGATGACATTGCCTTTATATAAGTAAAGAACATAACAGAGAATGCAAGATGAAGTAATGACTAAGTAAATTGACTACAAAAGTAAGTGCTGAAAAGTAAATGGGACAGAATACAAACCCAACTAAAAGTACAATACAACTAAAATGAATTTATAACAACATTAAAGTAAATCAGAAACCACCGAGTTGTCCTCCGGCTCTCCCACCTAAAGGATGGGTATAGATGGTCTCCTCAGCTTCGTGGGTCCATCCGTCTGCTCTGCGTACATCCCGCCAGATTGTCCACCACCAAATACCATCCCACTCCCCAAGCCTCAACCACGATCAGCACTGTCTGTTTTCTACAACCAACTCAGCATAGTGCGGTCATAGCCCATGAAGGGGTGAGTATACAATACTCAGTAAGGACCTCGAGACCCCTGATGGTCTTCCAGAATCTACAAAGTATAAACCACAAATGAAAGATACAGACACAAAGTATCAACAAAATCTACTTAGGTATATGCCAATACATATACCTAAGTCATCAATTCCAGTTCGGCTCTAACTCCCGCGCCCAAGTACAACCCATTCCACACAGAAAAGTACAACTCAGTCCACACAAGAAAACAAGACAATCATATCGAATATAATGACTGAAATTCAAAACTCATCTCACACAGGTTTACTACTGATGAAGAGGGGTGGAGATGACAAATGTAACCTCTAAATCATCTCCCCTACCAAACCCACATAGGATCCATGTACATAAGTCGTTGCTGTTGAACCCACGTAGGATCCTAGTACAGTAACCATAGCTTCCGAACCGACGATGGATCCAAGTACAGTCATCCTCGCTGCTGAACCCACGGAGGATCCAATTACAGTCCTCCTCGCTGCCGAACCGACATAGGATCCAAGTACAGTCATCATCGTCATTGCAGCCGCATCCATCTCTAGGGTTCCCGCACACAACATACTCGATTCAGGGAGGGTCCTCTCCTCGAGTCAAATGGGTGGATACATCAACTGTCACGAAGACCAGAGATGATGTATCCCAACATTCCATCCCACGTCATAGGGGAAAAACCAAGTAGAACGTGTCCATGATACAGAGAATAAGGTGACCCAGTCATTTCCTTAAAAGTACACGACGTGTAGGTAAAAAGTACAAGCCGTGTTATCAGACACTAGGTACAACCCATGTAAACGGCCCATTTCATGGGCCTAGTTAGGTAAATAAGTAAGTACATGGAGTGTGGTATGGTTACACATTGTGTACAAACCTCTAGGGTTAGGTCCATATGAGTTGGCTATGCCTGGCCGTGTGGTGGTGTACATGCTCGTGTACTCCACCCCGTGTCTGTGTATTCCTGGAATAGATGCCGAGTCATCACGAAGCAGCTTTTTCCATGGTGAAGGAAGTACACGCCATGCCTCTTGGCCGTGTGGTTTTTCCCATGTCTGTGTATCTCCCAGATTACACGCAGAGTCATCACGGAGACGCTTCTGCCATGATGAAGGAAGTGCACATCGTGCCTCGTGGCCGCGTGGTTCTGCCCATATCCGTTTATCTCCCGGATTACACTCCATGTCCATCGTTGTCTCCCCTGTCAAACGCTGTGGAGAGTACATGCCATGTTTCTAGAGTCACACACCATGTGTTACTTTTCTAACGTCCAAAACAGAAGACACAATATTTTTTTACTACACGACGTGTGCTTCTAGAGGACACGGCGTGTATTCTGGTATTTTCTAGAAAAGATGCCTCTGGACAGCACGCCTCCCGAGGCATCCGTTATTCATTCCGATGATTTGATTTCATCGAAACATCCACTTTTAAGTCCTCCCGATTCTCTGAGGCCGTTTACGATGTTTTTGGCCTTCCAATCGGCTCCGAACACATAACTTGATTTACATCTCAAGAACAGTTGATGGACTCCGCTTATTCACAAGAACAACGGAGGAATCAGACCATGTTAGTTTGGTCCGGTCCCTTCCCCATTAGTCCGATAACAAGTGGTTTAATAGGAATGAAAACATACAAAGAAAACTAATATTTATAAATCCAAAACACACCCCTACCTCATGACGTGATCTGCGGAGAGGTGGAATCATTCATTGTCTTCGGAAGGTGATGTCGAAGTGCGCCCGAGGAGGAAGAGGCATCTCCACATTTTGTCACAGAGAGAAGAAGGAAAGTCATGTTGACTCTCTTTGCAGTGACGGTGTTCTTCGTCGAAGAGGAGACGTTCTTCATGGGAGGATGAATTTCTTCAAAGAAAAACTAGAGTTCTCCCAAAATCCTCCTCACACAACAATTCTAACCAAAAATAAAATTGGCTTCTCCTTATTTTATTTTACTTTTCCATGCATTTCAAAAACATAAAATTCAAAAACATATCTAAATTTATTGAATATGTTTAATCTAGTAATTTAGTATGTGTTGGCATGAATTAAAGTGGGAGAGGATGAGTTACTTAATTAAGTTCAAGGGTTTTCCAACATTAAACACAAGGTCTTTAATGGGGGGGTTTTAGAGAATTTGAAGGGTTGGGGATCGTGTGGGCCCCAGCTCACAAATATCCTCACATGGGTAGTTAGGGGCCCACCCCACCTACCCCATGTAGGATATAACCAATTAGATATAGAATAAAAATTGTTCCACATTTTTATTCACTTTTTACTTAATCCAAAAATTATAACTTGTCCTCCCACACAAACAGAACTATGGTAAAGGTCCCCTTAAGAAATCACCGGCGTTGAAAATTAATTAAAGTCATAAGATTTCAATTATGAGTACTATTTCAAAATATATAAAAAATCGCTCGTTCGTTCACTGAACATACCCAAGAAAAACTTTAGAAAATTGATTCTGGGCACACCGGCCCTCGGAATCATGTACCATCAGAAACTGCGTACTCGTAAAATACTAAAGAATTTTACAACAAATATTTTCCTTGAAATTTACAGGTCTTTAAAAGGGTAATTATTTATTTTTCTTGTGATATACATGGATGTAATGAGAAATAAAATCAGTTCAATATTAATGTTTTGTAATAAGAAAATAACATCATTTTTAAATACATGGCTAGAATGAGGAGTGAACTCGATTCAATAGTATATGGCTAGAATGAGGAGTGAACTTGGTTCCGTAATATAGTGCAAACAATAGGTGTGAATCCAGTTAGAGAGTGACCTTCTACACTAAGACAACTTTGGAAATGATTATTAGACTAATATGGAAATTATTATATATTCTTATGGATCTGACACAATTCTATGATTTATTCCTATGTAATTATTTTATGGATTATGTTATTTATTTCCATATGATTCATGTCTTATGAACTGTCATTCTTTATACTAGGATTCATGTACATGATATTTGATTTGTAGGGTATGATCATATATATTCATGACTATGTTATCATACCCTTATTCTCATAATTATGTTGACATATATCCATTCGTAACCTTACAAAGAATTTTAGATAACCTATTTGTATGTTTCCCTCCCTAGATTATGAAGATAATTATTATATTTCACGTGTCTCTAAAAGGTGTAGCTAGGAAGAACCATGTGGGATATAATTTAGATCATGTATGTACCTATTTTTTTATGTTTTTATGATTTTAAAGGAACTAGACTAATATGGTATTTGTGTGACTCTTTGCATAATGTTTTATGTATTTTGAAAATATTATGTACTGTCTACGAATAAAAAGTGAGTTTCTCTATATTATGCATGACTAGGAAACACACCTTTTTTATCATAACTAGAATCTACAAAAATATTCATCCATTTAAATGTACTCCATTATTTGGTTACAAGACATAGTGATTTTCATATGCATACCATTCTACGAATCATCTTCATGATCATGTTTCAACCAAATTTAAAAAAAATTATATATATCCACTGTAGGAATATGAAAACGTCAATATGAATATTTCCTCTCTAGGAAACCATGATTTTTAACAAATAATAATTTTATTTTAACCTATGAATCTTTGTGTCCAATTTTTTTTATCCATGGTCATTATCTATTTAGTTCCCTATCCTAAATTCATAGAATCATATAAAAATTCATCATATTGTTTAATGAATATAATAACATCAACCAAATAATATCCAATGGGAGTGTAATACTAGGTGTGATTTTAGGATTCTTTGTTGTTCATCGAGTGATGATCATGTTAATACCCAGTCACCCTTTATGCTCTTTACCCATTGGTATAATTTTTTTAGAGACTTCATACACTTATGATATCCAAACAATGATGCAATTCCTATGTATGAAAACATAATCTATAATTTAATTTTTTAAATTTTATCAAATATAATAAATTATCCCTTAAATAATACCTAATTTTTTCATTAATGTGCTCTTATCCAAATCGCAGTGATATTATATATTTCTTATACTATGTTAAAGGTTTATCTATTCTATTGAAATAAGGATAAAACTAAACTTATCAACCATTGAATTATCCTCAAAAAACATTTTATCCTATATAGTATTCTTAAACATGCTCTAATACCAAATTTAACACCCCAAATGACTGCTCTTAGATCCAATGATGATAACAATTCAATATAAACTATATTTTATACCAAATTTATACCTATGGACAAAAATATACAATAATAAAAAGACAATATGAAATTATTTCATTATATTCATTAAAAAATACACTTTATTTTAGTTATTCAGATAATTAAGTCATAAAATTAAATATTAAATCCAATGAATTTCTCAACTGAAGAAAACATTTAATACCATATAAGATACTACTTGATCCATAATATGTATTCATCATCTCTAATATATTATCCATATGCTATATTATATTATAAATATTATGTGTAATAAATTTCTCCATAACCTATAGAAATGATGACATATGATGTGTTTAGTTAAAACACTTAGAAATGTTAAATAAAAGGGATAAGATAAAAAATCATTAGTTAGAATATTATGAGCATAAATAATATGGAAGAAATATATAATTAGGGAAAATTCCATAATAAAATTTTACTAAAAATATAATATATCCATGGATAATAATTCCAATGAAAATATCATATAGATTACAATATATGGGTCCTTAATGATGAAATTCATAATTTCAGATAGATAATTACCTGACCTAACCCAATATTTCATTATCTTAGACATCATGGCCATACCATTAATTCCCCAGTTCGTAATAATATTTTTTATGGGTTGGAATATAATAATATACCCATGTTAGTTTATATCATATGTACTATTGATGCATCAAATATACATCATTACCTAGTCCCAAACATGGCTAATAAATTTTATTATGTTCATCATATAATAAAATTAATAAAAAAGAAAAACATTTATAATAAACCTTCCTTATGAATTGAAAAATATCTAATTTGAGGCACAAACAAATGAAACATCAATACATTCCTAGTCAATAAAATGGATATTGTGGACATAATCCATCAAATTATATACTATGGATACTCCGAAAATACATGATCAATATTCATTAGTAATATATAATATTATGTATTGAAATAAAAATTATGCGGATTTTAAATATTTCCCCACTCAATAAATAGAATAACATTGTACATAAGAATTCCTCAATCAAATAGTATACATAGTAAAGGATATATGTGTAGTTAAATAAATTTTCCTCTAAATAGACATTGGGAATCCATGTGAACACTCTTCAATCAATGGAATGATATATAATATTTTCCCAATATAATGGAATTTGATGAAAATTCATCTATATAGTAGATGTTTATTTTGGAAGATAAATGTATTGATTTACAATTTATTTAATAGATGAGGACTTTACATCATCAATATAATGAAATAATTGGCATGATATTATTTTAATAATACCATCAAGGAATATTTATATATGATAATTGATAATGAATTAGATGATAAAAACATTAAATGATTTTTATAAAAACCCCATCTGTAATGATAAATATCCTTCAACATTTGAATGAATTTATAAGGAAATATTTTATAGAACTAGAAGGAAAATAATGTATTTTAGAAACAATGAATACCTTAAGGTAATGTCTTATATAAATTAAAAAAGTTGTGAGAATGATTTTTTCATATGGTATAATAACATAAAAATATGCTTTAATAATTTTTTTTATTTTATAGTGTCAATAAGATTCTAAGGGTTACTTTCAAAAGTTATTTTCAAAAAGGTTAAATAAAAAATATTAATTATATTACCTTAAAAAAGACTCAATTAATCGGAAAATGAAAATAAATAATGGTTATCCATAATATCAATCCAACAATAATTTTTTTTCAAAAACCTTTTAAAGGGAAGGTGAGAACCCTCACAGTATGAAACAACAATAAAAATTATAGATTTGTTGAAAATCAGTTTGGGATGATTTGAATCCCTCCCCCAATACTAAATATAAGGAATATAATTAACCTATGAGTCATGGTAGCCCATTGATATTACTTTATAATGATGCTCCATGTTATCTAATGCATTCATTAATTCATCCATGTTGATCTTACCCATATTGAATACTCTCAATAGAATGTAGGTCTTCTTATCAATCCACTCGCTATCCTCCTTAGTGGTGGTCAAATGAAGCATTCTTTCTGTCACCCTTAGTGAATTCGGATCCATCACTTATTCTTCCATTTCATCATCCTTGTGCATAAGTGGCTTCATGTGTTCCATCAACAAGGATATTTGTTGTTGGAGGTATCCAGTAGAGAGTGACAAAGGTCAGTGTCTGGGATCTGTTGTCTCGGTATTGCTCAGGGGATTTGACGGGACACAGGCCACACCACCTATAGACACCATGTTGGTAAATGTGTTGGAACCTGTATGATGGTTGATTACAGTTATTAGAGAATTTGTGAAAATCCTTACCATAATTTTAGATTTAGTGGTAGGAGGACTAGGTAGGTTAGAATACTTCTTCCTATGATTCTCCCTTTGATTGTTCTTAATAAATCTGTCTAAATCATTAATAGTGTACTTGCCTTTCAGCATTGAGAATCTAAAATATTCCTCCGGAATGACCATTTCCATGGACTCAGTAGGTATTTCCAACGGATCATCAGTATCCTTGTGGGAATCTCTCTCATCCATGAAGTAGTCCTTACCCTCTCCATGGATACCCTCTATCCCATCTCGTTCACCAAAAGCTTGTTAGTTATCCTCTCCTATCAGTGAAAACTGGTTTTGATAGTTTATATTTTTTCACCCAGATATAACCTTCTCTGTATAAGAAGGGGTCTCTTATATGGCCTGTATTAGTAGCTCGGAGGCTCCTTCCAGACAAAAGTCTCATCACATAAATTAAATGTGAATTGAGTTATCTTGAAAATCCAAGCACTGAGATCCATCAAAAGTGTAGTGGTCTTTGTAGACACCCTGAATTACCTCAGTTACCTTGGATAAATTATTCAGGGCCATTTGGATTTCCATATCCTCCTGAAGAACAACTTTTAATCAGTCACTACTACCACCATGTGAGACACCTTCCAGAATCAAATGTAGGTCTTTGAAAACCTCTTTATTACAACCTGAAACTGAATTATCAATGGGTACCACCTTGACATCACCCATTTCCAATGTAGCTTCTATTATTTCCATATCTCCTAGAATGTGAACCATCATATCACTCTTCAGTCAGTCAAACACTTTTGCTACGCAGGGGTTTGGATTGGGGACTGGAAGATGCCTAAAAGAACCCAGAACTTCAAGACAATGACTATATCATGGTTCCACCTTGTCCTATTGCTTCCCAACATCCGGACCACTTTTGGAACACACTAATTAAAGATTCAAATTATTACAAATATCTCCACCCATCCACCAACCTTGCATCTGTCACATGGATCCTCACCTGGCCGCGGAGCCAAATTATTTGTCACAAATTTACATGCAACCACAGAATGAACTTGTTTCTTATAGGAATTAAAAAATTGAACCATGTTTCATAGAATACACATTGTTTGTGTCGATGCACTCCCTCCACTGTAATCCACAAAAAATCAGGGGGAATTTCCGAGACATCAAGTTCCACACATTACCACTGACAAACCTGATGACTGAGCACACTTGTTCTAAAATCACCTCACAAATTACAATGGAAAAAACTTCCTAACATCCTCCATATAGTGGGGTTCTAAAATTGAAGCTGGATTTTTGAAAAAATAAACCAAATAGTACCCATGGGGGAGTAACATTTCAAGGGGAAGTCATACGACCTACGAAAGAGGTAGAACAGATGACCATCACATGTGTGTGGGAGCCACTAGACCATGATTTAACTATATCATCCTTTTATGCAAATTGAATCCATATATACCTGGAATCAATAAAACCCACCATTACTCTATCACGAAGATCCCCTGACCCAATGATTATGATTAAATTATTACATTTTTATTATATACATGGAATCCCATCCCTAAGGACTGAATATTTTTTGTCCTTCAGATACTAGATACAAAATTGAATCATATATTACAATTGATTTTTTTTTTAAAAATAGTATTTTCTTTGAGAACCCCACTATTCACTTTAAAATATTCATCGATTTCAATCGTAACATATGTATCCTAGAATATTGGGGAAATGACACATAATAATGCGATGAGATCTAATTATATTTATGGGTATGTTTATAATGGATCTATTATGAACAAATAAGGTAATGTCAACATGGAAATGTGAATAATTTAAACGAACTCTATTTAAACAATAATATTAACATAAAGAATAATATGGCTAGAATAAATGATGATAAAATAAATCAATATAAATAATCAAATGATCTTTAAACTTATCCATTTATATTATAACTAATCGAATAATCACATGGACAATAATAACTAATATCATAATGAGGAAATGCATAATGAAAGACATCATAACCATAACTTTGTGGCCTTATTCAAAGACATATAACATAAATGGGAAAGGCCTCAGCTAAAAACCAAATCTAGTATGTCTCATGTGATATATTGAATCATCTATGGGATATAGTTTTACCCAACCATCCAATTAAATATCCAATGTATTCCTCATGGAAAAATAGATAAGCATAATCAATATAAAAATTTATATTAAAAAACTAATATATTAAATATTAATACAGCCCATATCAATAAAACTAATTAACATACACAATAATATTATAAAATTATCATATAGTTGTTAATACTTTTTTTAATTAAAAAACATAATCATAAACCCTCTAGATTATTATAGTGAGTTGTATCAAAATAGTACATCCCAATCAAATTGATAAGAAAAAATATATAGAAATAAATAAGATGGTATCATAACAATGTATTCACAATATAATATAAGGTAAAATTATGGTTTTATCCATGATAAATATAAATACCATAAATATAACACTAGAAACATTATTTAGGAAAATATCATTTGAATATTGAAAATAAATTTTAGAAACTAAAAATTTCCAGAATAATAGGAATACATTTTAGTTGAAAATAAAATTGTAACATTATAAAAAATTTAAAAAATAATGCGTTTCCATGATGGTGGGTAATTACGTACATGTTCTATAATTTAAAAAACATTCTGTTTTACTATTTTAAAAACGTTAAATGTACATTGTTTGGAAAATGATAAAAATACCATTTTAATAAAAATTAATAATGAAAACAAGGTTACAAATATATTAATCAAATAATTTTAATAATTTTAAAATCATTCTTTAATATAATTTAAGATAACATTGATATAGAATAAAAAATATTTTTTGACTAAATAAAGAAATAAAGTCATTTTCTTTTAAAAAATATCAATCATTTTATGTATAAAGTTGAGGTAAATGGAAAAATTGCATTAAAAGTTCATGAATAACCATTGGATAAGAACATATATATGTTTTATGTTATAAATACAAAACTAACATACATGGTATACCTAAGCATAAAAAATCTGAAATAATGATGAGATTTTGAAATAAACCCTTCAACATTGGTAACATTTGGATTGTAAGTAACATGAAATAATTAAGATCAAATAAAACACTTAAATACCATAATGTTAAATTTATTCCTAATATAACATATCAAAATTTTAATATATACACCACATAGAAGAAAAAAGCGGCGAATATGGAATATGTATCACTTGAGTAGAAGGGAGTCGAGAAACCCTTACCATAGGTCTAATTTCATTCATATGTATTCGAAACTCTTAAATAATATATAAATATTAGTTATAAATATTTTAAATAACCACAATAATATATATACTCACATATATTATTTTATTATAACTTTATATAACTTATTTAATAACAATTATTTATGAAAAACACTATTTATGGTGATAACTACTTCATTTTTCACATATGTTTTGGTTTAGTAGTTTCGGTCCTTGTACATTGATCATTGAATGTTCATACATAGAGTATAAATATGAAATAAATTTAATATATATTAATAATAAATGTATACATAATATTTTATAAAAGTTGTAGGTATAAAAATGTGTTACACTGTTCATAGAGATGGTAGGTCGTACATACACTTGATCATTATTTTCATTTTTTTTAAAGATGGAACAGAAGAAAGGTAAATAAAATTTAATATTTTAAAAGTAATTATTATATGATATATATCATATATATTCATTAAATATTTATATGTTACCATCCATTTCAAAATGAAATGGAAAACGTTTCACATCTCCTAATGGAGGTAGTAATCCAAACGTATGCACGAGAGACATTTTTGTTTTCCAACATATAGGAAGGTAATAAGGTATATGTGATATGATAATTCAATAATAATAATTATGTAACAAATATAGTATATTTACATTAAAATCATAATTATATACAGTTGTCATAGGAGGTGATGGAAAAAAATTAAAATTTGTTCGTGAAGCGGTATTCCACCATTCATCGATCAATAGTTTGGTTTCCAATTTGATAATGTAAAAGACCAATAAACTTCATGAAATTACCTTAATAACATTTCAAAGTATGAGAGATAATGGTTTTATTATTTTATAACATTTTATGGTGATGTGAAGGGATTAAATTAAGAAATAAAATGAAAAGGTAAAGTTATGAAATATATATATTATTCAGACAATATTTTTAGGTTTATACCTAAAGAATTCCTAGATTGGTATTTTGATAAAAAAGGACTCTAATTCATGGTGAGGGATGAATTTAAGGAAATATTTCATGTATTTTCTAGAAAATATTTATCTTCATTTATGGGGGGAAGAGGGTTTTAGGTGTCCTTTTATAAGAGGGAGGGGACCTTCTTGGAAATTATATCAAAGTTTCACAAAATTAATCAAAATTATAAAGTCATTATAATGAGAAATACATCCAAATGAATTTATATTTAATTTTTGGAGATAATAAATTAAAATTATGTCTGTAAAATATGATTTTCATATGGGAAATTTGAAAAGACAACCTAATAATTGGAATTAACCATGTTAAACCAATGTAATCATTAAAAATTATAATTAGTTTTTACTATTTTCACTATTAAATAATAAAAAAATAATTTCTTCATTACTATATATTATTATATATTATTATTAAAAATATGGAATCAATTTTTACAAATTCAATTCATAAAAATTGTAAAATTTAAATTAAAATTAAACTCGTAGTCATGATGAACAAATAATTTTCCAATGAAATGTTTTCATAAGTACAAACAGTTTTTACATAATAAAATAACATATAATTTATTAAAATTACCTAAATTTAAATAATTAAAATAGAAATAATTAATTTTTCTTTTAATTTTTTAATAAAATTAGTACTTTTAAAAAGCATTATATGAAAAGTTTGTTTCAAAAAACATATTACTTTTCAATAGTATTTGAAAAAATATTCATTTCTAAAAATTCTACAAAATTAATCTTATATAATTTTTACTTGATGATTTCAAAAATAGGTTTCATTTTTTAAAATACATGTTATAAAAGATGAAAAATAATAATTTTAATATTAATTCACTAAATCCATTGAAATAATTTTTTAGAAAAATATAATTTTTTTAAAATGAATATTATTTTTATTTCATAATATTAAAGTTTAAATTTTAATTTTATTTATAACTAATAAATTTATTTAGATATTTGTAAACAATATAATTTTCTTCATTTTTGTACAATAATTCATACATGCCAATTCAATATACATATTATAATGGTAAACTATTTTATGGTTATTTGAGTTTAGAGGAAGCATATATCTCAATATATTGAAGGTATGGAGTTTGTCTAAAATTAAATATATATCGCAAAGTATCAGGGTGTTACATTATTCCATAATATAAAAAAATAAACCTTAAAATTTATAGAATGTCACCTCATGAAATGATTTGGGAAGATTTTTGTCGTAACTTCCTCATGATCCCCCATTGCCTCTTCTATCTCATGATTTATCCCAGGTTTCATTACTTGTTTAATTATCAAATTCTTTAATAATTTTTCTATAGCGTCATTAACCTAGATATGATCTCAAAATCAAGCTAGATTAACTTAAAAATCTATTTAATCAGAAGGAAGCACGTGTGTTGGTTATAACATGTTATTTCTTTAACAATGATATATGGATCATGTCATATACTCTAGAGATACATGGTGAAGTTTCCAAATTATAATCCATAGATCCAAATATTTCATAGATTTTAAAAGTTCCAATATACCCAGGGATCCATTTACATTTCTTAATAACCCTTATAACACATTTCCTTGGATTTGATTTTATGAAAATGTGATCTTTTTCTTGACACTAAATAAAATTCCTTTGATTATCAGCATAACTCATTTGATTATATTTATATTCATTGATGTGTATTTGGATATTATTTACCTTCACTATTGTATCCTCCTCAGTTTATGAGAAAACCATATACTTTCACCTATTTATTCCAAACATGTTGGTGTATGATATCCTATTTCATGTAATGCATTATATGACACAATTTTAATACATAAATGGAAGATATTATTTTTGGAGATCTCTAATAAATATATATACTGAACAGATATACCTTGAACATGAATATATCATGACCTAATCATATATTATTTTGTTTGAATAAACCATTCATATTATTAATTGGTCTGAGTTTGATAATGAATCCCCAAAAGATTCTTAGTGTCAATAGCCTTTAGAATAATTATCTATAATTTTTATATAAATCCTATATCATGATCTGTAAAAATTTAAATATGTGAATCATAAAAGCTTAAACATTCAATAATACGTATCCATAGAAGGTCCATGATAGGTACATATTATCTTTTATAATGAAAATTTTCCTATTTTGTATGTCGGTCAAACACCGTTTTTTGAAATGAGCCCATAAGGGGAGCTCCTTCTTTAAGGTTCCTTCTCGTGGTCGCCGCCCTCCTCCCTGGGTTGCCTCGGCTCATCCTCCCCTCTGTCACAAGTTCGTGGTGGAGGTTCCCCTGTTGTGGGGGTATTCGGTGACTTCATGGGCTTGACCGTCTAGGTGTTTCACATCATTGTCGACTTGTATCTCGCTCAACTCCCTTATGCTAGATAGGGCTCCTTGGTGGAAAGGTGTTGGTCCAGCAGCCGAGATCCCAGCCTCTGTGGTCTGTGTTATATCTACTCATCATATGCTGTGTGTGTGGTTGGTTAATCATGTCTCCTCGAGAGATCAGGTTGACGATGACGGGTAATTGGTTCTGGTTTTTGTACAGCTGGTGTTCGAGTGCTCCGATTTGTCTACGATTTCATAGTGTTCGGGTTGATGGAAAAGGTGACTATTTTTTATCCTGTAGATCCTAGATCATTAAGGGTTTTGACGTCTGGTTTCAGGTTTGGTGATGTGTTTTGCGATTCTGTTGTTTGATTTTGACTGCTAGGTGTTGTGTGGAAGGAATACATAGATCCACGGCTTCAGATGTATTGGATTTTTATGGGTTGATTTCACTGTTTTTGGTTTTTATTTTGCTGAATTTGATTGTGTTAGGGATTTTATTTCCGTTGAGGGATGTTATAGTCAGGGATAATGATGACTTGGTTTCTAGTTCTCGACATATGCGTTAATGAGGTTTTCATTCACAATGATAGCGACAACAGACACCGGTGAATCATTCGAGAGACTCAGTTGTTGTAGAATATCAAATGTATCAGGTGTGTTTCAGGGATGGTCATGGTTAAAGGTGTTGCAGGGTTTGAGGGATCCCAGGATTCGAGGCTGACATGTGGGTTCATGTCCCTTGGAATGGGGTTTGGTTTTTTCAAATTTTGAATTCTCTTGTTTTGGAGGTTTGTATTCTTGTTTGTTGTTTTTCTGTTAGGTTACCGGTTTCCCATAAGCCGGATTTTTAGAAAATAAAAAAATATATTGTAGCAGGTATGTCGGTCAATAATAAACCATATTGCATCATTCTATATAAATGTCCCTAGTTGTCCAAAGACAATGTTCATTGTAATGTAATACCATTTCCACATATAAATAAGAGTAGATTTATAACATCTATAGGATGTTTTCTTTTAACCATCACCTATTGGAAAACAAAAATATGGACACATAATCATAAATTTCCCAATTCATATTATGTAACAGAAAATGATCCCTCAAATGTCTATACATCACGGTGCTACCATGATGTATTGAGAAATTCGGGCTATGAGAATAATCAAATAATTCACTCTTAATATTAGTTATATATGTGACACATAGTCTATTACCATATTTTAGGTCTCTAAATTAATAAACCATGTCATCTAATTTTACATCATTCATGACATTCATTTTCATTGTAATATTATTATCATTATATCAAAAACATATTATATTTTCCAACAAAGATTATTTGGAAATCATTTGAAAAAGGAGTGATTGTTATCATTCCTTAATAATTAACATATTTATATTTAATAAATCCATTAACATAGGATCTCTATAAATCCTCATTTTGGAAACGAATCCATGATATTTCTAGCTAAATGAGTATGAAATCATGATTATCTTCCCCATAGTTGTAGTGTATTAATAAATCATAGTCCCTGATAATATCAAATACTCACCTTTGACTTATGATGATCTCTATCGATGAAAATATTAATTTCGTACTCTTATTATCCATATATATCTCATAATTTTTACCATATTTATAATGAATCTATATCATTAATGAAATTATTATTTTGTCAAACTGAAGATCCTGGGTGTATTTTTTTCATTAATATGTAACTACCTTGATGGATTGGAAATAAATTTAGCATTATAAATAAGGAAACTACAATGTTCTTTTCTTGATGCATCACAAAATATCACAAACCCATAATTTTTGGATGGTTGAGTAAAAATTGTATCATTCACCAATCCTATTTTTAATTCATTAATGAATTATTCACATTTCATTATCAAAAATAATTTAACCCATTTTACAAATAATCATTTTAACGGATTATCAAATCAAGAAAAATTTAGAATAAATCATTGATACCTACTAATCATACCAATAAAACTACATTTTTCTGCTAATTTCATTTGTGCAGTCCATTATTGGACTACCATTGTCTCCATAAGATCAACTGGGATTCCATCTTAGGATAAATTATGGACAGGAAAAACGATTTAGATATAAAAATTCACACTTTTTAAATTTATCATATAACTCTGACCATCTAAGTGATTCTAGAATAATACAAAATTTATTCTCATCCTCCTAATATCTCAAATACCTCACCAAGATGTTTTTAAAAAACACCACAAAAAAATTATAAAAATATTACAAGAGTACACTATTTATTATATCCATTAAAAAAAGAGGAATTATTCAATCCAAATGGCATTAATATGAAATCATAATTACTACACCACATAAAATATAAATTATTCAGACTATATCCCTTTTTAATAATAATTGATGATGATGAAAATGGAGTTTAATCATAAAAAAATATTGAGCTTTATGATGTTGATCAAATAATTCATTGATGTGAGGTAGAATATACTAGTTATTTATTGTGATAGAATTGATTTCCTTATAATCATTCTAAAACCTCATAGATTCATATTTCTTCATAACAAAAATAATGAGGTCTCTCCATGGAGAAAACTAGGGGGTATAACTATATTATCACACAAATCATCCAGTTTTGTATTTATCACCACTAATTATATAGTGGCTATTCTATAAAAATTCATTGATATATGTCTTACATTGGAGAATAAATCAATGGAAAAATCAAGATCATACTCAAGTTTATTCCTACTCCATTAAAATATTCTCTTTTCTGTTTGTAATATTTCTTCTTATTCCACAATAATATCATTCACAAGTGATGTTTGGGGTGGATTTAGACATGAATCAGATGATGATTTCTCCACACTAAAGAAAATAAATTTAATATCTTCCTCTTGAATAGTAACTTCTTTCTCCTCGAAATAAAATTTTTCACAATATTTTGATGTTGATTCCATACTATAGATTATATAAAAATCAAACCTAGGTATAATAATGAAATTTTAAAATATGTAATTATTATATATCATAATGGGAATAGGCTTATCCATCCTTATTTTGGTGATAATTTTACCTGGATTATTCACTGATAACTCCATTCAAAATTTTTTAAGGAAATATATAATATTCATGGAATTCATGGAAGATATAAAAGTGTGTGATGACCTAGAATGAAATAATGAATTAACTAAATGTAAGGATATGACTAATATATAATCCACCACATTTTTAGGATCTTCAACCCCATATATTGTGATTTATTAAGTATGGTACTTCTACCATTCACTTTTTTAGGGGAAATTTGATTGATGCCTAGGGAAATCATTATTATTGTGTCCCGTATCCATGTAGTTGAACTATTTCACATAGGAAACTTCTTTCATTTCCTTTTAGTAATGAGCATGGTGTCTAGTCTTTCAATACTTGTAGAAAAATTCTATTCTAATTGAGTGTGTTCCATAATTTTTTCATAAAATTTTTTTTTAAGCTATAAATTCAATTTTCAATTTATTAACTTTTATATATATTTAGCTTTCTATAGTAATCAGCCTCTCATTTCTTATAATTAATTATTTTTATTTAATAATATTTTCAAAATTAATTCTCTATCATAACAATTAATGATACTATTTCTTCGTATGATGAGAACGTATTGAATACTATTCCCCTTAAATGTATTTTTTAATCATATCAATGAAATGATAATTATTTCACTTTAGATTTTAACTCTAATTGCAACATAACTTTTTAACCATTTTAGGTGAGATTTATTCATAGATACATTTTCCTCTACCTTTTATCTCAAGCTCATGAATTTTCCCTAGATATCCTCTCATTTCCCCTAAGGATAATATTTTTCCAAGTAGTGTACATTCAAATACTTCAACTCCTTTTCATTTATTTATTCTTCATCCTCGGTGTTTTGAATTAATGCCCACCATTGATCTTCATCCCCTGAGATAATATAAACATCTATGAAAACCATCTTCCTTAAATTACTTCATAAAGAGATTAATATCCTCTATATGGATCTTATCCATTACTTCGATAAAAATGTATTTTATATCCCATTAAACTATGGAGGTTGTAGACACATAAAAAGTGAAAAAATATCGAACCACATTTTGGTTTAGTATGTTTCTCCAAAAGAGCATGCTTACTGGATATAACTTTAGCTAGCTTCCCATGTATAGTAATAATTTGATTGTCTCTAGTGGAAGATCCAACATTATCTTCATCACCTTTTCCATGAGTGAAATCCATACAAGGATTATGTACATTGATATGGTTTTCATTTAATATTATAAGAACCATCTATAAAAAATATAATATACTAAATTAAATCATGATATCATGAATCATAATTATTAATTTCATAACTAGCCACACACTTAAAATAAGATAAATTTTTTATGCACAAATAATCTCACAATAATAAATTGGGTATCTATTAGAATATTTTCAAGTCAAAATTGTTTTGAGTCCTTCATATTAGTTTTTAATGAATTTATCAATTATTCCAAAAATTTATCGTGGGAGTCTCAAACCATGATTTCAACCCGGCCCATTTCCATAAACCCCAATGAACAATTTTCAGAGTTATTAACCCTTGGTGTATTTATACGAGGTCACATTAATCTATAGTATCAAGATAGAGATTTATTTATACGAAATCCATATAATCAATACCATAAAAAATTACGATGTTATCATATACATAGAAATTTACTCAATGTCAGTGAAAAGGTTATGTTCTCAAATATATGTTTTCATAAATCTAGTTCACAAGGATTCTACTATACATTCATTGATACAAACTATAACATCCTTAATACTAGAAGTATAAAGTCAGTGGTCACTTAATTACATTGGTACTATATCCAAGGAAACGCATCATGAAGGGATGAATAGTTTAGTAGTATTGGAAGACTAGATACATAGTTGAAACATATACTATAATTGAAATCATAAAATAAAAAATAGTATTTCATTATAAAATACCTCTATTACCTTTATCACATCCTTTCATACCAATCAAAACAAATTTATTTGAATCATGGGGAAAATAATCCCAAGGAATGAGTGAGATATAATTCTTAGTAGGTATGAATATAGTAGATTCTGTCATTTATAAATAAATCATGACTAATATGAAAAAAATAAATAACTAAATCACATTCCATTTAATCAATAACACTTAAATAAATAATAATATAGAAGGAATAAATTATAATCAAAATAATTCTATATAAATAATCACATGATCTTGAATCATATATATAGATAATGTAATAAATCAAATAATCACATGTACATCAATAAATAATATAATAATGATATAATGCATCATGAAAGAACACATAACTATACATTCATGTTCTCATTCCAAGGCATATTAAAGAAATGGGTATAAACTCAACCAAAAACATAACATGGTTTTATATAGGTGACACAATGGTGCCTCTAAGGGAAATAATTGGCCCCACCCATCACATACTAAGTGCAATGCATTTCTAATATGAAAGGGTAAATAATAATATAGAAAAATTTCCATGTGAAAGGTTAATAATTTCTCAAAATAATAAATATAATCAACATATGTATTTTTCTTTTAAAACCATCATATTAATGTAAAAAAATTCCCTAATCAATAAACATATTCATAATAAACCAATAGTACTATGGTGAGTGGTATTGAAATAACACATCTAAATCTAACTGATATAAAACCTTATAGAGAAAAACTAACGATAGAACAATTATAATATATTTACACTGAATCAAAAGGTATAAATAGGGGTTCTTTTTGATGAATCATAATAACATTAAGAAAATCATGAGGAAAGTATCTTTTTCACTTTCAAAAACACTTTTTTAAAATAGAAAATTTCATAATTGTACTAAAAAAATTATTTTAAAATATCTGTGTTAAAATTAGAAGGATTTTCCATAACAATGACTGGCCATAATGGTGGGTAATTGTGTACATGTCCTCTATGTAAAAAAATTCTTATCATATAGTTTTATAAAGGTTAAAAGAACCTCATTTGGAAAACAACAAGAAGATTACATTAAATACATTTGATAAAGAATCAAACATGGTTAAAAATATAATTACTAAATCATTTTGAGAATTCTGAAAATATTTTCAAATTTTATTTATGTTTATGGCTGAAAAATTATTTTCGACAGAAGAGATAAATATAATCAGTATTTCATAATAATATTTTCTATATAATTTAAAGTAAAAAGGAGAGGAATTTGGTAAAATTAATTGAAGATTTAATGACTTAACATAGGAGAAAAATATTATTATTGATATAATTTAAAAATATCAAACAATTCTAAAATGGGGGACCAAAACGTAAAAAATAACAAATAATATTATGATATGGAAATTAACCATTCTACTTTGGTAACATTGTAATCATTATCCACATGAAATAAATAAATTAAAATTAAATTTTTGAATATAATTTAAATAAAGTGATTAATGATATAAAATATAATTGGTTAACTATATACCTTCCACTAAAGAAATAAGTTATGAATATTTCATATGTTATATGTATCTAAAAGAGAGATGATAACCCCTTATCTCATGTATGATTTCATTCATATGTGAATGAACTACTTTTATAAAAAATATAGATTTCCTATAAATATATTAAATTACCATATATATATATATACAATACAATACAATAATTTATTATATCTATTGTCAAGTATTTATTAATAATTCTTTATTAAAATTTTTATTCTTAGTGATAACTACTACATTTTTCAGTTATGTTTTTGTTCAGTATTTAGGGTACTTATATATTTAAAATGGTACCATAATAGATACAATTTTAAACATGATATAAATATAATATATATTAATAAGTATTCATAAATATCTATTAATTTTATATGTAGAAAAATACGATACACTATTCCTGGAGATGGTAGGCCGTCTATATACATGAAAATTATTTTTATTTCATTAATTTATGGAAAGTTAATATATATATAATATTAAATTTTAATGAATAATTAATATACCCTATATATTAATTAAATATATACTTAATACCATCCATGTCAAAATAAATTGAAAAAATATTCACTTTGATTCGTGCAAGTGATATTCCACATGTACGCACAAGAGATGTCATTGTTTTCCAATAGATTGGAAGGTAAAAAGGTAGATGCTTTATTACAATTTCATAAGATTAATTATTTCATAATTATAATATATATGCATTAAATCTATAATTACATCCATCCATGATAGGTGGTTATGGAAAACTAATTACATCAATTCACCAGGCAGTAGTCCACCGTACAAACTCTCAGTGGTTTCATTCCCCATTGGATATATGTAGTACATTAAATTAATATAATAAAATTTTACTATATTTTATATTTTATTTAATTATATCATATTTTATGGATATTATAATGATTTAAAGAGAAAAATAATCATAAAATGCATGGTAAAGAACTATCCACTTCTTCAAGTCAACCTCATTAGGATTATATCTAAAACCATTCTAGATTAGTTTTTTGATAAAAAAAGGTAATGTAGGTAATAGTTAGGGATGTATTTAATGGATTTGGGAATTTATTAGCAGAAAATATGGATCTTTAAGTGTGGATAAGAGAGGATATGATGTGTCCTATAAGTGGGGAGGGGGCATTCATGGAAATTTCATCAAACTTTTCCAAAATAATACAAAATGATAAAGTCCATCACTTGTAAATTTATTCCAAATGAACTAATATTTTAATTTTTTTAGGGTAGGTTTTATATAAGTCGATGAATTATGATTTAGAAATGTTTAATCAGAAAATTCTCCCTATTCTATTGATTTAATAACCCGATAAAAACATTCTAACCATAATTTTGTTAATTAATTTGTACTATTATCACTATTAGTTATGAACAAGAATTAACTTTACATTATTAAATAAAATTTATTATAATAATTATAAATTTTTATATATTAAATTCATTGATGTTGTAGAATTTAATTTCTAATCTAACCCACAAACATGATTAAAAAATGTTATTCCAATGAAATGTTTTCATAAGTATAAAACGTTTTATATAACAATTAAACATATAATTTAGAAAAATGAAATAAATATGATTAATACTTTAATAATTGAATCAAATTTAATTTTATAACAATTTTAAACTAAATTTATCTAGTTAAATTCCTTAAACCAAAAGGTAATTTTTAATAAATATCATAGATTATTCAGTATTCGTTAAAAAAAATCATTTCAAAAAATTCCTAAAAAATATAAAAGATAATTTTAAAATGATTACATAAAATTTTAAAATCATTTTTTACAAAATATTTTCTAAAATTTGGAAAAAATATAAATAACTGCTGAAATAATCATGATTTGTTTTAAAAAATATAGTTTTTTAGAAAGAAATATCTTTTTATTTCAAGTGATTTTTATATGTATTTATAATAAATTAATAACTAATAAATATATACATAAATGTGTAAAAATTGAAATTTTTATAATTTAGTTTGTCTTATTTTATACCCTACAATTTAATTACTATGTTATAATGGTATATTGTTTTATATTTTTTTAGACCTAGTGCTTCATGTATCACAAACTGTCAAAGATATTAATCTTTTTTGAAAGGAAATATATATATATAAATAATTAGGGTGTAAAAAATTGACCATTTTATTTCCAAACATCAAAGAATGTTTTTCAGCCTTTACTAATGATAAATTGATTGATATGGTTAGAGAAATTTATAATAATATTTATGAAATAATATAATCCTTGTGTAAATATTAATTCTCAATAAAAATATAACTAATAATATTACAATCGTGTGGATTTTAAAATGATAATTCTGATGAATATATTTGGTGGGTATGATTTTCAAAAAAATGGGGTTAATGAAGAGGTTTCATCTTAGGTACAATGTTTTATGCCCAAAACCTACACTTCTAGAACCATTACTAAAACATATTGTGTATTTTTTAAAATAAAAGATAACTAAATAATGAAACAACACATTACAAATTCTAGTACATTTTTGATATAGATTTAGATGATTAACAACATATAATAAAAATTATCAACGTTATAGAAAATTGAAAAATGTAACTAGTTGTATTATCTTACACTAACTAATCTAAAAATCCATCCATCATCAAACTTATTAAATACCTATGAAAAATATTTAAAACATGGGGTGAGAAAAAACATTTCCATGTTAGGGTATTAAAACTAGTGATAAATAATTTTATTTTAAATACCTTCATTATATTTAAAATGAATTTAATAAAAAAACTACAAAATAAATAATTTTAAGGCGGTTTTAAAAATATAGAAATTAATTATCTCAAAATCCAGTAAATGTACTTATGATTTTTAAACCATTTCATTTCCAACAAAAAAATAATTCTTTGAAATAATTATCAAATTTAAAATTTTGAGAACTTTTGAAAAAAATAATCTTTTATGGATTGATCATGATACTTTAAAGACCATATGAATATAATGGGTCAATGGCCAGTATCACTTTTGGGACAGTTTCCCCATGTGGTTATGGGTTTACTCCCCATAAATTATCAAATATTTCTATACACAAGTGGTAAATTTAATGAAATATTTTTAGATATTATTATTTTATAATTTATAGTCCAAAAACATTTCAATTTATCTTATATGTTATTTTTATATAAAAAAATGTTTTCAAAACTTCATTGCATGAAAAATATCAATTTTTATAAAACTCTTGATTCAATAGAAATACTCCTTTTTGAAAGAGATTCTTATATTTAAATTAAAAAATGAATAATATAAAAATTTAAACAATTAAATTTTTAAAAGTGTATGAGTCTTCCAAAACATTCATTGAAAATTGACATATCTAATTCAATGAGATTCGTTGATAAACATAATTCATTCTTCACATAAGATGATATCATCCACGGATTATTGAGACATTAATCACATGAAGTGATAACTTTTATTAATAATAAAATAAAATACTATTAAATTTGGTGTTAAACAATAAAAAAACATCATTTTTTAACATTATAGTTAAAAATAGTGTTTTTGGAATTGAATAAATTTACACTTTGTTTTTGAAGAATTATCATATATTCAATTATTTTACAAATCAAAACCTAATTTTGATATATTTAGAAAATACAAACACCCCTTACAATATAGAAAATATCTAATAAATAAATTATATATTTTTTATATAAATAAATCTTCAAGAAAAAAATTATAACATTATAAAATTAGAGACATCCCTTACTGAAAAAATCAATACAACCAAATACTGGAAGATAATCATAATGGACAGTTGAGAAAAATGAGAGATAGTTTTTTGGACATCTGAGTAGGGTCTATGTTTTGATAGAATAAGTAAGGGTTACCTATATATATAAATATATTTGTTTAGTTACACTTTAGTGAAATGTAATATTTTAAAATGAAATGGAATATAATTTATTTCTATTTTATATCTTATTAAAAAGGCATATATTATATATTTATGTTCATGAAAAAAACTACAGGCCTTGATCAATACATAATAAAAAATAATTTTATGGATAAAAAACAATCATAAAAATATATTGGGAATATAAATTATAAATATATCACTAAAACATGAATATATAAATATTATTGGAAACATAATGAAACATAATGAAAAATAGTGTTTATTATGTTTTTCGGATAATCACAATAAAATTGGACTGAAGCATTTGAGATGATGGAATATATATATGTATATAATTGGTTGAATTTCAATCTCTAGAACAAAAAAATCAATTTACATTATTTTCATAGTTCGACCATAAATCAAACAAATAATAATATATACATCAAACAATCATAACAAAATATATAGAGGTAAATGATTAGAAGTGGATTTGTGATCACCATTGAGAATGAATAGGGAGGGTAGGTCACTGCAATGCCAAAATGATTCGAGAAATATTTTATGTAGGAAGAATTGACACGTAGAAAAAAAATCATAGCTTTAAATTATTATTATTATAGGAGGATAAAGACGCAAAAATATCTTTCCTTCCATGTTTGAAACTCCTTCTTAGTCAAAAAACCTTCTCAGTGGGACATTACCCACACTTCGTAACCCACATCTGATCTCCTTCAGCAAGATCGAGCCGTCATCCTCAGTCAGTACTCTTGGAAAAAATCGATGACCCATTTTAATGTGTGGTGAAACATTAGAACCCTATACACCTAGGAAACCTCTTTGCCACATATGTTTGAAGACTTACTAAAAATAAAAATCCTTCTTCTCTGAATATCTTATCTTACCTTTACATTAATTCCTTTTTAATTAAATTCAAATAACATTTTTTATAAATAGAATTAAAAAGATATTATAATTGAGATATAATTATAATTTCATTAATTATAAAATATATTACATTCAATTAATAAATAATTTATTTTATTTTTTGTAATATAAATCATTTATATTTTTAATATATAATTAATGAATATTAATTCTTTAAAATAATATAAACAAAATTTCGTATATATTAAAATAACGTATATTGACTTAAATATTCAAAATTATAAATATTGAAATTTTATTTATTTTATAATAATATAATGATATATATATTTTCTTATATTTCAGAATAAATATATATTAAAATATATTAGTATATTCTTTTAATACATATATAGTTTTTTAACACAACAATATAACTATTTTTACTAAATGTTATATGTTAATTCATCATAATTATGAAAGCGTAGTTATAATTTTTTTTTCTAATATTACTTTATAAAATTAATTTATATGAGTTTATTAAATCATTTTTTCAATTTTTTAGAACGGGTATAAATCAATATTCCTATAAAAATGTTATTTCATCCAATAAAAAATATTTTTTATTTATATTATAACCGAAATTTATTCAAAAAAATTGATTTATTTTTTTTAAAAAAATTCTTATATTCAAATATTTTTACGTGTTTTTAATATGTCAAGTAATTTGATATAATTATTTGTAATAACTTCAGAATTCATTTATTTAATTTCATAATGGATAATGTAATATTCATTACAATTTTTATTTTTTAATATTATTTAGATATTATTCATGAAATTTTGTTTAATTAAATCTTATAAATGAAAATATTGTTATTTAAAACTTAGGATGTTTTATTCCTCCTCCATTAAATAAATTAGACCTTCATAATTCATTCATCATTCCTAAAAAAATTGGAATTTTAATCTTCATAATTTGAAAAAATAGTATAATAAGACAATTGAATTCATAATTGTACTTATTTAAATATATGTTCAAAAGAAAATTATATCTCCTAAACTATTCCGAAAACGGAGATGCCTAATCTCTAAAGTTTTATATATCATTGGAAAAATACCATCTGTAGAGCCTCAAACCCACACTTTTGGATTCAACACTAAAACATAGTTGGTATTTATAAAAATATCTAAACAAATAGACAGTACATTATACATTCCTAATCCTTTTCCAGTTTCATTTTTGTAGAATTTTCAAATAAAATACAAATTATTAGGGTTGGAAAACATTTATAAAATTTACTATTTTCCTTTTCATATGATAACGGCTCAAATTATTCTATCTAACATAGAACTTCTAAAATATAGGTGAATAAAATTTAATTCATTGGATAGGCACATGTAATTTTTTATAACCAGTGATACATACTTTTCATTGATATACCATAAATCAAATTTTAAAACATTTAATCAAATTAAACATTTGATAAAGTAAATACTTCCCAATAGGGTTTTAAAAAAATTGAAATTATTTTTCATAAAATCCATTAAAATAGCTTATAAGTTTGGAAAAACTTTTAATTTCAAAAAATAAATAGTTATTTCAAAGAATTCATTGAGTTTTATTTTCAAAAACATTGAGAATAATAAAATTATATGTATTAAACATGATCCTTGGAAGTCTTTAACACATTCATGTTTCCATGAAAAGTATCACATATAAGGCATTTTCCCCTTTTGGATATGATTTTACTCCCCTTACCATAACATATCATTCGATACAATAGTTATAAATTTAAAGAAATCATTTTCATTGGTTCTTTAATTCTCATTCATAAAAAACAATCTTTTCAATGTATTATATAAATTATTTCCACATAAGTATTTATTTTGATAATTTTATTCATGGAATAAGATCAATTTATATAAATGTCAAGAGTAAAGATAAATCCACCATTCTGTAAGAAATTTGTAAAATTTAAAAGATATACTCATGAATGTTATACAAAATAAAACAAATACTTTTAAAAAATTCCATTAGATGTAATGAACATTCATAAGATATGGCCATATCTACTTGAATAAAATTTTATGATGAAAAAATAATTGTTCACATAAAATTATAGCATTCATTGATGTCTAGGTCACTCATCATATGAAATATTAACATGTTTTATTAGTAAAATAAAATAATATGAAATTTAATGTTAAACAGAAATAAAATAATTTTTCAACATTTTACTTTATAGATAAATATAGAATTTTTAAAAAAATAATAAAATCATTATTTGTATAATAATAATTAACATAAATTCATATCCTTTGCGAATAAAAATATAATTTCAAAGTATTTTAAAAAATAAAAATATCCCTTAAAAAATAACATTCATATATTTTTTAAATTATATATTTTGGATGACCAAAACTATTCTTAGAAAAAAAATAACATTAATAAAATGACATGCTCTACCACACAATGAATTATGGTAGCCTACTTAAAAAAGATGAACTTACTGGACTCTTGAGAAAAACATGAGTCGGTCTTTTGGACATCTATGTCGGCCTTTCTTTATTGAGTAAGTGATGTATACCTTTATATATATATATATATATATCCATTTGGATTCACTTATGTTTACAATATAATTTTAATAAAAATTAAATATAATATGTTTTATTTTATATCTTCTTCAAGAAGACTTGTTGTGTCATTGATTTTTGATGACAAAAATGGAAATGATCAAGAAAATAAAAAAAATTAGGTATTGGAATGAAATCATAATCATAGTTTGGGAATATATACATTATATGTAGATCATAAGAAAATAAAATATTCAAAGTGAATTTGAATATTTTGAAAAAACACAATGACCAATGGTGTTTGATAATATTTTAAGATACTCAAAATCAAATTAGTACAAATAATTCAAGATGATGGAATATATATATTTAAAATATGTTGAATTTATATCTACAGATCAAAACCAAAAAAATTTATTTGTCTTCTATTTATATTCCAGTCTCATACTAAAATGAAAATAGTATATACATTAAATTGACAAAAAAAATACATACATGTTTAAATGATTATTTGAGAATAAATGATCTGGATTAAGGAAAAAAAGATTGATCAATCACTGGTATGGGAAAAAAATCTAAAGAATTGGATCTCCAAGAAGATTCAACACCTGTAAACAAAATAAATACCTATAAATCATGAATATAGAAGGATGTTGATAAAAAAATATTAAATTCCCCATTTGAAACCCATTAATGGTCAAAACCCCATCGTAGTTGAACCTCTCTCGGACTCCCTAATAGAAAGCAGATCCCTATCGGCATGTTTTAGCACACATTCACTCTTGCTAATCTCAGAATGAATTGAATCCATTTTGTCTTCCATGATTCTTCCCATGCACCCTCAATGCCTCTCTAGCCTCCATCCCTCACATACTAGAATCCGTACTGAAAATTGAAATTCTTATTATCCAAATATATTCTCTCAATTTTTATTTATTCATTTCCAAATTATATTCATACAACATTTTTCTAAAGTGAATTTAAATATATTATAATTCATATATAGGTATAATTTCATACATTATAACATCTATATCCATTAATTCATAATTTATTTTTATGAATTTTAGTTTTAAAAATTATATCTATTTTGAATTTTTTTATAAATATTCATTCTTAAAAATTACATCATCATAATTTTATATATTTTATAATAAAATATATTAACTGAAATATTAAAAATTAAAAATATTTAAATTATATTTATTTGATAATAATGAAATAGTTTATATCGAATATTTTAAAGATATAATGTGACCCCATATCACAACATGTAAGTATAATATTTATATATTTATATGTATAAATATATATATTTAACATAATATTATCATTTTTCTATTAAATTTTATAATTCAATTAATCATCATTAAAAAATATGATTTATAAGTAAATTTAAAATATATATTCTTAAAATTAATTTATATGAATATTATAAATAATTTTTTTCTTTTTTTAATGTTTTAGATCATAACACCTATAAAATAATATATTATTTTCTTCAATAAAAACATATTTTTTCTATTTATCTTATTACAAATATTTTTAATCAAAATTTATTTAGATTTTAAAAACAACTTTATACATTAGAACATTTTATTTTCTATTTAATATATCATATAATTCGATATAATTACTTTTAAAAATATAATAATTTATTTATTTAATTTGTTAATCAATAATTTAAAAATCTATAAAATATTGGTTTATTAAATTTTTTTACTTTTAATATTGAATTAATGTTTCATTCAGGATAATAATAGAAAAATTTCTTATTTAATGCTTAGGATGTTACAAAATCTATGTTTCATATCAAAATCGCGAAATAATATATTCCTTAATATATTTCCTTTCAAATGATATCACCCAATAAAGATCCTTATGTCATTTTTAATTAATTCATTTTCTTTTTCAATATATTTATAAAAAATATAAAAGTTTTATTTTATATGGGGTTTTAAGAGAATCAGTATTTTGAAATAAAAAATGTGTTATTTGGTGAATAATTTGGAAAAAATAATAAAATGATATATAACTCATTAATTTTAACTTTCTTATAAATAAATGATCATACCCCATAAATTATCCTTATATTTTGGTTGCACATACTATTAATCTTCTATAAAATAACTCATACTCATGGTTATCCTGAAATATAATGACAAATAATAATAAGAGCATGATTGAAAGGTATAGCAAGATTGTAATGTTTCATAAAAAATTAATTTCAATCATTGATACTATGGAATTTACAAGGTATATATTAAATAGAGGTAGTAATGGTAAACCATCTATTATCATCAAATAGTACCTCAATAATATTAATCATTATGCAATAAAAATTCAATGATAATTCAATCAAGTTAAAGATTACATGTGATAAATAATGTTAGGTAATTAAAATAAGGATATCATAATAATTATATAAAAAAGGTATAATATATATCTTATGATATAGAAATGGAATTGGTAAATCACAACTTGGATTAAGATTTCCATAATAATTTATAACTGATTTAAATGACTAGTATGTAAAATCAATAAATTTAAAACAATATCCCCCTTCAGTAGTGCATTGAGTTTTAAGAAATAATATAACTTTTACGCATAGGTTACATGGTTTCTAAAATGAATATTATTATTCATTATATAATTTTTTTGAAAAAAAACCTAGAAATAGAATTTTGGAAAACAAAGAGAAAATATTTTTAATATATATTCATAAATAGAAAACACTAGAAAACAAAAAAAAATTAATTAAAAGTTTTTATTAAAACAAAGAAATATTTATATAACTACAATTCACTATGTTTTTTAAAATAATTAATAAAACATACCAATATAATTCATATTTCAAAAAAAACATAATTCGATAGAAAAATGAAAACGTGGAATGAAATGTGAAACCATGGATACATTATTACTATTTGATGATATTTAAGGGATGGAAATTACTCTATTATATTTTTTATAAGGATTTATATATATATAATATTCATTTACCAATTATATTTCATTTAGATTGTTGCAATCTCAAAAAAAGTGAGGGGTGGTGTAGATTCATGTATAAAAATTTTCTTGCATTTCATAATATCTTTTTCACATCATGGTTTGAACATGTTAAACATGTCATAATTATTTGCACACTCCCAATAATACAAAAAGAATAAATTAAATAATTACAGTCCAAATTAATCATGTTACACCTAATGTATACTCTGTGGATCAAACACATAGACTTTTCCTAGTGTACTAGAATTCAATAACATTCACTTTTTTGTTGGATGAATTTTTTAGAAATGGAATCTATATTCTAATATTACCACCAGTATAATTCCATTTATTAATTAGTGTACAACATCCCTCATACACCTTCCATTCAATCCTCATTTTCATTCTAATTTACATTAACGTCTTCTATGTATATTTTCATGAAGTTAACTTTTATATCATCATGGATTTGAAATGTGTTTTTATTATGAAATAAAGTGTATGATGATTCATTTAAAGTAGAATTATATAAATAACTACCAATGGTTTTCCCTAAAAAAATATTTTTTCCACTTAGTTATGTTTACCACAGTCATTGTCTCCCAATTCACTTCTCTCAAGTATAATCCATCGCCTCTATTTTTCCTATGTTTGTTATAATTGTTTTTTCAATTAATTACATTCATGAATGGTCTCTCACTCAACGATATTTGGTATATGACTTCATGTAATAATATTTATTCTATCATCATCATATATCTTCCGTAAAAGAAAAATTGTTAATTATATAACCTATAACCAGATATTGTTCTGAAATTTAGTTCACTAACGTTTGAAATTTATTTAATGAGAGCCATACATACTTATTCAAAATTTAAATAACTACTCCTGTTACTGATTATAATGATATTAAAATGTATTTATAGAAATACCAACATCATTTTTTATAAGAAATTCTAGAACACATAACTTTCATTACATAATATGATTATAAAAACACCTAATAAGATAGAAACCCCTTACCAATGCAATATTCCCCATGTTGCATGAATGCACTAAACTAACTCAAGTATTTTCAAATAGTATTAAGATTCTTAGATTATTTTGAAATCAGTATTCTTTCTCTATCATGACCTTTGAGCTTTGACAAATAAAATCATGGAAATAAAAACTTCCACAAATATACTCACTTTCACATGAACCAAATCGATCATATAGAAGCACTAATTGTTATATGAAATTGTATTTAGCACGCCTTTTTCACAGAAGGATAAGTAACAATAATCTTCTCTAGAACTACCATATAAATTGGAAACAGAAGAAAATATATTATCCAATATCACGTTGGTTCAAAAAATCCCCCCCTTTGGTTTTATTGAAAATCTAAAGTGAAATTAATTTCTATATAATATCCATATATTGGTATTGTAATAGAATGACCCGTCGAACACACTACGTATTGGTTAGAAAATAGAGTGTATAAAATAAGTGTTTATGAGAGTATCACATGCCTCATGATAATCATTATCCTATAATTCTAATTAACTTCAATATCAATAAAAATTCATTATGAAATAAATTCCCCATGGATCTTATCTCACATATACTTTCATTCAATCTACATCCACTAGATGAGATAATCTCATTACTGAAACTAGATGTTAGGAAATTTCAAGGAAAAAATCCTATATTTATTTATTTGGGATTTATTTTCACCATCAACTCTTCTCTATATACCACAAATATAATTCTAAGTAACTATAAAAATTTGAAACACAACTCATATTTGATAACTAGACCATATAGTGTCTTCTTAGCAAAATAAAACCTTTAGACTGTTCCTCCCTCATAATGCCACAAAATTTCAATAGTAATTGGATACATTTAAATTCATTTGGATAATAGTAATTATTTATCTGATCAGGCTGGGAGGATGGGTTGATCACCATGGTTCAACTAATGTTTTCCAATAAAAATGTGTAAATAAATATTTTTTCCATACATCTCATACTTTTTTTATCAATTCCCACACAATAAGGGCCCAGTTTCAGAAAACTCATCACGTTTTATTTTACTAGAAATTGAAGGTGACAATAGAGAGTTTAGGGATGTTTTGATGGTGAGAGATGAATTCTAAATATCACGATGTTCACCATGATGTGGTTTTATGTGTAGTTCTTGTCATAGAGAGGCATTTCTTGTACATTTAGTTGTGGAAACCTAGAATTTTGAGTTTGTGTTATTGAGGTCACCAGTATCTATAATGATGTATCATGAGGGTTGAAATTAATGGGCTAGAGTTTGGTTATACTATGAATATTTCTATGATAAACATATATAAGGGATCCATATATATGGTGGGGAGATTGGTGCTATCAGGAGTTTGTTGGGTTCCCTTTTATGAAGTAAGAGTACCATTCCCATGGGTGTATCCAATTTATTGTTATGGGAAAGGTAAGTTAGAGTACATAATAGGTTGTAATATTAAAATAGGGAGGAAAATAGAGGGTGTTGACTCACCTCCCCATGGTCTTGGGTGTGATGAATTTAATTGGTGAATGGATTTTCCCTACATAAAAGTGAGTATGTATGGTAGTCATAAGGGTGTTTTAAACAACATATTCCATGACACGGTGAATTCCATCATTATTTTCAATGCTATTAAAATTATTTTTTGAAAGAGAATCAAGTTTATGGAATATTATAATTTTAAATAGATGAAAAAACCAAATCATGGTTTGACGAGAGTCACCCTAATAATCCTTTAAGTTACCCCACTATAGTACATGCTTATTGACATTTCAATCTATGTAATGGGGTTTGAATTCTTTTATTTTATGTTATTTTCACTTATTAAACCATATTTGTCCACAATAACACTCATTTCTCTCTAGAAATATCTACTTTGGGATAAAACCTATTAGATTATTAGGATTTAACTCTCTTTAATTAAGGTACACTATTTGTACCTTCTCGACTTCTTCCTTGTCCTCATTCATTTCAATGAATTATATAATAAGGTTAATCTGGTTTTGGTTGATAAATGAGTGTGTTATTATGTTGGTTCTTTATGGAAAGGATTCAGGGTTGTTTCTTTATTGGTTTCCAATATATATTTTTCTTCTTTCATTATTATCTTATGGTTTTTCCTTAATGATTTGTACAAGGAAAGGGGATTCAATATTTTTAATAGTTTTATGTATTGATATTGGATTATAATTTTTGAACCACTATAGAAAAATGATTTAGATTTACCTTAATGAACATAATTAAATTGAATTCAGAAACATTTTTGTATGGAAATGGTTCTATTAGTCACTTGTATTTATTCATTAATAATGGTATTGCATGCCACATGATATCATTGACATTATAATAAAATAGATTATATTTATTATTTTTGTTTTTTATAGTTATTGATATGATTAAACAAATTATTCAACATAAATATAGAATTTTTTTTGATAATGAATGAGGAATATGAATTGAGTTTATCATTATTTATTAAAGATACTAAATATGGAAGATATTTCTTTTATATATTGATTTTAGAAGTAGTAGGTGTTGTTTAGGGATTCTCAGTTATAAATTTTTTTCATTATTAATCTACTAGTTCTGGATTTAAATTGATGATTTTTTTATAAAAATAAACCACTTGGGATACTGTAATATAGACATTATATTATTTACTCATTTTATAGGCTTGTGTGTTCGATTCCATGTAATTGGTTTCCCATGAATTTGTGGCGATGAAAATGTGTTTCATGAATATGGTTATTCCTTAGGTTGGAAGATCACTTTTTTTGTTTGATATCTGAAACTTTTTAAGATAGGATTCTTAATAACGGGATGCATTTATGGTACTTATGCGATGGAGATAATATATGGATAAATGGAATTTTTGTGGAGATGGTATTTTTATTTACTATATGGTTTTGTTGGGTCCATTATGTTATAGATGTAAATAATTATATAATTATAAACAATAAAATTGGTTGGGTAAATTATCTATGTTAATGTAATGTAAGTAATGTATTTAAATTATGAATATAAAACCCTCTATACATGGATTCATCAACATGTGTTAACCAAATGAATTTATATTAGGTTTTTAAAATAAATGTAAATTAATTAATTTCTAATCATTAATTATGATAATCCATGGAATATTTGTGCATTATATTAGGATAGAGTCATAACATTATTAGTGTTATCCAGATTTATATATGGGATATTGGGTATAGGATTATTCCAGAGTAAGATAGTTTCAATTATATTCATTGTGTGTTATTCAATCATTATGTTCTATGATTTTATACACTCCACCTTCAAAACTGATTAGGAATCCAACCCCAAAATGATTCAGATCCTTTCTGTATTCCTCACTATCTTGGTCGGTTAAATAATGAATGGATAACTTCTTCCTTTTTCCAGATTTACATTCAGATATAAAATGTATAGAGTCATATAAATGCTCTGAAGGATTAAGGTATAAGGGATGAGATTATATAGGTTATGATGGATCCTAGTTCTACAATACAAATATGTGATAGATTTAGAAACATTAAGTTATAAGCTATAAATTTATTCTGAAAATAAATTTTATAGATATTATATGTTTTTCTATGTGTGAGTTGTAATAGACCGAGTTATTGTTCATGATACATAAGCAATATTTCCCTTTATACATATTACCATGTTACATGATGTGATGGTGTTATTGTGGTGGTGTACATATTGGGGGCAGGTTACGAAGATGATATAGAGGATATATAATAGTTCCAATAAATAATTTTGGACCCTATGGATGCTTGGGATAGGTATATTTGGAACAAATACCACATTGGACGTTACAAAATATATATAATGGATTATATCAGAGGACATTTTTTACAGGTGAATGTGAGAAATAAATTAGTAGGGAAGTGGGTGTGAGGTTCAATTCATATGTATATATGTGTATATATATATATATATATTATTTTTAAATTATTTAAATTATTTAACCGGGTCACTTGGTATATTATCAATGGTGAGGTAGGGATTTAGTTTGACAATTTTAGTTGAAAAGTATATTTCAATTGGTTATTCACTATGTTTTAGCATGGTTTATTCAAATTTGCATGATTGATTTTATGGCGGATCCTATTGAGAACACTTTCATTCCAACCCTTAAATATTAACCAAATTTAGGTTCACAATAGTTGGATGATGATAGAGTTAGTTATTGTGCAAGAGAAGTTGTTGTTCATGGTTGTTTCATATAAGTTGTTCTTCATTTTTTCATTTATTTACCCATTTTATTACATTTCAAATATTTGGATATGTTATCTATTTATTCCATGCGGTTTATATATGGTAATTTTTCATTTATTGGGATATATTTGGGGTAATAACTCAATTTTATGCATTTTTATAACCACAGTGCCAGTCCCCAGACCATGACCTATTGATGTTGTGATCCATGGGCCAATCCTCTCATTACTTATAGCTGAAGAGGGGTACCAATATAGGTGTCCATGAAATAGTGTTAATAATGCTTTTGGTTGAGTGATATGATATCTTTTAGACATAACAATTTGTGAGTATTTCTATCATTTTTAGGGAAATAATGTTGATTGATTATACAACATCATGTAAGCAAGTGATACTAGTTATGGAATGAGATTTTTGGTTCCTGTATGAACCTAATTATGATATATAGATTTTCTGAAAATATAAAGTTATGTCATAGTCATGGAAATTTCAAGGTAATGACCTGTGTAAGGATCATTAATCATGGTTTTTAGTGACTATAATTAAATAGGAGGGATAATGGGAATCCTGATAAACTATAATTAATGAGCCCTAAGAATACATGTTTTTAGTTTAGCGAGTCCCTAACATTTTACCCTTTTCAATTTTGGATCTAGGTCAATGTCCCTATCAGGTTTTCACTAATGCGGTCTAGAAATATTCTCTATTAGATCACCATTGTGTTGAAATATACAATGATGATGTTTAGTATAATATTTTATAAGAGTTTTTATGATATATATCAATGAATTATACTGGATCCATTTTTTATTATAAGGTTAGGGTTGTGTTGGAGGAGATATAGATTTCATTTTCATTGATCCATGCTTAGAAGGATCAATGGAATCCATTGTCTTCAATCATTCCACATGGGGATACCTGGAAATTGTGATTTTTGTTCCTTATAGATCACAAGGAGTCAACCATTTCATGGGATAATTATAATAATTATATAGAGGATGGGTTTTTTATTTCAATTTTCAAGATAAAATGTTAGTATTAAATTATAACAATATTCAAGGATAATTATAATGTTTAAGAGTTTTTTATTTTGTATAAGAACCTATTATATTAATAGATAGACCATCTTTAAGTTGAGTAGGATAGATAGTGAAATTTGGAGGAGACTTTTCATATAGATTACTAATGTTAGGTCACCTTGTTCGTGTAATAAATGTATATTAAGGTGATGTTGAATATGAACCACTTTGAGAGGATCCTATCTAGAAGTAGACCATAATTAGAGTGGAATATTTCATATTCTATTTATATTAAAGAAATGATAATATATTATAGGTTTAATTCTTAGAAGAAGTGTCCCGATATAGGGAGTTATTTTTCACCTTTGTTAGTATATTTAATTAGGGATGTTAGATCCATTAAACATACTAAGAGATAAAAAGTGGGTTTATTTGCACTAGAAGGTCATTACCCTTGGTGTTTTATTGATATAAGTTTTTTTTAGTCAACAAGGGGTTGGATTCCCTAATTAGTATTAGTTGATTAAGAATTAACATTTTAGGATGTAGGAGTATGGGGCACGAGCTTATAGTTTCTAGATTGAATATATTGTTTACCGAGAACAACCACAAGATTATACTCATAAACAAGGATTGTAGGTAGAGTAATGTTGTGGTGGTGGTTTCAATCTAGGACAAAGAATACATGGATCTAGACCATGTTAGTAGAATTCCAGAGTGTTACCATCTCTAAGAATGCCAAATGCCATGAAATATTTTATCTTCTTATATTCTAGTGACGTTACCATTTATTATTCTAGTTGAAGATTATATTATATTTTGTTATATTTGTAGACATTGTGAGCTGATTTAATGAGAGAAATTCTCTTGGGGAGATCTCCTATATCTGCAGATACAACCATATGATAAAATCCTTGACATGATCTAGTTATATTTAGTTAAAGATATTATTGTTTTCTTCAAAATGTAACTAATATTATATGATAATAATAGAGATTATTTGGTTTCCATTAGTTATTAAAGGAATCTGCTAGGTCATTGGGATGTGGAGACTGTAACTTCTTTAATGTATGAGATGAACTTGAATTCTATAAAATACCAGTCAATGGCAATTTCAAGGATAATGGAAGAGTACCCAAATGTTTTTCCTAAATAGTTTGTAGTACAACCCACTTAATGTGAGATTTAGTTTTGGATATATTTTCAACCAAGATTTTCTTTGATATCCATATCCACATAGAGGATATATCCTTCATAGTTTCATGATCTAAAAATTTATATTTGAGATATTCTATAGAATGTTTTTATTTGTCCTTGTTTTTAACCTCGAAAAACTCTTGCTTTTTATGAAGAAGGAAGGTAGATATATGTTATTGTGAAAAATTAACACTAATTATATAAAATGATAGTGGTGAACCATTAACACATTCTTTGGAATATAAAATTATTATATTTTCTAAATGGAGCAGGATAGTTCTTATTGATCAATTTTCAATTAAGATATCATCAAATGTGAGGGATGATAGAGGATATTAGAAATACTTTCATTATAAATCCTTAGGGAATCTAGGAGTTTAGGGTGATTCTATTCAGTGTCATTAAAACTCATACCTTGTTCTTCGTGTTGAATAATTTCATTTTCTATAATTTTTTTTATTTCTTCATGGTGGATTTGACATATAATATCATAGTGTATTATAACTCTGCATATAATAATGTAGAGAGTTTACAGGTTTTCTATTTTTTCTTACACGTTATTATCTATTTTTAATTTTGTCAAAATGTATATTTTAATCTTGTGATTTTCATTTCATGGTATATATTTTTTTAGTGTGGTATAAACATGGATCCATAAAATATTGAGGCATTTGTTTCTTTGGTATCCCCAAATAATATTATGTTGCAGTAAAATTTCCTTATACTTGTAGGTTACTACATGAGTTTCATGCCTGATTTTTTTTCGAATTGTGATTCCTCAATTATATGTGACATGGATTATCATTTTTTTGACTTACCCAAGGAAGATATATTTTTATTATTTGAATGAAATGATGGATAGTTATATTTTAATTTGTTATCCAAAAGTGGTTGTTATGTTTGAGGTTCATTTATACACTCCACGTCTTGGTTTGGGATGAATATTAATGATATAGATTGATATTAATTGTTAGGGGTCTCAGTAGTTACATCTTCATGAACATAAGTATTCCATGAATAATCATTATATTTCAAATGGCATGTTTGATTTGAAGTTATAGAAACATTACCTAATTGGTGGATCATTTTTATGCTTCTCATATCAAAATATCTTGAGGTATATTGTCATTAGAAAGAAAAAATTCCCTGTTAAAGAAACACCCTATATGGAACTTAAATAGCTTGATGTGAATTAAAAATCCACATGTTTTGGTGGCTAGAAGTTAGAATCATATCAATTATCAAAGTAAAGAGTTTCTCTATAAGAACAATTAATTAATAGAAGATTAAAAAAAATACATAGTCATTAGGTCGAACAATCCTCAGTGGTAGGTGTACCAAAAGAAGTCAGATACAAATCCAAAATTTAAAAATTACCAAAAATAGAAAACAACATCTATTATGGAATATTATACCAAGCCACGTGTAACAAGTTGAGAAAAGCTCCAATGGTCACCATCATCACTATAGAGTTCCATAAATCTAGAACACCCTTCACCTCTAAGTGAAAATTTCCATTTACATAGATCAAGAATAATACTATCTATAAATTAATTAAGGAAAAGGTAGGGTGTAGGAAAAATATCCATGTAGAGTATTGCCATGTCTTCCATAATACATTCCATAAAAATTTAACAATTTATAATTTAAATATGGGTAAAATAAGTCATGGTACGTCATTTAAATATCCTAATTCAAAATAATATTGTCAATAAAAAGATGGAAATATATAAAAATAGGATTAAATGATTATTTTATATAATAAATTAATATAAAAAGATCATAATGAATAAAATAGTTCTATAAAAAATGTAGTGTATAATAAAGTCAAAGAAAATAATTATCCAGTGTCATATTCCCTATGTTATATTAGTTATAGGATCTAAAATAATATATCTACTAAAACATTAATCATGGATTTATAATGTATTCACATGTCCCTAGGATCAATTAAATAGTATTAATAGAAAAATATCCCATCATGGGAAATCATGCAGACCTTTGTTTTCATATAGTTTTCATCGTCAAACCATTTTCTGTCAGTCAAAGTCCAAGAATGTGTTTCCTAATCACACACTAACTACTCAATATCATATATTATTCATTAAATCATGAAATTAATTATGTAAAAATATCGTTTTTGGACAATCAGTATTTTATAGTTCAAAATACCTATTTCAAGATCAAAATGCCTTTTCAATTTCATAACAAAATTATGTGTTTTCATCAATTCATTACATTCAAATATAATGTAGTTTTACGAAAATGGTTCTCATGGTTCATCATCTAATATTTTATCATCTTAAATGAATACTTTATCTAAATCCTCCCATCAATTTTTATTCAAATGAAATTGGTGGTTTTCACAATTCCCATGTACATGTAAAATTAAACACCCACTAATCTCAATCAGGGTTTTATAAATAAATCTAGAACTCAATTAAATTAAATCAGTCAATTTAGTGTTTCAATATGAGGGTAAATTATTATGTAAATATACAAATTAATTCACATGATCAAACTAGTCAATGCATGTAACCGGAAACACCAATTGAGAGACAATGTCTAAGATGATATATGAATAATAAATATAATTAAAAATCATCAAAAAAAGATCAGTAAAATTTTAGATATGATTCTTACACAATTAAAGGATTATACACTATCAAAATGGAGTGAGATATATGAGATATAATATGCTAATAAATAGATAAATCACATACTATAGAGGTATAAACATCTTCCACTGATATGTAAATTCACAAGAGATGGGGTTTGTGGAGCCATAGAAACCACTAGAGAGCCAAAAAAATGTCATGGAATTCAATTAGGTATTAATGGATAATTATTAAAGAAAAATGTGGGTTCCATGATTTTAATTAAACAATTTAGGGTATTAGAACCAAAAGATAATGGTTTTAGTTTGGGACACACAGTTAGTAGTAACCATGTGACCAAACCATGCAACCATATCGTGATTCTAGAAAGGGTTAATGGTTTAGATGAATATTTAAAATTTACATGAAACGACCATAAAAATAACTATTTAAATTATTACATGGATTTAAGGGGGATTTATAACCCTTTAAATAAACCATGTCCCCCCATGAGTGAACCAACATAGGGCACATGGTTTTCTAGGCCAAACTGCCCTGTTTTCACTAACTATTCGCCATCAAAAAATAGTCCCCAAAGCATCCAATTTTTTTAAAAGAAAACGAATAAATCCAAAAAAAGATTAAATTATGGAATATTTAAAAGAAAAAAGTATCAATTAGTACATGAAATCATTTAACAAGATGTCATAACATCCCTACAATAAAAACATTCTATTACTGGAGAGCCTGTAAATAAAAATCAATGTCAAATATATAAACCACTACTCAATCCTTAGTGACACACACTCCCATTACTCATGTGAATTATAACCATACTAACTTGTAAAACATTCCAAAGTAATATCCTTCTAATAAATAAACTGTTTATTTGAATCAATAATCCAAGTGGGATGCTTAGTAACTGATAAATTAGGTTTCACGTCAAGATCATCCCAACTCAAGACAGGAGGAGGGTCGAGAAGATAATTCCTTAACTATGATACACGAAACAGATTGTGGATAGATTTAAACTATAGTGTAAAGGATAACATATAATACACATTCCCCACTAGCTCAATAATATCAAAAGGACCTACAAATCATGATCCAATCTTTCCTTGATTTCCAAGTCATTGGTGTCCCAACAGAGGTGAAACACTAAATGAACGTGCTCTCAAACTAAAAAAAAATCAATTTCATAAATCAATGATCAATGTAGTTTTTTTCGTCACTCTATTACATCACCATCCTGTAATGAATCAACTAATATTGTCACTTCCCTCTCATTGACCAAAATAGGTCCAATAAGAATGCTTATAAAATCTCTAACTACCATAATATATATGTACAAATACTATCACGAACCAACCCAGGTCGACCCTGAACCGGTCACCTGAGCCGGTCCACAAAATGGCCCGAGAGGCGTTCCCGATCCCCTTGGGATGTCGACAAGTGCTAGGGCATCAACAATGGCGGTGGGTAATGATTTATCCTAGTTAATATAAATAAATAATGTTACAGGAATAAAACATAGTATTGAAAAATAAATAACATAAAGTAACTAAAAAAATAACAAAAAAGAATAAAAATAACCGAAAGAGACAACCACTATCTCCGTGTGACCTCGTGGGTAACTCTCCAACCCATGACCAAATGTCACCCAAGGTGAACGCACCAACGTTGTATCCTGAAAAAACAATAAAAATAGAAATGAACTATAAGCGTGAGTTTTAAAACTCAGTAGGCGTTCCCAAAAAACTATTCCCAATGCACTACCTTTAAATAATGAAATTTACTAATTCTTGGTTTGAAATACATATACAAGATATTGGTTTTCACACACACACACATTCATTTCTAAAACAAGTAATACCCCATTGACCATTATAATTTTAAAAAAATTTAATGCTTGAATGGAATAGGTGCATTTCATTTTAAAATATTTTTGCGAACAATTAGAAAACCAATCTTTAGTTATTATCCAAAAAGGAAAACCACACATAACACACAACACTGGCTAAGGGCAATGGGAAAAGTGGAACACATGAGCCAGAAACCGAACTAGAATTCTCAGTCGAGCACTAGACACAAATAAATACTAAATGAAACATGGGTTGATCCTAGGAGATCGTGAACAATCCAGAAAAAACCATACATGTGACTCATCCTAAAGGCATGCCTACTCTCTATGAAGTCATAACGCCCTAACACCCGGAATAGCCCTACATGGCCTAACCAAGGGTCCCAATACCCATAGCAGTAATAACCCAGTATTCCCCGGCTATGGGTCCACTATCCAGGGAATAATCTAAACTAGTGCGGCAATCATTCTCAGAAGATCTGTTCACTATGCCAGGTTCCCATGTCAACACATGCAATAAAAATGGGTACGTCCACAATATAAATCAATCAGTCACGAGGCACCAATTTCACACCCAACACACACAATCAACACACACCAATGATCACCCCTGAGTAAATCAAATGTTAGTTTTTCCAAAATAATTTATTTTATTAATGTGCCAAACGGGCATTCACCAACATTAAAGAAAAATCTCATTTTTCAAGAAAACCCAAATCACTTGTTCAGAAGAAATAATTTATCTTTAAAACTAGAACTACATTTAAAATTCCGTGAATTATGTTTAAAATCCAACGTTTCATTATTTCAATAATGGGTGTCCACTCATCAAGAAAACATTTCAAGTGTCGTTTATAAAATAAACGACTCTTTTTACACCAAATAATCATTTAAAAATTAATTATCATATATTATTTCTCAGTTGTTAAGATTAATAAAACATCAAGAAATTAATAAATTTGAAACTTAAAGGTGAGTGCAGTGGAGGACCTACCTCGACTCGCAGCTCGGTCATGATGACGAGGCGGTACGTCTAAACTTGAGCACAAGAATGCACCACTTGCTGACGACCGTAATATCACAAAAAAACCTTCCCAATGTGCTGCAACAATGAAAAGTATTGAAAAACACAGAAAACCTGTCTTAAAAATAATCCAAATGAATAAATAGAGTAAAACCCACCTTGAAACCGGAGCAGATGAAATGTAATGAACCTTAAACAAGCGGTAAAACAAAGTGTGTCCCGAAAATAAAGGTCAACTATCTGAAGAAATATATATCGCTTCGCCTTCGGCGACGGTGGATGGAACGTAGTCTAACGTGACCCGAGACACCCACAACTTGAAACCATAAAGAAGAGCTCAACGAGCTACACCACAAATATTATAATCCTAAAAAAATGAAGACACTAATTAAGATGTTATAAAACCAAACAATTAGATTTAAACCTCACCTTGAAAGGCAATGACACCCCAAAATCACATGGCACCACCCAAAACCATACTAATTAATTAAACAGAAGTAAAAAACATCCATAAATCATAATAATATAGGTGTGAAACAACAAATGAAAAGAACACATTATACTAAAACATTGGCGGCGAACCGAAACACACCAAAGCCATAATGAAACTTAATATTCAACCCTCAGAAATCTAATAAATCAAGTGCACAAGATACATAATAAAACCATGAAATACAAAATGGATTTATATCTAAAACGCACCTCATTTCACAAAATAATACCATATAAAAATCAAACACAATCTAATATATTTCCAAAACATCTTTCACACCCGGAATGTGTTTATGAAAACTTACAAAATCCTAAAACCCCTATATCACAATTAATCCGTAATGAAGAAATTCAAAAATCCTCACCTAAAAACCATGGAAAACCCAATGCCCATGATGGAAATGGCTAGAACTGACCTCGATGGCACTCGAAGAACCCTCAAATCAACACATCAAACCAAAAACTTCAAAACGAACCAATTACAACACGAAACCATAATCTGGAATCCTATCAAATGGAAGAAACAACTATACGATGTAGAGACCACATGTGGGGAAGGTTCAAAAAGCTAAACATGCACAAAGGAGATGTTTTGGAGGTGCTCCGCACACAAGGGAGGCCGCAGAAGGGTACAATTGTGATGGTGGGGCACGACCAAGCCTGTTTGGTGAGGAGTAGGGGTGAAGGGTTGGTCTGCGATAAAGGGGGGTCGCGCTGGGGGGGGGGGGGGCTATGCTTGTGGAAGCTGCGCTGGAGGAGGTCGTGCCAGAGGAGGCTGTACCGAAGGATGCCACGCTGGAAGAGGCCGCCCCGAAGGTGGCCGCGCTGGAGGAGGCTGTGCCGGAGGAGGGCGCGCCAAAGGAGGCCACACTGAAGGATGCTGCACCAAAGGAGGCCACAACGAAGGAGGACGTGTCGAAGGAGGATGGAAAAGAGAGGGGGTGCAGGTGATAGGGTTCTAAGGAGTGGAAAACATAAAAACCAGGGGTGGGGGGTCATGCGCGACAGAAAGAGGGTGAGGGAGGAGAGATGGAAGGAAAAAAATAATAATAAAACAAAATAAAATGAAACCTAAATAAAAATATATACTGATTAAAATTAATAACAATAACAATAATAATAATAATAATGACTTGATAATATTCTTATAATCATGGAAAATATTTGATATCAACAACCTATTTAAATTTTTAACCAAGATAATAATAATATTATTAAAAATATTAATATTATCCTTAATCCTATTACTATTATTATTATTTTGGGAAGTTCTAAAATAATTGTATTTTTAGCATTCACTTAAAATTTTATCCAATCAACAAATTAAGTAGTCGCACACCAGGCAGGTGTATATTATTCCTGCGAAGCCATACGACATCACCCATTCCCAAACCTCGCATCAGACACTGCCATGAAAAAACACTGATTTATCAGCAAAACCCCAAATATCACCTCGGGCCTGGCCCGCACCTCCACAAAAAAAAATTAAAACCAGATAAAATTATAAATAAAATTAAAAAAATTATTATGGATTTTCAGGTGTGAAAATTCTGTCCACCATGAGACTTTCTTCCCCCATAAAGTCCCAAATGATTAGGTTACCCAAGGGTTCCAAGTGAGACCACGAAGACACCTAAAACAAAACCTCAATCGCCCAAAGACCCAGCATTCAAAACACTCATAACACGACACTCCAATAATCTCAAATATCGAATCACCAAGAAGAAAAGCCAACAACCAAGAGTTCACCATAAAACACAACTACAAAATAGAACACCTTAACCCCCCTACTTAGGGTTCAATGGGGCCTCTCGACACCTCCAAAAACTCTCACCCAATGACCCACTATCCGAGCTAACCAATTAGAATGGTCGAGGTCGGGCGGAGTAGAAGAAAGGGGTTTCCCCACCAAGCGCACTTTGAAAACAATGTTTTTTTCACAAGTTCGTCCTATAGTGTCCTCATCACCGTAATAGGGTTATTGTCAAACATTGGTTCTTCAAACCAAAACAACTCACAAACCCAGACAAACATCTAACACCAGTTTGACCATCCAAGGTCACTATGATTAACCACGCAATCAACACACACCAATTATCACCCCTGAGTAAATCCAATGTGAGTTTTTCCAAAATAATTTATTTTATTAAAGTTCCAAACGACCTTCACCAACTTTAAAGAAAAATCTTATTTTTCAAGAAAACCCAAATCACTTGTTCAGAAGAAATCATTTATCATTAAAACTAGAACTACATTTAAAATTCTGTGAATTATGTTTAAATGAAAATGTGGCATTATTTCAATACTGGGTGTCCACTCATCATGAAAACATTTCCAGTGTTGCTTATAAAATAAACGACTCTTTTTACACCAAATAATCATTTAAAATTAAATTATGATATATTATTTCTCAGTTGTTAATATTAATAAAACATCAAGTAATTAATAAATTTTAACTCTAATGTTGAGTGCAGTGGGGGACCTACATCGACTCGCAGCTCGGTTACGACGACGAGGCGATATGTCCCAACATGCGCACAAGCACAAGCCACTTACTGACGACCGTACTATCACAAAAAAACCCTTCCAATGCGCTGAAACAATGTAAAGTATCCAAAAACACAGAAACACTATCTTAAAAAGAATCCAAATGAAAAAAAGAGTAAAAACCACCTTGAAACCGGAGAAGATGAAACAGAACGAACCCAAAAGCTGCGGTAAAAGAAGGTGTGCCCCGCAAATAAAGGTGAACTATCTGAAGCAATCTGAATCGCTTCGCCTTCGGTGGTGGTGGATAGAACGTGGTCTGACATGACCCGAGACACCCAAAACTTGAAACCATAAAGAAGATCTCAACAAGCTACACAAAAATATTATAATCCTAAAAAAAATACAATAATTAAGATGTTATAAAACCAAACAATTTTATTTAATCCTCACCTTGAAAGGAAATGACACCCCAAAATCACATGGCACCGCCCAACACAATAATAATTAATTAAAAATAAGTAAACAACATCCATAAACCATAATAATATAGGTGTTAAACAACAAATGAAAGGAACACATTACCCTAAAAAATTGACGGAGAACCGAAACACACCAAAGCCATACTGAAACATAATATTCAACCCTCAGTAATCTAATAAATCAAGTGCACAAGTTAAAGAATAAAAACATAAAATATAAAATGGATTTATATCTAAAACTCACCTCCTTTCAAAAAATAATACCATATAAAAATTAAACACAATATAATATATTTCCAATACAAATTTCACACCCAGAATGTGTTGATTAAAACATACCAAATCATAAAACCCCTGTATCACAATTAATCCGCAATAAAGAAATTCGAAAATACTCACCTGAAAACCGTGTAAAACCTAATGCCCTTGATGGAAGTGGCTAGAACCGACCTTGATGGCACTCGACGACCCCTAAAATCCACACATCAAACCAAAAAAATAAAAAACAAACCAATTACAACATGATACCATAATATGGAATCCTATTAGATGGAAGAAACAACTATACGATGTAATGATAACCTATGAGGAAGGTTCGGGAAGCTAAACAAGCACGAAGGAGAGGTTTTGGAGGTGTGTCTCACACAAGGGAGGTCACAGAAGGGTACGATTGTGATGGTGGCGCACGACCAAGCCTGTCCTGTGAGGAGTAGGGGTGAAGGGTTGGTCCGCGACGAAGGGGGTCATGTTGGGGGGTGGGATGTGCTGGTGGAAGCCGTGCTGCAGGAGGCCGCGCCAGAGGAGGCTGTACCGGAGGCCACAAGGCTGGAGGAGGCCTCCCCGAAGGAGGCAGTACTGGATGAGGCCGTTCCTGAGGAGGCCGCGCCGAAGGAGGCCACACTGAAGAAGGCCACACGGAAGGAGGCCGCAACGAAGGAGTCCGCATCGAAGGAGGAAAGAAAGGAGAGGGGGTGTAGGTGCAAGGGTTTGAAGGAGGGGAAAGCGCAAAAACCAGGGGTGGGGGGTCATGCGCGATGGAAAGAGGGTGAGGGTGGAGATAAGGAATGAAAAATAATAATTATAAAACAAAATAAAATGAAACCTAAATAAAACTCTAAACCGATTAAAATTAATAAAAATAACAATAATAATAAAAATAATAACATGATAATATTCTTATAATCATGGAAAATATTTGATTTTAACAAACTAACTAAATTTTTAACCAAGATAATAAAAAAATATTAATATTATTAATATTAACCTTAATACTATTATTATTATTATTTTGGTACGTTCTAAAATTATTTTATTTTTAGCATTCACTTAAAATTTTATCGAATCAACAAATTATGTAGTCATGCACCAGGAAGGTGCATATTATTCTAGTGAATCCATATGATTTCACCCATTACCAACCATCGCATTAGACACTGCCATGAAAAAATACTGATTTATCAGCAAAACCCCAAATCTCACCTCGGGCTTGGCCCAAACCTCCACAAAAAAAATTAAAACAAGATAAAATTATAAATAATATTAAATAAATTATTATGGATTTTAAGGTATGAAAATTCTCCCCACCATGTGACATTCATCCCCCAGAAAGTCCAAAAAGATTAGGCCAGCCAAGGGTTCCAAGTGAGACCATGAAGACACCTAAAACAAAACCTCAATCTCCCAAAGATCCAGCATTCAAAACACATATAACACGACAATCCAAAAATATCAAATCTCAAATAACCAGGAAGAAAATCCAACAAACAAGAATTCACCATCAAACACAACTAATAAATGGAACACCTTGACCCCCCATCATAGGGTTCAATGGGGCCTCTCGACACCTCCAAAAACTCTCACCCAATGACCCACTATCTGAGCTAACCAATTAGAATGGTCGAGGTCGGGCGGAGTAGAAGAAATGGGTTTCTCCTCTAAGCACACTTTGAAAACAATGTTTTTTCCACAAGTGCGACCTATAGTGGCCTCCCGACCATAATAGGGTTCTCGTCAAACATTGGTTCATCAAACCAAAAAAAACTCACAAACCCAGACAAAAATATAACACCAGTTTGACCATCCAAGGTCACTAAGTTTAACCAACCAACACATGAGGGGATGATAGTGAGATAGGAGGTGGGTCTCCCCACCATTTTAAAATTTCCTAACACCACAGAACCCACACCGACATTCCCAATTTACTTTGAGTGATACAGACTGATCTCTTTATCATGAACCCGCCAACACAGGCCGTCCTACATGGATGATTTCTACACTGGACAATATTCCATCACATGAGATGGTTTTGATATCAGAAACTCCTATCCTTGCGGAAAACTGGACAGACACATGTTAATCCCACAAGTCATCAGAATCTCTGAAATTATTATGATTTCGATTCCTAACCGACCACCAGAAGGTTCATGGAGCACTTCCACCAACTTTTAAAGAATGCAGATTTTCCAATCCACTTTAAGGCCTAAGAGGAACTGCCACAAGCTCAAACTACAACTAGGATACGTAGCCTTTATACCCATCACAAAAAATGATGTCTTCATAGCCAATACCCAATAATAAAAATTTAATCTATCCTCATACCATCACTGCGAACATAAGTCAGATCAAGCCCATCCCACATCCGATGAGTTTTGACTGTGCGCAAGCTTCACCCCGAGACCTATGGTTGGGGACCTGATGTCTAAAGCATCTACCGCACCACAGTCATAAGTTGACCACCTCTGACTGAAACATCCTCCACTAGAAAAAAAACTTATCTACTTCTCCTTGTGTCCAACGCAGCTACTCCATCAACATACCAACTAAGAATTACAGCGAATGACTTATGAGTGTCTGAATAACCACCCTAAAGATAGGAGATTGAGTTTTCAGTCAAACACATGGCACAAACTGATTGATGGAGCACACTAAGAACAATCCCTGTTTGTTAACACACCTCATCGGATGAGGGACCTACACTGACCTCAGTATGATCAAGACTACAACTATTGGGATTCTTAAACTGATAACCCCACACTATTCCTGGGATACATGAAACTAACTCATCAGAAAGGTCAAAACACCTCAACCTCCTCCTATTGATTGGCTGAGAACCTATGAGATCCACTAATTTCTCTCGCCTTCGATTCATTAGGTGCAACCTCAAGATGAAGGCAGTCTTGAGGATCTCTCAAGAAATCCAAATTCATTGCGAAACGAGACGATCATCGTTTATGAGTTTAGTCATACTCCTCCAAACACACTCAAGACAACTTACACCCACACAACATTCAAGGTTCCTGAAAAAAAAAGACACTCCCAACATCACAAATCATTCAACAATACTCACTCGACCTCAACATCTACCAAAATATGACACAACCGAGCAGAACCCAACTCTATCACTCCACTGAGTCTAGGTCAGGCCACGAACTGAGAGAGACCTGCTGGAACCCGTGGGAAATTTCTAGGGGGAATATCCGAATCAAGAAACAAAAAACAACCTTCCACAAATCCAAACACATCACAAATCAAACATCCATATTTCAGACACAAATCAAACAATTTCAATTTAAAACATAAATTCATCCATTAATAAAAACACCCGCTTGAAAAACCAAACACCGTTCAATAAAACCCATAAACTCTTTTGAATTCATTGCTTTCACTCTAGACTCAAAACCAATATCCAATTCCAAAACCATTTAAGCACAAAAACCCATTTGAGAGAAAACCCCACTTTTCAAGAAACAAGATGCAGCTTTTAAAATCAATCGATCACCACTGATATTCCTAGATTCCTCACTGATTTGTATTTCTGTGCCACCCAGTCACCAATACACGCAATCCATTAAGCACATCCTCATTCTCACACAAGCATCCATAGGAATACCACTAGACAAATCAAGGATCTTCCATTTAAAAAAAACATTCTCAATATTCCAAAAATACAGGTTTTTTACAAAACTATTTCAAAAACTGAAGAAAAATTTTCAAGATGATTTCCATTTATAAAACAACTCAATAAAATTTCAATTAACCCAAGACATTCTTTTAGAAATTCAATTTTTAAATATCAACGCCAAATTCCTAAAAAAAAGGTCCAAGAGAAACGCACCCAGAAAATCATTCCAACCAGACACCAAAATAAAATAATTGCAACACTAAGGTCTGATTCAATTTTTAAATGAAAAAAATTTCACGCCAATCGAAAAACTGAATCAAGACATAATAAACATTAATGCACTTGGGCGGAGGACTAGTGGTCATGTCTAACCCGGCTACATGGTTTAGCAGACCATGCCCTAGGCAAGCACGAACCCCTAGGAGTGTCGAACTGTACTCTCGAGCATCACATGGGTCGCTACTCCATGGGAGACCATGGGTAGTACCGGTTCACTCTTATTGTCATCCCCAATCCACAATGACCAAATCCAAAAACATAAATCCTGAACTACCCCTTGTTAATCAAGGATCGAAATGAGTAAGAGTTCACGACGCACTTCCCACACCTACCCCTCGAGTACCGAGAGTCTTATCTCTGATATACCTGACAACCCAAATAACCAAAACAAAACCTCATTTGATACCATTTTATCATGAACCAACCAGTGTCAACCCTGAACCAGTCACCGGAGCCATTCCACAATATGGCCCGAGAGGTGTTCCCAATCCTTCCGGGCTGGGGACAAGTTCCAGGGTGTCAATAGAGGCGATGGGGAACAATTTCTCCCTGTTAAAATAAATAAATAATGCATCAGAAATAAAATATATTAGAGAAAAATAAATAATGTAATGTAACAAATCAAGATCAAAAGAAAATAAAATTAACCAAAACAGATAACTACTATCTCTGTGTGACCTTGCGGGTCACTATCCAACCCACGACCAAACGTCGCCCAAGGCGAACACATCCAAGCTGTAGCCTACAAAAATACTAAAAAATGAAAAGAAATATATGTGTGAGTATTAAAACTCAGTAAGCGTGCCCAAAAAACTATTCCCAATGCACTACATTTAAATACATAAATTTATTAATTCCATGTTTGAACTAAATTTACAAGATATTGGTTTCACACAAACATACTTTCATTTATAAAACAAGTATCAATCCATTACCATTAATAATTTAAAAACAATTTTTGATGTTTGAAAGGAAGAGGTGAATTAAATTTTAAAACATTTTTGTGAACAATTAGAAGGCCAAACTTTAGTGATTAGCCAAAGAGGAAAACTACACATAACACACAACACACGCAAAGAGCAATGGAAAAAATAGCACACACGAGCCAGAAACTGTACTATACTTCTCAATCGTGTGCCACACAAAAATAAACACTAAATGAAACTTGGGTCAAACCTATAAGATTGTGAAAATTACAGAACATACCATACATGTGACTCATCCTGAAGGCATTCCTACTCTCAATGACGTCATAACAACCTAACGCCCAGTATAACCCTACATGTCATAACCGAGGGGCCCAATCCCCATAGCAGCAATAACTAAGTATTCCCCTACTATGGGGCCTCTAGCCAGTGAGTAATCTAATCTAGTGTAGAAATTGTACTCAGAATATTCAATCACTATGCCAGGTTTCCATGTCAACACATGCAATAAAATGGGGTGCATCCACAATATTATTCAATCAATCACGATGAACAAATATCATACAAAACTCATGCAATCAACACACACCAATGACAACCCCTGAGTAACTCCAATGTGAGTTTTTCCAATATAATTTATTTTGTTAAAGTGCCAAATGGTCCGTCACCAACATTAAAGAAAAATATCATTTCTCAAGAAAAACCAAATCACTTTTTCATAAGAAATCATTTATCTCTAAAACCAGAACTACAATTAAAATTCCATGAATCATGTTTAAAGGAAAAATGGGCATTCTTTCAATACTGTGTGTGCTTTCATCAAGAAAATGTTTCATGTGTCGAGTATATAATATATGGCTCTTTTTACACCAAATAACCATTTAAAAATTAATTATATTATATTATATCTCATTTGTTAAAATTAATAAAAATTCAAGCAATTATTAAATTGTAAATTTAATGGTGAGTGCAGTGGGGGACCTACCTCAACTCGCAGCTTGGTTATAACAATGATGCACTATGTCCCAACTTTCACACAAGCACGCACCACTTTCCGATGACCGTAATATCACAGAGAAACCTTTCCAATGCGCTGCAACAACAAAAAGTATCTAAAAAAAGAAACACTATCAAAAAAATAATCCAAATGAATGAACATAGTAAAACCACCTTGAAACCGGTCTAGATGAAATGGAAGGAACCCAAAACATGTGGTAAAAGAAGGTGTGCCCCGCAAATAAAGCCGAACAATCCAAAACAACATGAATCGTTTCGCCTTCAGTAACGGTGGATGGAGCGCGGTCCGATAGGACCCGAGACACCCGCAACATGAAACCATAATCTAGAGCTCATTGAGAAACACCACAAAGAATATAACCTTGAAACAAATAAGGACACTAATTATGATGTTATAAAACCAAAAAAAAATTGATTTCACCCTCACCTTGAAAGGAAATGCCCCCCCAAAATCACATGGAACCCCCCAACACCCTTCTAATTAATTAAAAAGAAGTAAACAACATCCATAAACTGTAATAATATATGTGTGAAAAAAAAAAATAAAGGAACAAATTACCCAAAAAAATGATGGTGAAACGAAACACACCAACACAATAATAAAACATAATATGCAACCCTTGGAAATCTAATAATTCAAGTGAAAAAGTTACAGAATACAACCATGCAATACAAAATAGATTTATATCCAAAACACACCTAATTTCACACAGTAATACCATATAAAAATCAAACACAAGAAAATATATTTCCAAAACATATTTGACATCAAAAATGAGTTGATGATAATTTAAAAATCATAAAACCCATAAATCAAAATTAACCCATAATGATGAAGTTTTAAAATCCGCACCTAAAAACCATGGAGAACCCACAATCCTTGATGGTAGTGGCTAGAACCGACCTCAACGGAACTCGAAGACCCCTAAAATCAACACATCAAACCAAAAACATCAAAACTGAACCAATTATAACATGAAAACCTAATCTAAAATGGTATCAAATGTAAGAAACAACTATACGAAGGAGAGGGAAACTCCGGTGAGGGTTCGAGAAGCTAAACAAGAACGGTGGAGAGGTTTTAGAGGTGCGATGCATGCAAGAGAGGTCGCCAAAGGGTCCTGCTATGATGCTGGGGCACAACCAAGGCTGTCCGGAGAGGAGTAGGGGTGAAGGGTAGGTTCGCGCTGAAGGGGGGTCACGCTGGGGGAGGTCGCGCCAGAGGATGCCACGTGGGAGGAGTTCATGTCAGCGAAGGCCACGCTAGAGGAGGCCACGCCGAAGGAGGCCGCGCTGGAGGAGGCTGTGCCGATGGAGGCCGCACTGTTGGAGGCTGCACCGTAGGAGGAAGGCAAGGGGAAGGGGTGCAGGTGCTAAGGTTCGAACGAGGGGGAAGTTCAAAAACTAGGGGTCGGGGTCATCCGCGATTGAAAGAGGTTGAGGGAGGAGAGAAGTAAGGAAAAATAATAATAATAAAAAACAAAATGAATCATAAATAAAAATCTAAACCAATTAAAAATAATAAAAATAAAAAAATAATAATAATAACATTCTAATATTCATATAATCATGGAAAATTTATAATTTTAACAACCTAATTAAATAGTCAAACAGGATAATAATAATAATAATAATAGTAATAATATTAATATTAACCGTAATCCTATTATTATAATTATTTTGGGAAGTTCTAAAATAATTGTATTTTCAACATTCACTTAAGATTTTATCCAATCAAAAAATTAAGTCACCATGCACCGGGAATGCACATATTGTTCTGGAGAAGCCATACGGCTTCACCCATGCCCTACCCTCACATCAAACACTGCCAAGAAAAAACGCTGATTTATCAGCAAAACCCGAAATCTCACATCGGGCCTGGCCCGCACCTGAACAAAAAAAAATTTAAAACAAGATTAAATTATAAATAAACAACATAAATTATTATGGATTTTCAGGTGTGAAAAAAACGACCATGAAACCCCAAAAAATATCCAATAAAATATATTTTTTGTGAGTGTTATTATTGTAAATCTTAATCAATCTCAAATTTACACCCCAAACTTCTCTAAAGTTGAGAATAAAATCATGTATCATGTCTATAAGGATCATTATAGCTATTTCTGTTTGGATATCAAACAACAGATGATCTGAAAAGATCAATATAACCTAGGATACAATAAAATCATAGAGGCATATAACAAATAAGAAGTAATAATGGATCTCTATCAGAGACTATGAAATATATAACTACCTATAATCTCACAATCTCATTGACAAAGAGTGTTTTGAAATCATTCACTTTGGTTGTATCATGAATGGGTAAAAAGTGATATGATTTGTTATTTAAATCAATAACAACCCATATCACATTATTTATTCATTGGTAACATGGTAAACCATCCTAAAAATTCATATATTTTTCATCCCACTTCCACATCATCACAACAAGGTTGGAGCCAACCATAATATTTTAGGTACTCATATGTGACATGCGGACAGGTATAACAATGAGAGTCATAGTCGGTGGTGTCTTGCCTTATACATAGCCAATACAATTCAGCTTATATCATAGAAAATATTTTCCATACCTGGGTGCAGAACCTATAGGGGATTATGACGACCACCATATAGGTTTTCTAATAAGAAAAGGAACAACGTAATGATTCTATAAATATGGGATACTCAGTGGAAAATGACCACTCACTAATGATAACCCCACAATTAACAGATTATACAATTCTATTAAATTCCCCATCTTGATTCCTTTCATGAAAGATCATATTGAGATTCGAGGAGTTCAATAGAATTTCATACAAATAAATTCTCAATAACATCCTACACAACTCCCAAATCCGACTGGTCATTGAGATATTTCAAATTCCACTCTTCTAATATTGTTTCATGTTATGGGTTGGAAGTATCCTAATAAATAAAACATAAATGAAATTACACATAAAAGGGGTTTAGTCCATGTAAAAATCTTTAGATTACAGGTACTCCAAACATCATCACTATTGAATGTTGAATATTTTTGAGATAATAAACCACTGAAGCTTCTATGATTAGAATTAAGGGTAAACAATTAGAAATAATTTTAATTCCATAAACTCTTAAAAGAATGAATCATGGTAGAAATATAATTCACATGAGTTGGATAATTATTGTAATTTTACTTAACATACCTAGAACAATATGCAATCAAACGATCACCCTTAATAATAATTATTTCCAAACATTAACTATATACTCCATAGAAGACAACATAACCATTTCCATCATCTGTAAGATTCAAAATTAGCAAAAAATTAATAAAACACTTTAGCCCATCGAAATAAAATTAAAATTTAAAATTTTGAAAGAACGTTTCCCATTTTAGAGTGAGATAGGTAGTTAGAGATAATAGCTTATTGAAATCTATAACGAAACTACTGTAATACCCCACTAATCCCAAGAATATATGTATGTCCAAGAAAACTTATATTGTTTCTCCCATGATATAACAGCCTTCACCTTCTCATGATCAATTTAAATACCATGTCATGAGACCATGTGTCCTATAAACATGAATTCCCAAATCTAGAATCATTATTTTAAATTATTTTAGAAATATGGATGTTTTATTATGTTTTTAAAAACAATGCTTAGATGTCACACATGGTATTCCATAGTTTTACGCATATTAGAACATCATAAAAAACAATGAATAATGAATTGAGATATTTATGATATATCATTTTCATTAGTTATATAAAATGTTTAGGAGATTTGGTTATAAAAAAAGGCATAACTGGGTAACCTTAAGGGTTATACCCACTTTTTATTGTGGTTTTTATGAGAACAGATTATTTGATTATCAGATGGGGGTAAAAATACCAATGATAAATATTTGGAATCCCCAATTCCCCTTATAACTGGTCAAAATATTACATGTCTCTTGAAATAGATACATGTTTTTTATCATTACCTGATTGAATTTTTAGTAACAAACACATAAGAGAAGTGTCCCATTAGCATTTTTTAACAACCCGACTGAAATCCAAGGTGAGTGACATAGGTGCATAAATCATTTTCCACTATAAAAAACATTTCATTTTCAACTATTCTTATTCACATAGTTCCATATCAAAATTAGTACAAACTTTTTGTGTAATAGGTACCAATTTAATGGAAAACTCCATATACCTTACAAGTGCAGAAAGAGAAGAATGTGTTAGAAACATGTCATGAAATTTGTGGATAAATTAAGGGAGAGACCCAATCAAATATTCCTACTCTAATGAAAATTGAATTTCTGATATTACAATTACTAACTCAATAAAAGAAGGTTTGGATCTACAAGAAATGGGGTTCCATTCTCCCTAAAAAACATAGCACATCACATCAGGTGTGGTAATGGACGGATGAAAATGATAATAGTCATATAAGACTTTAGAGAAACTATCCAATCAATAATAAGAATGATTTCAAGATGTTATATATCAAGAACTAGAAAGAAAAAGTTATCACAACCCCCAATAGAGAGAAAATTCCATAGGCGGTTCTACAAACATTCATTTTTTGAGGGTTTTATTAATATAAATCAAATAAGGCGTATGCTATAAAGGAAGGGTTTGATAATTCACAACATGATTTAAAGGAAATTAATGATATTACCATGTATCAAATAAATAATATAATAAATATGAAATAGTCATTATATATAACACAATTTATATAAGCCCATTAGCATCCTTTGGAGAAGCATAAAGTAGATAAAGAATCATTACATTATGTGTATATTGTTGTAAAACCATATTTTTTGAAGCATTTGATTTCACCATGGATATTTCAGGATCTGATGGTCCCATGTGAGTAAATGGGGTATAAAATATTTGGAAGAACATATGAATGTGGTATTATTATCACCACATACCATAGATAAGATTTTCCTGAATTCAAACCCTCTTTTAATACCTGACCATTCCACATTTAACGAAAATCAATGGGCCTCTGAAAAAATATAGGTGTTCTAGAAGATTTTTAATATAAAAAATCATTATGAGACTCATCATTCATAATCATTCCATTAATGGAACTAATGGAACTTTCACAAGGATTAAGAATCAATCCCACCTACCATGAATTACTATATAGGTAAATATCATCCATTAATGATCAACATAGAATATATATATCAGATAAGAGTTTCCTCATGAAAACCTATTAATGGATATCAGAGTAAAGACCCATATCAATGTTTTAGGCATTAATTTTTTCATTAATTACCACGTCATTTGAAAAATGAATAGCTTTAGAAAATTATTTCATATATTATGTTATGGTCCTATAACTCTATTACAGGCTTAAATACTCTATATACTTTTCTAAAATCATTGATTCGAGATATAAATTATTTTTGAAAATAACATTAATGTATTCCCTCACAATTACCTTATGTTTATTCATAATCACCATAAAATCCCACAATATACTTCTAGGACATTCTAAAAAGGAGATAACACACATCACTTTTATCAAATTCTGAATTTCAAAGAACACAAAGAGTTTCTAAATATTTTTCTACAAAAACTCAACAAATTTAGGATCATTTGGCCATTGTAAATAAGGTGATTTATGTCACGAACCATCCTCGGGGGCAGTGCGGTGACTACACCAAGCCCTCCTTCCATAGGCTAGGGGTTGGCGACTAGCACCAAAGGCATAAATCCTGATAAAAAGGGAAGGCATCGCCTTTACAAAACGTAAACACACACACACACACCTAGAGTACAAGTGGGAGAAAACAAAAAGTAAAACTGAAAACAAAAGTATTGTTGAAAGTAAGGGGCCGGAAATACATGCCCCCCTGTAATGTACAAGGTAAAAGACAATATATCTGGAAGGTGATAAGAAGCTCCTGGATAGTCCACCACAAATCCTGCCTGAAGGGTAGGTACAGATAACACAGCTCCTAGATCTTCCACCATGGATCCTACCTAAAGGGTAGGTATAGATAGCCTCCTCAGCGCCCTTGTCCGTAAACCTCCTCAGGGTACCGACTCTTCGTAAAGTCCACCTCCAGGTATCGACTCGTCATGAGGTCCACCTACAGGTGTCGTCCAGTCCTCGTACACTCGGTCTCCATCAGTGATGTCCGTCATCTGCATCCAACACAATGAGGTGCGGGCATAGCCCATGCAGGGGTGAGTATAATGATACTCAGTAGGGACCATGAGACCCTCACGATCTCACTAAATCTGACAACGATAAACCACAAATAAATATCTAAACAGATAACCTTTTCTTAGGTATATACCCATACATATACATAAGTTATCAAATAACCCATCACAATCATGAGTAAAATACAAAGGTCATTGAATCAGCTTAAACCAGGGTTTTGATTCTTGATGACGAAAACGTGTCTGGTAGAGAACTCATCCTCTATCGAGCACAGTAGTCTGTTCACCACTCCAAGGTTCCATTCACTAACCTAAAATGGCTAAAGTACTCCTCTTCTTTCGAGTACTATGGGTATGTCTCCCTAACATAGTAGCGATCCCATCCATGGGTCTCCCGCCCCAACACAGTAACGCTCCCCCTAATAGCCTGTAGATGTACTCTTCCTGTAGAGTACAACAGGTCTGCTGCCCCAACACAGTAGAACTCCATAGCCGTTGCTCTATATCCCAAAAAAAAATAGCGATCCCCACTGGTCTAGTCAGGTCACTCCGAATCGAATCGGACAAGCAGTCATCAGGTCTCAGCCAGCTACAAGGTCATCGTACTCTGTATGCTCGTCTCTGGGAGGATCTACTCCATGATCTACTGGTCGACACTCCCATTTTCTCTAATACCCACAAAATGTATCTCATGGGACCGCCTCATCATAGGGGTCTCAACACAATAGACGGCGTGTCAATCGGACGCCCGGTCTCTGAGATATTAGCTTTTCCATCCTATGGGCCCGATTGGTTTTTAAGATAAAATCAACCTGACCATACTCCAATATCATCCTAAATACACATAGTATATTCCAAAAGAACAATATCATCAAGAGTAATCCAATGTAGTTGACGACATGTCAATCGGACGTCCAGTCCTCAAGTTATAACCGTTTCCGCTCTGAGGGCCCGGTTGGTTTAAAGTTCGAACCAACCCAGAAACACACAAACTTCTCTAAAACCTTGAATTTAATATACCAAAACGACCAACTCGGTCCAAGGAATCCTACCCAACTGATGGTGCATCTATCGGAGGTCCGTAGCTCATGGTATGACTTTTTAACCGAAAATGGTCCCAAAAAGGGGGTCTGGGCCCGGTCCGACCAGGCCCAACCCACACTGGGTCGGCCCGAACCTGGTCGACCCACCTCGGGTCTACGTCCGGCCTTGCTGGCGCGACCTAGCCCGCGATTGTCATGGCCCAACCCGGCTGGGTGCGGCCTGCCTTGGCCCAGCCAGGGAAGGATGGATTGACTAGTTGGCCGAGCGGAGGCGCGACCCCCCTTAGCTGGCACAGTTTAATGCCACACCCATGCATCAGCGGAACAACAAAGTCACTCTGATATTCAACCACCGTCACGGCTCAGCCGCGAAGGACTGCTCCGGTGGTGCGCTGCTACCGCTGGGCTAGCACGACGTGCCAACAGTGTCTTCCTCAGACCACCGGATGCGCTCCGGTGGTCCGATTCACCCACCGTCTGTGCCCGAAGATCTCCTGGGACCTTCTCTTCACTAAAACGAATTTAAATTTCCATTACAGGGCCGTTTCATCATTTCCTGTCATCCCATGCATTAACGAACAACCAGCGGAGGGTCTTCGGGCCGTGTTTGTTCGGCCCGCGCACTCCGCGTTAGGCGTTATCAATTGGAAAAAATAAAAAACATTCATTCAACTATGACATGGGTATAATTTATTCAAGAATAAATTATATAGACATCCTATAAATAAATTCCCATGCTCGAGAGTATAAATCACTTAAATGATAATTATACAATATTCCACAACCATGATAAGATTCGCTATAACTGAGCATCATGGATGAAGTTGTCGATTCCGTCGACGTCAGAGTGCACCAAAAGAAGAAGTGGCGTCTCCACACTTGTCACGGAGATAAGAAAAGAAAGTGCGTTATCGATCTTCATGGAATTAGCATTCTTCGTTGAAGAGGCATCGTTCTTTGTGGAAGGGTGGTGTTCTTCAATGAAGGAAGAACACAATTCTTCTTTCACAAGAGCTCTCTCCCAAATATTCCTCCAAACCAACATGTTCCAACCAAAATAAAATATGGCATCCCCTTATTTTAAATAAACATTACAAGCATTAAAATTTAAATTCAATTAATTAATTAATTTATGAGGACTCAATTTATTTATTAATGTGTTGGCATAATTAATGGAGAGGGGAAGGTTGATAGATTTCATAAATAAGGGGCTTGATGAATTAAACAAGGGAGTTTACAATTTAATAAAGGGGGTTTAAAGAGGGCTAAGGGAGAGGAAAGGATGGGGCTCGTGTGGGCCACACCTCTCAAATATCCACACAAGGGATGTTGGGTGGTTGTGGGAACCACCAATAACATCCCATGAGAGAAATTTTCTTCCAATGATATATATATTTTTTCCATCATATTTTATTTAACTTCTTAATTAAACCACAATTTAAATCCTCAAACCCGCATAGAATGAAATTGCGGTAAAGGTCCCAATAAGAAATTACCGGCACTGCGAGTTCATCGTTGCCCTCATATTTCAATTCTGATCATCGGTTCAAATGATATAAAAACCTGCTCATTCGTTCATTGAACGTACCCGAGCTAAACTTTAGAAAATTATTCCGACACATCGGGCCTCAAAATCATGTGTCTTCTGAAACTGAGGACTCATAAAATCCAAAGAAATTAAGGAAAAAATAATTTCCTTGAAATTTTTGGGTCTTTATATTACTCTCATCTCAGGGATTTATGTCCTCATAAATCTACAACACACACTAGGGAAACTAAAGGGGTACTGAGCATGCATCTGAGCCTCTTGCTCCCATTTTTTTCTCCAGAGGTTCCTGTACTGCCAGTTAATGCGCACCAGAGAAATCGACTGTCCATGTAGGACCCGCTCCTGTCAATCCTCAATCTCCACTAGAACCTCTGTGAAAGTCTCCTCATGGTCGATGATGTGAGATGGGTCGTGCCCGTATATCATGAGTTGTGATACGTGGAATATGTCAAGCACCCGACGCAACTGAGGTGAAAGGGCCAGGAGGTATGCCACCTCACCCACATTGCTGAGGACCTGGAAAAGTCCAATGAATCATGGAGATAACATTCTGATTCGGCCAAATCTCTCTAGACCTTGTTGAGGTGAGACCTGTAAGAAGACGTGGTCACCATCCTCAAACTCCAGTGGTCTTCTTCTCCAATCATCATTGGACATATGTCTGTTATATGCAGTCTTCATCTGCTCCTGGATGATATGTACTTTCTACATCATATACTCAACCATCTTTGGTCCTAATAGATCTACTATGCTTTCCCCTTTGCCAAAAATAGTAATCTGGTCTCATCCCCTGGATGAACCACATCCTTTTCCTAATATAGTCAATCCTGACTTGAATGGTACTAATTCATCCCATGGACAACATCGTAAGGCCTAAACGCTACTACCAAGAGAACCAACTATCACTCTCGCCTCCAGGGGTTTGGTCACACTTTCAGCATCAGCGTGTGGTCATTGGGTCTCCTCTAATAGGAATCTCGAAAGTGAGAGTCAAGTCGACAGTTTTAACCAGAACCACATAGTATTAAACACAAAAAAAGGAAAGTAACATCACAAGGAAAAGTGTATTTTGTTACTGCATCTCAAAGTACACAGGCACATAACAACCACAAACAACAACAACAACAACAAGGAAGCTTAGACCCACCAAGAACAAAGGCCTCCATGCCTGGAACTAGTCCCGCTCCCGTCCACCAGCTTCCGGAGCTCTGCTGTGTTGTTTACCACTCGGCTGATGCTCAAGCTCCCGCAACTTCTTATGTATCGTTGTATCTTCCAATGCCTGTGGATTAACTATACAGGGAGTTGGACAGTCACATGCCATGTGACAAAACCCGATGCTAGAGAAACACTATCAATTCTTGGTATGCCTGGATCTCACTCTACACTGGTGCCCCGCACTACCGATCCTAAGTCGTGCGGTCGACAACCTGCAGGTCTGGTCTTGTTGGACCTCTGAATCAACTTTCTACTGCCTACAAATGACTCAGCTTCTGACAGAAAACCCTGCGGCAATGGCAGAAGCTCTTGAGAATGCTCGGAGTGTAGAGTCGCTGGTATAAACTCCACCGTAAAAAAACACTCGATGTTTCCCCAGGTGAAGTTCGTCTCATTGAAAATATGGAGCATCTGGCTCCACCACCTCTAATATTCTCCCTGAAGGAGACTAATAGCTAGGTACACCATCAAGTCATCAGGTGTCCCAGCTGTGTGGAAAGCTCATGCTACATACTCCAGCCAGTACCCAGCCGTCTAAAAATCTGACTCTCCTCGAAACCATGGAGGCCTCTGTCACTGGAACACGTGCAATTTGCTCAAGAGGCATGCATTCAGTGCTGGTGTCTCAAATAGAAGAGGGCCCTGTACTGAGGCCTCACTGCTCGGTGGGCTATCATCACGCTTTACACTTGGTACCCACGCTGACCGAATGACTGAAGACATATTTAATGAAATAGATGTCACATGATCAAAAGATTATACATGGTTAGCTGACCTGGTTTGAGCTGATTTAAAATAAACTTTTGAATACACACACGCAATCAGTGTTTTCATGCACTGAGTCAGATATCAGAAATTAGGGTCCTTGTGTATGGATATGTCGGCCGCTTGTACCAACACTGGACTCCCTAAACAGAAAACCACACTTAGTACACTTAACACTATATCTTCACAGAAAATAAATATCAGAGTTCTAATTTATGCTGTAGAACCGACTACTCTGATACCAATTTGTCACGACCCATCATTGGGGCCCATGATGTGACTACCCCAATCCTGCCTTTCATAGGCCAGGGGCATGTGACTAGCACCAAAGGTGTAAATCCTGGTAAAAAGGGAAGACATTTCCTTTATGAAACATAAAAACACACACACACACACACCTAGAGTACAAGAAGAAGAAAACACTAAGTGAAACTGAAAACAAAACTAGTGTTGAATGTAAGGGGCTGGAAATGCAAGCCCAACTGTAAAGTACAAGGTAAAAGAAAATATAGCTGGAAGGTGACAAGAAGCTCCTGGATCATCCTCCATGGATCCTACCTGAAGGGTAGGTACATATAGTGCAACTCTAAGATCATCCACCATGTGTCCTACCTGAAGGGTATGTACAGATAGCCTACTCAGTGCCCTCATTCGTCAACCTCCTCTGGGTACCAACTCATTATATGGTCCACCTCCAGGTTCCATCTAGTCCTCGTACACTCGGCCTCCGTCAGCGTTGTTCGTCGTCTGCATCCAACACAAAGAGGTGCGGGGATAGCCCGTGCAGGGTTGTGTATAACTATACTCAATAGGGACCCCAATACCCTCAAGGTATCACTAAATCCAACAAGGATAAACCAAAAAGGAAAATCTCAACATATAACATTTTCCTAGGTATATGTCCATATATATACCTAAGTTATCATGTAACCCATCTCAATCCTGAGGAAAACAGAAAGGTCATTGACTCAGCTCAAACCGGGATTTTTATTCCTAATGACGAAAACATGGATGCTGGAGAACTCCTACTTTTTTGAGCATCGTAGTCTTGTAACAACTCAAAGGTTCCACTCACTAACCTTAGACTGTTGACGTACTCATCCTCTATCGAGTATCGCAGGTACGTCGCCCCAACATAGTAGTGATCCCTGCCATGGGTCTGCCACCCCAACACAGTAGCGCTCCCCCTAATAGCCTGCAGAGGTACTTCTCCTATCGAGTACCGTGGTTGTACCTCCCCAACATAGTAGTGATCCTCCACCATGGGTCTATCCACAGAACACAGTAGTTATCCCCACTGGGCTAGTTATGTCACTCCGAATCGAATCAGACAAGCAGTCATCAGCTCTCAGCCAGCTTCAACGTCACTATACTCCGTATGCTCGTCTCTGGGAGGATCTACTACACGAGCTACTGGTAGAAACTCCAAGTGTCTCAATGTCCCATGATGAAGTATCTCAAGGGACCGCCTTGTCATAGGGGTCGCAATGAAATAGACGGCGTGTCAATAAGACGCCCGACCTGTGAGTTATTAGCTTTTCCGTCCCATGGGCCCGGTTGGTTTAAGCTAAAACCAACTCAAACATACTACAATATCATCCTAAATAAACGTATATTACGCCAAAGAACCATCTCATCTAGAGTAATCCAATGTAGTCGATGCCATGTCAATCGGACATCCGACCCTCATGTTATAAATGTTTCCGCTCCAAGAGCCGGTTGGTTTAAGTTTCGAACCAACCTGGGTGTACAGAAAATTTTCTGGAACATTGAGTGTAATATACCAAAACGACCGTCTCGATTTATGGAATCATAATAAACTGACGGTGTGTTGATCAGAGGTTTATATCTCATGTTATGACCGTTTAACCAAAAATGGTCTGAAAAGGGGGGTATGGGCCTGGTCACACCAGGCCCAACCCACCCTTGGTCGGCCCAAACCGGGTTGACCCGAATCGGGCCTGGGTCTGGCCCAGCTGGCGTGGCCCGTCCCACATGGCCCGCCCCTACCCATCCCGGGAAGGCTGGCATGGCCAGCTGGCCTAGCAGAGGCGTGGCCTCCCTAAGCTAGCACGGCTTAATGCTGCGCCCCTCCATCTCCGGAAGGGAAAAGTCGTTCCAGTCTATGACCACCGCCACTGCTCAACTATGGAGTAATACACCGGCAGCACACCACCACCACCGGACAATAGTGTCGCCTTTCCAGTATGGCGCGCAGGGAATGGCTTCCACGAACCAACAAACGTGCTCTGGTGGTCTGATTCGCCCATCATCTGCACTCACGACTCTCATGGGTTTTTCTCTTCACTGCGATTGCTTCAAATTGCCGTTGCGGCCTCATTTCATCATCTCCTGTCATCCTTTTCACAAACGTACAACCAACAAAGGGTCTTCAGGTAGTGTTTGTTCAGCCTACGCCCTCCGCGTTAGGCATTATCAATTGAAAAAAATCAAACACTTGCTTTCTACTACGACATGGGTATAATTTATTCAAGAATAAATTATACAAACATCCTATAAATAAACTCTCATGATGGAGAGTATATACCAATTAAATGACAATTATACAACATTCCCCTACTTTGATATGATTCTAGGTAGCCGAGCGTCATGGATGATAGTGTCGATTCCGTCGACGTCAGAGTACACCCGAAGAAGAAGTGGCGTCTCCTCACATGTTGTGGGGAAATGAAAAGAAAGCATGTCGTCGATCTTCGTGGAATTAGCATTCTTCGCCAAAAATGCATTGTTCTTCGTGGAAGGGTGGTGTTCTTCAACGGAGGAACTCTACTCTTCTTTCCCAATGGTTATCTCTCAAATATTCTCCCAACAAAACATGTGCCAACCAAATTAAAATAAGGATTCCCCTGATTTTAAATAAACTTGCCAAGCATTCAAAATTCAAATCACTTCTTTAATTAATAGAATATGGCTCAATTTATTAATTAATGTGTTTTCATTATTAATGGGGAGGGGAAGGTGAAGAGATTTCATAAATATAGAGGTTGATAAAATAAATAAGGGAGTTTACAATTTAATGAAGGGGGTTTATAGTGGGTTAAGGGAGATGAAAGGTTAAGGCTTGAGTGGGCACCACCTCTCAAATATCCACACATGGAAAGATGGGTGGTTGTGGGCCCAAAAAATAACTTCCCATGGGATCAATTTAGTTCCAAATATATATAAAATTGATCCAACAATTTTATTTATATTCTTAATTAAACCAAAATTTCAAACAACAAACCCGCATAGAACGCAACTACGGTAAAGGTCCCCTTAAGAAATTACCGGCGCTACGAGTTCATTGGTGCCCTCAGATTTAAATTCCGATCTACTGTTCAAAAGATAGAAAAACCAGCTCATTCGTTCACTAAATATACCCGAGCTAAACATAAAAAAATTATTTTGGGAACACCGGGCCTTGGAATTAGGTGTCGTTAGAAACTATAGACTCATAAAATTACAACGGAATTAAGAAAAAAAGCATTTCCTAAAAATTTCTGGCACTTTACTATTTCATTCAATGAAACCCTAAAGTAATATCCGAATTTTTATTCATTCAAGGTTACACTACCAGATATTGAATGGGAAAGAGAGAAACTATGTTTCTTAGATCTTAGAAATCATACAACACTATATCAATGAGATTCTAGTTAATTGGATAATTTTCTTACTGTGGTTCATCATTAGCTTCCTCATATAGCCTATTAAAATGTATACAAAGAAACATGATGATAAATAATATTAATATGAAATAGAAAACATTAAATATATTACTTAGATAATAAATTGAATTATAAGATTCAATAAAATCAATTCCATCAATAATGGAATTAAAATTCTTGGATTTCAATATAATTAAATAAAACATTAAAAATAATTGAATGAGATCAAATTATTCCTCAAGCATACTTTTCCAAAACACTTATTGTTAGTTAAGGAATGTTATTATGAGACCTAAAAACAAAAACTCTCTTAACTAGCTTATATGTGATGACAATACTACATCATCTCTATTAACAGATCCCAAAATACTTTCCTATATAACAGAAAGATGAAAAACTGCATTTATACCATTTTATCCTAAACCATCCAGAATAAAACAATACATTGATTACTTATCAGACCCTGACATAACTCGAAGGGTGTTTTTAATCCCAATGAGTTAGATTACATCACCTAACATCATTTCAAATATCAAATTGAATAGTTATCCACATGAAATAAATCAATAGTGAAAGAAAAAAATTCATGTTTGATATGAAAAATAATATTCCATGATAAAATTAACACAAGTGGGTACATATATCACCAATGGTAAAATATCACCTAAAATAATATGAAAAATCCATAAGTACATAGTATCCAAAAATAAATAAACCTATGGTGAATATATCATATGTGCATGGAAGTAAAAGTGAGACAGGAAAGTCATACCTCATGTTTGACTAACTTTATATCTGTATGAACGTTATATATAATAACTAAAAAATTGTTATAAATATATTAATGAATAAAAAATATATATCTCATATAATATATGATTTACTTATATTATTTAATCACCCTCTTATTAATAATTCTTTGTTAGATTCACTCTTTTAGATGATAATTGTTTCATTTTCCATGTATATTTTGGTTCAGTAATTTCTGTAATTTGACATTGATCATGGTTACATAATCAAAATAATTTTAAACAAGATAAAAAAACATATTTATTATTTATATATAAATTTATATCAATCTATTATTGTTAGATATAGTCAAAGGTTTACACTGTTCATGGAAATGGTAAGTCGTACGTACTCGTGAATGATGCTTCCATTTTTCTTGAAGGACAGATCTAAAGGAAGGTAAAGAGTATTTTACATTTCTAGATTCATTAAGATGTAATATATATCATATATATTAACTTCATTTATCCTTACTGTCTTCTATGTAAATTGATAGTGAATAATGAGTCCTATTGCTTCCCGAGGAGGTAATCCATCGTACGCACGAGCAACGTAATCATATCCACCATAGGAAAGAAAGTAAGAAAGTACATGTGATATCATAATTATAGTTGTCTGATTAATATATATATATAATCACATAATATATTCTTATTACCATATATGTAAATTTTTAATGGGAGAAACACAATACATAGGATCTTAGGCGGTTTTTCACCTTACACATGCACGATGTTATTTTTTACCAATGGGTCGGAAGGTAAAAAGGTGGATGTCATAATAGCATTAAATAATTTTTATACTTAAATATATATATATATATATATATATGTTAAATTCATCATAATATTAAATAATGAAAGGCGTTTATGAAAAAAAATACCATTGGTTCATGAGGCGGTAGTTCGCCGAATAGAAGAACGATGAATTCTTGTCACATTTGATGGAATTAGATATCGATGTAGATTATTAAATTTACTTAATAACATATAATTATATTAGATATAAATTTTTATGATATTCTTTTAGTTTAATAATATTTTAATGAGATATCGGATGTTACCAAATGAAAATTCATTGTGAAGGACTATACCTCTTCCGTGGAGAGCTTCCATAGGTTTATACCTAAATCCATATTAGGTGGGTTTCAAAAAAATGATGACTCTCTGATATGGTAAGGGACATAAGGAATATTTTTTTTAGGTATTTGTTGAACTAATGGTATTTTTAAATGTGAATAAGAGAGGAGTGGGTGTGGCCTCTTATTAGCAGGGGAGAAGAGTCTTTTGGAACATTCATATATAAAAAGTAATACCCTTGATTTTTACATGACCCGAGGCTAAATAACCGGACATTTTAGAACCAAAGAATATATATAGTTTATATATTGATATTAAAATAGTAGATAGAAATTTTTTGGGCCATTTTTAACCCCTATCATTGTATTTTAACCCCTAGTAAACCCATTTTATCCTTAATAACTGTCAAGAATTTTTACTATTAATACTATTGGGAATGAAAAAAATTAATTTCAACATATTATATGATAAAAATTATAATAACTCATAATATTGAATCCATTATTTCAAATTCAACTCATAGAAGTGGCAGAATCCAATTAAAAATTATTTTTCCACGATGATTTTTTTTCAAAGAATATCTTTTAAAACTTTTAAAAACATTTTTATCATTATTCAATAATAAATTTATTCCAATGACCTAAATTAGTTAAATTTTAATAAACTTATACTAATATTAGTTTAAAATAAATTTAAAATATGATTTATCATTTTATATAATTTTTAAAAAATGAAACATTCTAATATAAATCATTAATTTTCAGTATTCATCAAAATGTTACTCTTTTTATATTAGTTTAAAAAATTATGGAAAATATAATTCTGAAATTTATATTGAAATTTTTTTGTTTATTTTATTAAATATTTTTTTTTATAAAAGTGAAAAAAATAAATTTAGATGATTTGTGAGAAGGGTGACTAAACCACCTTTTAGAAAAAGATATGTTTTTAGAAAAAATTTCATTTAAATGAATCTTATTTTATTTATAATCAATAAGTAAATATTTAATTTAGTGTATGGATTTATAAACCATAGATTTTTAAAATTTTAGTTATTATTATTCATACCATACAACGTAATGGTAGGTTATAATAGTCATGTTTATAAATTAATATTTTAATAGAGTAAATCGTTTTGTTTAAATTTGGTGTTTCAGGCATCCCAAGAAACCATGTGGATAAATTTATTTAAAAAATATATTTTTTAAAGACTAGGTGTGTCACGTTCAATTAAATTAATGGTATTGTGTTTTATATACAATATATATAATTATGATACTCTGTTAAAGTATCATGGGATTACATTTTACCCCCTTAAATAAATTGTTTCCTCTCAATTTATTCCCGATATCTATAATCCAGGGTTTTACATTTGATGATACCATAGATATAAAAACAAGTAATAAAAAGTGTTAATAAAAAATTCAATTTCTAAGAGATAAATATAAATATAGTTTTAATCTAGAAAGGTATATAACTAGGTTTCTAAATAGGATATCATTGGTGGGATGTAATCATATAGAAATGAAATATAAGAATAAATAATTTTGGAGAGTGATAACTATAATTGATAACAATAATTTGAATTGTCATTATAATGTAAAAAACCATGAAACATAATTTTGTGAATAGTCAAAAGTTAACTGGTTCATCAATTATGAGTGTAATAAGATCAAATTTGTAATTCAAGATCATTTTCATAGAGTTGGGGGATTTATTTACTATTATGAAAGAGAAAAATAGAAAATATACTTTCAATATCATCCTTTGGTATTTTTTCAATAAATATTCACTTCATTACTTACTCCATGAAATTAATATATATGATGATTTTATAAAGCCCAAAGCACGAAGATTAACTTTTATCAAATCATAATATCCCTAAAAGAGTAAAAAGTTATTCCTCTTGTCTTTAATAAAACCAAAATGGCTAATACATGTTATCATATATAATACATTCATCGATTATACTCAATAATAGTTCCCAAAATTAAATATAATCTGTTTCATAATTATTTATTTTTATTAATTTTCTCTAACATGATTTACCGAATTATAAGTCAAAAAATTTAGAATAATGGTCACAAAATCCACACTATATTTCCCATAAAATATAAATTAAATATTAATGTAACATTCCAAATATGTTAATTCCCATATCACCATCGAAACATGATGAAATCATTAAGGATTTGAAAAAAATATATGAGGTTTTTGAATATATTCTATAAATACAAACATTATGAAATATATAGAAAATATAACATAAACCATAAAATCAATAACCAAATTTAAGGTCTCTAATACTATCCCATAAGTATCTATTTTTCGTTATTATCTCAACATATAACAAATATTAATGTTTATCTTCACTCTATCATTTCTTTTCCATTTAGATAATCTTGATAAATAAATAATTTCTTTAGTACCATTCAATATGTTTCTTCAAATTCATATAGAAAAACAATTATAAAACAATCCGTATACATTTTAATAACATAATTAACAAAAAATATCAACCAAAATAATTTTTTTAATATGATCACACAATAAAATAAATCAATTTACATCGGTTGTATTAATAATAGAGGATTCACCATTATCCCTTAACATCTTTTGAAGTATAGACCCTTGATGCTTACAAAACTCATTTACATTGTCCCATATATCTATAAAGATAAATCATTGATCACTATAAAATACTTCTATTCCATTTAAAAAACAATAATGGCTTCCATTATCTCTACACTTGTAGAAAACTGTGATTCCCTTCTAGTAAGTACAATTTTTTAATTCCACAATTACCACATGGGGGAAAATACATCATTTCCTTTTTCAATTTTTATATTTTTCTATACCATCGTCATATTCCCTGACATAAATTCAAATCCATAATATTTGGATAACTATTTCTCTAACTTCATATCCCATGATACCATGTCCTTGTATGATGGGAATATTTGTGAGAATAATTCCCATCAAATAATAATATTAATCCCATCAAATAAATGTTCAATATTTATCTCTTTATTATAGATATTGTTCAAATTTTGACATGATAACATTTTAATGTTCTCTTTATATATATAAACACACTAATCTCTCTATTTTTTCTAGAATTATTAATTGTCTCTCTATATCAACACGTTTATTGTGTAGAATGTAATTTTCCAATAAGTGTAACTTAAAATCCACCCATTCCATGCTTTCTATTTACTTTTTATCAATAAACTGTAAAAATAATTGAAGACCACTAATCCTAATTGATTGAGATAATATAAAAATCTTGAAAAAACAACTTTTTAATTACTATGAAATGTGATAAATATCTTCTTTTAGTAACTTATCCATTGATCCTCTAAAAATTAATTTTTATACCCATTGAATGATAGAGGTTGCAGATGCATGAAGATGCCTAATATTGTTATCCCACATTTTAGATTAGTAGGATAATCCATATGGGAATGTTTATTTTTAATAATTTTAGTCAACTAGCCAAATATGGTAATAATTTGGTGTTTTTTAGATATATCTCTAGCTCCTACTCCATTATCTGACCTAAGAGTTCAATCCCCACATGGAGTATATGTATTGATATAGTTTACATTCATTCATATAGGAACCATTTCGGAATAATTTAATTCACTATATGAGATCATATAATTATGAAACATAATTTATAATACCAAAAATAATGAGACACATTGCATAAATTCAAATCTTTATGAATGGGTAATCTCATAATCAAAAATAGTGTTTATCAGGGAATGTTTAAAAATAATATTATGTTAATGTAATTCAATATATTTTGAAAATATATATTATTTAATCAAATCATATACCTCAAGAGTATGAAACCTATTGTATGGTATGTCTCGTTTCAATGTACCTGATAATGCTCATGTTAATCCTAACACCACTTTTTTCTAAGTTATTACCACTAGGAACTTATTTTCCATCACCTTGTTGAATAATAGTATCTAGAATGGGATTTATTTCTATTTAAAAAACATAATAACTTATTTACCAAAACATAAGGATATTTTCATATATATATATATATAATAGTCCTTAAGTATAATAATAATGTTATAATCCCTAATATATGTCTTCCAAACTCTAGTTCCTATGTTGTCAATTAAAATTTCTCATACAAAAAATATAAAGACCTCATCCCAAGTATCCTAGAGTTGGTGGTTACTTTATTACACTGGAACTAGATATAAAAAATCACATAATGAAATAATGAAGAGTCTTGTATTTTTGGAAAACGAGACACATACATGAAAATAAAAAATTAATTTAAAAACATAAAAAAGAAAAACTATTTTCTCTGAGAATGTAGCTATTCTCCTTAGCATATCCCTACATATCAATCATAATATTCTTCTTACTATCTTATGGAAAATTAAACCTAATAAATGGTTGAGAAAAAATGCTCTATAAGGGTAGGAATTAAGAAAACATTTCCTGAATTAATAAAAATAACAAATATGTAATGATAAATTACAAAAATACATTCTATTTTAACAATAACTTGGGCATAATATGCCCAAAATAAATGATGGTCAAATAACGAAATATAATTCATCACATGAACATTAAAAATATCCCTGTAAATTATAAAAAATAATTTAATCACATGGAAATAAATATATAATTTCATAATGGGGGAATTGATAAAATAATAAATCATAAATGTACTGTCATGACCTTTCACAAGATAGTTTAAAACAATGTGTAAAAAACATTTAATTTTGCTAACTGATTTTTTTCTAGAGACCTATTGATGCGTCGAGGGGATATGTAATTATGGTATACCCACACATAAAACTACAAGCCTACTTAATTCATCATATAAAATGGGTAAAACATAATAAACATAAAATTTTATATTTATAAACTATCATACAAAATGTTAACAAATACCCGAATCAATAAACATAACTATAAATTATTCAGAGTAATATTGTGAATGGTAATAATATTTAACATCCCCATTGAAACTAGTAATAAATAATATAGATAAATAATAAATTTGATATCATTATAATATATCAGTAGTGTATCATAAGTAAAAAATAGGTTTTTTTTTGTCATGAATAGAATAACCAGAAAAAGATTCCTAGAAACAATCTCGAGGAAAATAAAAATTTCGTTTTTTAAAAATACTTTAAAAATAAAAATTTATAAAAAAAATTACAATAATTTTCACTAAAAATTAAATTTTAATATAATCATTAAATCATTTATTCTTCATGACAATAAGAAATTCCATAGCTGTCGAATAGGTAAAATACATTGCTTTCAAACTCTTTTAAAAACGGAAAAAATACCTCATTCATAAAATGACAAAATTTTAGATTAGAACTATACTATAAAATTTTAATAATGGATAAAAATTTAATTAATGATTCATTTTTATTATTTTAATAATATATGGGGAATCATTTTTAGAAAACATTGATATAGTAGAAAATGGGTATTTGACTGAAGCGAGAAGTAAAATATAAATAAAACAAAAACAATTTCTCCATCACATTTAGAACCATAGTGATGGAAAAGGTATGACTAGTTGAAAATATTGTAAATTTATATATGATAAGAAAATATATTGGGTTATATATATATATGAATTAATTCCCTCAAGTGAGTCTTAAACAAATACAATCTCGAATGATGATGAGATTGTGCAATAAACCCGTACCAATTTCTTATCTTTTGAATCATAACCCAATGAAAGTAATAATTTCAAATGAAAATTTATATACAATTAATATAATGAGAATCATGATATAACATAACAAAATGATAACATATAAACAAAAATAAATAAATAAATGTTGAATATTGAACCTGTCTCATGGAACTAAATGTGATATGGGAAACCCATACCTTATGTTCGACATCATACGAATGTGTCCAAACCTCACGTATATTAAATATTGGTTTACTATAAATATATTAACGAGACACAATATTATATTTAATACACATATGATTTACTTAAATCCTTTTATCAATTTTTTATTAAAACATCTTTGTTAAAATCAATGTTTCATGTGATGATTCCTTTATCTTCCATGTATGATTTTCATTCATAACATTTTTACATTTTATTTTGATCATTTTTACATTATCTACATAAATTTAAATGTGACGTAAATATCATATATATACTTTATATATATTTTTAGAGTAATCTATAAATTTTATAGATTGTATATGGATTACATCATTCATTGAGATGTTAGGCTGAACGTACACATGAACATTATTTACATTTTTCTCAAAGGATAAAATGAAAGGAGGGTACAAAATATATCACTTTTATAGATTAATTATGATTAAATATATAAATTAAATATTAATTGAAATTTTCCTTATTAATTTTCATTTAAATAATAAGTGAAAAATGAGTCAAATCACATTGTAAGGTTGTAGTTCATCGTACACATGAGTGACATTATCACATCCCCCATAGAATTGTATCTAAGAAGGTATATGTAATATCCTAATTATATAGGATTAAATTTGTTAAAAATATTATATATATTAATTTAATATATCGTTATTATGATCTATGTAAAATGAAAATGTGAAGAACACATCACATGAGTGCGTGAATCGATAGTCCTTCGTACACACTAACGATGATATTTTTTTTCCAACATTATGAAAGGTAATTGTTTTATATGAATTATCAATAAAAAATTACTTAAATGTCATAAATATAATATAAATATTATATATACATCATTATATCAAACCATGATATGCGGTGATATAAAACAAACTATAATCATTCAAGAGGTGGTAGTCTTCCATACACATGATCTATGGGTTATCCCATTAAATGGAATAAGAGATGAATATAAATTAATAAATTTATATAATAAAATAATTTTATATGAGATATATTTGTTTTATTATATTATCATTTTTTATAGTCTTTGATGGAGTTAGGGGAGGAAATAAAATGAAAACACATGATGACTACAACTCCTCCTCGGAGAGCCTCTTTTGGTTTATAACTATATCCTTTTAGAAGTGTTTCCTAAAAAACTTATGGCCTGTAGTATGAGTATATATGTAAGTAATATATTATTCATGTATTTTCTGATCCATATGGCTTTGTATTTGGGAAGAGGATAGGATATAGGTGTCCTTTTATAATAGGGGGAGATGACACACTTGCAATTTTTAATAGAAAATTGATACCAAATCTTTCAAATTCCACAAGTCTCCGAAATAGTTTATTATAAGGATATTTATGATTAAATTTATATATATGTATTTAAAATATTATTTATTCAGTTTTTGGTTCATTTTAACCATTATAGTTTATTTAAACCCCCAGTAAACTTGTTTTAACACTAACAATTATAAATAAATTTTTTTGTTTCTTTTTTTTACTATTCATTAGGAAACAAAATATCAACAAATTATATAATAAAAATTATTTGGATTCAAAATATGGAGTTAATTTTATCAAATTTAATACAAAAATTGGAATAATCCAATTTAAAATAAAACTGGTAGACACATTTAAATATGGTTTTTCCAAAGAAACAATTTCAAATGCATATAAATTTATAATATCAAAATCTAATATGAAATTTATACCAATAACCTAAATTTTTTAACTAGTACCATAGTTTATTTTTTAGTTTAAACACATTTTAAGATACAATTTAAATTTTGAAATAATTTAAACCAAAATGCATTTTCAATAAAAATATTAATATTTCAGTATTCATGCATAAATTAATCTTTTAAAAAAATGGTAAAATCTAACATTAATATAATATATCTATGTAAATTTAAAAAATAAATTTTATTTTTTATCACCAATTTTAATGAATGGGTACAAATTATTTTTAAATTATGTCTGCAAGGAGTGACTAAACATCCCTTCAGAAAAATATAGGTTTTCAGAAAACAATTCTTTTAAATGATTCTTATTTTATTTTTAATCAATAGATTACCATTATATTTATTTTATACATATATAAACCATATAAGATTCATAATTTATCTATACTATTGTATAAACACCATCTTAACATTTAGGTTATAATGGTCTTGGGTAAATAATAATATTTTAATTGAGTATCTTATTTTATATAATCCCAACATTATGTGCATCACAAACTATCAAAGTGAATGTAATTATTTAAAAATGAATATATCATAATGCCTTGAGGTGTACAATTCTATTATAATCTTGGTGTTTTTTTTCATATAAATTATAAAAATGATGTTCCTATTTTAAAATCAAAGGGTTTTATAAAATATTTATAAATTATTTTATATAAAACAAATAATGTTATAAAACAATACTATTATAAATGAATTGTTTAATCAAGGATAAAAATCACCGGGGTAATATTACATGAGTTAAATAATATCCAATATCTCTATTCTTCACAAAACACAATCATCAATCACAACTCATGTATGTGTGAACACATCCATATGCTTAGGCCAACACGACAATTGAGTCAACATCCAAATTGTGAAAATCATGTAAAAATAGGTTTAGTAATAGTTTTTATTATAAATCCACTACTCGAGAGTAAGATTCCAAGAATGCATGTCCAAATCAACCACTACCAAATTATTCTCAGATGAGTTTTAATTAATCAATAAATCAATCATTGGAAAATAAATCACTTCAAATAAATTCATCTTTCACTTTTCAAATACAGAAATTCACACTTAATATTAAGTTTAAATGTAAAAAAAATCAATGATATTCATAAACAATTTAAATTCAAATAAATTATCATTTTAAGCTAATTTTTAATTTTTATTAACATTAAATTGTTTTTATATCAAATATATCATCTCCCAAAATCTACTAAATACTTTCAATTCCATTTAAAATTTTTATTTCCACAATTTTCTATCCATGTTTAAATAAATAAAATCATTAATAATGGTGTGATAAATTAATTGAAAAAACATTTCAATTAAATCAACATATTTAGGGTATCAATTGTATGATAATTATTTATTGAACCATGTACTATTGATTTCATTATCAAACAAAACAACACCCACAATGGGAAATATAAATGGCGTGATGAGGTGAAGGAGATATATAAAAAACACCTTTGATTAAAAACCATAAAAACAAGATCATTGAAAACTAATATATAATACATGAGCCATATTAGGATTCACCACTATAAAATGGGTGAGAAATATTAGAGATATAAAACGTAAATAAATAGATAAACCACATTCTAAAAAGGTACATAGATATTCCAACAACACTAAAATTCACAAGAAACGATGTTTGAGGAGACAAAGAGTAAACTAGAATGACTCCAAATGAGAAGGATTCAATTATGGTTAAATTTTATTGATTTTAGTTTAAACTGAGTGGCCTAATATTTTAATTAAAAATTTAAGGGATTAAAACATGAAATGCATGGTTTCATAGTTTGGTTTTATGGTTATAAGAAACCATGATCCTTAATTATCCCTTATTAATATGCTTATAGAAAGAATATATAATTTTCTCACATAATTAAGTAAACCATTAACTAATAATGAAAAACTTTATATCCAAGAGTGTATGGTTAGAAGAGGGAGGATTCACTATTTTAAAAAACTATTCACCCCTCTCTAGAGCACAAACATAAAGAAAAAAAATTATTTTGTCAAACCACATTGTTTTTTCTAACCACACACCAACTGTGTAATGTTCCTAAATCATCATGAAAATGAAAAGTTACAGAAAACCCCTAGGAATGATTTTAATTCAATAAAATTTCAAAACAAGGGTCAATAACTACCTAAGATTTTGTAATTTTATATTACATATATAATATATGAACATGATTTGAATCTATAAAAAAAACTGGTTTGAATTTATATAGGATTATAGCTTCACTGAATGGGGATAGAGAATTTTGTAATTGATATACTGAGAAAGAATTCACGAGTTGAAGTTGTGTATGATTTGGGTAACACATGGGGAGTATAAAAGGGACTCTATGTGATGGAACTTGATATGGGAGAGTTAAATAGTAGAGGGTGCCTTTATAAAATGATATTACATTCATTTTTGGTGTAGAATGTTTTATAATCCTTGTTAGGGGATTCGATGGTGGTGGTTTGGCGAGATATAGTTTTTATGTGATTCTAAAAAGGGATGTGCTGAGTATGATTGGAAATAGGTATTTTTTGGAGAGACAATTATTTTCAATAATTTTTCACAATGTTGTTCTCTTTGAGTTCCTTATTTTTCCTTTTGTGATATATCATGGTGTGGATATGATATATCATTTCTTTAGAGTTTATATTTGGTTTCTTTGGGTGAGAAGATCTATTATAGTTTTATTGTCATGTTGTTAAGTCAATAATTGTGTAAATGTATTAAATTATGTTCCTAGTGGTTTTATTAAACCACATGATGGAACTAAGTGTATATGGGAGGAAATATGGATGGTTTTCATCATATAATTTACTTTATATTAGGATGAATAAGATTTTATATAAGCCATTTTAGATAATTTTATGAATTTAGTACAACTCTTATAAATAAATGAGTAAATCAAAGTACATGTTTCATAAATGAAATATCTAAAAGATGTGGTGATAATTCATGGGGTTTAGAAAATGATTATCTATTATCATAATCCCCATTTTACCATTATGGGTTGGATAGGTCTCTAATTAGATAATGTATCTTAGTTGTTTCTTATCATAACTTTTCAACAACAGTTAGATGGTATGATAGAGAAAACTCTCTAAACATTAGAGGATATGTTTCACACATTTATTCTGATTTTTGAGGTTTATGGTTAAATCATTTACACTTCGTGGAGTTTTCTTAAAATAATAGTTACCAATACATCATTGTTATGGTGTTTTTCAAATAGTTTAATGGGAATCCTTTATAATCAATGTTGGGATACATTGTACTAAGAGAGCTAGAAACTCTCTTAAATTTTGGATGAACATGATCGAGAAGGTACAAATGAATTATTATAAAATTAAGATATTTGGGGGGCATATATAATTCCTATTATAATAATAGTAAAATTCTTTTGGTTCTTTCCATAATAGATCATTTGTTTATTAATTTATATCCACATTATTAGAAATAAGGATTCATTCATTGGATTTATCTTTCTCCCTAATTTATTCCTCTTTTAATGTTATTGGATAGAGTTAAAACTATTTCATATTGTTTTTCTATTTCTTCATAGATAAAAAAAATCAATGATGTTTTCCACATATATATAATATATATATATCCTAAACATTAATCCCACAAAATTTAATGAGGAAAATCTGATGTTAAACATTATGAGACCTTCATGGAATGACCTATTGAGATTCATAACCATCACAATAATATTTTATGTGCACATGTTCTTCACATAGATCATGTATGGTGGAAGGGTAGTTCTGTAGAATAGTGTTCTTAAAATCTTGAGATATAGATTTATACCAAATACCTCAGGTTGTTTAAAACATTAATTTTTGAAGGCATTATTTATTTGTGTTGTTCATTTACGAGATGTTTTGTGATTTTTCAGTTTTATGGTCCTTTTTTCTTTCACATTGTTATTTGTGTTCTTATTATAGTTAAATAATATAGAGGTATCTTAGTTAATTATTATTTTCATCACCCTTTAATTCATTCATGTGATTTGGTTTGATTTTTGGGGGTAATAAACTATTGGGAGGTATCTGATTTATGGGAATGAATTTAGAAATATCTCATTTTTTGTATTTTCAATTCTTGAGATGTCAAAAAGGATTTTAAATATATTTTGGAGATGAGGTTTGAGTTTTTTTATCTCTAGTTTCACCACCCCATGGGTGTAGTAATGATTATGGTCATGGTGATGATTATTTTTTATTCATGAGATTGATGATATTGTGTTTTTGGGTTTCAGATATGGATATTTTTAATTTAGTGATTATTAAACCATTGGGTATAAATAATATGTGGTGGTGAGAATATTTACTAGATAATTCTACCACTATAAAGTATGAATGGATCCATTATAATGGTGGATGGTGTGGGGTTACATAGACTTTGGTAGTTTCCTTTTTAAGTTTATACATAACTATAAAGGGGGATGAAACCATTTTCATTAGTGTTGTATTCATAGTGTAATTTCTAAAATAGTAAAATATATATATTTAGAAAAGGAAAAAATGGGTGTGGTATTTTTTATATTGTGTTTATGGTAATGGTGAGATGAAATATTGAATAGATTGATGATTAAATATAATAAAAATCCATTTTGGTAATTTGGTGGTTAAAATAACATCTTCCATGTCATGGAGCATTCCAGAGTTCAAGTAAAATCTATTTAATGTAGTTTTAGAAAGAAATAGTGGTTTTGTGGTGATTTCTATTTCAAATGGATGTAATATAAGATCTCATTTTGAATAATGTCACCATGGACATGGTTAAAGTTTCCATGTCATAGTGGAGGCATAGTAGGGTTTATTAATAAATATGGGGAAACTATCATCCTCATTTTCACATTTATTTTCTCTATTTAGGCCCTATCAAACCACTAATCCTTGAAACACTCTATATATTTTTATATTGAGGGTTTAAACCCATATTTCATTTTGGATCAAGCTCCCTGGAATAATGTTACCTTCGTTCCCTATTCTCCTCGTCTTCCATGTCATCCTTCACTCTGAATGTAACAATGGTGTCAGTTTAATTGTTTTTGTTTATATTTGAGTCTATTATGATAGAATAGATTCAAGGGTGGTTTCTACCAATGTTGATGGTGATTGGTTCTTTATACACTTGTTCTTATATGGTGGTTCTTAAAATATTCAAATGGAGGTATGAGATTTATTACATATACTTATTTTATGTTTAATGGTAGGGTCATCATGTTCCATCTTCTTTGGGTCAATATATAATATTTAAATTATTAAATATAATAAAACATTAACAAAAAATTCTAATTTTTAGAATGGTGTTGTGATTTGGATTTTTTATACATTAACAATGATTATAAGTGAATATTAACAATTATTAAATTGTGTAAATTTTTTTGATGTGATTATGGTTTTCCTAATCTTGATTTATATGTTTTAAATTGGTTAAATTGAATATATTACATTAAATGAATTGGATAATTAATGATGAATAATAATTTAGTTTATCATTCTTTCAAAAGGTTAATGAATAGGAAATATGATTATTATGCTAGTTTATTATAGTTTTTATAGTTGTTGTTCATGGAATTTATGGTTTCAAAATAAGTTAATAATAATTTTACTAATTCATGATTGTAAAGGAAAATGATTATTGTTGAAATAATTTTTTTTGATACTGTAATCCAGCCCTATTTTATTTTTTTATATTCTCTTATTATTGATGTTATGGACAAGATTTCCCCCTACAATAATTCTTATAAAAATATGGTTCACTAGTATATTTATAACATAGGTTTGTTGATCAATTGTTATTTTATATGTGAATCCTTATATAGTTGGATTATTATAAATGGTATGGGATGGTTTCCTTGGCTGATGTAGTGTTTTGATAGAGATTATACTCAAACAGGGGGAACATGTTATGATCATAGCATCCATATTTCTTGGAAAATTGTCTTGGGGATGTTGATGGGTTAGTTGGAATGGGTTGATTAATGGGAAAGAATATTTTATTCGATTAGTTTTTATGTTTTATTTTTTGTTTGGATATTCTGATTTAATCTATTCTTGCTAAAACATACTTAATTCACTGAAAGGGTACCATCTTTTCTGTATCTTGTGTCATGTTTTTCAATTCAAAGATTATGTGATGATAATGTATTATTAATGATATCATAGGAATGAGCATTGTTTATTTAGATGATTTGGTAAATGGAGATGATATTATTGGATTGGAGAATGATCTAAGAGAATAGAGTTAAAATCAAAATTTTATATGATGAATATAAATTTTTTTATCATGATGAATACATGTAAATGTATACATATAATTTATAATTGGTTAATGACATTAATTAAAGTTATTAAATTTTTAATTATTTTTTATATAGAAAACTAGTGATTGCGTTATTAGAATAAATATAACATCCAAGTCATATTTGTGGTAGTAGGGTTCTAATGTGAGATGTTAACACGATTTTGAGTCCAATTTATTATTGTTTCTACTAGATTGGTTGTATGTTATTCCAGAATTATGTTATCTAGATTCATACTATTAATCACCCATGTCCTGAGGGAAACTGACACCCCAAATAATTTAGGTCTAATGTGCTTTCCCCAATATCTAGTTAGGTGAGGCAACATAATTCTAATTACTCCCTCCTCAAAAACACTCCCTTTTAGAATAGCAAGAATATAGGGATATCCAATTTCAAATGGCTTATAGTATAAGGTGTATTATTATATGAGATTATATTGTTCTTTGTTTTACTAAATATGGGTGTATGGGATATAGAATATTGTATCTATAGCAATTACTGGTATTTCAGTTATAAATTAAATAAGAATTAAAGGTATATTATGTATGGGCTATGGTGTCCTAACGAATAGTGCCTTTGACAGAAACTGTAATGGAATTCCAAACTATTCCTTTATTGTGGTATGTGATGATGTTGTTATTGTGATGTGTTCCCATATTGTCAGAAGAAAAAATAATGTGTTCAATATATGAATATTCCAATTAGAAAAAGAGGAAAATATTGGAGGTTAGGATTTATAGGGTTGAGGCCCAACCCATATCATATGTGACTTGATATATAAATGTGATTGAAGTATACAATATTTTCTATTGGTGCGTGAGGTAAATAATTAACTAGATATGTTGATGTATGTTACTCTATATATGTATTTGATTTGGATATTATATTACTTGTTTTTTAGCATTAAATTTTAAGATTGCCTTGGTGAGTTTTTGATAAAATTCACATAATTTTTATAATGAATTAGTTTAATCTATATTTTCACGAGGTTTTAACAATCCTTTTTAAATTTTCATGACTAGTCTTATGGAGGATTTAATTGACTGTATGTGTGTTGTCACCCACATATATATACATTTATTATAGGTAATTAATGAGTTGTTTGGGAATTAAGATGTGGGTTACTTGCTAATAGTGGTTTTCTTGGTGTTATTGGTCTTTGTGGTCATTTCCTAGGAATTATTCTTAATATTTATATTTTTATATATATTATATGAAATTTCATTTTATATTATGGATTTGATTTGTGGTTGTTTATAATTTCTTGGATATATTTTATAACACTCCAAGGTTTTGAAAATAAATTTAATATTGAATTCACGAAACACTAAGTCTGTAAAAAAATACATGTTATAACCTAGCCAATAGCATAATTTTTCAACTTCTGTTATTTAAAATTTTAAAAATTGACTTCCACAGTTGCGTTTAGTAAGATATTTATAGTTTTAAGAGACAGACATAGTTTTTAGTGAATAGTAACATACCCTTATGAATATTAATATGAATATTAATATGAACATTATGAATGCTAAAGCATATTATTATTTTATTTCTATTAGGTTATAAGATTATGATATATTGATTATTTTTTCATGATGATATAAAATGAATTATAGTTTTAAAATTATTACTTTTTGATTTTTTTTTAGTTAGAAATTATACAAATAAAATTTAGAAATCAATTTTCTAAAAATGGAGTTCATTTTAAAAAATTTAACATAAAAAAATGTTGTCTGTGAATTTTTTGTATTTTTCTAAAATACTCGAATTTTTATGAATAGTAACATAAGGTATTTATCGTATATAAACATTATCATTTAAATTTACTATTCCAAGAGTCATGAATGATTAAAGAACAATTGGTTCGAACTCAGATAAAATTATTACTATAATGGTAACATAAATCAACAATATTGGTTTTCTTGTAGGAAATAATTAGATAATGAATAAGATATTAAAAAACCACCCTTCTCATCCACTATAAACCCCCACCCCCAACTTCCTCTCTTCTTTACTCCCTTAAATACTTTTTAAATGTCTATATTTTTTTTCTATTATCCTCTCAAGATCCTTCCCCACATTCAGAAACCATTGGTCTCTTAAAAAGACCAAAAATATAACGTAATGTGGATCTCATGGAATATAACATCACGAGGTAAATTCCTTTTCTCATTTATTTTAGTTCATGTTTTTTTCATTTCTTTTTCATTATCACCTATCCTCATCTGGATGCTATGATAACTCTAGGAAAATAAATTTAACTAAATTTTGTTATGATAATGGAATTATTCATCATCATCTCTCGTTTCCCATTATTTTATATTATAAATGAAAACACCATCTGAGATGTGTTAATTATCCACATTCAAGGATGGTGGGAATCCAGTTTCTATTAAAATCTTAAATTCTATTCATGAAACCATTCATATTATTGACAATGATTATTATATAGGTAAAATATCATATTTAATGTTATGTAATTTTTTCTAACGAATGATATTAATTTATTGATCAAAATCACATCGTTGTGATAAAAAATCACCAAATAACCCAAACAACATTTGTTAACGTTTTCTATAAGGATTCATTTCAAAAAAAATTGATTTCTATAACTATATAATGTATTTTATGTTAAAAAATCACTAATAACATCAATTATGGACTACCATTCTCATTATACATGTTTATCCTTACATGAATATATGTAAACAAATCATGAAAACAATGGAAGAAAACACTCACAAATAATGAAATTGAATTTATTAACTAATAAAAAAGGTAGGTATGAACCTAAAAATGTTATAATAAATCAATTACACATATATGATGTTTCAGAATTGTTAATTTATGATCCTAAATTTTATTAATATGGCCATTAAACTCAACTGGGGAACACATCTAGAAATAAGGTATGAATTTTCCACAAATCCACTATTTTCATTTAGGTTTCATTTAATTTTTACATAACTCAATGGATTTATTATTATTTATTAAGTAATCCTCATAAATGATGTTTTATTTTTCTATATATGATTACTGACCAAAATCCTTATTTATAGTACGTGTAGTTACATGTTTTAAAAGAATTTTTTCAAAAATTATATCTGTAATACAAACTAGATTCAAGAGAATTTTGAAAATTTTTACGTATATTCAGTAGTAAAATATAAAATATTTTAGAAACCACTATCTTTATAAAATCAATCATTTTATTATGAAATTACAATCTTACATCATTTATGGTTTTATACAATGACTTTTACAAAAGAACACTTCATTTCAAAGTAGAAGAGTACTTACCACACAAATTACTCGATGCTTTTATAAAAGTATCTCCATATTATTCAACCTTCTTATTTATTATTATATACTATTTGGAATAATATTTTGTGATATCATCTAAAATATTTAATTTAATACGTTATGATTAATTTTACATAGTATATTCTATCTTTAAACAATTCAACAATTTACTTTGAATAATCATTGTGTATAATTAATGTTTAGGGAAAGTTATATATATATATGTCATATGTTAGATTCAATATGAATATATATATTTTTTATGTTTATCCCTATTCATATGATGAATTCATAGGAATTATTTTGTTACGGGTTTTTTCGGCTTTATCCCTTTGATGCATCAATATTTCACATGAGAGAAATAAATATGTACTTGGATGAGGCATTTCCCATTTTTATATACGGTTTTGGTAGAAGCGTTAAGCATTTTTAGAAGTATTGTCTTATGCCTTGATGGTTTGTTTTAGAATGTCCAAAATATTCATTTCCCTCAATTTGATTCTAGAATTTCATATTTTATGTGTTTATTCGACTACTAGAATACCCAAGATTATAATTAATTATGATAATATTTACTATTCTCATATTCATGCCACAATGTTTTCATGTTTTTTATTTTTAAATGTATATATTTTTAGTTAATATCCATGCATAATTCTTATTTTTATGATATATCATTCTCTTTTATTACCCTTATTGGTCATCTGATCTCACCACTTCTTTTGTTTCATTATTTTCCATGACATTTATATGTATATTATGATTGAGTTTCACGGAAAATCTTATAGTGGTTGATGTTCCCAATGGAACATTTATGTTGTTTTTAATTTCAAGTTATAATGTTGAACTTATGTATATATCGGTTTATCAAAATCAACTAAACTATTTAATCCTTTTAGATACAAATTTCTTATAATCATGGCAATATAATTTAATAAGGCACCGATTATTCATAATATGGGCTAGGTCTTTACAGTTTATATTATAGGATGTTTAGTAGAGAACAAGGAAACTAGATTTACAAAATGTGGATTATGAAAATAATCTATATGATTATAATTTAGGATATGTATACAAGAATATCCTATATTTTTGGTATGTAAAATTTTATGGGGATCTTTATAGAAAATATATTCATCTCTAGATACTATAAGTTAATGTGGTTCTGAAAAAAATGTACCTCGGAGTGAAAACACCGAGAACATGATTCGGGATTGACCTGGGGTATCCCGATAAACAAAAATGGGCCTTACTACACAACAAGTTTGACACTCCAAGGGATATTATTAAAATAATTAACATTTTTTACAAAACATTATAAAGGATTTTAATGTAATTTTTCCTCAATGAAACCATGTTTATGTTTACAAGATTAGACATGCATATGATTTCAATTTATGTTAAGTAATTTTCAATGATGAGATAGTAAATTAATATTCATAACCGAATTTAGTGTATGATATTATTTAAAAATGGTTTCTAGTTTAAGGAATGGAAGCTCCATTCACATGATTATCCAAGGATGTTATTCCCCTCATATGTAAGATAATCATATTGGATCTAGAGATGTGACTGGTGTATAGAAATTTATAACTATACTAGGATAGCATACTCAGGTTACGAAAAATATCTTTACCCATATGTAGCATCTAGATCCACAATCTGAAGGAGCTTTGTTATATTGATTTATATGATAACCATCATCCAGTATTTTATGGGATTAAAATCCCATTCATAATAGTATAGTGGATAAGATTAATTGAGATGATATTTCTCACCTTGGGATGTAACTAATGGGAGATGATTATTATTGAGTATTATAATCTATCAAGAGATGCTGATCAATGGTGTTTACTAATTCAAAACAAAAAATGAGGAGGAAAAAATAGAAAACATGGAATGTACTGAATTTAAAGAACTTATCTTCGATAAATTCTTTCCTCGTGAAAAATGATTAGACTGGGAAATGATGTTTCTAAATTATAAGAAAATGTAAGATGAAAATTTTGAAAATTATAAAGCTATATTTAAATAGATAGAAGTTCATTATATTGAATATATACATAATAAAAGGATAATTATTGATTGATTCTCTGATAGAGAAAATCCATCCCTCTGATAGGAATTAGTCTTCCAAACATTCACATAATATGGTGTCATAATTTCAAGTTCTATCATGATGGAAATAGAGTTAGCAAAATATTATGAATTTAATGGAAAGAAAGAGAAGAATAGGAATACTAAAAACTCAGGAAAAGGAAATAAGGAAATGTGGAATAAGGGAAAATTTGACTTTCTACACAATGATAGTTGTGGAAGGAAATACCCTGGTGACTGATTAAAAGGAAAAGGGATATGCAATAAGTGTGGATAGAAAGGCCATCAAGATATTGAGTTTAAGGGGAAGAAAAAAGCAATTAATGTTCAGTGCTTTAATTTTAGGGATATGGGACACTATGGTGATGATTTTACAATGTTCGTTGGAACCATGCCACAAAAAGGCCATGGGACAAAGGAGAAGCATGTTCAATCCCAACTCCTCATATTGATGTACATAATGATGTGGTGGAATATACTTTAATAATTTCCTCAAACATATACATTTTTTATTTTATTATTTATCATTACATTCATTCATATCTTCCCAGGTTTTCCAGAAAATTATATATTTAAAATTTTATTTAATAATGTAGTTTTCAGTTAAAACGCCTAAGGGAAGTTTCATAACAGAATAAATATCATTATATGGTGCTTATCTAGATCCATACCCAATATATCTATTTAATTCAATTCCTCATGTGGATGAGAATAAATTTCCAAGGTTGTGGAATGAAGTATTATAATTGAGGATGGCCCTATTATGCAAGAATATATTGATGGTTTTTTAAATAATTTACCTAGACATCATCCAAAGTGAGAAGTTGAATTCTCTATTGATTTAATTATTGTTTCAAGACCTATATGAATGAATAATTATAGAATTTCTATTGTTGAATTAGAAAAACTGAAGAAACAACTATAGGAATTGAGTGATAAAGGATTTATTTTCCATTGTATTTCCCCATGGGGATCCCCTTTTCTTTTCATTAAGAATAATGATGGATATATGAGTTTTTTCATCAAGTAAATGAAGATAAATGTTATAAAAATAACTAGAAGTTATCTCCTACCTATCATTGATGATTAGTTTTACCAATTTCATAATGAAAAATATTTTTTGAAGATTGAACTTCAATATGGATATCAGCAGTTGCGAGTGATGAAGGAAAATATTCCAAATAGATAATTTTAGACCATTTTTTGCATTACATGTTTACAATAATTCCTTTTTAACTGACTTATGCACCATTTATTTTCATATATCTAATGAAAGTTTTTATAGTAATATCTTGGTTACATTGTGGTGGTATTTATTGATGAGATATTGGTATACATTAAACGCTACGTAGATCCTAAAATTCATGTGATCACTGTTATGAAGACTCTTAGATGAAATGATTTATATGGGACATTTATAAAGTTCTAATATTGGATTCAATCATTTTCCTTTCTTTTCAACTTTGTATCTAAGTATGGTATATTTTTTGATCTTGTGAAGAAAATGGTTGTGGAAGAATGACCTACCCCAATGAACATAACTGAGGTGTATAGTATTATTGGTTTAGTTGATTATTATCATCATTTCATTTTGAACATCGCCTGTTTATACAACCTAATGACCAAGATTACACGTAATGTGGTTAATTACAAATGGAAAAATAATACGAGGAATGTTTTGATGAATTGAAGATGATATTAGTAAATTATCTTATCTTCACTCTACCATCTGAGAATGGTGGATTTGGGATATATAGTGATGTATCAAAGAAAAGACTTGGTTGTGTCCTTATAAAGAGTGATAGAGTTATTACCTATGCAATATGGAAGTTAAAAATTCAAGAATAAAACTATCAGGCTCTTGATATCGATTTAGTAGTTTTAATCTTATCCATGAAGATATGGTGACATTATCTCTATGGTGAAATATGTGAGATATATACCGATCATAAGATCTTTAAATATATCGTCTCATAAAAAAAACTCCACCTGAGGAAAAGATAATGTCGTTATCTACTGAATTATTATTAATTTTCCATACACATCCAACTAGGAAAGGAAAATAGGTTATCTAATGCATTGAGTAGAAATGATCATGTCATCCTATACAAAATGAGGATAAAAATGGATCCAGGGTTAATAGATCTTGAAAAGTCTGATATAGGAAATATAAAAGATGTTGGAACGTCAATAATTTTCCATTTGGTTTCCCAACTATATCTTTTAGAAATTATTAAAAATTCTTAGTCTAATGATGATAACATTTAAAATAAAATTAAATGCGTGAATGATGGAATGTGGGATGACATCGTGTGTAAAGATGGAATTTCGAAATTTCGAAAGAGGATATGTGTTCCCTCTATACTCAAGCTGAATGGTTTCTATTGGATAATGCCCATTTCCCTAATGTCTCTATACACCCACATAGAACTAAAATGTATAGATAGTTGATAGAACATTTCTTGATGGGACAACATGAAGCAAGAAATTACTGATTATGTATCAGGATATATAGTCTATCAACAAGTAATGGTCAAAAGACAACATCATATAAGAGTCATGAAGCCTCTAAAAAATACTACAAGGAAATTGTATGACATCACCATGGGTTTTTAAACATGATTACCCAAAACTCCATGGAAGAATGATGTGTTTCATGTAATTGATTATTAACATAAAAAATAAGAACATTTCCTCTATAGAAGTGAGGATTTCCAACTAGAGTGCCTAGAATGACACTATATCAATGAAGTTGGGTTAAATAATGGATAACATATCTCAATTTTTCCTGATCATGATCCAATATTTACATAAAAATTTTAGAATAGTTTTCAGAAACCATTGCATACCGAGCCTTGATTGACTACTTTTTATCACCCTCAAACAAATTAGAAATCATAGGGGAAGATCCAAACCATAAAAGAAATTTTGAGACCGTGTTCCCATGACTTCAAAGGAATGTGGGATCAATATTAAACTTCAATTTAGTTTTCAAAAAATAATTGATTCTATTCAAGTATTCAAATGCCACCTTATGAAGCATTGTACAGAATGAGATGTTTTACACCAACTAGTTGGGATGATGTTAGAGATATGAAGCCTGTGGGACTAGGGATTTTGGAGGAATCAATAAAAAAGGTAAATATTAATCAAAACCATATTAATGTAGATCAAAGAAATAAAAATTTATATGTTGATAATCAAAGGATGGATTTGGAATTTAATGTAGGTGATCATGATTTCCTGACAGTGTCTCCATGAAGGGTGTTATAAGATTTGGGATGAAAGGGGAATTTATCCCTAGGTACATTTGATGTTTCGAAATCCTACATAGAATTGGAATTGTTTCATATCATTTGGCTATGATGAATAACATATCTAAAGTACACAATGTGTTCCATGTCTCATATTGAGAAAGTAAATTCTAGACCAAACACAAGTCCAAATTTATGAAGGTATATAATTATAACTAGACTTATATTACTGTTAATATCATATCAAGATTCTAGACACTAATGAATAGGTATTGAGGAAAAGAATGACTAAGCTAGATAATGTACTTTGGAAAAACAGAAAACTGAAGAGGCAACATGGGATCTCTAAGAGATTATGACGAAGACATACCCAAATCATTTTATTGGGTAACATATTTTGAAATTAGAGGATAGAATTTTTGTTATGAGAGGAGAATGTAACACCCCAAGGTTTTAAAAATAAATTTAGTATTGAATTCATGAAGCACTAAGTCTCTAAATAATAACACATGTTATAACATAGCCAATACACATAATTTTTCTATTTTCCTTATATGAATTTTGAAAAACTAACATTCAAGGTTGCGTTTAGTATGATATTTAGAGCCTAATAAAGAAAACATAGTTATTGGTGAATAGTAACAACCATTTTGAAAATTAATTTGAATTGTAATATGACTCATATGAATAGTAAATCAAATTGTTATTATTTATTTTAATAGTTAAAAGATAATTAGATGTTGATTAATTTTCCAAGGTGGTATGAAATGAAATATTGTTTTTAAATTATTAATTTTCAAATAAATTATTCTTTTATTTTATAATTTAATTAATAATTTTTATAAAAAATATTTTTATAAAATGGATGTCATTATTGAATTCTACATGTCATAAAATGTTTTTGGTGAATATTTGGTATTTTTCTAAAATACTCAAAATTTTGGTGAATAGTTAAATACTATAACATGTTGTATATATACATTATCAATAAAATTCACTATTCTTAAAATCATGGATGATGTAAGAACACTTGGTTCGAATTCAATTGCACTGATTTCTATTATGGGTAACATGAATCATCACAATCGGTTGTCTTGAGGAAAATAAATAAATAATGAAAAAGATATTCAAAAATCACCATTATTCTCCACTATAACCCCCCTCACTCTGTCTTCTCTTCACTAATATCATGCCTTGTTCCATGCCTAAATTCTTCTCAAATATCCTCTTAATCTCTTTCTGCTATTCCATCAACCCTTGGTCTCATAAAAAGGCCAAATCCTCTACACCAAAGAGGCTGTCAAGGAAGATAACTTCAAGAGGAAAATTCCTCTTCCCATTTCATTTATTTCAAGTTCCTTTATTTTCCTTTTCTTTCCACACCTATCCTCATCCAGATGTTGTGATCACTCTAGTACCTTATATTTAATATAATTATGATATTATAATCAAATAATTCATCATCATATCTCCTTTCTACAACTTTTATAGTAGAAATTAAAACACTATTTGTGATTTGTTAATTTGTCACATTCTTGGAATACAGGTTTTCATTATATATTAAAATATTAAATTATTGTCATGAATTTTTTTTTATTGTTTATCATATTATTATACATTTATAATATCATGTGTAATGTTCTGTAATATGTTTTTTACAAATTTTATTAATTTATAGATCAAAATGAGTTCGTTGTGATAAAAAATCAACAAATAGTCCAAAAAATTATCATTAATGTTTTATATAATGATTAGTCATCAATACAAATAACAAAATGAATTTAATAACTATGTAATTTTTTTATGTTTACAATTCATATATAAATTCAATTATGGACAACCATCTCATTATACATGCTTATCTATACACGAATATAAGTAAATCAATCTTGAAAACCAGGCAAGAAAATGCTCCCAAACAATGAAATAGAATCTCTTAACCCATACAAAATCCATGAATGAACCGAAATAAGGTTATAATAAATCGATTTTTCATAGAGGCGATTATTTAATTATTAATTTATGAACCTATATTTTATTATTCAAGATATTAAGATCATTTCAGGAACACCATCAGACTTAAGGTAAGGGTTTTCAACCAGAACCTCCATTTTTATTCAACTTACATTTATTATCTACTTACCATTATGAAATTATTATGTATTATTTTTTACTCATAAAATAATTTTTAGTGTTATATATATTTTTACCAACCATATTCCTTCTTTATTTTATTTGGAGTTACAATTTTTAAAAAGAACATTCAAAATTCATTCTGAAATACATGCCTGATTCAACCGAATTTATAAAATTATAACATATTTCCAATGGAAATAAATAATATATTTTAAAAACCATTAACTTTTTAAAATCATTTTTTACTATGAAAACAATATCTGACTTCAGTTTTTGGTTTATACAAATACTTTTCCAAAATAACTCTTCGTTTCAAAGTTGAAGTGTATTTATCTCATGAAGTACTCGATGATTTTATAAAAGTATCTTTATCTATTTCAACTCTCTTTTTGATTCTTATATATTATTAGGATTAATATTTTGTGATATAATATAAATTTTTTAATTGAATTCATTATTATTAGTTTTACTATGGTAGTGCTATCAAAAAAACATTCACCAATTTACTCTGAATGGTTACTGTCTATGCTTAATGTTTGTGGAATGTTATTTTCATGTCCTATGATAGTTTTAATATTAATTTATACGTTTTTTATATTTATATCCATCCATATTAAGAATTAATTAGACTTATTATGTGATGTGTGGTTCGTTATATATACCCTCGATGCATCGGTAGGTCTTAGGAGGCAAATATATATGGACTTCATAGAGGCCTTTCCCATTTTTAGATATGGTTTTGGTCAAGGACTTGATCAATTTTTAATGACTTGGCCAAGGCCTGGATGGTATGTTTCATATTGCCTATAATATTCATTTTCCTCATTATGAAGCTATAAATTCATTGTTAATGTTGTTATTACTGTAGTAAAATACCCATTATTATGTTGTATTATGAAAATATTTACTCAACTCGTATTCCTACCATAATGTGTTCAAGTTTATTATTTTTAAAGGAATGGGTATTAAATTATTCAACATGAATAATGGTTATTTTTATGATATCATCTACTGTATTTTTTATACTTACAATGAATTTGAGCTCACCCATTCTTATGATTCATTTTTTTCCCAGACATGTATTGGTGTATTATGATTGACTTGTAGTGATAATCAAAGAGTGGTGGATGTTCCAAATGAAAAATTTATGTTGTTTTACATTTCAAGTGGTAATGTTGATCTTATTAATGTATATGTGTTATGAAAATCTAATAAACTAATCATTCCTTCAGGATACAACATTCTCATAGTCATTCCTATATAATTTAATAAGGCTCCATCTCTGGGAAAATGGGGTTCAACCTTTATATATTAAGGGTGAGGCTTCTCATTTTTTTATGATTATACCCACTATTATAATAACAAAACTATATCCTATTTATGAAAGGATTGTGGGTTACAAATCTATAAACTACTAAACCTATAGGGGTATAAATAGGGGTAATGGAAAACCTGATTAATTTTGAACATTCCTTGCTCAACCATTCCTTTAATAATATTCTACTGAATCTCAATTTTATTATTATGAGAGTTTTGTAATTGATTTTTCATGACTAATGGGGTGATATTGTTTTTAAAATATATCACCAAAGGCTACATCACATCTTCTCAAATATCCTTTATTTTTTGTTACATGTATATAAGATGATTACATCCCAATTTATAGAGGTGTATTCTATTTCATCTATTCTAAGAGAAGATCAATTTTTTTTCAAACTCATCTCTCTTATAGATTTATATTCAATGAATAAAGAACAAAAACTCATAAAAATTCAATCCAAACCACTACTAGCCCAGTTCACATCATAATTTGATGATAATTCATGATATGCTTTTGTATCAAAGATATATTCACAATTAACATTACATTATATATAACTTATGATTTATTTTATTGTTATGAAATTTTTTCTACTCTATTAGTCTACAATTAGGCTGTCAAATATAACACAAACAAAATATAAATATTAATGGAGGAAAAATATAACTTCTAGAAATCCATTTATACAAGTTAAGATCTATAGATTTCCCATCTTCTTGCTTCCGGATCGTGGTTTCAACCATTATTAGACTGGAAATGGATTTTGAATCATTCATGTATGATTTTTAAAAATCCTTCTCACATACTTATCATGAGAAATAATATTATATAATAAGATTTAAAAAACTTTTTGCCCCAAAAAATAATAAAGTTATCAAATCAAAAACATCTTGAATTGTAAACTCATCAAACTAATCAATTACTCTATATATTTGTTCCTTATCCAACTAAATATGATATCATTCACATAAACCAAAAACATGAATTATTAATCCATAAACATTCTAATACACATATCCTAATAAACATCCCCTATGTTAAATTATACATTCATTATAGAAGATTCATTATGATTATACCATGATCATGGTTCTTACATTATATAATTCAATTCCTTTATTAATATACACACCTTGGATTTATCATTTCTAATAAAAACCCCATGAACTATATAATATAATTATATTCTAATATAAAAGAATTTAAAATTTCTTTTTTAACATATCTATTATAAATATTGATAAATATATATTCAGATAAACATGATCAATAAGATTCTTATATATTTTTGTATAGCTATTGGTAAGTAGGTTTATTCAATATCAACACCATTAATTTGATAACAGACACGAATAATAAACCATTCCTTACTTTTTTTGTATTTCCATAATAATAAAGCTAATTCTTAAATAATTAATTGATTCTGATCATGTAGCTATGTTTAATAATCTTCAAATGCTCCTAATATTTATTTTTATCTATTTTATAAATTTCATTATTCATGGATCCGACGCATGATACATATTTATCCACATATAGAAATGGTGTTGTATCAACCATTGATAAAAGAAAATCATGATAAAAATTTATCATCCTGCATTTCAATGTTGGTGTCAATATACTTCCAATTATAATTTATTGATTGAATTATTCTTTTATATTTCTATTATATAGTGAAGATTTACTTTTATCATAAATGGTCTCCTCAACTATGTCATCTCCAAGGCCATCATAATTAATGGAAAATTGTACAAACACAATATATGTATAAATTTCAACGTCTACTCTACATAAATAATTTCATTTATAAATTTTAGTGTTATTTCCTAATTTATCGCCTATTAATTTATGGCTTTAACACAAACATCTTTATATTCCCTCACTTATCCATGAGTAGATGTTCCGAGAAGATGGTATAAGTGACATAGGAAAAATTTATTCTTTCCATGTGGATACAATAAATGATTGATGTGACTAATTAAACCATAGTAGTTTTTTGAGGTCTCTTTTCTATTCAATTCAAGGGCTTCATATCTTTTGTGATGGTATTGGATCTTGTTGACTTTGTTGTTCTGGTTTCGATTCAGGTAATATGTAAGGAAATGTTTATGATGGTTCATGTGTATGTTTTGTATTATATATTTTATATGGTTTCAATTGTCTAAATAATGACTTTGTGTCTTCTCACATAACACAACAATGTGTTTTTTCATTGAAATAAAAAATTCCACTTTGAGCATATTTTACCAGATTTCCTTTAGTGTCTCAAATGGGGAATCAAATTTGGAAGACTCAAAAACGTTTTAGTGAGGGATTACATACATTCCAAATTATATATGATGGTCACTCATCCCCTAGTCTTAAGGCTTACATGATTTGGTTGTTCCATATTATAAGAATTATATCCTTTCAAACATTTTGAGAGACACCACACACATTTAGAAGAGTTATACCCATAATTTTTACATCTTAATTTATTTATTTAAATTCTATATACAACTATAGTGTTCTTAAAATGGATAACTCATTCTTAATTTCATATTTATTACAGTAGTATTTGAATTTCAAGGGCATGGTTTATTTTATTTTGTCATATCCTAATATCATTATTATGTATTTGGTCTCATGATCAACAACCCTTTGATAAATTTACATTCACTCTAGGATAAAATTTAGATCTTCATTCATATAAGACAATTAATAATAGAAAAATAATCAACAAATATAATGAAATATGTTTCTATTTAGGTTCTTGGTTGATTCATTGGACTATACAAATAAGTTTAAACTGCATTGATGAGATTGGACTCCGTTTTATTATTTTACCAATATGAATTCCAAACAATCTCTCTTCACATATATAAATCATATGCATTCTGTTGATCTATATTCATATGTGAATGTCCAATATATCTTCAATCTTGGATAGGTTTTCTATGCTCTGTTAATGAATGTGTCCATTCTGATAATTCAACAAAAAATTATAATCCTATACTATTATAATACAAGACTTTTATTTAACTTAAAACTAACATATATTCCCATTTTTTCTCTATATTTTCAAACAAATACACCTATACACATTTATTATTATACACTCCTTTTGATTGAATGTGACTTAATTCTTGGGTCCAAAATTTAACTCATGCTCAAGAGGTTATTTTATTATAATATAAATATATTTTATATTCATGGACCCATCATTATTAAACTAATTTTCCTTAAACTCATCTCTTCAAAATTTTTCCGTGATTCTTATTTCCATTTACTAGTGTATTCTTTGATATTAAGTTAATTAAATCACACTAATGATTAGCCTTCTCATTCATTAGAGGTGAACCATTTAATAATTTAATTTCCCCCTCTATGTTTACTTGAATATATAGGACAACGATCCAAATAACCACTTAAATAGGTGGTGAAGGTTGTCTCTAAATTTAAACATAAAAAAATGTTAATTATTAATTCACCCATGCTATAAATTATTACCTATAATCACGAGGGTCCTTCTATTTTATATCGATGGTTGGTTCCTTTTTTAGAGATCAAATATTTAAAAAAAGTGTTCTTTTCTAATTTAAATTTTATTCAATTACTCATTGATGTATATAATGTAAAATATCAACTCAATGATTAACATGTGTTTTTTTATGACTCATGAGAAAAAAATTATATTTTGAAAGATAAAATTCTTTCTCATTTAATTTCAACCTTTTTTAATATATTGGAAGCTACCAAATTTGGGTTTCATACTCATTTTTAATATTTTGATAGGAATTATACAAATATATATGATAACGAAAATGATGGATATGATTTGAATTATATGTTTTCTTCCTTATCATGAAATTAGTTTCAAAAAGTTAAATTAATTAAGATATTAAAAATAATATTAGATAAACATGAAAATATATAAGACGAAAATAAAATTATAAATATAGACTAAATATAGCTTTGCTGGTTAAATTTTAATGATAATAAAAATTGGAAGTTAATTCTAGAGATAACACAGTCCCTAATGTCAATGAGATTATGATAATTGTTAAATGTTTTACTAAAAATTTGGATGATTTAATAGTAGTTAAGAATATTTGGAAATTTTTTTAAGTAGTTTTCTTTTTATCAGGTTTTCTCTTAATGATTGTTTTTATATAAAATTAATTTTGATGATTTAAAAATAATTATCATAGCTTATGTGATGAGGAGGGGAATTATTTTCAATAAAAGGTGTAATTTTATGATGAAATTTCCCTTTAAAGTATCAAATAATGGTATTTGAAATATTAATATTGATGAAGATGAATATTATAATCAGATTAAGAATAAGACGATAGAAATATGTTTGAAAAACACATATAACTCATCTTTAGATGTGTGAGAAGAGAAAAATGAATGTTTATGAAAAATATTTTACTAATTATTTTCATTTTTGGATCCATTTGAAATCATTAAATAATATTTTAAATATTTGATGAAAATAATCTATTAATGATGAGGTTGAGAGGTGATGAATATTCACTATGAGGAAATATTCAATATTTGATGAAAAATATTATATAATTTACTGTGTAAGAAATTAAATAAATATAATAAAATGAACATCTAATTTAGGATATATTATCACTATAGTATTGAAGATGACAAAAAGAGTTTGTTTCAATTGACTAAATTTATAAAAAGATACGTATTTCCCATATTGTTAAATAAAATTTCACAAGTAACTATAGTAGTTATATAAAGAGTGATGAGGGAACTAAAATAGAAATATAATTTAAGGGTTAAATAAATTAAATTTATTCAATGATTTTAATGTTTTTGGAATTTATCATAAATATTGTAATATATAATTAATATATAACCAACAAATAATATTTATATGATGCATAATAATAGTGTCTCCAGAATTATATTGATGACTTGAACAATATTATCAGTAATGAAATGTGTCTAAAACGTTAGATGAATGAAATAGATAAAATAAAGGTGATGAATCATAATATATTCCAGCTAAAGTTGATTAATGTTGAAAAAGAATTATAGGAATTAAAATACAATATTCAAAATATTATTCAAAATGTTAAAGAAATCTCAAAATAGAATACTGTTAAATTATTTACTATTCATTGATTAAAATTGATAAATTTTAAAAAAACACGATAATATTGTATAAAATATATATTATAATAGTTAGTGTTAAAAATTAATTAATAAAATAGTATAATATGTCCATAGTTGTATTAAAAAAACTCTCAAAAATCTATAAATTCTAGGAATACAGATTGAAAATAAAAATATAATATAACAAGTGATGCAAAAACCCGAGAATGAAATACATATAAAAAATAATGTTTTTTGAACCTAATATAATTTTAACTTAAAAATAAAATCCAATGTTTCTGATTCAAATAAGGACGTAAGGCTGGTAAAAACATATATACAACAATAAATTTTATAAGGGAAGTATGATTTATATGGATATAATTGGAACTATCAATGATTTTGGAATATGGAAGGATGTTTTTGGTTTTTCAAATTCTTTGATGTTTTGGGGGATAGGATTCCTGGGGATTTCTCCCACTCAAAAGATAGTGTTTTAGATGTAACCATAAAAATATAGACTGAATGTTGAGAATAATTTTCAACAAAGTGAATAAGTTTGTAGAATCTATTACATTCCATGTCACCTTATAATGGACAATGACATATTTTTCAAGACATGATGACTATTAATTAATTTACTCAAATTTTGACTAATATTAATGAGAATGGAAGATAAAAAACTTATATTATTGATGTTTAAGTTAACTATTTAAAGGATAATATAGATGGATTATGGATAGTGTTTTATCATCATAAAGAAAAGGAAATTTAAATATTTTGAAATATTTATAAATGTTCAAGAAATTATTTGAGACCTTTTAATGTAATGGGTCACCATTAAATATCATTTTTGGTTGGGAGGATACTAGATGAGAAAACATCAAGTCCATTAATACAGTTTTTTTATGGGAAGAAAATGAATTTTTCATATGTATCTCTACTATAAGATGAATAAAATAAGGTTATATTTTGAAAATGTGGATTCATTATGATTATTTAGAATGATATTACTATTTAATAAAATATGAAAATAAATAAGGATGAATCCATTTCATTTGATGAAGTAGGAAATTATATTTTCATAATCGTGAAAGATAAAAAATGATTCAAATTAGGGTTGTCTATTATTTTAAAAAGAACATGAGTATAATCATCCAAAAATATAATGACTAGGATATAACCATTCTATTAATAGAATTTAAATTTACATTCTCTATATGGTAAAATATATGGATTGTTAATTTGGAACAGAAATGGTAGAGTGGAAATCAAATCATCTAATGGTGCTTATCCATTCCCAAATTTCGGATGAATGAGGATGTAATAAAGAAACATAGAAACTTTTTCAATTTCCATTATTGACGAACATATAAATTATACAATTTTTATATTTATTAATCATAATTCATAAGATCTAAAATTGTTCCAGATTATAAGAAGAGTCCCTAAAAGATAAATATTTTCTACTTAATATAATATGAATAGATAGCGATGACAAGTATTATAATGGAAGATTTGATTTATACTATGAGATTAAAGGTTTTCACCATTAATTTATTGCACCATACAAAGAATAAAAATGGTTTTTTGAAATAAATAATTATAATTGAAGTAGATATGGCTTAAACAACGTTGATCGAGCATGATTCCTCTCAATATATTTAGAGGTAGTCTACTAGTGTAGTGGTTCAAATTAAAAATAATTACATGTACATAGAAATTTATGATATGTCACCATATGAGATATATTACAAGAATATTAAAATTTTGATGTACATACGATTTATTTTTGGGTTATTTTATACAATGATAAATTAAAAAATATAGGCAATTCTGAGAATATAGTAGAAAATAGAATATTCCTTTTTTACCCTCCAAAGAGAACATTATATTGGTGTTACCATAAAATTAAATGAATGTTTGTTGATTCTAATGAGATGAAATCACTGTAAAATTCTTGAAAAGAAACTATGAAAAAAGAATCATGTTCATATAGTGATGATGAAGCAAATTTAGTCAAAAAAAGATTATTTTTTAAAAAAGGATATGAATTTAATTTTTTTCTGATATACAATTTTCATTCGACCAATTATAGTGATAAATACAACCCTTTAAAATTTTATACAATTTTAGTAAATTATGTGGTGGTGAAAAATATCATTGGAGGAAAAGAATAACCAGTTCAATAATATGTTGATTTGGATCATATATAGAATAATAAAATATGGTATCTATTTCCAAAAATTTAATAAATGTGATCATAGAAGATTTCGTGTTCTAATACAAGTTGAATGAAATTGGGGAGTTTGTGGGGAATATAGGAAATATTTATGTAAATGATTTATTCTCAGGGTAAGTAAATCGATTTTGAAAAGACCACATAACTAGTTCTTAGACTAGAAAATATCATTATTTTATTATTCTTTTATAATAAAAAGGAAATAATAAATATTCCCAATGTAATTCAAGTTATAATTCCTATATAGGGAGATAAAAGAGAATATATATATAGAGAAATTTAGTGGATTATTATTGGTAATGTATGAGAACTATGTTTTGTAGTTAAATAAGGCTCTATATTGGTTAAAATAAGCCCCAAAATCATGGTATTAAATGTTATATAATTGTTTACTGAATTTAAATTGCATGAAAGGAAGATAGGGAAACATTCTCTATATAGAATATGGTAATATGAAATCTATAATAGTTATTATTTATAGATAAGAAATATTTTTTATTAGAAATAATAATACTGTTTGAGAATAGTTCTATTTTTAAAGGAAAAAATATGTTTGAAATTTCTATTTTTATAAAAATGATATATTTTCTGGACATTAAAATTATCAAGTGGAAGATCACCTAATTCAATATAAATTTTGGTATGGTTTTCACTTTTAAAAAATTTTATATTGGAGGATTCTATGTTTTTTAAAATAAAAAATATCATGATAAAAAACTTTAAATGGCTAGAAAGGAAAAAAATTTAACCCATGAGAATTCTAGATGCCTATTGGATGTTTGATATCATTTAAATTATCAAGAATATAAATTTTATATGATGTAATGTTATGTGTAAGGTATCATAGTGCACTAAAAGACTATAATTTCTTGGATGGAAAGGGATGTATTGTATATGTTAAGGGGAATATAGTTTATTGAATACATTAAACTATAAATGGAAGGATACCATTTTATTTTCTTTAATAATAATTAATGGGAAATAAATATAAATGATAAAAATTATATATATAATGGATATTTCATCAAAGAAGAAAGGTTTTTATGTTATAACATAAAGAATTAATATTTTTTGACCATGAGTATAGATGAATTAGAATTATTAGTAGCAACATAATAAACAAACAAATTTATATAGATGATAAATCAATTAGAAGATTTCAAGGTAGAATTCAATTCAATGATGCTTCCAGGTTTTTATAATAATAGTGTACTCAATTTACCATGAAGGTTATTTATCAATATAAGTCAATAAAAATTGAAATAAATTGATTTTTTTGTATAAAAGTGATGTGTTGTTAAAGAATATTTTAGAAAACGATTTTTCCATTCTAGGTAGATAAAAGTAGATATCTTAAGACATTTTATGGGAATTGAACTACCTGATTATTTCCATGACCATGAAAATATACAATCAACAATTTCATTTACAAAGAAAATTAAATAATGATATATATTGAATATATGATGATAGAATTAGTAATACGACCTTCAGTATGAGATAATGTGATAATGTAATTATATCCCTTAGTGATTGTTCATAGGATTTCTTTTTCATTGAAATGTTAAACCTAATTAATTAAGGGTATCATGCTCTTTTATAAATTTTAATCATAGACATTTGGATAGTTTATCCTAATTCTATATAGAAATAGTCCTACAGGGGCACATAATATGTTCTTATAGAACCACATTTAAAATCTACATCAATTAAATATTAAAAAAATTATTCTTAGGTTTTGAGAATAATATTATTTATGTTATGATAATGGAATATATATAGTAATCAGTTATTAAAGGGCATAATAATTTTTGTTAAATATTAAATAAATATTTATTTCTGTGCTTAGGGAATTCAATATTTGTTTTTTAATGAGTATTTTTGTTATATCTAGTTTTTTATAAAATTTAATTATTTTTTCAAGTCTGATAAATAACAAGGAGGATTGATAGAATTATTTAATGGTTTGGATGTAATGATATATTAATTATATTATACCGAATTATTATTATTATTATTTGAAAAATGATATCCATTAGATCTGTGATTATTTTTTATATTATCGAGTTAATAATAATAACATTAGTAACAATAATTTATGTGGGGGTATTATAAGGATTAATTGATTCTATAAGGGATTACATTAAAAAACATTCTCAAACCCAACTACATAAACATAAATATATAATTTATAAGGTTCAATTTTTTTTTAAAAAAATAATCCAGAAAATTCTTCCAAGACCTTGAAATGAATTTCTCTTGAACACTCTCAAGAATGAAGAGCTTCAATACTAAAACTCCATCTCATATCCTGGAAAGAAACTAGATAATTTTGTGATCTTAGAAGGAATTATTGTTGAAACTGGAATCAAATGTTGTAATTGGTGATAATCATCAATACTAGTACCTGTCAATTATATGGTTATGTTATGATTTTTTTAGAGAACATGGGGATTAACCCTCATGGTATTATACCTTGGGATCCTTCATCGCAAAAAAAAACATTCCAAAAGTGTTCAACTAATTCAAAAATGATCAAATAATTTTCATCCAAGGAAATTCATTACAAAATATATTTATTATATACTATATTTTTAAAATCATATATTTAGTTCTTATAGGATTAATTTTTTTGTGTTTTTAGAAGTTATCCAATTTAACAAATGATAAACATTTATTGGGATCAAAATTGATGATGATCATACTATTCTTAAATAAATTTAAAATGTATGTGACATATATTTAATATAGGGTAATTAATGAAAACAGAAACTCTAGTTTTGATCAATTATACTTTGAGTATTTCTAAACATAAATGTAGATTTCTTTGGAGTATACATAGTGTTTGGGTGTCTCAGGACCCCAGAGTTAATATATTAAAAATATTAATATATTTAAATACACATGAATGTATCAGTTTGGTGATTCAATTTTTCTCATTATTTGGAGCTCATATGGAAAATATTATATCACCATTTATTACCTTACACGGGGATTACCCTAGGTTTTAAATAAAGATGGAAAACATCAAACGAATGTTGTAGGCTATAGTTGTAGATGTGTTTAATTAAAATAATTAATTTTATTATATATTTTTTTAAAATTAAAGTGATGTAAATTACTCAGTTTTTAAAAATGTTATACCAAATCACCATGGTTATCCATGTATTCCTAGGATGATTTTTGAAGAAATATTGGAATTCTTCAATAATAAAGGACATCAAAGAATTATGGTTGAACAGATCATAGTAAATCAATAGGTAATGAATATAGTGAGTCTCTTTTATCCCTAGAGAATTTTTCCTTCACCAATGATCAATCCTAAATTGATCTATCACAAGTACAACTCTATCCTTTAAAATTTCTAGTAAAAGGGATTTATCAGGGATATAGAAGCATTGATAATGAGATTAATGTTAAAGGGTTTCCATTAACAGCACAGGAAAAATTTACTGTTAAAGTCCCACATTATCACCCTTATTAGTGATGTCGATGGACCAATTTATTAGTTATTTTATTAAGGACTGATAATGGGCGATAATATATTTTTTAGTCATCTTACCATCCCACCATTTATAAATGCTTCCTATCCCCTTATCATTTCTTGTTACCAACTCAAAAGTTTGCTCAACCACTAATAAAAGCTATATATAATTCCAGCCTCTAGTGTGTACCCATACCTCTAGACAGTTTTGAACCTGATACCTCTGGCTAATATACCCATTCCTTATCCACTCCCATATACTATTTTTTCTATTTTATGGTATACTTATATAGATTTTTTACAATTTATATAAATATATATAAATATTTATAAAAAATATGTTATTTTTTATATCTGTTTATAAATAGATACATATGTATATATATATATATATCTCGATGTGTGTACACATACCAGAATAATCATACTTATTTATATTTATTTACATATATTATATATTAATACTTATATACATATATTAGAATAAATTGATATATATGTATATATATATATAAATTTTCAACATAGAGAAACAAAAATATATATATATGTATTATATAAATTATATATACATTAATTGTGTAAGTATATAAATATTCATACATTTTTAGTTTAAATAAAATCGATATTAAATTTTTAATTAGATGAGATTTATTTATTGATAAATATATATTAGATGTAAATATATTTATATATTAATTTTTAAAATTAAAATGGGATGTTTGAATATATACAAAAAGTTTATATATTTTTAATTATTGGATTATAAATAAGAGAAAAACATGAAAATTGATAGAACACCAAAAATATTAATTTTAATATCTATATATTACCTAGGAAAAATTTTGTCTACACCAAAAAAGAAATAATACCATCTTAAACAATGATGATGTCATATCAAATGTAAAAAACATTTGGATACCCTGACTAAAAATGACATGTTTGGAAGAATTTGGTGCATTTTATCACCTTGAATAATGTGAATGTGGTTTCCCTTGGGTCATCAATGCATAAAACTCATCATTGGTTCCTTTTTGTTATGTGGTAGAGCCCAAACGACCACCTAGATCAAAATTTATGTATTTTTGAACTTCGAGTCACATCTTCAACATATTTTAGCGAATTTTTTAGTTTTTTATTTTTCCCATCTTCTAATTGTTATAAAATTACTATTAATTAATACATATTATCATGTTATGAATTAATATTTTTATTTTTAATTATTTTATAATCAATTTTTCAATATATAACTTATATATTAAGAATTAATGCATATATAGCCTTATATAAATGATATTTAATAATATATATATATATTGATATAAATATATATTCATGGTTATATATTATTTTTAATTAATTAATGTTTTTATGATATTTAACCTTTATTAGTGCTAGTAAAAAAACATTGATAAAGACCACACCTTTATCAGCTATTTTTTTACAAGTGATAATAAAGGCCCCCCTTTATCGGTTAATGTTTAATAACACTAATAATGGGAAGCTATTTAACATCAGTTATCTATATTTTCAGACAAAGTGTCCCCCATTATCAGTGATTTTTCATTAGTGTGGATAAAATACACTCTTTATTGTAGCATTTTTTTGTATCAAAGTTAATGGGTCCCTATTATTAGTGATTTTTTATGAACAATAAAGACCCCTCCCTCTATTAGTGTAACTTTCACTCATAAAGGGGGAATTTATCACCTATTTTAGGTATCACTTTTAAATTCCTATTTGGCAGTATTATAGGTCTCATCAATTATGGTTTCCACACATTTCATTAAAAGATTGAACAAGAATTTTTATATGTTTTTCTTCATCTATGAGATTTTAATATCTCCATGAGACAGTATTTGAATTTTTCAAAGACAATATTTTTATATATTTCATTCTGTCGCCCTTAGATATCCCTTTTATGTTATCGTTGGACAATAAAAATTTTCTAACAATTTTTGGAATTCATTCATGTGATTTTATCCACATCGCTCTCTATGTTATTCTCATTGGACCATGGGGCTATGGATTGACGTTTATAGGGTCAGTTTGAGAATGACCTAACACCTAGGACTATGGTGGATTGGAAAATTAGGAGCAAGATAGTGATTTGTGGATGGATTAGGTTGATATGGTGTGGATTCCTTACAGATATAGGATACAGGTGGTGACTATAACCAGAGGTGATACAGGACACACAATGGTCTTCAAGAGGGTTACCATATTTCAAATTGAATAATTTAGAATATGGAAATCAATGGATGTAGGTGTTTTCATCGATCATGATTAGTCAAATAGAAAACATCATAGTGGTAGAAGGAGATCTACAGATACTTAGTAACATTGTTATTTGACAATTGAAAAAATAGACTAGACATCATGTTTTCTGAAAGAATACCTAAAATGTAGTACCCAATATGACTCTAGGGTTTTTGGTGGAGTTAAAAAATCATATGCCAGATGGATGATCTCATAAACACTGTGATGCTCTAGTGGTGTCCGAGCTATCTTCGAGTTAGATTACACACGTAACCCCATGTTTTTGAACATGACATGTAATCTTAGAGTACATGAGAATGACTGGGTAGATGTAAATGTTCTTGGGAATGTCCCAACATATATATGAATGGCCAGTAATATATAGGTTTAACCTAGGTGGCATATAAAATTCATGTACTCGTGGAGTACATGGACAAGTACAGGTACATAACCATGACCGGAAGTACCCAGAAAGACCATGAACTCATGGGTAGACCCCAGGTGGTTGAGACACACCATTTAGTACTACATGGAAATCAATGCAATGTGTTATAAAGGAAAAATCTTGGAGGAAAAGTGAGGTAACATTCCATGTGACCCATGGTACACTCCAAGAACCTTTACTAGGAGTTCCCACCACATATATCACAAACATAAGGACTTGTATTATTTCCAATGAGTATAATATATTGGGATTTGTTTCATATAAGAAATCATGGTATCATTTTTATGAGATTTAGAGATATGATGTTAGGTTTTGATAGTGTGACTATTCTTTAAGAGATACGAGACTAGTAGTATTGGTAAAGTAAGATTATCAGAGAGATGCTAGGATTGGAAACCCCTTATCCCACTAGAGTGATGGTCCTAAAGATCCATTCACTAGATCAGCGGAACCCACCAATTATACCAGGGGATTGGTCCCATAACCCATGAGTGGAATACCCCGATGGTACAATGGATCGTTTCATCTATGCATAGAGTGGAACCCCCTGATTCACTATGGAATAGTTCCTCTGTCCATCTAATGGTTGGAATCTACCTATCAAAATAGTTCTTAGTTTCTCTATCAATCTACTAGGTTGAGTCACCGTATCATTATAGAGAATGGGTTCACTATCCACTGAGTCGAACCCCTAATCATAATAAGGCTTGATTCTTCTTTTCGAGACTATGTCACCTTGGGTTATAGATTAGTGGGGAGTTGTATGACCTCTACATGGATTTATCAGATACACATGTGAGGTATTGGGCATTGGAGTTTTAACTTTGGAGTTGCAAGAATATGCATTATCATGGGTTGGGATATTGAGATTAATACCCACTTTCTCTCTCACATGGGATTCTTTATGAGCAAATATATAACAGAGGTTTAGATTCATTCTTATTTTGGTTTGATATATCCTTTTTCGTGCCTTTCTATTATCCCATTGTGGTTTTTGGGGAATCATACTAGTTTTTTATATATCCACCCCTATAGTGGACTTTCCCTCTAATGATATGTCTTATATTTATGAAGAATAGATCGATCATGAATTTTGATTGAGCTTAGTGATACATGGGTAAATTCATCTTCAATGGTGTTCAGGATTAGAGTTCATGATATTAGCACTCTCATATTTATTTATTCCAAATGATTTAGGGTTGGGACCCCATTTATGATTTGGAATGTATGTTTCCCCTATACACATTAGTTATAATACACCGTACTCTGAAGTATTCATTAGAGGTTGTTTAATTCATCATTTTACCATGGAGGTTAACGTATTTAATTTTTATACTTATACACTTTTCATTGAGATTTTTCAGTGAATTCATACATGTACATTATGAAGATGCCACACATTTTAGTTAATCATTCTTTGGACTTGTCGGCACAATCTGGACTATTGGAGTTCGGGTTGGGGTTGTCACAACCCAGCCTTATTCTGTCTAGGTGGACCCCAGTGGTTTTATTCATTAGAGAGTGTCACCGGATATCGTTCTTCCATGAGTTTTAGTTAGGGTTGGACCCTTGGTGAGAACAGTTTAAGAACCATGGGTAATGGTGTCTTAGTGTCTTGAATATATCTTTTATGATATAGAACCCAAAGTGGGTTTTACATATGATTTATCCATTCAATGTGAATCTGAATACCTGTTTATCAACCAGGGTCTCCAATAAATTGGGTTTATGGAAATAATGATACAAATTACATATAATATTTAGTCATTTGACTATAATTATTTAATTATATAAAATATATATACTCATTTGAAAATAATTTATCTTGATCACTTTTTTGATACATCCATATATAAAACATGCTAGATTACTGATTTGGGATAAATATGATGGTCTATTGAGTGATGATGCCTCATTTTAGGGGCCATATCATGTGTTTGTTCCTATACAAGTTCATGGATAAGAAAACCCTCTTGTCAACCATTATATAGTTAATATTTAGGCTATTGATGCAAAAATACATAGTATGATGTTTTAGTTCCACTATCATTGATTGTTGAGGTTCCACGCTATGCTAGACACCAAAGTGTCATAGGACCTGTACAAATTAGGGATTTTAGTTTAAATGTCTTTTGAGACACCAAAAGATCAATTTGTTTTTATGAATTATTATATTTTAAATGTAAAAAATATAGAACCAATGGATTATAGTTAGGAAAACTCATGATCATGTGATTCTATCATGGTGGGACATTTAGCAGTTGTTTCATATGGAATATTATCCCTCTTTATTGAACATAGTTATGATCTAGGTGAATAGAGACCATCATTATTATATTATTACGGTTTTAAATTTTGTTTCTGAGGTTCAATGACATTACGTAATACTCCCATGACATGGTTCAAGCTGGTTAATTATGGGAATGAATGTTTTATCCGGGTTTCCAAAGAGACATATGTGCTAGTGTGTTTACCCTAGGAATTACTACATGTGACAGAGTTCTAGTGTAGGCCCTAATGATGAATATCCTCTTATTGAAGGGATACTAGGTATCTAGTTATGGTAGAGGGATCATAGGGATGAATTATATGCGGCATCTATCATGTTCATTGTTTTAGTGTCTTAGTCTATAATACCTTAACATGGATAGAAATGATCCTGTGGAAATATGATGTATGGTTTTTATAGAGTAATAGGTCTATCTATATAGTGTTGATGTGATTAATTTTATAGATGGGTTCACGTAGTATTTGATTAACAGATCATGTGTATTGAAGATGCTAGGTAGGAAAGATGATAATCCATGATGACATATGCATCATCACGATCAATGTTCTATTAGGAATATCCATGGAGGCCCCCATGTAGGATGAGCTTTCATAGTATAAAGTGTGGATATAGGAGGATGAAATACTAGTGGAGGGTAAAATTATGATCTACATCCACTACCACCATGAGGAAATATATTCAAGGGTCCTGCAGCTGGCTGTCAGGGCTGCTATTAGCTTCTAGTTATGGGGTGTTATGACTCAGTATCTCATTATATTATATAAAGAATAATATGTGTCTTTTCTACAACTTCTCTAGTATATTTAGACACATATTTGAGTCTATCATTCATTTATATATACCTAGTGTGATATCTAAATATCCGCTTTTAGATATTATCCAAAAATATATTGTTATTGGTATCGATTGGGTGTGATTCATCCATAAATATTATCATCCTGCTATGTGATATAGAGATCATTAGAGATAGTTTATCATTGGTTATACTAGTTTTGATGATGAAACCTTATGATTAAATCATGGGTTTGCACTAGTTTTCCATGGATTGATCCCATATTTACTGTTATCATAGTCGGGTTCGATGTATTTTACCAGATGGAATGACATTCTACTATGTGGGTTAGTGTGATCTCATGGTTGAGCATGTGGGAAATGTGAGTATGAGGATACAAACCATTAATCATAAATTTTTGTATATATCCATTATCACAATGAACTCTTCAATCATCTATATTCCTTCAGTAGAATATGAATATATAGATGTCTTCCTTGTGGATGTTTTTGGACTACCTCCAATGTGGGAGATGGAATTTAACATTGATTTTTACCTCAGATCCACACTAATATATTTAACAGCATATCAATGGACACTATTGAGATTTCAGATATAAGGGTTTAGTTATGTGCTCCTTAACATATAGTTTTCATCCGAACTAGTGTGTCCCACTATGTACCTCTAATTTCATTTTTGAAAATGGTGGATGGGATCATGATTCTTTCTATTGATTATTATTACCTAAAATAATTAACGGCAAAGAAAAAGTAACCCATACTAATTATTGAGAACCTATTTGTCTAGTTGATTGGTGAAAAATTATTTCCAGTGATCTGTATGGGTCCATATACCACCAGTTGAGAGCTCATAGTGCTGAAATTCTAAATACAACATTCGGATTTTTCTCTGGACACAATGAGTTCATGGTGTTTCTATTCAGTGTGTGAAATTCACTTATAATGTTATTGTATCATATGAAGAAGATCTTAAAATAATTCTGGGGGAATTTTTTTTTGGCCTTTTTGATGATATACCCATTTACGCTTTGTATGAGGTTTATCATGTAGATACATTGAGAATGGTCATACACATACTATGGGAGCACCATCATTATGATATCCTCTTGATTTACTAGTTCTGGATCTGAGAAGTACATCTTCTAAGACATGTAATTTCTGATTATGGTTTGGTTGTGTACATAAAAAATACTAATTAATTTATTTACTAGGATCCACCTAAGATCATTACTAATGTGTAGATATTAATTATCTTATAAGGTTAGTAAATAAGGTTCATGCCTAGATTTTCCAGTGTTTCGTCCCAACTAAATTCCCTATTATAGAATGGAAAACGATTTACCTGGGTCAAGCTGTGTCAGCAAGCCTATGAGATGTCGAGGATTTAGTTAAGCTATTCTTCTATAATGTGTCAATTGGAGGAGGTTCTGGAGTATGTACGGTTTTTATATGCCTCTGGAGCTTGGGTCATAAGCGTATTAATGTAGATGAATGAGGTAGTTGAGACACAAAGAGCATAACTTCACTAATGACAACCATGATTTAGAAATGGTTGTCTTTGAAATGAAGATGTGGTGGCACAATTATCTAGGAGAGAACATTGTTGTTTACCCAGGAAACAAAGTCCTTCAGTATATCATCACACAGAGAGTTATGAACCTAAGACTGTGTAATTAGTGAGATTTTTTGAAGTACTATGACATTGAGATAGTATATACTAATGGGAAGTGAAACATGGTTTTATATTTACTTAAGAGGAATTACCATTTTCTCTGGGTAGATGATGTGTCTGATTAATTGGATACATGCATCAAACCCTTAAGGAGGAGAGGGGGTAGTTTTTTTCCATCAAAGGTGGTGACTCATTCTATATTTCAGTTTGTGAGAGAGGCCCCGTTAGAAGAAATAAACTATGAGGTTACACATGACTAGATATCCTTGGAAGATTCAACAGATAAATTTTATAAAGGAGTTTATCATGTTATCCATTTCAAAGGAAAGATGGTGGTTCTTGTCATGATGAAATATGGGATTATGTGGGATCATCCCACATCCCCATTAGTTTTACATCATGAACTAAAAAATATATACAAGTACCATCAATAATGGTTTTGGTGTTCTTGAATGAGGTGGAAAGTAGTCATTATTGTTACTCAGTGCCTCACATGTTAGTTGGTAAAGGTTGGGAACCAAGTTTTGGTATGTCTCACATAACCTATAGAGATTTTTATATGGGAATGGAATGGAATATACATGTTTTTCTTAATTGGGATTCCATAATAATTTAGAGTACACTATTTTAAATGAGTAATGATTGAGTTACATACCATGTAAGAACACTTTCTTACCATCCATGAGAAGCGTTCAGTTGAGAGGCTGGGGTAGCAGTACATGCATGAGATCATCCATCCTTAAGGGGTTCCCATTATGTTTATCTCTGATTGTGATTATTATTATAATTTATTGTTGTGGAGAGGATTGGAGGAGTCATTCGAGACCTAATTGAGGAAGAGAAAGGTTTCCCTCCCCCAGAGTGACGGCCAAACTGAGCGTAAAATCTAGGTGTTTGATGATATAATGAGATCCTACATAGTGGTGTAGTTTTTGAACTAGAAGGATCAATTTTCATTGGTTATCATTACTTATAAAAATAGTTGTCACTCTATAGTAAATATAAAACCTCTCGAGAAACTAAATGGGAGACCTGAAAGGTTGCCCTGGAATTGGATCGAGATTGGAGATGTATCTCTAGATGGGATGTAGATTGTGTTGGTGATGACATAGAAGGTTCAGCTAATCCATCACTGTATTAGGAAATCATAGAGTTTACATAAATATAATATCCACATCATCAGCCCTAATGATAAATTATAAATACTATATTTCCCTCAAATTCTCCCCATAATAAGTATGGATGCGATTTTCTATGGAGAATTTTTTTCCCCTGAGGTTCATCTGGCCGTTTGAAATTATATGGAGGTTGTTTCCCTTAGAATCCGGGGATGACTGCCATGATTGGAGGTTCAAACGTTCTGATCAGTTTCTAACGGGTTTGTTCGTAGAACCGGAAACATCCAATGATTCCACATCCATTTGGACCTACATTCCAAAGGTAGTGGCTCATTAGTTTGTGGACTGATGAGGCTTAAGAATTTGCATTGGTCAAGAGGGTGGGAGGTCGGACTCATCACACCTTTTTGAGCGGAATTATTGTCTACTCTGGGACTCTCTTTATAGATTTAATTTATGTTCATGAATCCTTATTACATTACCAAATATAAAATGAGCTTTCCTTCAGATCTAACAATCAATGATTAAATATGTAGGAAATTTTGAGAATCATTTGTATGTATTCGAAATTCTTCATCAATAGGGAATCATCTGTATTTTTTATAGATTCTTGGTCAATGGTACCCTTCGACGCATTTATACAGAAGTCTCTTGGTCATTATGATGACCATGCTGGTTTTAAATCCACTAAGTGGGGCACTTGAAGTTTATTGTCATTCAGAAGGACATGGATTATTTTAGAGTTGGGATCGAACCCGTAGACGGGCTACCTACGTATCCTTTGCTTAGAAAAGGAATCAGAACACACGTAGTTTGAGTAAGGGATTATAATGTTTATGATTGATGGCTCAAAGAAGGATGTCACAATTACTTTTACACTCTAAGATCACATGAGTCATCCTCGGTGTGAGAAACAAGAGGTATTTGTAAAAATTAGACAATTGTGCCATGAAAGATGCAATCATAAGAAATAATGTGGGGCTTATGTATATATGAAATCCCAGATAAATGAAGGTTAGGATTTACTTTAGTGATGAAATCTAGGAACAGGGTCCATAAAGGTATATGTGCTTCAAGGAGATTTTGAATACTCTAACTTGGGTTTTACTCCTGAAAAGGAATCCCAGATCAAGGGTAAATTAGGACTGGTTAAGAGAATTATGATTGGGGCTTACTCCTGAAAAGAAGACCCAGGTTAAGGGAATTAAGGATTGGGGCTTACTCCTGAGGATAATGCCCAAATTAGGGGACTGGGGCTTACTCCTTAAGAGGATGCCCATATTTGAGACTGGGGATTACTCATGAAAAGGAGGCCCTAGTTATGGGATCTGGGGCTTATTCCTAAATATGATGCCCAAAAATTGAGGGACTTGGGGCTTACTCCTAAAGAGGCTGCCCAGATTTGGGAACATTAATAATTGGGGATTACTCTTAAGGAAGATGCCCATATTTGAGACTGGGACTTACTCTTGAAAAGGAAGCCCAGGTTAGGGGATATGGGGCTTACTCCTAAGAGGATGCCCAAAAACTAAGGTACATGGGGATTAATCCTAAAGAGGATGCCCATATTTGAGGACTTATGACTGGGGAAGATTCCTAAAAATGTGACCCATGTTAAGGATTCTATCATCTTAAAGGAAGAGGTTGAATGAATGAAATCTCAATCTTTAGTGACATAATGATGTATGAATCACTAGGTTTTGAGAGATATTCCACAAAATTCTTTTCAGATAATGAAGTCAAATCATGAAATCATTCCATAAAATGGCTTTGAAAAGTGTCTTGAAGAATGAATCATGAATAGCAAAGGTGTAATGGCTTAAGAGAGGTGAAATGGGCAAGAAAGGCACCCAAAAAGGCAGGGGCAGACAAGTCCTGGCAGGTGCGCAGGTACTACGTGTGTGCACAAGATTTGGTCGTGTAGGTATACGCCTACGCGACACATGCTGTACTTGCATGATGGTTAATCATCAAGGTAATACTTGAGATACTCTTCATTAAAGCCTTTAGAATCCTATTGATGTTCTTCCAGGAGAGGGGCGCGCAAGATCTATTGAATTAGTAAGGCAACGCGCAAGTGTGGCCCTTTTCCCTTAAGGGCTAGCCACTCAGGCACGCAAGTGTTGATGAGTTTCAACACTTAGGCCTTCCTCCCCCTCTTTAGATCTTCCGTTCTATGTAAGAAATTACCTTATAAGTGTTTCGGAAGCTTTGAGAAAAGACTAGGGCACCGGGAGCTCAAATCTGAGTTTCTGGAAATAATCCTCCCAAAATGGGTGGCCGACAGGGTCTATTTATAGGAAGGATAAGACCCCGGGCGGTTACCAGGTGGTTATCACTTAGGTCGCACAAGTCACTTGCTCGACCATAAGGCGTCGCGCAAGTGGAATTGCGCGACAGTGATAGAACTTGCACGACACCAGTGCCTTTGATCCCTTGTTCATTCCTTTGTCGATTTTTGATATTTTCTTCAAAGGATGAATCACTTTGAGCTCAGATATTCTCCTTTTTCTGATCTTTAGACTCTGTGATGGAAAGGATCACCAAGAAAAGTCCCCCCCCTCAGAGTTGGATCCAGAGAGGAAAGAGGATTTGAATTTGAGGTGAAAAAGAAAAAAAAAGAAATCTAGCAGTTTTAAAGTCATGCATGTCAGACATACAAAGGGTAATGTTTAAGGAGGAAATATCATTGACCTAAATGGATTATAATTGACTCAATTCCTTAAAAATTCAACTGAAAACATATTACCATACTCAAGTATGATGGAAAATATGTATGCTATTACTTAATAATATTTGAATTTGAGTAATGATATGAAAAAGAGCTAAAATTCATTAGAATAAGTAGTTTCCAAGAATGAAATTAACATTATTTAACAAACCCGTTAGGGGGTTGGATTATGCAGGGCCACCTAAAGGAATTGGCTGCATAGTTAAATAAAATAGTATCTTTTGGCTAACAAGTCTGTTATGTAGACTGTTTATGCAAGGCCGCCTATAGGCACGTGCTGCATAGTCAGTCAAAAGAACTCTCAGAAATTTACTTTCTTAGTGCTAAAAGCCAGTGAAAGTTTATGGAGATTCAAATCATCCAAAGTATAGAGTTTTCTGTATGGAAATAGGAACTTGAATATGGAGAAGATATTTCCGAACAATATTATCGAAGAACTAGATGAATATCACTTCTACGGAGGTCTGATCCAAACGTAGGGAAAAAGAATACAAACCATAGACTTGAATACTTTCAGATCATGAAAAAGGATATGGGACAAATATGTTAAGGATGGATATTTTTGCAAATCCATACATACTGTCATTTAAGACAAATAAGGACAAAAGAGTCATTCTTCCAAAGAATGAAGTTACCACTATCTGAAAAACCCGTTAGGGGGTTGAATTATGCAGGGCCACCTAAGGGCATTGGCTACATAGTCAAATAATAGTATCGTTTGGCTAACAAGTCTGGTATATACACTGTTTATGCAAGGCCGCCTATGGGCACATGCTGCATAGTCAGAAAAAGGAACTCTCAGAAGTTTGACATTTTTGTGACTAGAAGTCATGAAAAGGGTTATGAGGATTTGAAAATATATAAGGTTAGTATTATAACACATAAAGATGGGTATTTTTCAATGTGTACAGAGATACATAGATCAATGTTAACCTTAATCATGTTGTGGTTGGGTCCTGAATTGAAATGTTGGACATCACTACGTATCCCATAAGGATTAGAATCAAGCCATACGTTGTTCGTAAACTACATTTTAACATCTTGTGGGAAAAAAGGATTAGAGACCTTAGTTTTGGGTCATAGAGCTTGGACCATTGTAAGAAATACACAGTGTGTGTATTCATGGGGACTTTTCAGCCAAGGGACTGAAAGTGGAATTTGGGGTTGGGCCCAAAGACTTGGGACTGAATTCGAGGGACACTCGAATGTTCCTACGTATCCCATAAGGATGGGAATCAATCCCACATAGTTCTAGAAATACCTTTTGTACAAATTTGCTTCGTACATGTGAAGGGTGAAAGGGGACTTTAGTTCAATGATGGTTTAACCCAAGATAAAAGGTTTAAGCATTTCCATGTATGTACATAGTCTTTGAAATGAAACATGATTGAAAAAATCAATGAAAATAATGATTCCCTCTCAGGTGAGGGTATTAAAGAAATTTGTAGTTTTATTGTCATACTGGACAAAAGTGTTGTATATTTTAACGTCGTATAACAAGGATGAAAGTGAACCAATGTAAAGATATTTATTCTAAGAGTGGTTTCACGAATTATCATCGTATGAGATAGAGATGAACCAACGTGAAGATTTTGGTTTTGGGCTTGAACCATGGGAGGTTGCCAACATACCCAACCTAGAAGGAAATGATCAAAGTCTGTGTAGTTCAATTAAAGAATGAATTAATGATCAAGTTGTTCTTGGGGACAATGACATAAAAAAATGATGTTAGGACTTACACATGGTTAGCGGCTCGGAGAGAGTGTTATGGTTGAGGTTTTCTCTAAGCTCACATGAGACATACTCGGTGTGAGAAACAATAGGTAAAAACAACCTTAACGTTGCACAGTTTAATTTCATGTAGGACATATAAAGGGACTATGCAGTTTAAAGTCTTGCAGTTAGGATTATTGGTGCTGAACAGTTTAGTGTCATGTAGCAGGGACAAAATATAGTTTAATGTCATGTAGGACATATCATGAACATTATGTAAAGTTTAGCGTCATGTAGTTAAGACGATGGGGACAATAGAGTTTAATGTTATGTTGGACAAAAGGGGGGGACTGTGCAGTTTAATGTCCTGCAGTGCGGACAAAAGAGTGCACCATTTTAATGTCATGTTGGATGCATTGGGTATTTTTTCCATAGCTTAATGTTATGTTGGACGAAAAACAGACGATAAAGTTTAGCGTCATGTTGGACAAAAGTGTGAATAGTTTAAGGTCATATGCATGGACCGTGGATAGTGCAGTTTAATGTCATGCTGGACGGTGGTGTAGTTTAAAGACATACATGACCTTTGATGATTATGTAGTTTAACATCTTTCTGAACGTAAGGGACTTTTATACAGTTTAGCGTCATGTAGTTAGGATGTCACAGTTTAACGTCTTGCTAGATGTAAGGGACTTGAAAATAGTATAGGGTCATATTCATGGACCGTTGATGATGCAGTTTAAGGTCATACAGGACCTAGTTGCAGTTTAAGGTCATACTGGACCATTTAGGGAACTTTTTCATAGTTTAATGTCATGTTGGACGAAAGTACAAATAGTTTAAGGTCATATGTATGGACCGTTGCTGTATAGTTTAACGTCATTTAGCAAGGAAGGATTGGTTCCACATAGTTTAGTGTCACGTTTCAGGGACAAAGTACAGTTTAATGTCATGTAGGACGAATGTAAGGAATTTTGTACAGTTTAGCGTCATGTAGCTAGTACGATGAAGGTGAAATAGTTTAACGTCATGTTGGATGTATATTCAAATAGTTTAGGGTCATATGCTTGGACCATTGCTGTATAGGTTAACATCATATAGCAAGGACGATCTGGTGCTGCACAGTTTAGTGTCATGTTTCGGGGACAAAGTAGGTGGCACAGTTTAACGTCATGTTGGACGTATGCGCAAATAGTTTAGGGTCATACGCTTGGACCATTGCTGTATAGTTTAATGTCATATAGCAAGGACGATCTGGTGCCGCACAATTTAGTGTCATGTTTCAGGGACAAAGTAGGTACATTGCAGTTTATACAAAATACTTCTTCAAAAATCTGGCATTGGTTGGATTAGTGATGAGTTCACCATCCATTGAGATTAATGAATAATCTCCATTGGAGTATACCCTATGTATTGAATAAGGTCCTTCCCATTTCGGCTCAAGCTTGGGAGGTTTCTTTCCTGGTATCATTGGATTTATTATAACTAATACCAATTCTCCCTGAGTGAATGAACGAAGACGAACTTTTTTTTTAAAAGCTTGTGCAATTCGATTCTGATAGACTTCCAAGTGGTGAAAAGTGTACAATATTTTCTCATATAACTATTCCAATTCATTCAATCGCTTTTGAGACTATTCATATGTATATTATTGATCACAAATGGAAACTCTGAGCGAGGGTAGTTGAACTTCAATGGGAAAGAAGACTTCTGTTCCATATACCAATGAATATGGAGTTGACCGAGTTGCAGTGCGGGTGGTAGTCCGATAAGCCCACAAAGCATGAAAGAGTTTATCAGGCAATGACCTCTTACCTTTATCCACCATCTATTGCAGTATATTTGAAAGAATCTTTTTAAAGGATTCTATCTGGCCATTTGCCGCTGCATGATACCGAGATGAATGGTTGGATTTGATGTTGTATTCTTGATACAACTTCTTCATCTCAGATGAACAGAAATTGGTGCCATTATCTGTCAATATGCTATGAGAGACACCAAATCTGGTAATTATGTTAGACATGATGAAGCTAAAAATGCATTTAGAATTGACATCCTAGAGAGGTATTGCCTCTGCCCATTTGGAAAATAAGTCAGTAGCAGTAAGAATATACTTAAACTTCTTAACCGTAGACGAAGGGTAATGTCCCACCACATCCATTCCCCATGTGGCAAATGGCCATGAGTATTTAGCTGTATTAAGAAACACTTGAGGTTGATGAATGAAGTTGGCATGTACTTGGCATGAATGACACTTCTTTGTGAAATCAACACAATATCGTATCATTGAAGTCCAAAAGTATCCAAGCCTTCGAATTTGATCAGACAGTCTATGTCCAGACTGGTGGGCACGACAGACTCCTGCATCCACTTCTTTTATGACATCCATTGTATCTTCACCATCAATGCATCTGAAGAGAACTATATCAAAACCATGATTGTAGAGAATTTTCTCCAGGTGATCTGGGCTATCATAAAGAGTAAAATTGACCACACGTCTCCAGATTTGTTCTTTCTTAGATCTATCAGGTGGAAATGTTCCATTTTGAAGTTATTCCCTGATAGGTGACATCCATCCTGTAGTATGACCATACGGTTCAGGAATGGGACAAATTTCATTAATTTCCTCTTTCCTGATTCTAACATAAGGTGAAATTTCATGACGGTGGGCAATACTGATGGTTGTCTCATCCCGATTTGGATCTGCCAGAGCTGTGGATATATTAGCCAATGCATCAGCTTGAGAATTTTCTGATCTTGGGATATAAGAAAATTTCGGTTCTGAAGGTAATTCCGCCATTAACTCTCTGACGTAATCATACAAAGGGATTAATTCTTATTTTCTGATGGAATAATCCACATTTAATTGTTTTATTACGAGGTATGAATCACCTTTCACCTTTAAGTGATTCACTTGTGCTTGAAGTGCAAATTCCAAACCTATGATGAGAGCATGGTATTCTGCTTCATTATTGGTACCACCTTCCCACAATAAGAAGGAATAAGGTAACACTTCATTTTCTGGAGAAATGAGCACAATTCCTAAGACAACTTTGTTGAATTTAGGATTTTCCATTTTCTACCCTATTGGACTTCTGGAAGCACCATCAAAATACATTTCCCAGGCTGGAGGACTTTCTTGAATAGAGAAGACTTCCTCATCAGGGAGTTCAATATCTAAAGACGTGTCTTCCACTGAAGGGTGTTCAACCAAGAAATCGGCCAGAGCTTGGCACTTTATTGCCTTTTGAGACACATACTGAATGTCAAATTGCTGCAAAATTACTTCCCACCTTGCTAGACATCCTGTAAGCATTGGACGACTAAGGATGAATTTGAGCGGGTTATTGAGAATACCAATTGGACTTCGTGATGTTGCAGGTAATGTATCAACTTCTGAACTGCAAAGATTAATGCCAGGCAGCACTTCTAAATACTTGAATACCGAGTTTATGCTTTAAGCATGGTTCGACTGAGATAGTAGAGACTGTTTTCATTCCTATCATCATTCTTTTGAGCAAGAAAGGCACCCAATGATCACTCTAGAAATGTCATGTAGAGGATAATTGGTCTTCCTTCAACTGGTGGAATGAGTACCGGTGGACTCAAGAGGTATTTCTTAAGAATATCGAATGCTTCCTGACATTCTTCAGTCCACTGGTAAGTGACTCCCTTATTCATCAATTTGGTGAAGGGTAAACTTTTACGTGCTAAATTGGCAATGAAACGCCGAATATAGGCTAAGTCTCCTTGAAGTCCTCCTAATTCTTTCAAATTTGGAGGAGGTGACATACCAAGGATTGACTTGGTCTTATTAGGATTGCCTTCAATACCACGATGGCGTACAACAAAGCCGATAAATTTTCCTAAGGTTACCCCAAAAGCACATTTTAAGGGGTTCATCTTCAAATTATGTTGTCCAATCTTGCAGAATATGACTTCCTAATCAGCCAAGTGATTAGAACATTGTTTGGATTTAACTACCAAATCGTCTACATAGAATTCAACAAACTTACCTAAGAAGGGTTTGAAGATATGATGCATGGCACGCTGATAAGTTGCACCTTCATTCCTTAAGCCAAATGGCATTACCCGGTAGAAAAACACACCCTGAGGGGCTATGAATGCTGTAGATTCCTCATATTCTAGGGCCATTCAGATCTGATTATATCCAGAATATCCATCCATGAAGGAAAGTGCTTCATAGCCAGTTATTGCATCAATTAGAAGTTTTGTAATCGGAACTGGGATATCATCCTTAGGACAATGCCGATTAAGATCTTTGAAATCGATGCAAACTCTAATTTGTCCATTATTATTCATTTCAGGGACAATATTAGCCAACCGTTTGTGATATTAAACTTCTCTAACAAGGTTATCTTTGATAATCTTATCCACTTCAGCTTCAATTTTGGAAGCATAAGTTGGGTGTCTTCTTCTTGCGGTTTGATTAAATCCTCAATGTTCTTCTGGTAAACCCAAATGATGAGTAGCAACATCAAGATCAAGCCCGATCATTTCTGTATAGTTCCAAGCAATAATATCTCTTTTTGGCTTTATAAAAGGAATATACATCTCTTGCTCTTCAAGGCTCATGGATGCACTGATTAAAGTGGGGCATGGACCTTCCTTTGTACCCAGATTTATTTCTCTGATTTCATCCATAGTGGTAGAGATACCCTCTTCAAATGATGGAGGAGAATCTCTGATATCTTCCTCTTCTTCTTCTTCATGTGTTATTTCTTCCGTTTCTACATGCATAGTAGATGACAAAGAAGATTTTTCATGATCAGAAGAGATGTCAAAATTTTGCACATTTTGAAGATGAAGATTCCATTTTTGACCCTATTGCTGATGAAGGGTCTTCTTTGGGTAACAAAGAGGAGATTATGGATTGATAATCGACATCATTGTTCACCTCCGATGTTGCTATAATTTCTTCTAGCCTAATTGGAGAAGCATGGAGTTGTTTGATTTCAGTAGATTAAATGAAGACGTCACTATTTGTGCTTTCACCACTGCTTGGTAGATTACCAATTTCTTCTATGTTGTCTGGCTCGATTTCCGTAATTGACATTATGGATCTTTCCATAAGAGAATTCTGATTTGGGACTATCTTGTCAATTTGACTGATAGGAAACACATAAACTGTACTCACATGTGTAAATGGATTTACTGGAATTTTTTCCAAACTATATGGAGCATTAACTTTGGTAATCTCCTTGATTTTGGATTTCTCCCTTTGCTTCATGTGATAGAATTCTGCCTCAATGTATTGAGACTCACATGTCTTGAACGAGGCATTATCACCATACAACGTCCAAAATTTATCATCGAAACAATATTTGAGACATTGATGGTTTGAAGAAGGGATAACCGCATGTTGATGTAACCACGATCTTCCAAGCAAAATTTTGAAGGCTGAGTCTTGATCAACAACCATGAAATCAAAATTGGATACAAGATCTCCAAACTGAGTTCTGAGTGTAACTTCACCTAGTGGTTTTTGATCATTTTTTTCATATCCCTGTAGCATCATGGTGGTGGGAGATAAATCAGATTCCATGAGGCCCAATCGTCGAAGTGTACAAATGGGAATGATGTTGACTCCTGAGCCATTGTCAATGAAAACTCTTCGAACATCCACACCATTGACTTTTCCAGACAAGTACAATGGTCTAATATGTCCATGCACAACATCATCTTCATCTTCATCAGTAAAGGATATTATTGCATGGCATTCTGCAAGATTATTCTCTATGTGATGGACTTCAGCTACCACAGTTTCAGTTTCAAACTCCTGAGGACTTGACAAAGCCTTGATGAGTGCTTCCCGAAGAACTTTTGACAGATTCAAAGCATCCAGAATTGCTAACATGGATGGTACTTGGGCCAAGTGTTTGAATATATCATACTTTTGATCCAGAGGTCTGTGTTTCCCAATATAAATATGTGGTTTAGTAGGTACCTTGGAAGCAGATGTTTTGGATGTTGATGAATCTTGTATTGGGATTGGAGTTGGCAATATTCCGGGTTTTGGAAGATTAGACCAATTAGATCCATTTACTAGTTGAGAGGAAGAAGATGGAACCTTCAACTGGTCTTCCAAAATAACTGTGTCAGGACTGAATTTGCTATTGGTAGAAGAACTTTCTTGTTCTTGCTGAGCTCGCTGAAGGGATCTACCACGAGTTTCTGCTACGTACACAGTTCTAGCAGGGGTAGAATTGGAAAAGTGGCTTCTGAAAGATCCACGTCTTCCCCTGTATCCTGAGCCCCTAGAACTTCCTCTGATTCCTATGTTTAATACAGGGAATTCAGGCTCATCAAAATTGAAACTGCGACTGGCATATGGATCTGTTAATTGAATCATATTAACAGAACTGAATATTTACTCTTTGTCTAATGAAGACTCTGCTTGATTAGCCTGTTTAGGCTGTGCCGTTTGGTGGGGCGGTGCCGGTGTCTTTGAAGTAAATGGCATGAAGTCCGCCAAAGTCAAAGGCAACTTAGGCTTTCACACATACTCATCTTCTTCTGATTATTTTTCTTTCTTTGAATCATGACGTTTCTTTGAGGACATTCCCTCTGACGAAGAGGGTTTTTCTGCAACACTCATGGAAGAAGACACAATTGGTTACCTTAATTGTGTTTGCAAAATATCATGAGTTAGATTGATTGTATTTCTGACCATCCAATCATCATACTTTTGTAAATTTTTTCTTTTGACTTCCTGCCATTCATCTTCCTCCTCTGGAACTGCAGGAGTGACACATGCTACCTGGGCTGAGGAGCCTTTCAATGTGACATGTCCCGAGTCGACCAACTTTTGCAGGAGGTCTTTGAAGACAAAACACTCCTAGATGGGATGCCCCAATATTTGATAAAAATGGAAATAATTAGGACTGTCTTTATCTCCTTTCTTGTTTGGCCTCTTGGGTATTGGAAATTTAACAAAATTGTTTTCCAGAGATAAAATGAAATAACCAGGAACTTGTTCATTTTGGAAAGAATATGTTTTTCTCTTCAGATCCTCAAATTGTTTTCATCATTGGTCTTTTTGATCATCTGGACAAAAAGGCCTTTGTTTTTTGTGCTCACGAGGTGGAGCCCTTCGAGAAGATGATGGTTTTGAAGTAGAAACAGGTACATGTGCTTGTTTAAGCATAACTGTAGTAGTTTCTGCTTTACCCATTCTCCTTCCTGAAGCTGATGGAATTACACATGATTTAGCCTTAGCCTATATAAGGGAATCTTAAATCTATTGAGCGATTGAAGTACGGTCTCGAAACCCACCTGTGTATTTCACAGGGATTAATGGCGTGCGTAATTCGTCATGCAGATTTTCCACACAAATTGGCAACAATTCTTCATGAGGGAGTGCTAAACTCAAGGAATATGTTAATCCCTTCCAGCGAGCAATGAAATCAGAGACTCTTTCATTCTCCCTTTTCTTACAATTTTTACGATCGAAAACTATTGTCTTTGGAGAAGTTGAGCTGAACTGAAGGAGGAATTTTTGACGAAGATCCTCCCATCCGGTAATTGAACGGGATTGCAAGCTTGTATACCAAACAAAATCTGGTCCTCACAAGGTTCGTACGAAGCATCTAAGTTTCACTGCTTCTTGCTGCTCCGAAGTTCTGATCATAGGATTGCAACAAGACATGTAATGCGTCAAATGTTGTTCAAGATCACATGATCCATTGAAAATAGGGAATACAGGGTTCCCAAAACTGGATGGAGGAGAAATTGAATCTACCCATTCAGGGTAATCTTTCTTTTCTGGTTGAACTTGCACACGCTTCCCTTCCATAGTTTCTAACAGAGTTGCTAATGACTCAATTGTAGTTATTAACTTTTGAGAAACATCTTGTTGAACTTGGACTTGGGTAGGTGAAATGACTGGAGCATGGACAGATGTGGCGATTGGTGCTGCAACTGATGGTAGCACTGCCAACTATTGTTGCACTTGACCCATAGGATTAGACCTGTGAGGGTGTACTGATAGAGGAAGATATTCTTGATCCATCTAAGTAGATGCAACAAATTTCTTTGGCTGACTGACTCTAGTATGATTAAGAAGAAGACTACTCAGAAGTAGTTCTGCATTCAACCTTCTTAAATATTTCATTTCTTCCTCCTGTTGTGAAAACCTCTGCTCTAGTAAGAGCGATTGACCTTCTCCAGATGAAGGATATGTAACCTGGTTCGTTCCCATCCCTTTTTTGGATCCTTTTCAGAGAGGGGGAAGTGGGTTATTTGAAGGATTAACAAGGTTCTGAGTAATCCTTTGACTTCGTGTATGCACAACTTCTTCATTTGTGTCGGTGAGAACATCTTCTTGATAGGATCCTCTTCATCTGAGTCCCCTGAGTGAGCCTCATCTGGTGGATCATAAACAACGACATTGATGACATTTATTGATGCATAACCCATCGCATCCCTTCTATCCACATTTCTGTGATATTGTCTTCTTCCATGTCTTTGATGAGACATTGCCTTTTGTTGATTCAATCCCTCAGTAACTTCTTGATGAACCGTAATTTGGATGGAATATCCTGATAATTTGGTTCTTCGTTCCTCTTGAGGTTTCTTCCCCAATCGAGAAAAGACCGATTTTATCTGAGGAGGGGATTGAAGATTTGAAAAAGTTTCCAGTCCAGTGGATTGGGGTTGTTCCTGCTATCCTCACTGAACTCCTCGAATCCTTTTTGTTGATTCTGAGGGTTGGTTTAAATGATTCCCCAATCTGGTGAGCTGGGGAAGTTCTTGACATGCTATGTCTGAGACTTTCTTGAATGTCCTCCTGATCTTGCAAACATTAGTCCGGAAATTAGCTGTATACATTAATCTGTAACTGCATTTATCACCTGGTTCAAAAGACCGTTGGATGATTTATGACACTTCTGTCATTTGTCGACGTGCTTGCTCCAAACGAGAGGCCTGTTCAATATTATCATTTTCTTGATGCAAGATTAATTCAACAAATTGTTCTCTGTATTTTGATTTTTAGAGGAACTAGTTGAAGCATGTTCTTGGGCAATCTTTTGATTACAAACAAAGGCCATTGACTGTGGTCGGCCATGGGAAATAACATTGCATGAGACAATTTTCGGTGGGATTTGCAGACTGGAGAGCACCGTGAAATGCAGTGCTCCATGAACACCCCATACTCTGACACGAATACCAGATGGGGCATTGAAAATTAACTGGTGAAATATTCTTAGTGCGCCAAGGCATGAATGTTGAAGGGCTCTCTGCTTCTTTTCAGCCTTCGGATATCGAGAGACTGATAGAGATACCAAATCAATCTGATGTTGTAACCCTTCTATTATCTTAAGATAATTTTCATATTCATCATAAGATAATACCTTCTTTTTCAAATGACAAAGAGTTTTCAATATGTTGATATGAATATCATGAATTTCATCTTCCTTCAACATTTTTGGAATATTATACTGAGAGTCAGCCAGAGTCCAAAACATAACTGGCACTTCACCTTTTTCCAGTTGTTTTCTCATATTCAGCATTTCCTCATTATCATTTGATGAAGATTCTTCTACCTGATTTGACCAGAGTTGGTGTTTCCTTGTTGCGTCATTGGATTCAACAGGATTGGTAGAGAAATAATTGATCAAACTAGAAGATGCATGACTTAGGGGTGGTTTGGAGAATGACCTACACCCTGGGCTATCTTCTGATTGAGAAATTATTTCACCTGCTAGCGATGAAACTTCAGACATGACTGGTTTTGCATTTGTAAGTGCCTCAAGATAAGAGGGCTTTCTCGGCACTACATTGTCCACTGGAGCATTTTCTGGGCAATGTGCATCACTACTGCGGAGTGGACTTTCGTACCGAAATTCATCATCATGGGGAGGACCACCATAATGGGTTACAACAAAAGATGATATCTCTTGCTCCATGGTCTTCTGACCACACAGAGGGTTTCTGTGGCACTCATCTGAAGATGAAACTTCGAGATTGACCGAATTTTCATGAAGCAAGCCTTCATGAGGAAGTGTCTGTTGAAGACCTTTGGAATTAATATACCCATTATTGGGAACTGAGGGAGTAGAATCTTGAATTCCAATAGATAATTGTCTAAGGGCTTCAAGAACTCCAGCATCGAGAAAGGCCTTGTTACAGATTGGTTCTTGATCTCCTGACTATGCTAGGTGGATCTTTTTCTTAGACACCATCTTACACGCCTTAGAAACCACTTGTTGACGAAAGTGGCTGCTCTGAGCAGGTGAATGTTCCTGATCAGGAACGATGGTCAGGTTAGGCTGACGATCTCCTCTCAAATCTTGTGTATGTTCCTGACTTAGTCGTCCGTATGATATGGGGGGTATGCCCCATAACCCTCTTGGACTAGAACAGGTGTGTGTGTCTGTTTCGGAGTGAATTGTTGATGTTATCACTCCACTGGTAGGGATATATTTATGTGTCTTTCCATGAGATGCCGCTGGAGTTGTTATAATATCCTGGCAGGAATCCAGAATATGAGCAGGGATTTTCTTATTCCCTTTCACCATTGATAGAATATGCTTGGTGACTTCAGCTGCCGGAATGGTAATATACGTCCATTCCGGGCTTGGAGTATGTGTATGTGCCTGTTCCGGTCATCCTTTTCATGTCATTGAATCGTGACAGTACTCATGTGTGGGGGCAGAGAGTTGTGTCTACCTCTTATTTGTTTTTGGGGCTTTCCGAATAACTTCTTTGAATGCTTCCAAGGGAGACTATTGGTAGGATTGATTAATACTATCAGATGTATGTGCCTGCTGATTTCATTTTTTCAAACATGGTTGACGAGATCCATCATATGTAGTCAGAAGGGCATGCTGACTAGATGATGATGTATAAACAGGTGTATGTACCTGCCTATATTACTCCGACAGAATTTCCAAGCGGGATTGGCGTGATGCTTCCAGACGAGTCTGCTGGACAGTGGAATTAAAACGGGCAGGTGTATGTGTCTGCTCGTTGCTTGCCACCCAGTTAGGTTGGTGGACTTCTCCGGAGATGGCATAGATGAGAACCTTCTCACTGTTGACCGGATTCCACCTCTTTTGGTTCGTCTTGCTTGCTTGGGTTCGAGGAACCCGAGCCGAATGCCTGAAGTCGGTACCCTCATCATGTTGAGGGCGCACTGCCGCACGAGTCTAGCAGTGATTGTTGGTGGGGGCCCTCAAGAATGACTCCTGTCTATTTGAATTAAGGTCCTGAGGGACTTACTCATTCACCACCACAGAATAAGGGAGCGAATGGTGATTGCGTTCTGGCGATAATGACCCGAAACGGTTGGAGACGGTAGTAAGCACCGCCTGCTTTTTGATCACTGGTCGTCGTTGTCCGGACGACTGATGTGAGTTATTTAATTGGAGGGATTTTTGGGCAGCCTCCAGATTTGGGATGGTACCGTGTTGACGATACTCATTAACCAGTGCGTTCGATACTCAGCGATGAAGACACTGAGTAGGTGATATCATCCTAATAACGGATGACGATCCAGTAGGAGTAGCAGTAGTGGCATTTACAACAGCAGTATTCACAAGTGTGAACTTGAGAGCAGCCATTCTAGAAATGTAGAAGATCTTGGAAAAGAGTTCATGTTTGATATAACAGACGTAATTAAGATAAATTCAGCCACTACATCCTTTGGATTAGCACGTATGTCAATTATTGTTTTTGTTGGCCCTCTCATTGAGTTTTAAATATGGGCCTAATAAATAGGTAAAACATTATTTTAACTTGGTTAAGGATTCACAATGAGATCACCATTTTTGTTTCCCTCAGAATTCGGGGATCACCTTGATGGGAGGTTCAAACGTTCCGATCATTTTCTAATGGGTTCGTTCGTAGAACTGGAAACATCCAATGATTCCACATCCATTCAGACCGACATTCCAAAGGTAGGTGCTCATTAGTTTGGGGACTGATGAGGCTTAGGAATTTTCATTGGTCGAGAGGATGGGAGGTCGGACTCATCATGTAACGCCCCGACCCCAGCTACCCAGAGTCGGTGCATTACTTCGTAACATTGGCATGATCACAAGAAAGATCAAATCTCGAAAGACCGATTGGTTTAGTAGCCTTGGAAACACTAGATATATTCATAAGTTTTACATTACATCATAAAATGAAAAACTAATACAACAACATAATGTTTCCACAATCCACACTATTAACCCCTCATAAAATCCCTGCAGGTCATTCATAACTTACTTCTTCACATCCTGGGAAAAATAAAACATAGAAAAGGGGTGAGCTCAAATGCCCAGTAAGGATAACAATATAGCGGAACATTCAAAATAAGCATAAACATTTAAGGCAATGTATAACTAAAACAAAAGCCTTTTAAATATGAACTTTCAACATGGTATGGCATAAATAAAATGAAATAATGCCATTTACTTATTCACATGGATATTCTACTAATCGAATAATCACATGAAAAAATCAATAACCACTTTCATAATGTTGGAATGCATAATGCCAGACTATCATAACCACATAGCCAAGGACTCGTGCCAAGACTACAAATAAGATTTTGTCAAGGCCTTGTGCCAAGACACTAGTTTGTCTCATGAGACCTACCGATGCATCGAGGAGCTATAGCGGGCTCCACCCGTCACTTACTAAGTCCAATGCATTCCCATATGAAAATGTTTAAACATAACATAAACATTCGTATTAAAACCAGCATACGAAATGTCAATAATTTCACCATAAACTATGAATGGCACATCCATAGTCAAACATATCACAAATCCTTCAATACAATATAGAAGTTTTGTATCATAATAAATCAACTTCAAATAATCTTAAAATCCATCAAAGGATGTTGACGTAGATGAAATCAAAATTCTTTTTAAAGAAGTATCTCCTTTTATTTTGAAATCATTTAAGATCCATATAAAATAAAACATTTTCTTTGAAAATATTCTTATAAGCTTGTAAGGAAAGCTTTGAAGATTTTATAACGGCGTAAAATAACCGCACCCGCCGTATAAGTTAAAAAAAACAATCTTACCTCAATTCTGTCGAAAAGGTTAAAAAGGACCTTGTTTTGAAAACGACGGAAAGATTCCTTTATAAACCTCTTATAAAAAGTCAAAAAAGGGTATAAATGACTTTAACCCATATTCTTGTAAATAGTAAAAATGTTTTGAAATACATTTTTAAGAAACATGGATGTGGATGATAAAGAGATCCCAGTAGATTATTACATATAAACAACCTCGGATAATGAAGAGATTGTGAAATAAACCTTACCTTGTACTTTTCCTTGGTTGGGGTAGGTTAACCTCCTGTATAATGGTGAAATAATTGTTATTAAATTATACAAGAATCATATATATTAATATGATATCATATATGATCTTTTAACATTGATTTATTAATAATATCTTAGAATTATCATCGTTTCGGGTGTTAACTTACTCATTTTCTTTTATATGTTTTGTTACATAAGCCATGTTTGTTGTATCTTATTCATATCCAGAATGATATCAAGTCCTTAAACATCATTTTTAAATCATAAAATGATAATTATACTTGAATGGATACGATGGAGAATGAATCTCATCGCGTTCGTGGAGACGGTAGTCCGTACGTACGCACGAGCGACAATATCATTCTTTTGATATTAAAATAATATATAAATGAATGTTATATCATATATACAGAATCATTAACATGTTATATTTATTATTTACATGAGTTACACATCATTATTATACCCATCCAAATAATATTATATTGAATAACAATTACACCGCGACGTGGAGACGGTAAGCCGTACGTACGCACGTATGGTGACATGTTATTCAAAGGGTGGATAGAATACTGAATATGGTTGTACCATACTTATAATAACATCACAGTATATGTGAGATACTGGAGTTATTATTTTAGAATGGTAAGAACAAAGGAAGAAGAAGTGGAAGAAGAAATGAACTTAGAAAAGGGTGGTGAAATCATTACCTCTTCTTCGGGTTCTTCCTTTTGATTTGATCAAAAGGGCTCCTTAGGTTGGCTTTCTGATCAAACTAAGGCCTCTAGGTTGTAGTGAGGGATGTTGGGAGATTATTTGGGCAGAGTTTGGCCGAACCAAAAGGCTTTGAAGGTGTGAAGAAATGAGAAGGAGGAGTGCCCTTTTATAAGAGGGGTGAGGGGCACCTTTGGAAAAGCTAGAAATATTAATTTATAATAAATTCATATTCGGTTTCTAAAGGCTCCAAAGCTTATCATTCAAAGGTTAGGGTGGGGATAGGTCGAAAACCACTCAACCAATAGAATTTAGACAGGTTTGGGTACTTATATTAACCTTATCTTTAAGTATTAACTCTAAGTTAATTAGTTTCACTTTTACAATGTCTCTTTGTATTTTTATATAATATGGTTAATAAACTTACTATATACATCCAAGCGACCCCCAAGTGGTCCATTAATGATTAACCTATCATAATATAAGTCTCTTGGCCGAACCATAGATTTTTAAGAATTTAATATCAATTAATAATATAATATTTGTTTTAAGAACTCTTTTATGTCAATTTTGACACTATTCAATAGTTGATTTTTGTGAAACTCATAACAGATTGATTACTTCGAACAAAGTCCATTAAATCAATCCTAATATATCATATTAGCCTAGAAAATTAGTTTAATTCATTAAAAGTTTCATATTATATTTATTTGGGTATTTATAATATCAATTATTTTAATTTTTCACTATTAAAGTAATTACTGCATCATCATTGTGTCATAAATAAAATATATTATTTAATGTCTAAAAATTATACATAAAATATCATTATGTAGGAAATCTTTTTAGCTTTCTAATGAATATTTATAATCTAACAGCCAACATATATAACCCAATGTAAAAATTGTTGTTCTAAAAGATATATGCTTGTGTCATTTTTGTATTCATTTTAACTAAATTAAAATAAAGTGTCATTATCACTTACAAGTGGATCCATGGGGTCCCAAAATAGACCCAAAGATGCCCATGGTCGACCATCTATCAACCAATAGGGTTAAGACACGTTTTTAGGGTAATTTAGTATTATTATAATATTATTGTTTTAACCCTTATTTACCGGATTTACCCTTAACCATGGTAAATAAAATATTTACCGCAGTAATTATTCAAAATGTCTAAAAATAAAAGTTACTTATTTACACAATTTGAACATCCTGATTCCAAATATGGAATCCATTTTTCTAAATTCAAAACACAGAAGTGGCAGAAATTAATTTAAAATTAATTCCCGCTGTCAAAACAAAAAGCGTGTTTTTAAGAGATAATAACTATCAAAAGATTGACACTTGTTTATGTTCGGTTTAATTGTAAAATTATGTCCAATGACCAACATTATATTAAATGGTAAAAATATATTCTAAATATACTTTAAAACCACTCAAATTCATAATTTATCACTATTAATTATTTTCATTAAAAAAGTTGTTTTTAATTAAAATTTAGAAATTTTCACTATTCATCAAAATATGAAAGTTATCCGAAATGTACCAAAATTTCACCCTAGACTAATTTCGATATTCCGAATCCAAAAATGAATTCCATTTTGAAATATAAAATATATATGATTTCAAAAAGTAGGTATTACTATTCACAACGGCTAGTTTAATTAGTTGTGGTGTGTGTTAGAACTCGAGGTTGCGTACAACACACGCTATCGCATTATTCGAGGAGAAACGTACCGTGGAAGCTTGGGGTGTTACATTCTCCCCTCCTTCAAATAATTGCGTCCTCGCAATTTCTAGGGTATTACTGCATAAAAAGACTCGGGTGGTTCTTCATCATAAGTTCCTCGGGTTCCCACGTTGCCTCTTCCATCTTATGATTTCTCCACAAAACTTTAACCAGACGCGTCGTCCGGTTTCTCAGTACTTGTTCTCTTGTATCAAGAATCTTGACGGGCTCTTCGCAATAAGACAGATCAGGTTCCAGTTCTAATTCCTCATAGGTGAGTACATGCGTCGGATCAGGCATGTATTTTCTCAACAGAGATACGTGGAACACATCGTGAACTTTGGAGAGACTTGGCGGCATTGCCAATCGGTAAGCCATAGCCCCAATTCGTTCTAGAATTTCGAAAGGTCCGATGTACCTGGGACTCAATTTACCTTTCTTACCAAAACGTATGACTCCCTTCCACGGAGATACCTTCAGAAAAACATGATCACTGACTTGAAATTCCAAATCCTTCCTTCGATTATCGGCATAGCTCTTCTGCCTACTTTGAGCTGCTTTGATGTGATTTTGGATTACCTTCACCTTTTCCACCGTTTCCTCCACCAGTTCTGGGCCTACATGTTTTCTTTCACCAACGTCATCCCAACAGGTTGGTGTACGACATCTCTTTCCGTATAACGCTTCATATGGTGCCATCTGTATACTCGAATGGAAGCTATTGTTATAGGAAAATTCTACCAGTGGTAAATATTGATCCCACATACCCTGAAAGTCAAGTGAGCAAGATCTCAACATGTCTTCTACGGTTTGAATAGTCCGTTCTGATTGTCCGTCTGTCTGAGGGTGGTAAGCAGTGCTCAAATGAAGTTCAGTATCCAGGGATTTCTGAAGACTTTTCCAAAATCTTGAAGTAAAACGGGGATCACGATCAGAAACAATCGATAGGGGTACTCCATGAAGTCTCACAACTTCATTAATGTATAGTCTTGCTAGACGTTCCAGGGGTAGATCTTCTCTTATAGCAAGAAAATGTGCTGACTTGGTAAGACGATCAACAATAACCCATATTGCATCGTTCCTTCTAGGAGTCTTTGGTTGCCCCATGACAAAGTCCATCGTAATATTGTCCCATTTCCACTCCGGTATGGGAAGCGGTTGCATGACTCCTCCAGGCTGTTTCCTTCCATCTTTCACTTGTTGACAAACCATACATCTTGACACAAAATCAGCAATCTCCCTCTTCATATTGTCCCACCAAAAATGTTCTTTCAAATCTCTATACATTTTGGTGCTCCCAGGGTGTATAGAGAAATTGGAACTATGAGCATCATCCAGCAATTCCCTTTTTAGATCAGGTATATTGGGAACACAAAGTCTCTTCCCGAATTTCAAAATTCCATCTTCATACACAAAGTCTCTCAATCTCCCATCATTCACAGCTTTAATCTTCTTTTGGAATTCTTCATCATTGGTCTGAGAACTCTTAATCCTTTCTAGTAATGATGGTTTGGCAACCATTTGAAAAAGCATTGATGTTTCACCTTCCCTGGTTATTCCCATGTCCATCTTCACTAGATCCATGAAAATTGGATCCCTTTCAATTCTCATCATGTTCAGAACTCCATGGTCTTTTCTGCTCAAAGCATCTGCTACTTTGTTTGCTTTCCCCGGGTGGTAGTATATCGTGCAATCATAATCCTTGAGTAATTCAAGCCATCTCCTTTGCCTCATGTTGAGTTCTTTTTGTGAGAAAATATATTTCAAACTCTTGTGATCAGTATAAATCTCACATTTTTCACCATAGAGGTAGTGCCTCCATATCTTCAAAGCAAAGATCACAGCTGCTAACTCAAGATCATGAGTAGGATAGTTTTGTTCATGAATTTTCAACTGTCGTGATGCATAGGCAATAACTCTATCATTCTGCATAAGGACACAACCAAGTCCTTTCTTTGATGCATCACTATAAATAACGAACCCATCATTCCCCGAGGGTAGAGTCAATATAGGAGCATTGACTAATCTTCTCTTCAGTTCTTCGAAACATTCCTCACACTCTTTTGTCCAAACAAATTTAACCCCTTTACGTGTGAGCTTCGTTAATGGGTTAGCCAATCGGGAAAAATTCTGGACGAAACGTCGATAATAACCTGCCAAGCCAATAAAACTACGTACCTCAGTTATACTCGTAGGTGCTGGCCATTCTTGGATTGCCTTGGTCTTAGAAGGATCAACAGAGATTCCATCTTTAGAGACAATATGGCCAAGAAAAGAAATCTCCTAAAGCCAGAATTCACACTTGCTAAACCTTCCATATAATTCATGCCTCCTTAGAGTTTTCAAGATAATGCGCAAGTGATTTTCATGATCTTCGTAGGTTTTGGAGTATACCAAGATATCATCAATAAATACTACCACAAATTCATCGAGATACTCCTTGAAAACTCTATTCATCAGATCCATGAATACAGAGGGTGCATTAGTCAATCCAAACGGCATTACAGTAAACTCGTAATGCCCGTACCTGGTTCGAAATGCTGTTTTCGGAATGTCTTCCTTCTTCACACACAACTGATGGTATCCAGATCGAAGGTCAATCTTTGAAAAGTATTGAGCTCCATGCAGTTGGTCAAATAAATCATCAATACGAGGTAGGGGATACTTATTCTTTATCGTTATAGCATTGATCTCCCTGTAGTCGATACATAACCTCATAGATCCATCTTTCTTTTTAACAAAAAGAACAGGGGCTCCCCATGGAGAAACACTAGGGAGAATAAATCCCTTATTACTCAATTCCTCTAGTTGTTTATTTAGTTCGACTAACTCTACAGTAGCCATTCTATAAGGGGTCTTCGATATAGGCCTTGATCCAGGAATCAAATCAATGGAAAACTCTACTTCTCGTTCTGGAGGATGTCCAGGTAAATCTTCCGGAAATACATCTACAAATTCTTTCACAACAGGTACATCCTCTATTTGAACATTCCTTTCCTCACCGACAGTTATTTCATTCTCTTCCTCCCCAATAATTGAATTAAGTTGAACTACTGGGGGTGGATCTAAATAATAATTATGTGGTGACGATTCTGCTCTAAAAATAAGGTGTTCCTTATCATTATCATCAAGAATCGTAACCTCTTTCTTCTTACAATAAATCTTCGCATCATAGTCCGAAAGCCAGTCCATACCGAGTATTATATCAAACTCAATCATAGGTATGACGATGAGATCAGCAGATAAAGAAAATTTATGTGCTCTAATGGGGACTGATTCACAAAACTTTGTTGCAACGATACTTCCCTTAGGAGTTTTAACTGACAACTCCCTTATTAAATCAAATTGGAAATATCTAATTTTCTTAGCAAACTGGGAAGATATGAAACAATGCGATGATCCAGAATCAAATAATTCATTTGCTAAACTTGAGGAAACCATTAAATTACCTGCCACCACGTCTTTCGGAGTTTCTACCTCAGCAGTAGTGATAGCATAAGCCTGGCCTTGATCCCTTGGCCTTTTCTGAGGTAAGTTCTCCTGACGCTTAGGACATGCATTTTCATAATGCCCCATCTCCCTGCAATTTTAGCACTGAACGTTGGTAGCTTCTTTCTTCCCCTTGCAATCATGAGCTAGGTGGCCTTTTTCACCACACTTGTAACAGACTCCCATTCCCTTCAAGCAAGTACCAGGATGTTTCTTCCCGCATTTACCACAAGATGGATATTCAACCTTTCCCTTCTTCCCCTTATTTCCATTCCCAGATTGATCAGAAGGTCTCTTCTTCTCTTGCTTCGCTTTAAAGTCATAAGACTTAGAGAATTCTTTTTCGGTCTTGATAGCACATGAGACAATGTCTTCGTATGACGAAAAGGATTGTGAGACTAATGCTCGACGGAGAAATGGTTTTAACCCATCAAAGAAACGATCAATCTTACTTCTTGGGTTGCGAATATAATCTCCAGCATACCTCGCTAACCTTGTAAAGTTAGCCTCATACTTTGTGACATTCTCATCCTCCTTTTGTCTCACACTCAGAAATTGTCTTTCCATATCTGCTCGATGGTCGCGAGGAAAGTATTTTTCTAAAAACAGATCTTTGAACTCCCTCCATTCCATGTTTGATACTTCATCATCTTCCTTCATGTTTTGAATCAATGACCACCATTGATCAGCATCTCCAGTGAGGCGGTAAACTGCCATGGTAACTTTTTCCCTTTCACTACTCCCCAAATCCTGAAATATTTTCTCTAGGGAAAATATCCATTGCTCAGCTACTAAGGGATTTGTACTCCCATTGAACGTTGGTGGTTGTTGTCTCATGAATCGATCTAACATTGATCCTCCACGCTGCGGATCAGGGTGCTCCATACGGGTAAGGTTATTATTCATAACCTGAGTAAGTTGTCCCAGTACGGTGATTAGCTGATCAGCACCAGTTGCATCACCAGCCCCACTATAATTATCTTGAGCAGGAGGGCAATCCCTACATGGAGTGCGTGCATTGATACGGTTTCCATTTCTTCCACTAGGCGCCATTTCTAAAAAAATGGCATAAACTAGATCAGTTTATGCATCAAAATACATAATCCCATACTTATAAAACACTAAACAAAAATTGAACTATCTATGGATATAATCCATAATCATAAATATGTTTTCTTTGAGGAAGTATATACTCATAAACCCTTCATAATGATTTGTAAAGAAAGTGAGAGTTATCCTAAGCATATCCCCCGGGAGTGTCGTAACCAAGAGTGCAGCAAGGCCCGTTGTCGTGCACCAGTTCCCGTTCGAGTCTAGCTCAAAGCGGTGTTTTCGGGTTTTACCCCTAGGTACATCTGTGCCAGAGCCGCCTCTACCTGCTCGTATCCAGACAGGAATGTATTGCTCGGAAAACTCACAAAGTCTCTACAATACCAAAATTCTAGGAAGTTCTTCTATACTAATCCTCAAAGTTCATCTTAGGTCTATGTGATCTAATCAGAGTTTATCTAAATCTAGCTTCCAAGGTTTGTACTAAACTTCCTCTGATACCAACTGTAACGCCCCGACCCCAGCTACCCAGAGTCGGTGCATTACTTCGTAACATTGGCATGATCACAAGAAAGATCAAATCTCGAAAGACCGATTGGTTTAGTAGCCTTGGAAACACTAGATATATTCATAAGTTTTACATTACATCATAAAATGAAAAACTAATACAACAACATAATGTTTCCACAATCCACACTATTAACCCCTCATAAAATCCCTGCAGGTCATTCATAACTTACTTCTTCACATCCTGGGAAAAATAAAACATAGAAAAGGGGTGAGCTCAAATGCCCAGTAAGGATAACAATATAGCGGAACATTCAAAATAAGCATAAACATTTAAGGCAATGTATAACTAAAACAAAAGCCTTTTAAATATGAACTTTCAACATGGTATGGCATAAATAAAATGAAATAATTCCATTTACTTATTCACATGGATATTCTACTAATCGAATAATCACATGAAAAAATCAATAACCACTTTCATAATGTTGGAATGCATAATGCCAGACTATCATAACCACATAGCCAAGGCCTCGTGCCAAGACTACAAATAAGATTTTGTCAAGGCCTTGTGCCAAGACACTAGTTTGTCTCATGAGACCTACCGATGCATCGAGGAGCTATAGCGGGCTCCACCCGTCACTTACTAAGTCCAATGCATTCCCATATGAAAATGTTTAAACATAACATAAACATTCGTATTAAAACCAGCATACGAAATGTCAATAATTTCACCATAAACTATGAATGGCACATCCATATTCAAACATATCACAAATCCTTCAATACAATATATAAGTTTTGTATCATAATAAATCAACTTCAAATAATCTTAAAATCCATCAAAGGATGTTGACGTAGATGAAATCAAAATTCTTTTTAAAGAAGTATCTCCTTTTATTTTGAAATCATTTAAGATCCATATAAAATAAAACATTTTCTTTGAAAATATTCTTATAATCTTGTAAGTAAATCTTTGAAGACTTTATAACGGCGTAAAATAACCGCACCCGCCGTATAAGTTAAAAAAAACATTCTTACCTCAATTCTGTCGAAAAGGTTAAAAAGGACCTTGTTTTGAAAACGACGGAAAGATTCCTTTATAAACCTCTTATAAAAAGTCAAAAAAGGGTATAAATGACTTTAACCCATATTATTGTAAATATTAAAAATGTTTTGAAATACATTTTTAAGAAACATGGATGTGGATGATAAAGAGATCCCAGTAGATTATTACATATAAACAACCTCGGATAATGAAGAGATTGTGAAATAACCCTTACCTTGTACTTTTCCTTGGTTGGGGTAGGTTAACCTCCTGTATAATGGTGAAATAATTGTTATTAAATTATACAAGAATCATATATATTAATATGATATCATATATGATCTTTTAACATTGATTTATTAATAATATCTTAGAATTATCATCGTTTCGGGTGTTAACTTACTCATTTTCTTTTATATGTTTTGTTACATAAGCCATGTTTGTTGTATCTTATTCATATCCAGAATGATATCAAGTCCTTAAACATCATTTTTAAATCATAAAATGATAATTATACTTGAATGGATACGATGGAGAATGAATCTCATCGCGTTCGTGGAGACGGTAGTCCGTACGTACGCACGAGCGACAATATCATTCTTTTGATATTAAAATAATATATAAATGAATGGTATATCATATATACAGAATCATTAACATGTTATATTTATTATTTACATGAGTTACACATCATTATTATACCCATCCAAATAATATTATATTGAATAACAATTACACCACGACGTGGAGACGGTAAGCCGTACGTACGCACGTATGGTGACATGTTATTCAAAGGGTGGATAGAATACTGAATATGGTTGTACCATACTTATAATAACATCACAGTATATGTGAGATACTGGAGTTATTATTTTAGAATGGTAAGAACAAAGGAAGAAGAAGTGGAAGAAGAAATGAACTTAGAAAAGGGTGGTGAAATCATTACCTCTTCTTCGGGTTCTTCCTTTTGATTTGATCAAAAGGGCTCCTTAGGTTGGCTTTCTGATCAAACTAAGGCCTCTAGGTTGTAGTGAGTGATGTTGGGAGATTATTTGGGCAGAGTTTGGCCGAACCAAAAGGCTTTGAAGGTGTGAAGAAATGAGAAGGAGGAGTGCCCTTTTATAAGAGGGGTGAGGGGCACCTTTGGAAAAGCTAGAAATATTAATTTATAATAAATTTATATTCGGTTTCTAATGGCTCAAAAGCTTATCATTCAAAGGTTAAGGTGGGGATAGGTCGAAAACCACTCAACCAATAGAATTTAGACAGGTTTGGGTACTTATATTAACCTTATCTTTAAGTATTAACTCTAAGTTAATTAGTTTCACTTTTACAATGTCTCTTTGTATTTTTATATAATATGGTTAATAAACTTACTATATACATCCAAGCGACCCCCAAGTGGACCATTAATGATTAACCTATCATAATATAAGTCTCTTGGCCGAACCGTAGATTTTTAGGAATTAAATATCAATTAATCATATATATATTTGTTTTAAGAACTCTTTTATGTCAATTTTGACACTATTCAATAGTTGATTTTTGTGAAACTCATAACAGATTGATTACTTCGAACAAAGTCCATTAAATCAATCCTAATATATCATATTATCCTAGAAAATTAGTTTAATTCATTAAAAGTTTCATATTATATTTATTTGGGTATTTATAATATCAATTATTTTAATTTTTCACTATTATAGTAATTACTACATCATCATTGTGTCATAAATAAAATAAATTATTTAATGTCTAAAAATTATAAATAAAATCTCATTATGTAGGAAATCGTTTTAGCTTTCTAATGAATATTTATAATCTAAAATCCAACATATATAACCCTATGTAAAAATTGTTGTTCTAAAAGATATATGCTTGTGTCATTTTTGTATTCATTTTAACTAAATTAAAATAAAGTGTCATTATCACTTACAAGTGGATCCATGGGGTCCCAAAATAGACCCAAAGATGCCCATGGTCGACCATCTATCAACCAATAGGGTTAAGACACGTTTTTAGGGTAATTTATTATTATTATAATATTATTTTTTTAACCCTTATTTACCGGATTTACCCTTAACCATGGTAAATAAAATATTTACCGCAATAATTATTCAAAATGTCTAAAAATAAAAGTTACTTATTTACACAATTTGAACATCCTGATTCCAAATATGGAATCCATTTTTCTAAATTCAAAACACAGAAGTGTTAGAAATTAATTTAAAATTAATTCCCGCTGTCAAAACAAAAAGCGTGTTTTTAAGAGATAATAACTATCAAAAGATTGACACTTGTTTATGTTCGGTTTAATTGTAAAATTATGTCCAATGACCAACATTATATTAAATGGTAAAAATATATTCTAAATATACTTTAAAACCACTCAAATTCATAATTTATCACTATTAATTATTTTGATTAAAAAATTTGTTTTTAATTAAAATTTAGAAATTTTCACTATTCATCAAAATATGAAAGTTATCCGAAATGTACCAAAATTTCACCCTAGACTAATTTCGATATACCGAATCCAAAAATGAAGTCCATTTTGAAATATAAAATATATATGATTTCAAAAAGTAGGTATTACTATTCACAACGGCTAGTTTAATTAGTTGTGGTGTGTGTTAGAACTCGAGGTTGCGTACAACACACGCTATCGCATTATTCGAGGAGAAACGTACCGTGGAAGCTTGGGGTGTTACACATCACACCTTTTTGAGGGGAATTATTGTCTACTATGGGACTCTCTTTATAGATTTAAGTTGTGTTCTTGAATCCATATTACATTACAAAGTATAAAATGAGCTTTCCATCAGATCTAAAAATCAATGATTAAAAATGTAGAAATTTGGAGAATATTTTGTATGTATTTGAGGTTCTTCATCAATAGAGAATCATCTGTATTTGTTAGAGATTCTTGGCCAATGGTACCCTTCGACAAATTCTTACAGAAGTCTCTTTGTCATTATGATGACCATGCTAGTTTTAAAGTCACTTAGTGGGGCACTTGAAGTTTATTGTCATTCAGAAGGACATGGATTATTTTAGAGTTGGGATCGAACCCGTAGACGGGCTACCTACGTATCCTTCGTTTAGAAAAGGAATCAAAACCCACGTAGTTCGAGTAAGGGAGTGTGATGTTTATGATTGATGGCTCAAAGAAGGATTTCACAATTACTTTTACACTCGAAGCTCACGTGAGTCATGCTCGGTGTGAGAAACATGAGGTATTGGTAAAAATTAGACAATTGTGCCATGAAAGATGCAATTATAAGAAATAATGTGGGGATTACGTATTTATGACTGCCCAGATAAATCAAGGTTAGAATTTTCTTTAGGGAATAAATCCATGAACATGGTCCATAAAGTTAGATGTTCTTCATAGAGATTTTGAATACTCTAACTTGGGTTTTACTCCTAAAAAGAAATCCCAGATCAAGGGTAAATTAGGACTGGTTAAGAGAATTATGACTGGGGCTTACTCCTGAAAAGGAGACCCAGGTTAAGGGAATTAAGGTTTGGGGCTTACTCTTGAGGTGGATTCCCAAATTAGGGGACCAGGGCTTACTCCTGAAGAGGATGCCCATATTTGAGATTGGGGATTACTCAAGAAAAAGAGGCCCAGTTTAAGGGATCTGGGGATTATTCCTAAATAGGATGCCCAAAAATTGAGGGACTTGGGGATTACTCCTAAAGAGGATGCCCAGATTTGGGAACATTATGAATTGGGGCTTACTCCTAAGGAAGATGATCATATTTGATACTGGGGCTTACTCCTAAAAAGGAAGCCCAGGTTAGGGGATCTGGGGCTTACTCCTAAGAGGATACCCAAAAATTAAGGGACTTGGGGCTTACTCATAAAGAGGATGCCCATATTTGAGGACGTATGACTGGGGATTATTCCTAAAAAGGAGACCCACGTTAAGGATTCTATCATCTTAAAGGATGAGGTTTAATGAATGTAATCTCAATCTTTAGTGACATAAAGATGTATAAATCACTAGGTTTTGAGAGATATTCCACAAAATCCCTTTCAGATAAGGAAGTCAAATCAAGAAATCATGCCTTAAAATGGCTTTGAAGAGTGTCTTGAAGACTGAATGTTGAATATGAAAGGTGCAATGGCTTAATAGAGGTGAAATAGGAAAGAAAGTCACCCATGAAGGTAGGGGCGCGCAAGTCCTGGTAGGCGCGCAGGTACTTCGTGGGCGCGCATGTTTTGGTCGCGCAGGTATACACCTGCGCGACACATGATGTACTTGCGCGACGGTTAATCAGTAGGGTAATACATGAGAGACTCTTCATTAAAGCCTTTTTAATCCTCTTGAGGTTCTTCCAGGAGAGGGGTGTACAAGATCTATTGAAGGACTAAGGCGTCGTGCAAGTGTGGCCCTTTTCCCTTAAGGGCTGGCCACTTAGGCGCGCAAGTGTTGATGAGTTTCAACACATAGGCCTTCTTCCCCCACTTTAGATCTTCTGTTCTAGCTAAGAAATTACCTTAGAAGTTTTTCGGACGCTTTGAGAAGAGACTAGGGCGCTAGGAGATCTAATCTGAGTTTCTGGAAAAAATCCTCCCGAAATGGGGGGCCCACAGGGTCTATTTATCGGCAGGACAAGACCCCGGGGGGTTACCGGGCGGTTATCACTTAGGTCACGCAAGTCACTTGTGTGACCGTAAGGTGTCGCACAAGTGGACTTGTGCGACAGTGATAAAAACTGCGCGGAACAGGTGCTTTTGATCCCTTGTTCATGCCTTTGTCGATTTTTGATATTTTATTCAAAGGATGAATCACTTTGAGCTCAGATAATCCCCTTTTCCAATCTTTAGAATATGTGATGGAAAGGAGCGTCAACAGAGGTTTAGGTTGGATTTTTTCTACATATAATTTCTCCCATAGTTAGATTGGGTTCTTGAAGTCATCCATGTTTCATAGTAGAGGAAATATTTTTATGATGAATTAGATGCTAATGACTGGGGAAAGCTGGAAAACAAAGATATATCCACATTCATGGAGTAATAAATGGGGATCGAGGATAAACAAGAGAGGATCCTGCATTGGAATTCCATTCCAATTGTTCATGTGTTGTGGTAGTATGATATTCTGCATAAGAACTCCTTTGGATAGAGAGAGATAGAATTAGAATCAAACTCAGTTACCCTATATTTTATTTAACTTATTCTTTTAGGGGAGACATTCCATGAAGGAGGGGATAATGTAGTGACTTTTGATATGTTTTATTATCCATTTAATATTTCTATACATATATATTTATTAATCATCGAATTTGGAGTTGTTTTTTGTTTAATTTGGTTGATGTAATTAATATATTAAAAAATAATATTATCTTTTAATGCACGAATTGATATTGTTTCAGTGCTTCTAGTTTTCCCATTGTTTGAGACATCATATGTAAAATCTAAGACCACAGTTGATTCTAGAATGTAGGGTTTATCCTAATCCTTGCCTATGGTTGGTTAGTATTTGGAGTCGATTTTATAATTCCCTTACTATAGAGTTTAGATAAAATAAATACTGAATTTATTTATTTTATTTTAAATTACCATGACATAAATTTATCTTTTTATACCCTATAATAACAAATATTTATGGATAGTAACATAACCATTGGAGGATTTGAGATTTGGTTTTGGCATTTTTCTTTGGAAAATGGATCAAGGAATGACATGAAAACTAATGGAGTGGATCGAGACAAAAAAATCAAAATTTTACCATTCATCATAGGTGAACACATTTTCCACCAATGATACAACTTAAATCATCATAGGGCTTGTCGTTTGTGGTCTCATACCATTTTATTAAAATAATGTTTATGTATTTTCACAAATAATTATATATTTTCTAATCTTTTGATCTTCCCATGAGAATTTTCTATAATTTGAAATGTTCAAATAAAATTATTATTACAATGCCTTGATATCACACCAACATATCTATTTTATGTGATCGCTGGTCAAGAATTCTTGGCTAAAAAATTACTGACTACATTCATGTGCATTTATACCCACCATTCTTCATGTCTTATTCAATTTACTTTTGAGGCCAGGGTCTAAATTTTTCAAGGTATGTTCGAGTATAATTGAATACCCATATTCTGGTGAACTAGTAAATTATTATTAAGATGGTGATTTAATGATCGATCAACATTATTTTTGGGGGATAATAAAGTGATATAGGATATGGTGTGGAAATTATGATGGGAGGTGCTATATGATATATGGAAGGCTTCATACAGATTACCAAATTTGATATCCGACCATTAAAGGCCATGAACAAATGATTGGATACATTATCAATTGATCATGAGAAGTCAAATGTAAAACAGTCATGGTGGTTGAAATGGAAGGGCAGTCATGATAAAAAATAGTTATTCAGATTCTAAAAAGTTTCACTCGAAACATGTAGTTTAGAAGAACAAAAAACATGTATTATCCCCTATAACACTAGATTCATGGGTGGAGTTACAGATTATATGCATGTGGTATGGTTTTCATGCCACGTCAACCACCTTAGGTGGAAAATCTCTATACTAGGTAGGAAACAACCCATACCCCATGTGGTGGGACATTCCATGTACTCTTGGATTATATGGTAATATCCACGTACATGATTTGGTATACAATGACAACAAGAAATACTTTTTCAATACTAGTAAATCATGAGTATACCCTGGGTAGAATAAAATCATTGGTTACTCAAGTAGTACATGGGAACAACAAACTACAAAAGAATAGAGAATAATACACGAGCATGGAAAGGAACACAAGGGAAGACCATACCTAGAAGAGATATCCTATGTAGTACACTTACATGTCATGTATTACTACATGGATATTAAATAAATGTGTAATAAAGTACATAACTAAGAGTCTAGGTTTAGTCACATGTTGTTTGACCTATATTACATGTCATGTAATTTCACAAGATTTTTCATCATGTGTATCTCCTATTTAAGGAATTTGATTCAAGCCTATGAGTATCCTATCCTGAAAAATTATAATCATATAGAATTATGGTAGCATTCTAGGATTTGAAGATAAAATGTTAGGTGTTGAGAGAGATAATGTTATTCAAGAGATCCTAGAATAATAACCATGATCAATCATGATCATAAAAGATAGAATAATTTTTGGCATTCCAACGATCATACTAGGGTGTGCCCCACCCCCATAATCTTGTCTTTGGTTGAGTGGTACATACCTATTGCACTAGGGTGAAAATCCACTACCCTTTGAGGGGAATATTCTTATGGAAATGGGGTGTGGGTACTCCATTCTAATAGTGGAAACCCCTAATGCAGTAGGGTTCCTCTAACCCTCAATTGACTTGAACCCTCTATCACAATTGGTCACGTGTCCTCTAAAAATATACTGAATGGTATCCCCCAATTACTGTAGGTAATGGGTCTTATATGTCTTGTGCATCACCCCTTAATATACTTTCGGAAATTTTACTCTATTGGTAATTACCCCCCTAATGTTATAGTGTGTTGGATAGGTGTGGTTCATCTAAATGGATTTCTCATACAAACATGTGAGGTTCTTGGAAATGATGTTGGTCCTTTGGAGTTGTTGGTAAGATCATTATATTGGGATGGTTTGTGGAGATGTAGATCCTCTTTCTTTATAATATGAGTTTCTTTATGAGGATATATATATATAAAATGGGTCTTTTTTTCATATCATTATGGATTGAGTCGAACACTTCTATATCTTTCAATTTATCCCATTGTCTTTTCTGGAATTCATATTGGTTATGTCTATAATCACCCCTATATAATTATTTACCACATGTGTATTTTACTATAAATACAATGTATATACAATCAGTATAATATTTTGAGCTTAGTGATACTTGGGAGAATAGGTGGTACAAACGGACCGGGCTTATAGATTAGGTGTAATGCACTCTCAGAATTTTTTATTACAATTAATGTTATGATGGGACATAATTTATTGTTTTGAGAATTTTTATACTCATTAAAATTTATTTTTAATCTATCATAATATGATTTATTCCCAAGAGTTTTTGACATGAATGATTTTACTCTAAATGATACAATCATTACCTTATAAATAACTTCACTTGTGAAAGGATATGGTTAGACACATGTGTATAAGTAAATTAACAAAAGAAATCCCAATATAGTTATTCCATCTCAATGATTTTCACTATCCCCTAGCCTATTATAGGTAGGATTTCAGTTATAATGGATTATCCTTCCTCCACTTAGGTGAAACTCAATGGGTTTGGCCATTATATTGGCAACCAGTTGAGAAACATTGGACATATTTTACTAGATGGTATGAATCTATTGTAAAAAACATATATCATATAATATATCATTTGTAATACACATAATGTCTATATGAATGTAGTGTGGAATGACATATAATGGAGTACATTGCATGTAGCTAGCTGTATATGTCATGTTACTCATACACACTCTTACATAGTTCACATGTTAATATAATTCCATGTGAGTCAATCACATGGTAAGGAAATTTAATTATATAAATAATAATGAACCAAATGTAATGTAACATGATTTAGTTGTTAATGGGTTATTATATTAATTACATATTGAGTTTTTTTGTGGAGGTTCATGTGATATTAAATTCATAAATGAATTATTTTCCATTTTATTATTGAACTAAAAAACATTAATTTTTTTTGTACACATCATGTACTTCAAAAACAATATTAATGATATATGTCCTATATATTAAAGGAAAATAGTGTAGTCATACATACCATGTAGAAACATGGGTGAACCCAAAGAAAAATACATTTTTTAATATAAATACAAGTTAGAAAATGAAAATGAACACATATATAATAGGATACAAACCTGGTCAATTATATTATATACAACTTAAAGAAGAATGGTCCCCACATTGTTGTTTTCAGTTCATGTAATTTTTTTAAATACAATACCAAATATTTTTGTAAACATAAACATATATGTTGTCTGGCCAAACAAAATAGGCTATGTACAATGTAATTTGGAATTAAATTTTTTTTACTAGATTTTTATAAAATTATAGGGGATTAGAATTATATGAAATTTTTGGATAGAAATTAGTCATAAAATAATTATTTAATTAATATAATAAATAATTTTTTAATTCATGAAATTGAACATAATAAATATAGAATTTAAATAAATTATATCATGTTTTAAATTTTCAGTCATGGAATGCACGAATGGGAATGGGCTTCAATGGTATATGAATGTGATATGTGTTTAATTTATTTAAAAATTTATGTGAGTATTTAGTTGGGAAACATAATCTAGATGGATTAGTGTAAAATGATGAAATAGTTTATATCTTACGTGTGTGATTTATAATTTTTATATGGATTCTTTTTAAGACTGGGTTTGGAGATGGTATACAATTATGAGTCCCTGTTTGACTAGATTAAATGTTTTAAATATATTAAATATATTAAATATCACACATTCTTGATTTTTGATAATAAGTGAAATGATATCTAAAATGGTTCCTAGATCTAAACTATATCAGTATCATTGAGTTAAGAATATGTGGTTTACACTAGTAATGACTTAACATTAGTCAGTGTGGGTTGTTTGGTAAACATTACCAAGGGTGCATAAATGTATAAAATAATCTGATTAAATAATTTAACTTTTCATGGTTTAGGAAATATCAGTTTAGTCATTAAATAGATGATTATGTTAGAGTCCCTGGGTTAGTTGTGAAACCATAGAAACTCTACAGGATAGTTGGATATATGAAGATAGTTTATAAATAATCCTCATAGGAAAAGGATGTTGAATTTATGAATCAAAGATCAATGCACCTCAAATTCAATAGATCATACTGCCAACTAAGACAAAACATTGTTCTTCACTAGTGATGAGAATTAATTGAGGCATGTCTTATGATTTTTTTTATTTTTAATTATTTTTTTCTACATTGTGCATGAATCAATTTAAAGATGGATTGATTTACGAATCATATGTATTGCGGGATGTTAATATTTTTATGGGTTTTGATGGTTAAACTATCTTTTTTATTCAATTTACTTATTTATCTTTATAATGAAAATAGATCATGATCGGCATGAACATGGATCAAGATCCATTCATCTTGATTGATTGTGCTTTTCTCCCCTCATTCATCATTCTTCATAGGCATTCTTGTTTTGGCCCACGACATGAAAAATCTTGATAAATATATCCTTGTGCACTTGTTTCATAGAAATATGAATAGGAGTCAATGATATGGGATCAAAAAGATATGATGGAGGTGTAGAAATGGATATAGAGTCATCAAGATGATTGATGATTTCTAATTTTTTTTTGGTTTTTTTTTGGTGTGTAATGAAGAATGTTCATTTTATAATTTTTTCAAATGGATTATACACTATAATCGATTGTTTTAGTGATGACCAGGCTCCACCACGTTGGTTCTAGGCTACTGGTATGGTTGGATCACGATTCCGAGATGACAGTGATGCAGACAAGAGTGGGAGGAAGATGAATAGTATTTTGAAAAACCCGATACACAAGGGATTTAGTCCAATGATACATGGTCTGTAGCCCCTTTGAATGATGTATAGTGTACATGAAAGAGTACATAAACATAAGGTGGAACACATGGGTTTCTTACATGGTGTGTATTTATTGACAGAATAAGTCCTAGATCATGTATATGGGAAAGCCTAAGTACTAGTACATGTGAACGAGTATATGGTTTGACACCATGTACTGGATCATGACCAAAGTACATGGATGAAACCCTGTGTATAGGGACATGGGGTGTAACCCCTATAAAGTCTATGTAATATTTTATACTACATAGAAATGTTTTTAATGACATGGTCTATTTACAAGTGAAGAACCTAGGGTGAAAGGACATGGTGTGTTGCACCATCAACACATAATGTACTCTTTCATAAATGGCATGTATCTCTTTTACTTCATATGTTAGAAAATATTCATTAGGGTTTGTTCCCCTTATTCAACACCTAAATGCTGGAAAGAATCATTTTCAACCAATAGGAAAACGATCTATTCAACATGAAATTTTGGATAGTGTTTTTGGATTCCCCCTGAGAGGCCCCAAGTGGGATTGTATATTCATATTCTTTCCCTAGGTAGTGTTCTGGGTATTATCATGACCGATATTACCAGGCTTTAATCCTATACTTAGCAAGTTAATCAAGATGGAGTTGTTGACATCATCCAATGTCCCTAGTAGTGATTCTCATCTATGTATCATATTTTATTTGTATTTGTAAGTGTATCATTCTAATTATGATACCCAGAGTGTAGAACCTCTCAGATGAACATCATCTATTCTATCCAACTCAAGAGTGTGTTTTCTAGGATGATGGATTCATGGAATCATCAAGATAGAATCCATGGAATGGTATTCTATGGCTGTGGAATTATCATATATTATGTGTCTTTATTGAGTATATTTAGATATTTTTTATTATATATAATGTTGACATAATACTATATAGAGATGACTTAATTTACTTTGCAGTATTCACTATGGTTTTTGGGATTTCTTAATACGTATTGATATACTCACCCCTCTATGGGATTATCCAAAAAATTTCATATATTATTTATATGATTAACCTTTGGATGAGTACATGGAGGATTAGGACTAGATAGTTCTTAGTGAGACCGAACATACCATGGTTTTTTTCTATATCATTCAGGATGTAGTCTGGATATATTTACATTAATGTTTGAAATTATTTATAGACATAATTTTGGTGGTCTTGTATTTGTCCCTATTTACATTCCTTTAATTTATGTCATACTATAGTGGTGGGATATAGATGTATGCATGCATTGGTTGTGCAGTTATTTTCTATTTTCATCATTTAATGGTCTTGGATATTTGTATATTTTTATATCTATATAATAAATGACTCCTATGTTTGTGATATTCCTACTCAGTTCTAGTCAGCAGCCCCTATCCTATGGGACGATAGATTGGGGAGTCATGACATATGACCCACTAGGAGGAGTCATGATAGAGGGGTTCAGAGTAATATGTTCTACTTTTGAAATGGGAGTTTCTGATATTGGTTTGTTGGAAAAGTGTAATGTGTTTCGAATTCATATTTCTACCCAAGGGCCCCAGTTTTGGTGACGAGGCTAACATATCTATACACCATGACTCTATTCACATTCTTCTCAACTCGGTATATGAGAACACTATTTTTAGGTACAAAAATGTTACATACATCATATATTAATGGATTTTGGTTTCTATGTCTTTCTTGATTCATCTCTATATGTATACTCATTGACCAGGGTAGATATTGTTTACTTTCAATGTGTCTCCATGATGAATGAAAAATAGGATTCTGCATGATGATCATGAGTAATATCCACTCTGCGATGAGTTGTAAATCAAGGACCAGTTCCTGATATATTACCTCTAGGTGGAGCATCATCCATACAACCACCTATATAGTAGCTTGTGGGACACATAGTACTAGTAGATGAGGTGAATGGGTATAACTATATTCATGATTTCTTGGGATATATACCCCTCCGATTTTGAGATGAGACCAAGACATAGGCAGTTGTGGACTAGCAAGAGGTGGTGACCAGATTTTTCCATCTAGTCAGACATTGACATATCAGAGAGTGGTCCTAACACGAGTCTTCTAAATGGATTAGTTGGGTGATTCTGGAGTTTAGTTACCACATGTCATTATGAGGATACTATTTCATGGTCATAGTTCATGAATTTATTTAGTTGGGTATTCTCACCTAGTACACTCAGGGTTTTTCGAATCTAATAGATTATGCTACTACTACGGGGTAACATGATTGTATCTGAGTTTTCTTATAGGCATACCATCCATTCTAGGTAATCATAATATATCTTTTCAGATCCTTCATACAGGGATTAGTCCATTTTTTGAGGTATTCATAGAGAAATATGAGACACCATTATCCCACCATTCATTACAATTTATACTAGGGTGCTAGAGTGAGCTTGGGTGGACTAATGTTTCATAGATGAGTAGATACAACTTGTGGTTGTCAGCCGTGGGAAAGTGGGTGTAGAGACCATGACAATAGGGAGACGGAATTAGTCTCAGAGACCTCGACATGGGATAATTTTCAAGAGGATATCTTCGGGATGGTTATCTGCAGTACAAGGCTTATAGGGTGGGTCTAGTTATACCAAATAAAGGGGGTTCGAATCATGTGACAGAAGAGATCATCTCACCCACAGTTGTATAACTCTCCATATTGCTGACTGAGAGACCATGGATGGGCCTTAAAAGTAGAGACATTGGCTTGAGAAGGATGGTCTATAGGGTAGATGATGTGGAAGAGGACTTGGGAGATCATCAATAGGTGGTCTATGTTTTGATTATTAATAACACCCCAACCAAAGTAGTCCACACTAGGTTCACGATGATGAAGGATAGAGGTCGAGACAAGTGAAAGTGGTCAAATATAATGTCCTAGGGTTCTCAAAATTATTGGAGGTATGATCAGTGTATTTTATAATTTAGCTTTAGTAATTATAGAAAAATATTCTACTTATTCCTTTCTCACCGCATATCTTTTTTGGGACCTAGAGATTCCAGTTGAACTATTGACTTCACCCTTATACTTCGAGACTCTTACTTGAGATGGCTTAGGGAAAACAATCTTTTGATGATTGTCCATCCAAGATCATGTAGGTGAGAGTTTACAATTATGATTTTCTGTTTTTAGCATCGAGTCCTTATGAAAATATTCTTGGTAGGGATATGTTATCTGTAATTCATGACTAGATAGACTATTGTTATAGAAAAGTGTTGTGTGTCTGTAGTTATTGTACTGGGATCTCCTTTGTCGATGAAAAGGAAACCCAGGTAGTATAGGATAAACTAATTCCTATGTTGGTGTATCTTATTACACATCAGTTGGATAACCTCACCCTTAGTGAAATAGAGGTTACAAGTTTCTAGTTTCATGTAGTTATGGTGGAGAATAAGGACATAATCCTCGAATTTGTTCCAGATTTACCTCCTCACTGAGTGATATAATTCTCAATTGATTTAAACTCTAATATGTAACTGCTATCTTCAACATCATAAGAGATGGATCCCAAGGATATTTTTGGGGTGAAGCTATAGTTGGAGGACATTCATTGTATGGGCATTGTTCATACCAATATTTTACCATAAGAAGCCCCAATTTTGTTTCCCAAAAAGTATGATTGGATCTTGAAGATGTGTGTGGATTACCAAAACATGAAAAAATTGACTATGGAAATCATTTACCCACTAATGATGATTGGTGAAATTTTTGATTATTTGATAAGGGAATAATGGTTCTCAAAGGATGACATCAAATTAATATATCACAAACTGAAAGTTAGAGAAACAAATATACTAAAGAACAAATTTAGATGTCACTACAGTTAATATGAGTTCATGGTGATTCCATTTGGAATGAAAAAAAACCAAATCTCAGTTCATGGGACTCATGAACTAGATATTTAATTCTTACATAGATTGGTTCATGGTAGTTTAGATAGATGATATTCATATGTACTCAGTGTTAGAGGAGGATCATGTGATACACTTAGAGAATGTTCTTGATGTACTCTATGAGAGCCATCATTATTTAAATCTCTTAAATTTCAATTTATAGATAATGGTGGCCCACTTTCTAGGACATGTTATCTCAGAGGACAGAGTGGATGTAGACTCGAACAATATCTAGGCAATGTTATCTTGGAATCCACTTAAGAACATGAAGGATGTGTAGAGATTATTTTAGTTGGATAGATATTAACATATATTCATGAAACGTTTTATAGGATATCAGCACCAATGAAATATATTAATGTAAATGGATATCCATCCATGTGGATAGAGAAGTAATAGTTGTATTTTAAGCAATTGATACAATGATTGTGGAGTGGTCTAATATTGAGATAACTGAGAGATGTTGTCATGTACGTAGTGTTTAGTCATGCATTAGAAACCAGTCTTGGTAGTGTTATAATGTAGAGACAATGCTTATTTCCTGTGTTTCATGAATGATGATACCAAATGAGCATAACTACATGACCCATGATCTTTAGTTTGTAGTGGTCATATTCACTTTGAAGATATGGAACCATGACCTGATGTGTGAGTGGTTTATCATCAACTATGATCAATAGAGTCTCATTTTTATCTTATATTAGAATGATCTTGTCTTGATACATAAGAAAATGATAGATTTACTCTATGATAATGAATTTGATACTTTCAACATTATTGGGAAGGGGAACATGGAAGACAATTCTCTTAGTAGGATATCTTATTTAAAGATGTTTATTGAGGAATCAGAGAAACATTCCTTATTGAAGTTATCCTTCTTGGATGGATATAGTATATCATACATACAATTTATAGTTTTCACCCATCTACTCTTATAGAAATTCCAGGAGGCAAAACTGGGGAATGTTGAATGTGAGACCCTATTTGCTCATTTATCCATAGGGAATTCTCTAGATGGATATTCTAAAGGTGGGGATCATGTACTTATTTTTAAAGGATGCATGATGGTAGTATTTAAATTGAGTAGGATGATCTAGGAGAGTTTCATTATATCCTTTGGCAGTATATACATGTGTGAAAATTTTTTATCAGGACCTAAAACATCATTTTTGGTGGATAGAGATGAAAAAAGAGTTCTAGAGTTTTTCTTTGGATGCCTTACTTTTCAGTAAGTGAAGGCTGAGCACATTGTTCCAATGAGTTTAGTTCAACCCCAGGAATTGCTAGAATATATATGGGATGGGATATATATGGACTTATTGATGGGTTGAACCCATACATTCATAGGACATGATTCTATATGGGTGATCAAAGACCAAATCACAATGTTTTCCCACTTCCTATCTATTCATAAATACAATTCAATTGAGATCTTGAGATTACTCTAAATTCAAGAGATATTCTGACTCAATGGATTTCCATCATTGATTTTTTTTATTAGGATGATCTCTGTACATCCCTAATATAGTAGGGATTACATGAGGATTTTGGTACACAATTATGCTTGGGCACATTGTTTCACACCCAAACTGACAGTTAAAGTTAGAAAACCATTCAGGATCTGGTAAAAATGATTTGAACATAAATCTTAGAGATTTTATATTGTTGGGAGGATCACCTACCATAGGTGGAGTGTTTTTAAAACATAATCTACCATTCCAACCTCAATACGGAACTATTCAAGTGTTTGTACAGATTACCCTATAGGTTACTAAGTTTGTTGATAGTCCCAGGAGATTCATCACTCATTTACCCATAATTGGTGTGAGCCAAAATAGGGATGGTTCATATCATCATAGAGAATATGGAAAATATACCGAGCCATTATAAGAGTCATGCAGAGAGGTGACGAAGGCCTCTAGAGTTCAAAGAAGGAGACTATTTTGTCTCATGGTTTTCACCTCGATGGGGATTAAAAATATTTGGTTATAAAGGAAATATATCTCTAAAGATCATTGGTCCTTTACAAATATAGCATAGTGTTAGAGAGGCAGAATACAAATTAACTCTGACTCTATAGTTAGGCCAAATACACGACATCTTTCACATCTCATAGTCGAGGAGGTGTGTGCATCACCCACTAGATGTTATCGACTTGGGTGAGTTGGAAATAAAGGATGTTGCGACCATTGCAGAGTGACTGGTGAATATGAAGGATTAGAATTAGAGGATCCTTAGTGGGTGATTGATTCATTTGGTGCATGTACGATGGATGTATGAGAATCCTTAGAAAATAACATGGGAGTGGGAGGTTTAGATTCATCCTCAGCAGCCTCATCTTTTTTAGTAGCCTTGTTTTGGATTTCTGGGACATAAACTCCCATGGTTGTTAGAATTTATGACTAAGAGTTTATTTGAATTGTTTTACATATTATGTGGATTATTTTTTAAACTAGAAATAGAGAAGAAGTAAAATTCAGAGGCTCTGTTTTCCTAAAATAAATGTTTGGAACATAATATATATATTAAATATAACACATGCATGGTTTTTCTAAAAAGGTGTAATAAATTCTCAATGGATTCTTTGATTTAAAATCTAAGGGAACTATTGAGTTAATAATGTTAGGTTTATCATAGGTGTGACTGAACATTATTCAATGTGATTTGTTTGTGGAAACATCATTGTGGGAACAAAAATGAATAAATTATTTTGAATAAATTATATTCTTGGATTGGTTGATGTAACAACCTATGATTTCATAGTACTTTATCTCTTTAAATTAATTTGATATCTTATATTGCACGCAACTCCAACATGGCTTCTGTCATACACAATATTGTGTTTCTGTGAAATAACAAATTATTATTATAATTATTTAGATGATATATTTATTTATCAATTAAATATTATGATATGAATAGCAACAAATACATTTTAAATTTTATTTATAGTGTTGATAAGGAAATGAATATGTTTTGTGAAAGTAGTTATATATTTTGAAAAATTATTATTTTAATGTAACTACTTTTTATATCCTTTTGTGAAAAATAACAAAATTACTTATAAACACTCTTAATAATTGAATTTGGTAAAATAGGCTTCATTTTTTAATATAGAATATAAAATTTATCTTAGGATTAATTTTTTGTATTTTTTTGAAAACATTCAATTTTTGATGAATATTGAAAAATACTACATAGTACATAAAAAAGACTTTTTTTAAATAAATATTATAAATATTAATTTAGTTTAAATTAGAAATAGATAAAAAAATAAGTCTATTAGTCCATGTAAATAATTGGAGTTATTTTATAATTATTATTGATATATAAATTTTTATTGAACTTTTTAACATCTTTTACCAACCTTCAAGGCACATTTCCAAATTTTCATAAAAATTAATTTTAATATTTTTGTGAATTGAATTTAAAAAATCCAAAAGAAACTATTGACATCATCATGTAAAATTTAGTTTAATAGGATGACTTTTTTTGGGACCAGGTTGGATTATGAAATAAGTAAGAAGAGTTTGTCGTTATGGAGTGTTGTATTTTTTTGTCAAAGAAGATAAATCAATTCACTTTTTAATAGACATGAAAATAATAAAATTATTTTATAATTTGTATTTAAAAAATTTGATAATTTAGTTGAACTATGATTAAAGACTCATAAAATAATGGGGGATTCAAGGATCTTCCAGTCATATTCAGTTAATATTGGAAGGAAAGATGGTAGTGGATGAAATGAAAGGTTTCGTACTTCCCATTGAAAATTTGATGATGATAAACTGTTTGATCAAATACTTCATATAACAATAAATATGGTTTGTGATGAAACTTGTTGGTTTATGAATATCAAAAATGGTAATGAAGCGTCATTAGTGTTCTTGCCGAAGTATATCATATGGTGGTGCTTTTTCACTGTGATTTCCAATTTATTGGGGCTGAAAATCGAGAGATGGAGAAATGTGTTTTTGGAAAATTATATTGAGTGAATGTTTTAATATTTCTTGTTATGTTTCATGCAAATATAGTTTCATGATCCAAAATCCAAATTTTACAAAGAAGAGGCTTGCGTGAAAGAGTGATCTTTGTGAGCATGATTAGAGGGAGCATGGAATGTTGCCCACACGACATGATTTTTGGTCCAAACATAGAAAAATAGAAAAAGCAAGATGTGCACGAATTATTCAATAAATGTGAGAAGGATGAGGATGGTTTAAAAGATACTTAAACATCTAATGTGATGCCAAATGGGGTTTTGCGTGACATGTCAGGATCTTGCGCTGCATATCAGGTGTTTTGCACACAGGGGTTGATGTGGTCATTGAATAAGAGGTGACACCTCCCATTAGATTATCTCAACACATGGAGAAATCCCGAGCTCTGAGGTGTAGAAAAATATTGAGAAAAGTAGTGTGTGCTAAATAAATAGATTCAAATGCAAGAAGGAAAAGTTGCATGCAAGGAGAGAGTTGCGTGCAAGATTGAAGTTGCACACAATAGGTGTTTCCTGACAAAAGTCAAATCGTGCACATGTGGCATAAAAGTTGCGTACACGACAACTATAAATGTTTCAGAAATATTTTGATTCTTTAAACGTATTCATTTTTTGCATAATGGAGTTCTCACGATGTTTTGGGTAGTTAAGTAATGATTTGTACTTTAGAGAAAAAACTCGTTCAATTGTAAAGAAGCACTAAAATACATTAATTCCCTATTTATTCTAAGAGGGTGCACAGACAATTATGGATTTGTTTCTATGTGAAACATGTGTGTCAGGGTATATCCTAATCATTGAATTCCACATCAAAGGATTGTCTTCTTGTGTATTGTGTGGTACTGTAATATTTTAGTACTAGACCAATGACATAGCTAATCTTGTTGAGTAGTAAACCTTGTAAATCTTGTGTTCCTATGGTTTTGGGTATTCAAAAGGGAAGAAACTATTTCATTGGAGGCAAATGTTGTTTCAAAAATAAGTTAACATAAAAAAAGATATCACTAACTCAACCCCTCCTCCTCTCAGTGATACTTGGATCCTGTCTGGGAACATCAATTGGTATGAGAGGGAAAAGTTCCCTTCCTTCGTTCTTTGATGATTTTTTGAAGAGAGGTTTGGATAGAGAATCTAAATTACATGAAGAGTAAAGGGATTATGATATTTTATGGGAAGAAATATCATATCTGGAAAGATATAATGATGCATTATCTTATGCCTTTTGGATATGATGTTATTGAAACTACAACAGATGGATTTCTAGCTATTAATGATAGGGTCCCTCTTAATCCTGTCAAAAAGAAGATTATTTAGAATTATGGAAGAGATAATTTTTTTTACTCTCATCTCTTTCTAAGAGTGAATATTTAGAAGTGAATGGTGTTTCTACAACCAAAGTAATCTGGGAGAAACTGGAAAAATCTATGAAGGAAATAGAAAAGTGAAGAAAGTTAAACATCAAATCAGGAGGCTGAAGTATGAAACTTAAATATTTGTGAACATTAATTAGTTGGGGGATTTTTCACAAGGATAAAATACATTGTCGGTAAACTCATATTTCTTAGTGAAAAGTTGGATTATTCTACAATTTTTTAAAATATCCTGATAATTATTCCTGACAAAGTTTATGCTAGTGATTCATCACTATATGACAGAGATCTAGAAACATTATCAATGGATTATTTGAATAGCACTCTCAACACTTATTAAATGAGAAGTCAGAAGACTATAAAGAGCGAAGAAAAAGTTGATAGAGGTATTTATTTTAGGCAAACAATGAAAGAGAATTCTAGGCAAATTCTTGTTGAAGAAGATATGGTGAATCCAACTCTACAAATGAGGAATGTAAAAATTTTGATGAAATATTTTCCTTGTTTTCTAAAAATGTTAAAATAGGAACATGTGAAAGCAATGGGAAACTCCCTTTCCAATTATTTAAATTTAAAGCTATTGGCCAATTCATGGATAATTTCCCTAAAAAAGATGTAGATATTGAAGAAGAAGACAGAAGACCAAGATGTTTACGAAAGAAATATGGTGGAAAAGATAAATATTATGGAAGAGGTAAGGACACAATGATCTTAAAAATAAAAAAAGATGAATTTTTTTCAAAAAATGAAGCAGATGATGATAGAGAGACTGAATCTGAAAAAATCTATTGCTGAGAAATCTAGATAATGTATATTTTTTGGACTAGTTAATACTGATGATTATGAGAGCAGTAGAACTGAAGAAGAATAAACTCTACTTGAAAATTATCTAAAATAAGAGTTGAATGAATTTTTGAGAAATATCAGAAGGATTGAGAAGGAAAACATGAATTTGATAAATGAAAAATCTTCCTCACAGGACAAATAATTTTTTCCTACCATGTTTTGTTTGAGAAGGATACTAATGATCTGAAAAAATCTCTTGAGAGTGAAAATAATGGTAATGATAAAATGGATGTAAAGATGTTGTAAAAGGAAGATTAGCTGGATCTTATCCAACACAAACATTATAAAGCCGATGAAACAAACCCAATGCTAAAAACTTATGTTATAGAAGTTGGTGAATGTTTATCTATGAAAGATCCTAATAAGGATAAAAACTTTACCTAAAAAGGTTGAAAAATAAATATAAAATAGGTACTAATAAGATACATGTTTGAAAGGATATAGATATGGTCAAATTTTTCAATACTAAAAAATTATAAGCATCAACAAATCTTGAGTCTAGAAAGATGTCCACCACTTCTGGTTGCAGTAATAATGAATAGAAATCTAAGCTGAAGAAGAAAGTTAAAATTGAAAATATGAGGTCTGATTGACAACAAAATTCTGGTAAGAAGACTGTGGAAAAACATGGTCACAACTCTGGTCACTATGAATGTTTCTGATGAAAATATTCATTCTATGGCTATTGCTGGTATTTTATTGGATTTGGAAACATTTAAAATAAGTATTGTTTCATCCAACAACTTTACAGGTATTCCTTATGTTTTAAAAAACAAGTATTGATGGGGAGTCAATCCTTTTAATAGAGAAAATATCTTAATAAATTTCAGAAGATATCAAATAAGGTTGTTGGGAATGTTGATAATAGGATCCAAAAACTACAAACTATTTGTGAATGATGTGATCGAACTAGAAATATTACTAAGGGATGCCTGATTGTGTTACCATATAATCAAAAGTTTCTTAAAAATTCTATGAAGCTGTAGTTTTTAAAATCTAAAAGGGATAGGTCTTTTAAGTCAGAGAAGAACAAGTACATGGTTTTCTGGACCGAACACATTGACAAGGCTAGGAAATATGAGGAAACACAACAGAAAATGGAATAAAATAATGAAAAAAAAACGTTCTCGTGGTCGAATATTCTTTGAATACTATAAAAGATGAACTTCCATGGATTATTGATTGTGGGTATTCATATCATATGATAAGATACGTAATGATTCTAAAGAATTTTAAATAATTCAAAGAAAGAAGAATGATATTTGGAAACTATGTATCTCTAAGGATCAAAGGTATTCGATCATCCATCATTGGAAAATAAAAGATGAAATATAGAAAAATATTTTTGTGGTGGGATGAAACATAACCTGCTATGTGTGCCATAACTATACGATGAGGGAATCAAAGTTATCTTTATAAAATTTGCATTTGTTGAAAAAATTGAAAATGATGGAAATGTTGTTACATGAGTCCAATGTGCAAGAGGGAATTTTTTCCAATTTGGTGATGTGTAGAACTCTTGTCACATGGGTGTGGAGGATTAAAATATTTTTTCGAATAAATGGTGGGGACATTATGTGATAGAGAAACATGTGTATGTTATAAAAGATAGATTGTGTCCGAGATATGCCTGATTTATCAAGAATAAGAGATTTGTGTTGCACTATTTGTGAGAAAGGGGAGATTAAAATATCTATTCATAATTGAGTTTAAATTCTCTCAAACAGACCCTTTGAAATCATACACTCTGATTTCTAAGGACTAATGAACAAGAAATATACCAATGGTGATACATACTTCACTACTTTCAATAACGAATTTACATTCAGTACATGTTCAATGAACATGAGACATAATTCATATACTCTGACAATGTTTATGAGATTTAGGAGAAATGAAATGAAGGAATTTGATTATTAAGTGGAGAAGTTTAGAAATGATAATTGTGATGAGTATAAGAATATATATTTAGAATGTTATCATTATAAGAATGGAATTCATCATGAGTTTAGTTCACCATAGACACCACAACGATATAGGGTTACCAAATGAAAGATTAAATGTCTCGTAGAAATGGGGAGAACTATGTTACATGATCATTGTCTCTCTCATTATTATGGGAGGATATCCATGAGCATAGCAGTTTATATCCATAACTGATGTTTCTATAGGAAAAACTCTGATATTACTCAATATGAAGTGTTCCATGGATAAACACGAAGCCTAAAACACTTAAGAGTTTTTGGGAGTCCTTGTGTTTTAAAGAAGAAATCTGAAAACTTTGTAAAGGTTCATCAAAGAGGAGATGATTGAATTTTTCATGTCTATGCTCTAGATAAAAGAGGATATAGATGTATCAACAATGAATCATGAAGAATTATTGATTCTTCATATGTAAAATTTGTTGAAAATTTAGAGAATGAAAAGCAGTCTTATGCTAATGTGGAATTTGAAGTGAGTAGAGAAGATTTTGTTAACGATTATTATAATGCACCAGACTATTTAAATTCTACACAAGAATAGGAATCAAAATAAATAACCTCGAGTGATGATGATTATGTTCTAACCACTCATCCTAGTATGAGGAATCAAGTGGAGGCTCAAAAATTTATTTGATATCAACATCAGAGTGTTCAAACATGAAGAACTAGGAATATGATTTCATACACTTCTATCTATTATAAAGTTGATGAAAATGATGAAAATGAAGAATTTGACCATCACGAATGAGTACAATAGATGAATGAAGAGCATTATCAGATTTATAAGAATGAGACTAGGGAATGTGTACCCAAGCCGAGATGTAGGAACATTAATGATACAAAGTGTGTTTTTTAAAACAGGTTGAATGAAGATGGTGAAGTTATAGGAAACAATGGCAGATTGGTTTGTAAAGGCTATTAAAAAACGTAAGGTATTTATTTTGATGATTCCTTTTCTCTAGTGGCAAGGTAAGCAACAATCATAATATTTATTGCTATTACTGCACAACGAGGTTACAACATCTTTCAAATGAATGTAAAAATAGCATTCTTAGATGGTGATCTTGATGAGGATGTTAACATTGATCAACCTTGTGGATTTGTTATTGGGAATGATGAATGTTATGTGTTCATATTGAATATGTATTTTTATTGGAAAAAATAGGCTTCTAGGGAATGGTATTCGAAATTGGATACATTCTTTAAGAAGATTTATTTCATGAAAGGTAGAGTTGAAAAAAAATTGTACATCAAAAAATTTCAAGATTTTTCACTGATGGTAACTTTTTATATCGACTAAATAATCTATGTTGGGAATAATAAAAGATCATGTAATAACTTTTTAGAGGAGATGAAGAAGTTATTTGGGATGTCCATTATGGGAGAAATGAAATACATTCTTGGGATAAATATTTCATAGAATAAGAATCATGTTTTTATGTCTCAAGAAAATTATTCTAATGAACTTCTTAAGATTTTATTCATTGAAAATTCAAATCTAGTATCCAGAAAAATTTCAGTAGGAACAATGTTGTATAAAGAAGGAGAAGGAAATTAAGTTGATAAGAAATAGTTTTGAAATATGACAGGAAGTCTGTTATATTTGATTACCTCAAGACATGACATTGTCTATGATGTCACATTATGTGAAATATTTCAGAGCACTCCTAAAAAATCACATTTGATTCCTGAAAAAATAAATCTCAGATATATCTGGGGCACAACAATTTATGGAATCAGGCATGATGGTGTATGAAATATTGATCTATTTGGGTATTCAGATGCTCATTGGGTAGGAAATGTTGATGATCGAATATCCACATCTAGAGGAGTTTATTTTCTGGGAAAATGTTCTATAAGTTGGAATACAAAGAAAAATAATTCATTTACTCTTAGTACAGCTAAAGATGCATTTATCACTGCTACCCAAGGTGAAACTCACTAAATGAGGATGAAGATAGAGTTGGAATATCTACTTGTTGATGTGAAGCTACCTTTTATCTTGGGATGTGATAATCATTGTACAATAAATCATACAATAAATCCAGTAGAACATTCTCATTCAAAAAACATTGACATAATGCACCACATAATCAAAGAGCAGGTAGAGAATAATGAATTGAAACTGTAGTGTATTCCTACATCAGAACAAGTTGCTCATGTATTCAATAAACCTTTATCAATTGAATAATTTTAAAAATTTAGGTAGAACATGGGTGTATAAACTCCTTCTCATCAAGGAAGAGGTACATGTTTCTATACCCACTCTAATATTAAATTTGGATAGTGTTGTCAAGGGGAGAATTTTTTCATAAATATATCCTTATGGAAGCATGCTTGTAGTGGGAGTTGGGGGTATTCTTTGAGTCCAGAATGTATGTGTTTGAAATATTATAACTATTTAATGGAGTTTTTGTTGAAAAAAATGTCTTTGTATTCAATGAAAATTTAAGAAGCGAATAATGCTATGGTAGAAGCTTGGAATATGTAATTAAGAATGATGAGAATATATGATCATTAAATTTCACAGTCACAGGTTTTAGATAGCATGGTTTTGGAAATCAATAATTCATGTTTCCTACAATGATTTAGCTCATGTAGGCAAAGAATTTTTGATAAGAAATCCATTTTAGGAGGATAAAAATTTCAGTTATTCATAAATATTAGTTGACAATAGAACCAAAAGGGGGATATTTTTTCAACCAGTTAGAAGAAGAAGGATGTATGAAGAGTTTTTCGTTACAGAGTGTTCTCTTTTTTTTGTCAAAGAAGAATAATAAATTCACATTATAAATTACTTGAGAATAAAATCATGCTTCTCTAATTTGTATATCACAAATTTCATAAGTTAGTAGAACATGTGATTCAATCCTTATGAATTAAATTTGGAGTCAAGGTGATTCCAGTCATATTCAATTTTGATTGGAAGTAAAGATGATAGCGGAAGACACGAACGATTCAGTACTTCCCATTGAAAATATGACGATGCTAAAGGTGTTCTATCAAATACTATATATCATGATAAAGATGTTTCTTGATGAATGTGGTTGTTTTTCTGAATACGTAAGATGATAATGAATAAAATTTGGTGTTCTTGCTGAAACAGTTCTTAATGTTATGTCGTTTCCCAGTGTTTTCATAATTTGTGGTGCTGAAAATCATGAGATGGAGAAATGTGTCTTTGGAAAAGGATGTTGTGTTCCTTTTTGAAGATCTCCCTGTATGTTTCACACAAGTTGAGTTCCACAATACTAACATTAAAATCTTCCATATAAGAGGCTTATGCGAAAGAGAGATTTATTCATGCTCGATTTATGGGAGTTTGGAATGTTTCTAGAAAGGCATGGTTCATGGTCCAAACATTGAATATTAGAAAATGAATGAAGTGTGAGAAAAATTCAATAAGTGTGCAAAAGATGAGTATGGAAAGAAAGATAACTATGATCCCAATGTGACATCAAATTGGAATTTTTGTGACACATCATGATCTGGCATGACACATTATGGGTTTTGTGCATGGGGTCAACAAGGTCTATAAATAAGAGGTGACCCCCTCCCATTAGATTTTCTCAACAATTAGATAATTCCCAAGAACCGAGGAACTGGAAGATATTTATAAAAGGAGAGTTCATGAATGAAATATATTTTCATGCAAGAAGAAGAAGTTTCATGCAAGAAGAGAGTTGCACACAATATTGAATTTATGCGCAAGATATGTTTCCCAACAAAATTCAAATATTGCATGCATGGAATAAAAGTAGTGCGCGTGACACCTATATGGGTGTACCGAAGATTTTTTTTCTTCACAAAAATTTCTTTGTGCATAAGGGAGTTCTTACAAACTTCTGGTAAGGAATGTAATGATTTATACTTCATATAATACAACTATTCAATTGTAAAGAAGCACTGAAATACTATAATCCCTTATTTGTGCAAAGAGGGTGCACACACACATCCGGATTGTTTTCTATTTTCTACAATAGTATAAGGGTATATCGTACTCATTCTATTCCATATAAACGGATTGTTTTCTAGTGTATTATGTGGAACTGTATTGTTTATATACCATACAAAGTATGTAGCTACTCTTTTTGAGTAGTGAACCAAGGAAATCTTGTGTTCATGTGGTTGTGTGTATCAGTAGGGAAGAAACTCTTTAATAGGAGAATAATGATGTTTAAAAAATAATTAATCATAAAAAGAAAATGATATCACTAATTCAACCCTCCCCCTCTAAGTGATACATGGATCCAGACTAGGAACATAAAAAATAATTTTTAGGTAATAATAGCTATTGAATTTTTTTTACCATGGTTAAAAGTAAATAGGTTACTTAATTGTTAAAATAATATTATAATACTATAAAATTTCACCAAAACATGTAATAATTCTATTTTATAGGTGTTTTTAGGAAAAAATATATCCTAGGACAAAATTTTGATCGTTTTTGATTCACTTGGGTTAGATTATTACATTTATTATGTTTTATTTAATGAAGAGTTAGAAGTGTTAAATTCAAATTTTAACAACAAAATATTTTTTGATATGTGGTTATACATATTTTAAATATGACAATAAATATTCATTAGAAATAGATAAATATTTTGTAAGATATAGTATTTTATTTATAATTTTTTAACATTGAATAATTAATTTTATTTATTACACAATGATGATGAAGTAATTACCTTATTAAAGAACGATTAAGATAAATGATATTATAAATATTAAAATAAATGTAAATTAAAACATATGATTCCATAAATGAATTTTTGAGTAGAATATGACATGTTAAGGTTGATTCAATGTATTGTTTTTGATGTGGTAAAGATGTTATGACTTTCATAAAAAATACCGAATTGTTTCAAAATTGATTGAAATGATATTTTAAAACAAATACAATTTTATAAAATGATATATTATTAATAAAAATAAAAAATTTGGAAAAAATTAATTATATAATGTTATATATGTCATTAATGAACCAATTTTAGTTCTCTTGTAATTTTTAGTACATTAATCATCCATGTAGTATAAGAATACAAGAAGTCATGGTAAGTGTTAAACTATATAACTAAGGGTTAAATATAAAATATATGGTTAATATGGTGACCTAAACCTCTCTAAAACCTATTGGTTGTGATTATTTAGACCCATATCCACCTTATCCTAAAAATAAACTTATATGTAAACATTAGAAATTGAAAATCATTTTATAATAAAATAATATATCGAGCTCTTATAAAAGTGCCCCTCACCTCTCTTATATAATGGTACACCCCCTTATATAAAATTCACAACTCCAAATAAATATTTCTTGTCCAAACCATACTCTAATATCCTTCCAACTTCCCTCAATTTTAAAATTATTCTTTATTTGATCATAAATCCATCATATGGATCCCTATTGTTGAATTCAAAAGGAAGCACATGAAGAAGAGGTAATTATTTTATCACCCCTTTCAAAGTACTTTTTTCTTCTACTTTCTATTTCTTGTTTATATCCATAATAAAATTATAACTCCCATAAATTCTACATATTTATATTTTATTATAAATATGGTACAACCATATTCATTATTATATACATCATATTAATGACAATGTCACCATACCTGCGTACGTATGCCTTACCATCTCCACATTAGGGTGTAGTCTGTTATTCCACTCTTTATTGTTTGGATGGGTATAATAATGAGTATAATTGATTTATATAAAAATTATAACATATAAATTATTATGTATATATAATATAACATCCAATTAAACACATTTTACCCATCAATATAATGATATTTTCGCTCGTGTGTACGTACGGCTTACCGTCTCCATGACGAGGTGAGATTCATCTTCCACGATCACCCTTAAAGGAATTATATATATATAAATATATATTGGTTACTAATGATGTATATAAAATATTATTCAGTATATAATAATATATAATTATGTAGATTAATATATTTTAATTACTTACATCCAAGTTATATGAAATGAACAAGGAAACAACGTTCATGCGAACGTAGGGACTACCGTCTCTAAGAAAAATGTTTCCATGTCATAGATATATCTATTATACATAGATAAATTATGAATATTTATGATATATAAGAATTTTTTTTATATTATGGAATTATTTAAATCTTCATCTATGTGATATGATCATGAACAACAAGATAAAACACGTACCATAAAGAAAGTGACTATTACCCAAAATGATAGTTTAACAAGGAATGTATTATTAAATGGGGAGTATAACATAATAAATGAATCATATATGACATCACAAATATCAATATGGTCCTAGTATAATTCAAAAAACATACTATGGTCATTGTGCAAGAGGTTAAACGTACCCTCGACTAATGGAAGGTACAAAGTAAGGGTTAATTTATCAATCTCATTTTTATATGAGATTGATTATGTGTAAGTATTTACTGGGAAATGTTAATCATCCATGTAAATGTTTCAAAAAAATGTTTTCAAAAGAAACATTTTACTAGTTTGGTTGGAAGTTATTCTTTAGCAACATCATCATTTTAAAAATGTTAATGATTTATTTTTCTAAATATTTTTTATTATTTTTTATGTATTCAAATTGATTTTAAGGATTTATTAATATAGACATGATTTTTTAAAATGTTAATTTCATAAAAATGATTCAATGTGGTATATGACACTTTGATAAAAAAATATCTTATAAATGAATTCCATTATAAATGTGTGACCTTTTAATGATTTCACAAAAAAAGGATATTAATCTCAAATAATTTTTCTAATCATTTTCAACAATTTCAATATCCTTTAATAAAAATTTTTCCTGATTGAGGTTGATTTATTATAATAAAATATTCCATATTTTATAGAATGAAATTTTCTATGTTTGGCTGTGGATGTGAAATTTTTATACCATTCATGGTCTATTGTCAATGTATTGAGATTTCGTATGTTAGTTTTAATACGAATGTTTTTGTTATGTTTCACACATTTCATATGAGAAATGTATTGGACGTAGTAGGTGATGTCTTGGGCCCGCTATAGCCCCTCGATGAATTGGTTGGACTCATGAGACAAACTAGTGTCTTGGAACAAGGCTTTGTCAAAATTTATATTTTTGGTCTTGTCATGAGGCATTGAATTTGTGGTAATATGTCCGACATTATGTATTTTATCATAATGAGATTAGTTATTAATGTTACATATGATTATTCGACTATTAAAATATCTATGAGAATATTTAAATGGAATTATATGATTTTACTTTTCCATATTATGATGATGTTTATGTTTAAAGGGATTTTATTTAAATTTTATACCTTTACAAAGAAGTTTATGATTATTTATGACAGCTTCTACTATATTTTTTATTCATAATGAGAATTTTAACTCACCCATTTATTATGATTTCCGTTCCTATTATACCAAGATGTGTATTATGATTTATATGAATTTGTAATATAGGAGAGAAATGGAGTTCTCAATGGATTATGTATGTGATATTTTATGTTAGAAATTATAATGTAATGTTCATGTATGTAATCAATTTTCTAAGAATAATAACTTGACCAGTACTTCAGTACATGATTCTATGTAATACTACTAATTTTTTAAAAAATGAAACGCCACTAGGCTAACTGGGGTTAGGGCATTACATTTGGTATCAGAGGAATTTTAGAAGTAACCTTGGGAATAGATTTAGATAAACACGGATTAAGAATCATTAATGTAATATAGTCATTGAGGATTAGTATATAAAAACATCCAAAAATTATGGTATTGTAGATATTATCTGTGATTTCCATGAAATACATCCATGTATTGATAATACAAGTGGACTTTGTTCTAACATAGATTAACCTAGGAGTGAATAATCCGACATGGAGTTGCGGCCTTGACCTGTGGTATCCTGGTACCCAAAAATGATCCTTACTACGCAACTAGTTTGAAAATCCTGGGGGACATTCATAGGATAATTAACATTCTTTTTACAAACCATTATGATAGATTTTTTAGTAAATAGTAATGAAAAAAACCCATTTTTATGATTATGAGACTAGATGTCTAAAAATCATCACATAATGATGAATTTTTTTCTAGGTTTTGATTATAAATTAGGATTTGATTAAACCTAGTGTAGGTAGTCAATTATAAATGGCGCCTAGTAGAAGGAATAAGAACCCTAGAAATATGAATGATCCAAAGAGTTAGAAGGATCATATCTATCATGGTCTTAAGACATCATTCAGAAGGGAAATATTCTCCCACATATTCTCATCATATGATGAAATAATATCATGTGTTAATAATATAAGTAATTAATTCTCTGAAGCCTATGGAATTGCAGGTAAGATAGAGAAGAAAGTGATGGCAGTGAAAAAGATGTGTAAAGGGAGGAAGGTAAAGAAGGATTTCCCCACTTGTGATATATATTGAAGGAATCGCCTTGGTAAATGATTGAAGGGAATGTGAGTTTATTATAAGTTTTGATAAAAGGGAACCACGTATGTTATTGTAATGGTATGTAAATGTTTTCAAATGTACAATTCGTCACCTATAAGGAGTTAGGAGACTACATTAATCAATGTCCAAATCATCAGAGTATACCACAAATGATGCAATTTGATAATAATAAAGTTATGATACTACCACAGAAGAAGACAAATGATTAGTGTTTTTATGTTTTTATTAAATAATTTTTTAATTTTAGTATTTTATTAATGATGTAAAGGTTAATAAAATTATAGAGTATATAAGGATTGTACTGCAATACTATTTCAATAATGATTTGATGTTGTGTGGTACCAAGAAAAGAGACTCAATAGAAGGTCAATAATTTGGAAAAACATATGGTTGAGAGAAAGATAAACCCTAATGTAGTCCTGTGGTTGAGGTAATGATTATAGAATAAGATATAATTGATTGGGAAAAATTATATTAGGTATTATTGACTACCTTGGAATTAATTAATGGGTTGTTTATTCCATCATTGTTGGAGATTACAACAATTTTTTTGATATAAGGATTATATCAAGTATTCTATGTTTTACAAAAGGAATAATGAAGTAAATACCTATTCAAATATATTTTTATTGTAATTTAGTATGTTTACATATTTTAATAAAACACATGATGAATGTATTCACACATCATTATGTGATAAAAGAGATCTTAAATATGCTATGTTGAACTTATAAATATTTCTGCTATGATTTTTGAAACATGTATTTGGGATAAGTCTAAAGATTGTAATGGATAAACATGGACACTGGATAAATTTTTTTTAAAGTTAAACATTTCTTATGATTATTTTTTGATTGTAATAAAAAATACAACCAAGCGGTTTGGAGACAACCCATCGTTTCTAGAAAGGCCACGAGATGTTAAACCATAACTGAAGGGAGACAAGGGTGAATCCCCTACCACTGGCCAATGTGACGTCTGGGTTTGTATAATGTTGTATTTTTAAAATGGTTTGCTAGATAAATTATAAATTAATTTTTTCGAAACCAATGGAAATATGATAAATAGAATGTTTTTGAGTTCTATTATCTTTTGGATTGAAATATGAGCTTGTGGTAGAAATTAGTGAATGAATGGAACTATACTTGTAAAGAATATTTTTTTATTCTATGAAGAAATTAATTATCTAAATTTAAGGAAAGGGTCTAAAATAAAAAACAGTGTTATCCTAGTATCATATGTTTAGTTTAACTGATGATATTTTAAATCATTATAGATTTATGGAGTTAAGGCCCTCATTTTTCGATTTATAGATCAATTGTTTGTGATTGATGACCTTAATTAATCTATGGAAATATTTATATCTTTACTCCAATTATGTTTCTCTTATTTTCACCACTGTTCCCCTATTTGATATCCTAATTTTTTGGTGAATTTTCAATTTACCTTTCCCTATTATTAAGACTAAATTTTATTAACCCTATTTTTGATATGGGTTTTCCACAATGGTATTTTCTATTTTCAAACTTTTATTTTTGAAGATCAAATTAATATTGTGTGGATGAAATTTATTGAAGGATGGTATAGTGTAACACCCAATGATTTCATAGTAAGTAATCTTTTTAAATTAATTTAATAACTTTTATTTCATGAAACATCAATTTGGCTTGCGTTATATGCAAGAATGAGTTTATATGAAATAACAAATTATTATTATAATTATATAAATGGTATATTGATTTATAAATTAAATATTGTGATATTAATATTTCTAAATAAAATATAATTTTTTTTACAGATTTTATAATGAAATATATATGTTTTGTTAAAAAATTTATATATTTTGAAAAACTATTTTCTTAAAATAACTAATTTTTATTCCTTTTTGGGAACAGTAATAAATAAAATTTTAGAAACTCCTACGAATTTAATTTGTTAAAATAATATTCATTTTTTTATTATGAATATTAAAATTATCTTAGTATGAATTTTTGGAATTTTTCTTAAAACATTAAATTTGTGATGAATAGTGATAAATACTACATAGTACATGAAAACTGACTGTTTTATTTAAGTAATTATATTTAATTATCTTTTATTTTAACCAAAAAGGTAGATAAATTATACATATATTATTTCAATTTAATTCATTGGATTCATTTTATAATAATATTAGATATATAAATTTTTATTGCATTTTTAATGATTTTACCAACCTTATAGGCACATTTGCAAATTTGCATAAAACATAATTTTCTGCTTCTGTGAACTGAATTTCCAAAACATTGAGAGACTCTATTGACCTCATTATGTATAATGTATTTTAATAGGATAGAAATAATTTTTGGTAAATAGTTACTTTTTAATTTTATTTACCACAGTTAAATGTAAATAATGTAATTAAAGGTAAACATAATATCATAATAATAAACATTTACACCAACACATGTCATAATTCTATTAGATAATTTTTTTTAGGGAAAAATGATCCTTATAAAAAATATGTGATTCTTTTTTATTCACATGGATAAGATTACGACATTTATTATATTTTAAATAAAGAAGTGATAAAATTATTATCTTCAAATTTTAATAAATAAATCCTTTTTAACATAGAGGTATATATATGATAAATTAGACTATAAATATTAATTAGGACTCAAAAAATATTTCCAATATCATATTATTATTTTTATTTATTTTTTGACCATAAATAACTAATGTTATTTATGAAACTACGATGAAGCCGTAATTACCGTATTAATGAATGATTAAAATAATTGGTATTATAATTATTATAATAAACATATATTGAAACATAGTATATCATAAACGAATTTTCTAGCAGAATATGACATGATAGGCTTGATTCAATGTGTTTTTTTCTATGTAATCAAGTTGTTACAAATTTCAAAAAACAGTTACTAAATAGTGTCAAAATTGACAAAAATGAGTTTTTAAAATAAAAACTATTTTATTAAATTATTTAATATTCATATATATCTAAATTTTTTCCAAATAATATAATTAATGTTATATATTTCATTATTTAACCATTTTATATTCTCTTGGAATTTTATAGTATGTTTATTAACCATATAGTGTAAGAATACAAGAAGACATGGTATGATTTAAACAATTCAACTAAGGGTTAAAACTAAATGATAGTGTTAATATGGTAATCATTCCTAAAACCTATTTGTTTAGAGGATTGCGACCCATACCCAACTCACCCTCAAATTAAATCCATTTGGATCCATTATAAACAGAAAATTATTTAATAATAAAATAATATTTCAAGTTCTTCTTAATGTTCCCTTGATCTCTCATATAAAATGATACTCCCCTTCCCTAAAATTCACATCTTTAGAGCCATTTGGATCATCCAACCCCTACTAAAATATCCTCTCAACTATCGTCACATCATCTTAAAGACCTTACATTGATCATAAGTCCATCTTATAGACCCTTTATGTTGAAACTAAAAGGAAGCTCTTGAATAAGAGGTAATTATTTGACAACCTATCTCAATGTTCTTTCTTCATCTACTTGAGTGTTCTTTGTTATTTATATACTCAAATAATAATTATAGTACCTTATACATAATGATATATTATTATAAATATGGTACAACCAAATTCACTATTCTATCTATCCTATGAATGACAATTTCACCATACGTGCTTATATACGACTTATCGTCTTCACGTCGTGGTGTAGTTTTGTATTCAACACTTAATTATTTGGATGAGTATAATAATGAGTATAATAGATTTAAATAATATATATAACATGTTAATAATTTTTTATATATAATATAACATCCAAATAAACACTGTTTCACCATCAATAGAATTATATTTTTTCTCGTGCCTAGATATGGTTAACCATCTCCCCGACGAGATGAGATTTATCTTCAACGATCACACTTCAAGAATTTAAAAAAATTATATATATTGGGTAATTATTAGGTATATGTAATAATATTTCTACTATAATAATATATATTTATGTAGTCAACTATGTGTTGATATCATGCTTCCATACTATATAATAATAAAATGGAAACAACATTCATGCGTACATATGGACTATCGTCTCCATGAATGGTGTTTCCATTTCAAATATCCATCTATTAAAAAATATTAATATTCTGAAAATAAATGATATATAAATAATTTTTATATTATGTATGTATGTAAATCATGATCTATATGATAGGATCAAGAATAACAAGTAAAAATATGTATGATTAAGAAAATGATTATTAACCGAGATGTTACACTAACATGGAAATTATTATTGAATGGGTAGAATAAGGATATAAAAAATAATATATTATATCATAAATATCAATATTGTTATGAAATAATTTTATAACATTATTTGGAAATTATACAAGAGGTTATACATACCCTCGACCAAATGAATGTATAAGGTAATTGCTACTTTCTTAATCTCATTATTATCCGAGATTTTTTAGGTGTAAGTATTTACTGGGACATATTTATCATCCTTGCCCATGTTCAAATTTTTTTCAAAAGGTATATTTTAAGGTTTTGTGTAAGGGGAATTTTTTCAAGATCATCAATTTAAAAAAATTAATGATTTCTTTTTTATAAATGATTTTAATTAATGTCATTTTTTAAATGATTTTATGGATTTATTTTTATGGACATGATTGTTTTAAATTGATAATTCCATTCAAATGTTTCAAAGTGGTATGTGAATATTTGATTCAAAAATCACTTTAAAATGTATTCCTCTATAAATGGGTGACTTTAAATTGATTTCCCAGAAGGAATATTTCTCTCAAATAGATTTACTGATCATTTTCAACTATGTCAACATCCTTTACTAAATATTATTCGTGATTGAGTCTGATTTATTATAATACAATCACCCATATTTTATTGAATGAAATTTGATATGTTTGACTGTTGATGTGATATTTTTATACCAATCATGGTCTATGGTTAATGTATTTTCAGTTTTGTTCTTTTTTTAATATGAATGTTTATGTTATGATTCAGCCTTTTCATATAATGAATTCATTGGATGTATTAATTGATGGGCGGTGGCCACTATAGCCCCTCTATGAATCAGTAGGTATCCAGAGACAAACCAGTGTATTGGAACAATTCCTTGACAAAAACTATATATTGGGTCATGGAACGAGACATTGACATTGTGTTTAAAATGTATAATAGTATGCATTCCATCATTAGGAGATTAGTTATTAATGTAACAAGTGATTATTCAACTAGTAGAATATCAATGCGAATATGTAAATGGAATTATGTGATCTATCTTTGCAATATTATGATGAAGTATATATTTAAAGGGATTGTATTTCAATGTTATATTGTTCCTTAATTGTTTATGATTATTTATGATAGATTTTTCTATATTGTTTATCCTTACTGATTATTTGACCTCACAACTTTCTTAGGTTGTATTTTCCTAGGATACTAATAAATTTATTATGATTTAAATGAACGTATAATCTAGGATAATACATGAGTTATCAATGGATTAACTATGTTTTATTTTATGTTATAAATATTTATGTAATATTAATGTATGTAATATATTTTCCATGACTACTAAATTAATCAATACTTTATGATTTTATTCGTTGTAATCATGTCAACATATTAAAATAATGCATCATCACTGGGCTAACTGGGTTCATGGTATTACAGTTCATGAAGTGGATATTTTTTCATTAAATAAAGTTTTACATTATAATTATAGTGTTAGACACATTACCCTATGACCTCCGAAGGATTGTTGGAGAGATATGTCTTGAAAAATCCATTAAGGTGAATGATGTTGATGATGCGAATCATGATCAAAGATCGTCAAATTCAACAGTTCTTTCACTGACAATAATGACAGATCCTTCTTCATCTGTGATTGAAATGAAACAAGGTAGGTTGTGAGATTTAATTTGTTTATTCCCAATTATTTATTTCTAAAACATAAAACAATCGTTTGATGATCAAATTTCTAAAGGATTATGTGTATTGATATTGACAAAAAACGATCGAGTTATTTTCTTCTTGATTGTTTTTTTACTTTTCTCCCACTATTCTTCATTCGTCACATGCATTCTTCATTTATAACCCTACCCAGAAAATCCAGAATAATCGATCATTACATACCCATTTCATGGTGAAATTATAAAAAATCATAGATCCATGATCGACATGACATGATGGTGGTGCAATGATGGAAACAGAATGATTCGGATGAAAGATGATTATAGATTTTGTTTTCTTTGGAATGAAATGTAGAATGATCTATATATACATTTTTCAATTGGATTAGGCACAAGAATTGGATATTCGAGAAACAAATTGGATCAGATGATAAAATCATAGGCTACTACATGATTGTAATTAGATTACAATAATACATCATTGTAGACATGGGTGGGAGGATGAAGAAGGGTTTTTGGAAAATCATCATATTCACTGTCTGTAGTCCATAGCTACATGATGTGTAACACCTTTTAATGACTCATTTAGTACCGAGAAGAGTACATGTAAATGGGGTGGAGTATATTGGTTTCCTATACGGTGTCTACTCCCCCACACGATTGGGCCAAGATCATGTACACGAGAAACTCATGTACTAGTACACCTGAATGGGTACACGGAATGAAACAGTGAAATGGTACACAACTAGAGTTCATGGACAGGACATGTAACCCCTATGCACGTTGTGTACTCTCCTATACTATATAGAAATAGTTTTTATGTCATTATATATTTACCTAGGCCTAACATGGGGTCAAGGATATGATGTTTAACCCCCAATACAAACCTTGTACTCTTTAATATATGGAATAATTCTCCTTTGCTCCATATATTTTAAAAGTTTCATCATGGTTCATTCCACTTATATTTTCTGTGAAGGTCTGTATGAATCCTTTCCTACCCCTTGGACAACTATCACAACAATGGGACATATTTGATAGAGTATTTTGAATACCTCTGAGAGGCATGATGCGGGATCCCCTATTAATATTTATTCCCTCGGTAGTGTTTGGGGTATCAACATGATTGATATTACTAGGGTCAATACTCTACTTAGAGGGTTAATCCATATGAAATATTTTTATCACACCATGGCCATGGATGTGATCCTCATCAGTGAATCATATTCTTTTTTTGGATCTGTCTATGTATCATTCAAATTATGAGACACAATGAGTATTACCACTTAAATGTACATCGTGAGTGCTTCCAAACTCAAGAGTGTGTCCTCATGAAAGAGTTCATTGTGGAATATTTGAGCTAGAATCCAAGGGCTGTAAGACTAAGGGTGTGGATTACTCCTAGAATTTGTGTCTTTATAGTATATACATGGGAATTATTATTTTATGTAATGTATGAATATACTTATGTAGCGATGATTTTATTTCTGTTGTTTTATGATTTGTAGTTTTGGGTTTTCCTACTAAGTATTGTTATACTCAAACCTACATTGGATTTCCCTGAACACGTAATGTCATGCGTAGATGATAAAACAGTTGACAGTGTCCTAGGTGGACCAAGACTAGACTACGATTAGGGAAACCAAATGGACTGAGGTGTGTTCATTTATAATTTAAATAGTAGTACCAATACATTTACGTTTTGGTAGGAATTGTGTGATAGTATTCTTTATGATGGTCTTGTATTTGGCAATTTTTACTTTCCTTTACTTCATTTCATACTCTTGTTGTGGGATATACATGAATTCAAGAATTTTTTGTTTATTTTTTTCAAATATTATCATTTTTGTGGTTTTTGAAATTTTTGTGTGTGTGTGTACTACTACATAAGAAATTCTCTACATTTTAGTGATCTTCCATCTTGATTATAGTCACAAGCCCTTAACCTATGAGAGGCATGCTTGGAGAGTCATGACACATGCACAATTAGGCTGGGTGATGATAAGGGAAGTATTTATTATTTTATGGATTTGTATTTTTGGTTGAATTAGCAATCCCATGTAAATTTTTCTACTCATTTTTCCACTTCATATTGCCATGAAGTTGTATCAAGGACTTTCATAACATGGTCACAAATTTTATTTAGACTGTATGTTTCAATAAAAAAATTGATCACCATCGTATGGAATGATTACGCTAATACTATCTACATGGGGGAAATTGGAATTATGGACTTTAGTAATTATAATGATGTAATTCTTACCAATTTCACTTGGTATCTTCAGACATCTAGTGACCCTTATTAATTTTTATTCCACGGGTTTAATGAAAGGTTGCTGGAGGGATTATCAAACTGTCGTAAATGTTATACATATCCTTCCATCAAATACACATTTAATTATATTAAGTATAAATCCAAATTTAATGTTTCTGTAAAATGTATAACTGACTACTAGACCAGATTCTTGTTGGATATTCCCCTCTAATACATTATGGCTATCCCTCAAAATAAGGAAAAAATTCCAAAAACTAATTTTTTCCTCTGCAATAATAACCAAGAGGTATTTTTGCCACAGAAAATTTCCGTTAAATTTCAAAAATATGTCTTCATAGATAGAGAAATAATAATATATAATTCAAATATAAATGTAAATTTCATTTCCATGAACATTTATAGGTTTATCAGTGATGCCTCTAACATCTTTCCTACCGTGATTCTAAAATTTTAATAAAAATTCATACCAGCTATAATATTCATATATCTCTTGAGAATATATATGTTTTGAATTCCAAACAATAAAAAAGTGAATAATTTGAAATAAAATATACTTTATCTTATTAATTATGTATAGAAGTTGACGAAAATTCAAAACACATATTTATAACTGCTAATTTGTTATCCAACTTTAGAGCTACATAAAGGATTTGTTTAGGGTTCATATATTCATAAAAACCCTCCAGAAAAATCTGATGCTATTAATTTTAAATGATAAATTAAGGTATGAGATCTATAAACGTATTCTTTTATCCACATACATGATTATTTATACCACTTCGAGTGCTATAAATTAATTGGTATCTGATAGGCATACCCCTTGCTTCAGCTGACTATCCTCACAATAGACAGTGATGTTTTTATTATATCCAAGATCGAAATGGGTGTAATCAGAGATAATATTAATGATATGAAAATATTATAGCATTTGGATTTTCATTAATTTCCTAGGATCCCCTTGGATATAATGTTGTTTCATTAGATTCCCACACTACACTGATAGATTAATGTTAATATTGATAGTGTGGCCTTGGGAATGATAGGATCTTCAAGATGTGGGGGATTATTTGTCACCCATTTTGGATTTTTAAAAGGATTATTACAACATTTTATAGGTAATGAGAATATATACGATGCTGAGTTATGGTCTACTATCTATTATATTAATCATGTTGGTTATTATGAATTGAATCAATATTGGATTGCATCTAATTCCGAACAAACTATTGATTCCCTCTATACTAGAACAAATAAAAACCTGCAGAATTTTATACCGAACTAGATTGAATGAATTTAATCTTCCTACCAACATAATTGGTTTCATCCCATGCTTATAGAGATTCCAATAAATTTGTTGATGATTTTTCCAAAAGAACAATATCATAAATATGTATGATGTTTTACTTTTGGATTGTTGATTAGTGTAAAACCATTAGGGAGATTGATATATTGGGTTAATTCCATATACATTATTGTAAAACCCCAGGTAATACCTAAAATTCCTATTCACTTTTCTTTAACGACTTTTAGAACCACACATGACCAAATCTGGAAAATTTTGGGAATGGTATGATTTTTATAATAAATTTATTATTAAATTGAATATGGTGATCTATATATCATCCATTTTCCTTATTATATATGGTATTTCATATCCATTATTTATTTTATTTAACCATAATCCCTTATTATCATTCACCAATGAGGGACTATGCAGATTTAAATGAGAAAGTTTTATGAAAATTAGGTAATTCATGATCGAGATGTGATAAAACCATCAAAGGAGGTGCACAAGTCAATTGTGGGTTTTTGTAACTTATGCCAAGCCCATATCTATGAGTTATTCCCTAGGGTGGATGGTGTATTGATTACCCACCTAATAAAAAATGAGTATTTAAATGATCATGATCACGTTATATGATTATTTTATTTATTTAGTCAATTTTTAATTATTTATATGATACATGTTTAATTTCGAAACCCGATAATGTATCAAAAATAAATTACAATAATTAAAGGATAAAATAAAATAAAATGAATGAATTATATATAATTTGTTTTACTGGTTATGGTTAATTAATTATTTAAAATCAATAATTTTTTTAATAGGATAAAATTGAGATCATTTATGAATATGTTAAATAGAATATTATAGAATATATTATGTTATAAAATAAACACATTGGTTGAGGTTAATTGGAACCATATTTTGAAGTGCATTTCTATCATCATTATTGGTGCATTTATTTATTGGGGAGATTTCAAAAAAAATTGAATGAATTATCTATGTTTGATTTGATGGTTGATTATGTCCGTAATACATTTTGAAACATGGAGGCATGTTTTGAGGCAACCAGATTCCTGAATTTCAATACTTGGGATTCCAGTAAATTTATCATTAGACACTATGTTAACATAGTTGTTAATAAAACCTTCATGAATAACCTTAGTTAATTTGATAAGGCCTTTATCTATTTTACTTAAAGATATATATGGATTTTCATAATAGAATATCCACAAAATAAGATGTTCAAAATACAATTGTAATGTTTATTTAGAGTTATACAATAAAATGATAATAATAAAATTAAAATTATTGCATCATCCTTAATAATCAATGATAATTAAAAAAGGTATTACATATTATAGAAAATGGACGGTGAACCTATTATAACACTATGGCGATTTCTAGATATATACCATCTCCTTAATTGTATGAAATTCAATGAGTGGTACTATAATTTATAAAATTTATTGTTATGGGAAAAATTATACTATGTGGTGGATTCCTAGAGTATTCAACAACCAAATGAATATTTGATTAATGATAAAATGGATTCCTATAAGTGATTCATGTATTAATGACTTGATGTCCATTTAATGTTTGTATCAGTTATGTTGATAGAAATAATATTTCATTATACGTAAAAGTATACTTAAACCATGAAAATTATTTCTTTGATATTGAAAAGGGGAAGGTTAATGTTAAGAAAAACATAATTTATACTACAATATACTAGTGTAAATGAAACAATGGAACCTATATTGTGACGATTCCTTCAAAATATTTTAATATGTTAATATATTAGTGATATTGAACATATATTTTGATAATAAATTTTCCATTTCTCTTGTATTTTCATCATTTATTTGAAGATTATACCTATTCATTTATAATTTTTGGAATAATAGCCTAGATAATACTCTAATGATTCTTTGGACTATACCTTTCTAGAAAGGTAAGGATTAAAGGGTAATGTTTTGTCTATCCATTATAATTAATGATTTGAAATAATGGGTTAAAAATCCAATGACCAATTTATATTTGATGAATCCTTCAAAATGTAATTAATAAGGAAAAATTATAAATAGAGACAAAAATGAACTATAATCTCTTTAGTTATCTTATCGGTAAAAAGGTAACTATTATAGGGATTATAATAAAGTGAATAAAGAGATATCATTGGTATATTATTTAACTGATTTCATCAATACATGTAATATTGTTATTTAACTTATTATATATTAAATGAAATATTTCATTCAAATATGTAAATTCAAATAAAAAAACCAAAAATGTTTTGAAAATTTAGAAGAAAAATGGTGAAAACTAAAAATATTTGAGAAAGAGTGATTTCTATATCAGAAAGAATATGTACACAAGTTCAGTTTAACTTGTAGATTAACTCAACAAAAACACTTATTTATATTGAGCCATATCAAAACATAAATCTTAGGGGTTAATTTGACCAAATGAGTAATTCTTTCATTTTAAAATGAATGTTGATATGCATTTACATATTTTATAAATAGATTAATAACACATGAATCATTAATATTTAAATGTTTAAATGAATGTTTAATATAAAATTTATGAATCATATTAATTTTATCCGGATAATTATTACTATTATATAACTATAATAAGCATGGGGGTATATACACAAAATGTAATTTAAATACATTTTAAATACATCCATAGGTATTATAGACATACTTATTAATTTTTTATAAATAAAACTTTTTAAAAAATTGTATGTCTAAAAGATTATAGATTTAGTTCAACCAGACCATGTGAAATATTATTTAATGAATCTAGAGGTAAATTCATATACCTCATCTGATTCTTTAAATATATTTCAATAATTTAAAATGGAATTACTGAATGAAATTGTTATAATATACAAGTTCCTTTTGGTGGGTTTATCACAAATTATCTTAATAATTTATTCATTGATCATTTAAATGTACAGTTTAGGATTTCCTAAACTAATATTACATTGTACACAAAATAGGATTTCACAGTACATGTAAGCAAAATGTAGAATCATATATATATTTATAGTCTTCCATATTCATTGAGGTCATGTTTTGAAAAAAAACAACAATTAACAATACACCAACAATAATGTCTAATATTATGAGATACATGTGTTGATAATATATAGAAAAAAACCATTGGTCTTATAGTTTTATGAAAAAATCTAATTTAACGAATAATTACATAATGTCATAGTATAAGTTCTAGGTAAATAGATTTATAAATACCAATCTATTGGTTTTATTCAATCATTATTTTACAAATATTGACATGGTATAGAAAAATATATTATGGAACAATTATGGAACGAATTGTTTCCAATGTTATATAGAATGTAATATCTCTTTTTTGACGTTTTAAAAAATTATTTAATATTATTATAATTAATTGAAATATATTCTTATTAATTATTTGGAATCTATTTTTAACAACATTGGATTTTAAAATTTATTTCCAATTATATAAATAGTAAGTGTTCAATAACTTGGTTGACATGTAACATTGGTTAAAAAATTAAATCTGATATATTATAACATAGTCATTAAATTGAAAACTATTTATATAAATAACCATATTATAATAACTATTTATAAATTTTTTATATATTTTAAAGACATTACTTAATTTGTAATATATAATTACCCAAATTTTAGTAATGTGAATTTATTCATCAAAAATGATTTCAATTTATTTGTGTGATATTTATCCCAATTTAATAATATTAATTTTATATAAATAATAAAATATTTAAATCTATATTTCAAAATTATCTTTCAGTGTGATTTTTATAATTTTCTGAAAGATTTATTTTCTTATAAATAGTAAAAAATATGGATTTCTATAAAACATTCATCAATTTCCATTTAAAAAGTTATTTTATGTTTTAAATTTGATAATAGTGTAAAATATTTATCCTTAAATAATAAACAATATAATTAAATACATTTAAATCATAATTGAATTTTATTTTGATAGAAGATCATTATTATTTTTAAAATCGCATTTATCTGAAAGCTATTTTTCATTGTGTTTTAATATTTTCTATTTCAAAACATAATTAATCATATATAAATTGAATCATGTGGATTATATATTTGGAATATATTGGTCCAAAATATTTTAATATGATCCTTAAATTTAAGGTTATTTTAAATAGTATCCATTGTAAATATAAGCCACTTAATTAAGCGTTATACAAGTAAAACGTTGTCAAAAATGCAGGATAAGTATTTATTATTTCAGTAAAATATTCCATTATCCTATTATATGGGTGGATATAAGAATTCTTCATCCATTATTCTTGTATATAAAAAAATGAAACCATTTTCATTTTATTATACACATTTATTATTTGAAGAAAAAGATAAATACAAAATGTTTCCCTCTTGACATGTACATATAATAAACATTTTTAAAAGTATAAAATCTGGATGAATTCTCTTATAAATTCTTATTTGTAAAATTATTTATCTTTTTTATAATCTTAATATATTTTAATTATTTAATGATCGAATAGTTACATTTTGTTCTTATACAACACTTTCACAATATTTGTTTACATAATAGAAAAATAAAATAAATTACATAATAATATTTAGTGAAATAAAATTTGGATGTGTGACTATGTTCCAATAATTGTTTATATAAATATTTAAAATTATTTATGTGTCAATATTTTAATTTTAATTCCATTTCTATATAACTGTCCTTAATGTCATACTATGTGAATAGCCCCAAAATGGATTTAATTGTATCTTATGTTAATAAATATTATATAAATGATTAAAAATTTATAAAAACATTATAATAAAAACTTTAATTTTATATATTCTATCATATCACCAAATATCCATTTATAACAAACATTGACTTTTTCCGTATCATTCTTGACACATAAGAATATGAGCCTCAGTCCATTTGGTAAGGTCTCTCTAAGTGCATCCAGGAGACCCAGGTTCAAAACAAGGCGATTTCATAATTTTATGGGGGACTGTAGCAGAACTGTAGTAGTACTCTAGCCGCCGGAACTATTCACATTGGTCCACTGGTTTGGGATTGGAGTCCTTATGGTCTTTAGGACACCCAATGAATTCGGGTCAGTAAGGCTTTCGGGCCACCTCATAGCCAACAAGCCACCTCAAGGCCCTCAGGGCCACCTGATTTGCAGTTGCACAGATAGATTCTACAAGGAACCACTCCAAAGGAGGAAAGAGCAGGGCACATCCACCAGAGCATGGCTAAACAGACAATAGATGAATGAGATGGTATGGAATTTTACATTGGTACCGCGCCTGTGCACCCCTGAACATGGACATGCTAAACGAATAGTCATGCAAAGTTTGAGAGCTGATCAAGATAAAGATGCTGGGGAGAAGCAGTTTCAAGTAGTCATAGTCTGTATGATTTCCTTAAGACCTACTAGTCATGTAAGGTCTACAAGCATACAGGCAATGTAATTCCTAAGTATATTATCCTTATAAGGGTTCCCCATAATCCCTTTAATGGGGGGTTATCAGAAAATCAATAAGAAAAAGAAGGACTTCGATCAATTCAGTCTGTTCATCACCCATAAGGTGTAGAAAACAATGATTTCATGATAATCATCAAAAGGGTTAATGGGGGTTAAAATAAGAGGTAATGGTTGAAACATTAAATAAAATTTTAAAAATTTTATTGTATGATATTATTTAGATTTATCATCTAATATATATAATATTACAATTTTTTTCCACTTGGTCATTAAAATTTATTTAAATTAATTTAATACCTCATGTAATTCCATGGGTTCCCCCCAAACATAAAAGGGAACTTCCTCCCTCCCGCATTCACAAATATGGATCACTTTTGCTTGAAAAATCCCTACCAAAATAATATATTATTTTCCTTCACCATGATCTGTAGTTTCTTTGATTAATAAAATTTCATCCTTTAATGTATTATTGTGTTTTCTAAATGAGGATTCTCACCAAAAAGGTATAACTTTTAACTGAAAGCATTCAAATTTCTTTCTTTTAACACAACCTATAAATCTATTATATCTATAATAAAATAATGAATATATTATCATGAATATATTTTTATTTTATTATAGCTGTTGTAAAACCATTTAAAATTGATTTTTCATCCATTGTAAAATTTTACCATTTCCCATGCATACATTTGACTTAAAATCTCTACATTGCAGTATAAATAGTTTTACATTGAAATTATACCTGGATGGTTATAAGGATAGAACTGATGAATATATATGATATTTATAGACTCAAAATATAATATATAATTTATCTTCTAACCCTCACACATGTTAAAAAAATTATGGTGATGCTCGTGTGTTTGTGTAAAATACCACCACCAGGAAATGATGTGATTCATTTTTCATGTTCACAAATCATGCATGAGTTTAAATATATGTATAAAGAATATATAAGATATTTATATCATTATTAATGTACCTTATGTTATCTAACCATGACTAATATGAACATACATGAACTAAAGAAAAAAAACATACGTGAAAATAATAGTGTTATCACCCAGAACAATAATTTTAATAATTAACTTTTATTAAACTGGTGATAAGAAGTTATAATTATATAATATATGATATTATATATTAATTTTATTTTCATTGTGATTGATTTGAATATTTTTAGTTTTAGTACCATTTATCTATCTTTTGGTACTCAAAATTGTATCAAAAATGGTTTCAAGAAATGTTTACTTTACTTCTCCACTTTTGGTTGGAAAATATTATTATTCCATATTTGTGTTTTTTAAAATGTTTAAAATATTATTTCTGACTATTATATAATTATTACATAATGAAATATTAACCAATGTTTGAATATTAAAAAATAAATTATAAGTATTATTCTGGTTTTTTATAAATGAGGTACTTTTTACAGAATGCGTTATAAGAATATTTTTTAAAAATTATATTATAAAATTAATTTATAAAAATCATGGCTACTTTATGCATTGAATATACATATTAAAGATTCCAGGGATCTTATCATATATATTTTTTCCTTTGTATTTTCAAAATATTTTTATTATAAACTTTTTATTTATAAATTATAAAAGGTTTTTCTCATTAAATAATTGGGTGATCTATCAAAAGTACATCCAAAAATCACAAAATAATTGGATTAATCTTATTACTGATAGGTATATACTCTAATGATATCCTACACTATATTTATAAATATGGATTATGACAATTTTAACTAGGTAATGTATTGATTGTTTTTGTGGAATTGATTCTTGTACAAATAGTTTCTGATTATTATAGCTTATTGATTTAGTTTTATTGATTATTATTATGATGAATGCAATGAAATTGTAATGTGATGGTAGAGGCCTATATTTACATATCACCTTGATTAATTATTATGTATCATATGAAAAAATGTGCTGAGTTTTTAGCTAACTACATATCTATTTATGTAATGTGTCTTCCCATGAGCCATTGATGGTATATGTGTTATGTCTTGTCCCGAGTCATTAAAATTATGTTTAAGATGTCTAAAATTATGTATTAAATCACTATTAAAATAGTTCTTGATATACATTGATTATTCCATATAGTCATTTTATCTTTTGACAAGATTCAAGATCATGTGATAATTTATATGGAATTAATTGATGATTTTTTTTATCTTTCGATATTATTGATGACGAATTTATTTTATTATTCATTTTTTTGTATTCATTCACATACTGAGTATCTAAAATTACCTAGTTCATATATTACCTTTCCCTTGGATTCCAGGAAGTGTTATGATTTACATACATCTATATTCAATAGATTATAATAATTTTCTCAAAAAAATTATATGTTGTATTTAATGTTTTAAATATAATATGAGAGTCATTTATGTATCTACTTCTCTAAGAATACCAAACCATTAGATCCCTTAGGATGCGATATATTATACGTAGTGAAATTTTAATAATTTAAAAAACAAATCTAGGATTCTATATTTGGGATATCTATAATTGATATTAAATAATATTTAATATAACCCTTACGAACCATATTTATGAAAACCTAGATTATAGGAAAAACCCTATGAATGGCTATAATGATATGTTCAATTTTAGAAAAATTTCAAATATTTTTCTGGTATGGTGTAGACTATTCAGTTTTCATGTAATCATGTCAATTTATTAATACCATAAGATGACATGATTTTCTAAAATATGTATATAGTGGTAATAACCCAAAAAATACTTCTTCGGGTATATATCAGTTATCATTTTGTTGTAAGTTTAAATGGACCTTACTACGAACCTACTTTGACACTACTGTGGATTATTCATGGGTTATGGAACATTTTCTTTTTAAAGCATTATGAAATAATTTTGTATAATTTTATTATAATCCCAAATATGATAATATTAGAATTATAATATTATCCATGAATTTTTTTCAATTAATGTAAAATATTACACGAGATTTCTAATTGTACACTATTATTCATAATGTTATGATCTAATATAGTGGATGAAATTTTTAATGAATTTTTAATATGGTATGAATGGGAAAACATGTCAACACTTGTAATTAGTGTAGGGATTTCTATCATGATCATGCAAAAATGTCTTGTGTTAGAGATGATAAGATTATGGATATATATTGATAGTTATCCTATGTTTTAAGTAATTATATTTCTTGTATATAACAACATATTCCACCATTGAATGATATATTGATGTTAGAAAACATCATGCATTAAAACCAAAACTATTTTAATAGAATTATAATTCCACTAATTGATAAACAATTGATCAGGTACCCAGAAAAGAGAAGAGAATGGAATCATGTAGTTGACTTTTTAGTATGAGAGGGAAGATTAGAGGATGAGATTATTATTTATAGTTGCGTGGGATACCTACCCAAGAGTTAGAACCGAATTATTCTGGGTGATGCGCTTGGTCTCCATCACCTTATACCCATGTATTCCCTTCAAGGTATCCCCTCTTTTTTGTGCTTTTGTATATTTCCCCTTTTCTAATAAAAAAGTAACTTTTAGCCTCAGAAAAGATATTTATATATTTGAGTAGTAATGAAAGGGAGAATGTTATTCAAGAAATGAATTTATTAATGGAATATATTGATCGGTGGTGTTAATTTATTCAAAATTAAATGATGTATTAGGATATAGAGATATTGGACTGTAATATTTTTATCGAGATTCTCTTTAAAATATATTTTCTTCTTGAGCAATGAAAATATATAGAATTATTTTTGAATATATGATAGAATTAAGAGGAGATTATAATTTAGTATAAACAAAAATTTGTAGAAATATAAATACATGTTATAAACTAGGAAAATAATACAAAAATTAAGATTTAATATTTCATTTATGTACATAAACCAATACTCTAAAGGGTAATTTTCTTCTCAAAGGTTTTCATTATTTGATATCAAGTTTTATCAGGTTAGATGAAAAATTATCCATGTCATATATTTTCAATAGAAATAAAAATCAAGAGTACAACCAAACAATATGTAATAATGCATGAGGTGATGTAAAACATATAATGTATGGAACATCCCACATTTGATAATTGTTAAAATGAACAATAATATACTTTGTTGAAGGGATAGTTAGTTTTTATTCATGAGTGTTGGAAATGTCCATCGGGAATATAATTTTAATGGTAATATAGAATTCCCTAATGACATGTGTTTCATATTTAATTACATATAGAACCACATAAATTAATTCCCTGTGAATCTAGATGATTTACATTATAAAAGGCTAAGGGATCAGGTTCAAGATAATATAATTACTATAAATAATGTTTAAATCCCCAAACTTTTGAAAATATTAACTTTGATTATAAACTCATGATATTTTTGATTTCATATATATAACATCTTTTATATATTTCAAAGATATAAAATAATACGTTGAACAAAAAATGAAGGAATTAAAAATAAAGACTCTTATTATCAATTGAGTTATCTTATATTAAGCAATTTCAATTAATTTGGACAAATACCCCTAGATGCGAACATGTATGTTATACGTATTTTTGGATTTAAAATATTCTTAATTTTTGGGGTATATTTATTTTAAGGATTTAGGAATTGGTAAATTGTGAATAATAAATAGTGTAAAAGGATTATTAAATAAATTTTTTTCCTTTTAACAATATTTTCCATAAATTAATGGTCTTCTATATCCATTACAAATTTGTGGTTTTTTAGTCATTGAAATACTCCGGAACATATAAAATATCACTCTATATTATTTTTTGGACGTTATTATTTACCTTTTATATCAATATTTTCACTTCCAACTAGTGTTATTCTTATCTAAGAAAATTATTAAGTGTTATTTTGGGTAACGACTTCATTTCAAACATCCCATTTTCGAAGGATGTTTTAACATTCCATTGTATGTTATGTGTTTTCAATGAAATATTTTTTTAGTATTGTACCATGGATTAACAATATAAAACCTTTTAGGACCCTATATTTTAAATGGGGTATAATATAACACCATAATATTTCAGAATATATTTAATTTTATGTTTTTGATAGATTGTATGAAAACAACCACAATATTAAAATGAAGTGTGATATATTATTACATAGTCACTATATCGATGAGTAAGAATAGAAATTACCACATTATAAAAAAAATATAATTATTATTTATAATTTTAATTCCTTAATTTATGAATTATAAATAACTACTATGTTTTAATTAAATCCATTTTATTCTCCAAAAATACATTTTCATCATAATTTTTATCGATTTTGTGATAAATTATTATTTCTAACACTTTTATAAATTATATTTGATAAATAGGTTATTTTTCGAAGTCATCATATCCAAAAATTATTAGTTTGAAATATTTTGATTATTCTGAAATGATTTATTTTTTTGTTAATAAAGAAAAATTCACATTTTTTAATGCATTCAAATATTTTAATTTTAAAGCCTCTATAATGATATAAGTTTTATCCTAAATTAACTTAATAATCATACAATTGTAACTAATATAATTAAATGTATAGGAATACTATTCAGAGTTTCTTTGGATGTAAATTCATTTTTATAATCCAAAATCATTTAAAAAAAATTCATCTCATTTTAAATATTTTTTTAAAATGATTACTATAATATATAGATGATGAATATTGATTTTTTCATATTTGGAATTATAAGGATCAGAATTTTTGAATGGGTTCGTTTTGTGTTTATTATGATTAGTATCCTTGGTAAATATTTATCCCATGTGTTAGAGTGAAACAAGGTAAAACGTTCAGATAAATATTGAAAATTTCACTAACACATTACTTTATCATATTAGATGAGTTTCATTATACCATTATCATCAATTCACTAAATTAATTGAAACTTTAGGTAATTAATCTATGATTGAGACTTTTATTATTTTCAGTAAAGGATAAAAGAAAAATTTCAGTATATTAACATTAATACCACTACTATTTTTTATTACGATAAAAAATATGATATGTTTAGTTATAATTTTTTTTAAATAGGGACTAAATTTTTCATCATGGTAATTTAATTTAAATTTTTAGGGGTCGAATAATTACATTAAATTCTCATGTAACACTAATATATTATTTATTCATGTTATTGAATAATAAAATAAAATAATTTTAAAAACATTAAAAGTAACAATATTTTGATACGTTATTTAGTTATAAAAAAATATAGATAAAAATAACAAATTAGTTATTTGATAATGTAATTTATTCTCATTATATTTCAATTAATTTTCCATTAATGTCAAAATATATAAATAGTTTTGAAAATGACTTTAATGGAATCTCATGTCAATAAATAATTTATTATATTATTTAAAACTCATAAAAACCTTAAATTTGTAAAATTTAATAATATATGATTCATAATATCAACAATTATACATTTATTATATAATTTTATTTTTACAATATCATTCCTGGCCTAAAAGAGTAAACACATTTCATATCTTGGTAATCGATAAAAGGGTTAATAAGGGTCAAACTAGGAGATACGGGCTAAACCACCACCTAATATGAATAATTTATTTATGAGAGGATTTAAAATTATCTTAATACAATATTTAGAATATACCATAACTTTTCCACGTGATCATGAAATTTATTTCTTATTAATTTCAAACATTATGTAATTCAAAGGGTCTCCCTCTCCTCACATTTAAAAGGGAATCTCATCTCCTCCATTACTAATAATGATTACGAACTATATGTCAGAAAAAACCAACCCTAATTTCTTATTATATTACTAGCTACCCAAAAATATAATCTATTAATTCCAAAATACCACCATTTAAATTATTAAGGCGTAATCCAAAGGACGTTTTTAAAATAAGTGGTGTTACACTTAACTTAGTATTACTTTTAATATATTTTATTTGTATAATTCCACTAAATCAATTGTTCACATACTAGAATATTAAATCTGGTATAAAAAATATTATTATATGTTATTATTATTAGGGAAAACGGTTGCCACCCACTTTTCCAACCATTATTAAACTACAAACATCAATCATGTGTACATATGGATTACATTTATCATATAATACTGTATTTTTTGGCATCTACATTATACTTGTATGGATATAAATATAGAATTAATTAATATATATGATATTTGTGACATAATTATTTTTAATAATAAATTTTCTCATTTTCCCTCATACCCTTCCTCTTGTTAAAAAATCACAATGTTGCATGTGTGTAAATGTCTACTACCACATTCGCAAAACGATATGACTCATTTTTCATTTCCTTATTTTATAGATGATAATTAATATATTTAATTAATATATAATATATTTTTATCATTATTAACACAATTTATATTATGGTAACATAAGAAATATGATAATATAAAAACCATAAAACAATAACTTTTATAAAAAACAAAACAGTTATCACATGGAAAAATGATTTAAATACAGTGTTGTAAATAAACATGTGAAAACATTTTATAAGTAAATAATATATGATATTATATCTATCAGTACATTTATTTAATATATGAATAATAAATCAATGTATATTCATTATGAGGGTTTAATGTATATTAACCAAGATGATACTTGAGGTATTGGATAAATGATTCAATCTCATTTTAATCGGGATTGATTACATAGTAATTACCATTATGGGGAATTATATTATCCTTTTTTATAGTCCCAAAGACTATTTATTCTCCTATAGTTATTTCTATAATTTATATGTATTAGTACAAATTTTTTCTCTTTGGTGCACTAATTTATTTATAATCAATATTTATGAAAATCCAACAATATTTATACCATATTAGTCAAAAAAAAATCTTATATATAACTATTTTATAAATTGTTTTAAAGAATATTTTTTAATATTCATAAATTAAATTTTCAATATTATTTTACACACTTTTGAATTTCTACAATTTTATTGAAAAATAATCTGCATATAATTATCTAAACAAGCTACTTTTTAATAATGGTGTGGATATAACACTTGTTTTAACGATTACTACATGAATGGAATTTCCCACTATCATGGAAATTTAATTCTTTTAATATTCTGTTATATGATTTCATGTTTTTATCAGTGTACCCCTCAACATCGATAATAATAATAATAAAATAATCTACTCAATATTATACATTTATCAGAACAAGGAAGATAAATTGTGTTATTTAAAAGAAACAATTTCTTCTAACTTTGTATGAATCACCAAGTAGATTTTATACTACACGCAACATATTGATTTGAATTTTGTAAGAAAAGAAAATATGTATTGATTATGTGACAAACAATATATATATTTCCTTTGATAGCATGTGTTACACAAAATATATAGTTTTACCAATCTACAATGTATTACTAATATCATTGTTAAAATATTTTTATACATGTCATGTAGTTATTAGAAAAGATGTTATGAATAATAAAAAAAATAAAATATTATTGAAAGATATGTATAAAATTAATATTTTTGTTATAAATTATCTATAAAAAATTAACATCTATTTAAAAATAAAGAAATTACTTTTATAAAAAACTATATTTCTATTTAAAAAACCATTTTTTCCAATAAATTAAACAAACCACTATTGATTAATGATTTTTTAAAATTGTATATTATATATTCAATAATTTTTTTGACAGTCATCATATATTTTTTATAGGAATAAGTTAAGAATAAATACAATTATATGAATAAATGATACATTTTTATAAATGGTAATTTTACAGTCTTTGAATAGAGAAACCATATTAACTATATTTTTTTATACGTTTATAATTATTTTTTGATAAGAAAATTAATTTTTAAATTTTGTTATGAAAATTTACTTTGTGTAATTTTTTGTTATTTTTAGAAAAGTTTCTTTTTTTAATAAATATTAAAAACCAGGAATTTTAATTAAAAACTGATGTTTCATCTAATATATTTATATAATTAAATTTTAATTTAAATTGGTTTTAATATATAGTTAGATAAATTATAAATAAAATAATCCAATTTAGTTCATTGGAACAAATATAACATTGTTATTGGATATAAACACATTTCATAATTTCTATCTTTTCCAATTTAAAAAATATTAGTCTCATCCCATTTGCAAGATTATATAAAATTTACTATTGAGACTTGTTTTATTATAATTTTTAAAAATGGATTTCATATATAGAATCAGAATAACATATACTTTATTATATTTTTAACACAATTCATGATAAAAATTGTTGAATGTAATTAAAAATAATGACAATGACTAATGTAAAAAATGTGTGTAATTAATAACTAAAAAGGTAATATAAAGAGAAATATGATCATAGAAATGCCTAAAAATTATTTTATTACCATATTTATACCAATAAACTTCTACTTATCTATATAGGAATATTCTTAACCATTTTTCTAGAAGTAAAATGTGGAGAACAGTAAAATCATTGCAAGAATACATGATGTGTCCTCTTCCCCACTTATAAAAAGCCTCATCTCATTCTCAATTCAGCACAAATATCATGCTATTTGGATCATCTAAATCCTACTCAAATTATCTCCTAAAATAACTCCTCTCAACCTCGAATCTCGACTTCTGGCATAAATAAAACCATGTTTTCCCTTTACTGGAAACCAAAAGGAATTACCTAGAGAATAGGTAACAACTTCTACAAGCACATTGATTTTATTTCTTCATTTAACCTATAAATTATTATTAATAAATTATTATATAATAAAAACATTATTTTAAATATAATTATATGTTATTATTATAATTTTATTACCTACAGTCACACAAATTTCCATCAAATGGGATATAAAATCATCATTCTTGTGTACAACACAATACAGCCTCGTGAACTGATGTCGTGAGTTTTTCATTTCCAACTCTCAAGGTTGGTAACAAATATTGAATTTTTTAATATTATAAATATTATATTTATGATTTATTTTTCCCCATGGTATTATTATATAACACACATCTTTATGCTTTTTTTTTGTAAATATGGAAACTTCATTTGTGGACGTGTGGACTAATGCCTCCTCAGAGTTATATGATTCATTCACAAATTAAATGGAATGTATTAATAATGCATTTAGGGAATTTTTATGATACATATAATATAATAATTACAATTTATTTTTATCATATAGTTATACATATATTTCATTTACATTATTTCATTCAATACTCAATGAAAATGTAAACGATTTTTTGCCTACATATGTCCTACCGTCTCCATAAATAGTATATTATATTTAATATTAAACTATTTAATGGATTTTTATAAATATATATAATATATATATATGATATAAATATATATATCATTTTTTTATATTCAATAAATAAATAAATCATAATCTAATAATTAGAATCAAAATAAAAATTCAAAACATGAAAGAAAAAAGGATTTTTTACTTGAAACAAAACTTTAATATCAAATAGTAAATAAATGGTTTGAATAAGGTCATAAAAAATAATAAATGGTATGATATATAATATTATGTTTATTTTATTATGTATACCAAATATATATTTTAATATATAGGAAGTTTAAATGTTTATAAAGAAAGTCAAGACAAAATTTAATGGATTTTGGTCTCACTTATTTCAATGTGATACATGCCATATTCACCAATCGATTATTTTATAATGTTTATATACTTCCATAAGACAATTTATATCATTAATTAACTTTATTTAACATTATTTAATTTTTTAGTTGATGTTATTATTTCATGGGGATCACAAATCTAAAGTAGCTCATATATTTAGGATTTTCTTATCTAACCTTTATTACTATGAGAAATATTCCATATTCAAAAATTATTCACTTTGTGTGGTTTGTATATATCCATATGATATGTTATATCATGAATTTATTTTACTTCATTATTTTCAATGGTTCAATTGATCTTATTCATTCAGTGGTCTCATGAGTCAAAATTTACTCAATTAGTAAGGGTTTTCTCATCTCACTTTTATTTTTGTGACACTTATACCTTATTAACCCCTCATTTATTTTGTATTATGTACATAAATACCATTAATATATCATATTATTAGTATCCTTAAATTTATGGGTTTTAAAATTTCCATTTTATGATCGAAGTTTCATGAGGTTTACAGTTCAAAAGGTTTCAAATAATTATTTATTTTCTCAATTTGACTAATGTGAGACACATGTTCTATCACGCACCTATATTATTTATAAAGTGTATATACTACCCATTGAAAAGTAATAAAATTAATTTTTTTTATACTCATGATATTTTATATTTAATTTTCTATTATACATTCTTGGGGACCAATATTCAATGTTATCAAAGTAGTATGATCTTATTACTACAATATCATCATTTAATGAGTATATTAATTATTATTCCTCCATTGATAAAATCATTAATTCAATATCTCTTAAATTATCATGATTTGTTTCTCCTCTAGCATTCTAGGATATCATAATTTATTTTTACTTTTCTTTGAAACATTTTTACTTAATATAATTATGAATGTTTTTAAGAAAATATGACCACATTTATCTATTCGGTCAAAAATTAATTTTCCTCAAAAACCATGTTTTAAGAAAATAAAAAATTCTTAAAGTTAATTTTTATCTGAATTTTATGGCTAATAATTTTAAATATATTTTATGCCTTCAAAATTCATTAATTTTTTTTAAATATTTTTATAATTCTCTATTTTTATTTTCAAAGAAAATATTTTCCAAGTGTTTTCATGCTATATTTATATGATTTTAAATCATTTTCCATGAAATTTTTTTTAAAATATTTTCAACATTACATTATTAGTTTTAGAAGTTATTTTAAATGAAAAGGGTTTCCATAATTTAATATGTTTTTAAAAGATTCAAATCTAAGAAAATATTTTCCTCAAAAAATGTGTACAATGATTTTTTATGCATCATTTATTTGTTCTCAAAGAAATTTCGAAGAAATGTATTTAGAAAATGATATATATTTTAAAAACTGACTATCAATGAAAAGTGGCCTTCCATGTTATTTTTCAATATAATTCTCTATAAAAAATGGAATCCTTTTATAATGATTATATTTTAATAAGGATATGATACCAAGATACCATTCATATTGTTTCTCTAAATGGTTTATGTTTTGATGGAATAATTTTGTAGAACTGATTTATTTTCCATGGTTAAAAAATGATTCAATGATATTTCTATGTAACCCATTTACTTTATTATAGATAATAACATTTCAAATAGTTTGAAATTAAACCTATTTATTTTCCATGGGATAATCATGTCATGAAAGAAAAATTTTAATTTTTTTATTATGATATGGAATATATTTTTACTTTATTTATGTTTTTGTTCATGTACATGTATTATATGATCGGGTTCATGAGATAGTTCCAGGTTTTCCCATTATAGATAATACAATAGAGAATTTTATATAACACTGATTAATCTTATTACAACAACAATTATCGGGTCTTCCAGATAGTTCTAGGTAATCCTATTACAGCTTATTGGATTGGGTGTCCTAGATAACACTGGGTAAACCAATACAAATTAAACAATGGGGGTGTAACAAATAGAATTGGGTGAGACTATTAAAACTTACATAATGGTTTAGAATATATCTACATCCAATTAATTTGTTAAAGATTTAAATCTCATGTTATAATGATGGGAAACAAGTCGACGGGCTTGATCCATAATGGGAAAAAATTGTGTCCGGATACAAAATGGGAAATAGGGGTGACCTAATCCACTATAGGAAGAAAGAGAAACATAATCCCGTATGGTAAGAAGTTTAAACATTAATATCCATTTTTATATGATTAAATTTTTTCCACTATAAGAAAAAAGTTTAGACTAGGGATGGTGGAGTGCCCGATCTAGTAGGTACATCCACATTATTGTTCCCTGAGTAGTTTTGGAAATGAGCCTTTACTTAAAGGGAATGTTTTTATATTATTCTATGTATTTTTTATGTATATGTATTATGACTAGATTATTATGACATGGTTATTGTTCTTTATTACCCTATTATTCATTTCTTATGAACTTCTCGTACTTATTCCATGACTATTGATTATGATCTTTGATATGAAGGGTATGATATTCTAATGTTATGATCATGTCCTCATACATTAATTCTGGTGTTATTTTTACATATCTCCTTTTTTTACCAATTATTAGCATATCATCATTCAATATATTATGTTTCATTTCCATATGTTATGATTAAAAGTTTTAAGAAAGAGTACTAAAGGGGAATATATTTAAGTGATATATTGAATATCATTCACCATGATTTGAATATTATGTTCTATGTTTCCAAAGAAACTAAACTATTATATTCCTCAGGCATGTAATTTTGTATTTTTCTGAATAATCATTGAAAATTATGTAATATCAATTTATGATAAGCATGGGTCACTATATTTGGTATCAATGGAAATGTTTAGTCAAACATTAGTAAATATGATGAGAAAATATTAGTGAGATCCGTAGGGATTTCTCTAAGGATATGTCTATGGAAGTATCTAAGGATTATCCTAGAGTATTATATATATAAAATTAGGTTTCAATATTAAGCATACTATAAGAAACATTTCATGATTATGTTGTTTTATGCTATGATTAATGTTTCTCAAACTATGATTTTTTTGTCATTGTCAATAGATGGAACTAGAATAAACTGGGTGAAAATCAAATGTTTTAGTTTTGGAAATTATGGGAATTATAATAATTGATGTCTGAATTGGAATTATCAAGATTAAAATCTAGAATATTTTATATGTATTTGTTATATATATAATGATTAGCATAACACATAAAACATGTAACCATAATTGGATGTACATATAATATTGTTTATATTAAATGTGATCAACATGACTAAATTGATGTTAAGGATACATAAGACACGATTTAGGTTAAAAAATTATTTGAATGGGGAATACAGAAATAATATTTTGATGCCTAACTAATGGTATTAGAATAATATTGGACTATTCATGTGTATATGTATTGGAATTTAAGAATTATGTTATATGAATCATTATGTACATGTTTTACGATATGTATTTTCAAAAAATATATTGAATGGTGTTGATGAGAATTAAAATTTATTTGTAGAAAATTTTATATTTTCATTATGGGATGTTAACCCGTAATATGATCCGGATAATGAGAAAAACATTTTTTGGGGAGATGATGGATATAGATAACCTGAATTGGAAAGTGCTGACGACCTCAGAATTGATAAAGGATCTACTAAGAAAGCGGTTTTTTCTATAATGGATAGAGATTATAGTATTTTTAAATTTTAGGAAAATACCAATGATCCTTGGAATTTTAAATTATTGTTGTATTCAATAATCATGTATGGAAATTCAGGTTATAACCATGTTTCAAGAGAATTCATGATGATGGTATTCACATGCCTTGTATGTAAAAAACTATTGCTGCTTTATGATATACCATAGATCAATACTTATCATTTTTTAGAAATTCCGTGGCCTTATTTATATTTCTTTGGACTTTCATATTTGGAAAATATTATAATGTTAACCATTTATGTGATGGTTTATGTTAAAGAATCATATGTGCTTTTAGACATTATAATATTATCTCCCCACATGAACATTTATATATATTGGATAAAATGTGTTAAATATTTTGTTTTGATATTAACTACGTACAAATGGAATGACCTATCATTCTATTTATGGATCTCATGATAAACTAATGGGTTAGGAATGAAAAATTATCCTTTTTTCTCAGAATAAGAGGTGATGTTTAAATTGATCATGGTATAAAAAAGGGTGATATTATGCTAAAATAATTTAAGTATATCATATCATGAAAATTATTCATATGTAAGAAAAATTAATTGAAATAAAATTTTATTATATTATAATCATATTTTATGATATCAGTGACCTCCTTAACATTTCATAAATTTATTGTTTTGTGATTATTAACATTCTCTAGAAAACTGACTTTCTTGTGATCAGTGATCTTTTTTATTCTCTATGATTATTTACAATTTTCTTCCATATCCTTGTTTTCAATAACCACAAATTTTTCCTATGTGTAAACATAGTTATGTGTTACTTTGGGTACCTGTTATGTTTCTAATTTTCCCATTTAAGGGGTGTTTTAGTGTTCATTTCATCAAAGTGGATTTCTATGAAGGGAACATTTGAGTTATAAAACATTGATAAAATATATTAATTTAAATGATGAAATTAATTTTAAGGGGGTATAATAAAACACCATGAGATTTTCTAAATTTGGTTTGAATTAAATTAATATTTTAAATATTCTTCATTTCACTCAATCACGAATATTGATTTTTTTTATGTTAGCACCATGTTATTTTTTTGTATGCAACACCATGTCAGTTTATGCTACACACATCACTTATATTAGCATTTGGTACATTAAACATGTAATGGCCCAGACCGCTCTGGTCCATTACTTTGTGAAATGTTGGTGTTGGAGGTGTTCCGGGAGGTCAAGGGGACTTATCCCCCACACTTTGCCAATTTTCTAGTTTTGTGGACAGTGTTTCCAGTTTTATGAATAGTAACAGATCAGTGAGACAGATCAGTTTCACAGATCGGTGAGACAGATCAGTTTCAGAGATCGGTGAGACAGATCAGTTTCACAGATCGGTGAGACAGATCAGTGTCACAGATCGGTGAGACAGATCAGTGTCACAGATCGGTGAGACAGATCAGTTTCACAGATCGGTGAGACAGATCAGTTTCACAGATCGGTGAGACAGATCGGTTTCACAGATCGGTGTGACAGATCCGTTTCACAGATCAGTTTTGCAGATCGGTGTGACAGATCAGTGTCACAGATCGGTGTGACAGATCAGTTTCACAGACCAGTTTCACAGATCGGTGTGACAGATCAGTTTCACAGATCAGTTTCACAGATCGGTGTGACAGATCAGTTTCACAGATCAGTTTCAGAGATCGCTGTGACAGATCAGTTTCACAGATCAGTTTCACAGATCGGTGTGACAGATCAGTTTCATGTACAGTAACGGTGGGTGAACAGTGTTTCCAGACTCCTACAGTTTTGCCCCTTTTGACGTTTCCTTTGACGTAAAATACATTTAAAGCCTTATTTTAAGGGCTCTTAAGGCCGATTCAAATGCCATAAATCCTATATTAATTATTCCTAAGGCTTGGAATGTTTTACTTGGTCAAAACGTGTGGGTTAATGCGATCCGTTTTTAATGGAGAATTAACCGGATCTTAAACCGTCACCTCGTTAAATCTTAAAAAGGGATGAGATATCATTCTCCCTTGTTCCTTCCCTTTTTCTTAACTAAGAGGCGCTAGAAACTTTCAATCCTTTCCCTAGGAGTTCCACAAACAACCCTTACTCCTAGGATCAGTCCCGCTCTGTTGGATGCAACCAAGCTGTGTCGATCATTCTTCCACATAAGTTGTCGCAAGGGGAGGATCGTGACCTACTGTGTGGATAAAGGACGTTAAGAACTCTTCGAGGTAGGGGATTCATGGCTTCTCTAATTATATATGTGAAATCGTAGAATTAGCAAGATTTATTCCTTTGGATCACAATGAAATTGACCTAATTAAATACTTGAACTGGATTAAAAGAATTGGTTGATCGCATGTTGTTTCTTTATACCATGATAACGGTTTGCCTCATGTTTTCCTAGATATAGTGATATCTATGTTTCTTTGATTTGTTGATCGTTCATGATAGAAATTGATAATGAACGTAAAGCTGGAATTAACTGTTGATTAATTGGCTAAAGATAAAGAGGCATATAAATTAATCTGGTTTTTTTGTCGTTGTTGTAGTTGTTATAATTTGAGGATAATCAAATTAGGGAATTACGTTTGGTTATTTAATTGTGATAGCTTACTGATTAGGTATCCATGATTGGAACCTACGAATAACAAATCTATTAATTCAATATGGATTAGAGAATAGATTATGTGGGAATTTCAAAAAGGGTTCTGAGTTACCCTCTTGTTTGTTAACGGGCTGAGAGCCCATTTTGTGATGTTTGTTTTCCTGCTGCTTGTGCTGTGATGTGAGCCTGGACGGTTGTTGTGATATGTAGAGGCATGGAGGCCTTATAGTTGTGGCAGCGGATGACGCCTAGTGTGGCGAGATGCATCGGTTTATGCATATGGGTGTCAGGGAGGACACCAGGGGTGATGGAATGGGATGGATGTGGTTGCCGGTTGCTTGTGCTGTTCTTGAATGTTAATCTGCCTTGCTTTTCCCCACTGCTCAAGGAAGCTGGTCTTGCTACCATTCTTCCAAAGGATGCGAAGACACGCGGGGTATGCCACGTGCTTTCCGTGTTTATCCTCTCGAGGGAGAATGGGTATATGCTCTTTCTATAGGCGGCAAAGACCCGACTGGTAGTATATCTACTCACCGTGTTGAGCCTCCTTTGTGTTTAGAAGCATAGGATGTTTTTCTAGAATGCCTGGGAATGTGGAAAAGTATTTCTGTAATGAATGTTTGATTAAATGGTGAAAATCCACGGGGATGGAGATGCTGGAATTTAAAGGTGATGTGAATCTTAAAAAGGAGCAGTTGTTTTTGAAAGTGACGCCATTTCAGTTTAATGTGGAATTTTTCAATCTTAATTAATGTTTAAAGAATTAATTAATGTACAGTGGAACTGATAAATGAGAATGGAGTAATCTAATAAAGCTCTTCAATTGGTTGTGTGCTTATAGGATACCTAGTCTTAGAAGTACCAGCCTGGAGTCTGAGAGACGTTAGCTGCAGTTGTATCTAAGACTAGGTAATGCCCATAGTGTGGATGTGAGTTACTTATATATTCTGTACTTTTTCTGTTTATATACGCTACTCCACCCGGTCGGTAAGGGCAACTGACACCCCAGGGATTCTGAGCCCTGGGGGGGTGTTTTCCCCAACATTCTGATGGGAGGTTGAATGGCTGACTACCCCCTTTGGCCCCACTCTCTTCTCTTGGTAGATCTTAGTGCTGGTAGGCAGAGTGGTTAGTTTTACCCATATATGTGTGTAGAGGGATGTAATGCCTTGTGGTTATTTTACACACATATATTCTGGATATAGTATCCTATGGACTACTATAGGTGTAACGTGTATAGGCTGTGATGGCTTGAGGATCCTTACTCGGTGTATGGGCTGTAATGGCTTGAGGTATAATACCCGACGTATGATACACGTTATGCGAGCTGTGGTGGCTCCTGGAAACTACCTGGTTACTTTTGGTTGTGAGGATTGTGTGGAGCTTAGCCCAGGTTTCTGCGGGCAAACCTTTGTGGTGCACGAGGTGCAGATTGGGGAGCTTGACCCATGTTGATACGGGCAAGCCTTTGGAGAGAGATGCACAGGACGTATGTCGTTGGGGCAAAGTGGCAAACCAGTGGGGAAGTGTTAGCGGGGTACCCTTGATATTATTTACTACATGCTATATTCTTGTATGCGTTACTTGGTGAGAGTAGCCTTGGTGAGGTTGGGAACATAGTATACCTGTTTAGGTGACGAGTTAGTTTCACTTGTTTTTCACTGGGCTTTAGCATGCTTTCTTTACTTTTGCATGAGATTCTTGGGGAGGATCATACTGAGTATACTGTTATACTCACCCTATGTACATATAAACTATTTTTCAGGCGACTTGGAGCAGGTTGGAGATCAAGTTGGTTACTACTAGCTTGCGGTTGGAGGAGGAGCTGTTCGGGGTTGTGGTCGCTGCCGTTTTACTTTCTTTTGGGTACTTTTAGTTTTCCCTTTCAGTTGTAGTACTTTTGCATGACATTTCATATATGTACTTGGGTTTCTTTTACATTTCATTTATGAGTTGGAGTTGGTTGGAGTCTATTCTATCTCTCTCTTCTGCATGTGTTCTCTTAGAGGGTAATGCCTCCCATTTGTGTGTGTATTATACCCTCGGTGCTAGTCGCCAACCCGGGGCCTACTGGAGGCGGGACTCGGGGGTCATTATCTCCCTTTTCACATTGCCGGCCCAGGAGGGGTACACTTTGTGGGGAGGGGGTCGTGACAAAACACTATTTTTGTCTTGTGCAACATATAAATTTTATCTCCTTTGTTAGATTTCATTATACGTAAGATCTAGATTTACCAAACTACAACTTATTATTAATATTACTGTTAAAATATTATTATAGTCTTCACATAGCTGTTAGAATGTAGGTTTTGTGTATTATTAACAAATTGTGAATATACGAATAAAAAATATGTATTAAATGAATCCTTTTGTTATCAATTAGATAAAAATGAATGTATGAACTATTTGGAAATAATTAAATTCCTTTTGAATGAAAAATATATTTCCATCTCCAAAAAATATTTTATCCCAATAAATTAAACACAACACTATTAATGAATTTTTTTAATAAAATTTATATCAAATATATGAAAATTGTTTTTCTGAAACCCATTTAATAATTTTTATTGGAATAAAAATTATAACTATACTTATATGAAAAAAGATATATTTTTATGAATCTTAATTTTTTATAGTTTTAATGGAATATCCATTTTAAATAAAATATTAGAAACATACATAAAATTTAATTATAATAATATTTTTTTTGAATGAGGGATATCAAATTGTTTTTGTAAATTCAAAGACTTTTTCAGAGATGTTTCATTTTTGATGAATAGTTGAAAAACAATAAATTTTAATTGAAAATTACTTTTCGATCTATATTATATATATAGTTATATCATATTTTAAATTTTTTTAATGTATATTTAGATATATTATAAATCATTTAATCGAATTTATTTTATTATAAATAGCTTCATGTTGAAATTGGATATAAAAACATTTCAAACATTTGACCATTTTCATTTTAAAAATATATTGTCTCATCTGATCTACGAGAATAGTGTTACATTAATCTATTATATTTATGTTATTATAATTTAAAAAATTGATTCAATATATATAATAATTATAATTTATAATTTACAATTAGGTTGACATAGTTTTTTATAAAAAAATATTATTGAATGAAATTGATAATAATTACGAAGATAAGAGTAAAAATAGTTTAATTAATAACAAAAAATAAAATATATTGTTTAAAAATGACACTACATTTTTCCAAAATTTATTTTATGTCCATATGTAGACAATTATTCCACTATTTATCTAGAATGATACATTTTTTACACTTTGTGGACAAGTACAACATTCGGAGAACTAAAATATTTTCAAGAATAACCAATATGTCCTTTTCTACAACTATAAAAGGCTTCTTCTCATCGTTACTTATTCAAACTTATGACTCCCTTTGTCTCATCCAAACCCTACTAATAAATCCCTCATATTCCCTCATATCAACATAATTTCCTCACATTGGGTATAAATCATACCATGTTATCCCATTGGTGAAAACCAAAATGAATTTCCCAAATAAGATGTAACATCCTTCACCAAGAACATTCATTTAAATTCATTATTAATAAAATAAATTAATCTTATTCCAAGATTATATAAAAAAAATTTAAATATATATACTTATATTTTTTTATTATATGGGAATTACCACATCCATTAAATGAGATATGCAGTCATTATTTATGTGTACGATGGACTATCGCCTCGCAAACGGATGTCACTTATTATTAAATTCCCACCAATAAAGGTTACGAATAATGATGTAATTTTGTTAATATATTATATTTATAATTTTTATGATGTATTATTCTTATATAATTATTATATAATGCATACCATAATTGTTACAATTTTTTGTAAATACAATAACTTCATTTGTCGACTTGTGGAAAACTGCTTCCTCAATGTGACATGATTCATTCACACATTACATGGAAAGTATTAAAGATGGTTTTGGTGAAAATATATGTAATATTTTACCTAATAATGATATTTTAATCATATTATATAATTTTATACATATATTCCATTAAATTAATTTTATTCAATACAACATGAAAATGGAAACAACGTTCATGCATGCATACAACCTACTGTTTCCATGAACGATTTATTTCATTTCATATTTATAATATTATATTTTGTTAAAACCCCATATATACTGAATATTTATGATATTTATATATATATAATATATTTAACATTCTTTAAATAATTAAATTTTATTCTAAGTCATACGATAAAGAATAACACATCATAAAATTAATGAAACAAAACAGTTATTACCCAAAACATAAATACAATAATGAGTTCTAAATAAAAAAGTAATATAATGTCACCATGATATCATATATTTTATTATATATAAGAATATGGTTATGGTTTATATGTATAATAATCCTATATTTTTTAAACAAGTGTCATGAATGTGTAAAAATAAATTCAAGACTTGAGGAAACTGAATTTCAACACACTTTTTTATATTCATGAAATAGATACCATATTCACCACCAATTTATTTTATTTATTGTATATAATAACATAATACATGTTATATAATTAATTAAATTTATTTAATTATATTATATGTTTAAATTTATGTTATTATTTTATTGGGATCATGGTTCTATGGTTAGTCAAATTAGAAGGGTTTTCTCATATCACTTGTATTATTGTGAGATATATACTATATTAACCTCTTATTATTTCATTTTTTTGTGTATAATAACCTATGAAATGATATAAAATGTGTATATTTTACATAAATATTTTAAAATTATATATTTATTTTATTCTTTCAATGGTCTCATGTTTCAAATTTTACTCAAGTAGTATATGTTTTCTCATATCACTTTTCTTTCTGTGAGACTTCTGCGTTATTCAAAAATAATTTTATTTCTGTGTTGAATATACTGTACATGAATTTATTATATTATTATTATAAATAAATAAATTTTTATTCTCATATCAATTATATTATCTCTATTTTATGGGTATTACTATTCAAAAGGTACCAAATCAGAAAAAAAAATTTCTCAGTTTTCCTTAGTTGAGATACATGTTTTTTCATGAACCTATATTCCTTATGAGGTTTAAATATTTCCCATTTACATGTTATATAATTAATTTATCCATCATTATGGTATTTTATGTTTCATTTTATGTACTTCCTTCACTGGGATTAGAATTTAATGTTACCAAAGTAGTAAGAGTCTATTGCTACAAGCTCACTGTTTATTGAGATTAATTTTATGTATGCTTATATTAATGATATATTATTATACATATCTCAAGAATTATCATGATTAATATTAAAATATTTGATTTCCATATATATTCAAGAATTTGAATTATATTTCTGTGCCTTTTTCATTAATATAAATAATAATGTATTATTAAAAATACCAAGCATTATTAATCTCAATAGTCAGAAAATTGTTAGATTAAAAAAAGATGTTCACTAATAATATTTTTAAAAATATTATAATATGATATTTAAAAAATTTAAGGAAAATTATTTAAAAATTGTTTTATGATTTAAATTATTTTTAAATAAAATGGTTTTCAAAATGTTTTCAATCATTATTTATTTCATTTAAAATAAATTTTAAATAAAATGGGTTTCAAAATGTTTTCAATATTCAATTATAAGTTGGAAAATATATTTTCATTGAAAAAGGTTATAAAAATTATTTAGTTTTTAAAAAATAATTTTCAAATCATAAAAGTTATTTTCCTCAAGAAATGTTACAAATGACTTTTAAGGATGAATTTATATTTTTCAAAAGTGATTTTATAATAAATGTATTTTTAAAATATTAATTGTTTTAATTAAATTATTTTTAACGAAATGTTATGTTACATGTGATCATTAAAAATAATCATCCATTCAATATGATATCCTTTGATATATTTTATTCCTTAGTAGATAATTGATCTAATGATACCAATAATAATATATATAGAATTATTTTTTATAGAACAATGGTTATGGAACATATTTATATTCCATTGGTAAAAAAAAATTCAAATAGATTGTTATAAAACACATTTATTTTCCTTAAGATAATCAGAATTACATGAGGTTGACATATATCCCATTTATGTTCCATAAGTTAATAATTTTATGAAATAATAAAAGTTTTATTAGTTATCTATGATAATATTAAAACTCAATTTAAATTATTCATGTTGTGTTTCGTGGATGTGGATTTTACAATGGGGATAAACCAAATAGCATCTGGTAATCCAAAAAACTATTATATGATGAGGTGGCCCAGATAGGGTCATATAAGCCCATTATAGCTTATACGATGTCTTGGGATATATAGCATCAAGTAATCCTATCATAGCTTATAAGATGGGGTCGCCCAGATAAGGCTGATTAATCCCATTACACCTTATATTATAGAGTGGAAAAAATAACGTTGGGTGAGCATGATATAGACGATTTGATGGGTGTGACCTATATCACCCTCCAATTAATTTGGAAAATATATATACATCATAAGATACTTATGTGAGACAAGTCGATGGGCTTGATCCCTAATTGGAAATTGGTGCATCCTGTTCAAAAATTATAAATAGATGTGTCATGATCCAATTTGGGAAGAAGGGGAAACTCATTCCACTATGGGAAGAATTGGAAAAATGGTCCACAATGGGATTAATTTATATCCTGATCCACTATAAGGAAATGGTTGTGACAGGGGATTCTGGTGTATCCCACCTAGTAAGTTCACCCCCCATGATGTGCCATGATAATTATTGTCAATGGCCCTTGAAATATGGGGAATATTTTTTTATTCCTATGCGTATTCCATAGTTTATGACATATGCCTATGAGATGATCACAAGGTTCAAGTTCAAGATTATATTATGAATCAAGTATTTTGAACTACCAATATTTATTCCATGACTCTTGATTATGATCATTGATATAAGGGTTTGATCTTATAATGTTATAATAATGTTATCATACCCATATTCACATATTATTATTACATATCTCCTTTTTTTACCCTTAATGAAAATATGATTACATCATTTTTTATGTTCCCTTTACCCAGGTTATGAAAAAATGTTTTATATATGAGTATAAAATTAGAATATCATTAAGGTTGATGTTTATGATCATTAGGATTAGAAGATTTGTTTTTCTAATTCCAAAGATAATAATTTATTACAGTTCATGGGAATGTACTTTTATATTATGATTATTATTCTTCTAAGAAGATGTAATATCCATATATGTTAATCCCAAGTCTCTATAAAACAATTATTTATTATTAATAAATTATGATTCGATTGTGTTTTTTATTCATATAATGATTGTTTTGGAGTTATAATTTGATGTGTGAGGCCCATAATTAGATATCCATGTATCAATATGTTTCATGAGATAATTTAGGTTGGTTAGTTTCCCAATTCCTTTCCATCTCATGTAATATGTCTTGGGATGAGTCCTTGACATTATGTTTATGACTTTCAGGTTTAAGGCCTCAATGGAATGTTTAATGTGTCTTGAATTATGCTTTCTATATTTATAAAAAACTATTATTTATGTCTATGTGATTTTTAAAATAGTAATATTATCAATGGATAAGTTTAATGTTCATTTTATTATTAATATGGATCTATTCCATCATTTTTTATTTCCTCCATATTACTAATGCCTTATTTTTACATTGATTACATATATTGTATGAATTTCCTTACTAAGAATCTTAGCATACCCCATTATTAAGTTTCATTATCCCAAAATAATAAATATTTTTCTATTATTGATATTTTAGGATATTATAGAGGGTACAATAATGTTAACAATGAAAATATTATGTTTTAATTTATGATAGAATTTTAATTTGAGATTTTCAATAATTTATCTAGTTTACCAAAGAAACCACATTATTCGTTACCTTGGGATTCCATCTTCTGTGTCTAGTTCCAATGTACTAATGTAAAAATAAAATGTAGACTACTAAATTAATATTATATACCATGATATTCCATAAGGATTGATACTTTTATAAAGAAAAAATATCCAACAAAACCAAAATATATACAATACATAATAGTAATAATTGTTTGATATTAAATAATAATTAAAATATGGATTAATTCCTAGTAATTAGAGGAACAATAATATTAGTATTCAAGGAAATAAAAATATATTACTTAATTATTTCATTTTGATATAGTATAACCCTTATGATATAATAATATTTTATACCATATTATTATATACATTGGTTATAATATTTATATGTACTGAATATGTCATGGAATATTATGTGGATTAAGAAGTTGTTCAAAAATGATTTCTTCTAAGTTATGGTTTTAATTTATATGCCATTTTTCTATAGATAAATCATGTATTATACACAATTAAATCAACTCTTGATGGGTTTTCCAGGAGAGATTATTTTGTATTAATTAGAATTATCATAAGAGCATGGTTATCTCAATATCTCTCTCCATATTTTGTTAGAATTTTGTATATCATGTGAGGATAACCAATTAGTTAATAGATGGATCCTCTGAAGGTAGGAGTCTATTAGAATTTTTCCATAACCATATTAATTTTGATTACTAAAATATTATTATACCTGAATTTTAATTACTATATTAAAACTATATAATTGTACATTGTGTAAAATTTATGTGATAATATGTGTAGTGTGTTTATTGTATCAAATGTTTATAGAAATTCATTAAAATATTCTGAAAATTAATGTGTTATGAAAATATTATTAAAACATATATTATATATTTAGATATCATCCATATTAAAGAGCACAAAATGAATTTATCTATCAGGAATTTGAGGGACAAAAGTCCTTGAGACATTATCTAATGAATATTTCACTTTATAATCTCTACGATATACGGTTATTAGAATATTTCTACAAAAAAAAATTCTACATGTTATACATGTCCTTAAATTTTCATTTATGTGTATTAGTTTAATGGTCCATAGACATGATATTATTATTATTGTTTACCATTAATCATAGTTTTTATTTATTTATGAATACATTGATAACATTTTCTCACAGTGATTTTAGAAACACTAATAGCATCATAAGTGATATTCATTAACGACATAGTCAAGAAGAGATTATTCCATTCATTTTACGGATGTTTATGTATCTATTATTTTGACTTAAATAATACTATATAATAAATTTATTCCCCTTGAAAGACATTGATATGTTTATTTATAGAGGTAAATAATGAAATATTTAGTATATTAATTGAGGATATATGTATAAACCTACAAAATAAGATATCGATAAAAAGTGATTGTACTACCCAATAAGAAATCATTGGCTATTTTTGTTGTTGTTTTTGAAATAATTTTATTCTCCATGGGGTCATTGATATATTGAATAACTGTAATCATGAACATTAAAAGTGATCAGTTAATTACACATAGAATGACTCATAGTGGGCCATTAATTAAGTGTACCAGTAATATAAAATAAATACGATTTAATTTTGTTAGTTTTAAAAAAATATTATTCTTATATGTTAGTTTAATAATTATTTAGGATCTATTAATCATATAGTTTAAATCATAATTTATTCAATGGAAAAATAGTTAAATGAATATTAAATAATTGTTATTTTTTGTATGGAAATATATAATATTTATCTATCTCTTGTTTATTCACTGGGTAATAAATTATTTGTTATTTTTATTTGTTAATATAAACTAAATTTCATTAAGAATGGATAGATTAATACTATATATGATTGATGGTTCTTGTTAATGGTTTGGTTGAAATGATTTTTTAATATCATTTAAATAAATATTTCATTATATGTATAATGTTATGTAAATATCAATAAGTTCATATATATCATTGAATATAATAATGAATATATTATAATAGTCTAAAATTGATTATATTTATATTTATTAATTAGATAAGGGGTATTGTAAAATTATTACATGTCCATCCCTAAGTATATTAACCTAATTATATATTTTTCGAGAAGGTTTACGAACTATTATGAATAATGATATCCTTTCTAAATAATCCTCCTATAGGATGTGATATTCTAAATGAATTGTTCAAAAACATGATATGATCATACTCCAACCTCTCTAAACAGTGTGAATAATAGATAAAATTTTAGTCCCAAAAGAATTCATGTTTCAATCAATAGAGAATTACATAATGATTTTGGATCCTTTGTAAAATCATCGAGAGTTGATACAACAAAATTCATATATTTATATATAACATTTGTATATATTAAATGAATTATACATTAGATCCTTAATCTTATTGATAGTTTGAAAAACAATATTAATTCATTAATTGAGATATAACATTGTAGTGGTAGTAATTCCTCATTATAGATTAGTATAAATTATATTTGAAAAATAACATCTATTTTAATATTCTAGGACATTGTTCATATATGTATTATTATTTAATTTGGAAATATAGATAAAAAATTATTATTATTGGGATGAATGAAATCTGTCACACCCTCATGCCATCATCATTAGCTTTCAGGTGTAAAAAAATAATTAATGATAAAAGGAAGAGAAATCTGAATCTTATAATGAGGAGTGGAAGTGCAGTTTTTTATGAAGGATGTTTTAGTAAAAATAAAAATTGAAGTGAGATGTCACAATATATCACAATTATGGTTAGAATATAATAATTATTTTGGATAGCAACTGATAATATAATACATCTCTAAATAATAAGGATTTTAGGTAATATCCACACATATCATTAATCAATATGGGAAATGGGCACATATGTACCCCCCGTCAATCACGTCCATTCTCAACTAGATTATAATTTTATTCAATTTTGAAAACATACAATTACATAATTATTTATGAATATATGGGTAAACTTATTTTGAGAAAATATGAATACAATTTCCCAAATCTTATGAGATAATTTTCCATGGAAAAGTTAAAAATCAATGTCAATATATTAATTTTATCTCTGAATATATAGATTATCAGAGAGATGCATAGATCCAAATTTATAACTCCAAAGTAATAGTATCCTAAATTAGAAATTTTTATTCTAATGAAGTAATAAATAAAGGAAAAATATTTATAATATTTAATTTTATAGAGACATATAATCTAATTTAGATCTTAACCATGACATGGTAGTTTATTTCATTATCCTCAATGAGATAAAACTTGTAATATAAGAAAATTTTATAGCCTCTAATGGATATATTTTCATCCAGATAATCAAGAAAATTTGTATCTGAGAATAATGTTCAAAAAATAAAGCGTGAATATATAAAGTTTAATTCATCTTTGGTTGTGTGTTTTATATATCTAAATATACTCTAAACTGCCATTTAATACAAATCTAATTGGTCTTTCATTGTACACATAAATTTTTAATTAAATATGAAATTTCATGAAATGTGATGGCCAAATATTAAAATGCAACAAATATGTATTTGTACATAGATTCCAATACTAGTGTATATGGATTTCTAATTACTTCATATAGTATTTCTTAATAATACATTATAGTGATCATTAGTTTACAATTACCAATATATTCTTACTTAAAAATTATGATTACATAATTTCATTGGATAAAACATATTTTATTCTGCCCTTTTCATACCTGAATACCTATGAAAAAATCTCAACCATCATGATCATTGAGGAAAAATTATTTTTATATATTTTCTTATAACTAAAACATTGTATTTGTTTGATAACATTCCATGGTTATGTTGTTAACATAAATGATAACTTGATTTTTTTATAAAATGTTCTCAATTAGTCCTTTTTTTAGTAAAATATATTTCATGGAGTGTTTAATTATGTTATGAATTTCATGAATTTGGTGTTACAGAGTCCATATAGTGAATTTTCATATGTTGAAACCTTATTTCTGTCTGTTTAATTATTATGAAAAGATATATGTAAACTAAAAACCATTTCTTATTGTAACCTATGTAAGATAAAAAATTTCCCATCCATTTTTCATAGATCCCAGTTTCTCCATTTACTCTAGAATAAAGGGATTAAATTGTAGCATGAATTATAAGTGGGCTAAAAATATCTTCAAAATCATGCCCATATAATTGTTTAAAGACCATTGCTAAAAACCATGCACTATAATGGTCAAATTGAACCTTATTCCGTTATTTTTGGCATAAATGGTCACATGAAATTAAATAAATTAACTCGTTAACAATGTGGAAATGGTTATCACATTTTATTTATGTGAAAATTATCAGTTTCATCATTCATATATTACCTCTACATGATGTTTCCTAGTGTATAAAATAAGTTATTAGTCTAAACAAAATAAATGGTATAAATAAAAGCATGATGATTGAGATGATAATTAATTGTTTCAGAAATACATTTATTTGGTATTTTAATATAATCCACAAATATTATTCTAATATACAGCTACATGTATTTTATTTATTCTACTAGTTAGATATAATTTCAACATCGATAGATAATTAAAAACAATATATCTATAGAAGAAGAAGATGATTTTTATGAAATTAATGATAGGATCCAAACTAAATATACCATTAATCTCTAATTAAGAAAAATTATGAGTTTTATGAGATAGAAAATAGTTTTCAAAATTGAGATTAAATGAATAGACATTTGATTTGTAGTCAATGATGTAAAAAATATGATACAATATTTTTCATTGATAAAGGAAAAAAATTATTGATAAAAATACATCTCATGATATGCATATAGATCATATAGATATATATAAAAAATTAATTATATGGCTAAAACAACATTATAATTTATGTAAATAATAGGGATATATGTTCGGAAAACATGCATAACTATGGGACATGGAGAGGTTATAATTTTTATTTACTTATGATATACATCAAAGGGGAGTTAAGTAATTATTAAATCCTTTATGAAGTAAAATGATGGAAATATATGTTGTATGAAATGTATCATAAAAAATTTTCAATGTCCTGGGAGAGTTTACAAAAAGATAATATCCTATTTGATTATTTTTTTATAATTTCATTCAATAATACAATTTTATTATTAGTATAAGGATAAAAAACCATAAAATTTCTCCTATATTGTTGGAAAACAAATTTAATTTATTCAATCAACCACCCCAGTATATTTTAAAGAAAAAATATTTTTCTCAAATTTCTGTCAACGTTTTTATTAAATTATTGAAATATTTTCATCACATCAACATAAATATTCCGAATATAAAACAAAGACAAATTAATAATTTCAAAAAGCATTATATGACACTGGTATCCACTAATCAATGTATGATAAAATACTCCCAAAATATAGTTTATATGATCTAAAAAATAAATAAAAAATTACTTGAGGTTTATAAATATTTTTTAAGTGTTTTATCTTTTTGTAATGAATCACACACAAGGATATTATGAATAAATGAACATGAATCTTTACTATAATCAAGAACACATAGAACTAATCTATATAAAGGAAGATTTAAATAATAACTCCACTTATTGTGTGAATCATTGACTGTATTGTATGATTTATTAAATTTGTAGTTAGTAGATATGATTAAGTTTAAACCTCCATTTCTCATTACCACAAATTTTTTTTTCATGGTAGATAAATTATTTAGAAGAAATAATTTTAAATAGAGTACAAATAACACATATTTATAACTAGTAATGTTTTTAATTGTTAATAAGATTATACTTCATTGTTGAACCTAAAAAACATTTCTCATGTGTAAGGTTTTATTTTATGTTTGAATTAATTAATAATCAATGTGAAACATATTCATAACTAAGACATTGGAGACATAAACATACTCTTTAACATGGTAACTATATTTGAAAGTTAACTTTTCTTGGTTATTGGTATGATGATATATTTCACAAGGGTTAATATACTAGTTTGATTTTATATTATATGATAGATTGGTCACTATAACAACCACTCCAGATTATTGTACCTAATAAGAGTCATCAAAATAATTATACAATTTTATTGTTAAGTGTTGAAAATTATCACAAACTTTAATATTTAGTTTAATATAATTATGTTTAGTGAAGGGTTATCTATGTTAACACCCTATGGATTAAACATGAACAAATCCATATCCTTGTTGGTTTACTATGGTTACTATGCTTTGTTAGAGGATTTACTAATATTCATGGCAAATATAATTAAATTATCCATATATAATCACTCAATATATGTGTAAAAAAATCAGTGAGATAATATGGATATGACCTAGTGGTGATCAATTTCACTATGGAGTTATAAATAAAGATTAATCCACTAATTATGTAAGTGATTAAAAACTTACCTTTAACTGGTATATCAATGATGGAGATGGTATATTTTAACCCCTTCATTTTATTTATGTAGTTGAATAACAAAATTTTCAAATTTTGAGTTGTGGATAATTTTAGCCTTATTTAAATAATTCGTAATCATGATTTGGAAGAAAACATGTGGTTTAAGGATATCAACATATCAAAATAGGTAGTGAAGATGAAAACAATTGAAAATACTTCATTTTAATGTGTGAATAAAAGTTAAACGTTATTATAAATTTGTTTTTATAGAAATATAGTGTATTGAGGATTTGGAACTTGTGTGTCTCCTCCCACTTTATCTTTTCCATCATTCATAGAAGTACATACTACTATTCCATTAACACAGTTAATGTGTTTTTGACTCATTAAAAAACTAATTAATAGATTAGTTGATATATGTTAATTGATTTACATGAGTTTTATGATGATAATGTGAATATATGAATGCATTTTTAAGAGGATATTATAAAAAATTTAGAAGTAGTGGTGGTAGATATCGATAAAAAAATATCATTGGAGAGTCATTCTAATACAATTTAAAAGAAATTGAAAACAAAATAGAAGGACGATAACTCCAAAAAATCCGATAACCATTGTATGTACATTTAATATAGATGGTAATATAGAAAAAAATACAAATAAAAAAGGAATTTTAAAATCTCCATTGACTATACATAATAGTGAAGGTATGTTAGGGATATCATGTAATAGTATAATATATCTCTAATGAACATGTATTCTATGTAACAACCTAGTAGATTATTGAATAATAAGGAAACATTAATTATATTTGAATAATTAATTTAATCAATCCAACATGATTATTTTTTATTTCATAGATCATTTGGGGTTCTAATCAAGCCACCCAATCTAGATTTATTTTACACTAACATTAAACTATATTTATCCCCTAGAAATCAACATATAATATATATTCGTAGGTAATTATAGATATTGTAGTTCAATATTTCTAAAGTGGGTAGTTCTATGTAAAATATTCCCATGTTAGCATGTGATATATAATTTAGAAAATGTTTTTATTTTAAAAATATTTTATTTTGTTCTCTTTTATGGTTTGAAATAAAAAATTGGTAGAATATTCTCATTAACATATTATTTTTCATCTTTTATTTAATATTGATTCATAGATAGGTGTCAATGGATATAATATATTTTCCTTTTTTCTTTTATTTATTTTTATAAATATTTTTCGAATAAATTTTCTTAGATTTATTACTTCTATTTTCAAATTGATACCTAATGGATATTGAATTTATTTTTAATTATATATCTAATATTTTTACACTCATATATGACTATGATGTTCTTCTATTAAAATTTATGAATTGATTATTCATCCCCAATTTATTTTTCAATATTAATTATATTATAATTATTTTACGATCATTACTCAATTCTTGATATATCAATGTTAAGATATAATTTTCAATTCACATGATTTATTAACATTATTTTATATAACTATATTTTTATCATAGTGGGTAAATTTATATAAGTTCTTGTGGAAAAAGGTAATATAATATTAACAAGGTTATACTATTGGTGTTATGATCATAAAATATTTAATAGACAATTAAGATAATTTTATATTTATTAATATATATATTATTTAAGTATAAATTATCATGATTTTTCTTCTCCTAAATACTTCTAGGATATATTAATTTATTATTTCTATTTTTTGACAAATTGTTACTTAATATAATTGAGAATGTTTCTATGAAAATACGACCATATTTAGGTATTTGGTTAGAAATTCATTTTCCTCAAAAACTTTTTTTTAAAAAAATTAAAAATTGTTATATTTACTTTTTATATCAATTTTATAGATAATAATATTAAATATTTTTATATGCCATAAAAATTCATTAATTTTATTTAAAAATAATTTTTATAATTCTCCAATGTTGTTTTAAAGAAAAATATTTTCCATGTTTTTTCATGTAATATTGAATTGTTCTCAAATCATTTTCCATGAAAAAGTTTTTAATATATTTGCAAGATTAAATTATTAGTTGTAGAAGACATTTTAAATAAAAAAATTTTCAAAAATGATATATGTTTTTTTGAAACTCAAATCTAAAAAATATTTTCCTTAAAAAATGTATAGAATGATTTTTTATTGTTAATTTATTTGTTTTTAATGAAATTTTAGAAAAAGGATTTAGAAAATGATATACGTTTTTAAAACTGATTGTCAATGAAATGTGGTCTTCCTTGTTATTTTTCAATATAATTCTCTATATAAGATGTCATAATTTTATAAATATTATATTTTAATAAGAATATGATACCCAAATACCATTCATTTTATTTCTCTAAATGGTTTATGTTTTGATTGAATAATTTTTGTAGAACAGATTTATTTTCCATGGGTAAATAATGATACAATGATATTTCTATGTAACCCATTTACTTTCTTTAGGGTAATAACAATTAAAATATTCTGAAACGAAACATATCAGTTATCCATGGGATAATCAGTTCATAAAAGAAAAAATTTAATATTTTTTTATGATGATAGGAAATATATTTGTACATTATTCATGTTTTGGTTCATGTACATGGATTATACGATCAAGTTGAAGAGATAGTTCTAGGTTTTCCCATTATAGAGAATACAATGGGGAGTTCTATATAACATTGAGTAATCTTGCTACAAAAAAAATTATGGGGTGTTCCAGATAGTTCAATGTAATCCTGTGACATCTTATTGGATGGGGTGTCCTAGATTGCAATGGGTAAAGCCAATACAAATTAAACAATTGGGGTGTAAGAAAAAGCATCGGGTGATACTATTACAACACCCATAAGTGGTGATCATATATCTACCTACAATTTTTTTGGAAAAGATTTAAATATCATGTTATAATGATGGGAAACAAGTCGATGGGCTTGATCCACAATGGGAAACATGTGTGTCATGATCCAAAATGGGTAATAGGGGTGTCATAATACACTATGGGAAGAAGGAGAAACACAATCCACTATGGTAAGAAGTTGAAACATGAATAAATATGTGCATATGATTAAATGTTATCCATTATAAGAAAAAGGTTGAGACTAGGGATGGTGGAGTGTCTGATCCAGTTGGTATATCCCGATTATTGTTCCCTGAGTAGTTTTGGAAATGAGCCTTGACTTATAGGTAACATTTTTATATTATTATGTGTATTCCATAAGTATATGTATTATGACTATGATCTTATCATAGGGATAATGATCTTTATTACCCTATGATTCAATTCTTATGATATTTTAGTAATTATTCCATGACTATTGATTATGATCTTTGATATGTAGGGTATGATCTTTAAATGTTATGATCATGTCCTCGTACACTAATGATGATGTTATTTTTATACATCTCCCGTGTTTACCCTTTATGAGGATCTCATAATTCCCTTTATTATGTTTCCTTTCCATAGGTTATGATTAATATTTTTAAGTACGAGTACTAAAGGGGAATATATTTAAGAGATATATTGAAGATCTTTCACCATGATTAGAATATTATGTTCCATTTTTCCAGAGACACTAAACTATTATAGTCATCAGGCATGTAATTTTTTAATTTTCTGAATAATCACCTAAAATGATGTAATATCAATTTATGTTAAGCATGGGTCAATACATTTGGTATCAAAGGAATTGTTTATTCAAACATTAGTAAATAGGATGATAAAATAGTAGTGAGATCCATAGGGATATCTCTATGGATATGTCCATGGAAGTATCTATGGATTATCCTAAAGTGTTATATATATAAAAGTAGGTTTCATGACTAGGAATAATATAATAAATTGTTCATTATTATGTGGTTTTCTACAGTTATTAATGTTTCTAAAACTATGATTTTTCTCTCATTATCAATAGATATAACTAGAATGAACTGGGTGAAAATATAATGATTTAGTTTTGGAAATTATGGGAATTATAGAAATTGATTTCTGAGTTGGAAATATCATAAATATAATCTATAATATTTTATGTGTATTGGTTATACTACTAAAAATAAAAATAACACAAAAAATGTAAACATAATGGGATGTACTTATAAAATTGATTATATAAAATGTGATAAGCATGACTAAATTGATGTCGAGGTTACCTAAGACATGATTCGGGTTAAAAAATTCTAAGAATGGGGAATAAAAGAATAATATTTTGATGCCTAACTAATGGTCTTGGAATAATATAGGATTATTCATATGTATATGTACTGGAATTTGAGAATTATGTTATATTAATCATTAAGAACATGTTTTACGATATGTATTTTCCAAAAATATATTGAATGGTTGTAGAGACCCGTATCTTGACGTACATGGATATTACATTACTTTTTCGGAATACTTAGTACATTACAAAAACACACACACAAGGACCGTAATAGTTTAGTGTCTTGGGAAACTCGGAATATAATCTTCTAATCGTGGTGAAAGATCTTCAAAATCTTCCATAAAGATCTTCCTTTTTTTTACCTAAAAGCTTTCTTTATATCCTGGGGAAATGAAAACATAAATGGGTGAGCTCAAATGCTCAGTAAGGGTATACAAAAGAAATAAAAATCATTTCATATCTTTTTGAAAATCATAACCTGCAAAAGAGATCATAATATCTTAACATGGAACAAATCATAGAAGTGAAAATGAGATCACCATAATCATAACATGAAACTTGAAACTTTGTGGCATGCACACATAATCATGGAAAATCATTTCTTGTTAGTCATGACTCATTGCCAAGACTATCTTAGTGGACAAAGTCCCTTTCTGAATCGAGTAACCCTCGTTTCAGTCCTGTTTCACTGAACCGGTATAACCTACCGTTCCAGCCCTGTCTATCTCATGAGATATAAAATCTTTACCCAATGCATTGGAGGGAGATATAGGTCCCACCCATCTTATAATGAATCCTTTCTTATGTGTGCCACAAAATCATAAATCATACATCATTTCATAACCCATGTAATAAAAATGGGAATCTTAAACATCGTGACATCATATAACAATTCATATAAGATAAAGGAATTCATGAAAATAATTCCATCACAACATAATAAAATCAATGTAATAATAGGGATAAAAATATAACCTTTTATTATCTTAGATGGAAAATAATTTTGATAAAACACTTGAACTCCATTCTTGAGGAAAATATCCTTTCTTCTTCAAAAACACTTTTCTTTTCTTAATATGTCATACAATTATAAACTAAAAGAAGTTGATTAAAAATAAACTTGAAAACTTTTAAAGGAAGATTCTTGGAAATAATGTTTTAAAAATCCATTCATGCCGTATAAGTTAAAAAAAACATTCTTCTCGTTCTTTTGTCGGAAAAGTCAAAAAGTACCTCGTACGGAAAACGACAAAAGATTCCTTTCATTTCTTTTACTAAAAACTCAAAAAAGGGAAAAATTGGATTTAAACAATTGTAGTTGGATGGAAATAATATTACATATTTATGAAACAAGGATATGGATGATAAAATACACCCCAGTAAATACTTACGAATAAACAATCTCGGATAAAAATGAGATTGTGATATTTCCCTTACCTTAGGTCCGATTTGCTTCGTATGTGTCCGAACCTCCTGTATAATGATTTAAATAATTTCATTGACTTATTATAGAATCATATTCATTGTTATGATATCATATATGGTTCACTTATGACATTATATTACCCGTTCTTTTGTAAATTCCATGTTAAAGAAGCGTTTTGGGTAAAATCGTTTCATTTATCGTAGGTGTTTTGACTTGTTGTTCTTGACATTATTATTACTTATATAATGATTTACTTACTTCCAGAATATAAAATTTGATTTATATATCATATATATTCAGTATATATATATATATAATAGATAGATAAATAAAATGAAAAACACCGTTCATGGAGACGGTAGTCCGTACGTACGCATGAACGCTGTTTTCCATTCCTTATTGTGTTGAAATGGAAGTAAGTAGATGACATACATATATATATACATAATCCCGTAGCTTTATAATGTCATATATTTCATTATTATTTCTTATATATACTTTATAATCATTCTTAAATGGTTAACATGGAGAATGAATCTCATCGCGTCGTGGAGACGGTAGTCCGTACGTACGCACGAGCGATGATATCATTTTCATAAATATTGAATTGAATCGGAGTGGATTATACAATATATAAGAATCAATATTATGTTTTAATAACTATGTATAGTTATTCTTTACACCATTATACCCATCCATGTAAGGTGGTGGTGGAAAATAGATTACACCACGGCGTGGAGACGGTATTCCGTACGTACGCACGCGCAGTGATTTCTTTTTCCGTAGGATGGATAGATGGTGAAATAGGGTTGTTTCATACTTATAATAACATATAATTATATGAGTGATACTGATGTTATTACTTCATAATGAAACAACCTAAGAAGAAGAAGTGGAAGAAGAAATAAAGATGACAGAATTGGTAACGGTAATTACCTCTTCTTTGAAGCGCCTCTTTGAGACCTCCTCTTAGGGCACTAAAATTGGTCTTTGAGGAAGACCAAAACCTCTAGGATGTTTCTAGGGAAGTGGAGAAGAGATTTTGGCAGGGGTTGGCCGAGATTGAGTGCTCAAATTGGTGTGAGGAGGAGGGGGAGGAGGTGTCCTTTTATAAGGGAGGAGAGGGGCACCTTAGGAATATCTCAAAATATTATTTTATATTAAAGTCAAAATAGGTTTATAATGGTTCCAAAGGGTCTTATTTCGAAGATAAAGTGGGGATGGGTCGAAATCCTATCAACCAATAGTATTTAGACAAGTTTAGGTTATTATTTTAACCTTATCAATTAGATTTAACTCTAAGTTAAATAATTTAACTTTTACCGTGTCTTTTTGTTTTCTTTCACTATATGGTTAATATACTTACTATAACATGCCAAACGAACCCCAAATTGTCTATTATTAATACATATATCCTTATCTAAGTAATTTGGCCGAACCTTTGATTTTTAGGAATAAAATAACAATTAATAATATAATATTTGATTTAAAAACTATTTTGTGTCAATTTTGACACTATTTGATATATGATTTTTTTGAAAGTCATAACAGAATTATATGTTCGAACCAAGTTGATTAAATCATCACTAATATACCATAGTAACCTAGAAAATTATTTTAAGTCATAAAAAGTCTCAAATTACATTCATTTGAGCATTTATAACATCAATTATGTTAATATTTCTTTAAAAGGGTAATTACTCCATCATCGTTGTGTCATAAATAAATTAATTTATTTAAAGTCTAAAAATTATAAATAAAATATACTTATGTAGGAAATATTTTTAGCTTTCTAATGAATATTTATAGTCGAATTTATCTTATGTATAACCCCATATTAAAAATGTTTTAGTTATTAAACTTTGATTTTAACTATTTTAACTATTCATTAAATAATATAATATTAAATGTCATAATCTAATCCAAGTGGACCTAAATGGTCATATTATATTCATAAGGTTGTTTTTGGTCGAATGACACTTATCCAATAGAATTAGGACATGTGTTAGGGTAATAGTAATATAATATTTACCCTTAGTTACCCTATTTACTATTAACCGTGGTAAAAAAAAAGTAAAAAGTTACTATTCACCAAAAATTATTTTCATCTCATTGAACCACATTTTACTTACTGACATCAACCGTGTCTCTCGGATTTTTGAAATTCCATTCACAGAAGCGGTAAAATTAAGATTTATGAAGAAATTAATTTTTTTAACTACCACTTAGTAGTTTCACTATTCATCAAAAATTGATGTTTTTCAGAACAATGCCAAAATTTCATCCTAAGCTATATTTCATATTCCGAATTCAAAAATGAAGTCTATTTTACCAAATTCATATCATAGAATTTTCATTAATTAATTTTATAATTAAAATCCGCTGTTAAAACAAATAGCGTTTTTTTAAGAAACAATATCTATCAAAAGATTGACACTTGATTATGTCTGGTTTAAATGTGAAATTACATCCAATGAACAAAATTGTATTAAATTGTAAAAATATATTCTAAATATACTTTAAAACCACTCAAATTAATAATTTATCACTATTAATTATTTCTATTAAAAAAGTTGTTTTTAATTATAATTTAGTAATTTTCACTATTCATCAGAATATGAAAGTTATCCGAAAAGTACCAAAATTTCACCTTAGGCTAAATTCGATACTCCGAATCCAAAAATGAAGTTCATTTTGAAAAATAAAATTTACAGAGTTTTAAAAAGTGGTTATTACTATTCATAACGGCTAGTTTTAATAATATTTTAATAGCATATCGTTGTTTAGTGAAACTCGGTATTGCGTATTACACACGCTATCGAGGAAGGTCGTGATTGCGTGTAATGCAAGGCAAGTCAAGGATGCGTGTTGTGCAAGCTCCTTTTGGTGTAGCGTACAACACAAGACTTTAATAAAATTAAAAAGAATATTTTTTATAAAATCTTGGGCTGTTACATTCTACCCCCCTTAAAATGAATTTCGCCCTCGAAATTCGTCGGGGTTATAAATGGTTTACTATTCGAAAGTTTCTTTAATAGAAACCCACATCGTAAAAAGGAATATCAAAACCAATCTTTAAAAACAAAAGTATGAAACGTAACGGTTACCCAAATAAACTAATCATTGGGTTTCCACATAGGTGAAAATATGGATATGGAAGAGAAATCTAACCATCATGTTCTGATGGAGAGTGGTAGAGAACATGGCTATGGAAAAGCCAGTAATCACAAATCCATAGATTTGTGATGATATAAGGTACCATCTGATTCATCAGGTATAAGATCACTAGGACAACATTTTTGGTTTTCAAGATCATTTCCCTAAAGTTGAAAATTTGAATTAGAATAAATACTTACTTTATTTTGGTACAATCTCACTGTTGTTTGTGCCTTGAACAATTTCCACTTCATCTCTTAAATAAATGAAGTTGAATTTGTTATTCATGAAGTGTTAGCAGATCATGTGATAGAATGACGGGTCATTCCATCTGTCTCAAACAAAAGGTTAGCAAAAATTATATGCATAAGTCGATCTATAGTGAGATTAATCATATATGGTTCCTAAAATGGACTTATACTTCATATATCATACTGCTTAATATAATAAAACCAGTTTCTACTAAACAGGGACTTCCTGTAGGCCAGTGGTAGGCGATAAAGGCCAGTCGCACTTCGGTTGTGGGTTTGATTCCCACAGCCTTGTCCGAAGCGATGGGCTGTCGCCCGTCCTGCAGGTTGTCCTTTTTCCAAAACTCTATAACATCCCATCAATAATATCGAAAAAACAAACAATACTAACTTATGTCCAACATAATCCATTCCAATCTTTTAGGCTTATCCATAATACTGCAGTCGACTCTCATAATATAGTGAAAACGATTCTCAGAGATTTAATACCATCGTTGATCCCCATATATCATAATATATGTTTTGTTGGTCACATTCCAAATATTCAAAGGCCTTAATCACTTATTCTCTTGAATACCCATTGAACCTTAGTGAAAACATGAATGCTATCAAATGTTAATTATATATACTCAAACCATGATATCACTTAGTCCTTATATCAATCATGAGCTCATGAATACAATCAAACATCTCATTATCTTCTTATCCTTTCATTATGCACTTATCATCTACTTTCCAAAAGTATCTGAATAACCTTTCATGGTTACTGGTACCATTCATCATACACTTTCAAAACCTAAGGAAAGACAACAGTGTAACAATCCTTTGATGTCTCCTTATTCCAACATTACACATGATAAACATGTAATCATTCCACTACATTCTTAGACCATTGATCGAGCTTCAACATTTCTTTCATCTCACATATCATTTGTAGTTTCTTCATCATCATCAACATAAATACTTCCCATACGACCATACTGATTCTCTTCATGAGACTTTCCCTTAGGGCATTGGTTTGCATAATGCCCGTACATTCCACATTTAAAGCATTTAACCATTGTTGATGTCGTAGCAATACCATTATCCTCATCCATGGTGTTAACTGAACCGTTTCCTTTGCACTTACTTGCTTTGTGTCCTTATTTTCCACACCCAAAGCATCTTCCAGTTCCTTTGAAACATTATCCTTGATGCCTCTTCCCACATGAATTACATAGGGGAAATTGAACTTTCTTTCCTCTATGATCATCATGAAACTCCATCTTTCTCTTATTAGCCGAGTCAGGAAACTTACCAAATTTTACTTTATTGATCATATTATGAGATTGCTGATTCGACATAATAATGATGTTTGGACTTCCAAATCCCATTTCATTATGAAGAATATCATTCCATTGTCCATCATATCCTCCATTATTGTGAATCATCTTGTTTCCAGCCATTTTCTAAAACCCAAAAAGAATAGTGTGAGAGGCAAAAATCATGCTAGGGAAAACAACATAATAAAGGGGGAGTACCTTCAATATCTAACATCTTAGGTTTAATTCTAAGATCGTTACCATAGTTCTAGGACTATCCTATACGTATACGTATCCTTAGGGACATCCCTAGACATACCTTAGAAATATCTCTAGGGATCTCACTAACGTTTTCACATCCTAGTTTCCAAAGGTTGACTAAACCTTTCCTATGATACAAATTGTAGAGACCCGTATCTTGACGTAAATGGATATTACATTACATTTGCGGAATACATAGTACATTACAAAAACACACACACAAGGACCGTAATAGTTTAGTGTCTTTGGAAACTCGGAATATAATCTTCTAATCATGGTGAAAGATCTTCAAAATCTCCCATAAAGATCTTCCTTTTTTTTACCTAAAACCTTTCTTTATATTTTGGGGAAAAGAAAACATAAATGGGTGAGCTCAAATGCTCAGTAAGGGTATACAAAAGAAATAAAAATCATTTCATATCTTTTTGAAAATCATAACCTGCAAAAGAGATCATAATATCTTAACATGGAACAAATCATAGAAGTGAAAATGAGATCACCATAATCATAACATGAAACATGAAACTTTGTGGCATGCACACATAATCATGGAAAATCATTTCTTGTTAGTCATGACTCATTGCCAAGACTATCTTAGTGGACAAAGTCCCTTTCTGAATCGAGTAACCCTCATTTCAGTCCTGTTTCACTGAACCGGTATAACCTACCGTTCCAGCCCTGTCTATCTCATGAGATATAAAATCTTTACCCAATGCATTGGAGGGAGATATAGGTCCCACCCATCTTATAATGAATCCTTTCTTATGTGTGCCACAAAATCATAAATCATACATCATTTCATAACCCATGTAATAAAAATGGGAATCTTAAACATCGTGACATCATATAACAATTCATATAAGATAAAGGAATTCATGAAAATAATTCCATCACAACATAATAAAATCAATGTAATAATAGGGATAAAAATATAACCTTTTATTATCTTAGATGGAAAATAATTTTGATAAAACACTTGAACTCCATTCTTGAGGAAAATATCCTTTCTTCTTCAAAAACACTTTTCTTTTCTTAATATGTCATACAATTATAAACTAAAAGAAGTTGATTAAAAATAAACTTGAAAACTTTTAAAGGAAGATTCTTGGAAATAATGTTTTAAAAATCCATTCATGCCGTATAAGTTAAAAAAACATTCTTCTCGTTCTTTTGTCGGAAAAGTCAAAAAGTACCTCGTACGGAAAACGACAAAAGATTTCTTTCATTTCTTTTACTAAAAACTCAAAAAAAGGGTAAAATTGGATTTAAACAATTGTAGTTGGATGGAAATAATATTACATATTTATGAAACAAGGATATGGATGATAAAATACACCCCAGTAAATACTTACGAATAAACAATCTCGGATAAAAATGAGATTGTGATATTTCCCTTACCTTAGGTCCGATTTGCTTCGTATGTGTCCGAACCTCCTGTATAATGATTTAAATAATGTCATTGACTTATTATAGAATCATATTCATTGTTATGATATCATATATGGTTCACTTATGACATTATATTACCCGTTCTTTTGTAAATTCCATGTTAAAGAAGCGTTTTGGGTAAAATCGTTTCATTTATCGTAGGTGTTTTGACTTGTTGTTCTTGACATTATTATTACTTATATCATGATTTACTTACTTCCAGAATATAAAATTTGATTTATATATCATATATATTCAGTATATATATATATATAATAGATAGATAAATAAAATGAAAAACACCGTTCATGGAGACGGTAGTCCGTACGTACGCATGAACGCTGTTTTCCATTCCTTATTGTGTTGAAATGGAAGTAAGTAGATGACATACATATATATATATATACATAATCCCGTAGCTTTATAATGTCATATATTTCATTATTATTTCTTATATATACTTTATAATCATTCTTAAATGGTTAACATGGAGAATGAATCTCATCGCTTCGTGGAGACGGTAGTCCGTACGTACGCACGAGCGATGATATCATTTTCATAAATATTGAATTGAATCGGAGTGGATTATACAATATATAAGAATCAATATTATGTTTTAATAACTATGTATAGTTATTCTTTACACCATTATACCCATCCATGTAAGGTGGTGGTGTAAAATAGATTACACCACGGCGTGGAGACGGTATTCCGTACGTACGCACGCGCAGTGATTTCTTTTTCCGTAGGATGGATAGATGGTGAAATAGGGTTGTTTCATACTTATAATAAAATATAATTATATGAGTGATACTGATGTTATTACTTCATAATGAAACAACCTAAGAAGAAGAAGTGGAAGAAGAAATAAAGATGACAGAATTGGTAACGGTAATTACCTCTTCTTTGAAGCGCCTCTTTGAGACCTCCTCTTAGGGCACTAAAATTGGTCTTTGAGGAAGACCAAAACCTCTAGGATGTTTCTAGGGAAGTGGAGAAGAGATTTTGGCAGGGGTTGGCCGAGATTGAGTGCTCAAATTGGTGTGAGGAGGAGGGGGAGGAGGTGTCCTTTTATAAGGGAGGAGAGGGGCACCTTAGGAATATCTCAAAATATTATTTTATATTAAAGTCAAAATAGGTTTATAATGGTTCCAAAGGGTCTTATTTCGAAGATAAAGTGGGGATGGGTCGAAATCCTATCAACCAATAGTATTTAGACAAGTTTAGGTTATTATTTTAACCTTATCAATTAGATTTAACTCTAAGTTAAATAATTTAACTTTTACCGTGTCTTTTTGTTTTCTTTCACTATATGGTTAATATACTTACTATAACATGCCAAACGAACCCCAAATTGTCTATTATTAATACATATATCCTTATCTAAGTCATTTGGCCGAACCTTTGATTTTTAGGAATAAAATAACAATTAATAATATAATATTTGATTTAAAAACTATTTTGTGTCAATTTTGACACTATTTGATATATGATTTTTTTGAAAGTCATAACAGAATTATATGTTCGAACCAAGTTGATTAAATCATCACTAATATACCATAGTAACCTAGAAAATTATTTTAAGTCATAAAAAGTCTCAAATTACATTCATTTGAGCATTTATAACATCAATTATGTTAATATTTCTTTAAAAGGGTAATTACTCCATCATCGTTGTGTCATAAATAAATTAATTTATTTAAAGTCTAAAAATTATAAATAAAATATACTTATGTAGGAAATATTTTTAGCTTTCTAATGAATATTTATAGTCGAATTTATCTTATGTATAACCCCATATTAAAAATGTTTTAGTTATTAAACTTTGATTTTAACTATTTTAACTATTCATTAAATAATATAATATTAAATGTCATAATCTAATCCAAGTGGACCTAAATGGTCATATTATATTCATAAGGTTGTTTTTGGTCGAATTACACTTATCCAATAGAATTAGGACATGTGTTAGGGTAATAGTAATATAATATTTACCCTTAGTTACCCTATTTACTATTAACCGTGGTAAAAAAAAAGTAAAAAGTTACTATTCACCAAAAATTATTTTCATCTCATTGAACCACATTTTACTTACTGACATCAACCGTGTCTCTCGGATTTTTGAAATTCCATTCACAGAAGCGGTAAAATTAAGATTTATGAAGAAATTAATTTTTTTAACTACCACTTAGTAGTTTCACTATTCATCAAAAATTGATGTTTTTCAGAACAATGCCAAAATTTCATCCTAAGCTATATTTCATATTCCGAATTCAAAAATGAAGTCTATTTTACCAAATTCATATCATAGAATTTTCATTAATTAATTTTATAATTAAAATCCGCTGTTAAAACAAATAGCGTTTTTTTAAGAAACAATATCTATCAAAAGATTGACACTTGATTATGTCTGGTTTAAATGTGAAATTACATCCAATGAACAAAATTGTATTAAATTGTAAAAATATATTCTAAATATACTTTAAAACCACTCAAATTAATAATTTATCACTATTAATTATTTCGATTAAAAAAGTTGTTTTTAATTATAATTTAGTAATTTTCACTATTCATCAGAATATGAAAGTTATCCGAAAAGTACCAAAATTTCACCTTAGGCTAAATTCGATACTCCGAATCCAAAAATGAAGTTCATTTTGAAAAATAAAATTTACATAGTTTTAAAAAGTGGTTATTACTATTCATAACGGCTAGTTTTAATAATATTTTAATAGCATATCGTTGTTTAGTGAAACTCGGTATTGCGTATTACACACGCTATCGAGGAAGGTCGTGATTGCGTGTAATGCAAGGCAAGTCAAGGATGCGTGTTGTGCAAGCTCCTTTTGGTGTAGCGTACAACACAAGACTTTAATAAAATTAAAAAGAATATTTTTTATAAAATCTTGGGTTGTTACATTCTACCCCCCTTAAAATGAATTTCGCCCTCGAAATTCGTCGGGGTTATAAATGGTTTACTATTCGAAAGTTTCTTTAATAGAAACCCACATCGTAAAAAGGAATATCAAAACCAATCTTTAAAAACAAAAGTATGAAACGTAACGGTTACCCAAATAAACTAATCATTGGGTTTCCACATAGGTGAAAATATGGATATGGAAGAGAAATCTAACCATCATGTTCTGATGGAGAGTGGTAGAGAACATGGCTATGGAAAAGCCAGTAATCACAAATCCATAGATTTGTGATGATATAAGGTACCATCTGATTCATCAGGTATAAGATCACTAGGACAACATTTTTGGTTTTCAAGATCATTTCCCTAAAGTTGAAAATTTGAATTAGAATAAATACTTACTTTATTTTGGTACAATCTCACTGTTGTTTGTGCCTTGAACAATTTCCACTTCATCTCTTAAATAAATGAAGTTGAATTTGTTATTCATGAAGTGTTAGCAGATCATGTGATAGAATGACGGGTCATTCCATCTGTCTCAAACAAAAGGTTAGCAAAAATTATATGCATAAGTCGATCTATAGTGAGATTAATCATATATGGTTCCTAAAATGGACTTATACTTCATATATCATACTGCTTAATATAATAAAACCAGTTTCTACTAAACAGGGACTTCCTGTAGGCCAGTGGTAGGCGATAAAGGCCAGTCGCACTTCGGTTGTGGGTTTGATTCCCACAGCCTTGTCCGAAGCGATGGGCTGTCGCCCGTCCTGCAGGTTGTCCTTTTTCCAAAACTCTATAACATCCCATCAATAATATCGAAAAAACAAACAATACTAACTTATGTCCAACATAATCCATTCCAATCTTTTAGGCTTATCCATAATACTGCAGTCGACTCTCATAATATAGTGAAAACGATTCTCAGAGATTTAATACCATCGTTGATCCCCATATATCATAATATATGTTTTGTTGGTCACATTCCAAATATTCAAAGGCCTTAATCACTTATTCTCTTGAATACCCATTTAACCTTAGTGAAAACATGAATGCTATCAAATGTTAATTATATATACTCAAACCATGATATCACTTAGTCCTTATATCAATCATGAGCTCATGAATACAATCAAACATCTCATTATCTTCTTATCCTTTCATTATGCACTTATCATCTACTTTCCAAAAGTATCTGAATAACCTTTCATGGTTACTGGTACCATTCATCATACACTTTCAAAACCTAAGGAAAGACAACAGTGTAACAATCCTTTGATGTCTCCTTATTCCAACATTACACATGATAAACATGTAATCATTCCACTACATTCTTAGACCATTGATCGAGCTTCAACATTTCTTTCATCTCACATATCATTTGTAGTTTCTTCATCATCATCAACATAAATACTTCCCATACGACCATACTGATTCTCTTCATGAGACTTTCCCTTAGGGCATTGGTTTGCATAATGCCCGTACATTCCACATTTAAAGCATTTAACCATTGTTGATGTCGTAGCAATACCATTATCCTCATCCATGGTGTTAACTGAACCTTTTCCTTTGCACTTACTTGCTTTGTGTCCTTATTTTCCACACCCAAAGCATCTTCCAGTTCCTTTGAAACATTATCCTTGATGCCTCTTCCCACATGAATTACATAGGGGAAATTGAACTTTCTTTCCTCTATGATCATCATGAAACTCCATCTTTCTCTTATTAGCCGAGTCAGGAAACTTACCAAATTTTACTTTATTGATCATATTATGAGATTGCTGATTCGACATAATAATGATGTTTGGACTTCCAAATCCCATTTCATTATGAAGAATATCATTCCATTGTCCATCATATCCTCCATTATTGTGAATCATCTTGTTTCCAGCCATTTTCTAAAACCCAAAAAGAATAGTGTGAGAGGCAAAAATCATGCTAGGGAAAACAACATAATAAAGGGGGAGTACCTTCAATATCTAACATCTTAGGTTTAATTCTAAGATCGTTACCATAGTTCTAGGACTATCCTATACGTATACGTATCCTTAGGGACATCCCTAGACATACCTTAGAAATATCTCTAGGGATCTCACTAACGTTTTCACATCCTAGTTTCCAAAGGTTGACTAAACCTTTCCTATGATACAAATTGTAGAGACCCGTATCTTGACGTACATGGATATTACATTACATTTGCGGAATACATAGTACATTACAAAAACACACACACAAGGACCGTAATAGTTTAGTGTCTTTGGAAACTCGGAATATAATCTTCTAATCATGGTGAAAGATCTTCAAAATCTCCCATAAAGATCTTCCTTTTTTTTACCTAAAACCTTTCTTTATATTTTGGGGAAAAGAAAACATAAATGGGTGAGCTCAAATGCTCAGTAAGGGTATACAAAAGAAATAAAAATCATTTCATATCTTTTTGAAAATCATAACCTGCAAAAGAGATCATAATATCTTAACATGGAACAAATCATAGAAGTGAAAATGAGATCACCATAATCATAACATGAAACATGAAACTTTGTGGCATGCACACATAATCATGGAAAATCATTTCTTGTTAGTCATGACTCATTGCCAAGACTATCTTAGTGGACAAAGTCCCTTTCTGAATCGAGTAACCCTCATTTCAGTCCTGTTTCACTGAACCGGTATAACCTACCGTTCCAGCCCTGTCTATCTCATGAGATATAAAATCTTTACCCAATGCATTGGAGGGAGATATAGGTCCCACCCATCTTATAATGAATCCTTTCTTATGTGTGCCACAAAATCATAAATCATACATCATTTCATAACCCATGTAATAAAAATGGGAATCTTAAACATCGTGACATCATATAACAATTCATATAAGATAAAGGAATTCATGAAAATAATTCCATCACAACATAATAAAATCAATGTAATAATAGGGATAAAAATATAACCTTTTATTATCTTAGATGGAAAATAATTTTGATAAAACACTTGAACTCCATTCTTGAGGAAAATATCCTTTCTTCTTCAAAAACTCTTTTCTTTTCTTAATATGTCATACAATTATAAACTAAAAGAAGTTGATTAAAAATAAACTTGAAAACTATTAAAGGAAGATTCTTGGAAATAATGTTTTAAAAATCCATTCATGCCGTATAAGTTAAAAAAACATTCTTCTCGTTCTTTTGTCGGAAAAGTCAAAAAGTACCTCGTACGGAAAACGACAAAAGATTTCTTTCATTTCTTTTACTAAAAACTCAAAAAAGGGTAAAATTGGATTTAAACAATTGTAGTTGGATGGAAATAATATTACATATTTATGAAACAAGGATATGGATGATAAAATACACCCCAGTAAATACTTACGAATAAACAATCTCGGATAAAAATGAGATTGTGATATTTCCCTTACCTTAGGTCCGATTTGCTTCGTATGTGTCCGAACCTCCTGTATAATGATTTAAATAATGTCATTGACTTATTATAGAATCATATTCATTGTTATGATATCATATATGGTTCACTTATGACATTATATTACCCGTTCTTTTGTAAATTCCATGTTAAAGAAGCGTTTTGGGTAAAATCGTTTCATTTATCGTAGGTGTTTTGACTTGTTGTTCTTGACATTATTATTACTTATATCATGATTTACTTACTTCCAGAATATAAAATTTGATTTATATATCATATATATTCAGTATATATATATATATAATAGATAGATAAATAAAATGAAAAACACCGTTCATGGAGACGGTAGTCCGTACGTACGCATGAACGCTGTTTTCCATTCCTTATTGTGTTGAAATGGAAGTAAGTAGATGACATACATATATATATATATACATAATCCCGTAGCTTTATAATGTCATATATTTCATTATTATTTCTTATATATACTTTATAATCATTCTTAAATGGTTAACATGGAGAATGAATCTCATCGCTTCGTGGAGACGGTAGTCCGTACGTACGCACGAGCGATGATATCATTTTCATAAATATTGAATTGAATCGGAGTGGATTATACAATATATAAGAATCAATATTATGTTTTAATAACTATGTATAGTTATTCTTTACACCATTATACCCATCCATGTAAGGTGGTGGTGTAAAATAGATTACACCACGGCGTGGAGACGGTATTCCGTACGTACGCACGCGCAGTGATTTCTTTTTCCGTAGGATGGATAGATGGTGAAATAGGGTTGTTTCATACTTATAATAACATATAATTATATGAGTGATACTGATGTTATTACTTCATAATGAAACAACCTAAGAAGAAGAAGTGGAAGAAGAAATAAAGATGACAGAATTGGTAACGGTAATTACCTCTTCTTTGAAGCGCCTCTTTGAGACCTCCTCTTAGGGCACTAAAATTGGTCTTTGAGGAAGACCAAAACCTCTAGGATGTTTCTAGGGAAGTGGAGAAGAGATTTTGGCAGGGGTTGGCCGAGATTGAGTGCTCAAATTGGTGTGAGGAGGAGGGGGAGGAGGTGTCCTTTTATAAGGGAGGAGAGGGGCACCTTAGGAATATCTCAAAATATTATTTTATATTAAAGTCAAAATAGGTTTATAATGGTTCCAAAGGGTCTTATTTCGAAGATAAAGTGGGGATGGGTCGAAATCCTATCAACCAATAGTATTTAGACAAGTTTAGGTTATTATTTTAACCTTATCAATTAGATTTAACTCTAAGTTAAATAATTTAACTTTTACCGTGTCTTTTTGTTTTCTTTCACTATATGGTTAATATACTTACTATAACATGCCAAACGAACCCCAAATTGTCTATTATTAATACATATATCCTTATCTAAGTCATTTGGCCGAACCTTTGATTTTTAGGAATAAAATAACAATTAATAATATAATATTTGATTTAAAAACTATTTTGTGTCAATTTTGACACTATTTGATATATGATTTTTTTGAAAGTCATAACAGAATTATATGTTCGAACCAAGTTGATTAAATCATCACTAATATACCATAGTAACCTAGAAAATTATTTTAAGTCATAAAAAGTCTCAAATTACATTCATTTGAGCATTTATAACATCAATTATGTTAATATTTCTTTAAAAGGGTAATTACTCCATCATCGTTGTGTCATAAATAAATTAATTTATTTAAAGTCTAAAAATTATAAATAAAATATACTTATGTAGGAAATATTTTTAGCTTTCTAATGAATATTTATAGTCGAATTTATCTTATGTATAACCCCATATTAAAAATGTTTTAGTTATTAAACTTTGATTTTAACTATTTTAACTATTCATTAAATAATATAATATTAAATGTCATAATCTAATCCAAGTGGACCTAAATGGTCATATTATATTCATAAGGTTGTTTTTGGTCGAATTACACTTATCCAATAGAATTAGGACATGTGTTAGGGTAATAGTAATATAATATTTACCCTTAGTTACCCTATTTACTATTAACCGTGGTAAAAAAAAAGTAAAAAGTTACTATTCACCAAAAATTATTTTCATCTCATTGAACCACATTTTACTTACTGACATCAACCGTGTCTCTCGGATTTTTGAAATTCCATTCACAGAAGCGGTAAAATTAAGATTTATGAAGAAATTAATTTTTTTAACTACCACTTAGTAGTTTCACTATTCATCAAAAATTGATGTTTTTCAGAACAATGCCAAAATTTCATCCTAAGCTATATTTCATATTCCGAATTCAAAAATGAAGTCTATTTTACCAAATTCATATCATAGAATTTTCATTAATTAATTTTATAATTAAAATCCGCTGTTAAAACAAATAGCGTTTTTTTAAGAAACAATATCTATCAAAAGATTGACACTTGATTATGTCTGGTTTAAATGTGAAATTACATCCAATGAACAAAATTGTATTAAATTGTAAAAATATATTCTAAATATACTTTAAAACCACTCAAATTAATAATTTATCACTATTAATTATTTCGATTAAAAAAGTTGTTTTTAATTATAATTTAGTAATTTTCACTATTCATCAGAATATGAAAGTTATCCGAAAAGTACCAAAATTTCACCTTAGGCTAAATTCGATACTCCGAATCCAAAAATGAAGTTCATTTTGAAAAATAAAATTTACAGAGTTTTAAAAAGTGGTTATTACTATTCATAACGGCTAGTTTTAATAATATTTTAATAGCATATCGTTGTTTAGTGAAACTCGGTATTGCGTATTACACACGCTATCGAGGAAGGTCGTGATTGCGTGTAATGCAAGGCAAGTCAAGGATGCGTGTTGTGCAAGCTCCTTTTGGTGTAGCGTACAACACAAGACTTTAATAAAATTAAAAAGAATATTTTTTATAAAATCTTGGGCTGTTACATTCTACCCCCCTTAAAATGAATTTCGCCCTCGAAATTCGTCGGGGTTATAAATGGTTTACTATTCGAAAGTTTCTTTAATAGAAACCCACATCGTAAAAAGGAATATCAAAACCAATCTTTAAAAACAAAAGTATGAAACGTAACGGTTACCCAAATAAACTAATCATTGGGTTTCCACATAGGTGAAAATATGGATATGGAAGAGAAATCTAACCATCATGTTCTGATGGAGAGTGGTAGAGAACATGGCTATGGAAAAGCCAGTAATCACAAATCCATAGATTTGTGATGATATAAGGTACCATCTGATTCATCAGGTATAAGATCACTAGGACAACATTTTTGGTTTTCAAGATCATTTCCCTAAAGTTGAAAATTTGAATTAGAATAAATACTTACTTTATTTTGGTACAATCTCACTGTTGTTTGTGCCTTGAACAATTTCCACTTCATCTCTTAAATAAATGAAGTTGAATTTGTTATTCATGAAGTGTTAGCAGATCATGTGATAGAATGACGGGTCATTCCATCTGTCTCAAACAAAAGGTTAGCAAAAATTATATGCATAAGTCGATCTATAGTGAGATTAATCATATATGGTTCCTAAAATGGACTTATACTTCATATATCATACTGCTTAATATAATAAAACCAGTTTCTACTAAACAGGGACTTCCTGTAGGCCAGTGGTAGGCGATAAAGGCCAGTCGCACTTCGGTTGTGGGTTTGATTCCCACAGCCTTGTCCGAAGCGATGGGCTGTCGCCCGTCCTGCAGGTTGTCCTTTTTCCAAAACTCTATAACATCCCATCAATAATATCGAAAAAACAAACAATACTAACTTATGTCCAACATAATCCATTCCAATCTTTTAGGCTTATCCATAATACTGCAGTCGACTCTCATAATATAGTGAAAACGATTCTCAGAGATTTAATACCATCGTTGATCCCCATATATCATAATATATGTTTTGTTGGTCACATTCCAAATATTCAAAGGCCTTAATCACTTATTCTCTTGAATACCCATTGAACCTTAGTGAAAACATGAATGCTATCAAATGTTAATTATATATACTCAAACCATGATATCACTTAGTCCTTATATCAATCATGAGCTCATGAATACAATCAAACATCTCATTATCTTCTTATCCTTTCATTATGCACTTATCATCTACTTTCCAAAAGTATCTGAATAACCTTTCATGGTTACTGGTACCATTCATCATACACTTTCAAAACCTAAGGAAAGACAACAGTGTAACAATCCTTTGATGTCTCCTTATTCCAACATTACACATGATAAACATGTAATCATTCCACTACATTCTTAGACCATTGATCGAGCTTCAACATTTCTTTCATCTCACATATCATTTGTAGTTTCTTCATCATCATCAACATAAATACTTCCCATACGACCATACTGATTCTCTTCATGAGACTTTCCCTTAGGGCATTGGTTTGCATAATGCCCGTACATTCCACATTTAAAGCATTTAACCATTGTTGATGTCGTAGCAATACCATTATCCTCATCCATGGTGTTAACTGAACCTTTTCCTTTGCACTTACTTGCTTTGTGTCCTTATTTTCCACACCCAAAGCATCTTCCAGTTCCTTTGAAACATTATCCTTGATGCCTCTTCCCACATGAATTACATAGGGGAAATTGAACTTTCTTTCCTCTATGATCATCATGAAACTCCATCTTTCTCTTATTAGCCGAGTCAGGAAACTTACCAAATTTTACTTTATTGATCATATTATGAGATTGCTGATTCGACATAATAATGATGTTTGGACTTCCAAATCCCATTTCATTATGAAGAATATCATTCCATTGTCCATCATATCCTCCATTATTGTGAATCATCTTGTTTCCAGCCATTTTCTAAAACCCAAAAAGAATAGTGTGAGAGGCAAAAATCATGCTAGGGAAAACAACATAATAAAGGGGGAGTACCTTCAATATCTAACATCTTAGGTTTAATTCTAAGATCGTTACCATAGTTCTAGGACTATCCTATACGTATACGTATCCTTAGGGACATCCCTAGACATACCTTAGAAATATCTCTAGGGATCTCACTAACGTTTTCACATCCTAGTTTCCAAAGGTTGACTAAACCTTTCCTATGATACAAATTGTAGAGACCCGTATCTTGACGTACATGGATATTACATTACTTTTGCGGAATACATAGTACATTACAAAAACACACACACAAGGACCGTAATAGTTTAGTGTCTTTGGAAACTCGGAATATAATCTTCTAATCGTGGTGAAAGATCTTCAAAATCTCCCATAAAGATCTTCCTTTTTTTACCTAAAACCTTTCATTATATTTTGGGGAAAAGAAAACATAAATGGGTGAGCTCAAATGCTCTGTAAGGGTATACAAAAGAAATAAAAATCATTTCATATCTTTTTGAAAATCATAACCTGCAAAAGAGATCATAATATCTTAACATGGAACAAATCATAGAAGTGAAAATGAGATCACCATAATCATAAAATGAAACTTGAAACTTTGTGGCATGCACACATAATCATGGAAAATCATTTCTTGTTAGTCATGACTCATTGCCAAGACTATCTTAGTGGACAAAGTCCCTTTCTGAATCGAGTAACCCTCGTTTCAGTCCTGTTTCACTGAACCGGTATAACCTACCGTTCCAGCCCTGTCTATCTCATGAGATATAAAATCTTTACCCAATGCATTGGAGGGAGATATAGGTCCCACCCATCTTATAATGAATCCTTTCTTATGTGTGCCACAAAATCATAAATCATACATCATTTCATAACCCATGTAATAAAAATGGGAATCTTAAACATCGTGACATCATATAACAATTCATATAAGATAAAGGAATTCATGAAAATAATTCCATCACAACATAATCAAATCAATGTAATAATAGGGATAAAAATATAACCTTTTATTATCTTAGATGGAAAATAATTTTGATAAAACACTTGAACTCCATTCTTGAGGAAAATATCCTTTCTTCTTCAAAAACACTTTTCTTTTCTTAATATGTCATACAATTATAAACTAAAAGAAGTTCATTAAAAATAAACTTGAAAACTTTTAAAGGAATATTCTTGGAAATAATGTTTTAAAAATCCATTCATGCCGTATAAGTTAAAAAAAACATTCTTCTCGTTCTTTTGTCGGAAAAGTCAAAAAGTACCTCGTACGGAAAACGACAAAAGATTCCTTTCATTTCTTTTACTAAAAACTCAACAAAGGGTAAAATTGGATTTAAACAATTGTATTTGGATGGAAATAATATTACATATTTATGAAACAAGTATGTGGATGATAAAATACACCCCAGTAAATACTTACGAATAAACAATCTCGGATAAAAATGAGATTGTGATATTTCCCTTACCTTAGGTCCGATTTGCTTCGTATGTGTCCGAACCTCCTGTATAATGATTTAAATAATGTCATTGACTTATTATAGAATCATATTCATTGTTATAATATCATATATGGTTCACTTATGACATTATATTACCCGTTCTTTTGTAAATTCCATGTTAAAGAAGCGTTTTGGGTAAAATCGTTTCATTTATCGTAGGTGTTTTGACTTGTTGTTCTTGACATTATTATTACTTATATCATGATTTACTTACTTCCAGAATATAAAATTTGATTTATATATCATATATATTCAGTATATATATATATAATAGATAGATAAATAAAATGAAAAACACCGTTCATGGAGACGGTAGTCCGTACGTACGCATGAATGCTGTTTTCCATTCCTTATTGTCTTGAAATGGAAGTAAGTAGATGACATACATATATATATATACATAATCCAGTAGCTTTATAATGTCATATATTTAATTATTATTTCTTATACATACTTTATAATCATTCTTAAATGGTTAACATGGAGAATGAATCTCATCGCGTCGTGGAGACGGTAGTCCGTACGTACGCACGAGCGATGATATCATTTTCATAAATATTGAATTGAATCGGAGTGGATTATACAATATATCAGAATCAATATTATGTTTTAATAACTATGTATATTTATTCTTTACACCATTATACCCATCCATGTAAGGTGGTGGTGGAAAATAGATTACACCACGGCGTGGAGACGGTATTCCGTACGTACGCACGCGCAATGATTTCTTTTTCCGTAGGATGGATAGATGGTGAAATAGGGTTGTTTCATACTTATAATAACATATCAGTATACGAGTGATACTTATGTTATTACTTCATAATGAAACAACCTAAGAAGAAGAAGTGGAAGAAGAAATAAAGATGAAAGAATTGGTAACGGTAATTACCTCTTCTTTGAAGCGCCTCTTTGAGACCTCCTCTTAGGGCACTAAAATTGGTCTTTGAGGAAGACCAGAACCTCTAGGATGTTTCTAGGGAAGTGGAGAAGAGATTTTGGCCGGGGTTGGCCGAGCATGAGTGCTCAAATTGGTGTGAGGAGGAGGGGGAGGAGGTGTCCTTTTATAAGGGAGGAGAGGGGCACCTTAGGAATATCTCAAAATATTATTTTATATTAAAGTCAAAATCGGTTTATAATTGTTCCAAAGGGTCTTATTTCGAAGATAAAGTGGGGATGGGTCGAAATCCTATCATCCAATAGTATTTAGACAAGTTTAGGTTATTATTTTAACCTTATCAATTAGATTTAACTCTAAGTTAAATAATTTAACTTTTACCGTGTCTTTTTGTTTTCTTTCACTATATCGTTAATATACTTACTATAACATGCAAAACGAACCCCAAATTGTATATTATTAATAAATATATCCTTATCTAAGTCATTTGGCCGAACCATAGATTTTTAGGAATAAAATAACAATTAATAATATAATATTTTATTTAAAAACTATTTTGTGTCAATTTTGACACTATTTGATATATGATTTTTGTGAAAGTCATAACAGAATTATATGTTCGAACCAAGTTGATTAAATCAACACTAATATATCATAGTATCCTATAAAATTAGTTTAAGTCATAAAAAGTCTCAAATTACATTCATTTGAGCATTTATAACATCAATTATGTTAATATTTCCTTAAAAGGGTAATTACTGCATCATCGTTGTGTCATAAATAAATTAATTTATTTAAAGTCTAAATATTATAAATAAAATATCCTTATCTAGGAAAGCTTTTTATCTTTCTAATGAATATTTATAGTTGAATTTATCTTATGTATAACCCCATATTAAAAATGTTTTAGTTATTCAACTTTGATTTTAACTATTTTAACTATTCATTAAATAATATAATATTAAATGTCATAATCTAATCCAAGTGGAACTAAATGGTGATATTATATTCATAAGGTTGTTTTTGGTCGAATTACACTTATCCAATAGAATTAGTACATGTGTTAGGGTAATAGTAATATCATATTTACCCTTAGTTACCCTATTTACTATTAACCGTGGTAAAAAAAAGTAAAAAGTTACTATTCACCAAAAATTATTTTCATCTCATTGAACCACATTTTACTTACTGACATCAACCGTGTCTCTCGGATTTTTTAAATTCCATTCACAGAAGCGGTAAAATTAAGATTTATGAAGAAATTAATTTTTTTAACTACCACTTAGTAGTTTCACTATTCATCAAAAATTGATGTTTTTCAGAACAATGCCAAAATTTCATCCTAAGCTATATTTCATATTCCGAATTCAAAAATGAAGTCTATTTTACCAAATTCATATCATAGAATTTTCATTAATTAATTTTATAATTAAATCCCGCTGTTAAAACAAATAGCGTTTTTTTAAGAAACAATATCTATCAAAAGATTGACACTTGATTATGTCTGGTTTAAATGTGAAATTACATCCAATGACCAACATTGTATTAAATTGTAAAAATATATTCTAAATATACTTTAAAACCACTCAAATTAATAATTTATCACTATTAATTATTTAGATTAAAAAAGTTGTTTTTAATTATAATTTAGTAATTTTCACTATTCATCGGAATATGAAAGTTATCCGAAAAGTACCAAAATTTCACCTTAGACTAAATTCGATACTCCGAATCCAAAAATGAAGTTCATTTTGAAAAATAAAATTTACAGAGTTTTAAAAAGTGGTTATTACTATTCATAACGGCTAGTTTTAATAATATTTTAATAGCATATCGTTGTTTAGTGAAACTCGGTATTGCGTATTACACACGCTATCGAGGAAGGTCGTGATTGCGTGTAATGCAAGGCAAGTCAAGGATGCGTGTTGTGCAAGCTCCTTTTGGTGTAGCCTACAACACAAGACTTTAATAAAATTAAAAAGAATATTTTTTATAAAATCTTGGGCTGTTACACTGGTGTTAATGAGCTTTAAAATTTATTTGTAAAAAATGTTATATTATCATTATGGGATGTTAAGCTGTAATATGATCCTGATAATGAGATATAATTTTTTTGGGGATATGATTGATATAGATAACTAGAATTAGAATGTACTGAAGACCTCATAATTGATAAAGGATCTGGTGATAAAGTGGTTTGTTCTATAAGGGATAGAGATTATTGTTTTTTTTAAATTTCAGGAAAATCCCAATGATCTATGGAATTTTAAATCATTAAAGTATTCAATAAGGATATATAGTAATTCAGTTTATAAACATGTTTCAAGGGAATTCATGTTGATGGTAATCACATGTTTGGTATGTAAAAAACTTGTTCTACTTTATGATATACCATGGAACAATACTAATCTTTTTTTTTGAAATTTAGTGGCCTTATTTATATATTTTTGGAATTTTATATTTCAAAATGATTATAATGTTAACCATTTATTTAATGTTTTATGATAAAGAATCATATGGGGTTTTAGGCATTATAGTATTATCTCGCCACATAAACATTTATGAATATTGGATAACATGTGTTAATATTTTGTTATTATTATAACTACATACAAATAGAATGACCTATCATTCTATTTATGGATCTCATGATACACTAATGGGATATGAATGAAAAATTAACCTTTTTTCTCAGAATAAGAGGGGATGTGTAAATTGATCATTGAAAAAAATGGTTGATATTATGCTAAAATAATGTATGTATATCTTATCATGAAAATTATTAAAATTTATGAAAAATTAAATGAAATAAAATTTTATTATATTATAATAATATTTTTGGATATCAATTACCTCCTTCACATTTCATCAATTTATGGTTTTGTGATTATTAACATTCTCTGGAAAACTGACTTTCTTGTGATCAATGATCTCTATCAATCTCTATGATTATTTAAAATTTTCTTCCATGTCCTTGTTTTAAATAATGTGGTTGTTCAATTTTTTTCAATCATTATTTATTTTATTTAAAATAATTTTTAAATAAAATGGTTTTCAAAATGATTTCAAGATTGATTTATATGTTAAAAAATATATTTTTCATTGATTTTTTTTTTAAAAATTCATTATGTTTTAATTTTTTTCAAATAAAAAATGATACTTTCCTCATGAAATGTTATAAATGAATTTTAATTATGGATTTATATTTTTTCAATGTGATTTTAAAACAAATGTATTTTGAAAATATTAATTATTTTAAATAAATTCTTTTTAATGAAATGTTATGTTTCATGTGATCATTAAAAATAATCGTCCATATAAGATGATATCCTTTGATATATTTTATTCCTTAGTAGTGAATTGATCCAATGATACTAATAATAATATATCTAGAATTAGTTTTTTTTGTAATAATGGTAATATATAATTTTTATATTTCATTAGTAAAACATATTTCAAATAGATTGTTATAAAACATGTTTATTTTACATGGGATAATAATAATTCATAGAGGATTACATGGGTTCTATTTTTGTTCCATAAGTTAAACATTTAATGAAATAATAAATGATTTAATTTTTTTCTATGATGATATGAAAACTCAATGTACATTATTCATGTTGTGTTTTGTGGATGTGGATTTTACAATGGGTGTAAAGCAAATAGCATTAGGTAATCCCAATAAATATTATATGATGAGGTGGCCCATAGAGGTTCATAAAAACCCATTATTGCTTATATGATGGATTGGTCTAGATAGCGTCAAGTAATCCCATTATAGCTTATAATATGTGGTCGCCCAGATAAGGCTGAGTAATCCCTTTAAAACTTATATTATAGGGAGGAAAAATTAAAAAAATGGTGAGCATGATATATATGATATGATGTGTGGGACCTATATCACCCTCCAATGAATTTGGAAAAGATATATACCTCATGAGTTAATTATGTGAGACATGTCGATGGTCTTAATCCCTAATGGGAAATCGAGGCGTCCTGATCAAAAATTAGGAATAGTTGTGTCCTGATCTATTATGGGAAGAAGGGGAAAATCATTCCACTATGGGAAGAAGTGGAAACATGGTTCATAATGGGATTAATTTATATTATGATCCACTATAAGGAAAGGTTTGTGATAGGGGGTGGTGGTGTATCCCATCTAGTAGGTTCACCCCCCATGATATGCCCTGATAATGTTTGTCACTGATCCTTGACATATAGGGAATATTTTTTATGCTTATGAGTATTGAAAAGTCAGTGTCTTATGCCTATAATATGATCACAAGGTTCATGTTCGAGATTATATTATTAATCATTTCTTTTGAACTACAAATATTTATTCCATGACTCTTGATTATGATCATTAATATAAAGGGTTTGATCTTATAATGTTATAATAATGTTCTCATACCCATATTCTCGTATTATTATTACATATCTCCATTCTTTACCCTTAATGAAAATATGATTACACCATATTTTTTGTTTCCTTTACCTAGGTTATGAAAAATAGTTTTATTTATGATTACTAAATCAGAATATCATTGAGGGTGATGTTTATGATCATTCACTATGATTAGAAGATTGTTTTCTATAATTCCAATGATAATAATTTATTACAGTACATGGGAATGTACTTTGATATTATGATTATTATTATTCTAGGAATACGTAATATACATATATGTTAATCCCAGGTCTCTATAAAACAATTATCTATTATTAATAAATTCTGATTTGATTGTGTTTTTTATTCATATGATGATTGTTTTGGAGTTATAATGTGATCTGTGAGGCCCATAATTACAAATCCCCAAGATATATCAACATGTTTCATGAGATAATTTAGGTTGGTTAGTTGCCCGATTCCGTTCCAGATCATGTAATATGTCTTGGGATGTGTCCTTGTCATTATGTTTATGAATTTCAGGTTTAAAGCCTTAGTGGAATGTTTAATGTGTCTCGAAATATGCATTCTATATTAATAATAAACTATTATTGATGTCTATGTGATTTTTATAATAGTAATATTATCCCTGGATAAGTTCAATGTTCATTTTATTATTTATATGGAACTATTCCATCATTTTTTCCCTTAATATTAAAAATTCCTTATTTATATTTTGATTACATATATTGTATGAATTACCTTACTTAGAATATCATCTTACCCCATTAGTATGTTTTATTATCCCGTGATTATAAAAAATTTCTATGATTTATATTTTAGGATATTATAGAGGGTATAATAATGTTAACAATGAAAATATTATGTTTTAATTTATGTTAAAATTTAAATTTGAGATTTTTAAGAATGTATATTTTTTACCAAGACAACCACACTATTCTTTTCCTTGGGATGCCATCTTCTTTATATAGTTCCAATGTACTAAAGTAAATATAAATGTAGACTACTAAATTAATATTATATATTGTGATATTCTATATGGATTGATACTTTCATTAAAGAAAAATAACTAACGAAACCAAAATAAATACAATATATAATAGTAATAATTTTTTCATATTCATTAAGAATTAAAATATGGATTAATTCATCGTAATTGGAGGAACAAGAATAGTAATTTTCATGGAAATAAAAATATATTACTTATTTATTTCATGTTGATATAGTATAACCATAATGATATAATAATATTTTAGACCATATCATTATAGTCAATGGTTATAATATTTATATGTATTGAATATGTCATGGAATATTTTGTGTATTAAGAAGTTGTTAAAAATGATTTCTTCTAGGTTATGGTTTTAATTTATATGCCATTTTTTATAGATAAAAAATGTATAGTAAACAATTATATAAACTCTTGATGGATTTTACATGGGAGATGATTTTGTATTAAGAATAATTACCATAAGAGCATGCCTATCTCAGTATCTGTGTCCATATTTTTTTAGAATTTTTTTTATCATGTGAGGATAACTAATTAGTTAATAGTTGGATCTTCTGTAGGTAAGCATCTATTGGAGTTTTTTCGTAACTGTTTTACTTTTGATTAGTAAAATATTATTATACCTAAATATTAATTACTATATTATAACTAGATAATTGTAATTTGTTTAAAATTAATGTGATAATATGCATAGTGTGTTTGTTGTGTCAAATGGTTATATAAATTCCATAAAATATTTTGAACGTTTGTGTGTTATGAAAATATTATTAAAAAATATATTATATATTTGGATATCATCCATATTAAAGATCACAAAATGACTTTATCTATTAGTCTTTTGAGGCACATAAGACCTTGAGACATCATCTCGTGAATATTTCACTTTATAATCTATACTGTATGCAGTTATGAGAATATTTCTACAAATAAAAATCCTACATGTTATCCATGTACTTAGATATTCATTTATCTGTATTAGTTTAATGGTCCATAGACTTGATATTATTATTATTGTGTACCATGATTAATAGTTTTTATTTATTTATGAAAACATTTAAAACATAATCTCACAGTGATGTTGGAAACACTAAGAGCATCATAATTGATATGCATTAACGCCATTGTCAAGTAGAGATTATTCCATTCAGTTAATGGAAGTTTATGTCCCTATTAATTTTATTTAAATAATACTATAAAATAAATCGTTGTCCTTTGAAAGGCAATGATATGTTTATTTCTTGATAAAAAATGATATACTTAGTATATAAATTATGGATATATGTATAAACCTACAAAATAATATTCTGATAAAAAGTGATTGTATTATAAAATAAGTATTCATTGGTTATGTTTGTTGTTCTTTAGGAAATAATTTTATTCTCCAGGGGTTCCTTGATATATTTCAAGACTATAATCATGAATATTAAAAGAGATGAGTTAATTACACATAGAATGATTCAATGTGAGTCATTAATTAACTTTACCTAGAATATACAATAAATATGATTTAAATGTAGTAGTTTTAAAAAATACTATTCTTATATTTTAGTTTAATAATTATTTGGGACCTATTAATCATATTTTTTAAATCCAAATTTATTTAAATGAAAAATAGTTAATTGAATATTAAATAATTCATGTTTTCTTGTATGGAAATATATAATAGTTATATCTCTCATATTTATTCAGTGGGTAATAAATAATTAGTTAGTTTTATTTTTTAATATAAAATATATTTCATTAATAATGGTTGGATTAATATTATAGAGGATTAATAGTTCATGTTAATTGTTTTGATGAAATGATTTATTAATATCATTTAAATAAATATTTCTTTATATGTATAATGATATCTAAATATTAATGAGTTCGTATATATCATTGAATATAATAATAAATATATTATAATAATCCAAAATTTATTATAGATATATTTTTCAACTAGATAAGGGACATTGTGAAATTACTACTTGTAAATCCCTATGTATATTAACTTAATTATATATTTTTCGAGACGGTGTATGAACTATTATTCATAATGATATCCTCTCTATATAATCCTCCTAAAAATTGATAATTTCTCAATGAATCTTTCAAAAAAAAAGAGACGATCATCCTCAAACCTCTCTAAACAGAGTGAATAATAGAGAAAATCATAGTCCTAAAAGTATTTATGTTTCAATTAATAGATAATGACATAAGGATTTTGGATCCATTGTACAATCATCGAGTGTTGATACAACACAATTCATATATTTATAGATAACTTTTGGATAATATTAAAGGAATTGTACATTAGATCATTAATCTTAATGATAGAATGAAAAAAAAATATTAATTTGTTAATGGAGATATAAAATTCCAGTAGTAGTAATTCATCATTATAAATTAGTATAAATGATATTTGAAAGATAACATGTATTTTAATATTCTAGGACATTGTTCATATAGGTATTATTATTTAATATGGAAATATAGATAATACAATTATTGTTAATGGGATGAGTGACATCCATCGCACCCCCAAACCATCATCATTATCTTTTAGGTGTAAAAATTTAATAAAAGATAAAAGGAAGAGAAATCAAAATCTTATAATAAGGAGTGGAAGTGCCGTTTTTTATAAAGCATGATTTAGTAAAAATACAAATTTTTGTGAGATGTCACAATATATCACGATTATGGTTAGGATAAAATAAATATTTGGGATACCAACTGATAATATAGTACATCTCTTAATAATTGGTATTTTAGGTAATATCTGCACATATCCTTAAACTATAGGGAAAACGGGCACATTATATTCCCCCCATCAATCACGTCTCTTCTCAACTAAATTATACTTTTCTTCAATTTTAAAAACATACAATTAAATAAATATTTATGAATATATTAGTAAACTTATTTTGAGAAAATATGAATCAAGTTACCCAAATGTTATGAGAAAATTTTCCATGGAAAAATTAAAAATCAATGTCAATATATTACTTTTATCACAAAAAATATATATAATCAGAGAGATGCATAAATCCCAATTTATCACTCCAAAGGAATTGTTGCCAAAATTGGAAATTTATATTCTAATGAAGAAATAAATAAAGACAAAATAATTCTATTATTTAATTTTATAGAGACTTATATTATAATTATATTCTTAATGATGACATGGTAGTTTATTTGTTTATCCTCAATGACATATAACTTGTAATAGAAGAAGGTTTTATAGCCTCTAAGGGATATTTTCTCATCCATATAATCAGGAAAATATGTATCTGAGAATGATGTTAAGAAAATATAGGATTAATATATAAATTGTAATTCAGGTTTGGTGGTGTGTTTTAAATACCTAAATATACTATAAACTTTCGTTTAATACTAATCGAATTGATTTTTCATAGTATATATATATATTTAATTTAATATGAAATGTCATGAAATTTGATATCCAAATATTAAAATGCACCAAATATGTATTTGTACTAAAATTCCAATAATAATGTATATGGTATTCTAATTACTAAAGATAGTATTTCCTAAGAATCCATTGTAGTGATCATGAGTTTATAATTCCACATATATTCCTACTGAAAAATTATGATTACACAATTTCATTGGATAACACATATTTTATTCTTCCCTTTTCATACCTCAATACATATGAATAAAATTTCAACCACCATGATCATTGATGAAAATTATTTTTTATATATTTTCCTATAACTAAAACATAGTATTAGTTTGAAAAAATTACATTGTTATATTATTAACATAAATGATAACTTTATTGTTTTGATTATAAAAAGATTTAGATTAGTCCTTTTTTAGTAAAATATATTTCATGGAGTGTTTAATTATGTTATGAATTTCATGAATATAGGGTTACAGAGTCCATATAGTGAATTTTCATATGTTGAAACATAATTTATGTTTGTTGAATATTTATGAAACTATTGTTGTCACTTAAAAAAAATTTCTTAAGGTAACCTATGTAAGATAAATATTTTCCCATCCATTTTTTATAGATCTTAGTTTCTGTATTAACTATTGAAAGAAAGGATTAAATTGTAGCCTTCATTATTTGTAGATTAAAAATATATTCAAAATTAGGACCATATAATTTTTTAAAGACCATTGCTAAAAACCATGAACTATAACGGTCAATTGAACCTTATTACATTATTTTTTGGCTTAAATAGTCACATCAAATCAAATAAATTAACTCATTAACAATGTGGAAATAGTTATCCCATTTTATTTATGTGAAAATTTTCATTTTTATCAATCATATATTACATCTATTTGTAGTTTCCTAGTGAATAAAATAATTTATTAGTCTAAAAATGTATTGTATAAATAAGTTCATGGTTATTGGGATGATAATCAATTGTTTCATCAATACATTTATTAGGTACATGAATGTAATCCTCAAATATTATTCTCATATATAGCTACATCTATTTTATTTATTCTACTAGTTAAGATATAATTTCAAAATCGATAGATAATTACAAAAAATATTTCTACCGAAGAACAAGATGATTCTTTAAAAATGAAATATAGGATCCAAAATAAATTTACCATTAATCTATAATTAAGAAAAATTATGAGTTTTATGAGTTAGAAAATATTATCCAAAATTGATATTAAATGAATAGACACATGATTTGTATTCAATGATGTAAAAAATATGATAAAATATATTTCATTGATAAAGCAAAAAAAATATTGATAAAAACAAAATCTCATGATATTCATATAGTATTATAGATATATCTAAAAAAATTAATTAGATGAATAAAAAAAATTATAATTTATCCGAATAATAGGGATGTATGTTTGGAAAACATTCATAACCAGAGGATATTGAAAGGTTATAATTTTTAACTTATATAATACTTTGAAGGGGAGTTACGTAATTGGTAAATCTTTTAAGAAGTCAATTGATGTAAATATATGTTGGAGGAAATGAATCATTTAAAAATATCATTGGCATGGGAGAGTTTATAATAAGATAATATCATTGTTGATTATTACTTTATAATTTCATTCAATAAACAAATTTAATGAGTATAAGGATAGAAAACCATAAAAGATCTTCTATATTGTTGAAAAAGAAATATAATTTATTAAATAAACTACCCCAATGTATTTAAAAGAAAAAATATTTTCCTTAAACGTCTCTCAACATTTTTTAAAATTATGGAAATATTTTCAGCACCTTAACATAAAGATTTCGAATATAAAACCAAGACAAATTACTAATTTCAAAAAACATTATATGACACTTGAATCCACTAATTAATGTATGAGAAAATACCCCCAAAATATATTTTATATTATCTAAAAAATAAAAATCAATATAATTTGAGGTTTATAAATATTTTTTATGTGTCTTATCTTTTTGTAATGAATCACACACAAATATATTATGAATAAATGAACATGAAACATTAATAGAATTGAGAACACAAGGAACTACCCTAGATAAAGGAAGATTGAAATAATAACTCCACTCATTGTGTGAATATTTGATTGTATTGTATGATTTATTAAATATGGAGTGAGTAGATATGATTGAGTTTAAACCTCCATTTCCCATTACCACAAAATAAATTTTCAAGGTGGATCAATTCTTTAGAAGAAATAATTTTAAATAGAATACAAAGAACACCTATTTATAACTAGTAACATGTTTAATTATTAATATGTTTATACTTAATTGTTGAACCTAAAAAAATTTCTCATATGTAAGGTTTGATTTTATGTTTTAATTACTGAATAATCAATGTGAAACATATTCATACCTAAGACATTGGTGACCTAAACATACTCTTAAACAAGGTAACTATCATTGAAAGTTAACTTTTCAGGGTTATTGGTATGTTTATATATTTCACAAGTGTTAATATACTAGTTTGATAAAAAATTATATGACATTGGTTGATAAAATAACCACTCCAGATTATTGTACCCAATAAGAGTGATCAAAATAATGTTACAATTTTAACGTCAACTGTTGAAAATTATCACATACATTAAATGTTAGTTTAATATAATTATGTTTCGTGAAGGGTCATATATATTAACACCATATGGATCGAACATGAACATATCCATATCCTTATTTGTTTCCTGTGGTTACCATGTTCTGTGAGAGGATTTACTAATATTCAAGGCCAATATATTTAACTTACCCAAATATAAAATCTCAATAGATGTGTAAACAAATCAGTGATATAATATGGATTTGACCCAGTGGTGATCGATTTCAATAGGGAGTTATAAATAGAGATTAATCCACTAATTATGTAGGTGATTACAAACTTACCATTAACTAGTATATCATTGATGATAATTGTATCTCCTAACCCCTTCATTTTATTTATGTAGTTGAAAAAAAAATTCAAATTTTGAGTTGTGGATAATTGTACCATTAATTAAATAATTCATAATCAAGATTAGGTAGAAAACGTGTGGTTTAAGGATATCGACATATCAAAATAGGCAGTTAGGATCAATACAATTGAAAATATGTTATTCTAATGTGAGAATAAATGTTAAATGATAATATGAAAAAACTTTTTATAGAAATATAGTGTATTGTGGATTTGGAACTTGTGTGTCTCCTCCCAAATTATCTTTTTCATCTTTCATAGAAGTACATACTAATATTACATCAACATAGATATTGTGTTTTTGACTCTTTAAGAATCTAATTAATAGATTAGTTGATATAATTTAATTCGTTTACTTGAGTTTGACACTGATAATGTGGATATATGAAGTCATTGTTCAGAGGATATTATAAAGAAATTAGATGTAGTAGTGGTAGATATTGATACAAAAATATCATTGGAGAATCATTCTAATACAATGTAAACCAAAGTGAAAATAATATATAAGGATGATAACTCCAAAAAATATGATAACCATTACATGTACATTTAATATAGATAGTAATATAGAAAAAATACAAAATAAAAAAGGGATTTTAGAATCTCCCTTGACTACACATAATAGTTGAGGTATGTTAGAGATTTCATGTAATAGTATATTAGATCTATAATGTATATGGATTCTATGTAACAACCTAGTACATTATTTAATAATAAGGAAACATTAATTATATTTAAATAATTAATTTAATCCATCGAACATTACTGTTCTTTATTTCATAAATTGTTTCGGGTTCTAATCAAGCCACCCAATCTAGATTTATTTTACACTAACATTAGACTTGATTTATCCCCTATAGATCCAAATATAATATATATTCGTAGGTAATTATAGATATTGTAGTTCAATATTTATTAAGTGGGTAGTTCTATGTAAAATATCTCAAAGTTAGCATCTGGTAGATAATTGAGAGAAGATTTTTATTAAAAAAATATTTTATTTTGTTCCCTTTTTATGGTTTGAAATACAAACATGGTAGAATTAGCTCATTAACATATAATTTTTCTTCTTTTATTTAATATAGTTTCATAGATAAGTGTAAATGGGTATATGATAGTATCTTTTTGAATTATATTTATTCTTATAAATATTTATCCAATAAATATTATCAGATTTATTATTTATATATTCAATTTGATACCTAATGGATATTAAATTTAGTTTTAATTCCTGGTCTAATATTATTACACTCATATGTACCTATTTGGTTCTTAAATTAAAATTTATGAATTGATTATTCATCCCCAATTTATTTTTCAATATTTATCAGATTATAATTATTATATGATCATTTCTCAATTCTTGAGATATCAATGTCAAGATAATAATTTTAATTCATAGGATTTATTAACATTATTTTTTAAAAGTATATTTTTATTATAGTGGGTAAATTTATATAAGGTCTTGTGGAAAAAAATATTATAATATTAACAAGGTTATACTATTGGTGTTATGATCATAAAATATTTATTAGACATTTATTTTAATTATAGATTTATTAATATATAAATTATTTAAGTACAATATAAAACATGATATTAATTTAAATTAATTTTATCCTTAATTAATTTTTTGTAGTTTCAGTTCTTTTTCATCCATGAGGCCCAATACACACCGACATGACTATAGATTTTGTATTCAAATTTTCGGGATAAATTAATCCTTCACTCACATCATCAATAAAATAATATAAACCTTTTAAAAATAACTAATAATCTATAACATTGATATATGGAATGTATGTGAACTTGAAGTCATATTTTTCTATCATGTCCAAAAGGGATAGATCTAATACATATGAACTAATAATGAATATATATAAAAGATGTTAATGCACATTATTTTGATTATTTATTTTGGTAAGTTTCATTTTCAGGAAAAGGTTTATTGAATTTTACTAATTATTTCCTCACATTTTAGAGAAGTAGTTTCACAATAAAGTCAACACATAGGCTTATACACTTGAATATAAATGAAATTCTTAAAACACCATGAAGATCAGTTTTTACATATTCAAATAGAGTTACTAAGTGAAAAACAATTTGTGAAGATTAATATATTAATAACCCTCCCCTATGGCCTCTAGATATTCAATGTTCACTAAAAAAATGTGTAATAATTATTATTTTTAAAAATACTTTAGTCACACTTTTTAATATCTTAATGTTGTTCTTAAAATTGTCAAAATTTTAATTCCACTTTTAAAAAATTCATTATACTTTTAAAAGAAAAATTAAAGTTTATTCAATGCATCTATAAAATATATTGAATTCATTGAATGTAAAATTATATACATAATATCATCTCATCAACAATAAAAAAATATGGCATGTCCAGGTTTAAAATTGAATAGTTTTTTTGGAAAATAATTTTAATATGAAACCCAAAACTTCTAAATCCTTATCACATAAAAATATATCCATTTCTATAACATGAATTCTTTATCAAAATATCACCCTGTTATGGTTCAATTTAAAACATTATGTGGTTGACTCATTTTAATTACAATATCTTCTTAAATATTTTCCCATAAAAACATCAATTACCAGAAGATAATCCCTGTTTGTTACTGATTTTAATTTGAAAATAAAATTTTAAAATATATATTTAACCAGAATAATATATTTTCCATAATGATTCTAAACACTCAATATCATGAAAGGAAAATCACAGAAATAAATTCTATTCCATAACCTTGTTTTTGGAACCGTACATGGAAACAACAGTACACGTACCATTTAAGAAACATGATGGCTCTAATTTTATTAAAAAAGTATTATATAAACATTGATAAATAATTAGGGTTTTACTCATCATGGTCTCCATTAAAAAATATTTCTTCATTATTTAATAAAATATATAAACTAAATATATATATATAATTAATGTGGTGATATGATATCCATGATCTGGTCAACATCACTACATTGTGGTTTTTAATATTCTTTAAAAAAATCCTTGTAATTTTCAATATTAGACCCATAATTATATAAGCATTAAAAATTGAAAAATTAATTTATTATTCACTAATTTTAAATTGACTTATTGTATAAAAAGAACCATCAAAAAATGATTTAATTATCATCTCTTCTATTACCTTGATGACCCACCTAAACATCAATTGATTTATTATTTTGGTAATTTTTTAAATTTATATCATGATTTCTAGATTGAATTTCATTGATATTTAGGGAAAATGGGAGATTATTTCATGTTTCATGGGATTTTGATGGTTAGTAAAAATTATATGTATATGAACCATTATCAAAACATTACATATTGTTTAACTAAATGAAAAATTTACATTGATGATCTTTTTAGGTTTAAAGTTTTAGAAAATTAGGACATAACAATTAAATTAAATCTCAAAAATTACAATGTTGACACCTCTATATGTTTCCATTATTTCATAAAATAAAAACTCTTGAAAAATAGAAGAATGTCTAGTTCCATGTTTTAGACAACATGACTTTTCCTTGATCCCATCCTTGATCCTATTCATTTTTACGTCCTGTGAAAAAGAATTAAAAACACGAGATGAGCATAAAAATCTCAGTATCGGTTATAAAACAAACAAACAAAACTTTAGTTAATCGATACAGATATAACACAAGACCTTCAATATTCCTTATTAAATAATAAGATTTATGAATAACACAATGAAATCGTAAATCATAAAGTTAACTTGTGGCATCCATATCATACATACAGTATAGCTATCACAACTCTATATGGGAATACCAATCACATTTTATTCCCTAAATATCTTAGGAGAAACATTTACGATTACTTCTTTCACTTTACCCAATAAATTAGAGAGAAATCTTGGTCTCACCCACCCTAGGTTCACCATAAAACAACCCATATACGTAAACAATTTCCAAGAACCATAAAACATTCATAAAACATAATCAAACATAATGAAAATATAACATTTCCACCTTCCAATCACAATATGTCATGTAAATATATTTGAATAAAAAATCCATTATAAAATCCATTTTCAATAACAAAATATGTAAAATGAGTATACGATATTTATTTTTCCATTAAAAATCCTTACAGATTGTTATGGAAGCCGAAGATCAAATAATGGTCATGGTGGTGGAATATACATTGGCACTGATTACGTTAAAAAGAAACATTCAATTTTTTTCATTTTGTAAAACACCTTGTAGGAAATTATTCCCTTTAAATGAAATTAAATGAAAAAGGTGTTTATACACCATATAAAGTAGATTGTTGTATAAAAAAATATGCCTCAGTTAAAAGAGATTGAGATGAAGTCCCTTACCCCGTTTCCGATTTGACCTGTTCATTCTTAAATTTCTAGAATAATAAACAGATGATAATTTCTACATTCATGAGAACCATTTCAAGTTTATTATTCATTTTATATCACTTATTACATTTCAACAACAATTAGTTAATTATTCTAGTTTAGATCGGAAATTTTGTTGATGTTCGGAATTTGAGTTAAAAATGAACTTCTTATAATTATAAATTGTCCCTGGGGTCAAAATTAAATTATATCCAGCATGATATTAATGATTTAGATATCATATATATCATATATATATATAATATATTTATTTATAATAATACATAATATATGGAGATGAGAAATGAAATGCAATGTTCATGGAGATGGAAAGTTGTACGTATGCAAGAATGCTACTTTCATTTATATTTCATATTTAATGGAATAAAATAATAATTATAAATAGGTATATTATAATTCGTTTATAAACTCATATAAAATTTCATTATATACAAACTTAATATGTTCTACATATGGTATGAACGAGTCATATCACATTGAGGGGGTGATAGTCCGAATTTCCTGAATTGAAATAATCGTATTTACCTACTATGGAAACCATAATGGTATTTTATAAATAAAAAATACAAAAAATAGAAGCAATAAAAATACAATATATATCACATATTAATACATTTCCATCTAAATGGCCACCATAAGAGATGTTAGAATAAGTTTGAAAACTAATCATTTCGTGAGGTAATAGTTCACCGTCCCCAGAAATAGTATGTTATTTACCCATTAGATGGAGGTTTGTGTATGTGTTGTTAGAATACAACTAAAAACAACAAACTAGTATATTATAGATACTGGTGTTGTTATAAAAGAATATAAAAAATATTTTAGGGGGTTGTAGAAGTAAAATAAAAGAAAATAACTTAAGAGAAGACGTTACCATTAAATAGGGTATCTCCCATTGGTTTGAACCAAAAGGATTACGTAAAGTGACTTATTCCTAAGGTAAGGATTCTAGGAGGATGATCGATATGTAGGGAGATTAATTGGTCAGATTTTGGATTATCCAAGGTGATTTAGAAGTGTTTGGATCAAGTTAGATGTGGAGGACTTTTATAAGGGGGAGAAGGGGTTCTTTAGGAAGTGTGAAAATATTATAATATTATATAATGAATTTTGGATTTTAGAGGTCCAATAATTATTAAAGATAAAGATACGATGACTCATGTTCGAAATAAAATCATCCAATAATAATTGGACTGCTTCTGTAAATTTTTTTAATCTTTATAATCTTATGAATACAAATCATTTATTAATGACGTAAACACTACATCATTATTATGCCCCCAATAATTTAATTTTTTCAATGTCTTACAATTAAAAAAAATTCCATGATATAGGAAATCATTTTATATTTCATTATAAGATTTATCGTCGAAGATATAACTTATATAACCCCATGTATAAATTTATTTACTAATAGATATATGTTTACACCATTTTTGTCTTTACGATAAATTAATTAATATAAATTGTCATTATCACTCCCATGTGGCTCAATGGGGTCCCACATTCGACTCAAAGATTACCAGTGTCGAACATGTATCAAACAATAAGATTATAACACATGTTAGGGTAATTTATGATAATTATAATATTTTCTACCGATATTTACCATATTTACCCTCTAACCATGATAAATAAAATATTTACACATGGAAATTTTCAAAGTGTATAAAAATAAAAGATACATATTAAAAAAAATAACTCATGATTTATAATATGGAATCCATTTTTAAAAATTCAAAAAACAGAAGTGGAAGCATGTAATTTAAAATTCATTCCCATTGTCCAAACAAAAAGTGTGTTTTTAAGAAATAAATACTTTCAAAAAATTGGAACTTTTTTATGTCCAATTTCAAAGTGAAATTGCATACAATGACCAAAATTTGATTAAATGGAAAAAATATAATCTAATTAAACTTTAAAACCAATTATAATGATAATCTAACAATATAAATAAATTATATTAGAATACAGTTTGGAATTAAAATACAGTATTTATCAGTATTCAGAAAAAAAGAATTTCATCAGAAAAATACAAAAATATTACCCAAACTATTTTTTTTATGTCTCGATTCTAAAGAATAATTTTATTTGGTCTAATATAACATATAAATGTTAAAGAAAACTATATTTATTGAGGTTTCTCCAATAAAAGGCGGTAAACTGACCTTTTAATGAATACTAGTGTATTTATGCAAAAAATCATATTCTTTCTTATTTTATTCCTCTAAAAATTATTATATAAATCTAAAAACATCTAGAAAACCTGAATATTCATATTGTAGTCAGTTTTCTCCATTCCCCCTAATATAAATTCTAGGACATAACATCCATTTAAAATAATATTAAATTATTATATTTTAGTATGGCCCAGCATTGTGTGGAACATAAGTTTTCAAAGAAACCCATTGTTGCGTATCGTGTATGCTATCAAACATAGATTCCCTTGTAAAATAAAATTAATATTTAATTCCAAAATATTAGTATATATGAAAATTTATTACCTCATTATTTACCTGGGATGTTACATCCTTCCCCCCTTTTGTAAATTCATCCCCACAATTTAATTCCCATATAAAATAAGTGGGGGTATTTATCCTTCATAGAATTTTCAGATTCCCATGTTTCCTCTTAAACCATATGTTTTTTCCACAAGTCATTTATTTGGTGAATTACCTTATTCCACAAAACATTCTATCTAAGGTCATGAATCTGGACTAGTTGTTCCTCACAAGAGAGGTTCTCTTCCAAATGAATTACTTATGGGCTCAAAATTTTAGTTGGATCTAGCATATATTTTCACAACCTTGAAACATGAAAAAAATTATGTACGTGTGATAGACTAGGAGGTAAAGAAACTATATATGCAATTGAACCAAATTTCTCTAGGATTTCATAAGGTAAAATGAATCTCAAAATCAACTGTCCCTTATCACCAAAACATATCACACTTTTCCAGGGATAAACTTTGAGAAAGACAAGTTCAGCTATCATAAATGAACGCTCCTTCTCCCAATTATCTACATTACTATTTTTCCAGATCTGAGTTATTCTAATGTTTTTCTAAATCAATTGAACTTTTTCCATCTCTTCTACCAATTCTGGTACAATCATCTTCCTCTCACCTACCTCTTCCCAAAAAGATCTTGTTCGACAATGCTTCCCATATAATTCTTCAAATGGAGCCATCTGTATACTGGAATGAAAACATTTATTATAATAAAATTCATCCCAAAAAAATTTTGGTCCCAACTTCCCTAGTAATCTAGTAAACAAGACCATAGCATATCCTCCATGGTCTAAATTGTTTGTTCTGACTACCCATTTGATTTAGGATGAAAAGATATACTAAAATTTAATTCTGTACCAAATGACTTCTGAAGGCCATTCTGAAAGTTATAAGTAATCTTCAGATCATGATCATACACAATAGAGATGGGACCTCCTTGTAACCAGACTATATCTTTACCATAAATCCAAGAAATTTGATCTGGAGACAATGTATCTTGAAGAGGAAGAAAATGATAATATTTTTTCAATCGATCAACATTAACCCAATCTGCATTATTACATTGAGATGTCATTGGTAATCAAACAACAAAGTCCATGGATATAATTTCCCATTTCCACTCTAGAACTAGGAAATACTGGAGCATCCCTTTTGGTAATTTCCACTGTACATTATTTTTTTGACATGTCAAACACATCAAAATAAATTAAGCTATATCTCTTTTCATTTCATCCCACCAGTAATACACCCGATGATCTATGTACATCTTACGACTTCTAGTATTAACTAAAATTTTATAACTATGATATAAACATAACAACTCATTCTTCAACAATTAATCACAAGTCTCACATATTCTTTTTCCAAATCTGAAAACCCAGTCATTATAAATGTTAAATTTACAAAAAATACACTTCTGAACCAACTCTACCTCTTTATGTAACTCACTTTCTTCCTTTTGCACTGTTATAATTCTATTTGATAGAGATGTTATCCCTCTCACTTGAAACAAAACAAAGGATTTTCCCTCACCAACAAATTCTATTACAGTTTTCATCAAATCAACAAGAAAACAATCACATTCCAAACCTATCATGGTTAATGAAGAATTAATTTTTTTACTCAAAGAATAAGACACACTATTTTCTTTTCATAGATGGTAATGGATCATGAAATCAAAATCCTTGATTAATTCAAACCATCTCCTATGTCTCGTGATTAATTATTTTTGAGTGAATATATACTTCAAACTTTTTTGATTAGTATATATTTTACACATTAATCAATAAATATTATTACGCCAAATTTTTACTAAAAAAACTAAAGAATCTAATTCCAAATAATGTGTAGGCTAATTTAACTCATGAGGTTTTAAATAATGTGATGAAAAAGAAATTTCCTGATCATTATGCATAAGGACACAACTGTGTCCTTTCAACGAAGCATCACTATAGGTAACAAACTCACTATTTCTGGAAGGCATTTCCAAAATTAGATCATTCACCAATATTCCTTTAAATTCCTTAAAACAATAATCACATTCTTTAGTCCAGATGAACTTAACACCTTTTCAAGTTAGTTTAGTCATTGGGATATATAACCATGAAAAATACTCAAAAAACCTCCATTAATAATCTACCAAACCAAGAAATCTTTGAATCTCGGTTTTATTTTTATGTCTTGGCTATTCTTCAACAACTATTATTTTAGTGGGATCAACATTTATACCATTTTTTGAGATAATGTGACCATAGAAAGTAATTCGTTGTAACCAAAACTCAATATTTCTGAATTTCCCATATAGTTTCTTTTTTTCTGGTTTAAAAGGTAAACCATAAATTAAATTCTTATTCCTATTTACTTTTAGAATAAAACAAAATATCCTCAATAGACATAACCACAATTATCCACCTGAGTCAACTGATCTATCAATGTAATGAATTGTTCAATTGTGATTCGGAATATCTCAAGATTCGGATTTGGAAGATCATTTCTTCTTGATATCATACCAGCATATCTGACATGTTTACTCTATGAAAAACCATTTTGAACAAACATATCATTTTCGAAGTAACATCGTAATCTTTGAATTCTATATCATTTCAATATTAACAGAAATTAATTTATGGACATTAATATAACAATATTCTAAATCCTTAATTTATCTAAACCGACCTTTGATAAAACTATAAGGACCGATCCTTAAAAAATTATATAATATCAAATTAAATAAATAATTCACATTGAATATCATTTCAGGTTTATAGTTTATGATAATTATGCCATAACTATTACATTACATCTCAAAAATTACAGAGTAGACCCTTTACTCAGTTAACATTTTTTTCATCATATAAAAATTCATAAAAAGGATTCATTTTTTGTTTCATGTTATATACATCATGAATTTTCCTTTATCCCATCCTTGACCCTATTCATCTTTATGTCCTATGGAAAACATTTCTAAACTAGGGATGAGAATGAAACGCTTCGTAAGGGGTTAAAAACCAAGAAAGAAAACATTAGTTAATCAATACATACATAACATAAGCTCTTTAACATACCTCATGAAATAAAAAGATTTATGAAAAACACATAGAAATCATAAATCATAAAAGTAACTTATGGAATCTATATCATCCTTACATTGTACCTATCCTAGCTATGTAGGGAGTAACATTTGAAATGACCATCACAGTATATTCCCTAAATCTCTTAGGATATACATCCACCTTTACCTCTATCACATTACCCAATGAATTGGAAAGTTGTCTTAGGCTCACCCACCCTTGGTTTATCATGTAACCAACCATATATGTAAACAATTACCAAGAACTACAAAATGTTCATAACATATAAACAAACATAAATGAATGATAACATTTCAATAATTCAATCCCAATATATAATTTAATTATATTGAAATAAAAATTCTATTATCAAAATAATTTTCGAGTCCAAAATATATAAAAAGTGTATATTGTATTTAATTTCCATTAGAAAAACATTACATCATTTTAAGGAAGCCAGATATCAAATAATGCTCGCGGTGGTGGAAAGGTCATTGTCACCTCATACGTTAAAAAATAAACATTCTTGTTTATTCGTTTTGTAAAATTCCATGTAGAAATTATTTCCCATTGAATGAATTGAAAATTCAGTGAAGTATATACACTGTATAAAATAATGTCATGGATAAAACAAAATATTCCTTAATGAAAATAGATTGAGACAATGTCACATACCTCGTGTCCAATTTGACTCGTTCGTTATTTAATTTCCTGATTAATAAATATAAGTTAATTTATACTTTCTTAATAACATTTTTTAATCATATTATTTCTTTTATATCACTTATTACCTTTCCATAACAATTAGTTAATTATTCAAGTTTATATCAGACATTGTTTCGACGTTTGGAACTTGAGTTAAAAATGATCTTCTTATAATTACAAATTGTCCATGTGGTTGAAATTAGATTATATACCGAATTATTTTCAATATTTATATATCATATATATAATATATATCCATTATGTATATATATTTATTATGACACAAAACATTTGGAGTTGAGAAATAAAATGATCTTTTCATAAAGATGGTATTCCGTACGTAGGCATGAATGCTACATTCATGTATATTTCATATTTACTGGAATAAAAACTTAATTATACATAGATATATTTTGATTCAAGTATAATATCATATATAATTTCATCCACTCCATCAATTATACATTCCACATATATCATGAACAAGTCATATCACTTTGAGGGGTTGGAAGTCTACACTTCCTCAAATGAAATTATCATAATTACCCACTTTGGAAAATAGAAAGGAATTATATAAATTATAATTATAGAGGAATAGGAATAATTAAAATATAATATATATTACATATAAAAACATTTACATCTTAATTTCCACCATAATAGGTGGTAGGAGAAGATTGAACAATCATCGTTTCATGATGCAGTAGTTCAGAGTCCACAAAAATAGTATGTTCTTTACCCATTAGATGGAGGTGGGTGTAAGTTTTGTTTGAATAATTCTCATAAAAACCGCTTATTATATTTATAATACTTGTGTTGTTATAAAATAAAGGAATAAAAATATTTTAGGGGGTTGGAGAAGTAAAATAATTCAATATAACTAAAGAGATGGCGTAGCCTTTAAATTGGTTATCTCTCTTGGGATTGATCAAACGGTTTACATGAAGGGCCTTTTTCTTAAGGTAAGGCTTCTAGGAGTAATAGAGGGATGTAGGGAGCTTACTTAGGTAAATTTTGGATGAGCCAAGTGGCTTGAGAAGTGTGTGGAATGGGTTAAATGTGAGGACTTTTTATAAGGTAGAGGAGGGATCATTAGGAAAGTGTGAAAATATTATTTTATTATAGAATTATTTTTGGATAATAAAATCCCAAAAAATATTAAAGTCAAAGATAAGATGACTCTTGTTAGAAATAAAATAATCAAATAATAATTGGATCGGTTTAATATATTTTTTTAATCAATATAATAGTATTAATTTAAATATTGAATTAATGGATAAAACACTGCATCATTATTGCATCATCAATACTTTAATTTATTAGATGTATAAAAATTATAAAAAAATTACCAGGATGTAGTAAATTGTTTTAGAGTTCAAATGAATATTTATTGTTGAATATATAACTTATATAAACCCATTTAAAAATTGATATAATAAATTATATATCTTTATGTCATTTTTGTCGTTACCATAAATTAATTAATATAAAGTATCATTATCACTCCAATGTGGCTATATAGGGTTTCATATTCGAAAAAAGGATGCCCATCATATGAAATTTATTATCCAATAGTATTAAGACACATATTAGGGTAATATAATATTATTAAAATATTATGTTTTACCCTTATTTACCATATTTACCCTTTAATCATGGTTAATAAAATATTTACTGAAATAAATATTAATAATGTCTAAAAATAAAAGTTAACTATTTAAACAATTTGAACATATTGATTCCAAATATAGAATCCATTTTTCCAAATTCATAAAAAAGTGGAAAAAATTATTTTAAAATTACTTCCCAATGTCAAAACAAAAATTTTGTTTTCAAGAGATAATAACTATCAAAATATTGTCACTTATTTGTGTCCAATTACAATGTGAAATTACTTCCACTGAACATCATTGGATTAACTAATTAAAATCCTATCTAATTTCACATTAAAAACATTTAAAAATATAATATATCAATATTAATAAATTATATTAAAAAATAGTTTGGAATTAAAACACATTATTTTTCACCATTCAGCAAAAACTGAATTTCAATAGAAAAATACCCACATTTTTTCCAAAGAAAATTTTAATGTCCTGATTATAAAGAAGAATATTATTTGGTCAATTATAACATATAAAGTATCCAAAAATAGATTCAAATAGGGTTCAACATCCAAAGTTGGTCAATCGACCTTTTAATGAATATTTGAGTATTTATGCTTAAAATCATATTCTTTCTTATTTTAAGCCACTAAAATCTTCTGGATAAATATAAAAATATTTTAGAAACATGTTAATTCATATTGTAGTTAGTTCTTGTCAATTTCTGCTAGTACAAAGTCTAGGTGTTATCTACCATTGAAAATAATATTATATTAATTTTGTTTCAGTATTCCCCAACGTTCTGTGCAACATAAGATTTCAAGGTAACCCGTTCTTGCGTATCAGGTTCTCTATCGAACATATTTTCTGTTTTAAAATAAAAATAATATTTAATTAACAAATATTAATAAATATTAAAATTTATTATTTCTTTATTTACATAGGATGTTACAATATGGCTCAACTAAGCGAGGGACTAAAACAATTTTAGGAGGGAATTACTGAGTTAGTGCAATGTTTACCAAATCAGGTATCTATGCATTTTTTGTAACCATTTATGAAGTGTCATTAACATTGTTAATGCATGAAATTTATCGAAATGTGTGGCCAAATAATATATAAGTTTTAATTTTATCTGGTTATATTTTCACAGTTTCATAAACCATTTATAAAAAATGAGAATTTATACGATTATTAAAAATTGTGAATTACTATTTATTCCAAAATAAATTCAATTAACATTAGGGAATATCCTACCTCCTATTCATGCATCTTAGTGAGATTCATGGAATTGGAAAATAATTCTTCACACTCTTTTGGTTTTTGAGGTACTCCGCTTCGATTTCAAATTACGCTATTAAAGGAATGGAATCTTTTTCTCTTCCCCTGCCTCCCTTCTCTCTTTTCCCCTTAGATATCTTCCCTATATTGGTCATGAAAACCAATGGTTTTATATTACTTCATTTTTATTTAGTATTTCTATTATTTAGGTCTTGTGATGATTTATTATTGGTTATATTGATATAGTATAATGTATTAACAATTTGGTTTGTGATGTTAATGTATTTGAGTTGGGTTCTCTATTCATAGAGCTCTATTTATAAAACCATGAATTATTGTTCACTTTTAAACAATATTTTAAATGTTTCAAGGGACTAGTTATATTTATCTATATATTTATTATGAAATCATTTTTTTTCTAGGTTTCCACTAGATATAAAAAGGGTTTAGCATGTTTAAATAACTAATTTTGTTTCACAAAATGACATATCCGTAGTTTTTTTAAATGGAATGTATGGAAATTTCCAATGGAACTTCAAAATTAATCGCTAGATTTTTTCCCTCAATCTAAATTAATAGTTTTAATTTAAAATTTAATTTTTCTGAATTTATCTAAGATTTTTATTCTTCATTGTTAATTTTATATAACATTATGATGTTTAAGTGATTTAGTTTTCAAAGGGTGTTTTATAAATTGGTTTCTAAAATAATGTTAAAAGGCCTTATTCGCACGTTGTAAAGATTTTTTCACTATGTGAATATCCCCGTGAATTATTGAACCTTCTTTTCATTTGTGAAAAGTGATGGAATGTGACGATTTTGTAAAATGACTGAATTAGCCGATCTATTGACATGTTTTTTATAATGTTATTATTCCATAAAGGGGATGATTTTGTAAAGAGTGATTAGAGGTAAGGATGCGACTTGATATATATATGTGTGTATGTTTATATATTTTTGTGTGTTTTTATTATTAATAATATATTTTGATTTCCTACTTTCATTTTTTTCAAGGGAAACCATCAGTTCCAAGTTTGGAAACCAGTGTTAGAGCGATGCAACAGTTATGATCACTATTATGACTTGTACACTTATGAAAATACTATTTGTTTTATTGGGAATCCCCTATCAATTATGTTGGGTTGGTTAAAACTGTGTTTTATGTTGTGTAATAACATTAGGTGATAATTATATGGATACTTTATTTCTGATGTACACAATTGTATCCAACGATCCTAGGTTCCATTAATGTTTTTTAATTATAATATTTATATGATAATTGATATGTGTTTATCTTATTTCAGCCTTTATAATGGTTAATGTGTCTAACATTATGGGGGATTTTGTTTAATGAAATATTTAAATATCTATTAAAAAATGTATTCTTTTAAAAATTTTAACAAATTTGATGTTAACATCATTATTTTTTTTCCAAAAAAATGGTATTTTATAAATGGATTATTAAAATTGTTTAATGGATAGAAAATTAATTTTGTGCATAAAAATATTCAATGATTTTTTACTTTTAAATAGAATATTATTTATATCTTGAATGAAATGATTTTCACTGATGCACTCATGTGATCTGTTTATATCAGATCAATGTTGTACATTATGTAATGATTTTTTAAACTTGAATGAATTAGATTGACAATTAATGGTTAATCATGGGTTTTAGAGGGGATACAAAATGGGTATTTTTTCTCAGGCATATATACATTATAGGTTCATTGTTGGTTCTTCTGGATGCTATGATGGGTTATTAAATTGTTTTTAAAGTATGTTGGATATATTAAATGATGATGTTAAATTGGTTCAGATGAATGATTTATTACATTTTTTGTACTTATATTCTGTCTATGTATCTATCCACTTCTCCATCAATTTATTTTGTATTGTTTTTCCTATATCTGATGTTTATTTTAGAATTATAGTGGATGTATATGATTTTTTATGATTTTATGATATGAAATGTTGAAATTCCACTTATGTTTTTTCTTATTAACATACCTTGTTATTTAAATTGTTTGATCATTTCAAAAATGATGTTATCGTAAAAAAATAAATTTGAAGATCCATGATTAAAACTGGATTCATTGGGTGAAATTGATCCAACTTGTGTGTTGTTTGGTTCCAAGGAGCTAGTTTCTAGAACATGGGAAAAAATAACCTCCTATAATCTTTAAAATTAACAAATATTAATATAAAATACAAGGTATCCTAGGATTTTTATGATAAAAAATATTATTTCCCAAATTTTTTTGGGGAATCATGGTAGACTTGACCAATTATATTCAATGATGATGTCTTGGGTTTGATTTTAGGAATGTATAAAACCATTCGTATTGAACCCTCTGTAATCATGGGTGTTTTGGATGTGAACATATCAAATTCATAATTTTTTACCTTATTAGTATGAAGTTTTGTTTTAATTTTTTATTTATATTTTTATTGATGATTGATGATTTATTCATAAAACCACCTTCTTTGGGTGTTAAATTGGAATGAAATATAGGGTCACATGGTTAATAATGCATTGTTTGTAAACTATTGAGGAGCCTATACATAATGATAAGGGTTGTTTATAGTTCATACTTTATTTTATTTAAATTATTTTCAAACATTGATTATTAACTATACATTATTTTATATTTTATAAAAAAAATTACTCATTATAGTTTTATATTTATTTATTTTTTCTAATTATTTTTTCGGATGGATTAATGTGACTTATCAAATTTTAAGATGGTATTATGGGTTGTTTCATTTTATTTCTCATTATAAAATATTTGATGTTTCATATTTTAAAAATGGTTATGAATCAAGGTTTAAGAATTATTTACAAATTTTAAAATTTTATGTTTGAATTTATCTTATAGAGAAAAAAATGTTGTTTGAAATGTATTATTGGAAAATGATTTTATGATTTCATTTTGGGGTTTAATAAGTCATGCATGATTTTATTTAAAATATTTTTTGTCTATGTATTTTTAAGTATGAATTTTAAATGATTTTTGGTATTTGTGTCTTATTACTTCAAAAGGAGTTTTAGTAAATATTTTTGATCAAATTTTTAGTATAATCCCTATATAAATCTCTAATATTCAAAAGTATGTTAAATTATGGACAATACCGATTTTGTAAAAAATAGGACATTTTTATCTTTTGAACAATGATATGATAGTGTTGAGAAATGTTTTTTGGTAAATGGATTTCATATGATATTAAGATATAGACTTATTGGTGTATATATTATTTAGTTAATTTTTGGGGGTTTGTGTCATATTCTAATGGTATTTGTTTTTACTATTATATAGATAAAATCAATAATCAACCCATAAATACATGAATTATAAAAATGTTTTTAGTTTATTTTATTTCAAGGATATTTATAGTTTATATTTTTAGAGAATTAGATGATAGAATATATAAAAAGTGTAAAAGTCAACAATGTATTCTTATCCACATGTTATATATAAATATACAACTATTTCATTCACAAATACTCGCATATTTGGAAATAAAAAATTATTAAAAAATATACTCAGCGCTAATACTCTTAAAAATAAATTTAAGATGCCAGCTAACAAAAGAAAAATAATTGAGGGACATAAATTAATAGTGAACCATTTCCCAATTGTAAACCTGAAAAATCCATAACAATATTTATCATTTTACAAACATACATTTTATCTATAAAATTTGTCCAATTTTTCATTAAAAAAATTATTAAATAATTCAAAAAAACATATCACATGTAACCATAGTGGTAATATAATAATCATTTGGGTTTATTGGAAAACATGAAACCCCATGAATACCCTTATATGAAAAAATTATCCTTTCATGTTTATTTTGAACATTGAAGGGTAAAAAAATATCATAAAAACATAAGCACATTTTTGTAATTTTTTTTAAAAAACTTCATCCTAAAACATTACAAGAATATAATGCATCATCTATAGAAATTTATACATACATTCACCGACATGGAAGCCCTTATAATGGAATCACCTTACATGATAATTAATATATATATTAGGAGTAACATATCAATGGTAAACTCTATCATACTACCCAAGGTATTACATTAATCAATCTTGATCACCCTTCATTCATATAAAATATCCATGAATCACATCTTAAATAAAGTATATTTATTTTTCACATAAATCATATAATCCACTGGATTTGGTATTTATGGTCAAAAGGAAAAACACATTCATTTATCTCATAGAGAAGAGATTATTATATTCCCATAAAACAAAAAAAAAAGAAAAATAATATCAAGGGATATAGGTTAATTGAAAAAAACCATGGAATATTTCATAGTAATGTAGTTAATATATAATGGCTATGATGGTGGGAAATAATGTTCAATATATATGCAATTAAAAAATATATTATTTTGTTTCTGAAAAAAACATTAAAATGGCACAAAATGTTATTGTTTAAAAGATTTATTTTTTTCCTATAAAAATAATTTAAAAAAGTATTTATAAAGAATTTTAACAATATTTTGAGAACAAATATGGAAATTATTTGATAAATTCTAATAAAATGGGTACATTAGTGAAATAGGTTATAATTAATATATTAAAATAGAATTTTAAATAAAAAACTATTACATCATTACTCGACATTCCATGAATGTAATTTTTCTTCATACAATGAGTTTATATTAATTATTTACATTCATATAAAACTTTTTATAATTTATTATTTTATCACAATCTCTACTATTTTATTTAATTCAATTTTTTATATAGTTATTAAATCGATTTAGTTTATGTGAGATATTCTATGGATGTTCAGTTCATAATCCTCAAAACAATGTAGGTAGGTTGAAAATGGACTAAGGGGGTGGTATAACATCATCTATATATTAGTAATAATTATTTAAATATTATTCTTATATACTAAATACAATTTTACAACCATCCATCAATGTCATGCATGAAAAATTAGTCACATTTATTTGTGGAGGCGGTGATCCACATATATCCACATATGACGTTATCATTTTCCAATGGATTGATGGGTAATAAAATGTATAAAATATTATATTTATAAATTTGTTATTATTACATTAATCTAAAATATTAAAATTAAATTTATCCTTACAAAAATTTATGAGAGGTGGTGGTTGAAAATTAAACACATCCCTTAGTCGTGGATGTAGTCTAAATGAAAAAATGAATAATGTTTTCATTCTACAAAGGAAAGAAATGGTAATGAAAGAAGGTTGTAAAATATTAACAGTAAAATTTATTTATAGTGTAGACATATATTATATTATATCATAATGTATCAATAATTTATTTAGGACTTAGTAGAAGTAAAATTAAAACTGCTAGTAAAGAGTAATACCGATTCATCCAAAACCCACCTTTTTTTAAATATTATTAATTATAGGTTGATAATTTGATGAAATATGTTCCATTAATACATGTGTTGAATTTTTATGTTATATTAGAATTTATAGTCTCATGAAGTGTGAGGAATATAGAAGAGTATGTTTCCATTATATGTGAGGGGAGGGGACCCTGTGAATCACTCCAAGTATTAAATTTATTTAAATTAATGTTTTTGATGAAGCAGAATCAAAGATTTATATTTATAATATTGGGATATTATTTATATAAATACACATATAATATAAAATTTAGACAAATTTTTGTGACATTATACACCTCACCTCTTAATTTTGACCCCCAATTAACCCTTCTAATAGTTTTTGTGATTTCAATGTTATTTACTATTTAGTTGTAAAAATAGTTCCTATAATAGAAAAAATGAACACTATGTGTATAATGTATTATATCATAGAAAATATCATATTTATTCGGTCAAATATGTGAATTTTATGAATTTTAAAACATGTAATGAAATATAATATAACATAATATGCCATTTAAGTAATTGGTCGGATTATTCACATAGTTTGGCTTTAAGGACATCAAGATAGAAATAGGTTTGGAATATAAACTATTAAAAAAACTAATATGTTAGGTTAATCTAAATAATTCATCAAAAAAATAATTATTCTGGATTTTATTATATATAAATTGTTTAAAATATTTTATTACATTTTTCAATTTTTTGTAAAACCATAGAGTCAGTATTCTCTAAAAATTTAATGTATTTATACAATAAAACAATTTCAAAAATAAATTCAAACAATAGAATTAATTATAATTATTTCAATATAAATTTTATATTAATTCATAACATTTTTCTATTGATGTATATATATAATGTTATATAAAATAAGAAGAGTGATATTTTTTATTTTTTATTTTGTTAGAAACATATAAATAATATAATCTTCTTATAAAGAAAATAAATTAAAAATATGAATGTATATGATGTATTTGGTTGAAAACCACCCATCAAGTAGGATAAAAGAAATAATTATAGATATTTATAGGCCTTATCACATAGCTTTAACCTTATTTTACCTGTTTTATAGTTACTAATTTGACAAATCCTTTCCATTATTACTATTCTTAATAACAATAAAAAAGGGGTCATCTTTACCAGATTTTAATAAAATTGTTAAAATTATAGAATCTATTTTTTAATATTAAATGTATATAAGTATGATGAATATATTTTAAATAAACTATATATAATTTAATGAAAAAACTCTTTAAAAAAAGTTTTTAGGCTGAAAATGACCTTATACCCAAATCAAGTATATCATGGATTCCTATTTAACTAAATAGATAATTTACCATTGAATGAGATTTATTTTTCTTTAATATAAAATTAAATATATAATGATAAATATAAATTAATTTATTTTTTTGAAAATATGATAATTTTGTAGAAATATTTATGTTCACAATTCACTAAAAAATCAATCTTTTGAGAAATATTATAAAAATTCATCAAAACCCAATTAATAAATTTTGATTTCTAAAAAAAATTACTGTTTTTAAAAATTTATTCTCTAAAATTAAAAACATTTTTTATAAAATCCCCACACAAACTAAAATAAAACATTTTTTAATGAAAATATACTTTTAAAGAAAAAAAGAAATTATTATCCTTCTTGTTATCACCCGTCCCCTGAGAACCATTTTTTGACTTCCCCAGGAAGTCCTCTTATAGGCCAAGGGCTAGAGACTAGTGCCGAGTAAGAATATTCCAAACAAATGGGATTCATTTTTCTATGTACATGTACACACACATAGACCTCCAAGACATATATAATGGAAGGTTAATATACTAGTTAACAGACACATGGTAAGATGATAAGAAATATGAATGTAAATTAGGATAGATTAAAAGCCCTACAAAATAATAAATTTTAATGTAAAAGTCTCTATAATTTCACTACTTAAAACCCTAATTTAAGGATTAGTGAAGAAATAGTTGGATAAATTCGTAGAATCACACATCATCATATGTTGTGTCACACTAATCACCATATATCCCCTTTCCATAAAGGACTCGATAAAATCATTGATTTTCTGCACAAGACATGACACGTGTAGGTCAATCTTGTGTGGGGGAGTGTAAAATAATACTAAGTGGGGACCGAAACCATAAAGGTATACCCAATGTTTAACCTCTAATAATTATAGTCAAAAAATTCACTAGAGTCAACTCATATAGGTATAACCAAATGTATAGAAGGAAATATTTTGATATGTAAATCTGAACACCTTGTAATGTTGAGGGAATCATCCCTGATTAGTCACTGAGGCATTTCGAACCACTAAGGTCTGCTCGTCCACTAAAACAAAAAGGGATATTCACCACTAAGGACTTTAGTCCCATTGATGTTTTCTCCTCTGTTATGCCAATGAGATCTAATCAACTACTCGGCCAATGAGGAATTCTTTGCTCGTCTATCGATCCAATAAGGTCATCTCGTCTCCTGGGATCCTATGGTCAGCATGTATACTGATCCACAGAAATCTACTACACCTGTCTGCTAGGCTACATAGGTCTTCCGGTCTACCAAGTGACAGAGGGATGCTCAACACTTCCTTCTCATCACAACTAATCGCAGGATTGACGCTCGTAGCATGCATAATTTGGTGAGAATCTAAACCACATGTCTTATGTCATATCTTAACCTCCATAGAAACTCACTTAGATTATTTAAAATGGGCCTTCCCCTCATGGGAGTTCCAACGCAAAAAAATGTATCATCAATCAGACAAATTTTTTGGATGATATTATGATTTTACAGAAATTGGCTAGTGGGGTCAGTGTGTATTTCGACATAGTCGGACTCACTCAACCTGACCTGACTCGAACAAACCGAGCCAACAGGACTAGGTCTAGTTCAACCTGGACCGAAGAACAAGCCCATTGGGCCTACCGAAACCAATTCTAATTTTCCAAGGGTCCATCTTTTAGGGAATCCTAGTGGCCTAATCCCTTTTTTCTAACCCCAAACAAGATGGAGGCCTTGTTTTATGCCAATAGAGTAGCCCAACTACTCAAATCCCTTGGATTGACCCACGATGGTGGGACGGCTTGTCCGTTGTTTTCCGCCATTACGACCACATGAAACATAGTGAGACTTCTCTGTATACACCCTACGACTTTACCATTGGGTCCCTACCACTTTCTTATTGCACCAAAGTTCATTGTTGTAGGATGTAGCTCCTAACTGAGTTCGACTGACCCACCAACCTTCATGCCTTAGGATCTCCAGGCCTTGTACCTCAATCACCTCTTCGGCCTTCCTTGTCACGGCCTCCCACATCACTCGCTACCAGGAAGACAATTGCCTAGAGCTTCTATATCAAGTGTCCTCCTGTAGTGTGTTATCCTACCCTCTCAATCCCACTTCAAACAAAATTTTTTGTCACCATGATGAATGTTTAGAAGGTATTGAATAAACAATAATCACAAACACATGAAATAAGAACCATACATTTTTTCGTTTGGGAATGGTTTTTCCTTCATATGTGGATTGATGATGATTATAAAACAATACATGAATCCAACTCCCTTAAATTCCCACAAGTCAAATCCAATCCTACAAAGCACTAGATCGATATTCTGGTAAACCTATTCATGGGATGGTCCATGTTCATTACTCAACCAAAAGACAATCAAAGGAAGGAATTCAAATAGTATTGAACAACAACATGGAATCTGATCACTTTTCGGGGAAGAGAGGAGTTTCCCCATCGTTTTATTTCTGTTATTAATCTACAACTCTTGTTGATAATGGGATCCTTCATAGGAGAAAAAAGGTACTTTTGGAGATCCATCATTCTTCGACATTCTTCAATTGCTACTGCCACTCCTGCAGATCCTCAGAGCCAATCTAGGAACACGAAAACAATCAAGTATCTCTATTAAACTATTAAATAAGTGAAATTTTTATCATTGCTTTTGTTACACTAATTCACAGCATCAATTTTCTATTTCATTTAGGGAATGAAATAGTGTATATATTAATCTTCAGTTCCAAGGTCGTCACACTATTTCATTAATAAAAAGAAATTGTTGTCTCATTGTTGTGTTACAGAAAATCTTTTTGGGATAAAATAAAATTTCTTTTGTTTATTTTATTTTTCATTAAAATACCAAAAAATAAAATTTTACACTTAACACCCAATCATGTTTAGGACCCTCCATGAGAAATAACACCCCCAAGATCCTAACGGTACTATAATATTTCCAACCCAATTTACCATTTATGTGTTATAGGATTTGAAAATAAAATTATAAAATTATTTTATTTATTGTCACGCCCCAAAAACTACTGTAACATTCCAGGTAAATAAAGAATAAAGAATTTTCATATTTATTAATATTTACGAATTAAATATTAATTTTAATTAAAAGGGGTTTCTACGTTCGATAGCGTACTTGGTACGCAACGATGAGTTTCTTTGAAAACTTATGTTGCACACAAGTAATAAAATAATATTATTTTAGATTTTAGTTAACGAGGAGCCGTTGTACTGGAGGGAATGGATAGAAATAACTAAAATAGGATTATATATGTTTTTAAATGTTTTTACATTTACCCAATAGACTATAAAGGCTTAAAATACGGAAAGAGTTCAATTTTAGGCATTTATACCCTAATTTTCACGAAAGGTCCACTTATCACCTTTTGATGGAGAACCGTCATTAAATATAGTTTTGATCGATCTTATAAATTCTTTTGGACCAAATATAACTCTTATTTAGAATCAGGACATCAAAATTTACTTTGTGTAAATTTTTTGGTACCTTTCTGATAAAGTTCATTTTTTTAATGAATAGTGTAAAATGTTGTATTTTAATTCAAAACCTCTTTTTAATATAATTTATTCATATGATTAGATTATCTTTTGAATTGGTTTTAAAGTGAAATTAGAAAATATTTTTACCATTAAATCCAATAGTGTTCGTTGGAATCAATTTCACTTTGAAATCGGACTTAAATTATTGTCAATCTTTTGATACTTATTGTTTCATAAAAACACGATATTTGCTCTGACAGCGGGAATTAATTATTAAATTAATTAATGTGAATTATATGTTTTTAATTTTTTAAAATAGACTTCATTTTTGAATTCGTAATATCAAATATAGGATAGGGTGAATTTTTGGGATTGTTCTGAAAAAATTCAATTTTTGATGAATAGTGAAACCACTAAGTGGTAATCAAGCAAACTGAATTTTCAGTTAAATGAAAGTTTACCACTAATGTGTATTGAATTTTGAAAATCCGACATACATGGTTGTCATTAGTATGTAAAATGTGGTTCAATGGGATGAAAATAATTTTTTGGTGAATAGTAACTTTTTTTCTTTAATCGTGATTAGTGGTAATTAGTGTAGTTTAAGGTAAAAATAATGCTTTTATAAAATAATATGAGCTTGAAACATGTCCTACCTCAATGTTTGTGTCATGGCCGACCAAGACAAACCATGGGTCAACTTGGGGACCCCATGGAGACACTTTGGTTGGGAAATGACATAAATAACTTTTTATTTAATGTAAAAGTAAAAATGACACAAACATGATATGTTTTACTAAAACAATTTTTAAATGGGGTTATACAAGTCAGAATTTTGATTATAAATAGTAATTGGAAAGATAAAAAGATTTACTATATCATAGTATTTGTTTTATAATTTTTAGACACTAAATAAATTAAATTATTTATGACATCATGATGATGCAGCGATGAACTCATTATTTAACGATTTAAATAAAATGGAAATATAATGTAAAATATATGAACTACACATGTCCAAAACTTATTGGATGGGTGGATTTCGAACCCTTATCACCTTATCCACGAATTATATCAATGTGGGACCTTTTAAAACTGAAACACATTTTCAAATAAAGTAATAGTTCTTTACGTTCCAAAAGTGCCCCTCCTCTCCTCTTATAAAAGGCCCCCACCTCTACCTCATTTCACACACTCCTCAAGCCTTTGGATCGGCCAATCCCTACCCATTTACTCTCTCCATATCCTTCTCCTAATCCTAGAGGATTCCCTTTGGGCAGAATCCTTTCAAAGGAAGCCTTTAGGCTCAAATCAAAAGGAGTTAAACTTTTAAAGGTAATTCATTCTCTCTTGTTCATTTGTTTTATTTTGCTTCTCCAACCCTCTAAACTCTTTTTATTTACTTCTTTTGTAACAACACCAGTATCTTCAATATACTAGGATGTTGTTATAAGATTTATTCGAGCTACACTCTCACACAACTATATCAAATGGTTAAAGAACATTCGGTTTCCGTGGATGGCGAAATTCTGCCTCCCGAAATGATGATTGTTCAATACTCATTTAACACCTTCAAAGGTGGCCATTATGATGTCACTATTTTCATATATGATATATAATATGTTTATTGTTTTCTTTAAGGTTCTGTATTTTTCATTTTGGGAATACCTTTATGGTTTCCATTATGGGTAAACACGATATCTTCATTTAAGGAAGTGCGGACTACCGCCCCCTCAAAGTGATGTGATTCCTTAATGCCATATGTGGGACGTGTAAAGGATGGATTTAATGTTATTATATATGATGTTATACTGGAATTATAATATACCTCTATATCATTATTATTTATTTCCATTAAAGTATGAGATAGAAATGAAAGTGGCGTTCATGCGTACGTACGGCTTACTGTCTCCATGAACGGTGCATTTCATTTCTTATCCCCAAATGTAATGTACTATTAAAAGTACATGTATATAATGGATATATATAATTAATGATATATATAAATGATGAATATAATTCTGGAATTAAAATATACATACCTCTCATTTAGTTTTAATTCCATTAATATTACAAAGAAATGAAAGTAGCGTTCATGCGTACGTACGACTTACCGTCTCCATGAACAGTGCATTTCATTTATTACCTCTAAATGATTATGTAAAATTATAAATACATGTATATGATGGATATATATGATATATATGATATCCAAATGAGGAATTTCATTCTGGATATAAAGAACCTTTTACCACACGAACAACATGTAATTGTAAGAAGTTCACTTTCGACTTAAGAACCAAATATTGATAAAACAAACATTATTAACTTAAATGGTTACATAATGTTATTAACATGGAAATAAGTGATATAAAAGGAATAAAGAACTTTAAAGAGGTTCTTAATAAATTATAAATTAACTCAAGTTTATTATTCAGGACGTTAAAGAACGATCGAGTCAAGTCGGACTCGAGGTAAGGGACTTCGTCTCAATCTCCTTTCATTGAGGCATATTTCGTTTTATACACAACTTTATTTTATATGGTGTATAAACCCCTTTGACTTTTACTTTTATACAAAAGGAATCTTTTTCTACAAATAGTTTTACAAAATGACAAAAAGGAATGTTTCTTTTAACGTACGCGGCGACAAAGACCTTTTCCGCCACCGCAAGTATTATATGGTATTTGGCTTTCTCAACAAGCCGTAATGTTTTTAGAATAAAATAAATACCATATACTCTTTTATGTATTTTGGTATTGAAAATTGTTTTGAAAAAGGGTTCTATTATGTCAATATATTTATGATATATTGTGACTGAATTGTGGAAATGTTATCATTCCTTTATATTGGTTTTATGTTTTATGATTTTATACTGGTACTTGGACATTTTAACTAGTGGTTACGTTATAAACCATATGACGGGTGGTGCCGTGAATACCAGGACGGGTGGTTACGTTATAACCTCCAATGCATTGGGTATGGAAGTCGGCCTTATGGCTATTCCATTAAGTATGTATGGAAATTTTCCGTATGGCTATTCCATTAAGTGATATGTGTGGAAGTCGACCGTATGGTTATTCCACTTAAGTATGTTTATGTCCCAAGTTACCTTTATATATGTTATGTGTTATTTTTATGGATTTTATGGTAATCCTTTGGTTACAAAAAGGTAAGTAATGATACTTTATTCAGTGAAGAGTTTTTAGTAATTCATGAAGGTTAAGGTATTACTTTGATAGAGTATATATGGTTTATTTGATGTTTGAAAAACTAACAGTTTTCATTCTTTCTGTATCCCTTACTGAGCTTTTTATGCTCACACCAAGTTTTTTTCGAAATGTTTTTCACATGACTTAAAGTGGAATAAGGTCAAGTATGGGATCAAGGGAATGTCATGCTATATAATACATGGAACTAGACATGTTTCTTTTTAAGAGTTTTTTTTATTATGGAAACTTAGTAGAAGTGACTACTTTGAAATCTCTTGAGATGTAATAATTATGTTCTAATTCTCTAAAACTCTAAACCTGAAAAGATCCTCGATTTGAATTATTCATTTAATTCAATATTAAGTAAGGTTTAAGGCTGGGGCCTTATATTTGGTATCAGAGGTCGTTTTAGACAACTTTAGGAGTTAGAAAAGTGTTAAATTATAATATGATTGAAATGATATACCATTTACGGATTACCATGTTGCTTCGCCTAAGATATTTCTGTGTTCAGAATGGTTTTCCGCAGAGGAAACAAAGCAGCTATGCTGGGACGACATCAGGAGAAAGATAAACTTCCAAATCAGCAACCTGAGATGGTCGGAATCGGAACTGAACAGTTTGTTGCAGTTATGGAACAGTTGACTCAGTCTATAAATGGTGGTGGTATCCATGCATGAGATCAGCCAGATCAACCATAGAGGAACAGGTCAGTGGTGGAACATTTCATGAGGCAACATCCCCCATCATTCAGAGGATCATCTGACCCTGTGCAAGCTCAAGGGTGGATTAAAGCACTGGAGAAGATATTTGATGTCATGGGGTGTTCAGAACATCAAAAGGTTAGTCTTGCTGTTTACCATTTTGAAGGTGAAGCTGATCAATGGTGGTCGATGGTGAAAAATATATGGGATATTGATGAGATTGAGGATCTTCACTGGGACGAATTCAAAGGTATGTTTCTTGAGAAATATTTTCCTAAGGTGGTTCGTCTTAGGATGGAAAAACAGTTCCTAGAATTGAGGCAGGAGGATGATTCAGTGGCTGCTTATGAAGAAAAGTTCACTCGATTGGAAAGGTATGCTATAAACTTCATATGAGATCTTGATAGTAAAATAAACCGTTTTTACTCAGGGTTAAAGCCAAAGTATCGAAGGGATTTAGCTTCTCGAGAGTTCAAAAGTTATGAAAAACTTGTTCGATGTGCGGAGAAGGTGGAAATGGAGTTTGCTGATGATCAGGTGTTCTATGACAAACAACAGAATAGGAGGTCTAGTTGGCAGGAAAAGGGTAAGAAATCATCAAAGAAGCAAGGATGTAAGAAAACCAAATATCCATCTTGTTAGAAGTGTGGTAAAATGCATCCTGGAGAATGTTTATCCAAGTCTGGTAAGTGCTTTCGGTGTGGTAAGTCTGGACATATTGCTCGTAACGGTAAGGAAGATGATCAAGCAGGAAATGAAAAGCCAACGGTAAGATGTTTTAAGTGTAATGAAATGGGTCATTATGCAAACGAGTGTCCAACGAAGAACTCAACTGGGGGAATGCAGCCAGACTACAAGCAGAAAGGGGTGGTAGAATCCTTTGCAACAACTTCAGCATATGTTGGGCCATCGAATGAAGTGGTATCAGATCCAGGGAGCTCAGTATTTTTCAAAGATTGACTTGAGTTCGGGGTACCATCAGTTGAATGTAAAAGAAGCAGACGTTCCGATGACTGTGTTCCGTACTAGATATGGCCATTATGAATTTGTAGTTATGCCTTTTGGGTTAACCAATACACCTGCTGTATTCATGGATCTTATGAATAAAATTTTCCATGAGTTCTTGGATAAGTTTGTGTTTGTTTTTTGAGGTTTGGGAAGAGGTTATGTGTGCCTTGTGATTCACAGTTGATGAATGAGTTGTTATGTGAGGCTCGTAGTTCCCCGTTTTCAGTTCATCCTGGCAGTACTAAGATGTACAGAGATCTGCGGGAGTATTACTGGTGGGATGGATTGAAAAGAGATATTGCTGATTTTACTGTGAAGTGTTTGGCATGTCAACAGGTTAAAGCAGAGTGGCAGTTACCGAAAGGGATGCTTCAGCCTTTACCAGTGCCAGAGTGGAAATGGGAAAACATATCCATGGACTTTGTTGTGGGATTACCGAGGACATCTCGAGGTAATAATGCAATCTGGGTTATTGTTGATTGCTTGACCAAATCTGCTCATTTCCTTTCTATATGAGATACTTTCTCTCTAGATCAACTTTCCCGTTTGTATCTTAAATAAATAGTCAGGTTACATGGAGTTCTTTTCTCCATTGTATCAGATCCTGATCCCAGGTTTACTTCTAACTTTTGGAAAGGCCTTCAGAAGTCGTTGGGTACTGAATTAAATTTTAGTACAACTTTTCATCCTCAATCAGATGGGCAGTCAGAACGAACAATCCAGACATTGGAGGATATGCTACGAGCTTGTTCTATGGATTATCAGGGAAGTTGGGACCAACATCTTTCTTGGGTTGAGTTTTCTTATAATAACAGTTTTCATTCCAGTATACGGATGGTACCATTTCAGGCATTATATGGGAAGCGGTGTCGAACTCCATCATTTTGGAATGAAGTGGGTGAAAGGAAGCTGATGGGACCAGAATTGGTAGAAGAGATGGCAGGAAAAGTTCAGTTGATTCAGAAGCACATGAGAATAGCTCAGAGCAGGTAGAAGAGTTATGCGGGTATCCAGAGGAAGGATCTATCTTTCGAGGTAGCTGATCATGTTTTTCTCAAGGTTTCTCCTTGGAAAAGTGTGATGAGATTTGGTAAGAATGGAAAGCTGAGTCCAAGGTTTATTGGACCATATGAAATTCTGGGGAGAGTTGGATCAGTTGCATACCGGGTGGCTTTACCTCCGAGTTTATCTGAGGTACACAATGTTTTTCATGTTTCAATGTTGAGGAAGTATATGCCAGATCCATCTCATGTTTTGAGTCCAGAGGTAGTTCAGCTGGAAGAGAACCTATCTTATGAGGAACAACCGGTCCAGATTCTTGACCACAGGGAGCAGGTGTTACGGAATAAGGTGATTCATCAGGTAAAGGTTTTGTGGAAAAACCATGTGATTGAAGAGGCAACGTGGGAATCTGAAAATGCTATGAGGGATAAATACCCCCACTTATTTTGATAAGTGAATAAAATTGCGACGACGCAATTCCCAAAAGGGGGGAAGGATGTAACATCCCAGGTAAATAAATAATAAAGAATTTTCATATTTATTAATATTTACGAATTAAATATTAATTTTAATTAAAAGGGGTTTCTACGTTCGATAGCGTACTCGGTACGCAACGATGAGTTTCTTTGAAAACTTACGTTGCACACAAGTAATAAAATAATATTATTTTAAATGTTAGTTAACGAGGAGCCGTTGTACTGGCGGGAATGGATAGAAATAACTAAAATATGATTATATATGTTTTTAAATGTTTTTACATTTACCCAATAGAAGATAAAGTCTTAAAATACGTAAAGAGTTCAATTTTAGGCATTTATACCCTAATTTTCATTAAAGGTCCACTTATCACCTTTTGATGGAGAACCGTCATTAAATATAGTTTTGATCGATCTTATAAATTCTTTTGGACCAAATTTAACTCTTCTTTAGAATCAGGACATCAAAATTTACTTTGTGTAAATTTTTGGTACCTTTCTGATAAAGTTCATTTTTTTAATGAATAATGTAAAATGTTGTAATTTAATTCAAAACCTCTTTTTAATATAATTTATTCATATGATTAGATTATCTTTTTAATTGGTTTTAAAGTGAAATTAGAAAATATTTTTACCATTAAATCCAATAGTGGTCGTTGGAATCAATTTCACTTTGAAATCGGACTTAAACTAGTGTCAATCTTTTGATACTTATTGTTTCATAAAAACACGCTATTTGCTCTGACAGTGGGAATTAATTATTAAATTAATTAATGTGACTTATATGTTTTGAATTTTGTAAAATAGACTTCATTTTTGAATTCGGAATATCAAATATAGCTTAGGGTGAATTTTTGGGATTTTTCTGAAAAACTCCAATTTTTGATGAATAGTGAAACCACTAAGTGGTAATCAAGCAAACTGAATTTTCAGTTAAATGAAAGTTTACCACTAATGTGTATTTAATTTTGAAAATCCGACATACATGGTTGTCATTAGTATGTAAAATGTGGTTCAATGGGATGAAAATAATTTTTTGGTGAATAGTAACTTTTTTTCATTAATCGCGATTAGTGGTAATTAGTGTAGTTTAAGGTAAAAATAATTCTTTTATAATATAAGATGATCTTGAAACATGTCCTACCCTCCTTTTTTGTGTCATGGACGACCAAGAAAACCCATCGGTCAACTTGGGGACCCCATGGAGATACTTTGGTTGGGAAATGACATAAATAACTTTTTATTTAATGTAAAAGTAAAAATGACACAAACATAATATGTTTTACTAAAACAATTTTTAAATGTGTTTATACAAGTCAGATTTTTGATTATAAATAGTCATTGGAAAGCTAACAAGATTTACTACATCATAGGATTTGTTTTTTAATTTTTAGACACTAAATAAATTAAATTATTTTTGACATCATGATGATGCAGCGATGACCTCATTATTTAACGATTTAAATAAAATGGAAAGATAATGTAAAATCTATGAACTAAACATGTCCAAAACTTATTGTATGGGTGGATTTCGAACCCTTATCACCTTATCCACGAAATATATCAATTTGGGACCTTTTAAAACCGAAACACATTTTCAAATAAAGAAATATTTCATTACTTTCCAAAAGTGCCCCTCCTCTCCTCTTATAAAAGGCCCCCACCTCTACCTCATTTCACACACTCCTCAAGCCTTTGGCTCGGCCAACCCCTGCCCATTTACTCTCTCCACATCCCTCTCCTCATCCTAGAGGATTCCCTTTGGGCAGAATCCTTTCAAAGGAATCCTTTAGGCTCAAATGAAAAGGAGTTAAACTTTTAAAGGTAATTCATTCTCTCTTGTTCATTTGTTTAATTTTGCTTCTCCAACCCTATAAACTATTTTTATTTACTTATTTTGTAACAACACTAGTATCTTCAATATACTAGGATTTTTTTATAAGATTTATTCGAGATACACTCTCACACAACTACATCAAATGGTTAAAGAACATACGGTTTCCGTGGATGGCGAAATTCTGCCTCCCGAAACGATGATTGTTCAATACTCATTTAACACCTTCAAAGGTGGCCATTATGATGTCACTATTTTTATATATGATATATAATATGTTTATTTTTTCTTTAATCTTCTGTATTTTTCATTTTAGTGATACCTTTATGGTTTCCATTATGGGTAAACACGATATCTTCATTTAAGGAAGTGCGGACTACCGCCCCCTCAAAGTGATGTGATTCGTTAATGCCATATGTGGGACGTGTACAGGATGGATTTAAAGTTATTATATATGATGTTATACTGGAATTATAATATTCATTTATATAATTATTATTTATTTCCATTAAAGTATGAGATAGAAATGAAAGTAGCGTTCATGCGTACGTACGGCTTACCGTCTCCAGGAACGGTGCATTTCATTTCTTATCCCCAGATGTAATGTACTATTAAAAGTACATGTATATAATGGATATATATAATTAATGATATATATTAATTATGAATATAATTCTGGAATTCAAATATACATACCTCTCATTTAGTTTTAATTCCATTAATATTACAAAGAAATGAAAGTAGCGTTCATGTGTACGTACGGCTTACCGTCTCCATGAACGGTGCATTTCATTTCTTACCTCTAAATGATTATGTAATATTATAAATACATGTATATGATGGATATATATGATATATATGATATCCAAATCAGGAATTTAATTCTGTATATAAAGAACCTTTGACCACACGAACAACATGTAATTGTAATAAGTTCACTTTCGACTTAAGAACCAAATATTGACAAAACAAACATTATTAACATAAATGGTTACATAATGTTTATAACATGGAAATAAGTGATATAAAAGGAATTATGAACTTTAAAAAGGTTCTTAATCAAGTATAAATTAACTCAAGTTTATTATTTAGGACGTTAAAGAACGATCAAGTCAAGTCGGACCCGAGGTAAGGGACTTCGTCTCAATCTCCTTTCATTGAGGCATATTTCGTTTTATACACAACTTACTTTTATACGGTGTATAAACCCCTTTGAATTTTACTTTTATACAAAAGGAATCTTTTTCTACGAAGCGTTTTACAAAATGACAAAAAGGAATTTTTCTTTTAACATACGCGGCGACAAAGACCTTTTCCGCCACCACGAGTATTATTTGGTCTTTGGCTTTCTCAACAAGCCGTAATGTTTTTAGAATAAAATAAATACCATATACTCTTTTATGTATTTTGGTATTGAAAATGGTTTTGAAAAAGGGTTCTATTATGTCAATATATTTATGATATATTGTGATTGAAATGTGGAAATGTTATAATTCATTTATATTGGTTTTATGTTTTATGATTTTATACTGGTACTTGGACATTTTAACTGGTGGTTACATTATAAACCATATGACGGGTGGTGCCGTGAATACCAGGACGGGTGGTTACGTTATAACCACCAATGCATTGGGTATGGAAGTCGGCCGTATGGCTATTCCATTAAGTATGTATGGAAATTGGCCGTATGGCTATTCCATTAAGTGATATGTGTGGAAGTCGACCGTATGGTTATTCCACTTAAGTATGTTTATGTCCCAAGTTACCTTTATATATGTTATGTGTTATTTTTATGGATTTTATGGTAATCCTTTGGTTACAAAAAGGTATGTAATGATACTTTATTCAGTGAAGAGTTTTTACTAATTCATGAAGGTTAAGGTATTACTTTGATAGAGTATATATGGTTTATTTGATGTTTGAAAAACTAACAGTTTTCATTCTTTCTGTATCCCTTACTACGCTTTTTATGCTCACCCCAAGATTTTTTTCGAAATGTTTTTCACAGGACATAATGTGGAATAAGGTCAAGTATGGGATCAAGGGAATGTCATGCTATATAAGACATGGAACTAGACTTGTTTCTTTTTAAGAGTTTGTTTCTATTATGGAAACTTAGTAGAAGTGACTACTTTGAAATCTCTTGAGATGTAATAGTTATGTTCTAATTCTCTAAAACTCTAAACCTGAAAAGATCCTCGATGTGAATTATTCATTTAATTCAATATTAAGTAAGGTTTAAGGCCGAGGCCTTATAACTACATTCCACAGTTAGACCACACTGTCCAATATTAGATACTTCCTATAGAAATCATTCCATAACGAGCCTAATGGTGGTCTCAAATATTCAAATTGGGTCACTATTATTGAGTTATAAGGTTAAAAATTATAAAATAATTTTATTTATGAATATGTCATTTTTGGGTTTTCTCACTCGAAGCTCACACCAAAAAAACATATATCGTGGCCAGGGTAAACCCATCATCATGAAAGCAATGGCGACACCATATTTCTGATCCCTGAACTTGTTTAAGTGTTATTCCACTTATTTTGGAAAAATTCTCATGTATACTATTTAATGAAAATTACATTTTTTGACAGACCATTTTGGGAATACATGGCCTCAAAATGACATGTCGTCTCAGCACCTAGTCTAGGAATCATCCCAACACATTTCTAAAAACAAAAGCTAGAAATACGAGTCATTAAATTCTCCCCACCATATGGATTTACTTCCAGCATGTCCAACAAATGTGATTCCCAAACATATGAAGCTACAAGCATGAACTTGAACCTCCCACTCCAATGCCCTCTCCATGAGATTATTATGCATCAACCAAATGGTAAAAATAATAACCTATCTCCGATGATAATTACTCTCTAGTAAATCCCTGATCTAAATCATAAAATTTGAAAAAGTCACCTCATCATCAATGTCCGGCTCGCCCTAGCAAAATCTCTATATCCCATGTCAAGGATAGGATTGAAAAAACACATGGTCTTCCTCCTTGAACTCCAAGTGACTCTATCACCTATTATAATAGGTCTTTTGACAGTATGTTGTAGTCTCCTCCAACACTAGGATGACCGAAATTATTTCTGAAGTATCCTATAATAACTCTAGTCCCATGAGAACTAACTCCCTAGGGCCAGTCGAGCAATGTGTTGACCTACAGGGTCACCTATACAAGCCCTCAAATAGTTTCATAATGATGGTGGTGTTGTAATTATTTTGGTAAAAAAACTCTATCTTATCTAGCTGTTCCTCCCATCTATGACCAAAATTGAGGGAGTAATCATATAGAATGTTCTCTAAGATCATAATGATCCGCTCAATTTGTTGTTCTGTCTATAGGTGGAAAGATGTGCTTAAGAAAATATGAGTCGCAAATGACTCCTTCAATACCTTATGCAAACAGAATGCAAGGTATGTATATCGATTTGAGGCAATAATTGATGGACTCCTTGTATTCGAACAGTCTTCTTCCCATAGAGGTATCTAAAAAACTCTATAGGACTTCATTCCCATAATTCTAAGATGTGACCATCATGTTGAGTTGGTCAACAATCATCCAGAAATTATCATGTATCTTGTATGTATGTGATTAACTAATCATGAAGCCCATTAATATCCTTCATCACACTATTTTGGAACCCCCAATGAAGAAAAGAGAACCCCCTTCAAAAAACAGGTGATCGACACGATGTGTTGACAAACCCTAAAACAGATTAAACAAGCGCTCAACTTTTATATCAATAGGTTATCGAATCTTCAACTTCTTCAATAAACCACGTTTTCCTCCTTGACATACACATAAATATCCTGATACATCTCGTCACTCTGGGCATACAATACTACTACTGTGTGTCCTATAAAAGTAAAGATATGCTACCCACCTTTCAAATATCCATTAAGGGTATTCTCTGTTGACAACTGAGCACTTAAAGATTCACAATTGGTATCTTTGAGATGTACCTCCCTAACTAATGTTAGGAGTGGTGGGGTTAAAACCATCGATTGAAGAGAAGTTGCATCATCTCTATCCACAAAGAATATATGTATTATAGGAAACTAATATATTTCATCATTCAACATCTATGTTCTAAGATCTACTGCTTAGTGCTTCCACTACCATAATTTCCTTATCTATAGTATAGACTAATTTAAAGCCATAGTACTTGAGGAACTTCATACACTGTCTGTATCTCATGTTGAAATATCTTGAGAGAATATCTACTAGAGACTATTATGGATAGAGTATATGGTAAACTATTTTTTCATAAGGTCGTGTCGTCACATTTTTTATGTGAAACCACAACTCACAACTCAAGGTCATGGATCACATAGTTCTTCTCATGTGGCCTCAACAGACAAGAATCATCTAGACCCCTTTATCTGATCAAAGAGATAATTTATCCTTAGTAGTGAATACTTATTCAATATGGTCGCCTGATTCATGAAATGGAAATCCAAACATAACCTTAATCTCTCGTCTGCCTTCTTGGAAAACAATTTCTAGGGTTGTCCATGGTGAAACACTAGGTTTCAGAAATCCCTTCCACTGCTCGTCCTCCAAATGTACCTTCAATTCATGAAACTCTTCCAGAGAAAACAGATATGTATGTGTAGATATAGGTGTTTTCCCATGATACATATTAATGCATAAGTCAACCTCAGTGACAGAATGTATTTTTAGAAAATCTTTTGTAAAGATGTCCCCATACTCATCCATGATTGCTGGTAAATGAAATCTCAAAATATCCACATACATGAGGGTAATGATATATGAATCAAGAGTATTAGACTTCACACTTATATTCATGATTTTATCCTATACTTCCTCATATCCCTTTTTTTACTTACCATGAAAAACACCATTCCAACTTTGCGGACATACCATATCATTTTTTATAAAATAATCAACCTGAGAATGAACTATGGATGACTAGTCCATACCAAAACTAAATTCATAAATCCTTGAACCTTCCACCAAGAGGTTAAAACCAAAACTCTCACCTCTAGGGTCATATCACACCTTTGGAAAAAGTTGGATTATCAATTCCCCTCTCGTATGTCTCTCCATTAATAAGGGTCAAGTCAATATCTTATCCAGAAAATCATGGTCTTGAATTTGATTTGTGATAATTTGGATTGATTATCACCTATGAAAATTATTAAGATAGCAATTATTAGACAAAAACCACACCAAAAAATTCTTTCTAGAGCCCATGGGTCATATTACATGATCGCGTGTAGATACTCCCTCCAGTAGTACTCCAGCTTCTTGAGCCTTGTGTGGACCACATGGGGGTGGTGGTTGTAACATGTCGAAATGTATACCACCTTCTAATGCTCTCTCATATCATCTTCTGCATCTACCACCCTACAGATTCATTTATTTCTTATACTGTCTCTAACCTGGTGGCCCATCTAGCTTCTCAATTCAGCAAGATGAGCTAGAAAATTTCTAGCGAGATGTCCACTACCATCTTATGAAAATAATTGTGTCTTCATAGGCCGAATAAACTCACCCAATGAGCCCGGAACTGTAGATGCCCTATCATGGTTCGTCTTCATGGAATGTGTCACGTATCCAAGACTCTAATTCTTATATCAAATTCATTATTTATAACTACTGATATCCACTGGTTGTATTTTCACATCCAAAGGAATTTCTTCCACAAAGGTTCTCTCTTGCACCATAGCATATGTAAGAATGCACAATGAAATAGTGTTGCCTCAAATGTCCGTAAACATTCCTCACTCGGAGGTCCAAGCCTTAAATAAATGGTATTATCTAATTCATTGGCTTCCTAGAAAGGATGGTATTCCTCAATGAATACTCAGATACCATCATGAAATCCTTTTGATGTTGTAAAATCTCTTGGGAAAGTATATCTCATAGTTTTTAGGGAGAGAGCCCCATTCTCTGATAATGGTTCTCAAGATCTGGCCACAGAAGAGTAAACTCATCCTATGATCATGTAATATAAACCCCACATTCTCCCTATTGGGACATGTTTAGTGATCACAATTAGGACCACCATATGATCTAATTGTTAATTTCTAGGTGGAAAACTTTGTCACCACCTCAAGCAATTCTTTAGACACCTATTAGTCAGGCTCACTTCGGAACATGAGGGTTCATTGTCGCTGAATCGTGTGAAGTGCACTCACCCTACACATATCATCAGCAATTATTTTGAGAACCACGTGCTACTCCATGGGGGTGGTATAGCTATTACACCACCCGATGGTGATGTCTCTTGAAAGAACCCCTATACACATCACTTAACCCCATAGATCATCCTCATGATAATGCGGTGGATTCCTGGACGGATGACTATGTGGAAGTGTCTTGAAAAAAAATGTACCTCAATCAACATTGTATACATGGTGATATAACTCAAGAAGGAAATTGAAAACTAAACCCATTCTTATACGATGAATTTACCATAGTTTTCCCAAGCAACTAGTGGTTTCATGTACATAGTCAAAAAGAAAACTTAATGGTCCTGTGGTATGGATGTGTTTTCTACCACACATATGCTAGATTCCCTAGACTAAAATAAGAACTCAAAAAACATAACAAATTTTAACCACACCAAACTCATAGACTTTAGGATCTTAAGGTAGAACTGACCTCCTCTGATAACACTCTAGCAGGACCCATTCCCTGGGGACCATGATTTGACTACCACAATCCCATCTCTCATAGGTCGGGAGCTATCAACTAGAACTGAGTAGGACTTTCCCAAACTGATGGGAAGAATTTTCTTATATACCTGTACACACAACTACTACCCCAAGACAACGATTATGGAAGGTGATACACTATATAAAAAACACTAGGTGCAAAAGTTTAAATATAAAGGTAAATGGAGCTAAAATACAAGCCCTACAGAAACAGAAATGTAAAATTACATATCTCAATAACTCCTCCACAGAAAACATAACCTGGAGGGTAGGTAGTTAATAGATTTCTGAATTCATAGAATTAATCCTCATCAGTTAGGTCATGATAATCACCACCTACCCTGGTCCACCAAGGACTCCGTCAAAGCATCGATCGTCTGCACAAGACAAGACACATGTTGGAGAAGCCTGTGCAGGTGTGAATAAAACAATTATTAGCAGGGACCCTAAAACACAAGGGTATACGACAAATAAATACACAATTAAGACTAAAATATAGATACAAAAAGTGTATCCTCTAAGAATTACAGTCAATAGAGTCACTGGATTCATCTCACACCTATATATCATAGTGTATAGAAAGAATTATTGTCAGTTGTAAAGCAGAACAACTTGTACTATTGAGGAAGTAATCATCGATGAGTCATTGAGGATCCGGGAAATTGAGGTCCACTCGTCCACAGGACCACCCAGGTCCATTCGCAACCATGGACCGTCAGGCCACTGAGGTCTGATCGTCCTTCGGGACAATGAGGTCGGATTGTATGATGGGCCACTGAGGTTCTATTTGCTCATTTTTTGGGCCACTCAGATTCACAAGTATGGAAGTCCTCTAATATCATCTCATATATTATTCCACTGAGTTATACTCATATACTAGGCCACATAGGTTTTCTCATCACATCTATCTCTTCATAGATATTCGTTGTATTTCTACTCATAGTAATCTTGATCCCCAAGAATCTACTCTTTATTCCATCAGTCGTATCTCAATCCCCATTGAAACACACATAAAGTATATAAAAAGAAATGTCTCATCACATATGTCCAAATTTCCTAAAATTCTCAACAATAAGATTCATGGTTTGGATGTTATTTCAATTTTATTAAAAATGGTCTCATGGGATTAATGTCTAGTCCGAACCGATCTAGTTTGGATAAACTGACCCAACCCGATCAGTTCAATGAAAAACTAGTATGGAATGGCCAAAACACACTGCTGATTGGGTCTGTCAAACTTAGCCCATTGGGCTCAGGGTCCATCCTACCAGGATGCCATGTGGACCAATCCATTTTATCTAATTCGGTCCGCTATGGTGGGCCAGTTTTAATCCAGTCTGTCTAAAAAGCAAACCATTTCCATTGGCACAACCCATGATGGATGTTCGGCTCGGTCAAGCCCTGAGCATGACATGTTCATCATGGAAATCACCCACGGCTATGCCGCTGTTTAGATAGACTGCGGTTTTGTGCCGCATCTGACTGAGATGCCTCCTTCTAGCATTGATCCCACACCCACGGCTACTGTCACGGGTTCCACCACTACCGGTAATCGAGCCAACAACCCTTACAACCATTGTGTACCACCTGGAAAAGACCATCCCCACCATGGGCTGCCGAGCCTATGGTCTCCTAGCACCACAATCTCTTGCGGCCTCCTCTCTCGGGATATCCTATAGTCGTTTTCCCTCTTTGATCACAGATTTCCTTCACCATGAAGAAAATAATAAGGTATTGGAGAAGAACACAACATGAACCCACAGAAAACATACCATGTACGTTTTTCTCATGGGAATGATTTTATATTTATTAGAAGGTTTGATAAATAAAATATTATATTTTGTGAATCCAACTACTTTAAATTTGCAAAATCCAAATCCCATCATACACGACTTGCGATCGATTAGAGGAAAAAACTACTAGTGGGTTAATCTAAATTTGTCTCTTAACCTAATGATAGGGGAAGGAAGGAAATAATATAAAATTAAACCCCTAACTAAAATCTTATTCCAAGTCATTCAAGAGAGGATTCTATCCACAATAGGTCATCAATACTCGATCCCCAACTCTCGTCAATGGTGGGATCTATCGACAGGAATATAATGAACTTATGGGGATCTGCCATTCATCATCATTCACCGCATTCAAAATACACTCCTCCAGATCCTCAGATCGAATCCATGATCGTTCTAATGATCATGTATAATTTCTAAATAGTTAAATGTATCTAACATTGTTCAGAGATTCTGTTACGTTGAGTTGCCACATAATTATGATGTTTCATTTATGAATTTGAACCACTTTCTATTACACTTGAGTTGTAGGGTAGTTACATTGACTCTTTTATGAAATGAAACAGCTGACTCAAAATTTCATTGTAGCCAATATTTTCTGTATTAAATAAGTTTTCTTATTATTATTTTATTTTTCATTAAGACAACCAAAATTTTACTTTTACCCTCAACCCAGGTCAATCAACATTATGCCCCACCTATGAAAAACAAACCCTCACGAGAGGAATGGAACTCTCTAATTCCCAATCAGAGTTACAATTAATGAGTTATAGGATTTGAATATAAAATAATTTTATTATTTTATTTACAGTCATGCCTCAAAAATACTTTCCACTGTTGGCCCATGTTGGCCAATGTTAGGATCTTCCATTGGAGATCATGACCTCATGAGCTCAATGGTGGTCTCATATTTTCATTCTAAATCACATCCCATGAGTTACAAGGATTTGATAGGTAAAACAAATTTATTTTATTATATTATTTTTGGTTATATCATTTTTAGGGTTTCTCGCTAGAGGTCCACATATTCTAAAATTATATCGCGCCAAGGGTAAAACCACAATCCTAAACACAATGATGCCCTCATATTTTTGATATGGTCACCCGTTTATCATTAATTCAACAAATTTTGGAAAACTGCTCAGACACGCTATTTAAGAAACTTAAAAAATTTCGACACCGCATTTTAGGAACACCATGCCTTGGAATCGCAAGGTATCTGAGCGCTTGGTCTAGGAATTTTTTATGAAAATTTCTAAAAAAACCCTGAACATAAGAGTCATTACAACTACCTATGTATAAAACAGAATTAAATAGAGGTTATTTTATTTAATTAGACAAATAAATATAAATATAATTATCTTATTGTAATAATTTATATGTAATGTTAAATTTATTCAATTAAGATAAAAATACATTGTGACCATAATAATTGTTTATTAAAAATGTCATTTATTCAATCAACTAATTTTCTATTATTTTACAACTAATTACTAAGAAATGTATGATTTGTAATGAAATTTTTAGTGAAAATATTTATGGATATAGTTAATAAAATGGTTATTTTAATTCATATCATTCGGACAATAAGGACCCGACATTAAACATTATATAATCTTGAGTTAGGTCAAGAATTCACATTGAGGATCTTTTCAGGTTTAGAGTTTTAGAGAATCGGGACATATCTATTACATTACATTTAAAAAATTAGAAAGTAGAGACTTTAACTCCATATCTATTTTTTAATTAAATAAAAACTATAAAAAATAACATTTCTAGATCCAATTTTAGACAACATGACTTTTCCTTGATCCAATCCTTGACCCTATTCATTTTAATGTCCTTTGAAAATCATTTTGAAACATGGGGTGAGCATAAAAATCTCAGTGATGGTTAAAAAATAAGGAAAAGAAACATTAACCCATCAGTAAATACCAATCAAATAAACCATGCTTTTCGATAATAACATACCTCCTGAAATCATAAGATTTATAAATAACACATAGAAATCATAAATCACCAAGGTATCTTGTGCATCCATATCATACATACATTTTAGCTATCAAAACTATGTGGGGACTTATGATGGATTACCCATCATTTTATATTCCCAAAATCTCTTAGGATAAACATTATCAATTACCTCTGTCACGTTACCCAATGCATTGGAGAGCTCTCTCGGGTGATCACGACATCGGTTTATCATTTAACCTCTTTATACGTAAACAATTCCCAATTACCATAACATATTAATAACACATAAAACACATATAATGTAATGATAGCATTTACACATGGAAAACCGCAATATATCATTTCAAGATGTTGACATAATAAATGCTTTATCAAACCATTTTCAAACAATTTTAAACATTTAATAAAGTGATTTTTGAATCAATGTGTCAAATACCAGAGTGAAGCTTTAAAAGTAATTAATATTTTAAATAATTAATGTATATATAAATAAATCTTTAAAACCAATTTTATAACATGGACATTAATGAGAATGAATTCGATGATTAATTAATTAAAATGTTATTTTAGGTAAGGACTTCATAACCAAATCAGAGATGCTTGAAAACAAATAATTAAGAAATAGAATTTATTAAAAACATTATAATATCATGAGAATAATGTTATTCATGGTATTATAATCCAAATTAATGTTTATACACCATATAAATGTGAATTGGTACATAACAGCAATGATGTCTCAATGGAGTGTAAATTGAGACCAAATCCCTTATAAAAAAGTGTATCTAGATTATTGGTATATCGAATATATAATTATGTGTGAAAAATATAAATAAACTCAATATGATTTGATATTCTATGTAAAACAATCAAATTTCATTCACACATATTCATATAATGACATAATCAACAAGTATAATTTTAACCCAATGAAGTGAAATAGGGTTAAAAATATCCCTTACAAAAATTTGACAGCCTAACGACGTAAATTTTAAATTTAAAAAAATATTTGATGAGTGAAAAAATGGATTCTCATCACATGGAAATAAAATTTGTAGCAGTAAAGATATAGAAAAATATATCCAAACATAAGAAGATTTAAAATAAAAGACATAGAAAAAATAAGTCTTTTAAAAAGAGGATGTCGAAAGGTTCCCTTACTGATTTGGTAACTTACAAAACATGAACACCCTGAAAGAAGGATCATAAAATGAAGATGTATATACTTAAAAATTAAAGTATATTACATAAATAATGAATTCGTGGGAATTACATAACTCACTAAAATGAAATTTGTGGAAAATATAACATGAATCTAAAGGGAATAAAAAGTGAGGCGAAAACCCCTTACCACGTTGTAATCAATTGACTCGTGTCACGACCCGTCCTCGGGGCCCGTGCCGTGACTACCCCAAGCCCGCCTTCCATAGGCCAGGGGTTGGCGACTAGCACCAAAGGCGTAAAATCCCGATAACTGGGAAGGCATTGCCTTTATAAAGAAAACAAGCACCACAGAGTACAAGCGGAAGTAAAACACTAAGTACAAAAAGAAGAGCTGAAAAAGTAAAAGGGGCCGGAAATACAAGCCCAACTGTAAAGTACAACTCAAAAAGGAAAAACAGCAACTGAAAAGTAAAACTGCTACGCCGAGCTGTCCACTGGAAATCCCACCTGAAGGGTGGGTACAGATAGCTCCTCTGCTCCTCGGGTCCCGCCGTCTGATCCGAGTATATCCCGCCCAGTGGTCCACCTCCGGGTACCGCCTCGTCGTATAGTCCACCTCCAGATACCGTCCAGTCCTCGAACACTCGGCCTCTGTCAGCTCTGTCCGTCGTCTGCAACCAACACAACGAGGTGCGGGCATAGCCCGTGCAGGGGTGAGTATAACGATACTCAGTAGGGACCCCGAGACCCTCAAGGTCTCACTAAAACCAACAAGGATAAACACAAGAAGATCTCAACAGATAAACTCTACTTAGGTATATGCCCATACATATACCTAAGTTATCAAGTAACCCATCTCAGTCATGAGGAAACACAAGGGTCATGAGATCAACGGATAACCACTACCCAGGTATATGCCCACACATATACCTAAGTTATCAAGTAACCCATCTCAATCATGAGGAAACACAAAGGTCAAAAGTCTCAGCTCAAACCAGGATTTTCATTATCGAAACCGTAACTGCTGATGAGCCCCGTCTCTGAAGTGTGTAGTAGTCCTATCACGACTCCGAGGTACTGCTCACAAATCTATGACTGCTGAGGTACTCCTCCTGTCGAGTACTGCGGGTTTGCGGCCAACTACCGGGCGCTCCGTCCGCTGAGGGTCTGTCGCCAAATACCGGGCGCTACCCAGATAGCCTGCTGAGGTACTCCTCCCGTCGAGTACCGCGGGTCTGCTGCCAACTACCAGGCGCTCCGTCCGCCGTGGGTCTGCCGCCAAATACCGGGCGCTCCGTCCACTGGGCTAGTCGACTCACTCCAAGTCGAGTCGGTCAAGCAGTCGTCAGGTCTCAGCCGGCTACACGGTCTCCGTACTCTGCACGCTCGTCTCCACCGTCGCAGGTCTGTCGCTACAACCAAGCGCACACACTCCGTAGAGTATCGCGGGTCCGCCGCTACAACTAAGCTCTCCACCGCCAAGGGTCTGCTGCTGCATCCAAGCGCACCACCACTGTCAAGTACCACGGGTCCGCTCCACGAGCTACTGGTCGATACTCCAAGTATCACAAGGTCCCGCGAAGAAGTGTCTCAAAGGCCCGTCTCGTCACAGGGGTCTCAACGCAACAGATGGCGCGTCGATCGGACGCCCGGTCTGTGAGTTATTAGCCTTTTCGTCCCAGGGCCCCGGTTGGTTTCGTGAGTGAAACCAATCACGGCCGTATCTCAACTGCACCCCGAACTCCCATAGGGTATACTCAAAGGGACCGTTACTCAACGTAACCACCAACGCCGCTGACGGCTCGTCAAGCGGACGTCCTGTCTGAAAGATATCAGCTTTCCCGTTCCAGGGGCCCGGTTGGATTTCGGGTACAATCCAACCCGGCCATACTCCGAATGTATCCAAAACTCGGGAGGAGTATGTCAAAAGTTCCGTCTCATCAAGAGGAAGTCAACGAAACAGACGGCGCGTCAATCGGACGTCCGGTCTGTGAGTTATTGGCATTTTCATCTCCGGGGCCCGGTTGGTTTTTAAGGAAAAACCAACCCGACCGTACTCCACCTGCGTCCAAACCTCGGGCGGAGTATGCCAAAAGATCCGATTCACTAAGAGGAACACAACGCGACTGACGGCGCGTCAATCGGACGTTCGTGGCTCGAGATATGAGCGTTTCCGCTCCGAAGGCCCGGTTGGTTTCGTGAACGAACCAACCCGGCCGAACTCAAAGTAACCCGAAACCTTGAGTGCGATATATCGAAACGACCGTCTCGATGCAAGGATCGCGTTGCCGCAGACGGTTCGTCATTCGGAGGTCCGAGGCTCATGTTATGAGCCAAATACCAAATCAGGTTCGAAACGGGGGGGTCCGGGTCCGGGCCGACCCGGCCCGACCCCCCCCCCCCCCCCCCCGGGGGCGGCGCGGCGGCGGCGCGGCGGCCGGCGGCGGCGACGGCGGCGCGGCGGTGGCGGCGGCGGCGGCGCGCCGCGCGGCGGCGGCGGCGGCGTGCCGCGCGGTGGCGGCGGGTGCCGCACGGGGTGGCAGCACGCGGGGCTCAGCCCCGCGATTCCTTCAAAACAAAAAAAAACGGCGCGGGCCGTTTTTTTTTTTTTTTTAAAAAAACCGCCCCCCCTCACGTGGGGGGGCCTGCTGGCGCCGAACCAAGGGGGCCGGATGCCCCCTTCCCTCAAGAACCACCACCTCTCTTAAAGAGGGGGTTTTAATGGACCGACCGGGGGATTTAATTCCCCCGGTTTTATGACATCCGGCCGGCCAGCTGGCCGGCCGGTTTTTACCAACGGGACCGGAAATTCCGGTCCCGCCTTCGACTTCCGACGCCGGCGGCCCGGCCGCCGGTCTGCTCTTCCGCCGCGGCCCGGAACCGGCCGCGGTCTCCTCGTCCCGCCGCGGCCCGGAACCGGCCGCGGTCTTCTCGTTCCGCCGCGGCCCAGAACCGGCCGCGGCGTTCGTCGTCCGGCGCGGTGCGACGGCACCGCGCCCCTTTCGCCACACGTTAATTTCTTTCAACGCGGCGCGACGGCGTCGCGTTCTTGATGTTCCTTCCATGGTGTGCGCGCGACGGCGTTGCGTAAAATAAACGCACGATCATCCACGTGGTGCGACGGCACCACGCCTCTTGCTTCCACCCGCAAGAACAAACAAGATCGTTGGAGGGGGTTCGGCCGTGTTCGTGCGGTCCGGCCCCCCTCACGTTAAATTAATAACGCATCTTAAAATAATCAACATCCCACGTTAGTTATACGAACCACGATAAAAAAATGAGATAATTAAATATTAAATCAACCACCCCTACCTCTGGTTTGAGATTCAAAGAATCTTTTACGTTCCGCGGAAGACGGCGTCGCGGAAGTCGGGCGTCGCGGTCGTCGTTCGTCAAATCCGTTGACGAAGAGTTACGTCCGATGCGACACGTTGTTGGCGGATCTTCGTTTGCCAACGAAGAAGGCCCGAGGAGGATGCGGCGTTCCCTCTTGTTGACACCGAGGACGAAGAAGAGAGGCGTCGTTCTTCGTCGGAGTTTGAGCGTTCTTCGTCAAGATGAACGTTCTTCGTCAAGATGAAGAAGATGAAGAGGAATGCTCTCAAAAGCTCCCAAGGGAACAAACGATCAACCCAAAATAAAATAAGACTACATCTTATTTTATTCTCACTTTGCCAACCTTTCAAAATTCAAAGTTGAATTCAATTCACTAATTAAGTCTAGAGTTGACAAAATTAAATGAAAAGATAAATTGGCAAGAGTTAAAGTAGGGGAGAGTTACATAATTAAGAGGGGGGTTTTGAGAGGTTAAGGAATTTGAAAAGAAAAAGGGGTTCGTGTGGGCCCCACCACACTTAATCCTCCCAAGGGAGGTTAAGTGGGTGTGGGTCCCACTTCTAACCTCCTTTGGTAGGTTTTTAAAATAAGTTAAAATAAAATTTGTTTTGCACAAATTTTATTTAACTTAACTGAAAAACCCCAAAACGTAACTTTCAACCCGCAACAAACGCAACTTCCGAAAAGGTCTCATTAAGCGAATATCGGCGCTGTGAGTTCATCGGTGCCCTCGGATTTCAATTCCGAGCACCGGATCAAAAGTTAGGAATTCCCGCTCGTTCGTTCACTGAACGTACCCGAGCCAAACTTCGGAAATTAATTCCGGGCACTCCGGGCCTCGGAATCAGGTGCCGTCTGAAACCGCGCTCTTGTAAAATTCTAAAGAAAATTAAGAAAAAATTTTCCTTGAATTTTACGGGTCTTTACATTACTCCCACCTCAGGGCTTTACGTCCCCGTAAAGCTACAACAAAAACTAGGGAAACAAAAGAGGGTACTGAGCACGCATCTGAGCCTCCCGCTCCCATGTGCTCTCCTGGAGATTCCCGTGTCGCCATCTGTTGCGCACAAGAGGAATCGATCGTCCATGTAGGACCCGCTCCTGTCGATCCTCTATCTCCACCGGGACCTCCGTAAAAGTCACCCCATCGTCAAGGATGTGCGTCGGGTCGAGCACGCATCTCCTCAGCTGAGACACGTGGAAGACGTCGTGCACCCGGTGCAATTGAGGTGGTAGAGCCAGGCGATAAGCCACCTCACCAACCCTGCTGAGGACCTGGAAGGGTCCGATGAAGCGCGGAGATAACTTGTTGCCTCGGCCAAATCTCCGAATACCACGTCGAGGTCAGACCGCAAGAAGACGTGGTCACCATCCTCGAACTCTAGTGGCCTCCGCCTCCTGTCAGCGTATGACTCCTGCCGGCTCTGTGTTGTCCTCATCCCCTCCTGGATGACATGGACCTCCTCCGACGTGGCCCGGACCATCTCTGGTCCCACAAGAGCTGCAAGATTTCTTCTTTGCCGATAAGAGAAACCTGGTCTCATCCCCTGGATGAACCACATTCTTTGCCTAAAACAGTCAATCCTAACATGGATGATACTAATCCATACCAAGGATGACGTCGTAAGGCCTCGACGCTACTACTAAGAGATCCAACCGTTACTCTCGCCTCCAAGGGTTGAGTCACACTGTCGGCATCAGTGTGTGGTAACTGGTCTCCTCCAGTAGATGTCTCACAAGTGAGGGTCAAGTCAACAGTCAACTGGAACCTCTTAGTTACATCACAAAAGAGGACAGGAATGAAAACTTCACAAAGGATGCGTCTTTTATTATTGCAGCTCATAATACAAGACGCTACACAAAAACAACATCAACATGGAACTAGAAGTACAAGGATGTATCCACTAGTTCTGCTCCTGTCCACCTGCTCCCAGAGCTCCACGATCGTAAGCTTCAGCCGCCTGAAGCTGTGCTCTCGCATGTCCACCTACTCCCTGTGGTCGGGGTGGACCTCCTGGTGGTGGTGGTGGCAGTGCCTCAAAGCGTCGTCCACCACCTGCTGCTCGGCCAGCTCCTCTGCCTCGTCCGCCTCCTCCCTGCGGACCGCCACGGTCGAACCTCTGCCTCTGCCTAGGTGGTCCCTCAACCGTCCGCTGCTCCTCCGCATGGCGGGTCGGGCAGTCACGAGCCATGTGGCCTTGCCCGCCGCATGCAAAGCACTGTCTTCCACTCAAAAGACTGACTCCGCGCTGTGTGCCCTGCACTGCTGAGCCAGTGCCCTGAGGTCGTCTGCCTGAAGGTCTGGTCTGTCTGGACCCCTGAGTCATCTGTCGGCTACCTGCTACCGAAGACTCCGCTACGTGCCGCCCTGCGGTGGGTCGCTGCGCTGGTGAAGACTCAGCAAGGAAGCTCTCAATCAGAAGGGCTCGCTCCAGTACTCCAGTCTGAGTCGGTAAGCTGAGGGAGATCAGCGATGCCCTGATCTCGTGTCTCAAACCCTGCTCGAAGGTCCGGGCCCGGAAGAATGGGTCCCGTACCATGTCGGTCGAGTAGCGCGAGAGATCGGTAAATCTCGCCGAGTACTGAGCGACCGTCATGCTGCCCTGCCGCAACTGAAGAAGCTCCTGGATGCGCACCGCTCGGAGGGTGGCCGGGACGAACTCCGAGCGGAAGAGGCTCTCAAAGTCCGTCCAAAGTAGAGATGCCTCATCGTGCACCTGGAGCATCAAGCTCCACCATCGTCCTGCTGCTGCGTGTAGTAGGCTCGCAGCGAGGATCACCATGAGGTCTGCTGGTGTCCTCACTAGCCTAAACACTCGTACCACTGCCTCCAGCCAGTCCTCTGCAGCCTGGGGATCCGTCTCCCCGCGAAACCTGGGCGGTCGCTGGCGCTGAAACTCATGCAGTGCGCTGAGGCGACGTGCATCGTCAGCGGCTGCTGCTGGAAGCATCGGGGGCTCGGCGGGTAGAGCTACCGCCGGTGCCACTGCTGACAAAGGGCCCTGCACCGAGGCCTCGTCGCTCGGTGGGCTGTCGTCACGTTCGATTCTCGGAACCCTAGCTGGCTGCCGTCGTGGGGCCATCCTGAAAGAAACAACGTAACACGATCAAACGATTATACCTGGTGAGCTGACCTGGTTTGAGCTGTTTTAAGGGGAAAACTTTTGAAAACACACACGCAATCAGTGTTTTCGTGCACAAAGTCGGAAATCAGTTGTCAGGGTCCTAGTGTATGGATACGTCGGCCGCCCGCACCAACACTGGACTCCCTGAACTGAAAACCACACTCGGTACCCTTAACACTATTGCTTCACAGAAAGAAACATCAGAGTTATAAGTTCTGCGGTAGAACCGAACTCCTCTGATACCAATTTGTCACGACCCGTCCTCGGGGCCCGTGCCGTGACTACCCCAAGCCCGCCTTCCATAGGCCAGGGGTTGGCGACTAGCACCAAAGGCGTAAAATCCCGATAACTGGGAAGACATTGCCTTTATAAAGAAAACAAGCACCACAGAGTACAAGCGGAAGTAAAACACTAAGTACAAAAAGAAGAGCTGAAAAAGTAAAAGGGGCCGGAAATACAAGCCCAACTGTAAAGTACAACTCAAAAAGGAAAAACAGCAACTGAAAAGTAAAACTGCTACGCCGAGCTGTCCACTGGAAATCCCACCTGAAGGGTGGGTACAGATAGCTCCTCTGCTCCTCGGGTCCCGCCGTCTGCTCCGAGTATATCCCGCCCAGTGGTCCACCTCCGGGTACCGCCTCGTCGTATAGTCCACCTCCAGATACCGTCCAGTCCTCGAACACTCGGCCTCTGTCAGCTCTGTCCGTCGTCTGCAACCAACACAACGAGGTGCGGGCATAGCCCGTGCAGGGGTGAGTATAACGATACTCAGTAGGGACCCCGAGACCCTCAAGGTCTCACTAAAACCAACAAGGATAAACACAAGAAGATCTCAACAGATAAACTCTACTTAGGTATATGCCCATACATATACCTAAGTTATCAAGTAACCCATCTCAGTCATGAGGAAACACAAGGGTCATGAGATCAACGGATAACCACTACCCAGGTATATGCCCATACATATACCTAAGTTATCAAGTAACCCATCTCAATCATGAGGAAACACAAAGGTCAAAAGTCTCAGCTCAAACCAGGATTTTCATTATCGAAACTGTAACTGCTGATGAGCCCCGTCTCTGAAGTGTGTAGTAGTCCTATCACGACTCCGAGGTACTGCTCACTAACCTATGACTGCTGAGGTACTCCTCCTGTCGAGTACTGCGGGTTTGCGGCCAACTACCGGGCGCTCCGTCCGCTGAGGGTCTGTCGCCAAATACCGGGCGCTACCCAGATAGCCTGCTGAGGTACTCCTCCCGTCGAGTACCGCGGGTCTGCTGCCAACTACCAGGCGCTCCGTCCGCCGTGGGTCTGCCGCCAAATACCGGGCGCTCCGTCCACTGGGCTAGTCGACTCACTCCAAGTCGAGTCGGTCAAGCAGTCGTCAGGTCTCAGCCGGCTACACGGTCTCCGTACTCTGCACGCTCGTCTCCACCGTCGCAGGTCTGTCGCTACAACCAAGCGCACACACTCCGTAGAGTATCGCGGGTCCGCCGCTACAACTAAGCTCTCCACCGCCAAGGGTCTGCTGCTGCATCCAAGCGCACCACCACTGTCAAGTACCACGGGTCCGCTCCACGAGCTACTGGTCGATACTCCAAGTATCACAAGGTCCCGCGAAGAAGTGTCTCAAAGGCCCGTCTCGTCACAGGGGTCTCAACGCAACAGACGGCGCGTCGATCGGACGCCCGGTCTGTGAGTTATTAGCCTTTTCGTCCCAGGGCCCCGGTTGGTTTCGTGAGCGAAACCAATCCCGGCTGTATCTCAACTGCACCCCGAACTCCCATAGGGTATACTCAAAGGGACCGTTACTCAACGTAACCACCAACGCCGCTGACGGCTCGTCAAGCGGACGTCCTGTCTGAAAGATATCAGCTTTCCCGTTCCAGGGGCCCGGTTGGATTTCGGGTACAATCCAACCCGGACATACTCCGACTGTATCCAAAACTCGGGCGGAGTATGTCAAAAGTTCCGTCTCATCAAGAGGAAGTCAACGAAACAGACGGCGCGTCAATCGGACGCCCGGTCTGTGAGTTATTGGCATTTTCGTCTCCGGGGCCCGGTTGGTTTTTAAGGAAAAACCACCCGACCGTACTCCACCTGCGTCCAAACCTCGGGCGGAGTATGCCAAAAGATCCGATTCACTAAGAGGAACACAACGCGACTGACGGCGCGTCAATCGGACGTTCGTGGCTCGAGATATGAGTGTTTCCGCTCCGAAGGCCCGGTTGGTTTCGTGAACGAACCAACCCGGCCGAACTCAAAGTAACCCGAAACCTTGAGTGCGATATATCGAAACGACCGTCTTGATGCAAGGATCGCGTTGCCGCAGACGGTTCGTCATTCGGAGGTCCGAGGCTCAAGTTATGAGCCAAAAACAAAATCAGGTTCGAAACGGGGGGGTCCGGGTCCGGGCCGACCCGGCCCGACCCCCCCCCCCCCCCGGGGGCGGCGCGGCGGCGCGGCGGCGGGCCGCGTGGCGGCGGCGGCGGCGTGCCGCGCGGCGGCGGCGGCGGCGGCGGCGGCGGCGGGTGCCGCACGGGGTGGCAGCACGCGGGGCTCAGCCCCGCGATTCCTTCAAAACAAAAAAAAAAAACGGCGCGGGCCGTTGTTTTTTTTTTTTTTAAAACCGCCCCCCCCCCCCCCCCCTCACGTGGGGGGGCCTGCTGGCGCCGAACCAAGGGGGCCGGATGCCCCCTTCCCTCAAGAACCACCCCCTCTCTTAAAGAGGGGGTTTTAATGGACCGACCGGGGGATTTAATTCCCCCGGTTTTATGACATCCGGCCGGCCAGCTGGCCGGCCGGTTTTTACCAACGGGACCGGAAATTCCGGTCCCGCCTTCGACTTCCGACGCCGGCGGCCCGGCCGCCGGTCTGCTCTTCCGCCGCGGCCCGGAACCGGCCGCGGTCTCCTCGTCCCGCCGCGGCCCGGAACCGGCCGCGGTCTTCTCGTTCCGCCGCGGCCCGGAACCGGCCGCGGCGTTCGTCGTCCGGCGCGGTGCGACGGCACCGCGCCCCTTTCGCCACACGTTAATTTCTTTCAACGCGGCGCGACGGCGTCGCGTTCTTGATGTTCCTTCCATGGTGTGCGCGCGACGGCGTTGCGTAAAATAAATGCACGATCATCCACGTGGTGCGACGGCACCACGCCTCTTGCTTCCACCCGCAAGAACAAACAAGATCGTTGGAGGGGGTTCGGCCGTGTTCGTGAGGTCCGGCCCCCCTCACGTTAAATTAATAATGCATCTTAAAATAATCAACATCCCACGTTAGTTATACGAACCACGAGAAAAAAATGAGATAATTAAATATTAAATCAACCACCCCTACCTCTGGTTTGAGATTCAAAGAATCTTTTACGTTCCGCGGAAGACGGCGTCGCGGAAGTCGGGCGTCGCGGTCGTCGTTCGTCAAATCCGTTGACGAAGAGTTACGTCCGATGCGACACGTTGTTGGCGGATCTTCGTTTGCCGACGAAGAAGGCCCGAGGAGGATGCGGCGTTCCCTCTTGTTGACACCGAGGACGAAGAAGAGAGGCGTCGTTCTTCGTCGGAGATTGAGCGTTCTTCGTCAAGATGAACGTTCTTCGTCAAGATGAAGAAGATGAAGAGGAATGCTCTCAAAAGCTCCCAAGGGAACAAACGATCAACCCAAAATAAAATAAGACTACATCTTATTTTATTCTCACTTTGCCAACCTTTCAAAATTCAAAGTTGAATTCAATTCACTAATTAAGTCTAGAGTTGACAAAATTAAATGAAAAGATAAATTGGCAAGAGTTAAAGTAGGGGAGAGTTACATAATTAAGAGGGGGGTTTTGAGAGGTTAAGGAATTTGAAAAGAAAAAGGGGTTCGTGTGGGCCCCACCACACTTAATCCTCCCAAGGGAGGTTAAGTGGGTGTGGGTCCCACTTCTAACCTCCTTTGGTAGGTTTTTAAAATAAGTTAAAATAAAATTTGTTTTGCACAAATTTTATTTAACTTAACTGAAAAACCCCAAAACGTAACTTTCAACCCGCAACAAACGCAACTTCCGAAAAGGTCTCATTAAGCGAATATCGGCGCTGCGAGTTCATCGGTGCCCTCGGATTTCAATTCCGAGCACCGGATCAAAAGTTAGGAATTCCCGCTCGTTCGTTCACTGAACGTACCCGAGCCAAACTTCGGAAATTAATTCCAGGCACTCCGGGCCTCGGAATCAGGTGCCGTCTGAAACCGCGCTCTTGTAAAATTCTAAAGAAAATTAAGAAAAAAATTTCCTTGAATTTTACAGGTCTTTACAACTCGTATAAAAAAAGTTAATAACCATAAAATGAATCACATAATACCATGAATATAACGATAATAATGATAATATATATCAAATTATAGTGTAAAATATACCACATTCTATAAATAAGTGCCGAATAATGGAACTTTCACAGAATTAAAAATTAGATAAGAAACCCCTTACTAGGTTGTAATCAATCGATTCATAGGACCAAAATTTTATAACCATCCAATTAATAATAGAATACCATGAATATAAAAATAATAATACTAATATATAACAAATTTATTTACACAATACACCACATGAAATAAATAAGTGGTGAACAATGGAAATCTCACAGAATTTAATGTGAGAAAAGAAACCCCTTACCACATTGTAATAATTCGAGTAGTATGAACAAAAAATAATAACCACCAAATGATTCACAAAATACCATGACTATAAATATAATCAGGATAATATATATCAAATCAAAGTACACAATACAGAACATGCAATAAATAAGTGGCTAACAATGGAAATATTATGGAATTAAAAGTGAGATAAGAAACCCCTAACCTCGAGACCGACATGACCTGTTCGTTATTTAATCCCTTGAATAATAAACTAATGTTAATTTATACATTCTTATGAACCTTTTTCAATTTTATTATTAATTTTATATCACTTATTACCATTTTATAAACATCATATAATCATTTAATTTAATACTGGTCTTTCTGTAGATATTTGCTACTTGAGTAAAAAATGAACTTGTTATAATTACTAATTGTACATGTGGTAAAATTTCTATTATATCCAGAATCATTTTCATGATATTACTATCATATATATCATATATATCCAGTATATATATATTTATAATTAGTACATGACATTTTGAGTTAATAAATAAAATTCACCATTCACAGAGAGGGTAATCCGTACGTACGCATGGACGCTACATTCAATTCTAAATCATATTTAATGGAATGAAAACATAATGATACATAGGTATATTATAATTCTATTATTATATCATCTTATATATATATGTTACATAATTTCGTTAATGCCATCATTTATATGTTCTCTGTATGTCATGAATGAATCATATCACCTTGAGGGGTGGTAGTCCACACTTTCATAATTGAAATTATTGCGTTTACATATATTTGAAATAATAAATATATGTTTGTAAAAAGAAATTGCAAAAGAATAGAGAAAACATAAAAATAATATATATCAAATATAAATACAGTTCAATCATAATGGCTACCATCAGAGGTGGTAGGATAAGATTGAACAATCATAGTTTCGTGAGGCAGTAGTTCGTCGTGCACTGAAACAATATGATCTTTACCCATTGGATGGTGGAATGTTTAAGTGTTGTTCAAATACATATCATAAAAACCCATTATATTATGAAAATGGTGTTGTTATAAATGAAAAGTAATTAAAAGAGTTTATGGGGTTAGAGAAGTACAAGAAGACAAAAGTACTTAAGAGAAGATGTTACCATTAAATTTGGTATCTCCCTTTGGTTTTGATCAAAATGTTTACTTGATGTGCTTTCTACCTATGGTAATTCTTATATGATTAATAGAGGGATGTAGGGAGCTTAATTGGGTAGAGGATGTACCATCCAAGGGGCTTGGGAAGTGTGAGGAATGAGTAAGAGGTGGTGTCCTTTTATAACGGGGAAGAGGGGCTCTTTAGGAATGTTTCAAAGTATTATTTTATTATATAATTATTTTCAGTTTATAAATTCCCAAAAATCATCAATGTTGATTCTAGGTTGACTCATCGTAGAAATAAAATCATCCAATAAGAATTGGATTGGTTTTGGATATTTGTTTAATCATTATAATCTTATTGATTTAAATAAGAGATTAATGTGGCAAACACTGCATCATTTTTGTTTCATAAATAATTTTATTTTGTTTATGTCTAAAATTTATTAAAAAAATACCATTAAGTAGGAACACTTTTTATATTTCAAATTAATATTTATAGTCGAGGTATAGCTTATATAAATCCATGGAAATTTTTTTTTAATAAAATATATATTCTTATGTCATTTTATTCATTACTTTAAATTAATTAATAAAAAGTGACATTATTACTCTTATGTAGATCCATGGGGTCCCAAAGTCAACCCTAGGATTAAAATGGTCATAAATGACTCATCCAATAAGTTTAGGAAAAGTGTTATGTTAATTTCGTATTATTATAATTTTCTTTTTACCTTGTATTACCATATTTACCTTTAACTGTAGTAAATAAAAGTAAAAATGTTATTATTCAAGAAAAATTATTTTCATCTTATGGAACAAAATATTACTTACTAATAAAACATCGTATGTCATAATTTTTAAATTAAATTAATAGAAGTAGTAAAATTTAATTTAAATGGAAAAGTCTGTTTTTTAACTAACATTTATTGTTTTCACAATTCATCCAAAATTAATGTTTTCAGAAAAACAACAAAAATACAGCCTAAGATAAATTTGTAATTCCGAATTAAAAAATGAGGTCTATTTAAAAAATTAGAAAAATAGAAGATGAATAAATAAATTTAATATTATTTCTCATTTTCAAAAAAAAATTGTGTTTTTAAGAAATAATATCTATCAAAAGATTGACACTTGTTTATATCCAATTTCAAAGTGAAATTAGTTCTAATGACCAAAATTGGAAAAAATAGTAAAAATATAATCTAATTACAATTCAAAACCATTTAAATAATATAATATAACCATATATATAAATTATATTAAAATAATGTTTTGAATTATAATACATTATTTATCACTATTCGTTACAAAACGAATTTTATCAGAAAAATACCAGAATTTTACCTGAAGTAAATTTTGATGTCCTGATTCTAAGGAATAATTTTATTTTGACAAATAGAACATAGAAACATTACCAATTCTATATTTTAAGATTTTTATCCATAAAAAGGTTACAAAATGAACTTTTAATGAATATTATAGTATTAATGCATAAAATTCGATTCATTAATATTGTAAGACTCTAACTTTTTGTGGATTATTGTAAAAATAGTTCAAATTGCATATTTAATCATATTTTAGTTAGATATATTGATTTTCTCCAATACAATGACTTTGTATTGACTACACATTAAAATGATAAGATTATTTTATTATTTTTGTTTAACACAATGTTTGTGCAATGTAAGATGTCAAAGAAACTCGTTGTTTCATATCAGGAATTCCATCGAACATATCATCCCATTTAAAGTAAAATAAATATTTAATTAAAAAATATTAAAAAAATATTAAATTATAATTTTTATTTATTTATCTGGGATGTTACATCCTTTCCCACTTTTGGGAATTGGGTCCTCGCAATTTTAAAATTGGTACTGGAAACTTCATTTAAAATCAGACATCTAAAAAATGTCAAAAAACTATCACTTTAAAATAATGTAAGATAAGTTAAAAGGTCATAAAAGACAAAAAGTAATAGGATTCAATGAAAAAATTGACATGGAGTAGAAAAAAAACATCATGTTCTGATGGTTGGTGATAGAAAATGTTATTAGGAGAAAGTTAACCACCATAAAATCACAAAATTGTGATGGGTTAAATGGTCTATGATTCCCCAATAAGAAAAGTTAACAAACACTGTTTTTGTTTTATTTTACTTTTAATAAAGTTGTGGAATTTATTTATGAGTTTTACTAAGAACATAAGGAAACATACTTATCATGTATAATTTCACCTATTACTAAATTTATACAACCATGTCATCTTTTTTCCCAATGATTAGTATTCAAATAGATGGGGTATCATAAAAAAATCCTTGAATCAACTTTTATATTATCACATAATCCACATAATAAGAACTATATATTTCCCATATCCTTAGAAATTAACCAAAACTAAAATGGATAGTACGAGGTGAGATAATTCTCCAACAGGATAATCCTTTATAAAAATAAATTCTACTCTTAATCTCCAAAATTCAAAAAATTGTTCCCAAAGTTCAACAAGGACCATTCAGTACAAAATTTTCATTAAAATTATTTTATATAATCCAATCTAAGATTGAGACACAATACTTAGAAGGATTTAAACATATAGTCTTCCACATTAAATATTACCATTTATGTCTAAAAAACATCGACTACTCTTAAAGTCTCATACTGATGTGTAATTAACCAAATAACATATTCTTTATAATAGCTTAATAATTTCCAAAAATAACCCAAATCACATTATTTTCATAATAAAAACATACATTATTCCAAAATAATATTTCAAACATTACTCCAAAAAATAAATCCCATAGTATTCTATTTCTTATAAACATATAGTGTTCCCAAAAGAGAAATCGTATTCTAAAATAACATATATCACATAATGACCAAATCATTTAATAATAATAAGGATATCTATTTGATAAAACATAATATCCCAAATCAAATTACTCTTGATCAATAAAATCATTTATCTAAAAATATTAGTCAACCTAACGAGGGACTTCACATAGTCTTGTGGTAATTGCTATATCTAAATCGCATATTGGTTTTGGGTTTTATTACCATATCATTGTCGGATGTGACTGGTTATAACACATTATATGTGTTTTCCTATTTATAAAACTCATAAATGGACCTAAAATGTATTAACCTCGGTATTTTTTTTATACCATTCATTTTCAACCCAACACATTAAGATCTCAACATCTTAAATCATAACGGCTTATATATAGTGTCATTTTAATCTGATTTCACCTCCATATGAAAAAATAAAACTATTAATAATAGAAATTAAAACATACATTCATCATGGTGTCTATATGGTTTGTCGTCATCATGTTCATATATGTAGAAGGTCCATGAATTGCTATAATGATTTATAGGTCCTTCAAAATAATTTTATTCCTTCATCCAAAAACACCTTTTACAACTTGGGTCATATGGGTGATCACAGAAATATAGTTTTGAATAATAGTCATGCATGACATATAATTTCAATCCATCTGATAAAACATGAATTTTATAAAATAGTCAGACCGAATTTGATTTGAAAATTTCAATCAATGGTCTTTTTAAACTACCATTATAATGTGATAAGAGACTATATTGCAAAATAAAATATAAATTGTATACACAAGGGTCTTTTTCTTCACACCTTTTCAAAATCCTAATATGCTTCAAAATCATATGATAAGGTAAAATATTTTAAAAAACGTTGATAATATTTACCTTTCTTGAAAATATGAGAATGTGAGAAAATATGATTTAATTAAATACAACCCATGATCCATTATGATATTTAGGTATATAGGAGTTGTTTGATATCATAAAAAATGTATGCAAGTGAGTTTTATTCTCTAAAATGTTTCACAATCATCAGAACAAGACATTGAAATAATTATTGCAAGCATGCGATTAGGAAGAGATAGGAATGTCATTTGAGATCCTCCTCCTTCCTTTTATAACCAACATTCCATGATCATTTTATGTTTAGAGTTGTAGATAATTATTCCATATCTATTACATTAATTTCAAAAAATTACCATGTAGACACTTCCTCTTTGTATAATTTATTTAATAAAAAACAATAAAAAATAATATTTCTAGATCCATGTTTTGGATAGCATGGATTTTCCATGAGCCCATCATTATCCATATTCATCTTTAAGTCCTATGAAAAAACATTTCAAAACATGTGGTGACCATAAAAAGCTCACTAGGGTTTATAAAATAAGAAAAAGAAACATTAAACCATCAGTAAATGCAAATCAATGATACCAAACTTTAAATCATAATAGACCTCATGAAATCCTATGATTTATGAATAACCCATAAAATAAAAAGTCACAAAGGGAAATTTTGGAATACATATCATAATTACATTATAGTTATCACATATAAGTAGGGAGTAACATTGGAATACACATCAGAGAATATAACCAAAATAACATACGTGAAACATTAACGTTTACCTCCGTCACGTAACCCAATTCACTAAAGAGTTATCTCGAGCTCACCTGCCCTAGGTTCATCATGGAACCAACTATATACATAATAAATTTCAAATAACCATAACATATTCATGATACATAAGACACTAATAAATTAATGATAACATTTCAACATGGCAATCACAATATATCATTTCATGATATTGACATAATAAATGCATTTTCAAACCATTTCCAAAAATATTTCAATCATTTAATAAAGATATTTTTAATCAATGTGTCCCATACCACATAGATACATTTAAAGGTTTTGTAATTTTAAAACATTAAGGTCCATAAAAATAAAATCTTAAAACCATTTTAAAAAAATGGGAATTATTGATAATGATTTAGAATATTAAATCATTAAAACAATATTTTAGTAAAGGAGTTCCTAACCAACTGTGAGATGCTTGAAAACAAATAATTGAAGAATAATATTTATTAAAAACATTATAATATCATGTGAATAAAGGTATTCCTAATTTAATATTCCAATGGATAGTATTTACACCATATTAATGTGAATTGACTCATAAAAACAATGATGTCTCAATGGAATGTAAATAGAGACAAAATCCCTTATAAAGGCGATATACCTAGATTAAGTATAAATGAAATATATAATTATTCATGAAAAATATAATACACTAAATTTTATTTGATATTTATTGTAAAACAATCAGGTTTCATTCACATATATTCATATCACTACATAATCAACAAGTACAAGATTAACCCAATGAATTGAAATTGGGTTAAAAAGTTTCCATACAGAAATTCGACACACTATTGGCATCACATTAAATTTAAGAAAAATATCTAATAAGAGAAAAAATGATATCTAGTAACTTGTGCATAAAATTATCAGAAATAAAGATATAGATAGACATATCCCATCATATTAAGATGCAAGTTAAATGACATAACTAAAAGTTGTCTTTTAAAAATAGGATGGTGAAAGGTTCCCTTACCGATTTGGTAACTTACGAGACATATTACCCATGAAAGAATGACCATTAAATGAAGATATAAATACACATAAATGTAATTATATTACACAACTAATACAATAATAGGTGGTACATACACCACACAATAGAAAATAGTGTAAAATATTGCATGAATCTCATGGGAATAAAAAGTGTGATGAAAACCCCTTACCGTGATCTAAACAATCGAGTCTAATAACCAAAAGATAATAACTATAAAACGAATAAATAATTACATGAATAAAAATATAATCATGATAATATATATAATGGATGTTCACAAAACACCACATGAAATAAATAAGTGGTGAACAAAGGAAATCTCATGGAATTAAGTGTGATAAGAAACCCCTTACCACGTTGTAATCCATCATGTCATATGACCAAATGATAATTAGCACAAAATGAATAAAATAATACCACAAATATAAATAGAATTATGTTTAATATTTATCAAATGGCAGAAGAAAATACACCACATGCCACAAATATGTGGTCAATAATGGAAATTTCATGGAATTAAATGTTAGATAAGATACCCAATACCACATTGTAATCAATAGATTCTTGTGAAAAAAAGTTAATAAACACCAAATGAATAAAAATATACAATGAATAAAAATATAATCTTGGTAATATATATCAAATAGCAGTAAAAAATACACCAAATGCAATCTATTAGTGGTGAACAATGGAAATCTCACGTAATTAAAAGTGAGATAAGAAACCCCTTACCTTGAGTCCAACTTCACATGTCCGTTCTTTAATCTCATAAATAATAAACTAAAGTTAATTTATACATTATTGAGAAACTTTTTCTTTTTTATTATTGATTTTATATCAATTATTACAGTGTTATACTTATATTTCAATCATTTAACTTAATAATGGTCATTTTGTTGATATTTGTTACTGGAGTAAAAAATAATCTTTTCATAATTACATATTCTCAATGTGGTCAATAGTATATTATCTCCAGAATCATATTCATCATTTAAATATATTATATATCATATATATCCTATATATATATATAATTATTAAATGACATTTGGAGACGGGAAATGAAATACACCGTTCATTGAGACAGTAAGTTGTACGTACGCATGAACGCTACTTTCATATCTATATCATATTTAATTGAATTAAAACATAATGATATGTAAATATATTTTAATTATATATTAAAATAATATGATATATTTGTTACAAAATTTAATTAACTTCATCCTTTATATGATCATTAATGTCATTAAAAAATCATTTCACTTTGAGGGGGTGGTAGTCCACACTTCATCAAATGAAATTAACATGTTTACTCATATTTGAAAGAATAATTGTATGATTTTAAAAATAAATTACATAAGAATAAATGAAAACTAAACATAATATATATCATATATATATATATATATATATGCATTTCGATCATAATTTCCACAATTAGAGGTGGTAGAAGAATATTGAACAATCATCTTTTTGTGAGGCAGTAGTTCGTCGTCCACAGAAATAGTATGTTAATTACACATTAGATAGTGGTGTGTATAACTGTAGTTAAAATACATATCATAACAAAAATCTACTATATTTATTGTACACTATTTTTTATAAATTAAAGGAATAAAAATAGTTTATTGTGTTGGATAATTAAAATAAAACAAAATAACTTAAGAGGAGACGTTACCTTTAAATTGGGTATCCCTTTTTGGTTTGAACCAAAAATAATTACCGGAAGTAACTTATGCCTACATTAAGGATTATAGGAGGAATAGTGGGATGTAGGGAGATTAATTGGGGAGAGGGTGGACAAGCCACGGGGCTTGAGATGTGTGAGGAATGGGTTAGAAGTGGCGTCCTTTTATAAGGGGGAGGGGCTCTTTAGGAATGTGTGAAAATATTATTTTATTATATAATGATTAAAAGTTCAAAAATCATTAACATAGAAGATAAGAAGACTCATGGTAGGAATTAAATCATCAAATAAGAATTATATATATAGTTGGATATTTTTTTAATCATTATAATCATATTTATTTAAATCATTCATTAAAGAGGTAAACATTCCATCATTATTGTCTCCAATGTAATTTTATTTATTTCATGTCTAAAAATTATAAAAAAATAACATGATGTGGGAAATACTTTTGTATTTCAAATGAATATTTAGATTTGAGGAGATATATTATATAATCCCATGAAAATTGATTTACTAAACTATATATGTTTATGTCATTTTTTCTATACTTTAAATTAATTAATATACGGTGTAATTATCACTCATAAGTGTCTCCATGGGTTCTCAAAATAATCCCAAGGATGGACATGGTCAGACATGACTCATAAAATATTTTTAGGACAAGTGTTAAGGTAATTTTTTATTATTAAAATATTCATTTTACCTTGAATTGCCATATTTACACTTTACCACGGTAAATAAATGTCAAAAGTTACTATTCAACAAAAATTATTTTCGTCTTATTGAACAAAAAATTACATAATAATAACATCCATTTATGTCAGATTTTTTAAATTCAATTAACATATGTGGTAATGATTCATTTAAATGAAAAAGTTAGTTTTTAACTACCACTATGTGTTTTCACAATTCATAAAAAATTATGGATTTCAGAAAAATACAAAAAATTCATCTTAAGATTAATTTAATATTAAGAATTAAAAAATAATATCCAATTTAAAAAATTATTAACAGAGAAGTTTATTTAATTAATTTTAAATTATTTATCATTGTAAATCCAAAATTCTGTTTTTAAGAAATAATAATTATCAAATGATTGACACTTCTTTATGCCCAATTTCAAAGTGAAATAATTTCCACTGACTAAAATTAGAATAAATGTTAAAAATATAATCTAATTTAACATTAAAAAAATTTAATAAGATAATATAATCATTTAAATAAATTATATTAAAATGAAATTTTGAATTAAAATACATTATTTTTCAATATTCATTTATAAATGAATTTTATTAGAAAAATACCATAATTTTTTCCAAAGTAAATATTTATTTCCCGATTCTATATAGGAATTTTATTTTTCCAAATAGAACATATAATAGTGACCAATACTATATGTAATGATGGTTTTTATTCATAATTTAGTAAATCGACCTTTTAATTAATATTAGAGTATTTATGTCTAATTTTTTATTCATATGCATTTTAAGCTTATAACTTTTACAGGATAAATGTAAAAACTTTTAAGAAACATATATAATAATATTTTTGTGAGTTCTTTTCATTCCCGCCAATACAACAACTATGTGTTAAATACCATTTAAAATTATAATCTTATTATATTATTTTTTTAGTATAACTCATCATTGTGTGCAACTTATTATTTCAAAGAAACATGTTGTTGCATATCAGGTACACCATCAAAAATAGCATCCCTTTCAAAGTAAAATTAATATTTAATTCACAAATATTAATAAATATGAAAATGTCATATTTCATTATTTACTAGGGATGTTAAATAAGAAAACAACTATGTAATAATGATTATATCTAAATAATAATAATTTGAGGTTCCTTTATTTAATATGTTACATATACCACATTCTATCAATTATATTATTTAATGAAAAAAAATTCTAAAATATTTTTGGGTTAAATTCTACCCACATTAATAAATAGCATCCTCATAATATTAATTAATGTTTTATTAAAAATGTTTTAAAACATATTCATAAATAATTATATATAAGAGAATAAAATATACAATCAAGAAAGGAAACAACTTTTTCTTATTTAAAAAATAAAATTTTAAAAAATCACATCATAAAACGAGAAAATAAAACAAATTTATTATTAGAGTAGAAGGTAAATATTATGGTAACTGATAATAAACCATAATATGTTTCTTTCATAAGGAGAATATTATAATGAAGTAAAAATATTGATATGGAAGAGAAATATAAAATCTCATTAATAATATAGATTGATAGATAATATTACTGTGATAATATGGATAACCAAAAAACTATTAATCAGTAACTGATGAATAAGATCATAAATTAATCATAAATTAGGGTTAATAGATAACATTATTTATAACAAGATCATTTTCCTGGTGTTGTGTGAATTTTATTACAATTAATATAGAGAGAAGGAGATAATTAAAATTATTTATTTATTTCTATTTCATAAGAACAATATAATACATTAATTGTGATTGATAAATTTTCACATATATCTTATTGCTTAATCCATGAAATGAATAATCAAAATTAATTTTTCATGCATGAATAACTAAACTGATCTTTTAACGGATTAAAATATCCACAAAAGTATGACATGTTATTTCATTCATTTTTATCCATGAACAAAAATCCGATATTTTTATCTGGAGAAAAGATAATATACTATATTTTTAAATCATTATCTTTTAAAACTATAACATTAATCTCCAAATCCAAAAATTAACAAAAAATATAAACATTAAACATTCCATAAATAAAAAACATTAAAATTCTTCCAATTTTTACTAAAAAGTTCAATTATCATAAACTAAAATGTTTATTTCACATATTATCCAACGATAAATATAAAATTTATGCCCAAATAACCTTGTTCACTACTAAAATCACAAATCAAATATATATATTAACTAATAATATGATATAAAAAATATGAAAATATTTTCAATAATATCCTAATCTACTTAAAAGGCATCAAAATTCATAGATTATTTTCCAATTATTACTCAAATAAACTCCTATAATAGTCAGAAATATTCTATTTACCTTAATAATAAATTGTTTCCAAATAATGTAACATTATTTATAAAACAAATTATACCTTAATCACTAAAACAAATTTTCAATTACATGTTTTTATAGTTTATAAATCATATGCTCCAAAAATGAAATGATACTTTTATCATAATTAACAATAAGATTCCCAACATTAAATATCATCTTGACTCCAATGGTAATCAATATAATTTTACTTATATCAAAAAATATACCAAACATTCTTCCTAAAATAATATTTTCAGTAAAATTTATATTAAACCAAATTTTTGTATAACACCAAATTTATTCAAAAATCACCTAAGTCATCATGAACTCATGTCACATAAAACCTTAATATGTATTTAGTACATTAATATTTTGGTCGATAGTACACTTATTATCCCATGTTTTTTATATAAACATTAAAACATACACATGTATATCATCTTAACCACTGTAGTTATTTAAACCTTTTCTATATTAGAACCTATAATAAAATAATATTTATTCTAAACAAAAATAAGTGATTTATGAAAATGGTTACACTTTCTTATATTTAATAGATATTATTAGTTTATAGTTCTAGATTATTGGACAAAAATTACATAAAAATTTACATTTCCACAAATATCCATTTCTTAAAAAAATATATTCATTATAAAGACACACTTACTACATTAAAGATAATGGTCATATCAATAAATCTAGATTCATTAAAGTTCTTACAAATCATTAATCCCTATGAGAAATCATTTCAAAATATGGTATAAAATAAAAAAACATGTTAAGATACAAAACATAAAAGAAATTTATTAGCCATCTATAAACCATAAAATTCAATATTTTTTTTACATTTCATGATAAACATTTCATCTAGAAATCCATCTACATTTAAATTTAAAAAACTTAATTTATTAATATATTTAATAAAATATTTATTAATAACTAATAATGTAAAAATCATAATCATAATTTTTTCTTGGGAAAAAATAAAAAACATGAATAACCTTCAATTTAAAAACATTTTGTTCAATTTTTTTTTAAAAAAAAATTATAACATATGTTCAATTTAATATATTGTGAAATAAAAATATTTCCTTTACAAACCATTACAATATTATAGTTTTTGTGACATGGGAAATAATCCTTTAATTAACCCATTCTATATATTTTAAAATAGAATCACCTTACTAGATAATTCCCAAATGTCTCTAGAGTAACCTATCACAGGTTCACACTATAACTTTACCAAATGTATTAGAGAGAAATATCATGATCACCAATCATCAGTGTTATATCAACATCACCCATCATTTTTATAAATTTTTTGATAACAATATAAAAAATATAAAACATATATATTTCACTTTAATCATAAACCGTATTTTAATTTGTCTTCAATTACATAACAGATAATAGTTTCATTTATCATATAATGATATGAAAATTATACACATTCCTTATAAACAAAAACATTTATAAAGTATTTAAGGAAGTAGTTTCATTGAAAATACCAAGGAAAATTATGGAATAATATATTTAACGAACAATGGATATTATGGTGGTAAAATATATGATGTAATATAAGATTAAAAAATATTCTTTTTTGACATTGATAGAAACATAAAAATAACATCTATAACAAATATTTAAATGATTACCTTTTAAACCATTAAAAATAAATAAAAAAATATTATAAAATTCATGTTAAGTGTATTTTGTTTATAAATAACACCATTTTGGAATGGTTTTCTATGAATATGGATATGGAGGACAAATATTTGAAAGGAATACCTTAGAACAAGATTTTAATGAAAAGTTCATTACATCATCTCATGACTTGTCATATACATTAAGTGACTCCTATAATAAACTTTTATGCATTATTTAATTATTTGAGAAACATTGTGTGGTTTATTATATTATTATAATATGTTTTATTTCATTCATTAACATGACCTAAATTGTTTTTAAATTGATTGAGATCATGTTAGATGTTTTGAGTAAATTTGATGAATAATTCCCAAAAAACATTGGTATATTGGCCAAGAGAAAATGATTAATTATCTCATAATATCTGTAGTATTAATCAACAAATAATCTAAATGTTTTAAATAAATTTAATTTTAGTTCATCCATTATATGAATACATGGAACCATGTACTCATTGCTAAGTGACGGTGGTAGTCTAAATGTATGCAGAAACAACATTATCATTTTCCAATGGATGGCAGGGTAATAAAATTGATGATTTACTATCTATTTAATATGGTAATTATTTCCCGAATATAGAATTTATACATTAAATTTATAACTATAAATATCTATTATAGGTGGTTATGGAAAACAAAACACATCGCTCCATGGTGATGGTGATGAAACCATACATACAAATGCTGTTTTCATTCCACATAATACTGAAAGGGTGATAAAAATTATTTGTAACATAGTCCTAATAACATTTAATTATAGTGAATATAATTATTTTTTTGTCACATATTTGTTTTAGAAACTTTTAAAGAGGTAGAAAGAAAAGTATAATGAAGATTACTAATTAAGAGATATGCTTCTTCTTTAGAAAAACTAGCTTTGGAAATCACTTTACTCTTTCTAGGATGGTATTTATTTATGAAAAGATCCTCTATGCCATGGAAATCATGGTTAGTATGGGATTTATATAGTTATTGTATGGGATAATATGTACATGTTTTGGGAGGAAGATAGTGCAATTGGTTCCTTTTTATATGTGAGCGGAGGGACACCCTTGGAATTACTTAAAGTATAAAATTAATAGAAACTAATTATCAATTTCAACTAGAATGAAAATGATATAATTATAATATATTATGATTATGATAAACAATTATCACATTTAATAAAATTTTAACAATATTTGGTGATGTTTTATCCCATTATACATAGTTTTAAACCACTGTTTACACTTTTAACAATTTTTGTGATATTATTGTTTGAGACTCTATAGGGTTTGAAAAGTTACTATAAAAGGAAAAGTAGAAAAAAAAGATAAAAATGTATTATATTCTAAAACATATAGCTTTAAATTTTACAAATATTATATTTTTAGGAATTTAATAAAAATTAATAAAATAATATTTTATATAAAATACAATTTAAGTAGTTTTCAAGAATATTAACATAATTTAAATTTAATGACATAATAATAGTAATGTAATTTTAATAAATACGTTTTACAAATATATAATTTGTTTTGTATATGTAAATAGTTTTTTGAGCACCATAATATATCCAAATTGTATAATTTCTATTGTTTTTAAAATCATTTACTAGATTGTCCCTACTATTCACAAAAGCACTCAGTCAGCACTGAATTAGAATTTAAGGTAATTTTATCATCACAAAAAAGTTAAAATATAATATTAATTTCATTATTTTAAATATATACATTTTATTTGGTAATAAAATAATTTTGTCCCTAGGGAAAAATATAAGAGGAATTCAAATAAAAGGAGTGCTATTTTGTATTTATCATTTTCTAAAAATAATATAAATATTATAAAAAATTAAATTGGAATAGAAATTACTTATTATCTAATATAAGATGTATTTGGTTTAAAATAACTAACAAATTAGGATAAAAGAAATAAGTAGGGGGATTATTATGCCTTATCACATAGTTTTAACCCTATTTTATTTGTTTTTTCATTACCTAGGTGATAAATCACTACAAAGGATACCATTCATAATGGACAAATATAAACGTGAAATATTTAATAAATTTGAACGTTATAATTCAAATTATGGAACAAATTTTTAATTATTCAATTTTTAGATGTGGAAAAAATATTTATTTTCATGAATTTGTGAAACACAAAGAAATAATTTTCTGAAAGATATGTTCTTAAGCCCAAAAAGAATTTATTAAAAATCAAGAATCTATGTAATTAATTTTATTTTTTAAAACTAAAGTACTCTAATTTTACATGAATATAAAATTAAATAAATAATTTGACTTCTATAATAGTTTATTTATGAATAAAATGGATAGTATTGTAATAACTCAATAATTTTCACTATTCACTACGAAATCAATATTTTTAAGAAAATCCCCAAAAACCACCATAACACTATTAATAAATATTAATTTAAAAAATTATTTCAATTTTTTGAAATATATTTTCAAAAATTATTTGAAAGTAGTTATTATACATAATTAAAATATATAAAAATAACAATTTTTAAAAGAAAAATTATCTTTAAATAACAAAATGACATTATTCTGATTTATTTTTTAATAACCATAGTTGAATTAATGTTAATGTAATGAAACAATGAAATCAGGAATTATTGGTTAGAAAAAAGCATAGTGTGACACCCTAGTCTTACCTCTAATAGGTTAGGGGCTAGTGATAAGCATCAAGAAGGCTTAAACGAAATAGGAGTGTCATAGCCTAATAAACCTATATGCATGCACAGACACACCTTTTTCAATGGAAATGGGTAAGAGGAATAACAAATGATTTCATTATATAAAGTATTATCATTTATCCAATAATCATTTGAGAATAAATCAGAGCATGAAATTATAAAACCAAAGTATAAAGTGAAAAAATATACATCCAACCGGTAATGAAGTCTCAACATTAAAACTACAAGAAAATAGGTAAGACTGAGATATACTACATCATAATTTGAATGTATAAAAATTAAATATATTCAATGAATCCATTTTTCTCTATTATCCACCAAATATAATATTGATTTGTATGTAATTTGAATAATATAGGACACATTTGTCTGAAGCCCATGTTAGGAGAGTATATACATACCCAACGAGATTCCCTAAAAACTATAAAGTGATAAAGATTGTTAAAAAATAAGTCATCTAAACGCAATAAACATATATTTCCACAATGAATCCCATGAGAGAAAGATAAAACAAATCACCATCTCTATATCCTATTTAATGATGATGAGTTTTTTATTTCTCCAATGGTACATGTCCAATGAACATCATCGTGTGTAGCCACATCAGAATTTATGTGAAGAACCCACACCTCACCACAATTCTATAAAACTATGGAGGAACACATTCCAATTGAGTAACCATACCCATGTGCATTAGGTTTGTATCACAGTTGATAGATGACCCTGTTATTTTTTATTTAGGGTGGTCCCACTTGGCTGATAGAGGACTTACAACCACTATTTCAAGAGGGGTACCACTTGATCCATGAAAGGATTATGAGGGAACCACACTTAGTGTGTTATAGGGGGTTTGAAACCCCAAAATATCACATATAAAATATTCTGATCACTTCCACTAGCCATGCATTGCTGGAATATGTGTCACAATCATAAACACATTTGTAGTATTTCCATTTCCAAAATGATGGAATTCATCATTTTTTACATTGGAAATCACTGATTATATTCTCCCTAGGGGAAAAATGTATCACAAAATAAGAATATTCACAAGGTGGTTATTCATGGAGTTTTTATATTGCATGTACCTAGGAACACACAACATGTGGTCTTTCATGACCACTTGGTAGTTTTCTCAACTGCCCATGGTTTGGATAAGAACGTGGGACTACACTATATGTATATCTATTACACAGAATTTCCTTGACATCGTAGTCCTTATCATGTATGCCCTCCCAATTCCTATTTACTTTTTCATGTTCCAATGTATATTCGTTATGACTTGGTACCCTTCCTACATCCCAGTACACTATTATTCTAGTGTACTCTAGACATGCCCATGTTTATAGACATATTTTTTTGCACTATCTAATAAGACATTGTTCCACCAACATCAGGTCACATAATGTGTATGTGACATACACATTGTGTTATATTTATCTACACCCAAAAACCTAGAAACTATAGGAAATTGATGAAATGATGTGTTTTCTTTTATAATATATACCTTGAAGTTGGGTTTTTTATTTGTAGTATAACCATGAATTACTTAATTTCCTAGTCAAATAAAATCACGGAAAATATCACTATTTGATCAACTAAAATCAAACAGAAAAATCAATTTCCATAGATTTCCAGACATCGATGGATGGAAATATGAAATCTGTTCAACCATGGAGTAATCCATCATTCTCTAACCACTATTTGGGTTTTCAAAATCCATGTCTATCACCTACAACCATGATTCTAACAAAATCCAAATAAGAACCTTCAACCCTTCCATTTTCATGAAACAACCATAAATCTGGGGGTTCGATCTCACTTGATCCCACACCTTAAATATCAAAGTATATCCCTATGGACCCACAATGAATAACATGAAGAATGGTTAGGAGGAATGCACATAAATAAGGGTGATGAGTTTTATTGGATGATGAGATCCCAAAAAATGATCTTATATTATGTAAATGAGGATTGAAATCATGGAATAACAAATATAAAATGGATTTAATAATAAAATTCATATTTAGGAATGAATAAAGAGATGTAATCAATAGAAAAATTAAAGAAGGTTTTTAATTTCCTCCTTAACCATTAATTAAATTAACGAAACCGTTAAACATCATCCCTTACTTGATAATGGATTTATCATTAATAATGAAATAAGTGACCAATAATAAAGATGATTATCTTTCTATATTAATTATCTAAATCATGATACTGTGGTCATTCTTCATCGATCCATACTACCAATTTTCAGGAGAGCTCTCCTCCAATCACTCTCTAATATCCTAGAGTTATGTAGATAACCCTGGAGGTTTTCTATAACATTTTTTTATATAGTTGTTGTTAGGCTATTTAATTTAAAAATAAATAATTTATTTATTTATTTATTTCACTAATGGCATCACCAATAGCTTCCTTCCATGAAACATCTGAGTTTAATGAGTATTATATTTCACCAAGGGTAGAACAATTGTTCAACATTAAACTATGTTGTAATATTTCCCATCTAAGTTCCCAAATAATAGGAAAAATTATTACACTAAAATGATTAATATGACTGATTTAATATATATATATATATTTAATATATTAATTGTGGGTTCCTGAGACACCCAAACACTACACCAACTCAATGGAAAACTCCAGAGAAATGACTATAAATATTCAAATGACTAATCCAACAAAATAAGAGTCATCACATTATCCCCAACATCAATTATATATTCCCTAAAAAATGACATGAAATTCCAAAATGGTGTGTTACTAATCATTAATATGGTTCTCATGCTCCCTGGATCTCACCTACATGCCATGGTGCTACTAAAGCACACAGACCCAGATAACGTTCAACAAATATATGATCCTCTCCTATAGATACTTGATCCCCAATTGGTACAATACAAATATATCTCCATACATAAATTCTTTATGTCCTAAATAAAAATTACGTGTGGGTTTAGGCATATATAATTATATCTACGACAAATGGGATTTTTCATTCACTTCATCCAACATTAGGGGAATGTTTGAGTGTTTTTAAATCTCTCCAAACATCGAGAGGATCTTGAATGTTCTGATGAACCATAGGGATGGATTTAATTCCCACCCAAATCACTCCAATTTACATCATTGGGATACTTTTAGGAAAATGTAGTCTCCCTAATCAAACATCAAATTCCTATTACAACAATCTATATATGATTTATATCTTTTATAGGTTGTACTCATATTCTCAAGGATCACATATACTGTCTCCATCGCTTCCTAATAAATTTATATCCCAAGTAGATATGTATGAAAAATATCAATCTAGAAAAAGGATAACCTATAAGGTCTCCAATATAAGGCCTTGGAAGATTACATTACAATAGTAGAATGATATATGTTATTATAAGAAAACTCATTAAATGTAAATTGATCATATAAGATCTAGTTGATGGATATTACATATTATCATAGAATATCCTCTAACATTTTGATAGTCCATACTATTTTCCCATCCAACTTTGGTTGAAACATTATTCTTATCCATAACTAGGTCCCAAAATCTTCTTATAGAACTCTTCGAAACACTTTCTCCAACTAATTATCATGGACCGAGACAGTCATCATGGGTAGTGTAAAAATTGAGATGATATCACACACAAATAATTTCCCAACACTATTAATTGAAATCTACTCCCTCAAAGAATTAATTATTACACCCTTGGTAAGTTGGTTGATGATCACCCAGATATTATATTGTAACCTCGCTATCCATGGAATCCCCATCAAAAATTTTGTAGATAAATCAACCCACATAATCTTTGGGATCTCAAGAGCCTGTTTTGAGCATAGAAGAACCTGGTGTCCGACCGTTACATGCTGACATGTGAGAGAATTAAAAACAAAGTCAGTGAAACATCACATTATATTGTCCCACCAAAATATCCACCAGAAAAACCATATGAATCATTTTTTACCCTGGGATATACATCTAAGGGGGAAGTGTAAAACACCCTTATCATCTCCCCTCACTACATATTCATAACCACGTCCCATCCCTATAAAATAACGTCATGTTTCCCTAAATCCTAAATTTTATTGGGTTTATCTCCTGAGGATATCTGATCATGTAGATTCTAAATGTTTATTACAACTAATTGAGCATATCTCAAATGATAATGATGTGGGGGATTCACCACAATCTATAGATGGAATACTGCACCACTCTCTTCCACTAGGGTCATCTATAACAAATAAAACTACTCATATTCCACCTCAACCATGAATGAATTGGAATTGTTGTTAAGGGAATAATCCATCACATTAACCTTGCCAAGAGTATAAAATAACTGTAATTCATAGTTCTTTAGAAACTACATCCAGAACATATGTATCATGACAATATATCTCATTAGAAATGTTTTCTAAATAATTTTGTGGTTTAAGAAAACACCAAAAAACTCACACATAAGAAAGTGTATCCACATATTTAGAGTGAATACTAATTCCTCGAAAATTTGGCAATGTGTCACGTAGAATTCTCATATGGTATCAAATTCATCAACACATTTGGAATCACTTCTTCCCTATGTATTTGTTCACAACTACTCCCAAATACATAGGCATCCCAAAAGACAACATAAAACATGTCTTCATCTAATAGTCTTAACACATGAGAAATGGCCAACCTCATCTATAACTCCATGAAGGTTTTTAGAAAAAAAATCAATCACGGTAAACATGTGTCACTTCCATGTAACAATGTTCAAAGGGGATTCAATCATATATAATCCAACTGTGAACCTTCTACAACACCCTGTAAAAATGTTAAAAATCTACACCTCCATCACTCTCATGGGTGGGTACCAAGAGAACACCATATTAATCACAATCGGGTCCACATTTAAACCATTTCTAGATATGACATGTCACAAACTAGCCCGAATTCCCTAGTAACCCGATAACTGAGCCGACCCTGACAGAGCCCGAAGGGCATTCCTGATCCCCACAAGGCTGCAACTAGCACCTGGCATCGTACAACATACAAGTGGGGATGATTTTATCTAAAAGAATACGGATGAAAAAGAGAACAAAGAAGTATGCATAACATTAGAAAAACAACTGAGAGGGAAGTACCATAATTCAAAGAGGCATAAAATGCTCATAGTACATCAACCCACGTACTAAAAATGGGAATACATCCCTAAGGTCCCTAAGGAAAAAATTCACCAAGTGAGGATAAAGAACTGGATCCTCCACCAAGTGATTCCATCCCTTTATTCGATCCCAGAAAAAGGAAATCTACAAACAACTGAAGGAAAACGTAGGGTGTAAGCTTAATCCAAGTAATATAACACCAAGTATTCTGTAACAGATTCCGAAAAAATAGATTATCCAAATAAAATCATTCAATTTTCAAATAAACAAGTCTAAAAAATCCCAAAATCATATTTAAACAAAACAAGCTATACATTTTCAAATGATGGAAATAAACATTTTATGCTATGCTTTAACAAATGATGGAATATTTCTAAATAAATGGCTTAATAAAAAAATTTATATAAATTCAGCAAGCATGTAAGGCAGTTAAAAATAATTGGCATACATTTATATTGCAGATATAAATAAACAAGCGATCAACATGGTCATCTCCCAAAAGGTATGATAGTATTAACCAGCTATAGGATTCCACACTCTCTATGTGAACTCATCAATATGTTTATATGCACGTCCATGTGACATTGGCCACGGGAGACTCGTCACCAACCCGTCGGGGTTGTGACCCGCCGCAAGTATGTTTTAGAACATCTTCATATCGTAGAGTGTATCCAACTAACTCACTAACTACCTAATGTTGCATGTTCTCTTACATGAAGGGACAACTATTTTAAGAATGCTTAGAGTATGTCCAATACCATTCATCCATTTCAAATGTACCAATCCCATTTCATTTAGAACCAAAATAGGTTTTATTCAAAACATGCCTTTCAACAAGATAAAACTAATGGGTTTCTATCAAATCATTTTAATCCATTTTCATAAGTTTGTAATCCATTCAAATAAATTCCATCAATACAGAATTCATTTCCACTATTAAATCAAAAATTTTATTGAAATCATTTCCGTCATATTCACAATTTGAATTAAACAATTTAAATTTGCCAATTCCCATAGACACACCCAATTCAATGGAATTGGTGTTTTTCCCAAATTTCTATACCAAAAACCATTTCAATTATCTAAATTCAATGGAATCGAGTTCTTATCAATTTAATTGAAATTTTTTTTGATCAATTGAATATAAATCATCTTTTTATGTAAATCACGAAAACACAATCATAATAAATCTGGAATGTCGGGATGGAACCACGTACCTCGAAGGTTTTGACAAAACCACAATGGTCGAGAACACTCAAGAAAGACAAGTTTCTTCTTCAAGAACCTAACTTAGATCTCTTCTCATAAAAATATCAAGACCAAATCTCATAAAATTTGGTATCATACACTTAGATCTACCTGTAAGGGGCGTATATCTATGAAACCGAGAGAAGAGGAGAAGTAGATCTATGTAGATCTACGAAACTGATCCAGAACGAAGAAGAATGATCACATACCTCTAGAATATTGCATCGATTCACCAAGTTACACCTTTGTATTGTGTTTGGAACGTTGAGAGAACCTTATATGACCTAAGGACAAGACAAATCCTGAGTTAGGGCTGCTTAGGAGGAAAAACGAGAGACAAAGAAGAAAAATCGAGCGAGATCCACAATTTAAGGATCACATTTTAGTGGCAGAATGGTTTTGCTGAATGGTTTAACACTACGTGCACTAAACGGGAATGAGATAATTCTTCAGCCACCCTTCTCACATGGTTTTGCCACATGGTTAAACAAACTGTGCACCCCCCGTGCGGAATCTAATGTCTTGGTTTCATGGTTGGCACAATTTGGTCACGTGGTTTATCAAACCATATGAAAAACGTGAATAAAACACTGTCCTTTATCATTCCTTAAAAATTCAGCCAAACACTCCCCAGGACTATACTCCAAAACGAAGGTACATAGAAACATCAAAAATAACTGAAAATGTAACGTTATGTTACAACCTCCCCACCATAAGATCTTTCTTCCCCCAGAAAGCCTATGTAGAAGCCTCCATGTCTAAAAGATGTGGCCACTGCTCCATCATTAGTGTCTCCATTTCCCATGTATAATGAGATTCAGAACCATGCTTCCATAGCACACGAACTAGAGGTATTATTCTCCCATGAAGCACCTTGGTCTTAGAATCAACAACCTCTACTGGTCATTCAGTCACAGATAAATCTAGTTCAATCTCAAGATCACTCATGCTCATAACATTTGATGGATTAGAGAGATACATTTGCAGCAGCTATACATGGAATACATTATGTATCGACGTCAGCTGTGGTGGTAGAGCTAGACGGTAAGCAACTTTACCTACAAGAACCACAACCTTGAAACATTCAAAAACATGAGGACCAATGTTCCCTTTCCTCCTAGGTCGTCGATGACATAATTAGGGAGAAACCTTCACGAACACCTTGTCACCAACTCGGAACTCCAATGGTTTATGGCGACGATCATCATATGACTCGTACCGGCTCTATACTGACAAAAATCTCTGACGAATCAACTGGATCTTTGCAGTCATCTCTTGGACCAAACATGGTCCAACCAAAGAACATTCACCAATATCCAACCAACATATAGGATATTTACATGGACAGTCATACAGTGCCTCAAAAGGATCGATTTTGATCGTATATTGGTATCTTTTGTTATAAGAAAAGTCAAATATCCCCAGATGATTATCCCAAAACCAATCGAAGTCGAGAACACATGCGCGGAGCATATCCTCAAGGATCTGAATAACTCTCTCTATCTAGCCATCTGACAGTGGATGGTAGGCCATGCTCAAATGGACCTGAGATCCCAGTGCCTCCTGAAGGCTTATCCAAAATCAAGAAGTAAACTGAGGATCCCTATCAGAGACTATAGAACATGGAACTCCGTGCAAACGAAAAACTTCTTTAAGGTAGATATTTTCCAACTCCTCAAATTTGGTTGTATCTCGAATAGGTATAAAGTGATCCGACATGGTCAGTATATCGATCACGACCCATATAACATTCTTCTTCCTCTGGGATTGTGGTAACCCAACCACAAAGTCCATAGAGATTTCTTCCCACTTCCATGTAGGAACTGGAAGTGGTTGAGGAAAACCTGATGGTTTCTGGTGATCGGCTTTCACCAGCTGGCATGTATAACAATGAGATAAAAACTCAATAATGTCTTTTCTCATACCTGGTCACCAGAACTATCGTCGCATATCATAGAACATCTTCATGTCTCTTGGCTGTACAACCCATTGAGAGTTATGGAAACCCAGCATAACATCCTTCTTTTCCACTAATGACATAATGTAATGGTTTCGATAACATAGAACACCCTCTTTGGAGAACGACCACTAAGTGTCGGTCTCCCCACCATAAATAGATTATCTAATTCTATGGACTTCATCCTCCAGTTTCTATTTCTAATGAATTAACTCGAGAAGAGAAAATGTCAACTGCACACTGGCTAAGGAAACTTTATTCCATTTCCATTGAACTCCAAAATGCAACTGATGGAAAAGATCCATAAAACTCCACTCTTTTGAATATTCTTTCACAGCCTGAGATGAATGTTTAATGCTTAACGCATCTGCATCTACATTCCCTTTCACTAGGGTATAGGAAATTTCAATGTCAAAAGATTGAAGGTACTTTACCCAATTCCTTTGGCGGAGGTGAAAATATTTTTTAGAGAAGATATAACTCAATTACTTGTGGTATGAATATATAGTACACCTTTCTCCATAAAGTTAATGTCTCCAACACTTATGTTCGTGCATTACATCTTCATGTTCAAGGTTGTGGGTAGGATAGTTCTTCTCATGAGGCTTAAGCTGAAGAGACCCATAGGCAACAACATGATTACCCTACATGAGAACATATCCCAAACATAAAACTGATGCATAACAGAAGACCACACAACCTCTCCCTGCCTCAGGAAGAGTTAACACCGTTGTGATAGTCAAAAGTGGCTTTAGCTCAAAAAAAGAACTATGACATTTATCATTCTAGGAAAACTTCACTCCATTTAGAGTCAGAGCAGTCATTGGAGAAGCTAACTTTGAAAATTCTTTAACAAACCGGTGATATTATCCTGTTAATCCCAAGAAGCTATGAATCTCGAAAACATTTCATTTTTGTTCCCAAGTCATAACAGCCCTCACCTTCTTAGGATCAACTGATATTCCTTAATCTATCAAAATATGTCCCAATAATTTCACTTCCCGAATCCAGAAATTTCACTTCAAAATCTTGCCATAAAGTCCGTGATTCTTTAGAAGACTCAGAACTGTTCTTAGATGATGCACATGATCCTCCTCAGACTTGGAGTAGACAAATATTTCATTCACAAATACTACCCAGAAAGATTCTAGATACTAATGGAAAACCTTATTCATCAAAGCCATGAAAACTGCAGAAGCGTTTGTTAGGCCGAAGGGCATAACAAGGTACTCATAATGGAAATAAATACTCCAAAAAGTGGACTGATGAATGTCAGATTCTTTTATCCTCAACTGATGGTAACCCAATCGAAGTTGAAATTTTGAAAACCACTTTGCCCATTTCAATTGATCAAAAAAATCATCAATATGAGGTAATGAATATTTTTTCATTATCATAACTCGATTGAGATTTAGATAATCAAGAAATAAGCAATGAGAATAATCAACCATCTTGGTGAAGAGAACTGGAGCTGCCCAAGGGGACACACTCAGGCCTATAAAACCTTTTTCAAGAAGATCGTATAACTGAAACTTCAGTTCTGTCAATTCTTCTAGAGCCATTCGGTTAGAGGTAATAGAAACAAGTTGAGTACAAGGCATTAAGTCAATAGAGAAATCATCCTATATTACAAGTGGAAAACCAGAGAATTTAGAAAGAAGCACGTTGGGAAACTCAGCGACCACTGGAGGGAGATCACTACAAATTGAATCTCTCTCCAGATCAAAAGAGAACACTGATATAACTTTCCATAACTCTGGATAAGAGGGTCTGGATCTTCTTGTTCTTGGGTCCCATCCTCCTTGAAAAATGAGAGGCACAACACTGGGTGTAGTAAGGTAGACCCGTCATAGATAACAATCCCTCCCGGCTTTATCGGCAATGATTCAATATATCCCAAATATTCCATCAAAATATTTCATTTCAAGAACCATGAAACTCCAAGCATGATCAACATATGATTGAGAGAATCCACAAGTAGGACTAAAGAGACCCTTCTCCCTTATTGTACTAGGGGGTGCAGTAATATCAATCACACAAGGTAGAAGTTCCATAGGTAGATTAATCAGAATAACAATATGGGTTGAAATAATAGAGTGAGATGCTCCAATATAAAATAGAACTATCACTAAAGATGAAGCTATAGCAATGGTAACTCTCACAGTTGCAGGACCTACATCAGCTACCTCTGGCAACTCATCCACTACGTCAAGAAGCATCATTCTGGATGCATGTGGATGGAACCCTTTTGTATGTGAAGCATTTGATTGTCCCACAATATTCAGATTTTTTTATGATCTTGATCCACTATGTGGAGTAGAGAAGTTATGGAATAATCTCTCTAAGTTCCCAAAACGTCCGCATGAGCTATAGTTCTTGGGAGCCTTAGTGAAAACCCTCATAGAATTTCCTAGTTTTCCACACTGATATAAAGTCAATGAAGCCCCTCCTGGTGCTACCGAAGGTCTGGAATGACTATGTTGTCGAGAACTACCATGAGAAACATCACACTTCTGTTTTCCTTTAAAAGAACCAACACTGACACTATGAGGGAAAATAACCTCCTTCAACCCTAACTTTCCTGCCAAGTCCATCTCAACCATCATTGGCCTATCCAACATATCTGAATAAGTGGGTAGATTCAGAAGGAAAACCTGATAATGGATAACTAATTGATGTCCCAACTCAAATTGTCGTGCCTTCATCCTCCCATTAGATACAATCTATGGAGAAAACTGTACCATCTTAGAAAAAAGATTTGAAAACTCAGTCACAATATTTTTTGCCTACTCATGCTTGAAAAACTCCACATCTTTGGCCAACACCATTGATTCTGGATAGAACATGTAAGTTAAAAGAACCCTAAATTCATTCCACTCCAAACCCTCATGCTTCTCACCTGTCACCACTATGTCCCACCATCTCCTACTTGGTCCCTCCAGCACATAGGTGGAACACTTCACCTTGATCACATCAGGTGTCTCTAAAAACCCAAACATATGTTCAATATTACTCTGCCATTCCTCTCCATGTTGAGGGTCAGTGGAACCTTTAAAAACATGTGGATTCTGGCATAAGAACTCTTGAGAATGAGATCAGAGAACATCACTATGAGGATCTATAGCTAGAGTCTGAACAGGAACTAGAGGTGGTGCATGTCCCAGAGCATGGAAAGTGCAAACAATCACCTCAACCGGACTCGGATCCATAATAGGACTCTCTTGCTGAGATTTAGTAGCAGCCACTTTTTGGATCCTATTCTCACGTCTTCTCGGAGGCATGTTTCTACATAGCACAAACAAGCATTTGATTAAATATCAAACTAAGTAACATGGAAAACTATTCTTAATAGAATGGATTAACAAGATTTGGATTCCACTCTATTCAAATCAAAACAAGGAAAATACTAGAACTAATACACAAGTCATATTTCCCTAACCATACCAGGTGACTTAAGGTTCATTGTCGTGAGAGTTGGCCAGACACTGAATCCCAACAAACTCATAAGTCCCAACAAGAATATTCAATTGCATACTGTCATCAAGGAAATATGTTGAACCTCCTCTAATATCATTTTGTCATGAATCAGCTTGGATACCCTGGTAACCCGATAACCAAGCTGGCCCTAACATAGCCCTAAGGGCATTCCCGATCCCCACGGGTCGGCGACTAGCACCTGGCATCGTACAACATACAAGTGGGATCGATTTTTTACAAAAGAATGTGGAAGAAAAAGAGAACAAAGCAGTATGCATAACATAAGAAACTACACTAGGAGTGATGTGCTAGACTACAAAGAGGCATAAAAGCCCACAGTACTACAACCTAAGTACTAAAAATGGGAAAACAGCCCCAAGGTCCCTAAGGACACAATTCACCATGTGAGGATCAACATCTGGACCCTCCTCCAAGTGATTCGTTCCCTTTTCTCGAGCCTGGAAGAAGGAAATCTACAAACACTCAAAGGAAAAAGTAGGGTGTGAGCCTAATAATAGTACGATACCACCAAGGATTCTGTAAAAGATTCTATAATATAGATTATCCAAAGAAAATCTTTCAATTTTTAAATAAAATGTATTGTCAATCCCAATACCATATTTAAACAAAACATGTTATACATTTTCAAATGATGGAAATAATCTTTTTAAGTAATCCTTTAACTAATGATGGAATATTTCTAAAAAAGTGGTATAAGAAAAAAAAAATTATAAAATAGTATATATAAATTCATTAGTCAAGTAAGTAAGTTCAAATTCATTGGCAAACATTTATATTGCACATATAAATAAACAAGCGAGGAACATGGTCATTTGCCAAAAAGTACAGTAGCATTAATCAGCTATAGGATTATGCATTCTCTATGTGAACTCAGCAAAATGTGTATACACACATCCCTATGACACTGGCCAAAAGAGACTCATCACCAACCAATCGGGGTTTGACCCCCTACAATTTTGTTTCAGAATGTTTTCATAGCGTAGAGTGTATCCAAATAGCTCACTAACTACCTAAAGCTTGCATGAGCTCTTACATGATGGGCGAACTATTTTAATAATTCTTAAAATATGATCAATCCCATTTCTCCATTTCAAATGTACCAATTCCATTTCATTTATAACGAAATTGGTTTTATTCAGAACATTCCTATCCACAAGATGAAACCAATGGGTTTCTATCAAATCATTTTAATCCATTTTCATATGTTTGAAATTCATTCAAATCAATTCCATCAGTACAAAATTCATTTCCACAATTAAAATAAAAAATTTAATTGAAATCATTTACATCAAAGTCATAATTTGTATTAAATAATTTAAATCGGAAAATTCTTATAAACACACCCAATTCAATAGAACTAGTGTTTTCCCAAACTTCTATGCCAAAACCCTTTCAAATGTCTCAATTCAATGGAATCAAGTTTTTATCAATTTAATTGATTTTTTTTGAGAAATTGAATTTAAATCATCAATTGAAGTAAATAAATCAAATAAAATGACAATCAATCTGAATATTCAGGAAGGAACAACCTACCTTGAAGGTTTTGACCAAAACCACAACTGTCGAGAACGCTCATGAAAACTGTGTTTCTTCTTCAAGAACCCACATTAGATCACTTATCCTAGAAATATCAAGACCAAATATCATCAAATTTGGTACCACACACTTAGATCTACCCATAATGATCACAGATCTATGAAACTAAGAGAATAGGTGAAGTAGATCTAAGTATATCTAAGAAACCAATGATGAACTATGAAGAACGATCACATACATCAAGAATCCTGCATCGATTCACCAAGAGGAGACTTTGAATCGCCTCCGAAATGATGGGAGAACCTTCTCTGACCTAATAAGAAGACAAATACAGATTTAGGGCCTCTTAAGAGGAAAAACGAGAGGCATAGAAGCAAAACTGAGTGAGATCCACAATTTAAGGAACTCATTTAAGTGGTCGCATGGTTTGGACGCATGGTTTAACAAACAATGTGCTAATTATGTTTGAGCTACTGCCTCGACCACCCTACTCACACAGTTTAGCTGCACGGTTAGAAAAACCATGCACCGCCCATGCGATAGCTACTGTCTAGGTTTCAAGGTTGGCACAGTTTGGTCACATGGTTTGTCAAACCATGTGCAAACCGTGCACAACAAATTGGACTTTATCTTTCCTCAACAATTCACCCAAACACTTCCCAATCCTTTACTACGAAACAAAGGTGCATAGAAACATCAGAAATACCTGAAACTGTAATGTGATGGAACATGACAGGCCCCAAAATGTGGAGCTTTAAGATATAAATCTAAAAATTCGAGATCTTACAAAATATTTAGATCTCCTAGAGTAAGTATAAAACCATACTCAATTGTTTTTCATTCTCCTCATCTAAAGAAGTGTAAATTATAATATTACCAATGAAGACAACCACTCACATGTCCATGTATAGATGGAATGTCTAGTTCATAATATCCATGAATGTAGTTGTGAAATTAATCACACCCAAAGGAATCACCAAGAATCCATATTTTCCATAGAGATATCTAAATTCAATGTTCATAATTTTATCATCATGTACCCTCAACCAGTGGTAGCCAAACCAAACATTGATCTTTAATAACCTAGTTCCATCTAAAAATAGATTAAAGCGGTAATCAATCTACAAAAATGTTATCTTTTATTTACTATTATCTGACTTATGTGATGATAATACACACGAATGCTCCAGAACATGAATGACATTTTTGAGAAACAAAAATGGAGCTACCATGGGAATCACACTAGGTAGGAAAAAATATTTCCTCAAATTTAATAAAACATTACCCATAGCTCTTGGAGCTTGATAGAAGCCATCTGATTGGCCATAGTTGTTATCATTGCAATCCCATGGAGTAAGTCAACATATAAGTCAATATCTTTCAATAGATATAGTCCCAAAAAATCTTCGTGGAAGATGTATATGTATTCTACCACTAATGAAGGTGTCCAGATCACCAATGATCCCACTTCACAAATGTATGAACTCTCCAACATATGGGTAATGGGTTGTGGTTTCATTCTCGTAAACCCCACTCTCTCATCAATGAGATATGTCTTTCAAATATATAATAATCTTATCTCATATATCTAAATTATTATTACTCGCATTTGATGATAGTCAATCTGGGAATAATCCATGGGAAAATGATCGATATCAACGTTATAATTATAGGGTTTCATCATGCTAGACAATAGGTACAATGAGAAACTCCCTCCACTAAATTCCAACACAAACTATCAGTAGATAAGTGATATGAAATAAATGATCCCTGTAGAAACCTCTAGCCATACCTATATGGATAAAGTCTCAATTGGATGAGCAACATCACTCCCAAGGTATATTATGATGAGTGATTTATTCATCACTATCGCCTAAAGGTACTGTATACATTATATAAAATATATAAATCATACATAAAAAAATTATATGAGAAAAATGATAATAGGTGTCAATAGAATATAGATTCCCATGGCCCCAACAGTTAGCTCCCTAATCTGGTTGTGGGACGTCTAGTAGTTGTGGTTGTATAATCTCATATGATCATCTAGTACTAGAATATTTTCCATTGAGATATACACCTGATCCTCTACCAGCACCTCCTCTATGAGGACTACACTAAACATCCCTAAAATATCAACGATCTTGAAACTAACTTTATCATGGTAGTCCATCCAAAGACTCCAAGCCCTCATCGGTACATCATGTCAAGAAATCATGACGTATGTGACCTCACCCTTTTCAGGGATAGAATTTTTCCTCCTTGGAATGACTGGATCCCTTATATGATCCATGAGTTATAGATCCATGTTCAATATTCTTGAAATGGTGAGGTATCTTGCACCGGGACCCTAATAGGAGACATCTTAGAGAATTTTCAAATGACCCAACCCCATGATTTTTTCTTCCATATCCAACCACCAAACATCCCACTAATATAAAGATATATTTAATAATATCCCTCTATTTCACTCCAAGATAGGTTAGAATGTATAAGGAATCTATGTTTGTTTGGATAACTCTATCGATTCCCTACCAAAACATCTATGTCTGGAGGAAAACATCCAATACCAAATCAAGTGAGTAATGTGTGAGTTAAGTGACCATTTTGATGTGATAAATCATAATCATATCCTCCAACTAATAATTAAGGTGAACCAGAATACAGACTGATAAAAATAGATAATGGTAATACTCTTAATGAAATATCCACACGAGGTCGAACCACGAGAGTATTACCTCATTGTGTTTCTGCATATTCAAACTCCACCAGCACCCTGATGCTCCATGAAGAAGGTTGGTTGAAATAAAAACCATTGTATTAGTCGAGTTCTGAAAAATCCTGAAGACTCAGATCACCAAATAAATCTGATCCTACATAACCTAAGGGTGTGCTTTATCATGGATCCTTAGAATTATCAGATGCTAAAACCCATGTCGCACAAAAATCATACATGATTCATCATCTTTGCCTACTTATATTATCCACTTCGAATCTAATCATCACTAAAATATCATATTGGCATCCTAGATAGATAGATTGATTTTTGATTCCTAAATATTTTCAATACATATGATGGTTAAATGGACATATATGGGGTTCTTACTCAGGAAAAACATTCAATAGACTCAATTATGGGTTTCATACACAATGGATGTGTCAGATGGATCATGTTTAATTTTTTTTCCAGATCCATGATCAATATGAGATTAAATGATGATTAAATATTGGATTAATTGAATTTAATCAGTGAATATGGACAAGGGATATATGGTTGACTTGATGAATTGAATCATCACATGTTATTTATCATTAATTTATGCAAATAATGAAATACATTCCATGAAGATATTTCTTCATTGATGGATCTGAAAACGAATCTATTTAGTACTATCATAGTGGTTTAAGAATAAATATTATATTAACTCTATCCATGATACACATATGTTCCAAAAATCTAGAAAACTCATTGTAAGAATCTATGGATTCTAGCATGGTAGTTATTATCATTTGTGTTATATTCCTTTGATTAGGATGAGAATAGCTTCCAATGTAATCATCTTAGATATCTCTAGACTCAATAGTGGAATATGGGGAAATATCTCTCTCCATTCTCAATAGACTGTGTGTAGAAGTGTGCACTATTGGGCATCAAGGGGATTCTACGTATTTCGTTGTGAAAAATACAATATGAATCTGGTTTCCAAAAAATAATATAATTGGGTTGATATAAAACAAGGTTTAGAAATAAATAATTTCATAGCAGACTTTTATTATTTATTTCATCCCCATGGAACTCCATTTCTATAAAAATAATAATACAATTTTTTTATGGACATGAAAAAAAATATCCAAATTAAAATTAAAAATATGTTATTCAAATAGTATTAAATATATATATATATATAATGTTTCTCACGAAATAATTAAAATCAGTCAGTCATTCCTCTATAATATTTTTTGAACCTTGAAAAATGACTATTTATTTAGTAAATAAAAATCATGTAATATTATTTGATAAATAAAATTATATGATGTTCACTAAATAAAATATAATTATCTATTATATATTCAACTCACATAGTATTCTATTGAATAACTGGTGATAGAATATATGGGATCGAGAGAATATGAATAATTATTAAATGATGTCTTGACCCATCCCCCGAGTCTCATGCCGTGACTAACCCAAGCCTGCCATCCATATGCCAGGGGTTGGAAACTAGCACCAGAAATGTGTATCCACTAAATTGGAAGGCATTTTCTTTAAATAATTACAAACACCCAACCCAGAATGCAACAAGATGCAACCATGAAGCAAAAATGTAGTAGAACACGTGTGTATCGAAAGTAAGGTGCCAGAATACAAGCTCAACAGAATGATACAACTACAAATAAAAACTCAACATCTCCTAGGATCATCCACCAAGGATCCTACCTAATGGGTAGGTATATCTCGTCTCCACAACTCTCCATGTCAACCAGTCTCCTCCGTGCACCGTCCGATCCTATAACCCTCAAGTATCATCCAAGGTTATCGTTGTCTGTGCAGGACACAATGAGGTGCAGGAGAAGGCCATGAACATGTGAGTATAAAAATAACTAGTGGGGGCCCCGATATCACCAATGGACTCATATAATCCCATAGAGGAAAACCAAAAATCATGATCTCAATCATGAAGTACAAAGAAAAAGACACAGCTCAAAACTATGTATACTCATATCATCCACAAAGAAACATATGGCCATGACATGAAGCCATTTTTAGGATTTCCAAAGACAGTTCAAAATGTAACAAAAGGATCAAGAGTACACACTACATGAAAATTCCTTCTCTAATGGCACCCATCTGGTAGATGTACTCCATCAGGTACAACTGAAGCATTCCTAACGGAACATTCGGAAGGAAATACTCCATTGAGAACATTCTGCTAGAACTGCATCTGGTTCCCTTCACTATGGGTCTTGCAGTTAGATTTTTACTCCCGAGGCTAGAACAAGGGAAAGCAAGAAAATATAACCACTCCTCGACACCGTTTCCTACTGTCGATAGAGCTCTAACTCACCTGAATGACTCGCCCCCCTTCGCTACTCGAATACAGGGGATTAATACTACATATGCGAGGACCATAACCCTATCCATTAGGGGATTACAAACCTAGTAGTTTTTTTACTATGGGGGTCCCATGACCTAGTATGTTAGGGTAGTATCGAACCTAGGCTACGACACCTGCACCCTGTCACGACATGGGATTACCAACTCTATATGTGAGGACACACACCCTACCAAGTAAGGGAGTACAACTCTAGTAGTTTGTTCGTTGTGGGGGACCCATGGCCTAGTATGTCAGGGGTGTACTGACCCCAGCTAGAGGACTCATACCCTAACAAAATAATGGACTATTGACTCTTCCATAGCACTACATAAGGATGTCGCACACCCTAGGATGACAGGGGAGTACCTTCTCCTAACATAGAGGTCCTTCACCCTACCCTGTAGGGGAGTACCTTAATCTTTGTGAGTTATGCATAGAGGACTCGTGCCCTAGTCTAGTATAGGAGTACCGACTCCATGGATAGAAAAAACCAATCAGAGGGAAACAACATGAAATCATGGTCTGGGGAGTCTCGTCTCTACAAGAGAGGAGGATTAAAGAATACCATCACCTTGAGTCATCATGGGAGTAGCCATCCTAACTCTCAATACAAGAAACAACCTGGTTATCCTCCTCTGATTACCGGCCATATATCAACCTCCATTATGTTCTACAAGGTTTTAACCTGATGATTTATCAGGTCATAAGGGTTACAACGCAACCGATGGCTCATCAATCAGACTCTTGGTCTGTAAGGAAATAACCTTTTAGTGCGGAGGGATGGTTGGATTAGATTAAGATCCAACCTAGAAAATATCCATCTTTCCCTTAAATTCACATAGAGTATATCAAAAGGACCCTCTTATTACAAGGATCCCAATATCATAGACAGTTCATCAAATAGATATCTGGTTTTCATGATACGACCTTTTAAGGATATCTGGGCCTGAGAGGGGTCTGGGTCCAGTCCGAACCTGTTGGACCAACCACACCTGACCAGGCCTCGGCTGACCCAACTTGGTTCAGTCTATGTCCGACCCAGACCGCTGGTTGGCTCGACCCACGTGGATTCGTACTGACCACTATTGTTGAATTGCTCAAATGAGCTAGTCACCTCCTTTATTGGCGTCACTAGGTGGCACAACTTCGTCACTGACAGGACCCATAGAGAGGTGGTCCCATGCATCTCTATAGATCCCTTCATATTGGAACATGCTTGTGTGCCTCCTCAACCTCTATGGATGGTCGTTGATGGCTGCATATCCGACTAAAATGGTGCCGTGTGTCACTTCTCTTCCACCACGGCTAACAGTTGTCAGCCGCCAAACTAATATTCTAGTACTGGTTGCCGATACTTATTTTGCGGGAAACTGGGTGAGCTCTGGGGGTACGTTCTGCTAACCGGATGCACCTACATTTCATCCCGACCTACCATCATCATTTCTAGTTTATCAGTTTCATGGTTCCATCATGTTGGTTCTACCTTCCTGAGATGAATGCAATAAAAAACAAGTGGTAGAGGGGTCGTGTCTTATTTGTTTGTCCAGCACCATCCAAGTTATAATTAAAAGAAGTGGGGGTAATATATACATCATATTAAAATCAGGATAAACCCTAGTAAAATACCCTACAATGACCACTACAAATTCAAGAGCTAGGAAATGAAATGTGAGAATTTCATTATTTAAAAGACAACCCCAACCTCAAGATTAATTGGAGACGTAGCAGTTGTGGATGAAGATTCCACATTCGATGAAGCTGCCGACGTTCTCCGATCTCAGTTAGTTGCCACCCTAGCATCCATCTCTATGGGAGGAAGGGGTTGAATCACTTCACCAAAGGTTCCTCTTTTGATGAAGTCATGCCAGAAAATCTACCCCAATCCCCATTTAAATAGATGGGAATGGGTGATTAATGCAATGAGGAATTAATGAGGTTTCTTAACTAACATAATTAATGCACCACATTAATTAAACAATGGTTAAATACACGACCTATGTGTAACTGAGAATTTAATATCCCATATTAAATGTCTGACTACCTCTCCGGTCCCTGCCACCACCACTCAAGAGTTTTTAGGATAATATAAAAAAATGTTTCTAAATTTTATTAAATCTTAAATGATGAAAAAACTAACTTCTTTAACCGACCTACTATAGTCGATGTGAAGCCTTCCATACGTGAATAATCGTGCTACAAGTTCAACGGAGCCCTCGTATTTAAATTATTAGAACTAGTTTGATGGATATAAATTTTCATCCGCACGTTTACTGAACATTCCTTAAAAAAGTTAATAATTTACTTATAGTCACCCTCAACCCATGCTGGTTGATGTTATGGTCTATCTTAGGGACAAACTACCTCACAGTCTTAATGGTACTTTCAGATTTCCTATATAAGTTACCATTTAGGAATTATATAATTTAACAATAAAATTATTTCTATTTAATTATTTTATTTACGGATGAAAAATAACTTCCACTGTTGGCCCGCACCTGCCAATGATAGGACCCACATGAGGAAATAATACCCTCATGAGTTCAGTGGCAGTCTCAAATTTTTAATTTGAGTCACTATTCTTGAGTTATTATCCTTTAAAAAACTAAAATAATTTTATTTAATTATTTCATTTACGATTATTCCATTTTTTGGTTTTCTCACTGGAGCCATACGTTGAATAAACATAAGTCCCGCCTAGATTAAACCTTCCATATTGAACGCAACGGTGCCATCAGATTTCTGATCCTGGCAACAATTTAAGAGTTATTCAACTTTTTCAGGGAAACTACTCACGCGGTCTATTTTACTATTATCACTTTTTTCAAAGGAACATTCTGGGAATTCTGGGCCTCACTATCACGTACCGTCACATTTCACGGTCCCATAAATATTTTATAAAATTAAAAAATATATATATAAAATTTTCACGTCTTTAGATTCTCCCCACCATAGGGATTTACTTCCGTTAAAGTAAAAAAGAATACAAATAAAAAATGATCGTACTGAGAATGACTATGAGTCTTATACTCCAATGTGATCTCTTGGAGGTTCCTGTGCTGCCACCGCACTCGCAATAGAGGCATCGACATCCCCTGAAGGACACAATCCTGGCGATCCTCTATCTCCACTATAAACTCAGAAAAAGTCACCCCATCATCAAATTCAGACTTTCCCTAGTTGACAACAGTTAATATATCATGCACACATCAACATAGCTAAGACACATAGAAAAAATTATGCACCTGATGCATCTGTAGGGGAAAAACTAGGCGGTACTCCACCTCAAAAATTCTATTGTGAATATGGAATGATTCCATGAAACTTAGAGATAACTTGTTTCCCTGAAAGAATCTCTACAATCTTGGTCAGGGTGAGACCAGAAAGAAGATATGGTCTCCCTCCTTGAACTATAAGGGTGTCCATCTCCTGTTGGAAAAATATTTATACCTTCTTTGTGCATTATTCATCCCTAGACAGCCGTACTGATGCCTGAGGGCCTAGTACATCTTTTCCATACCATAATGTACCACCATAAGGGATGTGTGGAACTCCATCAACACCTCCTCTCATAGTGTCACTAGTACCATGGTGCATCTTTTGAGAATGATGGCATGCTTCCAACGATTAGAAAATATTTTCAAAGCCTATCTTGAGGATATCTTAGCATGTCGGGCCTCACAGACTACATCCCTCTATTGTGCATCCCGAAGTCGCTGAAGGAGTGGGGGGTGACAGTTATAGACTGTGGGGTAGGCTACACCATCAATATCCATGAAGGGTTTCTAAAATGAGACAATCTTATTTATTTCTTCATTCAGTAGTTGTAAACCAAACCTACTACTGATTGCATCTGCCACCATGTCCCCTTCTAATCTCTTAGCTCTCAGAGCTCTGCAGGAGACACTAAATATTAAGTTTTATTTATTGGTTCCATCATTGGGTACAATCCAATGAAGGAGTCACTATAATTGTTGGAAGGTAATTTTGGAAACATCTTTTGAAAAAGATGATCCCATACTCTACCAATAAATTTGGGAACTAAAAACTAAAAACACTTACTACCATGAGGGAAAGGCTACAAAACTCACGAGTTATGAACTACACCCTCATATGAATGAGTTTTAACCGCACGACCTGAGATCACTTTTTCACTGAAGAAGTAAAAAACATTTACAATTCTTTAGATATACCACAACATTTTTTCCTAAAATAGTCTATCTGAGCATGAATAATCGATGACCAGTCCATAACCAAAATAACAATGTACAGCCTCGACACTACCCCCATGATGTTTCAACTAAAACTCTCACCTCAAGGGCCAGATCACACCATCGACAAAAGTGTGATTCTCAAGTCTCCTTCAAAAGGTATCTGTAGATATAAGGGTCTAGTCAATGGTTTAATCAGAAACTCTTAGTCATGAACAATATTCATGTCAAGAAGAATGATCAGTATCTATTTCTATTAATATGGTATCTAGTGGAAGAAACATATTGCACATAAAATAATTCTTAGAGCCCTTGGGTCACATTCCTTGACTGCATGGAGTAACCCCATTCCCATGTCCTCCAGCTACTAGAACCTGATGGCGACCACATTGGGGTGGTGGTTGTAAATGTCACAATGTATACCACCTTTTGCTGCTCTCTTAACTCCCCTTACATGTATGATTCCCTACTGATTCATCTATCCCTATAACTTCTCTGTCCAAGAACATTTGTATACATCCATTTCTCTAAGACTGATGTTAGTTTCCTCCTTTCCCACTGATGAAATTCACTGGATGTATTTTCTCATCCAATAATTTTTTTACAAAAAAGGCTCTCTCTAACATGCAAACATATGTAGTAATGCAAAGAGGAATATTGCTAGATCGAAGGTCCTGAAACACAAATCACATAGCGTTCTATGACCTAAATCATCGGTCATATCGTATTCATCAATTATATGTAATGGTCAGTACGCCTCGATGATTACTCAGCTACCGACATGTCATCCTGCTGATTGTGTGGTAGATAAAGGGAACACATACCCCATATCGTTTTATAGAGTTAGACCCCTTCTCTGAGGAAGGTTCCCATGATCTGTCCATGGAAAAATTCACCACATCATATTATAGGGGTAGTCTGAACACATATATTTCGCCACTAAACCACATTGAATGCTCAATTCCAGAACCACTATCTGATCTAATGGTTCCCTGGCTGGATGGAAACTCATTCAACACCTTATGTCATTCCTTATCCACCTGTTAGTTGATATCACCTTAGAACCTATGGGTTAGCTGTCATTGATACTTGTGTAAGGGACTTAGACTATGAGTGTCCTCGACTGATAGTGCTGGTAGTAACTACTCACCAACCGGAATTGGTATCGCTATGACAAACCACAAAGGTACGTACCTCAGGAAACTGTCCTTGTACTAAAGCCTCATCACACTATGGACCATCCTCGTGGTCACATATTAGAATCTAGGCTGGCTGTCAGCATTGAGGAATCTTTATAGAGAATCATGATGAATCACTATCTATATGTTGTACCTGGTGACTGACTCAAAATAGATCAAAAGAAAAAAAAATTCCAAAACACACACAATCAGTGTTTTCATGTACAGAGTCAGAAATCCGAATTAAGGGTCCTTGTGTATGGATACATTCGCCACCGCACCAACACTGGACTCCCCGAACTAAAAACCACACTCAAAAAAATTAACATTATTCCTCCATTGGAATTATCAATGTCATAGTTCTTCAATAGAACCAATCATTATGATATCACTTTTTCAAAACCTGTCCCCTAGGGCCCCTGTCGTGACTAACCAAATCCTACCTTCCATAGCCCATGGGTTGAAAAGAATCAAAGGAAATGAGTATCCCCAAAACAGGAAGGCATTCCCTTTAAACATGTACAAACACATAGCCAAGAACACAACAAGATGGAACCACGAAGAAAAACTGCACTAGAAGAAGTGTGTACTAAATGTAAGGGGCCATAATACAAGCCCTACTGAAAGATACAACACCAAGTGAAAAAAAAAATAGCTCCTGCGATCATCAACCAAGGATACTACATGAAGGATATGTACTACTCATCTCCATAGCTCTCCACATCATTCAGTCTTCTCTGTGTACTTCCTAGTCCTGGATCCCTCATGTCACAACAAAGATGCTCGTCGTCTACACAAGACCCATTAAGGTGCATGTAGAGCCCATGCCGGGGAGAGTATAACAATACCCAAAGGGGACATTAAGACCCCCAAAGGTATCTTAGAATTATACAATGGAAAACGAAAAAGCATAATCTAAATCACAAAGCATAGAGAAAAAAAACATATCAAAACCAAGTATAGTCGTCTCATCCACAATGAAACAGAAGGCGCTAAAATCAATCTATTTCAAGGATTTACAAATAATGATAAAAGACTAACTCAAGGATCATGTTTACACTACCTATGAAATTATTATCTCTGATGGAACACGTCCGAGATATGTACTCCATCAAGTACAACTCAATCATTCCTAATGGAACATTTGAAAGGGCGTCATCCATTGAGAACATTATGCTAGTACCTTTTTTATTTTCCATCACTAGAGGTATCAGAGTCATAGTCATGTGCCCAGGGAAAGACCAATTGAAGCCATGAAAAGATTCCAACTCCTCGAAATTGTGTCCTGCAGTCGAGGGAGCTCCAACTCCCTTAATGGACCTGCTCCCTGTCACTACTCGGAGTCAGAGAAAGGTACTACTCCATATGTGGGTACCTAAACCCAACCTGATAGGGGAGTACAAATCTGATATTTTGTTTGATATGGGGGACCCGCACCATAGTATGTAAGGGGATTACAAGCTTCATGCTAGAGGAACCACACCTTTGAACGACAGGCATGTACCAACTCTATATGTGAAGAACCACACCCTACCCGGTAGGGGAGTAAAAATCTGCTTGTTTTTTATTGTAGGGGACACGTGCACTAGTACGTCAGGGGAGTACAGACCCCACGATAGAGTAACTACACCCTATAACAATATGGAAGTACCTAACTATACGTGAGTTATGTATGGTGGACCCACACCCTAGTCTAATAGGGTAGTACAGATGCCAAAGATAGAACATCAAATCATAGGGAAACAAACCTGCACTCCTGATGTGGAGAGTCTCCCCTTTACCGAAGAAGAGGAGCAGGAATACCCACACCACGTGTCATCAAGGGATTATCAATCCTAACACACACTACAAGAAACACCCTAGTTCTTCTCCTCTTGTTATCAGACACACCTCAACTACGATAAAGACCCACAAGCAATTAAACTGATGATCCTTCATGTCTCATGGGTTCCAAACAACAGATGACATGTAAATGGAACACCCACTATGTATGCTATTGGAATTTTAGTGCAAAAGGACCGATTTAGTTTGAGTACGATCCGACCCACCCAAAATTCAACATTCTTGGAATGTGCATAGATTATCTCATAAGGACTGTCTTGCTCCAAGGATCTCGGTGCCACACACGTTTCATCAAATGGATATCTCTTTTGCATGATTACTTCTTTTTAAGTATATTTGGTCATGAGAGGGGGCCGAGTCTGGTCCGACCCGACCCGACCCCTCCTTGGCTGACTTGACCCGGATCGGGGTGAACCGACCCAACTATGTAGGGTGGGACCATGGAGGGCTTGGACCGCCAGCTGGAATGACCCACACAGGGTCACACGCTATACTGTTCTTTATTGGCTCAAAGGATCCATTCATCTGATTTATTGGAGGTGCCAGGTGCTGCCGCCTAGTCATCCATGGTAGCCATAGGGAGTGGGTTCCATGCATCCTCACATCTCCCTTCAGCATGTCGTGCCTTAGTGCACCGCCTCTACTTCTGTGGCCTGCCGCTATCGTCCCCCTGTCTGACTACCATGGCGGCCAGCGACGCCCCTCTTCCACCACGGTCGGCAGTTTCCATCTGCCACCCTCATCCGATGACACCAGTCTCTATCACCGCTAGCCTCATTCATCGGTCATGGTCATTGACACAATTACACCGGTGCGGCACTATCCCATCTTTTGTGGGCCACCAAGTGAGCTTTGGGGGTATTTTATTCCATCTAGATGTGAATACAGTCCTCTAGAGATGCCGCCTACATTGATCACCTCTCAGTTTCAAGGTCCACTCAATCTGGAACAACCCACCTCTAAATAACTGAAGGACACCCATGTGGCGGAATGTCCAAGCATGTTTTTTTGGCCAGTTCGCTCCGCATTAGAATTATAACAAGTTGGGGTAATTAATAAATCACATTAAAATGATGATAAACAATGTTCAAATCCATCACAAAGACAACCAAAAAATTTGATAATGAGGTGATGAAATGTTGGAATTTCTTGAATTAAAATACTACCCCAACCTCAACATTCATTAGAGACTTAGCAGTGGTGGATGAAAATTACATGTTCGATGATGCTGTCATCATTTTTCAATCACGGTGTGTTTCCCCTAGAGCATCCGTCTTTATCAGTGGAAGGTATTGCTTCACATTTTAGATGATCCTCACTTGATGATTTCATGCAACAACTCTACCTTAATACCCATTAAAATAGAGGTGGGAAATGTTGTGTAATGCACAGAGGAATTAATGAGGTTCATTAATTAAAGTAATTATTGTGTCATAAAAATTTCAAGATGGGTGGTTACAAAAACATTACGTAACCGAGCATTTAATATCCCATATTAGATGTCTTACTACTTCTGTAGTCCCCACAACCGCCACACAAGAGTTGGTAGGATAAAATAAAATAACAATTTTGTTATTTTATTAATTCATAAAAGATCCAAAAACAAACTATTTCACTTGACCTACTATGGTCGAAGTGAAGCCCCCCTTAAGAGAATGTTGGCATTGCGAGTTCAACGATACCACCATATTTCAATCCTGAGCACCGGTTCAAAAAATGAAAGTGTCGCCACATTTTTACCAGATGTAACTTAAAAAATTCATAAATTATTTACAATCACCCTCGACCTGTGTCGATAGAGGTTAGGCTCAGCCTAAGGGAAACATGCCATAATGAGCTAAACAGTACTCTCATATTACCAAATCGAGTTACAGATTAAGAGTTATAGAATTTTAAAATAAAATAATTTTTACTTAATTATTTTATTTGCGGCCAAAAACTATCTTCGACTATTGTACCACAACAACCAATATTTTGATATACATTAGGAAAGCATGCCCTCATGAGTTTATCAGTAGTTATAGATTTGTAATATGAGTCACCGTTCATGTGTAATAAGAATTAATAAAAATAAAATAATTTTATTTACTATTATTCAATTTTGGGTTTTCTTATAGGAGGCCTACAATGACTAAACATAAATCACGCCTAGGGTAAACCTGTCATCCCAAATATAACAGTGGCCTCAAATTTCTGATCGAAGCTGTAACGCCCTGCCCCAGTTTCCCAGATTGAGTGAATTACTTCGTAACATTGGCATGATCACAAAAAATAAAGTCTCAAAATACCGATTAGTTTAGTAACCTTTGAAACAGTAGATACATTCATAGATGTTACATTACATAATAAAGTGAAAAACTACAATAACAAAGTCTCCATAGACCACAATCATATCCTCTTCTGACAATCCCTGCAGGTCATTCATAAAATACTTCTTCACATCCTAGAAAATATTAAAACATTGAAAGGGGTGAGATCCGATGCTCAGTAAGGATAAAAATATTGCAGAAGCTTTCGAAAAAAACATTAACATTTAAGGAAATGTATAACTAAAAAAATCCCTTTTAAACATTAACTTTAGCATAATATGTCAAAAATAAAATTAAAGAATTCCATTTACTTACACAAATGGATATTCTATTAGTTGAATAATCACATGAAAAATAAATAACCACTTTCATAATGATGGAATGCATAATGCCAGACTATCATAACCACATAGCCAAGGCCTCGTTCGAAGACTAAAAATAATATTTCATCAAGGCCTTGTGCCAACATACTAGTTTGTCTCATGAGACCTACCGATTCATCGAGGAGCTGTAGCGGGCTCCACCCGTCACTTATTAGGTCCAATGCATTCCTCATACGAACAGGTTTAAACATATCATAAACCTTAACATAATCGTATCATAGAAAACATGCATAAAGGAAACATAACATTTCCACATTTCAATCACAAGATATAAATAAAACATATTGATATAATAAAAACACTTTCAAAACCAATTTCAATTCCAAATTTACAGAAAATTAAACCTTGGTATTTATTTTTCATTAAAAAAAAGTTATGGCTTGTAGAGGAAGCCGAAACTAAAATAATGGTCACGACGGCAGAGAAGTCGTTGTCGCCGCATACGTAAAACAAGAAAAACATTCCTTTTTGTCATTTTGTAAAAATATTGGTATAAAAATATTCCTTTTGAATAAACATAAAAGTCAAAGGGGTTTATACACCGTATAAAAGAAAGTTGTGTATAAAACAAAACATGCCTGAATGAAAGGAGATTGAGACGAAGACCCTTACAAAGAAATTTTTTTTTAAATAAAGTATATCTATTATGTGTATTCACTATAATTTCACCTAAATAATGTACAAATACAATATTGGATATAATAATATCATGACATTATTTTAAAGTAGGAGATTCACCCAAATAATGGAAATTGGGTTAAGAAATTCCCTTACCTCGTGTCCGAATTCACTCGACCGTTCTTTGATCTCCTGAATAATAAACTAGAGTTAATATCTACCTACTTAATAACCCTTTTCAATTTCATTATTCCTTTTATATCACTTATTACCATGTCATGAACAATATGTAATTATTTAAGTTTATAACGGCCGTTTTGTCGATCTTAGGTACTTGAGTCAAAAATAAACTTCTTATAATTACACATTGTTCATGTGGTAAAATATCCATAATGTCCATAATTATATTCATGATTTATATATCATATACATCTTATATATACAGTATATACATTCATTTATAATATTACATAACATTTAGATGTAAGAAATGAAATGCACCGTTTGTGGAGACGATAAGTCGTACGTACGGATGAAAGCTACTTTCATTTCCATTTCATATTTAATGGAATGAAGTTATAATTATATAAAGGTATAATATAATTACATTATAATATAATTTATAATACCATTTACTCCATCCTTTATACATCCCACATATGGCATTAACGATTCAAATCACTTTGAAGGGGCGGTAGTCTGCACATCCTAAAATGAAATTATCGTGTTTACCCATAATGGAAATCATAAATTATGCCATAAATGAGAACTATAGAAGCATAAGGAAAACATAAACATAATATATATATATCATATATGAAAATAGTTTCATCCAAATGGCCACCATTAGAGGTGTTAAAATAATATTGAACAATCATCGTTTCGTGAGGCAGTATTTCACCACCCACAGAAAGAGTATGTTCTTTAACCATTAGATGAATTTTTGTGTAAGTATAAACCAAATAATTATCATAAATACAACCTATTATATTGTAGATACTGATTTTGTTACAAAACAAAGTAATAAAAGGAGTTTAAGTGGTTGGAGAAGCAAAATAAAACAAATCAACATTAGAGAAGACATTACCTTAAAATCGTGTAACTCTTTTTGATTTGAGCCAAAGGCTTCCTTGGGATGACTTCTGACCTAATTGAGGATTATAAGAGTAAGGGAGGGATGTTGAGAGTGTATTTGGGCAGAGGCTGGCCGAGACAAAAGTTTTTGAAGGTGCGAGTAAGGTGGTAGTGGTGGGGGCCTTTTATAAGAGGAGAGAAGGGGCACTTTTGGAATGATTGAAATGTTACATTATTATGAAATGCATTTTCGGATTCTAAAGGTCTCAAACTTATATATTTCTATTATAAGGTGATAAGAGTTCGAAATATACTCATCCAATAGGTTTTTGACAAGTGTAAGTCTTAGATTTTACATTATCTTTTCATTTTATTTAAATCGTTAATTAATGAGGTAATCGTTGCATCATCATGGTGTCATAAATAATTTAATTTATTTAATGTATAAAAATTATAAAACAAATATCATGATGTATGAAAACTTTTTATCTTTCTAATGAATATTTATAGTCAAAAATATGACTTGTATAACCCCATTTAAATTTTTTTTAGTAAAACAACTCTTGTTTGTGACCTTCTTATTTTAACATTAAATAAAAAGTTATTTATGTCATTTTCCTAAAAAAGTGGCTCCATGGGGTCCCCAAGTTGACCCACGGATTGTCTTGGTCTGCCATGACACATCCAATAGTTTTAGGACAATTTTAAAGGTATTTTCATATTTTTTTATTATCATTTTTACCTTAAATATCACTTATTACCTTTAATCGCGATTAATAAAACATAAAAGTTACTATTCACCAAAAAATTATTTTAATCCCATTGAACCAGATTTGACATCCTAATGACAACCATGTATGTCAGATTTGTGAAAAACATATCACAGAAGTGGTAATGTTTCATTTAAAAGAAAAATCAGTTTTTTAACTACCACTTAGTGGTTTCACTATTCATCAAAAATTGATGTTTTTTCAGAAAAATGAAAAAATTACACCCTAAGCTATAATTGATATTCCGAATTCAAAAATGATGACTATTTTACAAAATTGCAATCATATAAGTTGCATTAACAAATTTTATAATTAATTCCCGTGGTCACAACAAATAGCGTGTTTTTAAGAAATAATATATATCAAAAGAATGGCCATTGTTTATGTCCAATTTCAAAGTGAAATTAATTATAATGAACACCATTGGATAAAATGGTAAAAATATATTCTAATTATACTTTAAAACCACTCAGTAGTGTAATTTATCACTATAAATTATTTTTATTAAAAAATTTATTTTAATTATTTATCACTATTCATAAAAAAATGGAAGTTCTCAGAAAATTACAAAAAATTTAACTTAGGATAATTTCGATATTACGAATACAAAAATGAAGCCCATTTTGAAATATAACATTTCTATATTTTTAAAAAGTGGGTATTACTATTCATAATGGCTACTTTGATTAGTTGTCGTGTGTTAGAACTCGAAGTTGCGTACAATGCAAGCTATTGCATTATTGAATAAGAAGCGTATCATGGAAGCTCGGGGTGTTACATTCTCCCCTCCTTCAATAAATTGCATCATCGTAATTTGAAATTTTTCTTTGAAAATAAGTGGTTTAAAATAGAAAATACCTTTGTAGAAAACCCACATCGGAAATAGGGTTAAAAAAATGTAACTTTAAAAGATAGAAAGATAAGTACAAAGGTCACCCGAGATAGCCCATACTAGGATTACATGAAAATATGGATATGGAAGAAAAACAAACCATCAAGGTTTGATGGAGAGTTGTAGAAAATAGGATTAGGAGAAATTTAACCATAAGAAAATTACAAACATGTGATTGGTTAAACGATCATTGAATCCCCAGTTGGAAAAGTTAACCGGAAATGTTTTTGTTTTAAGTTACCTTTTATAAAGTTGAGAAATTTATTTAGGATATTTACTAAGATCGTAAGGGAATATACATACTTGTAATGTAGACTTTCATTTTTTAATAAATTTTTACCAGAAACCCATCTTTCACTCCAAATGTTTACAGAAATCAAAAATATTCTATTTATTCTAATTGTATAAGGTTGTAAATATTACCACATACAATTTAGATTAGGAAAAATATTTTTCAATAACCAGGGACTTCCTGTAGGCTAGTGGTAGGTAATAAAGGCCTGTCGCACTATGGTTGTGTGTTCGATTCTTGCAGCATTGTCCGACACGACAGGTTATGCCCCACCCTGCAGGTTGTCCATTTCCTAAAACTATGGTATTATAATATTCCAAAAATAATCTTCCGAAATTTTTTAACCTTAAACAATACTATTGAAAGTTCAACTTACTCTATCCCAACCTTTATAGTTATCCAAAATACCTCTGTCCAGACTTTCTTTAAAAGGTCTCTTAATTCCAAAATTAATTTATCAGATTCCCCAAACAAAGTAATGTTTCTCTTATTGTCACATACTAAAAATATAATTACCTTCATCATATTAAAACCTTAATGGAAAAAAACAAGTACTACAGTACAATCCTTATATATATATCACATTATACTTATAACCAGAATACAATCCTTGAGTCCAAAAGCACCAATACATTAATTATTCCACTTCTACTGTAGTAATAGTAAAAGATTGACCTTGATCCCTTGGCCTTTTCTGAGGTAAGTTTCCCTGACGCTTAGGAAATTCATTTGCATAATGCCCTATTTCCCTACAATTGTAGCATTCAACATTAATAGCCTCTTTCTTTCCCTTACAATCACGAGCCTGGTGACCTTTTTCTCCACATTTGTAACAAACTCCCTTTCCCTTTAGGCAAATACCAGGGTGATTCTTCCCACAATTATCGCATAATGGAAAATCCTTCTTTCCCTTTTCCCCTTTATCTATCTCTTGTTCCACCATTCTCTTATTCTCTTTCTTTACTTTGTTGTCATAAAACTTAGAGAATTCCTTTTTTGTCTTGATATAACACCAGACTATATCTTCGTACGTTGAGAAAGATTGTGATACTAAAGCTCGGCGGAGAAATGGTTTTAACCCATCAAAGAAATGATCAATCATACTTATTGGGTTACATATATAATATGCAGCATTCCTCTCTAACCATGTAATGTTGGCCTCATACATTGCAACATTCTCATCCTCCTTTTGTCTCAGACTCAAAAATTGTCTTTCATATCTGCTCGATAGTCACGAGGATAGTATTTTTCTAGTAAAAATATCTTTGAACTCCCTCCATTCCATATTTGATACTTCATCATCTTCCTTTGTTTTTTGAATCAATAACCACCATTGATCGGCATCTCCAGTGAGGCGGTAGACTGCCATGACAACCTTCTCCCATTCGCTACTCCCCAAGGCGTGGAATATTTTCTCTAAGGTGTTTATCCATTGATCAGCTACTAATGGATTTGTACCCCAATTAAATGTTGGCTGTTGTTGCCTCATGAAGCGGTCTAACATTGATCCTCCACATTGTGGATCAGGGTGCTCCATACGAGTAAGGTTATTATACATAACCTGAGTGAGTTGTCCCAATATGGTAATAAGTTGATCAGCACCAGTTGTATCTCCAGATCCACAATAATTATCTTGAGTAGGAGGGCAATCCCAACATGGAGTGCGTGTATTGACACGGTTTCCATTCCTTCCAGTAGGCGCCATTTCTAAACAATGGCATAAACTAGATTAGTTAATGAATAAAAATACATAATTCTATACTTGTAAAATACTTAACATAAATTGAACTATTTTTGGGTATAATCCATAAAAATGTTTTCTTTGAGAAAGTATATACTCATAACCCTTCATAGTGGTTTTTAAAGAAAATGAGAATTATCCTAAGCATATCCCCCGAGAGTGTCGTAACCAAGAGTGCAGCAAGGCCCGTTGTCGTGCACCAGTTCCCGTTCGAGTCCAGCTCAAACCGGTGTTTTCGGGTTTTACCCCTAGGTACATCTGTGCCAGAGCCGCCTCTGCCTGCTCGTATCCAGTCAGGGATGTATTGCTTGGAAAACTCACAAAATATCTACAACAACATAATTATAGGAAGTTCTTCTATACTAATCCTCAAAGTCTATCTTTGGAATATGTGCTCTAATCAGAGTTTATCTAAATCTAGCTTCCAAGGTTAGTAATAAATTTTCTCTAATACTAAATGTAATGCCCCGACCCCAGTTTCCCAGAGTCGGTGCATTACTTCATAACATTGGCATGATCACAAAAGATTAAGTCTCGAAAGACCGATTAGTTTAGTAGCATTGGAAACACTAGATACATTCATAGATGTTACATTACATCATAAATTGAAAAACTACAATAACAAAGTCTACATAGAAAACACTCATATCCTCTTCTAACAATCCCTATAGGTCATTCATAAAATACTTCTTCACATCCTGGAAAATATTAAAACATTGAAAGGGGTGATCTCAGATGCTCAGTAAGGATAACAATATTGCGGAAGCTTTCGAAAATAAACATTAACATTTAAGGCAATGTATAACTAAAACAAAAGCATTTTTAAACATTAACTTCAGAATAATATGTAAAAAAATAAAATTAAATAATTCCATTTACTTACTCACATTGATATTATACTAGTCTAATAATCACATTCAATATCAATAACCACTTTCATAATGATGGAATGCATAATGCCAGACTATCATAACCACGTAGCCAAGGCCTCGTGCAAAGACTACAAATAATATTTTGTCAAGGACTCGTGCCAAGACACTAGTTTGTCTCATGAGTCCTGCCGATGCATCGAGGAGCTATAGCGGGCTCCACCCGTCACTTATTAATTCCAATGCATTCCTCATATGAATAGGTTTAAACATATCATAAACCATAACATAATCGTATCATATAAAACATGCATAAAGGAAACATAACTGTAACATCCAAGGTAAATAAAGAATATGAAATATTTATATTTATCCATGTCTGTGAATCAAATATTAATATTACTTTAAAGGGGATGCTATTCTCGATGGCGTACCCAATACGCAACGATGAGTTTCTTGGGAATCTTACGTTGCACTCTAATAATAAAATAATATTATTTTAAATGGTAGTTAACATGTAGCCGTTCTATTGGCGGGAATGGATATAAATAACTAAAATATGATTATATATGTTTTTAAATGTTTTTACATTTATCCAATAAAGGATAAAGGCTTAAAATACTGAAAGAATTCAATTTTAGGCGTATATGCCCTAGTTTTCACTAAAGGTTCACTTATCGCCTTTTGATGGCAAACTGTCATTAAATATAGTTTTGATCACTATTATACAATATTTTGGACCAAATAAAACTCTTCTTTAGAATCGGGACATCAAATTTTACTTTGTGTAAATTTTTGGTATCTTTCCGATAAAGTTCATTTTTTTAATGAATAGTGTAAAATGTTGTATTTTAATTCAAAACCTATTTTTAATCTAATTTATTTATATGATTAGATTATCTTTTGAATTTGTTTTAAAGTTAAATTAGAATATATTTTTACCATTAAATCCAATAGTGGTTGTTGAAATTAATTTCACTTTGAAATCAGACTTAAACCAGTGTCAATCTTTTGATACTTATTGTTTCATAAAAACACACTATTTGCTCTGACAGTGGTAATTAATTATTAAATTAATTAATGTGACTTATATGTTTTGAATTTTGTAAAATAGACTTCATTTTTGAATTCTTAATATCAAATATAGCTTAGGTAGAATTTTTTGGATTTTTCTGAAAAACATCAATTTTTGATGAATTGTGACACCACTAAGTGGTACTTATAAAAACTGATTTTTCCGTTTAAATGAAATTTTTCCATCTTTGTGTTTTGAATTTCAAAAATCTGACATACATGGTTTTCATTAAGAAGTAAAATGTGGTTCAATGGGATAAAAATAATTTTTTGGTGAATAGTAACTTATTAAGTTTTTAATCGCGATTAGAGGTAATTAATGTAGTTTAAGAAAAAAATAATGTTTTAATAATATGAAATGAACTTGACACATGTCCTAACCTCATTGGATAAGTAATGGCCGACCAAGACAAGCCATGGGTCAACTTGGGGACACGATGGTGCCACTTTGGTTGGGAAATGATATAAATAACTTTTTATTTAATGTAAAAGTAAAAATGACACAAACATGATATGTTTTACTAAAACACTTTTTAAGTGGGGTTATACAAGTCATATTTTTTATTATAAATAGTAATTGGAAATATAAAAAGATTTCCTACATCATAGTAATTTTTTTATAATTTTTATACATTAAATAAATTATATTATTTATGACATCATAATGATGCAGCGATGACATCATTATCTGACAATTTAAATAAAATGAGAAGATAATGTAAACTCTATGACCTAAAAATGTCCAAAACATATTGTATGGGTGGATTTCGAACCATTATCACCTTATACACGAATTATATCAATGTGGGACCTTTTAAAACAGAAAAACATTTTCAAATAAAGTAATATTTCTTACGTTCCAAAAGTGCCCCTCCTTTCCTCTTATAAAAGGCCCCCACCTATACCTCATTTCACACACTCCTCAAGCATTTGGCTCGGCCAACCCCTGCCCATTTACTCTCTCCACATCCCTCTACTCATCCTAGAGGATTCCCTTTGGTCAGAAGCCTTTCAATGGAATCCTTTAGGCTCAAATCAAAAGGAGTTACACTTTTAAAGGTAATTCATTCTCTCATGTTCATTTGTTTTATTTTGCTTCTCCAACCCCCTAAACTCTTTTTATTTACATCTTTTGTAACAACACCAGTATCTTCAATATACTAGGATGTTGTTATAAGATTTATTCGAGCTACACTCTCAAACAACTACATCAAATGGTTAAAGAACATACGGTTTCCGTAGATGGCGAAATTCTGCCTCCCGAAACGATGATTGTTCAATACTGATTTAACACCTTCAAAGGCGGCCATTATGATGTCACTATTTTTATATATGATATATTATATGTTTATTGTTTCCTTAAGCTTCTGTTTTTTTTTCATTTTGGGCATACCTTTATGGTTTCCATTATGGGTAAACGCGATATCTTCATTTAAGGAAGTGCGGACTACCGCCCCTAAAAGTGATTTGATTCGTTAAATACCATATGTGGGACATATAAAGGATGGAACTATGATATTATATATGATATTATACTGGAATTATAATATACCTTTATATCATTATTATTCAATTCTATAAAATATGAAATAGAAATGAAAGTAGCGTTCATGCGTACGTACGACTTACCGTCTCCATGAACGATGCATTTCATTTCTTACCTCTATATGATTATGTAATGTTATAAATGCATGCATGTACTGGATATATATTAAATATATGATATCTACATCATGAATGCAATTCTTTATATAATAAACATTTGTCCACACGAACAACATGTAATTGTAAGAAGTCCACTTTCGACTTAGGAACCAATTATCGGCAAAACAAATATTATTAACTTAAATGATTACATAATGTTTATTACCAGGTAATAAGTGATATAAAAGGAATAATGAACTTGAAAACGGATCTTAAGTAAGTAGAAATTATCTCAAGTTTATTATTCAGGAGATTAAAGAACGATCGAGTCAAGTCAGACCTGAGGTAAGGGATCCTACTCCTCTCTTTCTTTTTAAGTACACACTTTTATGTCATTCCTTTTAAAGCTCATCTTTCTTGTTATTGGGATGATCTTTTATATTACACTTACTGTAATTTTTATGTTCATGTGATGAGAGACCATATTCTCTCTCATAAATCCATTTTGGAAGTTTTGAGTGGCGCCGTTAGGCTGCCGAACTTTCGTAAGAGATCTAACCTCTCTCTTTCTTTTTAAGTACTCTCCTTTATGTAACTTCTTTTAAGCTCCTATTTGTAATTTTGGGGGATATTCTTTTATATTCCTCTTTCTTTACATTTTATTTTAATGTGATGAGATACCCTATTTGATCTCATCAATCCATATTCGGAAGTTTTATGTGGCGCCGTTAGGCTGCCGAGTTTTCGTAAGGGATTTTTCATCTCACTTTTATTCCCGTGAGATTTATGCTACATTTTCCACAAATTCCATTGAGTTGTGTATGTACTGTCCATTATTCTAATCTTTGTGTAATATACTTTCGTTTATGATTATTTACATCAATGATCTATTGTCCTTCTTTCATGGGGTGTATGTTTTGAAAGATACCCAAGTCGGTAAGGGAACCATTCACCCTCCTCTTTTTTAAAAGACTACTTTTGTTGGGTCTTTTAATTTACATATTGTTATGTTGGGATATGTTCTAATATATCCTTATTGATGTAAATTTTATGTCCAAGTGATGAGATACACTTTTTATCTCTCATCAACTCATTTTGATGTGATGTCGTTAGGCTGTCAAGGGAACTTTTTAACCCAATTTCGATTTCTTTGGGTTCAACATGTAGTCATTGAATATGTCATCCATTGAATATGTGTGAATTACCTTTTATTGTTTTACACTTAATATCCACTTATATTGGGTGTATTTATATTTTTCACACAAATTTTTGAGATTGATTTGTCCTTAATTTAAGGATACCTTCTTTATAAGGGATTTCATCACATTTTACATCCCTATTGAGACTTCATTGATGTTATGCACCAATTCACTCTTATATGGTGTATATACTGTCCTTTGGAATATTATATCATGAATCCATTTATTCTCATGATATTATAAAGTTCTGATTTAATGTTATTCCTCAATTATTGTATTCAAGTGTCTTTAATTTTGGTAAAAACCCTTTAACCAAAATATCGCTTTAAATGTTTTAATTATTTATTATTATTAATATCCATGTTTTCAAAATGGTTTTAAGGATTTATTTATATGGATATTAATGGCTTAACATGTTAAAATCTTCAAGGTGGTATGGGACACTTTGATTCAAAAATATCCTTCTTAAATGTTTTAAATGGTTTTGGAAATGGTTTCTTTTTGAACGGATTCATTATTTCAATATACTAAAATGTTATATTGTGATTGACATGTGGAAATGTTATGTTTCCTTTATACATGTTTTATGTGATACGTTTATGGTTCTTGGGAATTGTTATGAAAACGGGTGGTTCTGTGATAAACTAAGGGCGGGTGTGCCCGATATAGCTCTCCAATGAATTGGGTAACGAGAAGGAGTGAAACGTTAAGGTTTCTCTGAAGAGATTTCGGGAATATACTATGATGGGTATTCCAAACGTAACCAAGAGGGTTACTCCCTATGTAAGAATGTTATGAATGCCTCAAGTTACCTTTATGTCTTATGTTTTCTATGATTTATTCATGATTTGATATGCCTATGTTTTATGGGTAAATTGTGATTTCATTCTAATGTATATATGAACTCATGTTTCCTTTCCATAGTTTTATAACTCTTACTGAGCTTTTTATGCTCATCCCATGTTTTTGAAATGTTTTTCACAGGTCAAGGGAAAGGTACATGATGTGATGATAATGTCAAGGATGTGTCAAGAATGAATCTGTGTTATATTTTAAATATGTTTCCGTTGATGGGAAGAAAGAATACTGTCTTTTATGTAACCACTTTGTTTAAATGTGGAATGTAATGAAAGTTTCATGATCTAATTCTCTAAAACTGTAAACCTGAAAAGATCCTCAATGTATAATCTTGTAATAACTCAAGATTAATTAAGGTTTAAGGCTGGGGCATTATAGTTGGTATCAAAGGTCGGTTTAGATAACATTAGAGGTTAGGGTATTCTTTATGCATAAGTGACATTACCACAATGGGTAGGATTTAAGAAAGAGTCCTAGTTTTAGATAAATTGAATGAGTAAGTATATCTTAATATTTATCTTACTCATTAGTACATGATGGTTTTGTTGATATACTCACAATGACCTTTTTGGTTTTAGTAAATGGCTGGATCTAGCAGGCAGCAAAGTAACAGTGGATGTGAAGGAAACTGTGACAGTTTTTTGAGCAAGAAACTGAATGATATGGGAGCTACAATGAGAAATCTTGTGATTATCCTCAACCAACTATCTGGAGTCATTATTGACCACCTAAACCTTGGAGATTTCTCTAAGGCATCATATATGCAAGAAAAAAATCCCTATGGAAGTACAGGTAATAATCATAAAGGTAAGTATGTTCAAAAACCTATGTGTCAAAGATGTGGAAAGAAACACCTAGGAAATTTTTTAAAAGGGACAGAAATATGCTATAAATGTGGAAATGAAGGTCACAAAGCAAGAACCTGCCATGGAAAAAGGAAGCATCCAGTTGACTTGAGGAAAGGGAAAGAAGTTCTTTATAAGGGATCAATTGAATGTTTTAAATGTGGTGTGCATGGTCAGTATGAAAACACATGTCCTATGAAGAAGTTTTGTGAATGGGGTCACCAAGAGCGTACCAATATTCGTTTACCAATACCTAATGCCATTCCGATTGAGGATGAAGAAACTGACAATGACCAATCAAAGGTATGTACTATTTCAAGACTATTGTTTTCCTATTTTGGAATCTTAGGATATGATTCATGATTTTGTTTGTAGGAAAGAGGTATTTCGGAATAAGTTGGAAAGGAATGGATAATGGATCATGATGAATGTTGAATGAGTAAGATGTCAATATATAAGGGCTTCAAGAGTTATGGTGAAATTCTTAAGAGTATTAAGTCTCTTTTGATGATGGGGTTACATTAGAATACTTTTTATATTCTGTGTAACCCTGATGTTTAATATAGGAAAATTTTATTCAAGTAATAGTTATCTTTTCTTTTGTGGACATAGTTATAAAGAACCATTTGGGTTTATATGATCCTTACTTTTGAGGTAATTATGGGTTACTATATGTTATGATTGAAGCGAAAGGCATGAGATAAAATTGAGGTTAAATTATTTTATGGTTATTTTTTATGATTTTATCCCTTTTTGGGGAATGATTTCAGAATTATATAGTTTTGGAAAAAGGACAACACGTAGACCATGTGACTACCCGTCGCATTGGACAAAGCTGCGGGAATCGAACCCACAATCTAAGTGCAACTGGTATTTATCGCCTACCACTGGAATACGTGAAGTCCCTGGTTAGTTTGACTGATTCTTTTTTCTTAAGAGTAAGTTGATTTTGGGTTATTTATGAAAATGATTAACCTATCATAGAGGATATGTGATTAGGTTAATTACTTTTCAATACGAGACTTTAGGAGAAACTGATGTTGTTTGGAGATAAATGTTACGATTTAACTTGGAAGACTATGTGACTAAATCCTTCAAATATTTGGGTTTCAATCTTATATTGGTTTACTTTGAAAACTTTTATGGACAAATTGTTTATCGGATGGTCCTCGTTGAACTTTGGGTTTTGTTGGACAAATTTTGGAGATTAATCATGGATTTTCTTTTTAATGGGTTATCCTTTTCTGGATTATCTGACCTTGTACTAACCTTTTTGGTTTTGGTTTTGGTTAAATCCAAAAGACATGGGATGTATATAGTTCTCTTTTGTGGATTAGATGATTCTCTAGAAGTTGATTATAGTACTCGTAATGCGAACAAGTCTCCCTAAATACTCGACTTTTGGAAAAAATATGAGTTTGATTAAGGAATCTAGTAAAAGTTGAAAGTCAACATGATAAGTGATTATGTTTCCTTATGAAGAAATTCCTCAATAAAAAGTAACTTAAAACAAAAATGTTGTCTATTAACTTTTCATACTGGGTAATCGAATACCGTTTAACCCATCACAAGTTTGTGATTTTCTTGTTGTTAACTTTCTCCTAGACATGTTTACTATCACTCTCCCTCACGAACATGACCCTATGTTTTCTCCTCCATGTCCATGTTTTCCTACTTGTAATCCTAGTATGGGTTAACTCGGGTGACCTCTGGGCTTATCTTTCTTTTAAAGTGATTGTTTTACCGACTCTTGTTCTGATGTGGGACTTTCAATGATGTTTCCAAGCACAATTTTAAGATTGCGAGGACGCAATTCCCAAAAGGGGGGAAGGATGTAACACCCCAGGTAAATAATGAATATGACATCTTTATATTTATCCATGTTTGTGAATCAAATATTAATATTACTTTAAATGGGATGCTATTCTCGATGGCGTACCCAATATGCAACAATGAGTTTCTTGGGAATCTTACGTTGCACTCTAATAATAAAATAATATTATTTTAAATGGTAGTTAACATTTAGTCGTTCTATTGGCGGGAATGGATATAAATAACTAAAATATGATTATATATGTTTTTAAATGTTTTTACATTTATCCAATAAAGGATAAAGGCTTAAAATACGGAAAGAATTCAATTTTAGGCGTATATGCCCTAGTTTTCACTAAAGGTTCACTTATCGCTTTTTGATGGAGAACTGTCATTAAATATAGTTTTGATCTCTCTTATACATTATTTTGGACCAAATAAAACTCTTCTTTAGAATCGGGACATCAAATTTTACTTTGTGTAAATTTTTTGTATCTTTCGGATAAAGTTCATTTTTTAATGAATAGTGTAAAATGTTGTATTTTAATTCAAAACCTCTTTTTAATCTAATTAATTTATATGATTAGATTATCTTTTGAATTGGTTTTAAATTTAAATTGGAATATATTTTTACCATTAAATCCAATAGTGGTCGTTGAAATTAATTTCACTTTGAAATCAGACTTAAACCAGTGTCAATCTTTTGATACTTATTGTTTCATAAAAACATGTTATTTGCTCTGACAACGGGAATTAATTATTAAATTAATTAATGTGACATATATGTTTTGAATTTTTTAAAATAGACTAAATTTTTGAATTCAGAATATCAAATATATCTTAGGGTGAATTTTTGGGATTTTTCTGAAAAACATCAATTTTTGATGAATTGTGACACCACTAAGTGGTACTTATAAAAACTGATTTTTCCGTTTAAATGAAATTTTGACATCTTTGTGTTTTGAATTTCAAAAATCCGACATACATGGTTTTCATTAAGAAGTAAAATGTTGTTAAATGGGATAAAAATAATTTTTTTGGTGAATAGTAACTTATTAAGTTTTTAATCGCGATTAGAGGTAATTAGTGTAGTTTAAGATAAAAATAACGTTTTAATAATATGAAAATGAACTTTAGACATGTCCTAACCTCATTGGATGTGTAATGGACGAAAAAGACAAGCCATGGGTCAACTTGGGGACCCCATGGATCCACTTTGGTTGGGAAATGATATAAATAACTTTTTATTTAATGTAAAAGTAAAAATGACACAAACATGATATGTTTTACTAAAACAATTTTTAAGTGGGGTTATACAAGTCATATTTTATATTATAAATAGTCATTGGAAAGATACAATGATTTCCTACATCATAGTAATTTTTTTATAATTTTTAGACATTAAATAAATTAAATTATTTATGACATCATAATGATGCAGCGATGACATCATTATCTTACAATTTAAATAAAATGAGAAGATAATGTAAACTCTATGACCTACACATGTCCAAAACATATTGGATGGGTGTATTTCGAACCATTATCACCTTATCCACGAATTATATCAATGTGGGGCCTTTTAAAACCGAAACACATTTTCAAATAATGTAATATTTCTTACTTTCCAAAAGTGACCCTCCTTTCCTCTTATAAAAGGCACCCACCTATACCTCATTTCACACACTTCTCAAGCCTTTGGCTCAGACAACCCCTTCCCATTACTCTATCCACATCCCTCTACTCATCCTAGAGGATTAACTTTGGGAATAATCCTTTCAAAGGAAGCCTTTAGGCTCAAATCAAAAGGAGTTACACTTTTAAAGGTAATTCATTCTCTAATGTTCATTTGTTTTATTTTGCTTCTCCAACCCCCTAAACTCTTTTTATTTACTTATTTTTTAAAAAAACTAGTATCTTAAATATACTAGGATGTTTTTATAAGATTTATTCTAGATACACTCTCAAACAACTACATCAAATGGTTAAAGAACATACGGTTTCCGTGGATGGCGAAATTCTGCCTCCCGAAACGATGATTGTTCAATACTGATTTAACACCTTCAAAGGTGGCCATTATGATGTCACTATTTTTATATATGATATATAATATGTTTATGTTTTCCTTAATCTTCTGTTTTTTTTCATTTCGGGCATACCATTATGGTTTCCATTATGGGTAAACGCGATATCTTCATTTAAGGAAGTGCGGACTATCGCCCCCTCAAAGTGATTTGATTCGTTAAATACCATATGTGGGACGTATAAAGGATGGAACTATGATATTATATATAATATTATACTGGAATTATAATATACCTTTATATCATTATTATTCCATTCTATAAAATACGAAATAGAAATGAAAGTAGTGTTCATGCGTACGTACGACATATCGTCTCCATGAACGGTGCATTTCATTTCTTACCCCTAAATGATTATGTAATGTTATAAATGCATGAATGTACTGGATATATATGACATATATTATATCTACATCATGAATAAAATTCTGGATATAATAAAAATTTGGCCACACGAACAACATGTAATTGTAAGAAGTCCACTTTCGACTTAAGAACCAAATATCGGCAAAACAAATATTATTAACTTAAATGATTACATAATGTTTATTACATGGTAATAAGTGATATAAAAGGAATAATGAACTTGAAAAAATGTTCTTAAGTAATTTGAAATTAACTCAAGTTTATTATTCAGGAGATTAAAGAACGATCGAGTCAAGTCGGACCCGAGGTAAGGGATCTTACTCCTCTCTTTCTTGTTAAGTACACACTTTTATGTCATTCCTTTTAAAGATCATCTTTCTTGTTATTGGGATGATCATTTATATTAGACATACTGTAATTTTTATGTTCATGTGATGAGAGACCCTATTCTCTCTCATAAATCCATTTTCGAAGTTTTCAGTGGCGCCGTTAGGCTGCCGAACTTTCGTAAGAGATCTAACCTCTCTCTTTCTTTTTAAGTACTCTCCTTTATGTCACTTATGTTAAGCTCCTCTTTGTAATTTTGGGGGATATTCTTTTATATTCTTCTTGCTGTACATTTTATTGTAATGTGATAAGATACCCTATTTGATCTTATCAATCCATATTCGGAAGTTTTATGTGGCCCCGTTAGGCATTTGAGTTTTCGTAAGGGATTTTTCATCTCACTTTTATTCCCGTGAGATTTATGCTACATTTTCCACAAATTCCATTGAGTGGTGTATGTACTGTCCATTATTCTACTCTTTGTGTAATATAATTTCGTTTATGAGTATTTTCATCAATGATATATTGTCCTTCTTTCATGGGGTGTATGTTTTGAAATATACCCAAGTCGGTAAGGGAACCTTTCACCCTCCTCATTTTTAAAAGACTTCTTTTGTTGGGTCTTTTAATTTACATATTGTTATGTTGGGATATGTTCTCATATATCCTTATTGATGTAAATTTTATGTCCATGTGATGAGATACACTTTTTATCTCTCATCAACTCATTTTGATGTGATGTCGTTAGGCTGTCAAGGGAACTTTTTAACCCAATTTTGATTTCTTTGGGTTCAACATGTAGTCATTGAATATGTCATCCATTGAATATGTGTGAATGAACTTTTATTGTTTTACACTTAATATCCACTTATATTGGGTGTATTTATATTTTTCACACATATTTTTGATATTTATTTGTCCTTAATTTAAGGATACATTCTTTATAAGGGATTTCATCACATTTTACATCCCTATTGAGACTTCATTGATGTTATGCACCAATTCACTCTTATATGGTGTATATACTGTCCTTTGGAATATTATATAATGAATACATTTATTCTCATGATATTATAATGTTCTGATTTAATGTTATTCCTAAATTATTGTATTCAAGTGTCTCTAATTTTGTTAAAAACCCTTTAACCAAAATATCGCTTTAAATGTTTTTAATTATTTGTATTATTAATATCCATGTTTTAAAAATGGTGTTAAGGATTTATTTATATGGATATTAATGGTTTAACATGTTAAAAGCTTCAAGGTGGTATGGGACTCTTTGATTCAAAAATCTCCTTCTTAAATGTTTTAAATGGTTTTGGAAATGGTTTCTTTTTGAACGGATTCATTATTTCAATATACTAAAATGTTATATTGTGATTGACATGTGGAAATGTTATGTTTCATTTATACATGTTTTTTGTGATACGTTTATGGTTCTTGGGCATTGTTATGAAAATGGGCGGTTCAGTGATAAACTAAGGGCGGGTGATCCCGATATAGCTCTCCAATGCATTGGGTAACACGAAGGAGTGAAACATTAAGGATTATCTGAAGAGATTTAGGGAATATACTGTGAGGGGTATTCCAAATGTAACCAAGAGGGTTACTCCCTACGTAAGAATGTTATGAATGCCTCAAGTTACCTTTATGTATTATGTTTTCTATGATTTAATCATGATTTGATATGCCTATGTTTTATGGGTAAAGTGTGATTTCATTCTAATGTATATATGAACTCATATTTCCTTTCCATATTTTTATAACTCTTACTAATCTTTTTATGCTCATCCCATGTTTTTGAAATGTTTTTCACAGGTCAAGTGAAAGGTACATGATGTGATGATAGTGTCAAGGATGTGTCAAGAAAGAATCCGTGTTATATTTTAAATATGTTTCCATTGATGGGAAGAATGAATACTGTCTTTTAGGTAACCACTTTGTTTAAATGTGGAATGTAATGAAAGTTTCATGATCTAATTCTCTAAAACTCTAAACCTGAAAAGATCCTCAATGTGTAATCTTGTAATAACTCAAGATTATGTAAGGATTAAGGCTGGGTCCTTATAATAACATTTCCACATTTCAATCACAAGATATCAATGAAACACATTGATATAATAAAAACACTTTCAAAAACATTTTCAATGCCAAAATTAATTAAAATTAAAACGTTGTATTTATTTTTCATTAAAAAAAGTTATGGCTTGTTGAGGAAGCCGAAACTCAAATAATGGTCACGGCGGCATGGAAGTCATTGTCGCCGCATACGTACAAGAAGAAAAACATTCCTTTTTGTCTTTTTGTAAAACGCTTCGTATAAAAAGATTCCTTTTGAATAAACAAAAAGTCAAAGGGGTTTATACACCGTATAAAAGAATGTTGTGTATAAAACAAAATATGCCTCAATGAAAGAAGATTGAGACGAAGACCCATACAAAGATCTTTTTTTTAAATAAAGTAGATCTATTATGTGTATTCACTATAAGTACACATAAATAAAGTACAAATACAATATAGGAAATAATAATATCATGACATTATTTGAAATTATGAGATTAACCCAAACAATGGAAATTGGGTTAAGAAATTCCCTTACCTCGTGTCTGAATACACTCGACCGTTATTTGATCTCCTGAATAATAAACTAGAGTTAATCTCTACCTTCTTAAGAACCCTTTTTTAGTTCATTATTCCTTTTATATCACTTACTACCATGTCATGAACATTATGTAATTATTTAAGTTTATAACGGTAGTTTTGTCGATCTTAGGTACTTGAGTCAAAAATAAACATCTTATAATTACACTTTGTTCATGTGGTAAAATATCCATTATATACATAATTATATTCATGATTTATATATCATATAAATCATATATATAAAGTATATACATTCATTTATAATATTACATAACATTTAGAGGTAAGAAATGAAATGCACCGTTCATGGAGACGGTAAGCCGTACATACGCATGAACGCTACATTCATTTCCATTTCATATTTAATGGAATGAAGTTATAATTATATAAAGGTATAATATAATTCCAGTATAATATAATGTATAATACCATTTACTCCATCCTTTATACATCCCACATATGGCATTAACGATTCAAATCACTTTGAGGGGGCGGTAGTCCGCACTTCCTAAAATGAAATTATCGCGTTTACCCATAATTGAAATCATAAAGTATTCCATAAATGAGAAATAAATAAGCATAAGGAAACCATAAACATAATATATATATCATATATGAAAATAGTGTCATCAAAATGGCTACCATTAGATGTGTTAAAAGAATATTGAACAATCATCGTTTCGTGAGGGAGTATTTCGCCACCCACAGAAATAGTATGTTCTTTAACCATTAGACGAAGGTGTGTGTATGTGTAAACAAAATACTTATCATAAAAATATCCTAATATATTTTAGATACTGGTGTTGTTACAAAATAAAGGAATAAAAAGAGTTTAAGGGGTTGGAGAAGAAAAATAAAACAAAACAACATTAGAGAATACACTGTCTTAAAATCGGGTAACTCTTTTTGATTTGAGCCAAAGGCTTCCTTGGGAAGACTTCTGCCCAATGTGAGGCTTCTAAGAGTAAGGGAGGGACGTTTAGAGATTATTTGGTCAGATTTTGGCCGAGCCAAAAGGCTTTGATGGCGTGAGTAAGGTGGTAGTGGTGGGGGCCTTTTATAAGAGGAGAGAAGGGGAACTCTTGGAATGATTGAAATGTTACATTATTATGAAATGATTTTTTGGATTCTAAAGGTCCCACACATATTTATTTCAAGGATAAGGTGATAAGGGTGCGAAATAAACTCATCCAATAGGTTTTTTACAAGTGTGAGACTTATATTTTACATTCTCTTTTCATTTTATTTAAATTGTTAATTAATGAGGTAATCATTGCATCATCATGGTGTCATAAATAATTTAATTCATTTAATGTATAAAAATTATAAAAAAAAATCATGATGTAGGAAATATTTTTAGATTCCTAATTAATATTTATAGTAAAAAATATTACTTGTATAACCCCATTTAAAAATTGTTTTAGTAAAACAACTCTTGTTTGTGACCTTTTTATTTTAACATTAAATAAAAAGTTATTTATGTCATTTTCCAACCATAGTGGCTCCATGGGGTCCCCAAGTTGACCCATGGATTGTCTTGGTCTGCCATGACACATCCAATAGTTTTAGGACAAGTGTAAAGGTGTTTTCATATTTTTATATCATCAACTTTACCTTAAATTTCACTAATTACCTTTAATCGCGATTAATTAAACTTAAAAGTTACTATTCACAAATAAAATATTTTAATACCATTGAACCAAATTTTACATCCTAATGAAAACCATATATGTTGGATTTTTGAAAATAAAATCACAGATGTGGTAATGTTTCATTTAAATAAAAAATCAGTTTTTTAACTACCACTTAGTGGTTTCACTATTCATAAAAATTGACGTTTTTCAGAACAATGCCAAAATTTCATCCTAAGGTATAATTGATATTCCGAATTAAAAAATGATGTCTATTTTAAAAAATTTCAATCATATAAGTTTCATTAACAAATTTTATAATTAATTACCGTTGTCACAACAAATAGCATGTTTTTATGAAACAGTATATATCAAAAGATTGGAAACTGTTTATGTCCAATTTCAATGTGAAATTAATTATAATGAACACCATTGGATTAAATGGTAAAAATATATTCTAATTATACTTTAAAACCACTCAATAGTATAATTTATCACTATAAATTATTTTGATTAAAAAAGTTGTTTTAAGTATTTATCACTATTCATAAAAAACGGAAGTTCTCAGAAAATTAAAAAAAATTTAACTTAGGATAATTTCGATATTAGGAATACAAAAATGAAGTCAATTTTGAAATATAACCTTTCTATAATTTTAAAAAATTGGTATTACTATTCATAACGGCTACTTTGATTAGTTGCGGTGTGTTAGAACTTGAAGTTGTGTACAATGCAAATTATTGCATTATTGAATGAGAAGTGTATCATGGAAGCTCGGGGTGTTACACAAGAACACATTTATGAGTTAATCCAATCATTCAAGAAGACTACTCACATGCACTATTTTAATCTTAAAACAATTCTGACGGATCATTCCGAGCACTCTGGGCCTTAGAATCACAAGCCTTCAGATTTCACAATCCCGCAAAAATTTCATAAATTTTAAAAAACCAATACAAAATTTATTGGTCTTTAAAAACCCTATGTGGAAATAAAATTTATTCAACTTGTTAAATAATAAATATTAATATATTATTTCACAGATATTTTGGATAAACATAGTGGGTAACCCTCTGCGCCAAATTCACAGGGTCATTAGATGAAGTATTGTAAGGTACAAGGTTAGAATATAGAAACACACCCAAGAACCCATAGTGAAAATAATATAATACCATAATGTGATAATAACTCATAAAAATTCATACTATTTTATGTACCCCCATTATTATGAAATCTCTAATCAAATAGGATGCATGCTCCTTCCATCAACATATGTGATTGATGCCTCTTACTTTGATAATACAAAAAAACATGCCTAAATAACAGTAGATAATTGGATTTATTTTGGATATATCATTTCCATCGATGGTGCTATGATATCAACATCTATTAAAGAAAATTTGGGGAAAATCTTTTCGTGCTTTATTCAATAATGAAATATTACTCATGGAAAACCTAACATGAATTACATCGCCATGAACATATGTTGTCATGGTTTTCATCCACAAATAAAAGTATGTGACATATGAGACTAATTAATAAGACTAACAAATTCTAAGGATCAATACACACAGCAACACATAGGATAATGAAATGACATTCTTAATTTAGTGTTTTATATAAGAGGTTCACATTCTCATAATTTATTAAACTAGATATTACAAAAGGAATACACCATGGGAAGGTTTCTCAAAGTAATATAAATATTTAACACTGATAGATTGAATCATGTGTTTCCTAGAAATGATTTTATCAGGATATAGAATGTATATTTCAGAATACTATCTTGGATATTCTGGGTTCTCATCATAGTGGGAAACTACAATGATTTTTTAGTGTGACAGATAATCTAAAAAATTAACAGTTCCTATGTCATACAAAAGAACTATAGTAGATTTATCATAAAACATATTAGGGTATTAAATAAAATGCATCACAATATAATTTTAGTCACAATTTAATTATCAAATAGATTAATTGGATGTATTAGAATATTAAATATACTCAATATCAGTACTAGGATTAGTGACAACTAGATTTTTTGAAATCCTCTTTCTCTTTTCTCTTCTATTGAGAAAAAAATATCATAACTACAACATCAGATCACTTTGATCTATTTTAAAACTTGCATTAACATACCTCTTGCGGACGAGATCCTCATCTCCTTCATACACTAGGAAAGTATCCTCAGTTCTTCACAGATACTTGAGGAATTTCATAAATATTGAACAATTTGGTTATCCTATATCTTCTTGATATGTTCATAATCTTCTCAACACATAGGAAACATCATGTCTATTTTATATAATGAAATACAAGATTTATCCTATCAATAAAGTGTATGGGGTCTTACCCATTCAATATTTCTTGTATTATGTATATGGATACATTTTCTAAGAAATTTGTATACCAGGTGATAGTATGTCCAATACCATTATATTTTTTCATTATATTTTACTTTTCTATCATATCAATGTATGTACTTTGAGATATTCCAAGAATCATCTTAGATCAATAAAAAATGACCTTGGTATGTAGAATATAATCTAATTCACAGAATATATTCATATAGAAAAACTCAGTAGTAGAAATAATATTTATACTAGATGATTTAATAGAAATAGTATAATTAATCCATTGGTATAAGGTCCCCTCCCCCGATGGTTTTAAAAACATGTCAGGATATTTCCCAGATCTAAACAGTTTTAAAATTCCATTTAGAACATTTTTTCCCACATGCAGTGCAGAAAACCCTCTATACCCATTATAGTTTCAATTAATTTTTACCTACCCATGAACTGCTGTATTCTAAGCCACCAACCACTCATCATATTCCAATAATATATCCATCATAGATAACACCATTTGGTTTCTTCCACTTGATATTTTAGAGCTTCAGTTATACCATTTTCCTACATTTTGTTGGATTTTTATGTAACAAATTTAGTTTATTTTACCATCCCATGTAGTCCCACCTCATTTTTGTTTTCCATTTTTTATTGTTGAAAATAAAATCATCATGTTCCTATTAAATAATGTAACCTATAAGGAATGTGTGTCACTTCTTAAACCTATGACACAATCTCCAATTTTTTAAGGCATGTTACATAATATTATTGTTTTAGGGGAACTATTTTTACCACACATGACATGTTCTCAATAAATTTTTGAGTTATTTTATTGTTAAAACTTAATATTTACGTCAAAAATGGACTTCCAATTGTTTAATTGTTTATTGTTTCGCAAATAGTTGAGTTTTTAAAAGAAAATTTGAAAATAAATTTTTACTAACACCATTGAATTTACTCCTATGTTATGAGACATGTATGACATTTATTTAAAGATTTTATGATTGGAAAATAATTATTAATGTTTTAAAACCACTTCACCTTTGGGGACAATCTTTAAACATGTTTCTTATTTGACATTTCTTTGGTCTCCCCAAATTTGAAAATATCTTTAATTCACTTGATTTGGTTTCATAATACAAATATTCCATCTCCTGTATGACATTTTCACTTTTTTATTATCAATGTTATCCCTGTATGTTTCTACCATGGGTCACTGGCATGTCTATAATTTGTGATGTCTATTGGATGGTCCTCACCTCTAGTCACACTATTTTTCAAGCTTTGGGTGATGAAAATTCAAATTTTTCATAACTTATTAGTGAATCCTTTATATATGTATTCAAATGATTGATTAAATAATGGAAATTTAGTTCCAGAGGAAATTTAGGTGTTGTGATATGAGTTGGTAACATGGGATTTGTGAACTGTGTGGGTCAGGTTGGTGAAGTAACCTTCAGGATGCACTTGGGAAAAGTGAACCGTTTGAGGTACTTAACAATAATTCATGACTTTTTCAAATTAATGTCCAATAATACCTGACACAATTAAGAACGAATTATCCAAAAAATTTCCCATGACATCCTTTACATAATGATACATTAAAATAATTACATTTCTATTAAGAAAATTTTTATTCTTACATCCATACATACGAAGGACTAAAAAACATCAATATGGATACCATATAAATAACTATCCCGATAAAAGTATCATTGATCACCAATACTAGAATGAAAAAACTAAAATCAAAATATCTTTAATTTTTCAGTACAATTATCTGTATAAATGTTGACTTAATGTCAATAAATTTATCATAATTATCCTAGATAAATATTTCTTTATAAAATGATTTTCTGTCCCATCTATATTGTTTCACACAATGTCCAAATTAATTCATTGTTATGATATACCACTAAAATAAAAAAAACTGAAATTAATTAACCAACCCTATAAAAATTAATATTTTCCAAACCAAAAAAACTATGCTTGAAAATAATCAAAATGAACCTATAAATATGTTACACCCTAAAACATATTATCAATTTGTATTTATATCATAATCAAACTGACTTGACCAATCCAACAAAATTTACTTTAAATGACTTCATCTAACCCAAGAAGAAATGAGTAGAACCGAACTACATTAAACACTATCAAACTAAAGTAAAATAAAAACAAGTGGACTAAATATGACCTATATAAAAGAAATTATATTGAAGTGATACAGGAATTGTTTAGCTGAAAATTATTTAATAAAACATTAATAGGACTGCACCAACTAGATCAAAAAAAAATAAACAATCCCAAAAAAACTAAATCAAATAGAACTAAACTAATCATAAAAAACCAGAACTATATAAAAATGATCTAGAAGAAATATAAGAAGGTTACCAAGAAGAATTAATATTTTATTTGAGAATTTATTTATTTAGTTTAACATTTTTTAATTATTTAACTGAATAAGTGAAAAAAATAAAAAACATCAATTATAAACCCAATTTCATATAGTATTATGAATATATATTTTAAAATTTTTATAATTGAATTAAATTTTATGGTTATATATTTATATTATTTATATATATAAGTATATATTTTCTAATGGTATTTTATATTATTATACTCTTTAGGAATAATTTGTTAGTTATGGTTTTATATGACTTGAAAAATTATCATTTCCTTTAATATATTTTCTATTAATCTTCAATATTTTTTGATATGTTTTATTAAAGGAAATATAAATTTTTTTTTACACAATAGATAGATGTTGTACGTATGAAACATCTTAAATCTCTATATATTTTACAAATAATTTTAAGTGATTCTTTGTTTTTACAATTGAAAATTCTTTAGATAGTGGTCACATTCACTGCCCAAGTTATAATTGTGTTTTAAGACCTTGGTTGGGGTAGGAAGAAGTTATATTCTATATAACAAAATATGGTTTTCAAACAAACTATTATGTTTTTTATCAAAATGGGGGAGAAAATGATAACTCAAAATGCTAACAATCTAAATTCTAGGACTATATTGTAGAATTTGTAAGATAATAATATTCTATTTAATTTTTATCATGACAAGGAAAAGATGTTGATCTCAACGGACTTCGATATGTGAAGAAATAATGCATTTTTTAAATGTTATGATGTTGATACTATGAAAAACATTAATGAAACATTCACGACTCTAGTATATATGCAATGTGGTGAAATAAAAAATATGAAATTATTTTTCTAATTGATTCATAGGAAAAAAATGTTTGGTATTTCTAATACTTTAATCTATGAGATTATTAACACATTGATGAAATTACCCTTAGATGCTGTAGATATTCTCATAAACCACTATATGTCAGGGATGATCATTGAGGATGATTGATTTTAAAAAAATCATGTTTTATTTAATGATTGCAGCTTATTCTAGGAGGAAAATATAGAATGAATGGATTTATAATATGTGGAACATCTAAAAAGAATCCAAAATTTGATGAAACACTATCCTAAGTTCCAAATAAAGTAATGGGTAACATTCCATTAATTACAAAACTCTAGAATAATTTCATGTCTGATGAAATATCAAAAAAATGATTTCATGATACTATGAAAAAGACGAATAATGATTAGTTGGTCCACCCTATAGATGGTTTTTATGACATATATTTGATAAGCAATATCCAGGTTGTGTATGTGACATGTGTAATGCAAGGTTGGGTATTTCATGTAATAGTTTTGATACATTTGGTTAGTTTCTAACTCTATATAGCACATGTCATGTTTTTATACACATTTTGAACCTTCCTCCATTGAGGTGTATGAAAGAACATTTCACCTTAATGGGTATACTAATATATGAAAATTCTAATCCCATAAATGATAATGATTAATAAATAAAACATTTAATAAAAGAGTTTAAAAAAATTTGGAATATGGGTTGGTGGACATATGATTCATGTTTAAAAGACATATTTCAGAGGTGTGTTTTGCAGATGTGGATGATCAATGATTTTATATCTTATAAAAGGATTTATTGATACAGAAAAAAGTTAAAATTATCATTTCTGGTATGTATAAATAAAAAAAATCCAGAAGCATTAAATATCACATTATTTGTAGTTATATGAGACATATATGACTCTTACAGATAGGCTATCCATACTTGAATAATCATTATTGATGTGAATATTCCATGCATACATAGAATTAACCTTCGCATGTGTCTGGAAATGATGTTGTTAATCAGTTCCATGATATTAGGTTTCCATTTATGATGTGTTAGCCAAAATATTAAAATAGGAGGACTGTCACACTACAACATATTATAATTTGAAGAAGATAAGTATCTTATTTGAGTTTCTATTTTAGGAATCCAATTTGTTACATCATTTCTATGATGTGATGAAAACAAAATAGAATAGATGTGAAATGATTGTTTCTATTCATATAAATTTCAATGGAATTAAAAATGATTATTTAAAATATATAATTGAGTTAATGGATTGGGGTATCGGACTAGAATTAAATCATGTGTGTATCAGTGAAATTAAATAGATCATTCTATGTGATTATTATGTGTTTAAACATGCAAAAAAAATCACATTCTTGATGTAAAAGAGATTATAAATGTTACTAATGAGTATTCAAGGAACATATCAAAAATGTTCAATAGAATAGATTTGAAGCAAAAATCATTGGAGACTCATTATTATAACATAAATTTGAATTATTTGATTCCAATAGTAATCATTCATCTTCTAGAAAATAATTTAAGAGTGTTAGTGATTCAATTTTTGTGTTTATTTAGATATTTTATTGTAGGAAGATGATGATTCATTTGTTACAATAACTTATGGCAAACACATAAATAATTTTTTTGAGTTAGAAAAATATTTCCTCTATCATTTTTCACATTTATGTTTCATATAAATGTCCTTATTATATCCAAAATACTACTCATAGGAATTAATTATTTTTGATTGATGTTTCCAATATAAAGAAACATTGTTGTATTGATGTCTTATGTCTGGAAAATTAATCATCCTTAATGTTTTATCATGAGAGGATACATAGATAATACATATATAGATTTCTATTCAATGTATATGACTGATCATTATATGAGATGTAATAGACCAATGAGAAATGTAGAAGAAAAATATGATAAAATTAAACCCAATTTTCCATCACCTCACAAAATAGGGGGAATTACCCGATCAAATACATTGAACACATTAAGACATAAAGAGTGGGAGATGGAAAATCAAACAATTTTTTAAACTAAGTATTTTTTTACAACTATATCAATTATGTTAAACAATAATATCATATTAAATGTCTTGTAATTTTAAATATCTATTAATTAATTTATATTTTTTCTAATGGGAACACGAATAAATAAGAAATATGAATCATCGTTCATAACCATTTATTAAGAGAGATAAATTTCAAGGAAAAGAGTTTTACTCATGGTTGATATTGATGGTAGAGATATTAATACAATAAAATTAAAAATATAATATATAATTATGATTAGTATTCATTTATGTTTTTGTTATTGATTTTTAATACTCAACGAGTATTTATAAAAATGAGTGCTTTGGATTTATGTTCAATATTCATGGTTCATGAATGTAAATAAATTGTTATCACTGGGTTTATATTTATTATAACTATACATGAAAAGAACAAGAGGAGACAACATAAAGGTGTTATGGTAACTTCCATACTGGACTGTTATTATAGGGCATCAGATTGTAGGCCATGATTTGAATATGTGTCTTTTATAGATTCATTTTGAAAATAATAATATTTGATTATTACTCACATGGGAATGTCACAATGATAAAATTATAGTGGTTTGATTATTTTAAAATGAATGGATGATTTAAAAATTATTGTTGATTATCACTAATTGACATGACTCATACTCTTTCTATCAATTAATCATTTGTATTAGCATTAATGGAAAGACAATTTTTTTAGGTCAAAGATCATCTTCAACATAAATTTGGTTTCATTATGAATGTAATCCCTAGACAATTTTTTATGACTATGGTGATGGAATTAACACCATCACAACTCTCATGGGCCCATATACATTTATTATTAAATATGACTCAAAGACATCATTTTTCAACGTTAATTGTGAACTAGATATCATGTTGGGAAATATATAGACTCATCCATCTATGTTCTCAATAATTTTGGTTTAGATCAACTTGGGTTTTGAGGATAGTTTTATAAAAATATATTTACTAATGAATATAAATATTATGTATCCAATAAGAACTTACTGTGTATTTTCAAATTTTACTGGTGTATTTTTCATTTAGTTGAATTTTCTAGTATTAAATTATATTATATTTAAATCTTTTCAATGCAAACCGAACTGAAACAAATAAATTTAAAACAAAATACAAATTGAATTGTACATAATAATCTAATTGATATGAAAAAATGCTAATAAAATAATCCAAAAACTAAGAAAATGGAAAAATGATCACACCAAAAATATGAAACAAATGACCTAAGACAAATAAAAAGGGGAAAATGACCAAATAAATTGATATAATTGAATAAAAATATGTTTTTCAAATAAAAATAGAGAATTGAACTAATCAATTGATCATAATGGAAAAAATAAACTAACCAAAATTGAATTTGATCAAATTAAAAATTGAATAAATATTTATCATAACAATGGTAAACATGTTAATTTGAACTTATTTTTCTTATATGTAATGTCTTCTATTTTGATATTCATCAAACAATATATTAAATGTTTTTGGAGTATCACTATGTATAATGTATTTTGTTTATCAAATTGGTATTCTTTAATTAAGACATGTCTCTTATTATTTTTTATTTATGTTACACAGTAGTTATGGATTTATAATTAATTCCATATGTTTTGTGAAATGTAGAAAATGAAAATAATTGAGGAGATATTATGAAAATGAATGACAAAAAAGATTCATCAAATAGATGAGATAGGTGTCTCTCCATTGTTTCCTGTTGTGAGTATTTTATTTCAAATATATATATATCAATCAAAAATATTTCAATGTGATTAATTTCAATTTTTTACAGTTAACTAGAATCCTCCAATATAGAAATAATTATTCACAATTTATCCTACGGGTTCTAGTGCTATGGTTGGTGATACTAGGGGGCATCGTACTATAGCAAGTTACTCCATTTTATGCATCTATTAACCATATCCCTACCCATGACATACAATCTATTACACTTATTGTTCCTATGGTGTCATTACATACACCATGGATATTTGTGCCACCCATGTTATCAAAACCATTGGAATCTGAGCCTCCTTGCATACCATTCATATATCTGATAATTATTAAATCTCTTCATCCCCATTGTTCATTTTCACAGCCATATATGACATATTATTTTCCATTTATGTCCTTCTCCCCGAGATTCTATGTTACTTATTTTTTGAATCCTTCTCCAACACATTCTGAACATACAGAGAGAGCTATGGGGCCCACTCCATCTATGCAGGTAGTTGTACTTTCAATGCCTGTAGATTCCATGACTCATACTGAATCAGGATGCCTCAGTAATATTTATATAACCTTGTTAAAATTTTTTACCGTAATTTATTTTCATTATAAGTTCTACAGATATAATATTTTTTTCTTCATTAATAGTTGTATATACTAATAAGTTGTGTGGGTCTATAATAATGTGTGTAGTGTAGAACATCCAAACACGGAATATAGTGGATTACAATGTAGAAAAATAATTATTTGAAAAAACTTATCAGAATGTCATTGTTTTTTTTGGAGACACATTCCATTTAATTTGTTGCCCTTATTGTCCAACCACTCTCTTGGTGAAACCATCCATATGAAGTAAAGGGAAACACAGGGGAAACAATATGGGTAAAATATTGTTGAATTTAATGTTATATCATTTTTATATGCATATGAATAAATATTTTAGTGGTATCTTTATTTTATTTTTCATGATGGTGAGGCTTCGATTCCAACACGACTCATGGAATTAGTTTAGTTGGTAAGATGATATAAGAATGTGTTTTACAATGTCTACAATTATAGATTTGGAATAAAATTATAGGTCAGACGTTTCATAGATTACTACATGATAAAATATTATTGAGAAGTTAGTATATATTTGAGAAGTATGTAGTTATGGGTATTAAACAAATTTGAGGGTTTTAAAATAAAATTACAAAGAGTTGTATTAAAAATTGATTTTTATTTTATTTAAATATTGTAATAATTTTTAGGAAAAAATAATATTAAAAAAGAATCTATGAAATACCTAAAATATTTGGGGTGAACAATGATAACCTACCATGAGAGGAATAAAGTTTGACACTCATTTACACTTTTTATTTTTTTCTTATATATATAAATATCACATAATTTCCCTATGAATCAATATAAAATTAATTTTTATATCTCCTAAAACAATTGGTGTCAATTAGATTAGAAATTCCCTAGAAAATAAATAGTTAATGTTATTTAGTTTTTCATGTATAATTTAATCCTAAATTTTAATTTTTATACTTCCAATATATGTCTATAATTCGGGTGTCAATTAGCTTAGAAATTCCCTAGACAATAAATAGTTAATGTTATTTGGTCTTTCTTGTATAATTGAATCTTAAATTTTAATTTTTATACCTCCTAGATATGTCTATAACTCTCATACTTCTTTTTTTATTTTAATTAGTATTTGAGAGTTTTTATCTCATCTTCATGTTACCAAAAAAATGATGATAATAAATGGGTTGATAAAGATGGAATTGATCATGACAAAAAAAAACCCAAACCAACTAGAATTAAATAAAAATAATATAAACCAAAATAATCCTTACTGAACCAAGTAAAAGAACAACATGTAACCCAAACTGAATGGAATTAAACTAAAAATAAATTAAATAAAAACTATTAACATATTAAAATTGTATTGGAAATCCTTGACCTTAATCAAACCAATAATACTTGTTGAAAACAAACTATTACTAAAAATACCATATCTACACCAAAAAAACTCAAACAAAACAAAATATTACACAAATAGATCACGAAATAATTAATCATCATGATCAAATAATAAAATTATTATTAACAAAATTTATGACCTATTCATGTATATATATATGTAATATTTTTGATCAACCATTCACTGATACTTAGTTATAATTAATTTTCCATATGTTTTTCTTTTTTATATTTAGTTAGAATTATTATCCATTTTATTTTAGTTATGAAGTTATTTATTAGTAACGTATTTTAAATTTTTTTTCCTATATTAAATGAAATTTAAGAGATATATTATTAATGTTGAAGGATTTTTAACATGATATGAACACAGTTTCTCGAAGAAAATGTAAAATATGGACGCTTCAACAATGAAAAAACAAAGTAATGGATCTTCTGTTTTACTAATTTTATTATAAATTTTAAAATCTATATTATTAAAAAATAGTATATTTATGTCTGTAAAAGTCTTCATTGGAGTCCCATTATTCCCAATAAGATGACTACATTGGGCCACATGACCATTTATATTATGTTCTGTGTAATGAGAACCATGTTTGAGTACATAGTTAACCAGGTAAGTGTATTATCCCGATAAAATTTTGGAGCACTAAAAGTAACATTTCTATATATCCACCTTTGAAAAAGAATATGTACGGGTATGAAAAGATATGACTTTGTAAAAAAGTCGGAAAAGTTCCATAAAGGTGGAAGAATGGTTTTTGAGGGAAAATGAATTTTTTTTAAACTGGTAGAAGTTTTAGGTCCATCACATCCACTAGAGACTACTATAGCATGGGATGAATATATGTCAATGATTCATACATTATATAGTACAACATGTAGTAGTGCTAGTGATAGTGTGGAAAATGATTTTCCAATCAATGGTGATGGCCATGATGATGGAGAATAAGAGGGTGAGGATGATGGTGTGGAAGTGGTTGAGCATGATACTGAGGTGGTGGACATTTCCAAGGACTAGAGGGAGGGAGAGGGAGATAAAGAGTATGAGGCCGACGATGAGGATGAGGCTGAGGATGATGGTTATGATAGTGATGGTGAATCGTTATAGATTGGTCATTTACATTTTCAAATATATTTATGAAATTTGATATTGATGATTTGTTTTGTGATGTGTTGTATTTTTATCCATGGATAAATGTATCAAAAGATTTACAATATTATAATTATTTTTTTATTTGTTTGTTTCACTTGGAGGATAGTGTGTTGGTTTCATTGCTAGTTATTTTTCTTGGTGATGTTGTGTTGGTTGTATTGTTTGTTTTTTTGGATGTTTTTTTCATTTGTTCCTGGCTCTTTGATATCATATTGTTTGGGTCAATTTTTTATTTGATTTCATATTTCTTATAAAATTTCTTTAGAGGTTTGATATGTGATGATTTGGGATATCTGGGTTCAATATTGGGTTTCTGTTTGATTTTTTTTGGTTTCACTAGGTTTATGTTTTTAGGCTCCGTATTGTGTTTTATATTGTAGGTAGTTTGAAAAATGGTGGTGATGCTGATACCTAGTAATAAGGGGTTTCTATTTCAATGGTTTTCTAACTGTTATTATCTCTATTAACTAAGGATACATCTATACCAACAGTTCTGAATCAATTGTATATGTCAATTCCAATGGTTTAAACCCACATCATTGGACTATACCAACAGTTTAGAACCATTACGATTTCTCTAGACTAATGGTTCACAATGTACCATTAGTCAACCCAAATCCTGAACTCCCAATGATAGCTATTAAATAAGAGCCATTAGTATTTTAAATCTTTAGGATTTTGTAGAAATGGTATGGAGAACCATAGGTATATTTAATAACAACGATCCACCACCCCATGCCAATGCTTATTAACCATTGGTGTTGGATTATATTCTAGTAGTGACTTGTTTATCCATTCCATAAGAATCTGTATGAATGATATGCTCTTTCCAATATATAATGTTTCATTAAATAAACTACCATGATAAAGACCAAATTCCCCCTAAATAACTTGTAAAAACATAGATCACATTCTTTATTAATAAAGATATATTATTTTACTAATTCTTATAATTGAATCTTTCATGACCTATATTCTTAATTCAATCCACACTTATATCTATATAGTAATAAAATACTTTTCTCATCACCGGGAGTCACAAACCATTCTTTTTGGGTCTTATAGAGAGCTTCATGATGTTTTCCATTCCGTAAATTTATTTTGATATCCATATTCAAAATTTCATATTCATTTTTTTAGACAATAGAAAATATAATTTTGGTGGTACTGAATAAGAAATATATGGAAAAGACTTCATAATAATAAATTCCTTGAAAATTTTTAAACCCTTTATCCACTAGACATGTTTTATATGTATTTAAATTACCTTCAATTTCTAGTTTTCTATTAAATCATTGTTTTAACATATGAGATTTTCATCAAAAGGTGCATCAATTAGCATAAAATATTTTATCCTAAACATAGAATCCATTTAAAAATTCAGTTCTTCTATCCAACTTGTAGCTTTTGATCTATACTTCATATTTGTCAGATAGAGGTTCGTCATTATCAACTAACAAATAGTCACATATCATTGGTACCTATAAAACCCTATCTCTCTGGTTCTTTTAACACTATTTTTCTCCAATATAGTACTTGGGTTTTAGGAACCAATTCTTCTATAGTTAACTATGATATTTTTTTCACCTACCAACACTTTTGTATCTTGAGCATAGACTTTATTTACGTCATAATTATACTGTCTATCCTTTTTTAGGATGTTATGATTCTCAATAATGACATCATGTTTAGTGAATGACACTTTCTTATCTCATTGGTTATATATAAATTATCCATTTGTCTCCTTTGGATAGTATATAAAGAAAAACAATGTTCCCCAAGGTTCTAGTTTATTGATTGATAATGACTTAAGAAACACCTAACATCCCTATACATTTATATGTTGAACAATAATTTCCTTATACTCAATAAATAGAAGGGAACTATTTTTTATAGATTAGTTGGTACTCATTTTACTGTGTAGACTACAGATTTTAATGCATATCCCCAAAAGGATATTATATGATCTTCAATATTAATCATTGAACATTTCAGGTATAACAAGGTATTGTATCCATATTCACTAACAACATTATACAATGGTATTTATGGTTGAGTGAGTTGTGACAAAATCTCAAAATCCCGTAAAAGGTTGAAAAACTATTACATAATATATTCAATACCTCTATCTGATCTAAGCTTCTTTATCTTCATTCAAATGTGATTGTCCGCCCCCAGGGTGTAGCTCAATTGGTAGCTACTTCTGTGGGTCTCGGTGAGGTCTCGAGTTCGAGTCTCGCCAAGTTCATCTCTGTACTGCTTGTTGCATGATTTTCTTTGTATTATAGCCCCTTCCTCGAATAAACATAGGTTGTGGCCTCAACATTAAAAAAATTGATTTTCTACTTCATTATTGAATTCATTGAATTTATCAAAGTACAAAAACTTATACCTTAGAAAGTATACATAACCATATCTTCTTAATTCATCAGTAAATGTTTCGAATTTTCAATATACACCTTTATCTTTTACTATGAATGGTCCAAATACATTAGTCCATATCAATCACAAAATAACTTTATCCATTTCACCCTAACTAATGAATCAGTGTTTTGTCATTTTGAATTGTAATCAAGAATTACATATTACAAGAAGATTTATATCATAAGAGTCTAAATTACTATTTTTAAAATTCTTTTACATTCCCTTGTTGTTTACATGAATAAGGTGATGATTCCAAAGTTACATGTTATTTGATTCATGTAAATATGATTAGTTATATATTTCTAAAACATGTTTTTTAATTTAATACAGAAGGATCATTATTTAAATTATCCTTACCATAACATGTATTTACATTATTAAAGAATCAAATTTTATTTCAATGAATGAAAATAAAATTGTCTTCATCTTGTAATGACAAAAAAATTATATATCGAGTACTAGTTGTTACAAAATAAAAATCCATTAAAACCAATGTCATTCATGTTTGAAATGGTAGGTGTTGGTCCCTAATAGATAAGGAAACCAACCTCGCACAATTTGTATCTCATAAATCCAACCCTCCACTAAAAAAATTTCTAAATATACTTATTTCATATATTTGAACACGTATATGAGAAAAAAAATTATCTAATACACATTTTTTAGATATTTAAATATTTCAATCCATAAAAATTTTTCATTTATATTCACATAAATTATGTGTTCATTTAATATTCCAATTTCCTTACATTCAACTTCAAAAAAATTGGCTCATTTTCCTTACCCTACATCTAGATCATCATCATCTTTGATGGAAGATTATAGGGAGCATTATATATTTGATGAGCCTTTGGACCATTTTTTTGTGTTTTTCATTTTCATATTAACCATAAGGAATGTGGGTTTCTCATACACTATGTACATATCCACATGGAGTACCAAATCAAAATGTTATGAAAAAGTTATCCCATTAATGATAATTTTATATTTAACAATAAAACCCAATAATTTAATGAGTATTGAGGAATGTATGAGATCTATGTGGAAATAATCTAGGAATTTAATACATAACATGTATAAGCATTCAATGTAACCAATAATCATGACTCCATGAAGCCCAAATGGTTCTTATTATATAAAAATAGATTTAAATAGAAATTTGGAGGTTTAATATCTCCATTTTATTTCTTTCTGTTGATTGTTATCATGAAGGTGATACATCAATCTACATGTATCCCAATCTTCATGCTGTTTCATAGGGTCCTTGGTCCAGGATGATACCATGAAACACTAAACATTTGTAGAATTGTTGAAATTTTTCTCATAGAGAGATATGTCTTCCTCAATACCCTTATTAACAGGTCTATCAGTAATAGATTCATACAACACATACAATTTTGTTTCATGGAATATGATAATATGTACATTCATTTTCAATTATTATAAAATTGTTTCCAGTGAAAAAGTTATCATTCACATGTATGGATCATATAAACAATTTTATGTCATTTTATTTCTATTTCTACAAATAATATGAGTATATTTTTTGTACTTGATTGGAAAAAAATATAAAATAAAATGAAATAATATTTATTAGTCTCCCAAAATTTTATTGATACCCAAAATCCCAAAACACATGCTTTAGAATATCCAATTTATTGGCTATTATAGTGGTGAGGATCCTAATTCAATTACTCATCAACACAAATTTGTCTTTAAAAGCAATTTGAAATGTTTTTGGTTAGATTTTCAATGTCAAAATAAATTAACTCACGGTTCCCTGATCAGTTGAGTGAACTCCTGAATCATGAAATCCTCAAATTAGATTTCCTCTAATATTGTCTCTTAGTTACACCAAGCCTTATTTTTTCATTCAACCCTAAAATTAAAGTAGGTTAAGTAAATCAAAAACATCATGTTAAAATTATTAAACAATTGAAACCAATCTAACTTTTCCTGGTCATTCACATTGAACTATCATTTTATTTTATTTAATGGTTTGAAAATATTTAAAGACTCAAAATATATAATTCAGTGATTTTATCATTCATGAAAAATTTATAATTATTACATTTATTAAATTATTTTTAATATTTTTTGGTATTATTGAATTTATTAAAATGTATTAGATAAAATTAATGCATAAGAAAATATATTTGTGTTCAATATTGCTTGATTATTGATTTGTTAATTTATGAAATTTTGTAACAAAACCCATAATTAAATTACAATGAAACATGACTTAAAAAATAATATAGTCATATGATCATGATATTTTACTAAGGGTTAGTTTATCTAGTAGATAATAAACATCCAATTTCCTAGTGGAAAACATAGTAAACCAATTAGGGCACACATTGCTTCTTTCCACTTGTCCTCCTATGTATCTCTCTTGGATTGGTTCCACGATAGCTCTAATATTTATATACCTACACTAGCTTGTGAGCTCCAACCATTACATATTATTTCACTCACACACAGGTGAGGGGAACCAAAAATAATTTTTAAGGGGTTTACATAAAAGAATCCATGGGCATGTAGGGCCATACATACTGAGATGAAAGATGACATGTATGCCATTAATTTAATTTAATAATTATTTTAACAAATCCAATCACCTATAATGGTATTATTTATGCTAATTAAAATCCAGAATCACGCAATGAATCACACACTTATTATAATTCACATTCAATTCTAATAGTTTTCATTTAATTTAAATCATGATCTATTTGATTAATTATATTTTTTATTTAATCAATTAGTATATCTTAATTCTCATATAAATTTTCCTAAGATTCCCATATATAAAAATTTTCATGAATTAAAATAAATTTTTTTAAAATTAATAGTGTACAAAAAATATACCTTGGTAGACACATGGTGAGTACCTATCTGAACAACCCCACTTGTATTATACGCATATATAATTTACTCTGGTGAAATATGTCACAGATGACTTATCATATAATATCATGATTGGTCCAATCAAATTAATGATCACACTATTTACGTGATAATTTTACATAGTGTTTAATTGTTTAATGCATGAAAATTAATAACTTCAATATAAATTATAAATTTTATGTAGATAAAAAAAATTTACAAATTTTAAATAATAATATATATATATATATACAAACCCATTACCTGGAATTTTTAATCAACTTAATTACAGCATAAAAGAACACATTGTAATGTTTTTAGTATAATAAACATATTTTAATATAGAATATAGTTTTAAAATATTCCTAGAATGAAATTTATGATACTTGGGGTGTATTATTCCTACTAATTATATGCATAACATGCCCATGGACATGGTGTGTAACCAAGCCAGAGAAAATTTTGGATTACACAATGTGTAGATGGGCTATACATCACACGATATCTGATTTATATGGCCGCCAGTCAAGTAGGTTGTGTAAGAAGATAAGTGAGCCATCTTTGACTAAAGGACTACATGCCATGTAATTATGTCACACAACATGTACTCTGGCTGACATTGCACAATGATATCTCCTACAACATGCGATGTATAATTAAATTCACTATGTGTAATAAATGAAAACAGATTGAATTAATTAAAAATTATTTCATGGTGTATTTAGCAATATTAAATGGCATGTACATATGGGTTACACGATGTGTACTTTTATGTTAACCTTCCAGACTCCTTATCACCTACATATGATATCTCCAAATTGATTTTATTTATAAAATTAATGAATTTGATTATATTTTTGTGGAATGAAAATTAAAAAATAAAATATTACGTTTTTTCATTAATAATGATTAAAATGAAAATGGAAACCAACAATAAATGCATAAATCAATCAACTATCATTAAATAATTATGTTATCACACTGATTCCACATACATGTTTTGGATGCAGCAGAAGCATCAAATGGGTCATGTCTATATTTCCCTTTTTTCACGATTGTTGAATAATTTGGGATATGCATGATGATAACTATTGTGGTCAAGGGAATTTAATCAATGAATATAGACAATGGATAAAATCTAGAACAAAAGTGCATGACCATTATATATTACTTGTAAATAATTTAGTAATTTTACAAATTACCTTGCATGAAATAATTTCTTACATGATGTATCTAAAAAATTATATACATTGAACAAACTTTTCATTATAGGAATCAAAACAAGATTCCATAAAGTGGTTATCCACATGTGTTTCCCAATCCCTAAACATCACCATAGGAATTTATAAGTTCAATCATTTTAGATCACATTTCATCAATCATTATACTTTTATTTTTCTTAATAATACCTTCCAATGGATTCTGATTTTACCTCTATATACTCGATATTTGATGTTGTATGAAGGTAAACATATCTTCTAGGGAGAATTATATGAGAAGGGAGTTGTCAAAGTCCTTGCGAGGTTTCTCTGGATCTTATTACATATGACAAAAAAATAATTTTCCATCATAGAAAAAAATATAATAGAGATTATATACTATAAGGGTGGAAAAAACATTGGTGCACATGTTCCCTTTATTCAATATTTAACCCCCATAGAGTCCCATGTTTATAATAATAATATTTTTTTTATTTTTAGACATACACTAAACATGTAAATTAGAATTAAATATCATCTATTCAAATAATATTTAATATATATATATATATATATATATATATATATTATCTCAGTAGACCTTTAATATTGGTCTATCATTAATCTACAATATTTGTAATTATTAAAATAGATACCATTTATTTTATAAATAAATATCACTACATTATTTCCTATAAATAAATAAATATTTTCTTTAAAAAATAGTAAAAAATATTAATCAACCATTTCACTAAAAAATATTCTCTCAAATAACACATGATAAAATATATATGATTAGAAAAATGAATAATTATTAAACCATGTGTTGGTATAATATTTATTTAACTTGTTATATAATAAATAATATTACATTATTTAACAGGGATTCTAGATACACTTAGCGTGTGACCATCCGGGCCTCTTTCTCAGTAGCATTAAGGTAATAAGCCTAAAGTCCTAGGTTAGTGTATAGAAATCCACCGAGGAACCCATAGAAATGTAATTTGATTAAAAAAGCATAATAGCCAAAAGGTTCGAGAGATAGGTATAGACCTACTCCCAACAAAATATATTAAAAAAAGGTAAATAGTACAAAGAGCCTAAACAACAAGAATCCTTACAAAGGCTTGTATAAAAGGCACCTTCACGATCATTACAAGCCAAACTGTCAAAATAATTAGGCAGAACAAACGACCAACTCGAGCTGACCTCTATAATTTCCCTTTTAGAGAGGGCATCAGCAACTTGATTAGCTTCACGATACACATGAGAGACATCAAGGCATAAAACATCAGCAAGTATAAGACAGGAGATCCAATAAGACACCTTCCTCCAAGGAACATTACGCGAGCGATCCTTCAAAATCTTCACAGCAATAGAAGAATCTGACTCCAGCCAAACTCTACGCCAACCATAACGCACCACATACCTGATAGCCTTGATCATCGCCCAAAGTTCCGCCTCAATTGCATGAGAATATACAACATAATGAAAGAATAAACCTTTGACAAAGCCTCGGTGCATTCTGAACACTCCACCACATCCGGCAGGACCCGGTGCACCAGAGGCAGCCCCATCCACACTCACCTTCAGCCATTCAGAAATTGGTGGAATCCACCGAATATATTTGACCATTCTGGCCTTCCTTTCCCTACCACGAACACCAAGAGATCTCAAGAGAACATGGTCAGAAATGTCATTATTCATAGAACCATTTTGAATCATTGAAGCATGCATGCTGCTTCTTTGAACCACCAGAACACCATCCCGAAAGGATGATTTCATATTGTTAAAAATCAGATCATTCCATGATTTCCAGATTAATGAAAAAACTGAAGCAACAGTAGCAATAAAGAGTGATTTCACTTGATCACTGAAATCCATCTTAGTAGCAGAACTAAGCAGCGAATCAAGTGATGAATGATCAAGACAGCAGTGAAAAGAGGATTGAACATGCTTCTAGAGGCGATCAGAAAATGGGAATTGCAAAAACAAATGCAGAATAGATTCATCATTGGTAAGGCACAAGGGACATACCGCAGCCAGATGAAATCCCTTCCGCTGCAACACACACTAAATAGGCATTCTATTTTTCTAGATTCTCCAAAGTAAGAGATAAACACTGGGTGGAATATAGGGCTATCGAAAACCCCCCAGCCAGGAAGGAAATCCTGTATTGACACCACATTGCAGATTATAATAATATCGACTGGAAAAGGATCCATTGATATCAGGTTTCTAGACTAATGTGTCAGCATCCACGTAACTATAGTTAGCAAGCTCCACCCAAAGATTATTAGGAATGATTCCATAAGCAACAGCATTACCATGCAGATCAGCAATCGATAAATTCTTCAAAGAAAGGGGGATATTAACATAGGCATTAACAGGAGAAGATAACCAGGGGTACTCCAGCAGTTTGGAAGAGTGCCAGGGCATACCATCCATAACGAGTGGGACATGTTATTTGAATAAGCAGCTCTAATTGAAGACCACACAGAGGATTTTAAATAGACACACAAACCTTTTTGCAGTCGATAAACAAATATATCAACCAGAAATTCCAGAGAGAATTCAGAATTTGAGAGAATCCTCCAAGTGATGTTTTGAAGTAGAGCATTATTAAAAAGTCTAACATCTTTAATACCCATTCCTCCCTTGTTAACCGGCTTGATGCAGTTTTTCCAAGCAACTGTAACAAGATTTTTCTGATGAACTGAGCCAGTCCAAATGAAATTCTGTATCATTCCAGTCAGTTCCTTGAGAAGGGTAACATGCCATCTCTAATCAGAAAAGGAGTATACAAACATAGAAGTGACAACTGAGTTTACTAGGAAAACTCTCCCAGCCTGGAACATGGACTGCCCATTCCAGCTTTCCAACTGATTAGTGATTTTCAAAGCAATACCCTCCAAATGAGCAAGTTTCACTCTTCCCCAAAACAAAGGAATCCCAAGGTATTCAAAGGGAAGTTAAACTCTTTTGACACCAAGTCTACGTGCAACCCTATTTTGCTTAGAGATACTAATTCCTTCACCAATGACAACAAAGGATTTGTCCCAACTAATAACCTGACCTGAAACTTCTCCATAGTGAGAGAAAATGTTCTTAATAATGGAAACTATTTCCTTGTTGGCCTCACTGAAAATAAGTATGTCATCAGCATAGAGTAAATGTGAAGGAGAAAAGAAGTTCCTACCAACCCTCATTCTTTGATATAAACCACTTTTGACAAGGTTATGGAGACACATACTCAAATAATCCTCGGGCATAGATAAAAGAAGCCCAGAAAGAGGGTCACCTTGCCTGACACCTCTAGTGCATTGAAAGAATCCCCTAGGGGAACCATTGACAAGAATGGAAAGACTAGAACTTTTCAAAATAGAAGATATCAAACCAATGAATCTTTCTAAGAATCCATGCATCTTAAGAATTGAGAAGATAATGTCCAACCTTATAATATCAAAGGCCTTGGAAATGTCAACCTTAAGAGCCATGTTACCATGATGAGTTTTACCTTTCATAATATTAATACACTCGGAAGCAGTAACAAGACAATTCTGAATATGTCGTCCTAGTTGTCTTCAATGCATCAATGTACATTACTTATAATACTCATTAAAAATAATATTATAGTATAATGATCAACACATACATCTATATATAGGAACATAAAATAAAAATATAAATTTTTATTTCCTATTTTAGGGGCTCGTTATCATAACATCTTACACTAAATATTACCGAGGGTGTATACCATGAGAATGTGATAAAAAGTCCAATGAGATTCCACCCATGATAACCTAAATCATTTGTGCCCTGAAAATGATTTAATATAGAAATAGAACATATATTTAAGAATAATTTTATGGAACTTATGTGTTCACATAATAGAATGGAGCAGTTCTAACCTCTTAGTGCGACAACAACTATTATGAAATTATCACATATTTTGTCACACATAATAATGATAATGATCTGAAATGATTTTATTAATATTAAAAACACTGAGTAATTTTTATCATAAATTATATAGAATTTGTTTCTAGATAAACAACTCCAACAATAATAATATATATTTCATGTATAACTAGTTACCTAAACCTATATATTGATATATTTATTCGATAAGCATATATTCAGAGTCATATTGAATGGATACATTATCTGCCACACCAAAACTGACATCCATGGACTAAATCCTCACTCAATACACTATGACACTATTTCCCTATGTTCCCAACAAATCCCAACCATCACTCTCACTCCAAACAATAACTGAAGGATATACAACTTTGATTCCACTCTTTAATGAAACACCATATTGAGACTTACCTAGTTATCTATATTTTTGTGCAACAACCAAAACCTACCTCTAATATCCTAGGGGTTGGTAAAGTGTGATGATATAGATTAAAATATAATTAAATAAATTATACTAATATACCATTATGCATTAACACAACCAACCCCATGAAAATGGAATGTTGAATAATTAAGGAGTGTAAAATATAGAGAATAGCCATGCATTCAGTAAATTCTAGGGAATAAATAAAGATAAAACAATATAAAACCAATTCATAAAAGTGATAAATACATTACCAAACAAAAATGAAGTCTCAACAATATAAAAAGTAGGAATATGAACAATTTTATTGAGCCTCACTCTTGATGTCCAGGTCTAACCACTGAATGTGGTTAATGAATCCATGTATTATTATTGTCCCACAATGTTACAAAAGATTTTCTTATCATGTAATGAAGAAAAGAATCATGTGGGGAAATTCCATAGAGTGGTGAGTATATACAAAGACAATATGTAACAAAAAAAACCATACTAGGAGACAGAGAGGAACCATAAAAGACTTCTCAACAAAAAACACACATATTCTCATAAAGAAACCCAATCGAGATAGAAAGGGGAACCACATCTCTATATTAGAGGAAAATATGATGAGTCTTTGTGATACTCTGAAGGACTACCTCGAATTCCCCGAAACATGAGAAATCATATAAGTAACTATTTGGACTAACCACACCACCCCCTATTCTCCAAAAATTATGGGGTTTAGTCTCTAATAGAGGACCTATACACTTATTAATTATGGGGTATCCCTCAACAAATAAATGACACATGTCATAGTGTGTCTGGGGGTTAAAATTAGTAAATTGATGACATTTTTCCTTCTATATCATGATTGGGGAATCAACCAGACTATGATAATATTATGGGGGACCCATTACCTAGTGCTACATGGGGATTTTACAACACCATCATCCCTTTGATAAACGTCAATGATAGCTACCATCATCCATGCTTCATAGGAAGAAGAGTCATGCTAATAAAACATCATTTTACACCATTCATTATAAAATTATGGAATTAATCATAGTATACATGAATGAAATGATCAAGATAAGAAACCCACAACACCAAATATTTGTCTATAAGAGGGTTATACATAGGGTGGAATTTATAAAAATGTGTAAATGTCATGTAACTAGGGATACACAATATGTGGCCTCACTTGGATATTTGACAATGTCCTTACTTTCAAACGACTTGGTTGAAAATTTGGGAATACAGAAAATGTATAAGTTTTACACATGTCTCTTGCCCATATGAGGCCTACACATGACTATACATACCATTTATGTGTACTTTGGTCCATGAACATGTACAATGGACATGTCTAGATACTGTGGCTATATTTGAGTACACATTTGTTCCCATGTACTCTGGTCATGCCCATTTCCATAGCCATGAACATCATTATGTACTACTATAGTAGACGAAAAGAATCTTGAACTATTTCATACCGTGTGTATGAGGCATAAATAGCATGTTATATTTAGATCTGAACCAAACACTAGTTGTATCATTTTTGGAACACCACATCGTGTGCTCCTACAAACTACAAACCATTTTGTTATTTTTTTAGGAAGTAAAACTAAATATCCTCTTGATTTCTATAACAATAAAAAATACTACAAGTATCACAATTTGACCTCCATAAATCATAAGTAATCATTTTTTACAAACAATTCCCTACCTCTGGTATCCCAAAATAAAAAATCAATTCAACCACACAAGAATCCATCACGTGTCTGCAACCATATCGATTTATGAAACCCAAAAAATCACTAAAAACATGAATCCAACGTGATTCACCAATAAAACATCAATTCATATATAATTTTTAAAACCATAAAAAATATGGGGTTTGATTATTCTCAAAACCACTCAGGGAATGTCGAACTGAAACCTTGTGGGCCAATAGACAAGTACATGATGAACAATAGAGAGAAGTTAACAAAAACAATGGTGAGGATTGACTTTAAAATATGTGATCGTAGAAAATTATTATAGGGTGGGAAAATAATCAGTGAAAATATAGCATAGAAAATTTAATCATTTATTAACAACATAATTCATTTTTAGGATCACGTGATAAATGGAAACCATTGGATAAATAAATGAAAATATGTATATCCTTACTTAGCATTAATTAAATCGTGGAAACAAGAAATAATAATACATTAATTTAATATAGATCAATATTTGTTGAATAAATTGTTCTCTATCAATGAGAAGAGTATCACACTACATTCACCGTCTACACCACGATCCTCTGATAATTCATCGTCAATTTATGCTCCCCATTAGCAATGATCCTCTCCTCCTATATCTAACTATATCTAGTATACTAGGGTTATAAAGATAATTATATGATTAATTCATAAGATGTTTTTTATATCATAGATTTAGGTTTTTCCATTAAACATTAAAAAAATTATTATTATTTTTCTAAATGTACTGCCAATTGATACCTTCCATAAAATGCCTGACTCCAACGATATTTATTTTACACTTAGGGTGAATCTCATGCTTTGGATTCAACCATGGTATCATTTTTATAATACGAGGTCCCAAACAATATGATAACCCCTTATCTCAGAAAACATTCCTCTAATTATTATATATATATATTAATATTATTAATTTTTTAATTTCAGGGACCCGATAAACTAAAACATTGTCCCAACTCCGAGGAAAACTCTAAATATATGCATTGAAAAATTAGAAGGAATTATATAATAGAATCATAGTAACAATTCTTAATTTAAAAAATTATATTTAAATAATATAATTATTTTATTATAATCATTGTTCAATAATTTTATCTATAATCAATTAAGAAAAAATATACATTTAACACATATAAATAGTTTTATGAAGAAGAATAATTATACCTTCAAAATATTTTATCTTCATCTCCCAAAAAGTGATAATCAATGTATGATTTATTATTCATTTATTATTAGAAAACATTACATGGGTATTTCGAAATATTGTTTTTCTTACCTGCGAAACAAATGACTAATTCATAATAGTAAATTTCAAATAATAATATATGGAACTGTTTTTATGCTCATTGTTTCATATACGTTATTCTATAAAATGTATTATTTAGATAAAATAAATTCTAAAATATTGTGGAATTAGAATTAAATATTTGAATAAATTTCCACCATTTATTTAGGGAATATCAAGATAATTTTGTGGGTTATTCTCTATATTTAAAACATCTTGCTGATTATCCTTGAGATTATGTTCTAGATATCTTGAACAGGGGACATTAATTTCTCCAAGGGAAACTAGATTCTCCTAAAGTGAAAACATTTTTGTACCATATTTCGATGATATTCATCCTTTTTGACTTCTCAGACTCACTTAATATTTGGTTTGTTACCTTGTATCTTGAAGATCTGATTTGTATGTGGTGGAAATCCATTTATAATCATATAAATAGTTGACCCACTCATGAGAGGTTTGTATAGAATATTATAATAATTGTTATATCCACATTTCTGTAAGGGTATCAAATAAAATGATGTTCTATTTTTTCTACACTGTGATTATCTGATATTAAAGCAATATATTTATTTCATTGAACTGGGTCCCTTGTTACTTAAGTTATACATGGATAAAATTGTAGTGGATTATTATTTATAAAGAGATAAGTGTTTGAATATTCAGCTGACAATTTTCTCATTTATCAGAAACTAAATAGTATTTGTTTTGAAGAAGGAGATCATTATTAAGGATGACATAACTGGGATGCCTTAAATTGTTGATATATTCTTTATTTATGAGAGAGGAGAAGGTAATTTCCAAAATGGAAAAGGTTTGTTTTCCAAGTATTCTCAACTGAGTGAGGGAACATAAAGACCATTATATATATTCACATGGGATTATTTTTGGATTATGACCCTGGTATACCATCAATGAGGTTAGATGGGTCATTAGAAGACTCCATGTTATGAATATCCTAATAACTACAATTGTTGTGCCTATTTGGGTCATATATAAACGTTTTATATAAAATTATAGGAAAATGTTGGGGATCTAGTTATTACCCTTTAGAGGATCCATAGGTTTTACCAACCAAACAATATGCAGATGTAGTAGTGAAATAAGGTTTTTTGTGTTATATTTTAGCTCCCCATATATTTTTTATTTTATATTTCACATATTTATGGTCATAATATTCCAATTATTTTTACATAAAATAATTGTTTGAAACATGTTAAATATAATACCTTATTTTAATATTAATGAATCAATTTTTGTAACTTAACTTTGAAAATTAAACATTTAACCAATTTATTTCATGTTTTTTCTTTAATTATTTTTTCAATTTTTATATGTACAAAATTCATTTAAGATTGTTTTTTTATTATATGAATTTTAATAAAGGTTGGTTGAACACAATATAAGGTATCATATTTATTGATCATTTATAGTTTAATTTTAATTAAAATGATAAAAACATATCAGGTGATGTATTTATATTCATTGACCTAACCCTACCCAATTAATGATTATTAATCCATTATCCTTGAGTATTTTTAATCACCCTATATATAGTATTTTTTGTAACTTATTAAATGTCTACTTCTTCATTTGTTGGATTTTCTATTAACTATATTCTTTTTGGACAAATATGAAAAAGATTGGATCCTCTGGGAAGATTTGATAGGTTGATGAGTGTATTGATGAAGTAATACTTCATTGTGAAATTAACCATGCATCCATTATTCTAATTATTCCTTAATGGATAAAAATTTTAAATCATCGAGGCAATGAGAATGTATACCTTCAATGAGAATTTTATGATTCTTTTTGTATTTAATAGTCATGTCGGCTATGTCGTGGTCAATAATGATTCAATTGGGAAATTTCCCTATGGGAAGCTATGAATATTGTACTCACCATTTCCAAAAACATGTTTCCTCCCATGTAATTTAAATTGTGAATAGAACCTATGGTAAATAACAAATATTTTTATAACTATGGTCAAATATACGGTTCCCCGCATGTTATCTCAATTTATTACCTTACAACTATAAAATGAAAAAGTATATAATCACTGTTTTTAATGTCATGGTTTTTCTAATGATATTCAATATTTCAAAAAATAAACATATTATGTTTGATATTTAGGAAAATCATAGTTGGCTATGAACTAGATTTCCATTGTATACATAAGCTTATTAATATTTAAAATTAATAAATCTAGATGATATATATGATTTTTATTCTAAATTGGTAGATATGAATTAAAAATTCGAGGATATATCATAATATATCTAAGAAAATAAATGTTGATAGAACATGAAAAATAAAACACTTCCATTTATTTATAAGAAGTTCGTTTTATATAGGGAGTTTTAAACATTGGTAACAATCATGGAGAGTCAATAATGGGGATAAAATATTTTCCAGGTCATGGTATGTAAATTTTTATGACTATAAAGAATATATGAGAAACATGGAGGCATATAATAGAGGTTGCTGAAATTTTGGTGGAATTCAAAGGGATATAACTAATTTCTTATGTTGGTTATCAAAATCCAAATCTAAAAAGAATCATGACCTAGAGGTTGGAAAGTTAGCCATTAGGTTATCTAGAGTTAAAGTTGAGAAGAGAAAGTGAGTATAAATAAACCAATGTTTGTATGTGTTACCTATAATAGTGTTATATTGTGGTATTTTAGGAAATAATCCATGTCCATCCTTTTATAATTAATAAAGGATCTTCCCATCTTTTTTAGGGATGATTCTAAAAAATAAACAAATTCCCTTATTGGGTTATTAATCAATAGTAAAAAATAATCATTAAGTGGATACATATTGAATGATAGATGAGAAACATTATATTTTAAAATTTATTCCATAATTTAATGGTGAATTATAAAAAAATTAATTTACAAGGTCAAATAGTGAAAACAAAGAGAAACAAATAGTATAAATTAAATTCATGGATAATTTAGACATGAATAATAAATTATATTACATCAATTGTATTATATCTAGATTTTTTTGTTTATTTCTTTTAATTATTATAAAGAAATGAGTCTCTTACTCATTTTATTTCATGATTTTAAAAATAATGTTAAATAAAATAAAACTTAAAAATATATTGTTCTAGTATCGTTGAGTGACTATAAAAATTATAAAAACATTGAAATAGGATTCAATATATTTATTTGTATCTCCATAGCATGGTTTTCAATCCCATTGATCTTATTATTATGTATATGATATCTTGGGAAATAAAAATAGAAAGTTTTGAGCTACAAATATTGGTAAGGGAGAAAATATCATATAAGAATATAATAGTTAAGATAAGGGTCATAACATGATCTCGTAAATCGATAGATCATATGTCCTAAAATTGAAGATTAAAATAAGTTTAATTATATGATAATAAAATTCCATCAAAATAAGGTGGTAATAATGTAGAACATGAAATTATGTACATATGTTTATTCATACAATTATGATAGCATAAAATAGTGTGTTATTCTTGATTTCTACACACCAAACATGGTAATTCATGAGATGGAATCATTACCCAATGAATTTAGATGGAGGATATATAATTTTTATCACACCCGTCACATTATAATATATATATTAATTTTTTTAATATAATGAAATCAAACATAAAGATTAATCATAAGAAAACCCATGGTAAATGAATGGGTTACATAATATTTTATGAAGTAACTATCAAAGGATGTTTCAAAATGATTCCCAATAGAAGAATTAATTATTATTTTTGGAAATTCATATTTGAGATAAAAATCATATATCATTATTATGGATTTAATAATAATTTAAATTCATAATAAATTGTGCCGTAATAGGTATATAAATGATCAACTTAAATGATGCTTTATGAAATATCAATTGAACCATTAATGAATACCAGTAGATGAAATTTTATTAAAAATATATGTAATCCAAAATTGTTTTCCATAAAATTGATGTCATTTTTTAAAATAATGTAAAATAATATACTTGAAATTATTGTCACATAAAAATAATTAATGAATAGAAAAGGTTACATCAATCGATTTTTCTTTACAGAGAAGACTGACAAATAAACTACAAACCATGTTTAGATTCTTCAAAAAAGATATAAAAATCATTTTATACATATAAGAGAAATATAAAAAATTGTTGATAATTTAGTTTGAATAATAAATACAAAATGTGAGATATATTTAGGAAGAAATAAACCTTTGAAAAAGGGTGTTTTTGGGAGATCCCTTATCTGAAATGATAATTCAATTAGTGATTTTCTATAATATCATCAATAAAAAATTAATTTTTTTAAATTAATTATTTATGAATTATTTCCTATATATTTTATGAATTATTAATCTTTTATGTTGGATTATAATAATTTTATTGGGTCGTCATTTATATTCTAACCTCCCTTAGGTCATTCTTATCATGGTTTCTATGTCAAATAAGTTTGATGGATTTTGTGGATGCTAATATGAAATGGTTCCATAACATTGTAAGTGAAACGACATGATTTTAATGACATTAAAAAAGATTCTAGGGATCTGTTTATCCTGGAGTTCTCTAAAGTATGATTTAATTGCTGTTTCTAAATGTTATTATCTAATAGTTTGTTAATTTTGAATGTTTTTTAAAAAATAGTGAAATTATTTGATTTCATTTGTTACTCATTGTTATTAAAAATTATTGGACATGAAAAAGAATATAATATAACTAACATTATCAAATTTACCCATTTAAATGTAGTGTTGCGTGCAATGAATTTTAAGACATTATTTCATGTAAAAAATAATACCATGGTGTGGTGTATATGAAAAGAATAACTTCATGATTGATATATTTAAATCCAAAAAAGTAATTTAATTACATAAAATAATAATAAAAACTCGGTTTGTTATATTCTCCACGCCTTAAAATGAATTTCACTATAGAAAATGTTCACTCCAATATAATAAAATGAGGATAGTTCTACCTCACAATATTCTCAATTTCCAATGTAGCATCTCCAAAATAGTGGTTTCATAAAAAAACCATGAAAATATAAGTGGCCTTATTTCAAAGAAATTTCTCTCTATGATCCAAAATCACCATTGATTTCTCCTTGTCAAAAAAATCACACTCAAGTTGTATGAAATAAGATATAAGGACATATTATGTGTCATGTATGTACTTCCTTGGGAGAGACACATTGAACAAATTGTTGTATAGAGAGAGGTTTGATGGATGAACCATGATATATTATATCATCTTTATATGATCAATAATTCCAATGAAATATATATACATAGGGAATAGTTTCCCATTATTGTAGAAGTCCATAACATTATTCCATGGAGAAAGTATTAGAAAAACATTATCACTAAATTCATATTCTAGATCACGCTGATAATCCTCATGAAAACATTTCTTCCAACTCAACGATTCCATGATCTGATGTTGAATGTATCTTACCTTCTCTATCATTTCATTAGGTATCATGGCTCCTAATATGTTTCTATTTAAATCCATTCCATTACATAGGAGATCTAGATTTCATTCCATAGAGGGATTTATAAGGATTCATCTTGATGCTTGAGTGAATGGTATTTATTTTAATATAACATAACTAGGGGAAGGTGTTGATCCCTACCTCATATTATATCAAACGAAAAAGATATCGAAATATCTTATATGTTTTGAAATGTTCGTTAAAACTAATCATCTATATGAGGATGATACTCAATTTTGAAACTCAAATCGATATAAAAAGATTACTAGAGACTTCACTCGATCATTCCTGTAAACCACATATCCCGATCAAATAAAATGGATTAATTTAATCCAAAAAACCATACCACTTACTTAAGTTATATCTTATAACGATAATATATAAAAAATTCATATCTGATAGTGGTGAAAGGAGCTCACTTGATAAGGCGTTTGACTAAAACATATATAAAATTATGTAAATCAGAATTTTTTTGGGTATGATGTAAAGATATATGTTGATGTTTCCCCATTTACAATTTGGTCTGGGTAATGGATACAATATTCCCTTATACAATTGTGTTCCATACCATACATTCTTTCATACCAATCCCAGATATACAAACACTTTGATATATATATTCATTCCACCCACCTGATGTATACTTTCAAATCGCTATACTGCATCATAATTATAGGATGAATGATTAATGATGAACTGTGAGCATCTTATAACAAATCCTTCTTGATGTCCCATATTTATAGAACACATAAAAATTTCATGAACCTTATCATATAATCATTAGTAAGGTTAGAAATAGTAATATTTCAAACATTATTTTGGATATCCCTAGCTTCCTTATAAGACTCTTTAATATTCATATAGATAAATGGTGGAACATTCAATTTAGAAAGAGAATGCCCACCCTTCAAGATTTGCAAAGCCATATTTTAAAAATTAAAAAATATTTGATCTTTTGTGATCCTTATCCTAGAAAACATAACATGATACTTTTCATTCAAATAATCGACCACCTTATTATCTTTCCTAGGGTTATAATATATTTATTATTCATAATATTTAATCAACTCCAACCTCCTTCATTGGTTAATATTAAACTTCTATTATGTGAAAATATACCTTAATCTTTTAAGATAATTATATATACCACACATTTCTTGGTAAAAAAATTAATTTGTATCATTAATGAAACAATGTACGACAGATAAAGAAAAATATTGAGCTGGGTAATTTTTCCCAGGAACCTATAATCTTTATGAGGAATATGCTATAAATATCTCATTATATAATATAACACATCCCAAGCCCTTCTTCTAAGTAACACTATAGATCACAAACTATTTTAAACTACAGGGTAATGTACGAATAGGTTCACTAACAATTCATCAATTTAGTTGTTTGAATTTTTTGTCACATTAATCTATCTAGAGGAACACTGATCTGTTCTGAGAAACATTGGTCAGAGGATTGGATTATTTTGAGAAATTATCCATATTCCATTAATAATAACCAACTAAACTAAGATAACTATGGATATTAGTACCATGGTTGGTCTGGCCCAATATTCATTAGCTTCCATCTCTGATGGATCTACACATTTACCATCTCTTGCGATTATATGACCAATAAAAGAGTCCTTTTACAGACAAAATTCATTCTTTTCAAATTTTACTTACACATTATCCTTCCTTAATGTCATTTATAACATTCTCAATCATTATTCACACAATTATTTTCTTCTTTAGTAGACTAGAATATCATCTATAAATACTACCATAAATAGATCAAGGAAATCACTGAAGACTATATTCATTATGTATATAATGATGACATGGTAAAATGTTATAAAAAAAGGAATCATTATTTATTCATAGTGTCTAACCCTTATGCAGAATGTATTCATGGGTATATCCTCCTTCATAACCATTAATTAAACATATCTACAAGGAAGTTGAAAATTATAAATGCATTGAACTCTATGTAGTTGATCAAACAAGACATCTATATGGTGAATAATATTCTTTCTCTTAATTATGATCTTTTCATATTCTGAAATTTAACCCAAATTTACATTGATCTGTCTATCTTCTTTAAAAAAATAATTGGTTCACCCTAAGGTGACACACATGGATGAGTGAATCTATTTTCAATGTTTTCTTAATTTTTCTTCCTTAATTTCTACAATTGAACAAGGGTCATTCTATAGGGTTTATTTGAAATTACTATGTCACTAGGAATGAGGTGTCTTGAGAACTCAACATCAAATTTTAGTAAAAACTTGTAAATTATAGATAAAATCAATTATCATGTTCCCAAAATACATTCTTTTAATCAATTATGAGTTTCACTCAATCCATTTTATATAAAACCTATTATAAATCGGAATTGAGACTAGTATAGTTGATGTAATATCCAGAATTTGTTCATACATTGCATCACATTGATAGAATATCCTAAGATGGTTTAAAATAAGAAATATGAATTCACTTCCCCAAAATATGATGTGGGATTTATGAGGGGAAATCCACTCCATGCATATGATGATAACAAATTCCACTAGAGGAATAATGGAATGATTTTCATGAATAATATTTCCACAACAGAAACTAAAGATGAAATTTAAACTATAGATGAGATCATCGTACCATTATGATGTATAAATAAAAATTCAACATCTAATTGTTTATAAGGGACATTGATACCCATATATAATTCTTTTGGTATGAATAAATTGGTAGATCTGTAAACAAAGATGTCATTGTTCGATCTAGAGTGGATGATAAGTGTACATTTTACCATTTTTTATCAAACTACAAGTATGAAACTATGATCTCATAGTATTTCCCTTTATCCCTCAACAAAAGTGGTTTCTAATGTCAATCATCATCATTAGATATTGGGTTTGGGAACTGGAGATCAAAATAACCATTTTCTTTAGACATGAATCTTTGATGTGTGGGAGGTTAATTTATTTAGGCTTTCAATCGATTCACATCGTTAACGTACATTTACCCATAAAATTATTAATCAATTTCCCAATGACCATCCCTTCTATAATTGAGAGATTTAATATCCCCCCAATGGAAATTTCCTCCAAGATTGTTCCATAAATTGTATAATAAAGGAAATTTTATCTTATTCTCTCTGAGTTTTTTATATTTTCTTTTCAACTCAAAATTCATTTTCTTATCAAAACCCTTATATTGTTATGTAAATCCAACCACCATTTCCACATTTATGGCACATCAAACAATATTTTCATATCTATTGAATTCTCTTAAGGAAAATTCCCTTTTCAAAATTTCTATGAACAGAGTGAATAATTGATCAACCATATATTAAGGTTCGATGATAATGCCATAATCATACCTCATAAATCTTTTAAACATTTTGTTATAGGTATTAATGCATTAATAATCCTTTTAATTAGCTTAAGGAACTCTGTATCCATCATTGTATCTTGAATATGAGGAAAGTACTTATTGAAAAATAATTTCATGAAATCATCCCAATCCATTGAGTAAATTTTATAAAATTTCCTTAAATTATTGATAAATGTACTCAATTTATCTACTTTAACTTTCTAGAGGTAGAAAGAAAAAAAATTAATTTTTCTTGTTCCAAATATTAGAGAATAGAAATTTTGTTGTTGTAATGATACATTGTTCACTAACTAGTGTATATGAATACATTGTAAAAGATGGTTGGACTTTCCTCATGAAGGGTTGAATATAATTATTTTATCTCCATTGTTTATCTGGAATTCTAGAATTATTCATAGACTGAGAAATTTATGTGAGCATATCAATGATATTTTTCATTCTTGACCCCAAAAATTTTATAATGTACAAGAATAAAATCCATGAATTTTCCTTTATAATCAACTCTAATGTGGTTCATTTAGGTTCCATATATTGAATAAAACCAAGAATCATGGATTACCAAATAATAATCATATTAGGGAAGCACATAATCATGCAAAATCACTTTAGTCAATATAAATAATAAAAAAATCATTTTAATTATATGAAAATATAGTTTTATCTGAGTTCATTCATAGTCCATGCCAATCTAAATCCTTCATGACGAGTTTTTAAGAGTTTATGAATTTTAAAAGCATATCCACTAGTAGTTTCAAAATAGGTGTACATCAATGCTCAATGTCATTCACCAGTTCCCGATCGAATCTAGATCAATATGACATTTTCAGTGTTGTTACCCATATGTACATATATTATAGATACACATCCATTTGTAGTATCCATATAGAGATGTAATTGCATATAAATCAACAAATATATCATTTATCAAAACTCCATGATATTATATTATTCATTGTCTCTTTCTTAGTCATATCCTTAGACATGTCCATTGGGATCTCACTAATGATTTCTTATAAATGTTTCCAAAGGTTAACTAAATCTATCCTCGAATAATGACTATGGTGATGCATGATTAACACAAACACACACACACATATATTACATCATTTTTTTTTGAATATTAATTACATTAAAAAAACACACACATGAGGAAAAAATAATATCATTTCATTGGAAACATGTAATCATAAACAAATGGTCCATAAGTAAGCTAAATAATTTTCCACTATTTTATTCATAACAAGAACCATTATAATAAGTATTATACAAAATACATATCTCCATAAATTATGGAAAGGAAACAAAATAAAGTATGATCTCATATGCACAGTAAGGGTAAACATGGGAGATGCTTAATCATAACATGAACATATGAGTATGAGAATATAAGAGTAACATTTGAAAATCATTCCCTACATATAAAATATAATAAAAATAAATCATGGAATAATTATTTTTAATTAATAAGACTTTAAACGTAGGGAAATAAATGTATATGTGCTACGAGATCATAAAATCGGAATATGACATGGAATTTGTGGAATACACATAAGCATATAAAATCATTTTTAAATTTGTTAAGGTTAATTGTTAAGACCACAATAGTGTAGAAAGTAAATTATTGAAATAGTTTCACTCAGAATTCAATCCTTTTCTTACATAACACAGTTCACTTCCTCTTCAAACCCTCTCGTACTGATCTATGTTCATTACCCATTCCATTCCTGTATTACTCGTGAGATATATATCGTTACCCAATGCTTGGTATAGAAATATAGGTCCATCCATCAAATAATGAAATCATATATATCTGAGAAAAATGATCTTTAACATCTATCATATCATATCCCATGAAATGAAATGGGTATAAAAAACATTTCATTATATCATAATCTATGGAAATTATATAGGTTTTTTAATAATTTCATCATAGAATAAGACATTCAAAGAAGCAGGTTTTATTATAATATTCTCATGGAATAAAATATGGATAGGAAATAGGTGTCAAAAAAATAATTTCACTGAAATATAAACCATTAATGGAAATAATGTTAATTTTATCTATGGATCATATCCCCGTTCCTATCTATGTAAAACCAATAGATATATTATTATATCAAAAATAATTTCATAATTTCATTTCAAATATTTATTGAGGAAAATATCCATTCTTATTTGAAAATGTATATTTAAAAAATAAATCAGTGTAAAACCAATTTTTTTTTAATATATCCTTTAAAAAGTGTATATAAATATTTAATGAATGTGTTGGTCATGATATTAGGAAATTAATTACATATTTTATATATTAAAATGATGAATCCCTTCACATTTTTTATGAAATCCAAACTGTAATTTTTTTCGAAAATGACATGAAAAATACAAAATTTTTTTTTTTAAAAAAGTAAAAAATTATAAATATGTATCAAATAAATAATTTGAATAATAATAGAAGTAAATTAAAATATTTTTAGAAAAAAATTCCTTTAGAAGATAAAATATTTCCAACTAAAAATAGAAAACAATAATATTTTAAAAAAAAAATTTATAAATTGATTTAATTAATAGAGATTAGAAAATGTTTAAAATTATATGAATATAGCATGAATAAAATATGAGAAAAAAATTCATGATAATTCATATGATATTGATCATAATATTTTTTTAGAAAAATAATTGTAAACAATCCCCTAAAAATGTGATTGTAATAAGAAATCTTTACCAATTTTATGACATTAATTCATAAAACCCATAAAAATAACAAAAAATGAAACATAAAATATCAAAGAATTAATAAATTCGTTATATTACATGTAAAAGGTTTTTTATATACACCTACTTCATTAATATATACAAAACATAAAATACGTCCTAATAAAGGAAAACCGAGACAAAAATCACATAGATTAAGTCTCGAATTCTATCGTACTCATTTATACCTCATATATAATAAATAATAAATTATCATAAATCTATTATAGAATAATATTCTGATAGATCTATATATATTATTTTCTTAAGACATTTTATTACAATATTATTAATTATTCAATGTTAAATTTATTTTTTGGTTAATAACTACTTTGTTATTAATATATGTTTTGACATGTTATATTTTTTGTTCACTTACATTGATTTTTTTTAATAATATACAGAATGAAAATATTCATATAAATATCATATATTTTTAGTATATATGTATTTATAGTAATCCATATAATTTAGTGATTGAAAATGAAATATTATGTTCATAGAGACTATAAGTTATATGTATGCATGAATGTGGTTTTTTACATTTTCATGCTGAGTTGAAAGAATGAAAATTAAATGATAATAATTAAATTAAAAAATTATTTCTTATGTCATATATTAAAAAAAATTATAAAACCCATACTTAATAAATTACATGTAAAGAGTGAAGGAATCACATCGCTACAAGAGGCTGTAGTCTGTCGTACCGATGAATGATATTATCATATTCTCGAGAAAATATAAAAAAGAAGCTATCTGTTATAAAAAAACAGAAAAATAATAAAATCATAAATATCATAAAAATATTTTATAGAAATTAAATACATCACCATGACCATGCTTTAAATATGGTAATGGAAAATAGAATGTCACGGGTTCATGAGAAAGTAGTCTACTGTACACATGAATGATGATTTCATAAACTATTTGAGGAATCTAAAGATGGTTATAGTTTATCAAATTAACATAAAATCATATAACTATATGTATTATACTGATTTTATTATATAATAATGGTATTGAAGAAATTTAAGGGGTATAAGGATGAAATAAAACAAAAATTGGCATTGATGTGTATTGCCTCTTCCTCAGGTAACCTCCTTTGGTTTTCAAAAAAGGCTTCGTTGGATGAATTTAGAACAAAACATAGGATTATAAGATAATGAAATTTATCTTTAGAAATTATTTGGGAACTTATTTTCTGAACCATTAATTTTTTTTGTTTTTTATAATATAGGAGAGTGGAGGCCATTAATAATAGGGGATAGGACAAACAAGTTATGTTTTAAATTAATTTGGTGCTCCAATGTTTTTCATATGTAATAATGGTAATAAATTGACTATTATCATACCTTAGAGGTTGAATGGTAAATATATGTCTATAAAAAATATTTTTGAAGACTTTATAAGAAAATTTGGACCTTATCTCTTCACATTAACCCCAGGTTAAATGATTTTTACCATAACTGCATTATTTTAATCTTACTTCCTTCACTATTCATGTTGGTAAAAAATAGTATGAAAATAATATAAATAATAATAATTTTGGTTCCAAATAAGGAATCAATTTTTTTTTCAAATTCATTTCAAAATAGTGGAATATATAATTTAAAATTAATCCCGCATTCAAGATGACAAAGCAGGGATATTAATGTGAAAATGAACAAAAGACTACCAGGTTTATATATCTAATTTCATTTTGAAATTTATTATAATAAACTAAATTATATTAATTGATATATATTTGATATAATTTAATTTAAAAATATTAGAAATAAAATATATCATTATAAATAAATGAAATGAAATGGGTGTTTTTAATAAAAAATTATTATTTTTTATAATTCATAAAAAAATTTATAAAAATCTCAAAATATCTCCATAAGATAATTTTGAAATATGAATTCAAATTTTTTTTTCTTTTAATAGATTATTTTTCAAAAACTATCAAAAAAATATTTTTATAATTTTAATGAAACTGAAAGTAAAATAGTTTTTTAAGAAAATAGAATGTTCAAAACATATAGACATTATTAACATAAAATATGTATTTTTATCAAAAACAATCCTTATATAAAAATATTTAATTAATATTAATAAACATGTTATTATTATAACAAACACTTATTTTAATGGAATTGATATAGTGGTCATGTTTAAATAACTGAATTATTAATATATAATTGTGTTGTGAAAACAACGTGTTTTGTGTAACATAAGAAGAGCTAATGTAGCGTGCATTAGAAGGTTAAAATTGTTTCTGTTAATAAAACACATAATTTCTTGTTCTTTGGATTTAAATCCATAAAAATAATTAAATTTAATTCAAAATGCATAAAAACACTGGTTATTACCATTTATTTTCTGAAATAAATTTCAATAGTGGAGCCTTGAAAGAAGAATAGTTTAAAAAATTAAAGGGAAAAAATCATTAAAACATTTACATTTTATGGATGATATTCGAAAATACATCCCTAATGGTTTAATAATATTTTGAAAAAATTGAAGATAAAAATTATTTAGAATATTTACTTTGTTATAATAACATAAATAATAGAGATCTGAAATTATATAATGGGTTTCTAAAAATACAATTGAGTGGAAGAAAAATAATTTAATTTTTAATGGATGAAAAAACGTATTAATACATTTGAATTCATTAATTGAAAACCATAATTGTTATAAGTGTTTGTATAATTTCCCTATTAATGTGGGAATGGGAAATAGAAAGGTCATATGAGTGATAAAATATCTATATATAAAAATAATGATTGAATGAAATTATGTTAAATCTAAGTATGGAAATTAAATGAAAAGTTTTTATAAAGAATATGGAATTCCATTAATAAAAATGGTAAAATTTATAGGATATAAATTCATCTAGGAATAATCATTGAGTAAAAAACATAATTTTCTGTTGATAAAAAAGAGAAAATATCTAATGAAATAGTAGACAAAATAATTTTCCAAACATAATATAATGATAAAAATAGAATAACATTTTAACTCAAATTGAGGAAAATGCGAGTAAACCAAATCTCTTATAAATATATTAATTCATGAAGGAAGAGAAGTATAGGAACGGGCCTATGTGGTAGAAAATTTAATCCATAAAAAAGATAGTAGGTAAAATAATAAAATAATATATTATAATGTTCCAAAATTATATGAAATGTGTTCATGAAGAAAAATATTAACTCAATAAAATTTAAATCAGTTTCCCAAAAAACTCATACTAATTCATAATCAATAAAATTGAAAATACATAAAAGGTATAAAATGAGTTATATTTTTAAATCATATATGTTCCCTGATAAATTATAAAAAAATAAATACATAACCAATATATCTATAAAAAATGAAACCAGTGGTTAATTCTTATCATATCATTATTGAAAAAAAATTGAATAAAAAAAATCATCATGTAAGGTCTTGATTCATTTTACATGTTATCTTAATGTCCTAATAAATCAAAATAAGTTTAATAAGAACATTATTAGTAAACATCATCATTAATATATCTTTTTCCGTTTTCTATTTATTTTAATATATTATTTTCATATTAAATATTTTACCTCATATTGATTAATGGAGGTCGTTCGATCTATTTAAAATAATCTTACTTTGTGTAATAACTATGGTCATTTGTCTTGATTAATATATTAATAATGCCAATAATTATATAGTTTTATGTATTTTATTATTATATTGAAAAAAATTGTATAGTTCTATAGGGATTATGAATATGGACTCAAAATATGAATGGTTTCTTGATATTTTAATTTATAGAATATATAATATTATAAATATAGAACATTAATTGTGTCATAAATACATGTTTATTATATTTAATACATTTTTAAAGTCATTTATCTCAGGTGGTAATGGTAAAATAGAACATATTGTTCATGGTGGAAATAGTCTTCACATTCACATGATGATATATTCCTTTTTTCAATGGGTTTAGATGCAGGTAGAAAAGTTATATTACATTAGTGTAATAATATTACATAAATTTGAAAACAGAGATTTTATTATACATTCAATTATAGGATTGATTTAAATGTTTTAAGAAAAAAATTATAAAGATAGATCAGTTGAGAACATTAACACTATATTTGAATATTTTTAATCGGTTAACACATTAAGTATACTTTAAATTATCTATTAGAAATAAAATGGATTATAAGTCCTAGAGATATGTTTTAGGAGAATATGATAGTGTTTTAGTTGATCTTATTCCTTGGGATTTATGGAAAAGTTTTGTGCATGTGATCTCTATTTATAACTATCCAAAATAGTAGTTTTGTAAATACTCAATATGATCTCAATGATATAATGAAAAAATCGATGATAAATTGTTACAAAAGTGTAAAATAATGGAAATGAGGAGGGTTTTCCAAGACACATCTCATCCAATTTCATGGGGGAAATGATTATTTAAATTTTTCTGGAAATTGAAAAATTATATTTTTATTTTTTTACAATTACTGTGGTAACTATGTTTTTATCCATCGTAATTAATTTTAATGAAAAAATTTAAATTAGTAATTATTTACTAAAATTTACTTCCTGACTAAAATGATTAAAATAATTTTGAAAAAAAAATATCTATAGTTTAGAGAAGTTCATTTTACAATTAATACATGTTATAAGTAAAATATACTTTTTTCAAAAAAAGAGTTATTATGATTAAAATTTATTTGTTAATAAAATGTATTAATGATATTTATTAAAATAATAGAAATTTATTAATTTTAAAAAACAAAATATTTTTGTATTTCAATGAATTCCATAGTCATAATTTAAAATAAATATTCTTTATAAAATGAAAAGATCATATTTCATTTACATTTGAATAAAATGATTCCTGGGTTATAAAACATGATAATAGGTTTTAAAAGTACATAATAATATTTAGAATTAATAATTTCATATTCTTAATAAATATTTGTTTAATTATACTTTTTTAAAAAAATTCATGTCATGCTTATGGAATTCTACATTCATAAAATGTTCAATTATTATAAAATATGTATTTTTTAAAATTCACATGAAAATTAATTTCTTAATAGAAAATAAAAAAATTCATTAATTAGATAATATTGAAATTATGAATCAAAAAATTAATTTGAATTTGTAAAAATAAAATTATAAATTTTTTAAATTTATCATTTAACTGAAAATAATATAAATAAAGAAGAACACCTTTTGTTGAAAAATACTCGTTTAAAACAATAAGTGTTATTAATAATATTGTATATATATATTGATAATTGATTAAAATTTTTTAATTTACCATTGGTTTTATTAATCATAATTATTCTTAATAATATTCAGGTAATATTCTACAAACACATTTCATTCCTTTTTTCATGTGAATAATGCTATTGAATATATTATTAATTTAGATAACATATATTAAAAAATATTCAATTTTTATATTCAACCTTGATGATACATTGAGATGAGATATGAAAATACCATTCCATAGACACTATATGTGTCATATTCTCCATTCTAAACATAAAATTATTTACAACAACATGATTTGCCAATGCTCATAAAGAATTTTATATTGTTAAAAATAAATATAGTTTTTGTTATCATTAATGAATCCCACCAATACCTCAATCATTCCTGAGATAATTGATTCAAATACTCTGATAATTTCCAATAAATTCCAAAATGATCAATATTCCATGTCTTTTATAAAAATGTGAGCTACAATACTTCAACAACATAAAAATTCATGCTCGGATCAATAATGTCTCCACATATCTGATCCTATGGGAATGAAATTATTTATTTTTTATTATCATTGTTAGACATATTCTTCGAATAAACTCTGAATGAGGATAATATTCATTGATAATATTTTCATATTAATGTATTTCAATGTAAATAAAAATCAATTCTACTGCATTTTATAAATTGAACTTCATTTTTCATCAAAAGTGAAATTAACGTTTGAAGTGAAAATTTGGTCCCAATCAATCATCTATTTTTGGAATTAATGTATTTATTTATTTTAATATCTTATTTTGGTATATTATATATAACGTTTCATAGAAAATTTTATTTTTTATTATCAATTGATGAAACCCAAGGGTCGATGGTGATTTTTCAGTATGAATGATGATTATTTTTAGACAAAACATAATAGACCTAAGGGATATCAGTCAAAAGTGGGGAACACAATTTAAACCCAATGAAGCTCAACATTTTACTGTATGAAAATAAAAAACGGTATATAATTTCATTCAACTCTATTAATATCTAATTAGGATGTTTTAATAGTGATACATGGTGTTAATTTTTACATTTGAATGATGGGACAGATAAGAATGCCCATAAAGTCATCATAGTATTCAGTGAATAACATCCCAACACATGACTTAATCTAAAACCCCAAGCTTCCACGTTACACTTTTCTTTGAATAATACAGTAGTGTGTTATATGCAACTTCAAGTTCTAACACACACCACTACCAATCTAACTAGTCATTATGAATTGTAATACCCACATTTGGAAATTTTATAAATTTTATCTTTAAAAATGGACTTCATTTTTGGATTTGTAATATCGAAATTAGATTAGGGAGAAGTTTTTGTATTTTTCTAAAACATTCAATTTTTGATGAATATTGAAAAAACACCGAGTTATAGTTTAAAACAGAATTTTTATTTAGATAATTATTTATTTTATTTAAATTTAATTAATGTCAATATTGATACATAATACCAATATAAGCTCAATGTAATTCATTGGAGTGAGTTCAGAAAAATTTTAGATATATAAAAATTTTATTGAACTTTTCACCGTCTTTTACCCGCCTCCAAGGAGAATTTGGAAATTCACATAAATATTTATTTTACCACTTCTGTGAGTGGAATTTTGAAAATCCGAGAGACAAAGTTAATATCAAGGAGTAAAAAGTGGTTCAATAAGATGAAAATAATTTTGGTGAATAGTAACTTTTTACATTTATTTACCACGGTTAAAAGCAAATATTGTAATTAAGGGTAAAATTGATGTTAATATTACCCTAACAAATGTCCTAATTCTATTGTAAAAGTGTATCTCGACGAAAAACAACCTTAGGAATAAAATATTATCATTTAGTTCCACTTGGATTAGATTAGGACATTGATTATTACTTAATTCAAAGATGAGTTAAAAGAGTTAAATAGAAGTTTAATTACTAAAACATTTTTAATATAGGGTTATACATTAGATAAATTCGATTGTAAATATTAATAATAAAGATCAAAATATTTCATACATAAAAATATTTTATTTATAATTTTTAGACCTTACATGAATTTATTTTACTTATGATACAATGGGGATCCAGTAATTACCTAATTAATGAAATATTAAATTAATTTATATTATAAATATCCAAATAAATGTAATTTGAGACTTTTTATGAATTATACTAATTTAATCTATTAATATTACATGTTTGGATTTCTTAGATTAATTTTATTCGAATTAATAATGTTGTTAAGACTTTAAAAAAATCAATTATTTAATAGTGTCAAAATTGACATAAATGAGTTTTTAAAACAAGTATTATATTTATAATTGATATTATATTCCTAAAAAATCTATGGTTCGTCCAAAAAACTTATATCATGATAGTTTTATCATTAATGGACCACTTGGGGGTCACTTGGATGTATATAGTATGTTTATTAACTATATAATATAAAAATAAAAGTGACCTGGTAAATATCAATCTAATTTACTTAGAGATAAATCTAAATTATAAGCTTAATATAATGACCCAAACCTGTCTAAAATCAATTGGATGAATGGATTGCGTCCCATACCCACCTTAGACTTTGAATAATCCACTTTGGAGCCATTATAAACCGAATATGAATTTATTATAAATTAATACTTTAAGTTTTTTCTAAAGAGCCCCCCCCCCTATTAAAATGACACATCTTCTAACCAATTCATCACACCTTCAAATCCTTTTGGTTCAGCCAACCCCTACCCAAATACTCTCTCAAAATCCAAAAATTAATCCTAGAGGATTTTTTTGGATCAGAAATCCAACCTACAGAGCCCTTTTGATGAAATCAAAAGGAAGAACTCGAAGAATAGGTAATGTTTTCACCACCTTTTTTCTCGTTTCATTCATTTTAAACTTCTTATTTCTTTGTTATTTTAATTATAAAATAATAACACCAGTATCTTATATATACTTTGATGTTTTTATAAATATGGTACAACTATATTAGGTATTCTATCTATCCGTTGAATGATATGTCACCATATGTGCGTACGTAAGGCTTACCGTCTCCACGTCGTGGTGTAATTGTTATTCAAAAACAATATTATTTAAATGGGTATGATAATGATATGTAATTGATGTAAATAATAAATATAACCTGATAATTATTCTTTATATATGATATATCATCCAATTATATATTATTTTAATATCAAAATAATGATATTTTTGCTCGTGCATACGTACGGACTACCGTCTCCACGAACGCGATGAGATTCATTCCTCTTCGTATCCATGCAATTATAATTCTCATTTGATGATTAAAAATAATGTTTAAGGACTTGATATAATTATTCATATGAATAAGATACAACCTATCCATAACAAACACGACTTATGTAACAAAATATATAAAAGAAAACTAGTAAGATAACAACCAAAACGATGATAATACTAAGAAATTATTAACAAATCAATGTAAAAAGATCATATATGATATCATATTAATGTATATGATTCTTTTATTATTTAATAACAATTACTTCACCATTATACAGGAGGTTAACCTACCCTCAACCAAGGAAAAGTACTAGGTAAGGGTTTATTTCACAATCTCTTCATTATCTGAGGTTGTCTATACGTAATTATCTACTGGGACCTGTTTATCATCCACATCCATGTTTATTAATAATGTATTTCGAAACATTATTACTATTATATATACTATGGGTTAAGGTAATTTCTACCCTTTATATTCCATTTTAAAAAATGGTTTGAAAGGAATCTTTTTGTCATTTTCCAAACAGATTCATTTTTTAACCTTTTCGACCAAATTAAGGTAAGAATGTATTTTTTTTGAATTATACGGCGGGTGCATCTGTTTTCCACCGTTGTAAAATCATCAAAGCTTCCCTTACAAGCTTATAAGAATATTTTCAATGTAAATTTTTTATTTTATAATAATGTGACTTTTAAATTATTGCAAAATAAATATTTTAATAATTTGTGAAAGGTACTATTTATAAAGATCAGAATTTTAAATGTGTTAATAATTTATCTGTATAAATCTTTTTAATTAATTTCCATGATTTCGAATTGATTTTAATGATTTATTTATATGGACATGAATTTTTTGAAATTATATTTCTTTTCAAAAGATTCAATGTGGTATGGGACACATTGATTCAAAAATATCTTTTAAATTATTTCCTTTATAATTTTTTGACTTTAAAATGATTTCAAAAAATAGTTATTTCTCTCCAATAGTTTTTATGTTATCTATGTCAACATCCTTTGATGGATTTTAAGATTATTTGATGTTTATTTATTATGATACAAAACTTTGATATCGTATCGAATGTTATGTGATATGTTTGTCTGTGGATGAGTTATTTTTATACCATTCATGGTTTATGGAGAAAGTATTTACATTTCGTATGCTAGTTTTAATACGGATGTTTATGTTATGTTTAAACCCGTTCATATGAGGAATTCATTGGACTTAGTAAGTGACAGGTGGAGTTTGCTATAGCTCCACGATGCATCGGTAAGTCTCATGAGACAAACTAGTGTCTTGGCATAAGGCCATAACAAAATCTTATTTATAGTCTTGGCACAAAGCCTTGGCTACGTGTTTATGATATTCTGGCATTATACATTCCATCATTATGAAATTGGTTATTGATATTTCATGTTATTATTCGATTTGTACAATATCCTTGTGAATAAGTAAATGGAATTATTTGTTTTATTTCATCCATATTATGCTGATGTTTATGTTTAAAAGGATTTTGATTTAGTTATATATTGCCTTAAATGTTTATTCTTATTTATGAATGTTTCCACAATATTTTTATCCTTACTGGGCATATGAGTTCACACCATTCGATGTTTTATTTTTTCTAGAATGTGAAGAAGTATTTTATAAATGACGTGCAGGGATAGTATGAGGGGATATGAGTGTGGACTATGGAGACTATATTTTTTTAGTTTTCATTTTTATGTAATGTAAACATTATTATTGTATCTAGTGTTTCCAATTCAAATAAACTAATCGGTCTTTCGAGACTTGATCTTTTGTAAACATTCCAATGATACGTAATAATCCATAGACACTTGGTAACTGCGGTTGGGGTGTTACAGTTTTTATCAGAGGAACTTTAGTACAAACCATGGAAGATAGATTTAGATAAACTCTGATTAGATCACATAGAACTAATATAGACTTTGAGGATTATTGAAGAATAACTTTCTAAAATTTTGGTATTGTAAGGAAATTTTGAGTTTTCTGAGCAATACATCCATGTCTGGATATGCGTAGGTAGAGGTGGCTTTGTCACATATGTACCTAGTGGTAAACCCCAAAAACACCACATTGAGCTAGACTCGAACAGGAACTGGTGCCTGACAATGGGCCTTGATGAACTCTTGGTTATTCCACTCCTGGGGGATATGCTTTGAATAATTCTCATTTTCATTAAAAAACATTTTGAAGGGTTTATGATTATATACTTCCTCAAAGATGGAATTTTTATGATTATGGATTATATCCATATACTGTTTAATTTATGTTAAGTGTTTTACAAGTTTGGTATTAGGTATTGATATTCATAAAAAAAATCTAGTATGTGCCTTTGTATAGAAATGGCGCCCAACAGAAGGAATGTGAACTCCAGCAATGTGTATGATCCAAAGAGTAAGAAGGATCATATCGTTCACGGTATTAAGACAAAATTTAGAAGGTAAATTGTCTCCCATGTATTCTCAACATATGAAGAAATAATATCATGTGTTAAGAAGATAAGTAAAAAATTCTTGGAGTCCTATGGCTTTGAATGGAAGCTAGGGAAGGAAAGGATGGTAGAGAGAGGGATAGATAAATGAAAGAAGGTAAAGAAGTATTTTCCCATATGTGATAACTTTGGAAAGAATCTACTTGGAAAATTCTTGAAGGGAATGCGAGTATGTTATAAGTGTGGTGGAAAAGGACACCAAGTACGTGACTACAAAGGTAAGAAAAAGGTTTCAAATGTACAGTGCTTCATCTGCAAAGAGTTTGGACACTACGCGAACCAATGTCCCATTCATCAGGAAATGTCGCAAATGGTGTTATTGGATAATAATCAAGTTGTGATACTACAACAGATGAAGAGGAATGACTAGTTTTCTTATGTTGATATTTTGGAATTATTTCATTGAATTGTTGTATCAATGATGTACTGGAAATAAAAAATGATTGTACTGTAGTACTATTTCATTGAAGATGTGATATTTGTTTGTTCTAAGAAAAGTGACTCTACATCGAGTTAAACCTTTTGGAAATTACATAGTTTAAGGAAAGATGAACCTTAATATGATCCTAATATTGAGTTAGTGATTTTTGAATAAGATATGGTTGATTTGGGTAAATTATATTGGATATTCTTGACAGGCTTGAAACTAATTAAATATTTGTATATTCCATCATTGTTGGAGTTTACAACATTTTTGGATGGATGAAGTATATCCAGTCTTCTAGAAGGAATAAAAGAGAATGAATGTAATCAATAATGCTTTATGGTAATTCAGGATGTTTCAGTGATTTAAAGGAATACATGATGAAGATATTCACAGTGCTATTACAAGGTAAAAATGATATACATAATAATTACCTTTCATATAAATTTTGGACTGAGAGTTTACAGATGTTTTTTGGATAATTATAATGTTTGGAATGGATTATATTTTACATTGGATACTATTGTTAATGTTATTCAAGGATATTTATAAAAAGGACAACACACATACCGTGTGGCAACCAGTCGCATTCGGCAAGGCCGTGAGACTTGAACCCACAACCGAAAGGTGACAAGGGTGTATCACCTTCCACTGACCCACGTTATTTCCTAGATTGAATAATGTAGTTTTCTTAATGGATCTTCTAGATGAATTATAAATTAATTTTTTTCAACCCTATATGAATTGAATAAATAGAATAATATTTTTAAGTTCTATTATCTTTTAGAGTGAAAGATAAGTTTGTGGTAAAACATAGTTAAAGGAAAGGAATCTACTTCTCAAGTATATATATTTCTTCTTCTCTTATTCAATTAATAAATTAATTCTTATACATTTTTGAAGGGATCTTAAAACAAAAAATTTGTTATCCTAATACCATGTGTTTTTTTTGAACCGATGGTATTTTAAATTCTGATAGATTGATGAATTTAATGCCCTCAATTTTACACTAGTTTGTGATTGATTACCTCAGTCACTACCTATATATATTTACATATTTCCTCCAATTATATATCTCTAATTACACTAATGTTCCCCTAATCGAGATCATAATTTGGTGGTGACCCTTTCATTTCTCTTTTCCTCTTATTAAGACTAAATTTTATTAACCCAATTTCAGATGTGGGTTTTCCCAAAATGATATTTTCTATTTTCAACATTTTATTTTTGAAAAAAATTTCCAATTATGAGGACACAATTTATTAAAGGAGGGGAGAATGTAACACCCCAAGCTTCCACATTACGCTTCACTTTGAATAATATAGTAGCGTGTGTTGTACGCAACTTCGTGTTCTAACACACTCCACCACCAATCAAACTAGCCGTTATGAGTAGTAATACCCACTTTTTGAAATATTATAAATTTTATCTTTCAAAATGGAATTTATTTTTGGATTCAGAATATCGAAATTATATTAGGTTGAATTTTTGATATTTTTCTGAAAACATTAAATTTTTTAAGAATGGTGAAAAAACACTATGTTATAGTTTAAAACTAAATTTTTATTTAAATTATTATTCAATTTATTTAAATTTAATTAATGTAAAAATATATACATAATACCTATATAAGGTCAATTTAATTCATTGGAGTGAGTTCATAATAATTTTAGATATATAAAAATTTTATTGAACTTTTGACCGTCTTTTACCCCCCTCCAAGGAGAATTTTGAAATTCACATAAAAATTAATTTTACCGCTTCTATGTGTGTAATTTTGAAAATCCGAGAGGCAAATGTAATATCAAGGAGTAAAATTTGGTTCAATGAGATGAAAATAATTTTGGTGAATAGTAACTTTTTACATTTATTTACCAAGGTTAAAAGTAAATATTGTAATTAAGGGTAAAAATGATATTAATATTACCCTAATATATGTCCTAATTCTATTGGACAAGTGTATCTTGACCAAAAACAACCTTAGGAATAAAATATTATCATTTAGTTCCACTTGGATTAGATTAGGACATTAATTAGTATATAATTCAAAGATGAGTTAAAAGAGTTAAATCAAGTTTTAATTACTAAAACATTTTTAATATAAGGTTATACATAAGATAAATTAGATTTTAAATATTAATTAGAAATATAAAAATATTTCCTACATAATGGTATTTTATTTATAATTTTAAGACATTACATAATTTAATTTACTTATGATACAATGGTGATCGAGTAATTACCTAATTAATGAAATATTAAAATAATTGATATTATTAATATCCAAATAAATGTAATTTGAGACTTTTTATGAATTACACTAATTTAATATATTAATATTACATGTTAGGATTTCTTAGATAAATTTTATTTGAATTAATAAAGTTTTTAAGACTATAAAAAAAATCAATTATTGAATAGTATCAAAATTGACAAAAATGAGTTTTTAAAACAAGTATTATATTATTAATTGATATTATATTCCTAAAAAATCATAGGTTAGGCAAAAACACTTATCCCATGATAGGTGTATCATTAATGGACCACTTTGGGGTCTCTTGGATGTATATAGTAAGTTTATTAACTATATAATATAAAAATACATGTGACATGGTAAATATCAATATAATTAACTAAGAGATAAATCTAAATGATAAGCTTAATATAATGACCCAAACCTATATAAAATCTATTGGGTGAATTTATTTCGACCCATCCCCACCTTAGACTTTTAATAATCCACTTTGGAGCCATTATAAACCGAATATGAATTTATTATAAATTAATACTTTAAGTTTTTCCTAAAGAGCCCCTCCACACCTTATAAAATGACACAACTTATAACAAATTCTTCACACCGTAAAATACTTTTGTTTCAGACAAACCCTGCCCAAATACTCTCTCAACATCCATAAAATCAACCTAGAGGCCTTATTTGGATCAGAATTCCATCCTACAGATCCCTTTTGATCAAATCAAAAGGAAGAACCCGAAGAAGAGGTAATGTTTTCACCACCTTTTTTCAAGTTTCTTTCTTTTTCAAAATCTTATTTCATTGTTATTTACTTTATAAATTAATAAAACCAGTATATTCTATATACTGTGATGTTTTTATAAATATGGTACAACCATATTAAGTATTCTATTTATCCTTTGAATGACATGTCACCATATGTGTGTACGTAAGGCTTACCGTCTCCACGTCTTGGTGCAATTGTTATTTGAAAACAATATTATTTGGATGGGTATGATAATGATATGTAATTGATTTAAATAATAAATATCACCTGATAATGATTCTGTATATATGATATATCATCCAATTATATATTATTTTAATATCTAAATAATGATATTGTTGCTAATGCATATGCACGGACTACCGTCTCCACAAACACGATGAGATTCATTCATCATCATATCCATGCAATTATAATTTTTATTTTATGATTAAAAATAATTTTTAAGGACATGATATCATTATGAATATGAACAAGATACAACCTATCCACAAAAAACACGGCTTCTATAAAAAAATATAAAATAAAATGAATAAGTTAACACCCAAAACTATAATAATACTAAGAAATTATTAACAAATCAATGTAAAAAGATAATATATGATATCATATTAATGTATATGATTCTTTTATAAATTAATAAAAATTACTTCACCATTATACAGGAGTTCAACCAACCCTCAACCAAGGAAAAGTACAAGGTAAGGGTTTATTTCACAATCTCTTTATTATCCGAGGTTGTTTATATGTAATAATCTACTGGGACCTCTTTATCATCCACATCCATGTTTCATAATAATGTATTTCAAAAAATTCTTCAAATTATATAGACTATGGGATAAATTAATTTTTACCCTTGTTTTCCATTTTATAAAATGGTTTGAAAGGAATCTTTTCTTCATTTTCCAAATAAGGTCCTTTTTAACCTTTTCGACCAAATTAAGGTAAGAATGTATTTTTCTGACTTATACGGCGGGTGCAGATATTTTCCACCATTGTAAAATCATCAAAGCATCCCTTACAAGATTATAAGAATATTTTCAATGTAAATGTTTTATTTTATAATTATGTGACTTTTAAATTATTGCAAAATGAAAATTTTAATAATTTGTGAAAGGTAATCTTTATATAGATCAGATTTTTAAATGTTTTAAGGATTTATCTTTATAAATCATTTTAAATAATTTCCATGTTTTGAAAATGATTTTAAGGATTTATTTATGTGGAGATGAATGTTTTGAAATTACATTTCTCTTCAAAAGTTTAAAAGTGGAATGGGACACGTTGATTCAAAAATCTCTTTTAAATTATTTCCTTTATAAATGTTTGACTTTACAATGATTTCAAAAAATAGTTATTTCTCTCAAATAGTTATTATTTCATCTATTTAAACATCCTTTGATTGATTTTAAGCTTATTTGAAGTTAATTTATTATGATACAAAACTATCATATTGTATCGAATGTCTTCTGATATGTTTGTCGGTGGATGATTTATTTGTATACCATTCATGGATTATGGAGAAAGTATATACATTTCGTATTCTAGTTTTAATACGAATATTTATATTATGTTTAAAACTGTTCATATGAGGAATGATTTGGACTTAGTAAGTGACGGGTGGAGTCTGCTATAGCTCCCCGATGCATCGGTAAGTCTCATGAGACAAACTAGTGTCTTGCCACGAGGCGTTGACAAAATCTTATTTATAGTCTTGGCACGAAGCCTTGGCTATGTGGTTATAATATTCTGGCATTATACATTACATCATTATGAAAGTGGTTATTGATATTTCATGTGATTATTCTATTAGTAGAATATCCATGTGAATAATTAAATGGAATTATTTCTTTTATTTCTTCCATATTATGCTGAATTTTATCGTTAAAAGGCATTTGATTTAGATATATATTGCCTTAAATGTTTATACTTATTTATGAATGTTTCCGCAATATTGTTATCCTTATTGGGAATATTATCTCACCCCTTTCTATGTTTTATTTTTCCCAGAATGTGAAGAAGTATTTTATAAATAACATGCAGAGATAATATGAGGGGATATGAGTGTGGAATATGGAGACTATATTATTGTAGTTTTTATTTTTATGTAAAGTAAACATTATGAATGTATCTAGTGTTTCCAATTCAACTAAATTAATCAGTCTTTTGAGACTTGATCTTTTGTGATCATGCCAATGATACGTAATAATGCACCGACTCTGGGTAACTGGGGTTGGTGTGTTATAGTTTGTATCAGAGGAAGTTTATTACAAACCTTGGAAGCTAGATTTAGATAAACTCCGATTAGATCACATAGAACTAAGATAGACTTTGAGGATTAATGTAGAATATCTTTCTAAAAGTTTGGTATTGTATAATATTTTTGAGTTTTTTTAGAAATACATCCCTTTCTAGATACGTGCGGGTAGAGGCGGCTCTGGCACAGATGTACCTATGGGTAAACCTCAAAAACTACACTTTGAGCTAGACTCGAACAGGAACTGGTGCATGACAACGGGCCTTGATGCACTCTTGGTTATGCCACTCCCATGGGATATACTTAGGATAATTATCATTTTCATTAAAAAACATTATGAAGGGTTTGTGATTATATACTTCCTCAAAGAAGACATTTTTATTATTATGGATTATATCCATAAACTGTTTAATTTATGTTAAGTGTTTTACAATTTTGGGATTAGGTATTGCTATTCATAAACTAATCTAGTGTATGAAATTGTATTGAAATGGCGCCCAGCAGAAGGAATTTGAACACCAGCAATATGTATGATCCAAAGAGTAAGAAGGATCATATCTTTCACGGTATTAAGCAAAAATTTAGAAATGAAATAGTCTCCCATGTATTTTCAACATATGAAGAAATAATATCATGTGTTAAAAAGATAAGTAAAGAATTCTTGGAGTCCTATGGCTTTGAAGGGAAGTCAGGGAAGGAAAGGATGATAGAGAGAGGGAAAAATAAAGGAATGACGGTAATGAAGGATTTTTCCATATGTGATAACTGTGGAATGAATATCCTTGGAAAATTCTTGAAGGTAATGGGAGTATGTTATAAGTTTGGAGAAAAAGGACGCCAAGTACGTGACTGCAATGGTAAGAAAAGGGTTTCAAATGTACAATTCGTCATTTACAAAGAGTTTGGACACTATGAGAACCACTGTCCCAGTCATCAGGAAATGCCGCAATTGATGCTATTGGATAATAATCATGTTATGATACTACCACAGATGAAGAGGAATGACTAGTGTTCTTATGTTGATATTTTGTAATTATTTAATTGAAGTGTTGTATCAATGATGTACTGGATATAAATAAGGATTGTACTCTAGTACTATTTCATTAAGGATGTGAGATTTTCTGGTACTATGAAAAGTGACTCTACAGCGAGAAAAACATTTTGGAAATTACATGTTTGAAGGAAAGATAAACATTAATATGATCCTAATATTGAGGTAGTTATTTTGGAATACGATATGGTTGATTTGGGTAAATTATATTGGATATTCTTGACTGTCTTGAAACTGATTAATGATTTGTATATTCCATCATTGTTGGAGTTTACAACATCTTTGGATGGATGAAGTATATCCAGTATTCTATATGGAATAAAATAGAATGAATGTAATCAATAAGGTTTTATGGTAATTCAGGGCGTTTGAGTGTTTTAAAGGAATACATGACGAAGGTATTCACAATGCTATTACAGGGTAAAAAGGATATACATAATGTTTACCTTTCATATAAATTTGGGACTGAGAGTTTACAGAATTATGTTGGATAATTATAAAGTTTGGAATGGATTATATTTTACATTGGATACTACTGTTAAAGTTATTTTTGGATATTTATGAAAAGGACAACACGCAGACCGTGTGGCAACCTGTCGCGTCCGGCAAGGCCGTGAGACTTGAACCCACAACCGAAGGGCGATAAGGGTGTATCACCTACCATTTACCCACGCTATTTCCTAGATTGTATAATGTAGTTTCCTTAATGGTTTTTCTAGATGAATTATAATTTAATTTTTTTGAACCCTATATGAATAGGATAAATAGAATATTATTTTTAAGTTCTATTATCTTTTAGAGTGAAAGATGAGTTTGTGGTAGAACTTAGTTAAAGGATGGGACTCTACTTGTCAAGTATATATATTTCTTCTTACCTTATTCAATAAATAAATTAATTCTTATACTTTAGTGAAGGGATCATAAAACAAAAAATGTGTTATCCTAATACCATATGTTTTGTTGAACCGATGGTATTTTAAATTCTGATAGATTGATAAATTTAATGCCCTAAATTTTACACTTGTTTGTGATTGATTACCTTAGTCACTACCTATAAATAATTACATTTTCCCTCCAATTAAATATCTCTAATTCCCACCATTTTCCCCCTAATCGAGATCATAATTTGGTGGTGACTCTTTCTTTTCTCTTTTCCTCTTATTAAGAATAAATTTTATTAACCCAATTTCAGATGTGGGTTTTCCCAGAAAGATATTTTCTATTTTCAACATTTTATTTTTGAAGAAAATTTTCAAATTGCGAGGACACAATTTATTGAAGTAGGGGAGAATGTAACACCCCAAGCTTCCATAGTACGCTTCAAATTGAATAATACAGTAGCGTTTGTTGTACGCAACTTTGAGTTCTAACACACTCCACCACCAATCAAATTAGTCGTTATGAATAGAATTTCTTACTTTTTGAAATTCTATAAATTTTATCTTTCAAAATGGACTTAATTTTTGGATTCAGAATGTCGATATTATCTTAGGGTGAATTTTTGGTATTTTTCTGAAAACATTCAATTTTTTATTAATAGTGAAAAAACACTATGTTATAGTTTAAAACCGAATTTTTATGTAAATAATTATTTAAATTATTTAAATTTAATTAAGATCAAAATATATAAATAATAAATATATATGGTCAATGTAATTCATTGGAGTTAGTTTAGAATAAATTTAGATATATAAAAATTTTATTGAACTTTTCACCGTCTTTTACCCACCTCTAAAGAGAATTTGAAAATTCACATAAAAATTAATTTTACCGCTTCTGTGAGTGGAATTTTGAAAATCCAAAGACATAGTTAATATCAAGGAGTAAAATGTGGTTCAATGAGATGAAAATAATTTTGTTAAATAGTAACTTTTTACATTTATTTACCATGGTTAAAAGTATATATTGTAATGAAGGGTAAAAATGATATTAATATTACCCTAACACATGTCCTAATTCTATTAGACAAGTGTATCTCGACCAAAAACAACCTTAGAAATAAAATATTATCATTTAGTATAACATTGATTAGATTGGGACATTAATTATTATTTAATTCAAAGATGATTTAAAAGAGTTAAAATCATAGTTTAATTTATTAAACATTTTTAATATAGTGTTATACTTAAGATAAATTCGATTTTAAATATTCTTTAGAAAGCTAAAATTATTTCCTACTTAATTTTATTTTATTTATAATTTTTAGATATTATATAATTTAATTTATTTATTACACAATGGATATCTTGTAATTACCTAATTAATGAAATATAAATATAATTGATATTATTAATACCAAAATAAATGTAATTTGAGGCTTTTAATGAATTAAACAAATTTTAGAGGTTAGTATTACATGTTAGGATTTCTTAAATTAATTTTATTATAATTAATAATTTTCTTAAGACTTTATCAAAAATCAATTATTGAATAGTGTCATAATTGACATAAATGAGTTTTAAAATAAGTATTATATTATTAATTGATATTCAATTCCTAAAAATCTATGGTTTTCCCAAAAAAACATATATCTTGATAGTTTTATCATTAATGGACAACTTGGGGTCGCTTGAATTTATATAGTATGTTTATTAACTATATAATATAAAAATACAAGTGATGTGGTAAATGTAAATCTAATTAACTAAGAGTTAAAACAAAAGGATAAGGTTAATATAATGACCCAAACTTGCCTAAAATCTATTGGTTGAATGGATTTCGACCCATCCCCACCATATACCTTGATTAATACACCTTGTGGCCATTAGAAACCGAATGTTAATTTATTAAAAATTAATAATTAATGTTTTTCCTAATGATCCCCTCCCCCCTTATAAAAGAAGACAATTTCTAACCAATTCTTCACACCTTCAAAGCCCTTTGGTTTGCCAAACCCTTCTCAAATACTCTCTCAACATACCTAAATTTAACATAGAGGCCTTATTTTGATCATAAATCCATCCTACGGAGCCCTTTTGAACAAATCAAAAAGAAGAACCCGAAGAAGAGGTAATGTTTTCACCACCTTTTTTCAAGTTACTTTCTTCTTTAACTTCTTCTTTCATTGTTATTTCCTTTCTAAAATAAAAACTCCAGTATATTCTATATACTATGATGTTATTATGAAAAATGGTACAACCATATTCAGTATTCTATCCATCATCTGAATGACATTTCACCATACGTGTGTACGTATGGCTTACCGTCTCCATGTCGTTGTGTAATTGTTATTCAGAAAAATTATTATTTGGAAGGGTATGATAATGATATGTAATTGATGTAAATAATAAATCTAACATGATAATGATTCTGTATATATTATATACCATCCAATTATATATTATTTTAATATCAAAATAATGATATTGTCTCTCATGCGTACGTACGGACTACCGTCTCCACGAACGCTATGAGATTCATTCTCCATCGTATCCATGCAATTATAATTATCATTTGATGAATAAAATTAATTTCTAAGGACATTATATCATTATGAATATGAATACAATACATCCTATCCATAACAAACATCGTTTATGTAACAAAATATATACAAGAAAACGTGTAAGTTTACACCCGAAACGATGATAATACTAAGATATTATTAACAAATCAATGTAAAAAGATCATATATGATATCACATTAATGTGTATGATTCGTGTATAATTTAATAACAATTATTTAACCATCATACAGGAGGATAACCCATCCTCAACCATGGAAAAGTACATGGTAAGGGTTTATTTTACAATCTCTTCATTCTCCGAGGTTGTTTATACGTAATTATCTACTGGGACCTCTTTATCATCCACATCCATGTTTCATAAAAATGAATTTCAAAACATTCTTACAATATTATAGACTATGGGTAAAATTAATTTATACCCTTGATTGAATTTTTATAAAATGGTCTGAAACAAATCTTTCCATCGTTTTCCAAACAAGGTCCTTTTTAAACTTTTCGACCAAATTATGGTTAGAATGTATTTTTTTAAACTTATAAGACGGGTGCGACTATTTTCAACCATTGTAAAATATTTTAAGCTTCCATTAAAATCTTGTATGAATATTTTCAATGTACATGTTTTGTTTTATAATTATGTGACTTTTAAATGATTTCAAAATTAATATTTTAATAATTTGTGAAAGGTATTCTTTATCATGACCAAAATATTAAATGTTTTAATGATTTATCTTTATAAATATTTTTAATTAATGTCCATGTTTTCAAAATGATTTGATGGATTTATTTATATAGACATGAATGTTTTGAAATGATTTTTATTTTCAAAACATTCAAAGTTTTATGGACACTTTGATTCAAAAATCTCATTTAAATTACTTCCTTTATAGTTGTGTGACTTTACAATGATTTCAAAAAAGAGTTATTTCACTCAAATAGTTTTTATTTCTTCTATGTAAACATCCTTTGATGGATTTTATGCTTATTTGAAGTCAATTTATAATGATACCAAACTTCCATATTTTATCGAAGGTTTTGTGATATGTTTGATTGTGGATGTGTTATTTTCACACCATTCATGGTTTATGGAGAATGTATTTACATTTCGTATGCTAGTTTTAATACGAATGTTCATTTTATGTTTAAACATGTTCATATGAGGAATGCATTGGACATAGTAAGTGACAGGTGGATCCCGCTATAGCTCCTCGATACATTGGTAGGTCTCATGAGACATGCTAGTTTCTTGGCATAAGGACTTGATATAATCTTATTTGTAGTCTTGGAACGAGGCCTTGGATACGTGGTTATGATAGTCTGGAATTAGGCATTCCATAATTATGAAATTGTTTATTGATATTTCATGTGATTATTAGATTAGTAGAATATTCATGTGAATAAGTAAATGTAATTTTTATTTTATTTCTTCCATATTATGATGAAGTTTATGTTTAAAAGGGTTTTTTTATTTATAAATTGCCTTAAATGTTTATGCTTATTTATGAACATTTCCACTATATTGGCATCCTTGTTGGGTATTTGAGCTCACCCCTTTCTATGTTTTATTTTTCCCAGGATGTGAAGAAGTATTTTATGAATGACCTGCAGGGATAGTATGCGGGGATATGAGTGTGGACTATGGAGACTATGTTGTAGTAGTTTTAATTTTTGATGTAATGTATATATTATGAATGTATCTAGTGTTTCCAAGGCTACTAAAATAATCGGTCTTTTGAGACATGATCTTATGTGATCATGACAATGATACGTAATAATGCACCAACTCTGGGTAACTGGGGTCAGGGTGTTACAATTAATTATCCTAAAATTTGAAAACATGTTAGAGGACACATGGGAGAAGTTATTTTACTTCTACAACCCCTTCTTATTAGAACATATTTTGTTATGTTTTCACATGTCAACAATGGGAATGAATCTGAACGAATTTTTTGGTCAAATTCTTAACGTATAATTCCATTGATTTTTTCACGATGAATTTGAGTAATTAAATTAATGAGAATAAAATTTATTGTTGGAAGTGTTTATAAGTATCATAATATTTGTATATAAGGATATAGTGGTTAATTTAATTATCATCATGTTTTTCATTTCTATCATTGTTTTTTTACATTCAATTATAATTTCCATCTTTCATTTTTTAATCGCATCATCAACTTTCCTCATGTATGTTTTTTAGTCATCATTATTTATTAATAAATTTTATTCTTTATATTATATAATTTTATTATTTTCAATATCATATTGATAGAATAGAATCAATGCAGGGATAGACCAATTATGGTTAGATTAAATGGAGTTGAAAGAAGATATATTGGATTTTATTTCTCAGATTAATAATTATAAATCAATTCTATTTTTTAGATTTTTATTAAAAAATGTACCTTTTACATTGAACTGACCAATTTTACCGATACACATCCCAAGTGCTAAAAATTTCCCCTAACAAGGATTTATAATCATCATGATCCATAAAATGTATTGGTGATTATCCTTCAGATAATGGATACTCAAAATTATGTGAGTGATTTAGGAAGCATATATTTTATTGAATGAAACACACAAATGTCATACATTGAAATAAATTAAAAATTAATTCTTATAATCCAACCAATGGGATAACCAAGGATCAAATCGTTATTTTAAAATTGAATTCACTTTTGTTATTAAAAATCCCATATAATGATATATTAAATTAAAACCCTATTTGGAAACATCATAAACAAATCACCTCTCTAGAATGTGGGTTTCTAAAGGTTACTTCTTCGGTCCCATGTGGATTCGATAACCCAAACTTCACTACAAGTGACCGATTTTACCATATTTCATGTGTAATTTTTGGTGCAACAAAATTTTATAATCGATGTTAGGGGGAAATTATGTTACCAAATAACATCATTCAATTCTCCCACATCTCCCTATTATCTTCACAATTACCCTATCATTTCCCATTTCCATTTTCACTATATTCATTGCAAATGATCGCGTACACCCTTGACCATTCAAATCATCTAGTTAGGGTGGATAATCATATTGAGGGGGAGTCAAGTACACATAGGGGTTTCATTATGTAAGATATGATTCCTAATAATACTCTAGAATCAAATATTGTGTTCAATATTTTGGATAATCATCCCCAAAAACAAATCAAAAACAAGGGAAAAACCCCAAATGGGCAGAAAAATGAGTAATAACCTAACATGGGAATTTTTTAAGAACAGACCATGAACGACTACCACACACCAACCTAGAAAACTGAACAATCATGGATTAGGCATGATAACATAGGTTATACACATTATATCTTCAAACCCCTTGTCAAGAACCACATTCCAAATTTTCATGAAATGGGGTATGATATTCCTTACCTTCATGTAAAAAGATTTAATGACATAATTGAAACCATGTTACGACAAAAAAAAATGAATCTAATAAAATAATACACTTTCCATTTTCAATAAAATATCAGGAAAACAATTGGTTAAATAGTTTTTGGCCATAATCCGTTCACTGTAGGTACCAACTGCAACGTCATTTCTATAAAAAATACTTCCCCCATTACAAAATAATTGAAATTAACAAGATTAGTATTTTTTAATCATAGATGGAAACATTATATGAAACATGGGAAAGATTTAAAGACACATTAAACATGGTAGAAACCCATGGTTTCTTAATCTTGAAAAATGTTAGAATTTTCTACTTCAGTTTAGGGCCAGGAAAAAAACAATTTTTGACATGATGTTCAATGGAACATTAAAAAATAATGATCCAAATGATTCTTATGTGTATCATGAACATCTTGATGAACAATACCACGCATGGGAATAACACCATAGTATGTGAAGCCACCCAATTATGGTGGAATTCACTATATTGTAGATGATAAAATCCTTAAAGAAATTTTTGATTCAAGCAGTATGAAGATCCAAGAGATTGATCATAGGAAAGACCACAAAACCAAAAATGTTGATCACATTTGCATAATTTGTGACAAACATGCACATAAGATAGAAAATTTCCCAACCATTATTTCTACCAAGGAGTTTTTTTAGGAATACCACAGTTAGAGTTTAACTATTTTATAAATAAAATTCAAAAGTACCCAAAGACATTTAATATAGAGTTCAATAACCATACATCCATCCGTTGGAATGAAAATCCATAACAAAAAAAATAACATTATCTTAACCCCTACCCTCAAAAAAAAATTTCAACACTTAACCAGTTTTAATTAAAAGAAGTCCAATACCAACAACATATCGAGAAACCAAATCAACATTCAATCCTACATCCAATGTTTCCTCTTGGGGTAAAAAAACCAATATAATCCACTACCTGATCTTCTCTGTATCCAATTCTTGATCAATTTTGTAAGAAAATTGAAAAAAATGAACAAAAAATTCCCATCACTTATATATGAACTAAAATTAATAAAAACATAAAATTCATCCATTCTTACTCATGTTATTCATACCCCAACATTGGGTAGAGAATATAGTTACACCAAAATCACCCATCAAAAACTCAATGTGCTGACTATTTTAAGGAGTGTGAAAACCATTGAAAAACAATACACAACCATTAGTAATACATCTAGTTCATAAATATCTCTTGAAAATGATGATGAAAAAAATAATTACATATCAAAAGCCTGCTGTTAATTTTGAGGAACCACCACCATCAAAAAAATTCATAAAACCTCATCCATTCACTCAACAAGTGATAGGAAATTCCAAGACTAAAGTGAAAAATACATTGATTGAAATATTATCACATTTAAATATGAATATACCACTTCTTGGTGAAATTAAAACCACAACTTCAAAATATAAGTACAAGAAGGTGTTATTTAAATTCAAAATAATGATTCCATACAAAATCTATGTCCCTTTAGCAGCAAATGTGAGTACCACCATCCATCGAACCATGCCACATCAATTATGGGGACCAGGTTATCATTACATCAATGATGAACATGGATAGAAAAAATTGATCATGGCCTTATGAGATATAGGATATAGTGTAATCCTCCTTCCATATATAGTGTACTATCAGTATGGTCTTGAGGATTTCTAACCCACTACAGTCACACACCAAGTCACTAATCACAATGTTCAGATTCCAAATGGAATCTTAAAGGTGTTTTAATAAATGTTGAAAACATTTTCCACCCTACTAAATTCATTGTACTTGAGAGAGAAAACGAAATCATCATTGATCATCCCTTCATAAGAACAATAAACATAGTCATCCATGTTAGTTATAAAAAGGAACATATTATGAAAACCAATTTTTTAACTGAAACTGAGTATAATTACAGATCTTAAATTTTGTATGAAACTATTATCCAACCTAAGGTTGAATTAATGGTCCATAATACCTCTCCTAGGTTTTCATTCAATGGGGATAAAAATCATAAAATTTTCATTCCATACTCTATCAAGACCCATCCTCGGGGCCCGTGCCGTTACTACCCCAAGCCGGCCTTCCAAAGGCCAGGGGCTGGTGACTAGAACCAAAGGTGTAAATCCCAATAAAAGGGAAGGCATTTCCTTTATAAAGTAAAAAAACCACAGAGTGAGAAAATATGAGTAAACACTAAGTAAACTGTAAATCAAACGTTCTGAAAGTACAAGGGGCCAGAAATACAAGCCCAAAAAAGGTACAGGTACAACTGAAAGTAAAGTACAACTCAAAGGAAAAAAGCTAAATGGTGACAAGCCGCTCCTCGATCGTCCTCCGGCCTCCTACCTGAAGGGTAGATACTGATCTCTTGCTCAGCACTCTGCATCCGTCTGTCTCCTCCGGGTACTGACTCGTCGTGAAATCCACCTCCGTGAACTGACTCGACACGAGATTCTCCTCCGGGTACCGTCCAGCTCTACAAGCCTCAACCATGATCAGTGATGTCCGTCATCTACAACCAACACAACGTAGTGCGGGCGAAGCCCATGCAAGGGTGAGTATACACTACTCAGTATGGACCCCGAGACCCTTGAAGGTCTCATTGAATCCACATAGGATAAACCAAAAAGTAAATATACACTCACGAAGTATCATCCAACTCTACTAAGGTATATTCACATACATATACCTAAGTCATCAAATCCAGTTCAGCTCCAACTCACGAGCTCAAGTACAACCTAGTCTACACAGGAAAGTACAACCCAGTCCACACAGGAATGTACAACCCAGTCCACATAGGAATGTACAACCCAGTCCACACAGGAATGTACAAACCATTCCACACAGTAAAGTACAACCTAGTCCACACAGGAAGGTACAACCCAGTCCACACAAGAAAGTAAGTCAATCAATGATAAAGATTGAAAACCAAGACTCAGCTCACACAGGTATACATAACTTGTAAAGTAAAAGGAGATGATCAGATGTAGTTTCTGATTCATCTAGCTAGGACCCGCGTAGGATACTAGACCGGCTAAGTTGTCAGACCCACGTAGGATACTAGTCCAGCTACTCTATCTGACCCACGTAGGATACTACAATAGAGGTCAATACTGTCGGACCCAAGTAGGAAAAAAATACAGTAGTTGTCACCGCCAAACCCCTAGAGGATTCTAGTATGATTGTCATCATCGTCGAACCCACAGAGGATTCGAGTAAAAAAGTCTTCCCTGTCAAACCCACAGAGGATTCGAGTAAGGTTGTCATCATCGTCGAACCCATAGAGGAATCAAATATGAAAGTTTTCACCGTCGAACCCACGGAGGATTCGAGGACGGTTGTCATCGTTGTCGAACCCACGGAGGAATCTAGTACGAATGTCTTCACCATCGAACCCATGGAGGATTCCAGTACAGTTTTCATCGTCGTCTAACCCACGGAGGACTCCATCACGAAATTCTTCACCGTCGAACCCACGGAGGAATCCAGTACGGTTGTCGTTGCAGTCGCAGCCAGCTCTAGGGTTCCCTCACACAGCATGCTCCTTTCTAGGAGGGTCCGCTCTATGAGACAAGGGGTCAGTACATCAACTGACACGTAGTCCAGAGTTGATGTATCCCAAAGTTCCGTCTCGTCGATAGGAACTCATCACGACAGACGGCGCGTCAATCGGACGCATGGTCCGAGAGTTATTGACATTCTCGTCCTAGGGGCCCGGTTGGTTTTTAAGTCAAAACCCACCCGACGGTACACCAACAATGTCCAAACCTCGAGTGGAATAATCCAAAATGTCCGTCTCAAAAAGAGGAATCCAAAAAAGTCAATGAAACGTCAATCAGACGTTTGGAGCTCAAGTTATAGGCGTTTCCGCTCCAAGGGCCCGGTTGGTTTAATGTTCGAACCAACCCGGCCATACACAAAGTTTTCCGAAAACTTGAGTGCAATATACCAAAATGACTGCCTCTATCCAAGGATTGCATCGCAACTGACGGTGTTTCGATCGGTGGTCTGTAGCCAATGTTACAGGCGTTTGAACAAAAATGTCCGTTTTTAGGGGGGTTTGGGCCCGGACCGACACGGCCCGAGACCCCCTGGGTCGGCCCGAACCGGTTTGACTCGGACCGGGTCCGGGTCTGGCCCATTAGGGTGTATCTTGGCCCGGCTGGGGCGGCCGGACCCAGCCGGCGCAACCCAGCCCGGCGCGGGTGGCCCGGCCCGGCGCGGGCGGCCCATCTTGGGAGGCTCAGCGTAGGCCGCGCGGGCCAGCTCAGCGCTAGCCGAGCGGCTACGCAAAGAGGGGGGGGGGGGTGCTGCCCCCCTTGTTTGTAACGGTGGCCGCCCTTATGGGGGCCCTCTCCTTTGCCAGCCGGGGGTTACGACCCCCGGTTCTTCCGAAACGGCCGGCCCGGTTGGCTGGCCGGTGCCACCGCCGCAGGACCCTGTGGTCCCGGCCCTCTGACGCGCCAGCAACCGGTGATTTTGGCCGCTCTTCCCTGCCCCTACATAGCCATAGGCCGCGGCCCTTGTCCCACCGGCACGGCATGATGGCACTGCACCCCTCTACTGCAGCCCTGCTTTGGCAACAGCTTCTTTCGGCCTCAGCGGCATGATGCGACATCGCCGCGCTTCTTATCCACGTTCTTCCTTGTTTCCGCGCTGTGTCGTGGCCCTGCGCCGCCTTCGTTCAAACGGCAACGAATACAAAAACAAAGGGGGAGGAGGATCGGCTGTGTTCGGTCGGCCTGACCTCCTCCCGTTAAATTGATAACAAGAGGCCCAAATATTTAACGAAGAACGCAAAAAATATTCACAAAAGAAAATTCAAACCCATACATTGATGAAGTCTTCGATGGAGGATCGTTTGCGGGAAAAGTATGTCGTGGAAGACAGCGTCGGGGAAGACGGCGTTGCGGATCGAGGCTCTGTAAGCATCGCCAGTGTTCTCCTGATGAAGGATGCGGCACGTCGTCCTTCTCCGGAAAAGGCATCTCTCACTGGATGTAGAGAGGAGAGGAGGCGGCACGATGATCCCCCATTGCGGTGACAGAGTTATTTTTCATAGACTTGGCATTCTTCGTGAAGAAGATGAAGTTCTTCAAGACCGTGAGAGTTCTCCCATTTTTTCCACACAACGAATCAACCAACAATAAAATAAGACATTGTCTTATTTTATTCACACACACACATGCCAACATTAATTTTAAATTCAAAAGATCCCATTAAATTAATTAAATTAATTGAATCGACTTTAACAGTCCAATTAATTGCGAGAGTTGACATGTCATTGAAAAGGGGGTGTGGGTGTGTTACAAAATTAAATGCACAAGGGAGGTTATAAGGGATTTGAAGGGGTGGGGCTCATGTGGGCCCCACCTCACTGTTATCCTACCATGTGGTGTTAGGATGTAGTAGGTCCCACCTCAACATCCATGAATAAGTTATAACTGCTTAAAATAGAAATAAAAAAATTGTAGCACAAATTTTTATTTCACTCCTTAGTTAACCCATTTATTTAATAACCTCACTCGAGAAACCAAAACTCTATAAAAGGTGTTCTTAAGAAAAAACTGGCACTGGGGATTTATCAGTTCCCTCAGATTTCGATTCCGAGTACCAGTTCAAACGTTAGAAAAACCCCGCTCATTCGTTCACTGAACGTACCCAAGAAAAACTTCAGAAATTGATTCCGGCCACACTGGGCCTCAGAATCAGGTGCCGTCAGAAACTGCGCACTCGTAATATCCCAAAAAAATTAAAATAATTTTGTTGAAATTTTCGGGTATTTAAATTACTCCCACCTCAGGGATTTTCTTCCCCATAAAGCTATAACACAAACTAGGGAAACAAAAGTGGTACTGAGCACGCAACTGAGCCTCCTATTCCCTTGTGCTCTCTTGGAGGTTCCCATGCGGCCACCTGATTCGCACTAGAGGAATCGACCGTCCACGTAGGACCCGCTCCTGTCGATCCTCGATCTCCACTGGGACCTTCGCAAAAGTCACCTCATCACCAAAGTCCAGCTCTTCATGGTCGATGATATGCGTTGGTTCAAGAACATATCTCCTCAATTAAGATACGTGCAAGTCATTGTGCACCTGGTGCAACTGAGGAGGATGGTTCAAGTGTTAAACCACCTTGCCTACCCTGTTAAGGAAATAGAAGGGTCTGATGAAGTGAGGAGATAACCTGCCACCTCATCCAAAACTCTGTAATCCACATTGAGGTGAGACCCGTAAGAAAACGTGGTAACCATCCTTGAATACTAGTGGAATCCAACTCCTGTCAGCATAAGTCTTTTGTCGGATATGAGCTGTCCTCATCCTCTACTGGATGACCTGAACATTCTTTGGTCCTACAAGAGTTGCTAATATTTCTTCATTTCTGATAAGAGAAATCTGGTCTCATCCCCTAGATGAACCACGTTCCTTGCCTAATATAGTCAATCCCGACATAGATGATACTAATCAATACCAAGGATGACGTCTTAAGTACTCTACACTACTAACAAGAGACCCAACCGTTACTCTCACCTCCAAGGGTTGAGTCACACTGTCGGCATCAGTGTGTGGTCACTAGTTCTCCTCCAGTACGTATCTCAAAAGCGAGGGTCATATCATCAGTTTTAAACTGGAACCTCTTAGTATCAACTACATAAAAGGGACTTGGAACAAAACATCACAAGAACAAGTGTCTTTTATTACTGCAGCTCAAGGTACAAAGACACATAACATCAACAAAGATATAAGAAACATGAAAAAAAGTCCCCATGTCTTGATCTAGTCATGCTCCTGTCCGTCTGCTCCCAGAGCATCACGGTCATAAGCCTCAACTGCCTATAGATGAGCTCTCCCCTTTCCACCAGTTCCCTATGGTCGGGGTGGTCTTCCTGGTGGTGGCAGTGGTGGTGGGGCCTCAAAGCTTTTCCCACCGCCCGCTGCTCAGCCAGCTCCTCTGCCTCATCCTCCTGCTCCCTGCGGACTGTCATGGCTGAACCTATGCCTGGGAGGTCCCTCTACATCCTGATGCTCATCAGCAGGACGAGTCGGGCAGTCTCGAGCCATGTTACCCTACCTGCCGCATGCGTAGCACTACCTGCTCCTTGTGTATCTGGATCTCCTTCGTGTGCCCATAACAACTGAATCTGCATCTGATGGTCTGGTCAGTTTGGACCTATGTATCATCTGTCTACTTCTAGCTGCAGAAGATATCGCTATGGGTCGTCCTCCAGAGGGTCCCTCCACTAGTGATAGCTCGGCAAGAAAACTCTCCACTAGAAGGGCTCTCTGCAACACCCCTACCTACGTCAGAATGTTGAGGTAGATCATCAAAGCCCTGATCTCATGTCTAAGTCCCTGCTCAAAGGTCCGGGCCCGGAAGAATGGGTCCCGTACCATATCTGTGGAGTAGTGAAAGAGATCAGTAAAACTCACCGAGTATTGGGCCATGGTCATGCTGCCCAGCCGCAGCTGTAGTAGCTCCTGAATGCGCACTACACGAAGGGTGGGTGGGCCGAACTCTGAGTGGAAGAGGCTCTCAAAGTCTGTATAATGGAGTAATTCCTCATCGTGCACGTGGAGAATCAGGCTCCACCATCTGCCTATTTTCGAGTGTATGATACTTGCTGCAAGGATCACCATGAGGTTAGCTGGTGTCCCCACTCACCTGAAAACTAAAACAATAACCTCCAGCCAATCCTCAGCTGCCTAAGGGTCCACCTCCCCTTGGAATTTGGGTGGTCTCTGACACTGAAACTTGTGCAGTGCACTAAGGCGACGTACACTCTCAGCATCTTGGGCTGGTGGCATCGGTGGCTCGACTGGTAGAATTACCACCAGTGCGTCCACTGTAAAAGGGCCCTGCACCGAGGCCTCGTCGCTCGGTGGGATGTCATCTAGTACAAAGCTTAGAACCCTAGCTAGTTGCTATCATGGGGACATCCTGAAAATAAACAGGTGTGCCACGGTCAAAACAGTATACCTGGTGAGCTGACACAATGTAATCACAAAGAAAACTTTTGAAACACACATTTAATCAGTGTTTTCGGGCACTGAGTCAAAAATCAGAAGGTAGGGACCTGGTGTATGGATATGTTGGCTGCCGCACCAACACTGGACTCCCTAGACTAATAACCACACATAATACCCTTAACACTATTACTTCACATAGAAGAAAGATCAGAGTCCTGAGTTCTGCGGTATAACCGAACTCCTTTGATACCCATTTGTCACGACCCATCCTCAGGGCCTGTTCTGTTACTACCCCATGGCCACCTTCCAAAGGCCAAGGGCTGGTGACTAGAACTAAAAGCATAAATCCTGATAAAATGGAAGGCATTGCCTTTATAAAGTAAACAAACACCATAGAGTGAGAAAACATGAGTAAACACTAAGTATAACTTAAATAAAACATGATGAATGTAAAAGAGGTAGGAAATAAAAGCACAAAAGAAAGGTACAACTATAACTAAAAGTAATGTACAACTCAAAGGACAATAGTTGAAAGGTGACAAGCCGCTCCTAGATCGTGCTCTAGATTCCTACCTGAAGGGTATGTACAGATCTTCTCCTCAACACTCCGCGTCCATCCGTCTCCTCTGGGTACCGACTCGTCGTGAAATCCACCTCCGGGCAGTGACTTGATGGAAGATTCTCCTCCAGGAACCATGTGGCTCTACAAGCCTGAACCACGATCAGTGATTTCCGTTTTCTGCAACCTACACAACATAGTGTGGGCATAGCCCGTGCAAGGGTGAGTATACGCTACTCAGTAGGGACCCCGAGACCCTAAAAGGTCTCCATCAATCCACATAGGATAAACCACAATGTAAAGATACAATCAAGAAGTATCATCCAACTCTACTTAGATATATTCCCATACATATACCTAAGTCATCAAATCTAGTTCAGCTCAAATCACGGGCTCAAGTACAACCCAGTCTACACAGGAATGTACAACCCAGTCCACACAGGAAAGTACAACCCATTCTACATAGGAAAGTACAACCCAGTCCACTAAAGAATTTACAACCCAGTCCACATAGGAATGTACAACCTAGTCCACATAGGAATGTACAACCCATTCCACATAGGAATGTAAGTCAATCAATGATAATGATTGAAAATCCAGACTCAGCTCACACAAGTATACATCATTTGTAAATCAAAAGGAGATGATCAGTTGTAGTTATTGATTCATCTAGATGGGACCCACGAAGGATACTAGACCAGCTATGTTGTCGGACCCACATAGGATACTAGTCCAGCTACTCTGTCGGACCCACATAGGATAATACAAGAGAGGTCAATACTGTCAGAACCACATAGGATACAAGTACAGTAGTCATCACAGCCAAACCCACGTAGAATTCTAGTACGGTTGTCATCGTCGTCGAACCCACAGTGGAATACAGTACAAACGTCTTCCCAATCAAATCCACGGTGGATTCCAATACGGTTGTTATCATCATCGAACCCACAGAGGATTCCAGTACAAAAGTCATAACCATCGAACCCACGGAGGATTCCAGTACGGTTGTCCTCGTCGTTGAACCCAATAAGGATTCTAGTATGAAAGTCTTCACTGTCGAACCCACGGAGGATTCTTGAATGGTTGTCATCGTCATCGAACCCACAGAGGATTCTAGTACGAATGTCTTCACCGTCAAACCCACAGAGGATTCTAGTACGGTTGTCTTCGTAGTCGCCACCATCTCTAGGGTTCCTGCACACATCATACTCGTTTCGGGGAGGGTCTGCTCCATGAGCCAAGGGGTCAATACATCAACTGACATGTAGTCTGAATTTTATGTATATGAAAGTTCCATCTCATCGATAGGAACTCATCACGAAAGACGGCGCGTCAATCGGACGACTGATCTAAGAGTTATTGGCATTCTCCTCCCAGGGGCCCTATTGGTTTTAAATTCAAAACCAACCCAAACGTACTCCAACAATGTCCAAACCTCGAGAGTAATAATCCAAAAGGGCCGTCTCATTAATAGGAATTGAAAAACATTGATGGAACGTCAATAGGACGTCCAGAGCTCAAGTTATAAGCCTTTCCTCTCCGAGGGCTCGGTGGGTTTTGTGTTTGAACCAACCAGTCCATACCCAAAGTTTTCCAAAACATTGATTGTAATATATTGAAACAACCGTCTCGATCCATGGATCGTATCGCGACTAAAGGTGCATCAATCGGAGGTCCGTAGCCCATGTTATGGGCATTTGAACAAACATGTCTGTTTTTATGGGGTTTGGGGCTCGTACTAACCCGACCCGAGACCCCTGGGTCGGCCCGAACCGGGTTGACCCAACTGGGGTCCGGGTCCGGACCATTAGGGTGTGGCCCGGCCTAGAATCCACAGCCCGACCAAACTGGTGCGGCCAGGTGCGGGCGGCTCGGCATGGGCGGCTCAGCTCTTGCCGAGCTGGGTGGCTCGGCGCAGGCCAAGTGGACGCACAAAGGGGGCACGCGCTACCACCCTTGTTTGTAATGGGAACCCCCCTTGTGGGGGCCTGCTCCTTTGCCAGCCAGAGGTTACGACCCCCAGTTCTTCCGAAACGGCCGGCCCAGTTGGCCGACCGGTGCCGCCGCCGTGGGCCCCCGCGGTCCCTCCCCTCTGAAGCACCAGCGGCCGGTGATTCCGGCTTCCCTTCCCTACACCAACGCAGCCTTAGGTCATGGCCCTTGTCTAACTGGCACGGTGCGACTACGCCGCGCCCCTCTTCCCGAGACCTGCTCCGGCCACAGCCTCTTCGTGGTCCTCCGGCGGGGCGCGACAGTGACACGCCCCTCTACCGCAGTCGTGCTCCATCCAGGTCTTCATTCGGCCTCAACAGCGCGGTGCAACAGCGCCGTGCTTCTTCTCTATGTTCTTCCTTGTTTCCGTGCGGTCCTGTTGCACCACGCCGCCTTCGTTCGAACCGCAACGAATACAACAACAAAGGGGGAGGAGGATCGGCCGTGTTCGGGATGTCCGACCTCCTCCTGTTAAATTTATAACAGGCATCACAAATATTTAACTAAGAATGCAGAGAATATTCATGAACAAGAAATTCAATCCCCTACGTCGATGATGTCGTCGAACGAGGATCGTTGCAGGAAATGAACATCGCGGAAGACGACGTCGTGGAAGACGTCGTCACGGATCGAGGCTCCATAAGCATCGTCATTGTTCACCTGATGAAGGATGCGGCACATCGTCGTTCTCCAGAAAAGGCGTCTCTCACCAGCTGCGGAGAGGAGAGGAGGTGGCACGACGATCTCCCCTTGCGGTGACGGAGTTCTTCGTCGTAGACTCGGCGTTCTTTCCAAATCAGAAGATTTTCTTCAAGACGGTGAGAGTTCTATCCCTTTGTCCACACAACAAATCAACCAACAATAAAATAAGAAATTGTATTATTTTATTCACACACACACATGCCAAAATTAATTTGAAATTAAAAAGTTCCCATTCAATTAATGAAATTAATTTTAAAGCATTTAACAGTCCAATTAATTGCGAGAGTTGACATGTCATTTAAAAGGGGGTGCGGGTGTGTTACACAATTAAATGCACGGGGGAGGTTTTAAGGGATTTTAAGTGGTGGGGCCCGTGTGGGCCTCACCTCACTATTATACTACCATGTGGTGTTAGTATGTAGTGGGTCCCACATCATCTTCCATGCATAGGTTATAACTGCTTAAAATAGAAATAAAAAATTTGTAGCACAAATTTTTTTTTCACCCCTCAGTTAACCCATTTATATAATATCCTCACCCGTGAAAACACAACTCCAGAAAAAGTGTTCCTAAGAAAAAACTGGTGCTACGGATTTATCTGTCCCCTCAGATTTAGAATTCGAGTACTAGTTCAAAAGTTAGGAAACCCAGCTCGTTCATTCACTGAATGTACCTGAGCTAAACTTCAGAAATTGATTCCGGGTACACTAGGCCTTAGAATCAGGTGCCTTCAGAAACTACGCACTTGTAAAATCCCAAAGAAATTTAAAAAAAATCCTTGAAATTTCTGGGTATTGACATACTCTCTCAATGATAATGATGGTAAAATTCTCCATAATTTGATATGATAGATTAAAAAAGGAATAAAATGGATCATTTTTTATTTTCCTGGGATTATCCCATTAACTGGGACCAATATGAATTGTAACATATTAATTTCAAAACCATAACACAATCCCAATTGGATACTTAGTCATGATATAATTTATGTAATGATGAATATAAGCCTTCATTAGAAGAAATTTGGTATCAGTTATGCTGAGGGTCAATGTCGAGCTATGACATTAAATTAATCTCTTTTCTAAAGGAATCCGGACATCACCATTTTTTATTATTTTAATTATTTTTGATGTTTTTGTGTTTTTTTCTCAAGGTAACCCCTTGGGGATTCAAATGTGACATAATTTCTATTTTTTGTGAGATTTAGGTGTTGATGCCTTCTGGTATTTCAAAAATAATACCCATTCAATCTAAATGTCCTAACCCATTCATAAAACATCCCATAGGTGTCTACAAGTGATGTAAATCCAGGTTAATTAATTTTATTCTGATGGGTCATCAACTTCAAACTTGTTTATTTTTTCCATGATTTCTTTTAAAATCACATTTCTTCATATTTTATCCCAATTATATTCTCTCTCTCCTCGTATCTTTCAAAACCGGGTGTAGTTTCATTCTTTGTTGGGGGAGTGAAAATAGGGGATTTTGAGAAAATAAAATAATTATCCTTTAATGCATTAATATAAATTATATAACTGGAAAATTAATTTTCATATTATTTTTAATTCCTTGATTATGATTTTAATTTTGTTTAATGTTCATGAGCATTGTTTTTGGAATGTGTGGTTTGCCAATTTGATTTTTAAAAGATAATATTTTCATCCCCAAAAAACAAAATTCCACAATTCATATCCATTAGATCATGTGTGTCAATTTGAGTTATTTGGTCCCTTTATACATAGCATAGGGTTCGGGGAAAATTTTATTTTAATTTCAGTATTAAAAAATGAAATAAAATTAACACATAGAGCTATGTTTTGTCTAAATGTGTGGTGTTCAACCCTTAGCGATCATGAATCCATAGTTTTCATACCCAGAGTTATTTTTTATATCTATACTATAGGGGATGGAATTTCTAATATGTGTGGTTTGTGAAACATAGGGATCATGAATCCTAATTTTTCTTTCCAATAGTGTGTCTTTCATATCAAATATGGTTAAAAAATGAAAAAATGATGAAAAAATATGATACTCATATTAATGAATATTATTCCCACCTAATGCATTCATTTTCTTCCCTTGAACAAGAAACTGGGACCCATATGTTTTGTGATGCACAACATATAATCATGATTCATTGAAATTGGATGAAATGTGACAATTAATCATAAAAATTGAATGGGCTTGGTATTAGGATATTCTTGTGGACTTATCATGGGTGAAATAATTTTGAAAAGTTTCATGATTAATTGAATTTTTTACGAAAAATTATTGAAAAATAGATTTTTAAAAATGTTAATCAATTTCAAATTTTTTGTTACAATTGTTTATCGAGACTAGAAACACTGCCGTTAGGGGCTATTATTACCCACAAATTGAGGCTAATATTCATTGTAAATATCTTAATATTAAGGTGTTTTAATGTTCATAATCATCAATTACATACCAATTTCACAAAATCAAGGGGAATTTTTTTGATGAATCATCTGATCAAAAGGAAGAAGATCAACTGAACAATTTGAAAAAGATACTCAGTACAATTGAAAATCTCATCTTTTGTAAGAAACAGTTTTCCAACATGAGGTTGATTTAATGTTCCATACTCCCCCTCCAAATTATTCATTCATAGGTGATAAAAAAATTATAAAATTTTCACTGTATACTCTATCAAATAAAATGATAATAAAGTTGTCATTGATGCATTAAGAAACATTAAAAAAGGGTCAGATGGTCCATTTTTTTATTCATGGGATTATCCCATTTATTGGGTCCAATATGATTTTTATCGAATCAATTTCAAAACATATTCAGAAACCCCAATAGAGTCTCAATCATGATCTAATGGAAGTTATGGTGAATATAATCTGTGAGATGTTGAAATTTGATATTGGTTAATATTGGGGTCCATGTCGATCAGATAGAATAAAATTAAGTACTTTCCAGGATGCAACTCGTCTTCTACATTTTTTCATATATTTATTTATTTATTGTGTTGTGGTCTATTATTTATTAACGGAACCCCTTAAGATTTTCCAATGAGATTTAATGTCTCTTGTGTGTCCGATTTAGGTGTGTCATCATTTTATTATTTCAAAATTAAACCTTTTCATTAAAAAATATCAAACATAACCTTTAAACATCTCTAAGAATTCAACATGTGCTGTAAATAAAACATAATAACTTTTATATTGATGGGGTATTAACTTCAAACGAGGTGATTTGTTTTCGATTATTTCATTTCAAAACACTATCACCACTATTTTTTCCAATTTCTAATCTCTATCTTCTCTTAACATTCGAAATTGAGGGTAGTTTCATTATATATTAGGGGCATGAAAAATTGGGATTTGAAAAAAAATGCTCAGGAACATAAAGAAGCATTCAAATCATAATCAAGGTACTTAAAAAAATTTGAAAACCTATTTTCCTATTTAAAAATTTATATTTATTCATTAGAGGATAATTAATCATCTTTCTATCAAAAAGTTCACTATTATTTTTAAATCGTTGATTTTCACCCCCACACCTATCTTAGTGTTTCTTGGGTTATTGAATCAATTGGGACCGACGAAGTAACCTTTAAAAACACACGTTCTGTGGAGGTGATTTGGACATGAATTTTACAAAATGGGTTTGAATTTATTATATTTTTAAATGGTATTTTAAAATTATTAAATGAATTAAATTTAAAAAAAAAATAGTTGATCTTTTGTTATCACATGAGGTAGATTAGATTGATGATTGTTTTAATTATTTAAATATCTTAAATTCAAGCATTTCCTTCAATAAAATATAAACTTCCCCAGTCACTCCATTAATTTTGATTCTTAGAAGTAATAAAGATAATAAACTATTAACTTAGAGGATCATATTTATGAGCACTCAAAGGTATATTATCTTTTTAGCACCAGATTTGTGTATCGGTAAAATTGGAGAGTTCTATGGACAAGGTACATCAATGAATAAAAATCTATAAAATAGAATTGATTAAGAATTATTAAACTGATAAATAACATCCAATACATCCCATTGATACACCCTTTTAGAAAACGATTAGATTTTTATACCTCCACTAATTCTGTTCTATCAATAGATGTTGGTAGTATACTCGTGAGGGTGGAATTGATGAAGAAGAATAAAAAAAGAATTATTATCACTAGACCATTGTTTGATAAAATTCACAACCACTATTGTGAATAAGTTCACACCAAGATTCAATGGAATCAATGATAGATTGAAAAGAATAAAATAAAAAAATATTAATTTTTATTTTTATTAATAAATTATTTTGAGTGAAAATTATACCTGAGAAAAGTAGATGATGTGATTACAAAATATAAGCGAAATATAACAATTCAAAGTACGAAACATGATAGAATAAAAAAATATGGATGATAATTATCTTCCCCTCCAAATATTGATATATGTATATTAGGAAAATTAGAGACACCACCAAACATTAAATTCCATCCCCATTAATTCAGTGAGTCAATAGTATGGTGATAAAATCAATGGAATTGGTTGTTTCGAAGTTCACCATGACAATCATCCTGATTCACCCCCTTGGTTGACATGTGAAATTATAACTAAATATGAATGAATAATATGGGTATGGAGAAAGGAAATATAGTTATCTATGTATACTATAAAATTTTCCAAATTTCATGCCGATTAAATTCTTTTTTGATGTTATATTTCAAATATTGGGTTGACATTATGGGAGTTCAGATTTTTCCCACCATTTAAATTTAAACAATGGTTCCATTTATCACCATGAAAAATTCATAATTAGATCCATCCATAGATTAATTAAATGTATACCATGTTTTTCTATTTATAAAGGTAAAATTTGAGCTTCAATGGGCCCCACTATTGTTTGATGTCCCTTAGTCCCATTATGATTTGTCAATATAAATTCTCCATTCAAAATGAAAAATATCCATCTATCCATGGGATTCATCCATTGATCCTAAAAGATGAAATTTTCTATCCAATGTGATAAATTATATCGCAACATAATAATCTAAAAAATTCATGAACTAAATTAAAAAAATAGATGATTGATTGGGCACAAATTTTCATAGTAAAAATTAATATCACTTGTGATGAGAAATTATGTTGAATTTATCAAATTTTCTTAAATTGATGTTAATAGGAATTGAAACACGTGAATATTTTTGAATTAACCACACATATTTTCCTTCTTCACTGTAAAATCACTCCCACAACTTGAGTTTTTCTTGTCTCGAGGACATAGTATCTCAAAATTGTAAAATAGAATTGATTTTCGAAAAAATAAAAACAAATTTCTCATAAAAACATAATTCCAAACAATAATGAGTAGTCCTTATAATTTATTTTCATTATTATACATTTATTTCCTTGTTATTTAATTAATTTTACTAGGAAGGGTTTTCCTATTTTTTTACATGAAATTTTTCAACATGAGGCACCATTCCTTTGGTTTTTGATTTATAAATTGATTCTTTTATATAAATATAGAACCATATGATTATTATTACATTTTGATGTCTTGGTTTCTCCTTGGATCCCACATGGATAGTTTTTTTCATATACATTTGGTCTTATAGACATTTTTCCTAATCTTACATTATTTTTTTGGAATTTAGAGACACTATATATTTTGCTAATTAATGTATAGTCAAATAGTTGTCCGTAATGGAATGTGAGCTCGACAAGGTTTACATTTAAGATGCTTTTATAAATTAACTATACACCTATAGTTTTAAAATTTATATTCCAAGATACTATTTTCATTAGAAACGTTTGGTGGTGGCCAAAAAAATTTTACTCAAAACCTGTTCGGGATATCGTTCAGTACCAGGAATGATCACATAGTCATAGGTCATGATCATGGATTTTTCATATTATATTCCTTCATTATATACTAGGGCTGATATGGGGGTTGCGGAATGTTAATCTACACATGTATCATACTTTATATGGTAAATTTAATTTATTTACTCTTCTATTAGTATATTTCAACTGTATGTACTATCTATCATAAAATGATTTCATGTATTTATGGAAGAGTATAAAAAACATGGATGGTTTATTGGGATTTTCACACTTTATTATTAGATACTAGTTATTACTAACTTCCCACTAGTTTAATTTCCTTATTCTTCCTCTATATTTCTTATTAATCCATATCTTATAGTCTCCCCACCCTACTATGTTTAGACCCTCAGTGCTAGTCAATAGCCTCAGGCGTATAGGGAGGCACACTTATGGCCATATCTTTAAACGTTATGATTACTGCAGATGGAGTGAATAGGTTCAGGACGTGACATTATTGTATTAATTATTTATCTCCATTATATAATCATGAACTCGATGGAAAATTACTTCACATTTGAAAAAAAAACTTCCATTGATACATTACCTTGGGAGTTTTTTCTACATATTTGTTACAAAGGAAATTGAATATAATTTACTTAATCTTGTTTCTGAACATTAAATTAATGAGAATCCATCATTATCATATTTGGTGTGTTTGGGGTTATGGATGTTCTCGTGTTTTTTATCATAAATCGAGACAGTTGGGTGAGTATGACCATATGATTTTCAATACTAGTATCATTCCTATACGGTTTCTCTTTTGGACCATTATCTAATTGTCCATTTTATATATTATTAACTTGTTTTCAACATGATCCATACAATACATGATCAAAAATATTAAAAATATAAATAATTAGTAATATAACCTTGTAAAAATTAAAAAAATTAAATTAATATTACAATATCATTATTGATTTATATACCCTAACTTATAATTAACTAGATTTAAATCGTGGTTATTCAATTTATATCAATAATTTAATTATATAACATAACATAATTATGTTATCAAAACATTTATAATGTTTCATAAATAAAATGTTTTTAACCAAATCATATCCCTTGAGAGTGTCCTTCCATGTGTGTAATCATAGGTCCACTCATCAAGCACCAAATGAAGACTGTGTTAATACCATACAAGTCCTTTCCAAGATGTGTACTCATTTTTGAATCCATACCACATGAACATAAAAATTTCCTTTATATAGATATGGATGTATTTTATAGGGGAACCAAATTCTCAATACATTACCAAAACTTATTGAATTTATAATATACATAGAATTATCCTTAATGTTTTTATTAATGTTATATTATCCTAATACTAAATTGTTTTTCACATATCCATGAAAATAACTGAACTATACTCTAATACCAACTATGGTACACCAAACAGACACTCTTATTTTGGGTGATAAGAAACATTCTTTAAAAAATTCACTGTCCTTCCAACTAAGGATCCCCAAACCCCTGGTCATGGGTCATGTGGTACAAATACATTCATTAAACTCTTTCATCAATACAATATGGGATAATACATGTTAAAAATATATAGATTCAAATAATTTATTAATTACATCTCACAATAATCACATAATATTGTAAATTTAATGGTTTAGTGTCTCTGTGGAATATCTATATAAGAAACTCATTTTATAACACATGAAAATATGAAATTATTATTGAGACACACAAAACACTCTTAGAAGTGTCTTATTAAAAATAATTCTGGATCATATTAGTTTTCTATAATCCTTGATAGAAAGATATGTCCTCCCAAAAATTAAACATTTTAATTGTAATTAGAGTGATGAAAAATGATACAATATTTATGTAACACCCGTAAATTTAAATTGAAAGTTATTATTGATACAAAACAACACGAAAAACATTTAGCTTAAAAGGACCATGATCTACAATTATTTTAAAGTTGATCAATACAAAATTGTCATTAAATTAGTGGGTAAGAATAGTATTTCAGTCTTCAAGATATATATATGTATATTTATTTAATAATCAATATAAAATTATGGTATATTCTTATTAAATAGAAAATAAAATTTTAATACGGTTATTTTATACTTCAAATGTATATTTTTCTCAAAAAAACATTTTCATTAATTTTTGTGAAAAAATATCATAATGAATTTTTGGAACATTTATAAAATTTATTTTATAAAATGAAATATATTTTCTAAATCATAATATAAAAATAAAATTATGCTGATATATTGGTATTTTTTAGAAAAAAATGATTTTTAGTGAATAATCAAAATATCAATTTGTTTTTGTAAAACGTTCCTTTCATTCAAATAAATTAACCAATTCAAAAGTCTAATTAGGTTCTTAATTTGATTTAGAGTAAAATAATTATTATTATGTTTTATTTCATTATATTAATTAAATTTCAATCACACACACACACACAGATATATATATATATATATTTGATTTTAGTATAATTTTAATTTTGAGTTAAAAATACGATTTATCTGAAACTATTTTAATTTGTTTAATGTTTATCAATATTAATTAATTTCAAAACAAATAATTAGATTTATATAAATTATATTTATAAATTATTTATCAATAAATATTAATTACTATTAACTCATGTATTATTATGAGTCATAGAGTTCATATACAATAGGCGTTTGCTTCAAAAATACTCACCTAAAACCAAATCTTTCATCGCATATGCCGGTTTAATATTAAATAAAATTTTTACGCTTATATGAATTAAATATTTAAAAATATTATAAATATTTGGAATAATTTTAATTTATATTATAAAAAAATTGAAACATATTTATTTCCATAATGAATATTGAAATTAGTAAAAATTAATTATCATAGTTAAGGTGAACACAATGTTATTAGGGGTTAAAATAAAGAGATAAGAGTTTAGAAGACATAAAAACATTTATAAAATATTTTTTATGACAATATCTAGACCTTATAATATTTAAGGATAGATAATTGTCCATTTTGGATCCATTTGGAATGAAAAAAACATGGGTACACGTATTTATTTTAAAACATTACTAATGTGTCACTCACATCACCGATTAATGTTCACCCACACTCCTCTAATTTTCATAACAGAAATTCGGATTTTTAGAAAATAACTACCCAAATGACTACCTAAATTCCATACCTAGGACCTATATCCATTTTTATGATAATAAATATATCCTATGGAGGCTTTTGATGATAACCTAGGGAAGTTGTTTGAAGATGATGTATCATTGTTGACCGAGAATTTCTATTTTATTTCATTTTACATATCCTTAAAATATTATTTAAATATTATAATATAATAAAACAACTATATTAAATATACTAGTATTTGATTATTTTAATGGAATAACATCTCGTCTTCCATTAAGTTATATTCGAAATCATCATTTCTGTGAATGGGGGACTTCCACCTTACAAACGGATAACATTAGTTTTCCACAATCACCTCTCATTTCTTGTTATAATAACTGATTTAAATTATATATATATATATATATTATTATTTGAACAATTATAATTGTTTAGTTATGATTTCACATATAACATCTTACTTTTAATTATGTGGTGCATATGATACCAACGCTCATGTGTACGACAGACTACTTCCTTGTGAAATGATGTGATTTTCTTTTATTAATAACTATACAAGGAAAGAAATATGGTTAAATATAATGAATATATGTGATATAAAAGAAATTATAATGATATTAAAGAAATTTTTATCATTTTGAAAAGATAATATATCAATTTATTACATACACTGAAAAATGATAACATCATTTGTGAGTAATTGAGGCCAATTGCCTCCATGAAGTGATGTGACTCTTTTTTACACCATTAAATCAAGTGGAAGATTTTTATAAATATATCTAAATAAAAAATAAATTAGTTATTTTATTATAATTCTATAACGATAATATAGTATTTACATTCTTTCTGTAATTATCATTGAAAAATGGAAGTGTTACTCATGTGTAAGACCAACCTACCATATCATTGATCATAATGTTATTCATTTTTCGCATCCATAATTCATTTTTTGAGCCAAAATTTTTAACATATATGTAAATTTGATATGTATTTAATGAATATTAGTATTTATTTGATGATATAATGACACACTTTCCCATGGTTAGCACACCAAATCCGTTTTAAAATAATGAATTGAATGTCCTCAAAACACCAGATGTCGAATTAAAAGAATAATTACTTAAATATATAATAAATAAATAAATTTATTTAATTATAACATATTAATATATGAAAATTATATCAATATATAAAATTATATATATAATCTTATTATATAGGTTTTAAGGAAACACATGTAATGCTTGTTCACAAAGTAAGGGGTGTCTCTGGTCACTTTTATTTTTATGAGACATATGGAATATTCATCACTTATTTAAATTATGTGGTGTGTATACCACAAATTGTTCAAGTAATATCATTAATACATGAAATATCATGGTGTTTTATGATTCAATTTTAATTATATCAAAAAATGTGATTTTACTACAACGTTACAACATTGAAAAAAAATTCATACCTCAATTTAGTCTCATTTCATTATATTATATATTAATAGTCATTGTCATCGTATGAATATGTGTAATGTGTTTTTACTATCACATGTAGTATTTACACTTGTTATATGTGTATTTACATTTCATACACATAATCTATTCGTTTAATAATTATCGAATTCAATGGTATGGTATTTTAATGGATTATTCAAATCAAATAATATTTTAGGGAGAACTACATTTATGATATGACCTTATATTCATATTTATGAGTATATACTACCCATTTGGTGGTTATATTATGAAACAATTTTTTTGTTGATTTTTAAATGATCACCCAATTATATTCTTTTATAGGGCTTACAATTAAATTGTTACCAAAGAGTAAAACGTTTTCGGATAAAATCTCTTTTCTTTTTCGGTTGTTAATGTTGAAGGTTATTTTGGTTGAAGTAATATTATATAATTTTCATAAACCACATATAATTACTTTTTCTAATTCTAGACATTATATCTTTAGTTAATATTACAATATTGTCATATTGTATAATTAAAATAATTGATAAAATATTTTTTACAAAAAATTGTCTTCATTAACCTCTTCGATAGAAAATAATTTTTTTGTCAGAGTTTGGGTTTTTTAAAAATGATTTTAAAAACTATTTGAACATGATTTTTAACTATAAATATATTTTTAAAAAATTATATAAAATTTACCTTAGATTGTTTTAGAAAAATTTTGTTTTTTACATTTATTACAGAATTGGGAAGGTAATATTTATTTTTAACTTATTCAGCATGAAATGGACCTTACACCAGCATGAACGATCAATTTTTTAAAGATTTAATTCTATGTTTCAAAGGATATTTTCAAATAAAAAATTTCATCTAATTTTTGATATATTTTTATATTTTAAATTAATGCTTCCAAAATAAAAAGTGTATTTTCCTCATGAATGTTTCGATGATATCTTTCAAAATAATTTACCATCTATGAGGACATAACATGATGTTACTCAAGGTTTAATGGTTATATTTCTCTAGAAGTTTCATAATGATCATTAACGATATTTACATTCATCAATGTCAACTACAATTGATGTTACTATCCTCCAAAATTTATATGTTGTGATGATTCCATCAAAATTCATTGTTAGAATGAAATATGATTTTTGATGAGATTTTCAATGGACTCGTTTATTTTCATTGAGTTAATCATGTCTCAATGTGATTTTCATGGAAAATATTTATTTTCAATGGTTTCTTCATGTGATGAATATAATAAAGGTTTTGTCCATAATGATGAATCACTACCCAATCCCCATAAATATAATGGAATATCAATCACTACATGTCTCTAATATCATATTAGAGTAAGAATCACTACCTAAATTCAATATCATAATGAAACAAACATCACTTACTGATTCAAATTGTGATGATATAATCAGTACTCGATTATAATAATTAACTCAGGAGATATAAAGCCATAACCAATTAATTATAGGTAAATATAGGACCCCACAGATTAATCATCCATACAAATGTGCTCCACTTAAAAGAACACTTATATCATAATAAAGAACGTGTAGATAAAATGGGTTTCATAAATTATCAATTGTGTATTACAAAAATTGACCTCAATAATGTAATATTTTCCTTCCAAAAAATACATTTGGAAAAATAGAATTTTAAGTGAACATGTATAGTGTTATTAATGAAATATAATTACTAATTAAATAATTCCATTATATAAAATGAAATATTATAGTTGATATCAATAAAGAGTTTATGAAAAATTATTATATACGGGGAATAAAAAAATATTATTGATAAATTGATAATCCATTTTCAAAATGGTGAAGTAAAAATTTATCATATAATTTATTTTTAGTAATATATTTCAATAGTGGTCCCTCAAAATTTATAAATATTTTAAAATGGTGCAGAAATAATTTTTTTAAAATTTTTTTTTAAACAAAATCATTAATAATGGATCCTTTGAAGAGACATAATAGTTTCAAAAATGAGAAGTTATTTTTAAAACATTTAAATTGAAAATGAATCATAAATAAAAAATTAGTTAAATGAAATAATGGATTTATTAATAGACTATATAGTGTATGATAAAACATTTTATTTTTAACGACTGAAAAACCATTTTAATATTTACAAAAAATTATTGGAAACATAAATCATAAAATGTGTTTGTAAAATTTTCATTTGAATATCATTATAGGAAATATTAAGACAACATGTGTAAAAAACATATGGTTTTTTCAAAATAATAAAGAAAAACATTTTGGGGAATTATGAACAAGAAAAGAAAGGGAAAATTGTCTTTTGTGAATATGGTATTATTTTTTGGAAAATGATGACAATTTATTAGAAATTAAATGAGATATAATATTTGGTTTAAAATCCTAATCAATACAAGATATAAAGAAAGAAAATATCTTATAAAAAATGTAATAAAAAATTAATGAAATTTAAAAGAATTATGAAAAAAGATTATCATTTTAACTCCAATCTAAAAACATTGTGTCAACCAAATCTCTTATAATTATCATAACTCATGAATAAAGAAAAATTTATAAAGGGATCTATGTCGTAGAAAATTAAATCCAGAGAAAAAAAGGAAAAATAAAAAATAATATAATAAAATGTTACAATTTTCCAAATTATATTAAATATTTTCAAGAACATAAATTAGAACTCATTGAACGAGAATTATGGTTCCCTTAAAATTCTTACAACCTTGTGACCATTATAAATGAAAATAAATGGAAGGTAGAAAATGATATTGATTTTAAAATTATTTATATTTAATGGGTGACTAGAATTAATTAAATTAATTCTCTAATATGTACACATATATAAAAAAGAAAACAAATGTTTTATACAAAACATATCCTAATGAATCAAATTTGAGTGGCAGAAACCTTTTTTGGGTGTTGATTCATTTTTCATTTCCACATAACATCCAAAGTAATCAAAATTAGTTTACTAATGATTTTGATAATAAACATTTGCATTAATATTTATTTATTATTGGACAATTTGTTATTATATATTATTTATTTATTAAATATATTTCAATTATGGTGCTAAAATGAAGCTTTTTGATCGATTTCGTTGAAACATCCAAGGTTTATTAACTATGGTTAAATGTGTTGTGAAATATAATCATAATATCCATAATTTTTTTTCTTTATGTATTTTATTTTTCAATTAGAACAAAAAATGTACACTTACAAAGGGTTACTATAATGGAATCATATTAAGAAAGGTGTGTCGATATGTTGATTTAATGTGGTTAAATTTAATATGAAAATTAATTGTTTACAACATTTCTGGAAAGTCCAATTTTTTAATTATAATATATAAATACTATCGGCAATATAATTTTTATACATTTAATAAACTTTGAAATTCATCCATGTCAGTCGATAAGGGTAAAATATAACATGTTTTTCATATTAGTGGTAGTCTACACATACACATGTAGAAGACTTCCTTTCATTATTGGATTTAAAGGATGGTATTAAAGTTATAAAAATTTAATATAGAAGTATTTTTAAATTATTATAATACTAATTTTTTTATACTTTCATTGGTATAATTGATTTATGGGTTATAATAAAAAATAAATTAAGAGAGATCTGCTAAGAACATTATCACTCCATTGAATATTCTACATTGCTTGACACATTATTGGTCCTTTGTTAGGTCTTTTAGAATGAAAATTTATTCATGGAAATGGAGAGAGGGTTCATGAGATACTATGATATATATTTGTTAGATCAAATTTATAACATCCCAAAACTATAAGCCACAATAACTAGTGCCTCGAGCGGGGTCGTCATATGATCTCTGCTATGCCTCCCAGTAAAACTGTTGCTTCCAACTATGAGATTGGGTCTAAATAAAAACATGTGGATAATATAACTACTTAATAGAGTGAATAAAAAATAAAAATATCATCTGAAAATAAAATATCCAATTGAAACTATAAGTGAACAATATATTAAAAAAACAACAAGTAACAATGTATACATTCAACAACAAAATCTACTGAAAAAACTACTTTCCAGGCATTCCATAAATATAATCCAAGACCAAAACTGACAAGGGAAACCAAATCTAGACCCAATTAATAAAAAATTCCTAACCTACCATTCCTCATACCATTATCCCATGAAAAACCAAACAATATTTCCATGATCTAAACTTTTACCTGAAAACAAGTAGCATCTTCTCAGGTACCCATGTGGCATGGAGGACCGAACTGGGTATGAGTAAAACATAGTAGGCGACCACCAATGGTGTATAATGAAACATCTATATTTCTAAAATGTTGTATGAAAGTAACAAGTGAAATAAATAAAATGGTAACAAGGAAAAAATATATGTAAATATATGATTTCTATTTACTTGTTATTTTATCTAGAATAAGCCAATCAATAAAACTATCTCATGTCGCACTCGGAGTCTATCCCAAAGAACAAAGGTTTACACTAAAATTTAACCATTAGGGTTTTATGTAATCACAACTCATTAAATTCATTTTTTCTTTAATATTAATTTAATCCATTTTCATTCTTATTTATATTTCATCACTTATACTATCTTCATTACAAGGATCATGTTTATCTCAGTTATATGGGTTATGAATTTAAATCGTTTACACTACCTTCTAACCTGGTAAATTACGATGTATAAGGGTTGTGGTTTAGTCATGTTCCCTATCTAACTATCTGAGAAAACATTATAAAAAACTCCACACTCACTGTGGATTCTCAGTCTATGTGATCTCATCGAAATCTACCATTAGGGGAATAGATCAATTGTCCCCTTCCCTATAACATGGATTTTGGGGATGATTTTAAAGCATCTATCTAACTCAACCCATAGGAAATAGATCATCATGTCAATACCCCGCACATAGAAGCCATTTTCACATACTTATTGCTCCATTCAGTAGATACATACTATATTACAACCTACTAAAACCAATAAAAAATTCTTCATGATCCATAAACATCAACATGGGAATTAATACAATGCAATAAACCATGAACCCATTATCTATTTATATTACATATATTTTAATCCTAGTTCCCATTTCTTATGACTAAACTCGTTAATAGTATTCACTAATAGCCATGTGTTAACCCATTCAACATATTAAAAATTTCTCAAAGGATAATTACCTTAACTCACTACTCATTTATAATATATTAACCACTTATTCATTACAAGTTCAAATCACAATACATTAGTAAAATTCAAATTAATCTCATTTAACCCATTCTCACATCATTGCAAACAACCCCTCATGCTATATTATGAACTAATCCCATTAAATAATTAGTTATGTTTCATAATTTTGATAACAATACAACATAATTGTCAAGGGTTATATCTCACTAACCCTATTGTACCTTTAATTACTATGGTTCCTTATGAACTTTATATACTACATCATGTCAATATATACATTTGAAAATATTCATTTATATCATATTGAAACCCCATTTAAAATTTCAATCTTCCTCTTTGAAAAATATAAATATTCCCCAATGATTGTATTTTCCATTTTCAAACAATCATGAAAACCATTAGACAATTTTCACAAAGAAAACCTTTGTTCCTATTTATAAAACTATTTTAAATCATTTAGAAAACCCATTTTTAATCGCTTTGGGGTCAAAGCCTACATTTATTGTCTTTCACAATTTCAAACATCATTTTCCATCAATAAATCTAAAATCAGGACAAGTCCTAATCATACCATTAAACACAATTGAAATAATTTCAATTATTTATTAAATAAAACATATAATATTTTTCAATAATTATATTAACAATAACAACACTTAAATTTCACTTTCACTACCCATTCTATCTTATAAAAAACATATGTGATGTTTTACTAGTTTTTTCACCAATTATAAGTGTTCGTCTTTCCCCTTGAGTATCCCTAGGTTTGTTTTGACATTATTTATGAATCCAATGGGGTCCAAGAAGGTTCATTCACCTCACTATAATGTCCAAATCCAATTAAATACTCCAATAGATCAAGACACAACATAGATGAACAATAGAAAAACAAAATACACATATAATACATCAATACTATGGGAAATAGTTTTAAAACTACCTAACTCATTACTGATGGTGTATTCATTCTTAATATCCACCATTGATTCGAACTCAAACATACAAAAATCTTAAAAAAGAATCATGTGAAAAAAGAATGTTTTAGTGCATCAGAGGAAGAGGAGAGATCCCACAATCCCTTATATATAAAATAGATTGGTGAGGAGTGTTAGCCTCACTTATAAACTTGATTCACAACCAATCATTGTTCAAATGAACAAAAATAATAATATAATCATCCATGGAGGGAGATTGGGATTATAGTTCAACAGATATGGTTGAGGGTGTTGAATGTGAGTAAACCTTTAAGGAGAAAAAAATACATCCAAGAAGAAAAAATGAAAATTTCCCTATTTTTTTGTGTTGAAAAGTTTTGTTAAAAAAATTACAAACCATATAACAACCATGAACATCCATATGTACAAAGAAGATCCATTATGAATGATTACGAGGGGGCACCCAAATAATTTTGAAAAACATGTTATAATAATCCACTTACCCTTAGTATGAAATGGTTCCCATATTGTAAAAATTTTCAGGACAATAATATGGTTTAAAATAACCTTGCACCAACCATGTGCTATGTACTGTGGGCCACTTTCCACACATTTTTAGTGTCTCTCACCCCACTAACACATCAAAAAATCTTTAATCACTCAAGACATAATTTTTAAACTTAAAATTCTGTTTAACATAAAATTTTAACAATGACATAAATTCACAAACAATTTGAATCTTATAACCTCCCCAACATATGACAACTTTTTATTGATCCACACTAACAAGATTTTCCAATCCCTTGAGACCATAATGGTTATACCACAGACCCACCAATCATCATTCACCATCTGAGTTTCTCCCTATACTCGTCAATTCCACTACAATTCTCTAACTAGGGAAATATTGTTAACCCAAAAATATTTCTTTTACCACATTCCATGATTGATATTTTATTCTACTTGAAGAAAAATCCCCCTTAACTCGTGATTACCACCAACATGTACAATAGAAAGATCTTGTTAATCTATATACACTATCACACAGAATGATACTGACTAGGATCTATATCATCGTAAAAGGAAAAATAGGGACAATCGTAGCCTGAAAATCTCCACAATTCATGTCCCAAATCTATTGGCTCCATCTCACCATGATATTTTTCAAAGTGCTTATAGTGATCCAAGTCCAGAATCACTTGATGAAAAATATTTATTTTAACCACATTTCATGACCTACCATAATCCGCAGCTCATGGCCCAAAATACATGGTTTATTTCGAACTATAGAAGATAATAAACCAAATACACTCTCCAACTAGAGGAACTCAACTGGATAACAGTAGTGCCATTTTCTAACAGAAAATATGATGCACCAATTAGGATCCCACCATAGTACATCTTACAAAATCTATTAGTTATTCCATTAACTAGCTATTTTCAATCTATGTTTCTCCCACCATATGCTTCCACTTATCACTAACACTTTTTTGAATAAGGAACACTTTCCTAAAAAAGAAACAAATAGAACTTCATCTCGATATCCACAACATACCTGGTGCATTTTCCATATCAGCAGAGTCAAACAGCCACTAGAGAACCATTCATCATTACCAAGAATTTCCCATCCCATTTATATCACTATAACACCATTATACTTTCAATATTAAAAATTGGTGGCTCAAAGACCACAAAATCCACTCAATGATTCTTTGCTGAGTCAGGACATCACATGTTAACCCACTCCATTGATTCCCAACCTCTATTGTTGGTATGTCCCCACTTTACCTTGCCATGAAACACCTTCACTGATGGAATACCACCCTCATCAGTAGAAATATATCAATGTTATCTCTAAAATGTTGTAAAACCATTACATCTCATCATTCAATACTCTTCAAACTATTTATTTTCTCTACGTCTCACCAAAAAACAAATCTAACACAAACAATCGGATTACCCTTTTATATTTCCTGAGCATGAAGCCATTTCTTGGTTTGATTGACCGTCACATGAAAGGAAAACCCGACCTTTCTACGATTAACCTGAAAATGCACCTAATAGATTCCATAATGGAATATTGATGCCGACAGATCCACTTCATTTCTTACTCCACATTTCCTTGATTTAACATAGAACACCCCACCTTTGGAGTGTCATTATCACCGCTTGAGTCAAGTAATTTTGCCCTATGGGGCTCCCACTCAAACAAATAATTAACCCCCAAAACTCAGACATACCCATCTAGATACCCCTATAATAACAAAAATCATCACCATCTACTAATTCATTGATTTTTGAAATGAAACGCATGAAATTTTTTGAGATATGGTCCATCCTATTGAGCAGCATTATAATTGGTCAATGGTGTACTTATCTAATATATGAATCCCACAAACATATCACTCCTTGAGAATATCCTTTAGATGGTTCCATTACATTAAAAAACGCACTCCTGCAGTTATAAATAAATGTAGATCCATATCATCACACATAGGAATATTTCAAGATATTAGGCATAATCATTGTTGGTTTATGTACACTAAGAAATCATCAATGAATGCCAAAAAACTATCCATTTCCTATGAAACTTTTTATCAAGAGGACACATCATCTTAATAAAGGCCTTGCAATTATCGTCCTACCAATGACTAATCCACAATAGAAGAACACATCTATAATATTGTTTGTATCTATACTCACTACCACCTCATGAACCCCTGCCATGTGGTCGTGATGTGGAATTCCCTTCAGCACCACTATCATTTCCTCACTCAAAATATTATGGCATAGTACCACTGACCATGAATTATACATATAAAGACCCAAAACATTCAAAGAAATTTTTTTCATAATTGTTTTTGGGATTTTACAAGAACGCAGTTTTTGACGGAACTTGATCCCGAGGCCCGGTGTGCCCAGAATCTTTTTCTGAAGTTTAGATTTGGTACGTTTAGTGAAAAAATCAGTGGGGTTTTATAAATTTTGAACCGGTGCTCGGAATCAAATTCTAAGGGCACAGATGGAATCACATCACCGGTATTTTCTTAGAAACATCTTTTCCGGAGTTGAGATTCCTCGTGTGTGGTTTTTAATTTTTGGGGTTATGTTAAGAAATAAAATAAAAGTGGTACGACCGTTTTTTTATTTTATTTTTCTTAACTTATGTTAAGTGGGTGATGTTGGACCCACAATATCCTACACAGTTGGTAGGATATTTCTGTGGTGGGTCCCACACGAGCCCTACTGTTTATTTCACCTTTTCAACCCCCTCCTTTAATTAAGTAACGCATCCGCACTCCCCCTATTTAATTAAGTCAACCATTGCATTTATTCTGGTTAAGAAACGCCTCATTAATGTGGTGGTTTAAGCATTGCAATTAATTCACTTAATTGTTTCTTTCATTTTTTAATTTTAAAATGCAAGACTTGTGAAATAAAAATAAGACAACCCTAATTTTTATTCGGCTGGTGGTGTTGAGTGGCAAAGGAGATTTCTCTCAGACTCTTGAAGATCTTCTCATCCTCGTGAAAAACGCGAAGAACATGAAGAACGTGAAGAAAGTCGAATCCTCGGAAATCCACGACGCTTCTTCCACAATATTCCTTCTTCCGCGACGCTTATTCCATGATGCTTCTCCACCATGCGACGATCCTCCTTCCGCGACGTCCTTTTTCTGTGACGAATCCTCGCTCATCGAATTTGACGAGGTAGGGATTTATTTTAAATGTTGTTCGTGATATCTTCTGTTGCCTTCTTCTTTTCTATTGGAGCCACCTAGTACCGAAATAACGGGAGGGGGTCGGACCGCACGAACATGGCCGACCCTCCTCTCCCATTTTGGTTGTTTGATATTGTTGCGGCATGAGCAAGGCAACACGGTGCCGAAGCACCGCGCGAGAATTTTCAGAAAAGGGGGAAGAAGCACAGCACCGTCGTGATGCGCTGTTGAAGACGAACCAAAGATGCGGTGCCGTCACGCCGCGCTGGAGAACCACAAAAGAACTGCTGCTAGAGCGGGGCCGTGGCGGAGGGGCGCGGCGCCGCCGCGCCGGACGGACCAAGGTCGCGGCCGGTTCCGTGCCGCCGGCGACGGAGCAGATGGACCACCCCTTGTCGGTCCCATGGCGGCAGCAGCTGGCCAGCCGGAGTGGGCCGGCCAGACAGGGGAGGAGCTGGGGGTCGTAACCCCTGGCTAGCCGGATAGCAGCGGCCCCCCCGTGTGGGGCCGCATTAATTGAAACTATGGGGGGTAGCACACCCCCCCCCCCCCGTACCCCTCGACCGCTCGGCCGCTGGCCACACCAGCACACCGGGCCGGGCCGCCCAGGCCAGACCGGGCCGCGCCCAAACAGGCCGGACCCGGGTCGGGCCGACTCATGGGGTCTCGGGCCGGGTCGGCCCGGACCCGAAACCCCCACTTTCGGACCTCTCACGGTATTTTTCCAATAACATGGGCTGCGTTCCTCCGATAAATGCACCATCAGTGGCGATGTGATCCTTGGAATGAGACGGTCGTTTTGATATAATACACTCAAGGTTTCGAAATACATTGGGTTCGGCCAGGTTGGTTCCTACACGAAACCAAGCGGGCCCTCAGAGCGGAAACGCTTATAACTTGAGTTCCGGACATCCTATTGACATGTCGTCAACTTTGTTGGATTCCTCTTAGTGAGATGGACCTTTTTCATACTCTACTCGAGGTTTGGATGCAGTTGGAGTATGGTCGGGTGGGTTTTGACTTAAACACCAACCGGTCCCCTGGGACGAAAAAGCCAATAACTCTCAGACCGGGCGTCCGATTGACGCGCCGTCTGCGAAGTTGAGTTCCTATTGACGATACAAAACTTTTGGATACATCAAATTCATACTAAGTGTCAGTTGATGTATCATACCCTCGGCTCGTCGAGCGGACCCTCCCGAACGAGTTTGCTGTGTGAGGGAACCCTAAAGATGGCTGCGACTGCGACGACGATGACGACTGTACAGAAATCCTCAGTGGATTCGACGACGATGCCTTCAACACTCAGTGATCCTACGTTGATCAGTGCTACTGATCCTGTGTGGGTCAGATCCTATATGGGTCAGCACTCAATGGTCCTGTGTGGGCCAGCGCCTACAGATCCTGTGTGGGTCAGCGCTCAGCGGTCCTGTGTGGGTCATTGCAGGGGTTTGTTACCTATCGATCCTGTGTGGGTTAGATCCTGTGTGGGTCATTGCGGGGGTTAGTACCTATCGATCCTATGTGGGTCTGATGGCTTAGATGAATCAGTGGCTATATCTGATCATCTCTATCATCATACGAAGATGTATACCTATGTGAGCTGAATCTCGTTTTTCTTTCCTATGTATATTGTGTTGTGTTATCCTGTGTGGATTACATTTTTCATTCTTGTGTGGAATGGGTTATGATTTCTTGTGTGGACTAGATTGTACTTGAGCTCAGATGTTGGAGCCGAACTGGAATTGATGACTTATGTATATGTATGGGAATATACCTAAGTAGTGTCATATGTTACTTCGTGACTGTATCTTTCCATTGTGGATTGTACATTGTAGATTATGGGAGACCTTCGGGGGTTTCAGGGTCACTACTGAGTAGCTTATACTCACCCCTGTATGGGCTATGCCTGCACTACATTTTGTTGGTTGCAGATGAAAGACATCGTTGATCGTAGTTGAGGCTTGTGGAGATGGACGATACCTGGAGGTGGACCACTGGGCTGGACGTACTCGTAGTGGACGGCTGGACCCGAGGAGCTGTGGAGGCTATCTGTACTCACCCATCAGGTGGGACTTCCAGTGGACAGCTCGACATTGCGGCTTTACATTCAGTTTTTTTTCCCTTCCTAGTTGTACTTTATTTTTAGTTTGGGTTTGTATTCTGGACCACTTACATTTCCGCACTTATTGTTGTACCCGGTTTTTACTTAGTGTTTACTTATACTGCTTTCTTTCTTTGTGGTGTTTGTTTACTTTACAAAGGCAATGCCTTCCATTTTTTTCCCGGGAATTATGCCTCAGTGCTAGTCGCCAGCCCCTGGCCTTTGGAAGGCGGGCTTGGTGTAGACATGGCATGGGCCCCAAGGACGGGTCGTGACAAATTGGTATCAGAGACGTTAGATTCTACCGCAGAACTCAGGACTATGATCTTTTTCTATATGAATCAGTAGTGTTAAGAGTATTAAGTGTGGTTATTAGTCCAGGGAGTCCAGTTTTGGTGCGGCGGCCGACGTATCTTTACACCAGGACCCTGACATCTGATTTCTGACTTAATGAACGAAAACATTGATTTCATGTGTGTTTCAAGTTTTCTTTGTGATTACTCTGTGTCATCTCACCAGGTATACTGTTTGACCATGGCACACCAGTTTCTTTTTAGGATGGCCCCACGACGGTAGCCAGCTAGGGTTCCGAGAGTTGTCTGTGACGACAGACCACCGAGCGACGATGCCTTGGTACAGGGCCCTTTGACAGCAGAGGCACCTGCGGTACCTCTACCCGCCGAGCCACCGATGCTACCAGCCCCAGCCGTTGACGATACATGTCGCCTTAATGCACTACCCGAGTTTCAGCACCAGTGAACACCAAGGTTCCATGGGGAGACGGACCATCTGGCAGCCAAGGATTGGCTGGAGGCTGTTGTATGGGTTTTCAGGTTAATGAAGACACCAGCAGACCTCATGGTAATCCTCACAGCGAGCCCCCTGCACGCGGCATCGAGCAGACGGTGGAGCTTGATTATCTAGGTGCACGATGAGGCATCTCTCCTCTGGACGGGCTTTGAGAGCCTCTTCTGCTTGGAGTTCGTCCCAGCCACCCTCCGCGTGGTGCTCATCCAGGAGCTTCTACAACTGCGGCAGGGCATCTTGACGGTCGCCCAGTACTCAGCGAGATTTACCGATCTCTCGCGCTACTAGACAGACATGGTACGATACCCATTCTTACGGGCCCGAACCTTCGAGAAGGGATTGAGGAAGGAGACCAGGGCATCGCTGATCTCCCTCAGCATTCCAACACAGGAAGGGTTACTAGAGCGAGCCCTTCTTATCGAGAGCATCCTTGCAGAGCCTACATCAACAGTGAGACCTTCTGCAGGGAGGCACGTAGCAGTGTCCTCTACTGTAGGTAGTCGACAGATGACTCATGGGTCCAGGCAGACCAGACCATCAGGCAGACGACCTCAGGACACTAGCTCAGCAGTGAGGGGCAAACAGCATGGAGCCAATCTTTCGAGAGGCAGACAGTTATACGCATGCGGCGGGCAGGGCGACATGGATCATGACTGCCCGACCCTTCGTGCTGAGGAGTAGCAGACGGTTGAGGGGCCACCCAAGCAGAGGCAGAGGGTCGACCGTGGTAGTCCGCAGGGAGCAGGCAGACGAGGCAGAGGAGCTGGCCGAGCAGCAGGTGGTGGGCGATGCTTTGAGGCACCACCACCACCACCACTAGGAGGTCCACCCCGACCACAAGGATCTGGTGGGCAGAGACAGGCACAGCTCCAGGCAGCGGAGGCCTACGACCACGGCATGCCCGAGATGATTCGAGGTACTATCTGTGTCTACTCCACTCTTTCAACAGTTCTTATAGACACAGGAGCGAGTCATTATTTTATAGCCGATGCCATTTTTTGGAGCTCGGAGATTCCGATAGTGCTGTTGGATCGATTCTTATGGCTAGAGACTCTTAATGGAGAAGACTCGACGATTACGCACTGGTGCCGACAGTGTGAGCATACTCTAGGAGGCGAGAGCTTCAGATGGGATCTTCTTTTAGCAGTGTCGTGGCCTTTTGAAGTCATCTTGGGCCTGGATTGGTTATCTACCGTCCATGCTCAGATTGACTGTATTAGGCGCAAGGTGCAGTGTGTACACACCGACGGGAGCAGGTTCATCTTCACCGGTGAGAAGGGAGCCTTCGCAGCACAGGATGGACTCCCGTAGAGGATAGGAAATCCCATCACTCATCAGTTGGCTAGACTCATCCTAGGAGCCGTTGACGGGAAGAGTCTTAGTTTTCCTGCAGTGGTGGATCAGTATGCGGACGTTTTCCCCGACGACGTTCCTGGGCTACCTCCTCGTAGAGAGGTAGACTTTTATATTGACCGGTACCCCGGGACAACCCCGATATACACACCAGCATATCGGATGGCACGCGTCGAGCTTTGGGAGCTATGGGTACAGTTGGAGGACTTGCAGGGAAATGGATTCATCCGACCAAGTGTTTCACCCTGGGCTTCCCCGATTTTGTTCGCCAAGATGGTGGACGGGAGCCTGAGACTTTGTGTCAACTATCATCTTCAGAACTAGGTGCCAGTGAGGAACAAGAATCTGCTACCGAGGATTGATGACCTCTTCAATCAGCTCATGAGTGCACGGTGGTTCTCAACGATAGACCTCAGGTCAAGCTATCATCATCTCAGAGTTCAGGATGACGACGTGCAGAAGACGGCCTTTAGATGTCGGTATGGCCACTATGAGTTATTGGTTATTCCATTCGGCATAACCAATGCTCCATAAGTGTTCATGGGCCTCCTGAACAGGATCTTTCATCCATACCTCGATGGATTTGTTGAGGTCTTCATCGACGACATTCTGATTTACTCGACGACTGAGGAGGAGCACGCCTACCACTTACGGGTTGTACTAGACACACTCTAAGAGAACTAGCTTAATGGTAAGCTCTCTAAGTAACAGTTCGGGATACGCGAGGTCCACTTATTTGGAAACTTCATCTCTGAGGTGGGAGTTGCGGTGGATCCTGCGAAGATCGAGGTAGTTCTATCTTGGGAGCCACCCAGGAGCGTGACGGAGGTGTGGAGTTTCTTGGGACTAGCTGGGTACTACCAGAGATTTATGCCAGACTTCTCCAGAGTTGTGGCACCACTCTCATCTTTGACGAAAAAGGGGAAACCCTTTGTGTGGTATAATTTATGTCAGCAGATCTTCTAGGAACTGAGACAAAGATTGACCAGCGCACCTATCTTTAGGTTGCCGGAGGAAGGGGTAGGGTACGTAGTCTACTAGAATGCATCAGGGACCGGACTCGGGTGTGTCCTGATGCATGAGCGGGCAGTAATCACCTATGGATCACATCAGTTGAGGCTGCATGAGAAGAACTATTCTACCCATGACCTGGAGTTAGTAGAAGTGGTCTTCGTTCTGAAGACATGGCGACACTATCTGATGGGCGAGCGCTTTACAGTCTATTCTGACCACCAGAGTCTCAGGTACATCTTCTCGTAGAAGGACCTGAACCTGAGACAGTGGATATGGCTCGAGTTCCTCCAGGAATATGACTTTGAGATAGTCTATACTCCATGGAAGTGGAACGTAGTAGCCAATTCTCTCAGCAGGTGGACGTGCATTCAGCTACTTGGGGAGGCGACATAGCAGCTAGCTGCTTTGCGGATATCCTTCGTGGATAGAGATGGGCAATCCTTCCTTCAGTCACTCATAGTCACTCCTCCACTACTACAACGGGTCAGAGAGGCATAGCGTGGGGACGCCGACTGTGAGATGCGGCGTGCACAGATATCCACAGGATAGGCACATGATGGATTCTCCATGGGAGGAGAGCACGATGACCTTTTTAGGGGACGTACCTTAGTACCATATGTTTTACGAGAGTATTTGCTGAAAGTGTTTCACACATCCCCTTTAGCGGTACATCCTGGCATGGAGAAGATGTACCAGGATCTCAGACGACAGCACTGGTGGTCGGGCATGAAGAAGGTTGTTGCAGAGTTCGTTTCTTGATGCCTCACCTGCCAGCAAGTGAAGGCAGAGCACCAGGTACTAGCAGGCATGCTACATCCCATGGAGGTCCTAGATTGGAAGTGGGACGAGATATCTATGGACTTCGTGATTGGACTTCCACGCACTTCCAAAGGTCACAACTCTATTTGGGGGATTATCGACCGACTCACCATGTTGGCTCACTTCTTACCCTTCAGAGAGTAAGGCTCAGTGGAGAGCTTGGGACGTCTCTATGTTCAGGAGATTGTACGGATTCATGGTGTGCCATCTTCTATCATCTCAGATCGAGATACTCGCTTTACTTTCCGGCTTTGGAAGGGGTTACAGGAGGCGTTCGGGATGTAGTTACGTCTTAGCACCGCCTTTCACCCTTAGAAAGATGGTCTAACGGAGAGGACCATTTAGACTCTCGAGGAAATGATCCCCGCATGTGTCCTAAACATTGGTCGTAGCTGGGAGGACCAACTACCCTTGGTGTAGTTCACGTATAACAACAGCTACCACTCCACCATCGGGATGGCACCATACGAGGCGTTGTATGAATGACCTTGTAGATCTCCTTTGTCCAGGACAGTCACTGGGGAGTCAAAACTTGTGGGACTAGTGATGGTCCAGGGCACGAAAGAGAAGGTATAGGTCATCCAGGAGCGGATGAGGAAAGCTCAGAGTTGGCAGAAGTCTTATGCTGACTGGAGGCGGAGGCCACTAGAGTTCGAGGATGGTGACCACGTCTTCTTGCGTGTCTCACCTCGACATGGATTACGGAGATTTGGCCGATGCCGCAAGTTGTATCCACACTTCATCAGACCATTTTATGTCCTCGTTAGTATTGGTGAGGTGGTTTATTTCCTGGCTCTACCACCTCAGTTGCACCGAGTGCACGACGTCTTCCACGTATCCCAACTGAGGAGATACGTGCACGACCCGACGCATATCATTGACCATGGGGATCTAGACGTTGATGATGGGGAGACTTTTGCGAAGGTCCCAGTGGAGATTGAGGATCGAGAGGAGTGGGTCCTATGTGGATGGTAGATTCCTCTAGTGCAAATTAGATGGCTGCACGGAAACCTCCAAGAGAGCACTTGGGAGCGGGAGGCTCATATGCGTGCTCAGTACCCACATTTGTTTCCATAGTTTTCGATGTATCTTTATGGGGATGTAAAGCCTGGAGGTAGGAGTGATGTAAAGACCCGAAAAAATCATGAAAATTTTTTTCTTATTTTTTTTTGGATTTTACAAGAACGCAGTTTCTGACCGCACCTAATTCTGAGGCCCGGTGTGCCCGGAATCGTTTTCTGAAGTTTAGCTCGGGTATGTTTAGTGAACGAACGAGTTGGTTTTTCTAGCTTTTGAACTAGTTCTCAGAATCAAATTCTGAGGGCACCGATGGAATCACAATGCCGATATTTGCTTAGAAATATCTTTTCTGAAGTTGTGTTTTCTCGGGTGTGGTTTTTAATTTTTGGGGTTAAGTTAAGAAATAAAATAAAAGTGGTACGACTGTTTTTTTATTTTATTTTTCTTAACATATGTTAAGTGGGTGATGTGGGACCCAAAATATCCTACCCACTAGGTAGGATATTTGTGAGGTGGGGCCCACACGAGCCCCACCGTTTCTTTCACCTTTTCAACCCCCCTCCTTTAATTAAGTAACGCACCCACACTCCCCCCCCATTTAATTAAGTCAACCATTTCATTTATTCTGGGTAAGAAACACCTCATTAATGTGGCGGTTTAAGCATTGCAATTAATTCACATAATTGTTTCTTTCGTTTATTATTTTTAAAACACACGATTTGTGAAATAAAAATAAGACAACCCATATTTTTATTAGGCAGTTGGTGTTGAACGGCAAAGGAGATTTCTCTCAGACTCTTGAAGATCTTCTCATCCTCAAGAAGAACACGAAGTATGTGAAGAACGCGGAGAACGCTGGATCCTCGGAAATCCATGACGCTTCTTCCGCAACGTTCCTTTTTCCGCAACGCTTCTTCCGCAACGCTTCTCCGCGACGTCCTTTTTCCACGATGAATCCTCGCTCATCGAATTCGACGAGGTAGGAATTTATTTTAATTGTTGTTGGTGAATTCTTTTGTTGCCTTCTTATTTTCTGTTGGAGCCGCCTGTTACCGCAATAACAGCAGGGGTTCGTACCGCACGAACAAGGCTAATCCTCCTATCCCTTTTTGTATGTTTGTAACTGTTGCGGCACGAGCAAGGCAACGCGGTGCTGATGCACCGCGCGAGAATTTTATGAACAAGGGGAAGAAGCGCAGCCCCGTCACGTCATGCCGTTGATGACGAACCAAAGACGCGGTGTCATCGCACTGCGCCATTGAAGACGAACCAAAGACGTGACGTCGTCAAACCGCGGCGGAGAACCACAAAAGAACCGTGGCTGGAGCGGGGTCGCGGCAGAGCAGGGGGACCGTCGTGCCGCACCGGACGGACGAAGGCCACGGCCGGTTCCGGGCCACAGCGGAGTAGGGGGACCGTCGGCCTGTTCCGGGCCACGGCGGAGCAGGGGGACCGTCGGCCAGTTCCGAGGTATGGGCATTGGAGCAGAGGGACTGGCCCTTTCCGGTCCCGTGGTGGCAGCAGCCGGCCGGCCGGAGCGGGCCGGTCAGATAGGGGAGGAGCCGGGGTCGTAACCCCCGGCTGGCCGGATAGCAGCGCCCCCCCCCCCCCCCCCCCCGCGTGGGGGCCGCGTTAATTGAAACCACGGGGGCAGTGAGTCCCCCAGCATCCCTCTACCGCTCGGCCGCCGGCCGCGCCCAAGCGGGTCGGACCCGGACCCGGGTCGGTCCGGGCCCGGAACCCCCACTTTCGGACCTCTCACGATCATTTTCACATAACTTGGGATACAGACATCCAATCGATACACCATCAGCGATGACGTGATCCTTTGAACAAGACGGTCATTTCAATATATTACACTCAAGGTTTCAGAGTACTTTGGGTTCGGCCGGGTTGGTTCTTACACCAAACCAACCGGGCCCTCGGAGCGGAAACGCTTATAACATGAGTTCCAGAAGTCCGATTGGCGTGCCGTCGACTTTGTTGGATTCCAATTAGTGATATGGACCATTTTTCTTACTCCGCTCGAGGTTTGGATGTAGTTGGAGTACGGTAGGGTTGGTTTTGACTTAAAAACCAACCGGGCCCCTAGGATGAAAAGGCCAATAAGTCTCAAATCGGGCGTCTGATTGACGCGCCGTCTGTGACGTTGAGTTCCGGTTGATGATACGGAACTTTTGGATACATCAACTTTGGACTACGTGTCAGTTGATGAATCATCCCCTCGGCTCATGGAGCGGACCCTCCCAAATGAGCTTGCTGTGTGCGGGAACCATAGAGCTGGATGCGACTGCGGCAACGATGACGATTGTGCAGAAATCCTCCGTGGATTCGACGACGATGACTTCAGCACTCAGAGATCCTACGTGGATCAGTGATACAGATCCTGTGGGGGTCAGATCCTGTGTGGGTCAGTGCTCAGTGGTCCTATGTGGGCCAACGCCTACAGATCCTGTGTGGGTCTGATCCTGTGTGGGTCATTGTGGGGGTTAGTTACCTATCGATCCTATGTGGGTCAGATCCTGTGTAGGTCATTGCAAGGGTTAGTACCTATCGATCATTTGGGGGTCATTGCGGTGGTTAGTCTCTATTGATCTTGTGTGGGTCCAACGGCTTAGACGAATCAATGGCTATATCTGATCATATCTATCGTCATATGAAGAAGTATACCTGTGTGAGCTAAATCATGTTTTGCTTTTCCTATGTGGATTGTTTTGTGCTATCCTATGTGGATTACGTTTTGCTTTCCTGTGTGGACTGGGTTATGATTTCCTATGTGGACTGGGTTGTACTTGAGCTCAGATGTTGGGGCCAAACTGGAATTGATGAATGAGGTATATGTATGGGAATATACCTCAGTAGTATCGGATGTTACTTCATGATTGTATCTTTCCTTTGTGGATTATTCTTTGTGGATTCTAGGAGGCCTTAGGGGGTCTCGGGGTCCCTACTGATTAGCTTATACTCACCCCTGCACGGGCTATTCCTGCACTACGTTATGTTGGTTGCAAACAACGGAAAACGTTGATCGTGGTTGAGGCTTGCAGAGCTGGACAATACCTGGAGGTGGACCACTGGGCGGGACGTACTCGGAGCGAACGGCTGGACCCGAGGAGCTGTGGAGGCTATCTGTACTCACCATTCAGGTGGGACTTCCAGTGGACAGCTCGACTTTGCGGCTTTACATTCAGTTGTTGTTTTCCCTTTCCAGTGGTACTTTACTTTCTGTTTGGGTTTGTATTCTGGCCCACTAACTTTTCTACACTTACTGTTTTACCCAGTTTTTACTTAGTGTTTACTTCTACTTATTTCTTGCTCTTTGGTGTTTATTTACATTAAAAATGAAATTCCTTCCCTTTTATTACCGGGAATTATGCCATGGTGCTAGTCTCTAGCCCATGGCCTATGGAAGGTGGGCTTGGGGTAGTCACGGCACGAGCCCCGAGGACGGGTCGTGACAATACACAACGTTTAACTCCACTGGTCTAAAATCAACCAATATCATGGAATACTAGGGATAGTATACCATGTACATATTACCTGGAACAAGTTAGAACCCAAGAGTTCTCGAATGACCCTGCAACCAAACAAAAAACCCATCTCAAGATCACAAATGCTACCCAAATATCTGCACACATAACCATTCACACCATCTAATCCTCTAGCCTCATCGGTCCTAAGAAATAATCAACATCTCACGCATAAAACAGTACTCTACAAAACATCCCTAACTCATAGCCACTATCACCCTGGGTGTCCTCGATAACCAGGGTTCTCATCCAACCTTATATCACCTTTCCCATGATCACCAAAATAGTCATTTCCTTCCATATATAACTCCAAAAAACACAGGTTTAGGACTCTAAATGATCATTCCCTTCACAACCACTCTTACAACCAAGTGTTACAACCCTTGAGCTTACATGAGGTGAGTCTACAACCAGAACTTTCACTCTTACCAATGCTAATGGTCTCTAACAATTCATAGATTTCACCTATGAGGAATCCACCTATTCTTTAAATTATATGGCACCCTTAACACTTGGTCGAACTCCTTCGAGGCTAACATTGAATTTCCAAGATAAAAAATTCTTATCCAAAACTCATGTTATATCTTCCAAAGCCATTGACCATTTCTCTTAGCTCTCTATGTTAATCTAACACTTGGAAAGACTATCTGTGTTTCCCATCCAAGGTCTAAAATGCCTACATGTTCCACAGAATCCAATTTTTTCTGACACCATGACTTTACTCTCTCACAGGTCATTGTAAAAGTTCTAATGATAGTATCTTTGTATCCTATATCCACACCAAGAAAAGATAAATGAATCTCTATAAGCCACACACACCAATTCAAGAAACGTGTTGTTGATGGAACATATCCTACCATCGTTCGAAACAAATTTTGTCTAACACAGAAAAAATACATTTAATCTAGGTCCCACACAAAATATGATCCAACACATAAACTGTAACAATAAACCAAACAACAAATCAAGGGTCCAAAAAAACTTTCCTTGTCTAAATATGTAATGATTTTCTTATTGTCATTAAATTAAATCACATTTAAACATCAAGGTCACAACATAACCGAATACACAACAACAAACACCACATTAACTTGAAAAACCATCTTAACAAGACCTCAGATCCCCTAACATGGGGTCTCGAACTACATCCCTTTCACTACCTAGACCACCCGTATATAGGTTCAACAACCAACATAAGATATAACCACCAATGGTGTCCCAATAGTTACTTTATTTTCCTAGTTTTCTACTTAATTAACCTTACTATTTAATCCCACCATTTTTCTTACCAAATATATTTATTTTTTATACTAAATAATTTACACTTTTTAAAACCTTTTAACTAACCAATCATTTGAAAAATCCCAATTTTATTCAAAATATCACATCAAAACATTTCCCTATATTCGAAACCTGAGGATTTAAGCATTAGAAATCCATTTTTAACCCACTTTTTACACACATTGTTTCATTCAATTTTACTATTTATATTAATTTTGTTTATCATCATGTAATTTAGAAGTTATGAACAAGAAAAATATGTATGAACAATATCATATGTACCGAACATGATACATAAACCAACAAACCATCCCATACCATGACTTCTTAAGAGAAAAAACCCTATTAATCAAGACCATCACATCAATTTACACCACTTGGTGTGGAATCATGATCCAATTGAAAAATGAAAAAACTGAACATCATGTCCCACCCAAGGAAATATTGTTTTTCCCTCATACATGGGGATATATGCACCCATGCATGAGCACATTACCAATTCCCATCAAGATCCTAGTATCCTATCAACCATGATGAAATACTAACACTAAGGATGAACTTCTATGATACCCCTTTGTAATGCCACCAAATTAGAATCCCATATAACTGGTGCCTTGAGGAAGGTTATCATAAGACCTTATGTGTACCTCCATTTATTCTAGAGGCTTCCAACAATTATCACATGTCTGAAGATAATCATGGGTAGAATACACCAGTTTATCAGAGTGAATCCACAATATAAGAAGCATAAAGATATTTTAAAAAATGGAAACAATATAGTGATAGAATATGAAAAAATAAATAAGAAACCATGTATACATGCTACAATGATAACTAGTGAAATCAATACTTTTCAGGTTGGCATACAATATAATGCAAGAAAAAAACTACTAATGGACTCCAAACTCATATCTGAGTCCCAACCCGGTCCAGACCACCAATATCCAACTTGTCATCCCATGCTCAACCCAACACTAGTTCATATTCTAAATCTATACCTGATAACAACTAGTATCGTACCGAGTACCGAAGTACCATAGTGGCCTGAGCAAGGTGTGAGGCTAACTCATTTGGCCCCCACCAACAGGGTATAATGTAATATTCAGTCTATAAAAATGCGTATCTAGGTAACAAGTGTAATAAATAAAAAATCAATAAGTAAATGTTTAAATAATTATCTACTTCCATTTACACATTGTTTTATATAATCGACCAACGATAAAAAATGACACATCTCACATTGGGAGTCTAACCCAAGTCAAAAAGGGTGAAACACATATTTAACAATAAGGATCATAACTAATAAAAATACATCACATAACCATTATCTAAAAAATTCATTTATGATATTTTTATCATAATTTCCATTTCATGAGTAGTGATATCTTAATTTATATGTTTATATTCATCTAATGTTATATGGGTTAAACATTTAAATCATTTTCACTATAACCTATGTCAGTCAATAACCATTAATAATGGAGGGAGTGTCACTTTCCCTATATCACTAGGGGTAAGAACATCCTAACAAAAACTCACACTCAATTTGGTGCCTCATTCGAGGTGGTTTCATCAAATACAACAGTTACAGGAATAGATCATGTGTCCCCTACCCTATCCCATGCATTTTGGGTGGAGTTTAATGATATAGTCTAACTCAACCCTCTAGTAGTGAACCTCAGGTCAAAACTTGACACTACCAATCCATGTTCAAATGCTTATTTCTCCATTCCCCACACACATACCTTATCACAATCAACCAAAACCAATACAAAAATAAATGGTACTCTTACCCATAAATATGGAAATTAATACTATTTTATAACCCAGTAACACATTTTAAATTTATATTACAAATTCGTTTAACCCAATTCCATTTCAATATGAATAAAATCATTAATAATATTCACTAATACCTATTCATTAAACAATTTATCATATACAGAAATTTTTATAGGTTAGACTCCTTAACCCATTCATCATTTCCCTTATAATAACTACTTATACATTTCATGTAATAATCAAAATACATTTGGAACATACAAATAAATAACATTTAAAAAATTTCACATCATTCTAAACAAACCATCCTTCTATATCATCACTTAATCCCATTCATCAATTATTTAATTCCATAATCATGCTAACATGGAAACATAATTGTCATGGGTTTTTTCTCACTAACCATTGGGTATATTCAATTACTACTTTTCCCATATGACCATCATAAAATAAATCATAGAAATGAAAAAAATTCAAAATAATCATTGAAATATTTTTAAAAACATCTTTTAAAACACACGTCTCCCCCTTTGAAAAATTGAATAATGCTTCATGAATTTTATTTCAATTTTTAACCTATTAAGACAATCAATTATCCATTTCCAAAAAAAGAGAACCATGTTCCCATTTCAAATGTAATTTGAAATATTTTAGAAAACACCTTTTGAATCACATTGAAGACAACACATCCTTTAAAAATGTCTCTCACTTTCAAACAACATTTTCCGTTAGTAAATCTAAAATCAGGTCTAGCACCCAAACATACCATCAAAATCATTTCAAAACCATTAAATAATTAATGAAATAAAACATATAATTTTTTCAATCAAATCATTAAAATTAACAACAAATAAATTTAATTTTCAATACATATTCTCTCCCATAATTCTCATATGTCATGTTTTACAAGTTTTGTTAAAAAATTACAATGTTTTGGCTTGCAGCATTGGTAGCCCTAGGTTCTATCCCACATTATCGACGAACCCAACATTGTACATGATGGTTCTCGCAGCTCAATATATGTTTTAAATCCAATTTTGTAACCCAATACATTATGAAACAATATATAACTGTATAGAAAAAATATATACACTTATAACAAATCAATAAAATGAGGAAAATATTTAAGACAACCTACATCATGACCGATTACATAACCCCGCTTAATCTCATCCCTTTTTAAAAACTACAACATCCGCAAAATCATAAAAACATAATATACTGGAAAATGATGGTTTTAGGGATTCAGAAGAAGAAGAAATATCCTACAAGACTTAATTTGGAAAATAGAGTGAAAGAGGAGTCCTAGAATAAACAGAATCTTTAATTTGCACCCAAAACACTATATATACCATAGAATTGAAGGTGTGTCATCAATGGAGTGAGAGTGGTTGAGTGGCTCATCATCTGTGGTAGAGGGGGTGAATGGGAGGAAAAATAAGGGGATATATATATTTATTTGTGATAAAAAAAATACAAATTTCCCACTATTTAAGAGTCCCATGGTTTGACCACATAATTTAAAACCCATGCACTAACCTAGAGGATCCCTCTTTCTAGGAGGATACATTTTACACATTTTCATGTGGGCACCATTATAGTTTGGAAAAGTGTGAAGCTCCATGAACTGGCCCTCTATCGAAAACGGTTCCCATTTTGTGTGGTTTCTTCATCCTGGAAAAAGGTATAAAATAACCATGAACAAATCATGCATTATAGATTGTGGGCCACGTTTCTCCTATTTTCATGTCATGCACCCCTATAACACTTCTAAAATTCATCAAGCACTCAGGAAACAATTTTTTAATCATAAAATAGAGTTTAAACTAATATTTTAACTAGAACGTACGTACACGAAATATTGGGATCTTATTGAAAGATTTGGAATTGGTGGATAGAGTTGGTGTATTTGATCTCCATTTATAATTGAACAAAATTGTACTTTTGTAAATAACCAATAGATTTAAAATAATTTAATGATAGTATTCAAGGTGTAATGAATCAAAAAGTGTATAATAATAGAATATAGGAGGGGTTTCCAAGAAACCTATCATCAACACACTTGTTGTTTTTTTAATTTTTTCCTTTTATATATAGGAAAAATATTTTTATTATTTTTTTAATTTTTTAATTAACAAAATTTTTTAACCTCAATAAGTAATTTTAATATCCAATGAAAATTTATAATTATTTCCAAACATAAAATTTATGATTTAAAATAGTACAATAATTTTATCAAATAAAATATGCAATGATTAAAAATTTATTTTTATAATTAACTCATGTGATGTGTAAATGTATTTTTTTTTTGAAAAAATGGGTTTTATGATTATAATTTATGTATGGTTAAACATTGTTAATTTTATTAATTAATATTAGCAAAATATATTTATATAGATGATAAATGTTTCTTTTATTTTAAATATTACCATAAATAAATATTTCCATAAATGTTTTTAATTAAACATAAAGACTAAAAATTGTTTTAAATTTGAAAAATATATTACAAAATTTATAAATATTTAACATATGATTGAAAGTTTAAAAAATTATTTAATATTAATAATGTTTACCATTAAATATATTTTTCAAAATTAATTTAATAATTTATTATATTAGAAAATATTAAAATACACAACCTAATACAATATCAAATAGATGAATCCATAAATTATTTTTATCTTTTTAAAATATAATGTTTTAATTTAAAAATTTTTCTTTTAAATGAAAATATAATAAATAATGAAAAAAAAAATTTGTGAAAAATTATATTTTAATATATTTTGTGTAATTATTCCTATTATGTATTTATTTATAATTTATTATAATATTTATATTCAGAAGTAGTTTTTTTTATTCCAAAATTTTCATAAGAATATTTATCTAATATATGACAACAATATTTTGGTCATTGAATCACATAAATAAGCTATCGAAAATTGTATTAATTTAGATTAAAATATTCATAAAAATATGGGTGTTGAATTTTCCCATAATGATTCCATGATATGATCTCTAAAATGATCCTTTAATAGACACTATATACATCATCAAATCAAATCTCAACCACAAATTCTCTTAACCAGCATGACCATCCATAAATTTTTAAACCTTTTATATTATTATGTATCAAAACAGTTTAGGTTATCCTCAACGAATCCATTCTAGAGATCAATAAAAATTTCAATCACGGATTCATACATTATTGGATAATTTTCAATACCATTTTGATATATTGGTAAACCATGTAACTTCAAAAATTTGGGTTTTAGTAATTCAACAACATGTATATTCAAGTTGAGATAAATAAGACTCCACATATCACATCCATTTGAAGAGAACATACTTCTTCTATAAAATTTCTAAAGTTGATAATTGGAAAATAAATAAATTTTTCAAAAGGGTAATATAAAAATATATTTAAAAAAATTAATTTTTTAAATTAATATTCAATAATAGATCTTATAAGAATATATAATGGATTACAAAATGTGTACTGAAATCATTTTTAAAACCTATATGTATAAAAATGTATTATTAGCAATTGATATTTGAAATTTAATAATGGGTTTTTAAATGTTTATAAATAGAAGTTATAACATTTAATTTATATAGGTTGACAAACCTTTTTAATATTTTGAAATTCATTTTTAGAAAAACTACATCCTAAAAAGTGTTAGTAAAATTTTCGTTCAAAATTCTTAAGGAAAAATAGAAAGGTTGCACGAGTAAAAAAATATATGATTTCAAAAAATGTAAATGAATTTTTTTTTTTTGAGAATTATGAACACAAAAATAAATGAATTTTATTAATTAATATAAAATATTTTTCTTAAAAATGTTTATATAATATAAGTACAAAAATTATCAATAACAAAATCCTTAAGTTAATAAATAATTTTATCTTGTGGTAAAAGAGAAAATATTTTATGATATAGGAAATTTTTTAGGTTATCAAATATAAAATAATGATTAAAATATAATATAATTTTTACTCGAAGCACATATATTTCAGTTATCCAAATATCATAAAGATATCTTAATTCATGCAGCATAGAACATTAGAGAGTGGTATATGTTGTCAAAATTGATATCCCATGAAAAAAATAGAATAAATAGTAATAAAATAAAATAGGTTTGTCCTCCAAAACTATATGAATCATGTTCATTAACAACAATCATAACTCAATGAATTAGAATTGTGGTTCTAAAAAAACTCTTAAAACGTTGTAATATTTCAAATTATAATTACAAAAAAAAATTGAGATTTATTATTAACTAAATTATTTTTCATGCTAAATAAATAAAATAACATATATAATGTACACACAAACAAAGAGGTACCATGCAGTGAATACTGATAATAACACAATGAGGAAACATTAAGATGTAAAAAACTCTTACTGTAAGTCTTTATTCATTCCGTGTGTGATTCGATCAACTTTCTTTAGTAATATTATGTTTAGTAAAAACATTCTTAATATAGTTTTCCACCAATATTTTTTATGCTCTATTTATTATCTTATATTACATATCTATTTAATAGTCTTCACTTTTGGTGATTAATTGAGGTAGTTCGATGGATTTCATTAAAACTACCATAATGTTTTAAATTTGAAAAAATGTGCTATTAAATAGTTTTATAATATATATTATTATAATTTATTGTTTATTTTATTATTATATTAGCATAAAATTTTATAATTTCCCAAGGGATTCCCAAAATGTACTCAAATGTTGAAATGTGTCTTGATATTTTAATTTAAGGTGGTTTAGTTTACTATGATAATTTTTTATTAACATCATATATATAATGTTCAATATTATATTTATAGAATATTAATATTTTCAAAAATTTCATTTCTATACACTTAATATATTTTTAATGCCCTCTATGTTGGTTTGTAATGGTAAAGTGGAACATATTGTTAATGGTGAAATTAGACTTAATGTATGCATGAAAAAATGTTCCTTTTATAATTATTTTGCCGGAAGGTAGTGAAGTGACTATATAATATTATAATAATATTTGAAAAATTCAATAATTATATTGTTAAAATACTTTAGTGGATATAATTTATTTCATTGGGGTAATAAAAAATTAATTAAGAGGAATTGGTTGAGAACATTACCACTCCCTTGGAATACTCTTCATTGGGTTACACATTAAGGATTGTTTTCTAGGATTTCTTAAACGAAAGTAGATTCTTTTGAATGGGGAAAGGGTATATAAGATTCTATGATAGTGTTTTAGTAGTTCACAAGATTTAAAATTTGTGGTTAATGGTGATGTAAGTGATCTCCATTTATAACTAAACAAAATTCTAGTTTTGTAAATAAAAAAATATTTCATCAATGATGGAATGACACTATTAGTGGTTAAATGGTAAAAAATAATAATATTGGAAGGAAGGATGTTTTTATAAGACACCACTCATCCATAAACCGATTGGAATTCTTTGTTAATTGTTTTTTGTCATTTACTGTTAGTAATACACTTTTTAATACTTTTTCCTTGGTAACAACTATTTTTAACATCAGTAATTATTATTAATGTCCAAAACTAATGCTAGAATAATTTCCTAATTTTAAAATGTAGACGAAAAATATTTAAATATTTTTATTAGATAAAATGATTATGATTTATAAAAGTCAAATTTTAATTAACACACATGTTATGTAAAATCCTTTTTTAGAGAAAATGTGTTTTTATGGTAAAATATTATTTTTGGGTCAACATAATTAATGTAATTAATTTAAATTAAATAAATTTTTTGATTATGAAAAATATTTTTTTTGGATTTTAAGGAAATCCTAAATATGATTTTATCATAAATTTTTTAAAAAAATAAAAGAGAATAAATTGTTTTAAAATTTTAATATAATGTTTTCAGAGTTCAAAAAAATAAACCTAGTTTTTAAATGATCATAACATTAGAATAATTTTGGCTGATGATGTTTTTGGATGCACAATGTATTGTATTTATTTGTCACCAATGTTTGAGAAGAAATGAAATAACTTCACTTTATTTATGTGGATGAGGAAAGATAGGAAAGGTACAAAACATTCCATTTTTAAATCTTACAATGATTTATTGATATTTATTTATCAAATAACATAATTTGTTTTCATAACATGTTATGAAATATTAATGAAGTAAAGGGGGATAAAATATTCGATCAATTAGCATGGTTGGTTTTGCAAAATCATGTGTCTAAGGTGGCGCAATATTGTAGAGTTTTACAAATTTTGGAGTCCAAAATTCAGAGTGTGGAAAGGCTTGTAAAATAGGATTTCCTTTACTATCTAATCAAAATATTCCAAATGCCTGAATTTTTTGTAGATGAGAGTCATAAAGTATATTTTTTGAAAGAATGAATAATGTTGACAATGTTCTTATCGATTATGATGATATATGAAAATGGAAAATGGAAATTGCATTGAGAGTGACAATTGCGGTGTTGAACGTGAAGAGCATTATAGTGGCGCAGCGAGAGAAGGATAAACACAGTGACACAAAGTAATTGATAGAATGCTTCGTGATTTCAATGAACATTGTGAATCCAAAAAATATCCTAGGTAATTCGCAAAACAGAGTGAATTTATATAGAAATTCAGAGCACTATGATTTGGTCCTCACATAGAGATGAGGTGGATGGAAGGTTCTATAGTGAGTGTAAAATACCAATAAATAATAAATACCCCCGAGTGAAAAGAAAAGAGTCATAATGATAATTTTAGTGCTCTCAAATTGTGAATAAGGATCAATGGGAAAGAAAGATCTAGGAAGGAAGTAAGCTCCACGATGAAACGGAGCTTCGCGGTGTGTTGTTGAAATCTTTGAAAGAAGTGAGAAACACAAAGACCAATATGTGCTCCACAAAATAATTAACTATATGGTCTAGTGAGCTCTGCAAACAAGAGATGTTTGCAAACTATAGTGCTCTGTGAACCTAGGTTCTTTATAAGGGTGCTTTTTGAAGGACCTCAACAAGCTGAAGATTTGAGTACCAACGTTAAGTGGGATGTTCATTCAAGTAGATAAATATATTACTATGGTACAATAATATGTATTAATACAATGTCTATGAAGTTCTTATCAGCTTCTGGATAGTAAATATAAGAGTTTTTTTTCAAAAATCTTATTTGTGATGGTTTTTTAAGAAGCACAGAGATATTGCATTACCGTATTTGGGCGAAGAGGGCGCACACACACTTGATGATTATCTCCCAAGTACTACATGAGTGAAAGGGAATATCCTACTCGGTGAATTCCACATTAAAGGATTATCACTTTAGTGCATTGTGTGGTGCATGATTATCTTTGTACTATACCAAGGACTAGATACTCTCATTGAGTAGTTATCCTAGCAAATTCTAGTGCTCCTGTGGATGTGTGTTTGGATTTTGTTCAATAGTGAAGGATATCCTTAATAGGATACTAAGGCAGTTTCATTTGAATGAAAACATAAAAGTAAAATATATCACTTATTCACCTCACACTTATAGTGATACTTGGATCATGACTGGTAACATCACATAATAATATTTATAATAAATAATTCTTCCCTTTAAATAAATATTCGATTAATTTTTTTTAATAAATATCTATTAGTTTCATTCATAATTATACATTCATAAAATTTTAAATTTTAGTAAAACCACATTTTTCAAATTTCAGATAAAAATTTATTATTTTTAAAATATATCATAAATTCATCCTAAGATAATATTTAAAAAATGTATCTAGGAATTATGTTGAATTTTTCAATATAATTCTCTAAAATTAATAAATTTATCTTTTGAATAAAAATATAATATATTATCAAGAAATGATTAAATTAAAATTTTCCACTTTAAAATGTTATGTGTTATTAAACCTATTTTGATGTATTTATAATTGATTACAATATCTTTTTATCATAGATATTATTGTTCTTAAATTATCATAATACTACTAATCTAATATTTCATTTCTAATTTTTTTAAATGATTCATGTGATGAAATCTATTGGACGTAGTATTAATTTAGAAAAATAAAAATTCAAATATCATTGGGTATTGCATTCATCCATGATGATAACATGTTATGATCTATTAAATTTAGCTTACTTTACCACTTTTTGCATCATCTTTATCAATATCAGCCATGAATTATTCATAACAACCTTCTCAACCCCAACTATTTATAACTATTATCTTTTAAAACTTCAAGTCTGTTTATGTTATCATCACCTAATGTAACCAACACTACCATCAACCTTGGGATCATTGATTCCAAAAAATTTGGATCATTTTCAATGACTTTATAAAATATTGGTAAACCATGTCTCCTACAAAAAATTTATTTGTAGTACATAAAAAACATGATGATTCTATCTCATCTCAACAATGTCTCCATGTATCTCATTCATTAGTCTATCACATACTTCTTCTATCCCATTTGAACAAACTACACGCCCGACCCACTCGTAGATAAAACTAATAAATAGAAATTGACAACCTTACAAGACAAATTAATTTTCTTCTCTACTAATAGTCAAAACAATCCTTAAATTTTGTTGCTTTGATCGATATTTAATTATGTAGCTTCTTTATCAACAGTGACCAGCTAATCCAAAATCCAAATAATTGAAACATTCCAACAATTTCCATCACACTAAAACTATACATGGACACTTGTTCAATATTCCTTATGATTTATTTAGAATGATATATATTATAGAGTTTATTTATGAAACTCTAATGTAACACTATTTTTCATTGCAATTATATTAGTTGGGAGATTCATGGTCCATCCAATATCTTAATCAATGTTCCTATAAATATAGAAAGTGACTGTAAATAGGTCATCAATTTGAATCTATGAGCATAAAAATGATATATTAATTAAAGATCATATTTTTCTACACTAGTAGATAATCCATTAATTCTACAATCCTAGATCGACACCCTCCGATTTAACCATTGTCAGCTCAACCAAATCATATAATCAACAGTCATGGTTATCCAGATTGTATTATACGTTATATGACCTCTGGTTGGGAATAAATTTATCACATCAACATAAAATTCATTTATCAAGGGAATAATTCATCATATATCCTTTATTCTTGTTTATTCATGATATAATGAAATCATCTAGCATCATGTTCAACATACATCCCAATATTTGAATCTGTTAAATTATGCTATTTTTCATGCATAGAATGTATTTTTTTATACCTCATTGATTGACTGGGACCATGCTCACCAGGACATCGATTAAGATCGTATAATTTCAACTACCATTACTATTGATGTTTGATGGGTCTTGTTTCAGATTATAAGATCCTTATTATTATAAATATCATATATCAAAGACAAAAGAGGAAAAATTATCCACCAAAGAAGGTGGAGATCATTCAGTTCTCATTCTATAGGAACAAACACTCTTTGGGGTTTAAGCCTCTTAATATCAGCATATTCCTTCTAAATTATTGTTCATTGGTGATATATTGTACGATTTATTCAATTGATATCATTATCTTCTTAAATCAATCACCATTGGGTCGACCTCATTTTATCCTTAATGTATGCACATGTTTCTTTAGGATCAAACCATTTTCATGATTCAAAATCCAATTGTGTTCGAAGGAGGCTAAGAATAATTCTAAAAGTATTAGATATTGGAGATGTTGGATGAAAGTAGAATTCAAGCCATAACATTATTTCACATTGTTTATATGAAATTCCACACATGTGTTGGTTAATTTCATGATGTGTAATTCAAATGTTTAAATAATAAAAATGTGATGGGTTTTTCAGTAAAAAAACCATCAAGTATTAAATGATTTTAAAGGGGATTACAAGTTCTATAAATACCTAATGTTATGCAACATTAATGTTTTATACATATTGGGTTTTCTACGAACCAAATGGCTAGGGTGTTTAACTACCAATTCCAAGAATCTATCATCTGCCTTCCATGAATTATGGAAAATTCCTTTGATAGGGATTGATCCTTGGTAATCATTCATTGATCCATTTTAATAAAAGGTGTATTCTTTCATCATTTTCAAGTTGGTTCTCCTGATTAGATCTCATTTCCAATTGTCTATTCTTTCCATGATATGGTGTTTGATCAACATTGTTTTTAATGGAGGTTATATTGGATGTGTTTGGTTTTGTTGTGTCATGGAGTCCTCGAATGTATGTATTTACTATAGGAGAGGTGATAAAAGATCTGTATTGTGTTATACTCTCATTAAAAGAATTTTTATGGATTTTAATTTAGGATAATCATTCATTCACTATTTTATTATGTGTGATCATAAAATGATCATAGTTATCACTCGTTATGTCAATTTAATTTACCTAATAATTGTTTAATAGTATTAATGGAAATGGATAGTGGTCACCAGTATAATTTTTTCCTAATATTGTGATATCAGTTTACCTAATGTTTTTAAATATAGTGTGATATCTATTAAATTATTTTTTTTGTATATATTCATTCTATGGAATAACATTTTTTTCAAGATGGAATGTTTTTAAAGACCGTATATTTGGAATTAATTGATAATTAAATATCTTAAGAATGATTAAAGAAGGGGAATGTTTATAATCAAGTGGTAGATATAATTTGATGATAATAAAATTGATATGATGCTCATGTTTAATTAAAACTGTGGTTACATTGGTTTAATGGAATTGAAAAATAATATGAAGCACATTTACACATTATGATAATAATTGGAAAGGAATGTAAATGAAAATGTTACTTCCCCAGGTTTTTGAAAACCAGAATAAAATCTACGATCATGTTTTTTCATTGATATCTTGTCATATCCTGATTCTGTAGGATTCCTATAGTTACAAATGGTAAATAATAAAATGGTTAATTTAAGATAGATTAAGAATAAGTTGTGTAATAAATATAATTTTTTATGTTCATGAGTTTCATATTTTCATGAAATGGTTGAGTGCCTTTTTTTGAATCCATGAGATATCATTCACAAGAAGAGGATGAATGTATCATTTTAAAGGCCTGGATTCCTTATTTATTTATGATATGTTCATACTATTTTATTTTGTTCCATGTATATGATAATTGTTATAATATCTCGATAAAACTATGATCAGATGGCTATGTTTATGAAGGTTGTGGATGAACGAATGTGATGTGATCTTGGTATGAATGAGATGGGGATGGATATTGATATATGATGGTATAGAGGCCCAGATTATATGGATGTATATGATTCTTGTGACACTAAGATTCATCGATATATTTACGTTGGTGTGGAGGATAACATTACAAAATATGGAATGGGTTAAGGATGGGCTTACCCATTTAAGAGATTTTGAGAGGTGGAATTATCACTTATTAATTTTTTTAATGGTTAATGTCCAAGTTGTTTATCATATCTGTATTCATTTCGCTTCTGCTAGTGTAAGGACCTGACCATGAAACATATATAATCTTGAATGAACTGAATAATTAACTTTGAGGATATTATTAGGTTTAGTGTTTAAGAGAATTAAGACATAACTATTACATCTCAAAAGATTGAAAATGTAGACACTTCGGCACAGTTTCCAATTTTTTAAAAACATGAAATCATGAAAAAAGAGTCATGACTAATTCCATGATTAAGATAGCATGACATTTCCTTGATCCCATCTTTGAACCTATTCCACATTATTTCCTCCAAAAAACATTTCTAAAACTTGGGATGAGCATAAAAAACTCATTAATGGACTGACAAAAAAACTTTTAGTTTTTCAAGACATAAGGTAAACCATGAATACTTTATCATAAGTAATAATTTTCACCTTTATGTAGTAGTAAATACTCTTCACTAAATAAAATATCATTACTTTCTATTTTGTAACCAAAATATTACCATAAAACCACATACATAACACATAACATTTAAAGGTAACTTGGGACATACACATTCTTATGTGGAATAACCATACGATTGACTTCCACACATATCACTAAATGGAATATCAATATATCCAACTTCCATACCCAATGCATTTGAGGTTATAACGTAACCACCCGTCCTGATTTATCACGACACCACCTGTCATATGGTTTATCATGTAACCACCCGTAAAAGGTCCATATAGCATCATTACAAAGAAAATATTGAAAATATAAACATTTCAATTACAACATTTCATTTGCAATTATAAGAAATAATTTCAATATATTTAAATAATCAATCCATTTTCCTAAAAAATTTAAAAATTGATTTTTGAATCAATGTGTCCCATACCACTTTGAATATTTTAATCGAATTATAAATTTAAAAAATTAATTTCCATAAAAATAAATTCTGAAAACCATTTTTAAAACATGGATATTAAAGTAAATGATTTATAAAAATAAATCTTTAAAACATTTAAAATGATATTTTAGTTAATGAGTTTTTAACAAAATTAGAGACTCTTGAATACAAATAATTCAGGAATAACATATAGATAGAACATTATAATATCATGAGAATTAAGGTATTCATGATATAATAAGGAAAATGACAGTATATACACCATATAAGAGTAAATTGGTGTATAAAAACAATTAAGTCTCAATGGAAATGTAAATTGATATGAAATCTCTTATAAATACGACATCCTTAAATTAAGGATAAATAAATTACATAATTATGTGTGAAAAAAATAAATACACCAAATACTATTTTAAATTAAGTGTTAAACTATAAGATTTCATTCACACATATTCATAGGACGATATATTCTAGAAGTACAAGTTTAACCCAAAGAATTGAAATTGGGTTATTAAGTTCCCTTGCAAAAATTTGATAGCCTAACATCATCGCATTAAAATTCAAAAAATAAGATCATGAGGTAAAAAAGGGTATCTCATCACCTGGACATAAAATTTACATCAATATGGATATAGAAGAACATATACTAAAATAATAAGATGAAAACTAAAAGACATAACAAAAAGAAGTCTTTTAAAAAGAAGAGGGTGAAAGGTTTCCTTACTTATTTGGTAACTTACAAAACATACGCAAAATGAAAGAAGTATCATCCAATAAAGTTGTAAATACTCAGAAATTATAGTATATTACACAAAGAGTACAATCATGGGAATTACATACACCACAAAAATTATATAGTGGAAAATATAGAATGAATCTCATAGGAATAATAACAAGTGAGATGAAGACCTCGTACAACGTTGAAATTCAAACGAGTCATATGACCAAAAGTTAATAACCAACAAAATAATCACCTGATACCATGAATATAAAGATAATAATTATAGTATAGATCAATTGTTAGTATGAAATACACCACATGAAATAAATAGGTGGTGAATAATAAAAATATCACAGAATTAAATGTGAGACAAGAAATACCTTACCTCATGTACGACTTGACTCGAACGTTCTTTAATCTCCTAAATAATAAACTAAATTAAATTTACACTTTCTTAAAAACATTTTTCAATTTTATTATTCCTTTTATATCACTTACTACCATGTTATGAACATTATGTAATTATTTAAGTTAATAATGTTCGTTTTTTTGATGTATGGTACTTGAGTCAAAAATGGAATTCCTATAATTACATGTTCTTCATGTGGTAAAAGTTTCATTATATCCAGAATGATATTCATGATTTGAATATCATATATATCATATATATCCAGTATATAAATGATTTTATAATAGTACATAACATTTTGAGGTAAGAAATGAAATGCACCGTTCATGGAGACGGTAAGCCGTACGTACGCATGAACACTAAATTTATTTCTATTTATTATTTAAATATATTAAAAACATAATGTTACATAGGTATATTTTAATTCCACTATAATTTCACATATAACATCATTAAATCTATCCTTTATATGTACCACATATGGTATTAACAAGTCATGTCAATTTGTAGGGGCGTTAGTCCGCACATCCTTAAATGAAATTATCTCTTTAACCCATAATAGAGACCATAAAGGTATGATATAAATGGAAAATACAGAAGCATAAAAATATATATCGTATATATCATATATAAATACAGTTCAATCATAATGTCCACCATGAGAGGCGGTAGGAGAAAATTGAACAATCATCTTATCGTGAGGTGTTATTTTGACATCCCAAGGAACATTATGTTCTTCACCAATTAGATAGAGGTGTGTGTAAGATAATATAGATTCATTATTATATCAACATAATAGTATATTGAGGATACTGGTGTTGTTACAAAATAAAGAATTAAAAATATATTAGGTGTTGGGGAAATAAAATAAAAGAAAACAATTTAAGAGAAACTGTTACCTTTAATTTGGGTAACTCCCTTTGGTATTATAAAAGGACTTCTTGAAGTTCCATCTGCCTAAGGTAAGGATTCTATGTGGAGGAGAGGGATGTAGGGATATTAATTTGGAATATTTTAGACAAGACAAATAGATTTAGAGGTTTTTGGAATTGGTTAAATGTGGTCTCCTTTTATAAGGAGGAGGAGGGGCTCTTTTGGAAAGTGTGAAAATAATATTTTATTATCTAATGATATTCATTTTCTAATGGTCCAAAAAATCATCATAGTAGAAGATATGATGACTTATTTAATGTACAAAAATTATAAAACAAATAACATGATGTTTGGAATCTTTTAATATTTACAATGAATATTTATAGTTGAAAATATGACTTATATAACAACATATAAAAATTATTTTACTAAAAGATATCTTCTTTTGTCATTTTTGCCTTTACTTTAAGTTAATTAATCTAAATTGTTATTATCACTCCCATGTGGCTCAATGGGGTCCCAAAATCAACCCAAATATTTCCATGGTCGTAAATGACTCATCCAATAAGTTTTCAAACAGTTTTAAGGTAATTTTGAATTATTATAATATTCTTTTAACATTGAATTACCTTCTTTACCTTTAACCTTGGTAAATAAAAGTCAAAAGTTAATATTCACCAAAAACTATTTTCATCTTATTGAACCAAATTTTACCTCTAGATAACAACCATGTATGTCAGATTTTATAAATTCAATTCAGAGAAGTGTTAAAATTTCATTTAAATGAAAAAGTCGATTATTTAATACCACTAAGTGGTTTCATTATTCATCAAAAAATGATGTTTTCCAAAGAAATACCAAAAATTCACCCTAAGCTATATTTGATATTCCGAATTCATAAATGATGTCTATTTTACCAAATTAAAAACATATAAGTGGCATTAATTAACATTAAAATCAATTCCTGTTATCAATACAAATTGCGTGTTTTTAATAAATAGTAACTATCAAAAGATTGATACTTGTCTATATCCAATTTCAAAGTGAAATTAATTAAAATAACCAACATTGGATGAAATGGTAAAAATATATTTTAATTTCACTTTAAAACCAACTAAAAATATAATATAACCATATAAATAAATTATATTCAAAGGCCCTTTTGAATTAAAATACAATATTTACATTATTCATTAAGAAATGAACTTTATCAGAAAAAATCCAAAAAATTAGACAAAGTAAATTTTGATGTCCTAATTCTAAAGAAGGATATTATTTGGTCATATATAATGTATTAAGGTGACCAAATCTATATTTTAAGAGGGTTTACCATTTAAAGGCGGTAAATTGACCTTTTAATATAAATTATGTATAAAATTATATTCATTCACATTTTAAGCCTCTAAAACTTATTCGATAAATGTAAATACATTTAACAAACATGTGTAATCATATTTTAGTTAGTTTTGTGCATTCCCTATAATACAATGGCTAAGAGATAACGACAATTAAAAATAATAATATTATATTATTAGTGTTCAACGTAAGATTTCAATGAAACACATTTTTGCGTATCAGGTACGCCATCGAACATAAAATCCCCATCAATGTAAAATTAATATTTAATTCAAAAATATCAATAAATATTAAAAGTGTCTTATTCCAAATTTATCTTGTGATGTTACATCCTTCCCTCCTTTTGGGAATTGCATCCTCACAATTTTAAAACTCGGCTTTGAAACTTCACTGAATGTCCCACATCAAAAAAGAGTTAGTAAAAATATCACTTTAAAAGAATGAAAGGGAAGCACAAAGGTCACCCGAGATAACCCATACTAGGTTTACATGTAGGAAAACATGGAAATGGAAGAGAAAATAAAAGGTCAAGTTCTGATGGTGAGTGATAGAAAACATGATTAGGATAATGTTAACCACCAGAAAGTCACAAACTTGTGATGGGTTCAACGGTTCTTGATTTCCCAGCAGGAAAAGTTAACAGACAATGTATTTTTTTTAAGTTACTTTTAATTGAGGAATATATTTATGAGTTTATATAAAAAGATATGTAAAAATAATTACTTTTCATGTAGACTTTTATCCTCTACTATATTTCAAACAAAAACTCATATTTCCGTCATACGATGAGTATTCAGGATGACTTGTTTAAGTTATATGTGCTATAATCAACATCTAGAGAATCATAAAATCCACAATAGATGAACTATATATTTCCCTTATCTTTATATATTAACTAAAACCACAAAATTTAGTAAAAAATTAGATAATCCCAAAAAGGATAAACTTTTAGATAAAGTGAAACTACTCTTAATCTCTAAAATATTTCTAAAAATATCAAAAGTTCAAAAAATCCATTCAATAAACAATTGTCCCTATAATTTTTCAAAAGTTATCCAAATAGTGATTGTAACCCAAATATCATAAGGATTTAATTACATAGACTTCGAAGTTACATCTTATCATTTATGTCCAAGCAAATCAAATTACTCATAAAGTCTACTATTGAAATGTAATTAACTTAATCACATATTCTCTGTGATAGGTTATTCATTTTCATAAAGAAATCAAATCATCATGTGTCCATAATAAAAACAAAGACTCTTCTAAAATAAAATTTCAACCATTATTCCAATGTTGAAATCCCATAGTATTATATATTCCTTAGGCATATAGTGTTTCCTCAAAAGAGAGAACGTCTTCCACAACAACCACTATCACATAATCACTAAACCATTTTTCTATACAATGTATATCCATATGATAAAACATAAGTTCCAAAAATCAACATATTATTATTCCATAAAATTGTTTTAATAAAATAATATGTCTTAATAACTATGGACATCAAGTAGGCTAGTGGTTGGAAATGTACCTTAGTCCCCCTTCATTTGAGGGTTCGATTCCTGCAGCCTTCCCTGATGCGACAGTTTGTCACCTGTCCTACGGTTTGTCCTCTTTATAATACTAAAAAATAACCCTAACATGTTTTAACCAAAATGGTTTCATTATACCTCTCATTTTTATCCAAATTCATTATGATATTAACATCTTACTTCTTGAAGTCTTATTTCACCACCATATGATAAAATAAAATAATCACCAAAACTGAAGAACATAATACCTTGATCATGGTGTCCATTTGGTTTCATCGTCATCTTGTTCACGTAGGTAGAAGGTCCATACATTGCAACAATGATATAGAGATCCTTCAAAATCATTTACTTCCTCCATCCAAATACATAGTGTACAACATGGGTCATATGGGTGTTCATAGAAATAATGTTTTGGAAAATAATCATGTATGAAAAAAAATTTCAAAACATCTGATAAAACATGATTTCTATAAAATAGTCAAACTGAATTTGAGTTGAAACATTCAACTAGCATTCCTTTTAAAATACCATAAGTATGTGTTGAGATACTATATTTTAAAATCAAATATAAATAGGTTGTGAAAGGGTCTCTTTTTTAATCACCTTTTTTTAACATTATAACATGATTCAAAATCGTGTGATAAGGTAAAATATTTGAAAATGCCTTGATAATATTTACCTTTCTTCAAAATATGAGAATATTGTAAAAATAGGAATTTTCTAAATACAACCCATGATCCATGATGATAATGAGGTATAGTGGAGGTGTTTGATATCTCAAACAACTTCATGCAAGTGAGTTTTATTCTTGAAAAAGTCTCACAATCATTCGAACATGAATTTACATAAATTATTGCAAGCATTTCATCGAGAAGAGATTGGAATGACATTTGAGATCCTCCTACTTCCATATGTAACTGACATTCCTTGATCTGAAAAAGTTATAAAACAAGGATTTAACTGAAATAATAGATAGGGACTAACCATATGTCTAACAAATATTCATAATAGCTTAAGTTGTCTAAACCGACCTCTGATACTAACTGTAAGGTCCCGGCCTTAAAACACACATAATCTTGAATTAAGTGAATATTTCAAATTTAAGATCTTTTCAGTTTTAGAGTTTAAGAGAATTAGGACATAAATATTATATCTCAAAAAATTTACAAAGTAGACACTTTTAAACAGTTTCCATTTTTTTTACAAAACATGAACTCTTGAAAAAAAAAGTCATGTCTAGTTCCATGTTTAAGATAGCATGACTTTTCCATGATCTCATCCTTGACCATATTCCACATTATTTCCTACGAAAAACATTTCAAAAACTTGGGATGAGCATAAAATCTCAGTAAGGGATACACAAAGAAAAAAAGATGTTATTTTTTCATGACATCAGGTAATCAATGAATACATTATCATAAGTAATACTTTTCACCTTTATGAAGTATTAAATACACTTCACTGAATTAAAGATCATTATTTACCTTTTTGTAAACAAAATATTACCATTAAACCCATATAAATAACACATAAAATATCAAGGTAACTTGGGACATAAACATTCTTAAGTGGAATAACCATACGGTCGACGTCCAAACATATCACCAAATGGAATAGCCATACAACTGACTTCCATACCCAATGCATTGGAGGTTATAACATAACCACCCGTCCTAGTTTATAATGGGACCACCTATCTTATGGTTTATCACGTAACCACCTGTCAAATGTCCAAGTTCAATCATTACACATAAAATATTGCAAATATAAATATTACAATATCAACATTTCATTTTCAATCATAATAAATAATATCATGAAATTGAAATAATCAATCTATTTTCAAAAACCATTTAAAAAATAGATTTTTGAATTAAAGTGTCCCTTACCTCTATGAATCATTTAATGGAATTATAATTTTAAAACATTAATTTCCATAAAAATAATTACTCAAACCCATTTTTAAAACATGTACATTAAAGATAATGATTTGTAATAATAAATCTTTAAAACATTTAAAAAGTTATTTTAGTTAACGAGTTTTTAACAAAATTAGAGACTCTTGAATTCAAATAATTCAGGAATAACATATAATCAAAACATTATAATATCATGAGGATAAATGGATTCATGATATAATAAGACAAAGGACATTATATTCACCATATACGAGTAAATGTGTGTATGAAAACAAATAAGTCTCAATAGAAATGTAAATTGAGATGAAATCCCTTATAAAGACGGTATCCTTAAATTAAGGATAAATCAATTACATAATTATTTGTAAAAAATATAAATACACTAAATATTAGTCTATATTACGTTTCAAAAAATAATATTTCATTCACACATATTCATAGGATGAAATATTGATGAAGTGTAAGTTTAACCCAATGAATTGAAATTTGGTTAAGAAGTTCCCATGCAAAAATTTGACAGCCTACCGTCGTCACATTAAAATTCAGAAAAATAGTTGATGAGATATAAAGGGTATATAATCACTTGTATATAAAATTTACATCAATATGGATATAGAATAACATATCCCAACATAATAATAAGTAAATTAAAATACATAACAAAATTAAGTCTTTTAAAAAGAAGAGGGTGAAAGTTTCTCATACCGATTTGGTAACATAATAAACATACACCACATGAAAGAAGGATTATCCAATGAAAATGTAAATACTCATAAATGAAAGTATATTACACAAAGAGTTCAATCATGGGTAGTACATACACCACAAAAAAATTGATAGTTGAAAATATAGCATGAATCTCACAGGAATAAAAACATGTGAGATGAAGACCACTTAACACGTTGAAATTCAAAGGAGTCGTATGACCAAAAGGTAATAACCATTAAAATAATCACAGGATAACTAAAATTGGTCTTTGAAGAATACCAGGACCTCTAGGATGTTTGTAGGGAAGTGGAGAGGAGAAATTGGCAGGGGTTGGCCGAGCTTGAAGGCTCAATGTGCTGTGAGGAAGAGAGGGAGGAGGTGCCCTTTTATAAGGGAGGAGAGGGGAACCTTTGGAAAAACAAAAAATATTATTTTATTATAAAGTCATATTCGGTTTTAAATAGCTCCAAATTGATTTATTTCGAAGATAAGGTGGGTATGGGTCGCAATCCTCTTATCCAATAGAATTTAGACATGTTTAGGTTCCTATTTTAACCTTATCATTTAGATTTATCTTTAAGTTAAATAATTTTACTTTTACCGTGTCTTCTTGTGTTCTTAAACTATAAGGTTAATAAACATACTATAACAAGAAAAACGAACCCCAAGTTGTTTATTATTAATATATATAACCTTATATAAGTCATTTGGTCTAAAATTAGATTTTTAGGAATAAACTAACAATTAAAAATATAATATTTTTTTTAAAAACTATTTTATGTCAATTTTGACACTATTTAGTAATTGATTTTTGTGAAAATCATAACAGAAAGATTAGTTCGAAATAAGTGAATTAAATAAACACTAACATGTCATATTAACATAGAAAATTATTTGAATTCATAAAAAGTCTCAAATTACATTTATTTGGCTATTTATAACATCAATTATGACAATATTTCATTAATAAGATAATTACTGCATCATCATTGTGTCATAAATAAATTAAATTATTTAATATCTAAAATTTAAAAATAAAATATCATTATATAGGAAATATTTTGAGATTTATAATTAATATTTTTAGTCGAATTTATCTTATGTATATCCCTTATATTAAAAATGATTTACTTATTAAACTTTGATTTTAACTATTTTAACCCTTCTTTAAATAAATTAATAATAAATGTCCTAATCTAATCCATGTGGTCCTAAATGGTCATATTTTATTCCTAAGATTGTTTTTGGTCGAATTAAACTTATCCAATATAATTAGGACATGTTTTAGGGTAATAATAATAACCTTTTTACCCTTAAGTACCCAATTTACTTTTAACCGTGGTAAAAATAAGTAAAACGTTACTATTCACCAAAAATTATTTTCATCTCATTGAACCACATTGTACTTACTAACATCAACCGGGTCTCTAGGATTTTTGAAATTCCACTCACAGAAGTGGTAAAATTATCTTTTATGTAAATTTGCAAATTCTCCTAGGAGGTGGGTGAAAGACGATCAAAAGTTAAATAAAATTTTTATATGTCTAAAATTATTATAAAATGACTCCAATGAATTGCATTGAACTTATATAGGTATTATGTATCAATTTTGACCTAAAATAAATTTAATTAAAATAAATAATTATTTAAATAAAAAGTTGGTTTTAAATAGTAACCCAGTGTTTTCACTATTCATCAACAATTGAAAGTTTTCAGAAAAATACCAAAATTTCACCCCAGGCTAATTTCGATATTCTGAATCCAAAAATGAAGTCAATTTTGAAAAATAAAATTTACAAAATTTCAAAAAGTGGGTATTACTATTCATAACGGCTAGTTTTAATAATATTTTAATAGAATATCGTTGTTTAGTGATACTTGGTATTGTGTATGACGCAAGCTATCAAGGAAGGTCGCGATTGAGTGTAAAGCAATCCAAGATACTATTGTATGTAGTGAAATATTCCTTTGACGATTTATATAACATAGAAACAAAATATTTCTCATAAAAGTCTCGAGTTTTACAATACTCATCCTTTAAAAAAATGAGTTAGTGGTAGAAATATAATAAAGGCTGATACTATAATTAATATGTATATATATCTCTTTATGTTCTTAGTCAATCTCATAAATAAATTTATTATCTTTATGAAATGTAACTTAAAATAAACAAAATGTTGTCCGCTTACTTTTCCTACTGGGAAACTAATTACCGTTTCCCCATCACAAAATTATGGGTTTCATGTTGTTAAATTTCTTCTGATCATGTTTTCTATCCCTCTCCATCATAACTTGACACTTACTATATCTTCCATATCCATTTTTCCTACATAGAATCCAAGTATGGGTTATCTTAGGTGACCTCTGCACTTCACTTTCTTTCTTTTAAAGTTATAGTTTTATTGACTCTTTTACCGATGTGGGGATTTCCATTATATTCCAAAGCCCAATTTTAAAAATAGCCAGTATGATATTTATTGAAAGAGGTAATAATGTAACACCTCAAGATTTCATAGTACGTTAGTTCTTCAAAGTAATTAAACAACATACACTACAAGCAACATCAAGTTCAAGCACACCACGACTTACCAAAATAGCCATTCAAAAGAGGTTATGAATAGTATTAACATTATTTTGAACTTTATATAAGCCTTTTAATTTGAGAATCCAAATTATTAGTTTCTTAAACATATCATAAGGAAAAATTCTTTTTTTCAGATAAAAGAATTTTTTTAAAAAAAATGCAATTTTACCACCTTTTAATTGTGAAACCTTTTTTAAATCCAATATTTGATACTTTTATAAATTAAATTTGACCAAATAAACTTCTTATTTGTGATCAGGACATAATAATATAGTTTCAATAAATTTTTGGTGTTTTTCTGAAAACATTTATATATGGATGAATGTTGAAAAATAATATATTTTAACTGAAAACAACCTTTTTATTCATAATAATTTATCATGTTCAACTATAAATATGAATGGTTTGAATGTATAATTATATTATATTTTTACCTTTTAATCCAATGTTGGTCATTGGAAGTAATTTAACTTTGAAATTTGACAAAATCAAATGTCAATCTTTTGTTTGTTATAATTTCTTAAAAATACGCTTCTTGGTTTTTACAACGGGATTTAATTTTAAAGTAATAAATGCAATATCAATGTAATAAATTTTTTTAAATAGACATCATTTTTTAATTTATAATATCAAAATTAGCTTAGGGTAAATTTTTGGTATGTTTCTCATAACTTTTAATTTTTGATGAATAGTGAAAAACACTGAGTTATAGTTTAATAACGAATATAAATTTAAATATTTATTTATTTTATTTAAATCTATTTTATGTAAAAATAGATACACAATACATATATATTTTCAATGTAATTCTTGGATGTATATTTATAATAATTTTATATATATTAAAATTTTATTGAACTTTTCACCGTATTTTACCCACCAACTAGGAAAATTTGCAAATTCGCATAAAAAATAATTTCTCCAATTTTATGAATGGACTTTAAAAAATCCAAAATACACGGTTATATCAGTATGAAAAATGTGGTTTAATAAGATGTAAATAATTTTTTATGAATAGTAACATTTTACTTTTATTTACCATGGTTAAAATTAAATAGGTTAATTAAGGGTAAATGATATTAATATTACCATAACACATGTCCTAATTATATTGGATAAGTATAATTCGACAAAATACAACCTTAGGAATAAAATATGAACCTATTTGGTCCACTTGGATTAGTTTAGGACATTTATTATTATTTAATTCAAAGATGAGTTAGAAGAGTTAAAATCAATGTTTAACAAATAAAACAATTTTAATATAGGGTTACGCAAAAGATAAATTTGACTATAAATATTAATTAGAGAGATAAAAAGATTTCCTATATAATGGTTGTTTATTTATATTTTTTAAAAATTAAATAATTTTATTTATTAATGACACAATGATGATGCAGTAATTAATTAATTATGAAATATTAATCTAATTGATATTATAAATACCCAAATAAAAGTAATTTGAGACTTTTTATGAATTACACTAATTTTTTAGGTTACTATAATATGTTATGGTTTGATAGATGAATTATTTTCGAAATAATAATTCTGTTATAAATTTAGAAAAAACAAAATACCAAATAGTTTCGAAATTGATGTAAAAGAGTTTTCAAAACAAATATTATGTTATTAATTGTTATTCTATTTCATAAAATTTAGGTTTTGACCAAATGACTTGGATAATGATAGGTGTATCATTAATTAACAACTTGGGGGTTTATTTTAAGTATATTTTACATTTATTAACTATATAATATAAATATACAAAGAGACATGGTAAATGTAAAACTATTTAACTAAGAGTTAAATCTAAAATATAATGTTAATATTTTGACCCAAATATGTCTAAAACATATTGGTTGAGTGTTTTTCGACCCATCTATACCTTATCCATTATATAATTTGTTTTTGAGCCATTATAAACTGAAAATGATTTTATTATAAAATAATATTTCATGCTTTTCCTAAGGTGCCCCTCACCCCTCTAATAAAAGGGCACTCACCCTTCTCTCAAATTCACACATTCAAAGCCATTTGGCTCAGCCAACCCCTGATCAAATACCCTCTCAACGGTTCTCCCTTCATCTTATAGACCATCTTTTAATAAAAAATCCAACCTATGGAGCGCTTTTTATCAAATAAAATGGAACGACCCGAAAGAGAAGTAAATATTGCATCACCTCTTTCAAGTTCCTTTCTACTTCCACTTACTTTTTCTTTTTTGTTTCCATTATAAAATAATAACTCTAGTATCTTCTATATACAGTGATGTAATTATAAATATGGTACAACCAAATTCATTATTCTATATATCCATTGAAGGATATGTTACCATACGTGCATATGTACGGCTTACCGTCTCCCCATCGTCGTGTAATTGTTATTCAATACATTAGTATTTGGATAGGGATAATAATGATGTGTAATTAATTTAAATAATAAACAAAAAATTATAATGATTCTATATATATGATATACCATCCAATTATATATTATTTTAATATCAAAAAAATGATATTGTCACTCATGCGTACGTACGGATTACCGTCTCCACGAACGAGACTAGATTCATTCCCCATCATATCCATTCAAGAATTTTTTCCATTAAGTGACTAAAAATAATGTTTAAATATTTTATATCATTCTAGATTTGAATAATATACATTTCTTCCATAACAAATATGACTCACATAATAAATAATATAAAGGACGGTGAATCCGTTAACACCTGAAATGACGATAATACTAAGATATTATTAATAAAGAAATGTTAAAAAATAATATATGATATCTTATTAATGTATATGATTTTTGTTAAATTTAACTGGAATTATTTACCCATTATAAAGTATTTTAGCGTACCCTCGACCAAGGAAAAGAATGAAGTAAGGGGTTTCTTATCTCACTTTAAATTTCGTGATATTTCCATTGTTCACCACTTATTTATTGCATATGGTGTTTGTACGGCCCTTGATCGTATTCATTGTGTAATATACATTAATTTATGTATATTTACATCATCATTGTATGATACTTCTTTCATGGGTGTATGTTTCGTATGTTACAAAATTGATAAGGATATTTGAAAATTCAATTTCCACTCATTCGGCTTTATGCATACTCCATTGATTATTTTACTCCATGATTATGTGTGGAATAACTATTCATTTTCTTATGTTATAATTTCCACTCCCCATTCTGTGGATATAATTTTTATTCACATAATAACTACGTTGATAAATTCTCAAGTCATCGTTATGAAATTGATAAGATTAATTTTTACTAAATCACTATTTGTTGAGTTAAATATCCAATTCAATGGTGTAGTTTGTACAAGAATATGTGTGAATGTACTCTGATGGATTTACACTAAATATATAATCATATTGATTGTATTTTTATTTTTCACAGATAATTATGTCATTGATTTACCCTTAACCTAATGATAGAGTATTTATAAGAGATTTCATCTCAATTTACATTCCATTGAAAATTCATTGTTGTTATACACCAAATCACATTTATATGGTGTATATAATGTACAATGACATATTATATCACAAATCCATTTATTCACATTATATTACAATATTTTTATTACCTCAATTATTTTTAATCAATTGTCTCCCTTTTGGTTAGGAACTCTAACTAAAATATCATTTTAAAATGTTTTAGTGATTTATTATTGTTAATATTTCACATTAATGTCCATCTGTTAAAAATGGATTTAAGGATTTATTTATATGGACATTAATGTTTTAAAATTAAAATTCCTTTTTAAATTTTTAAATTGGTATGGGACACCTTGATTCAAAAACCTATTTTAAATGGCTTCTTGATAAATAGTGAGACTCTTAATTTTTTTCTAGAAAAAGGGGATATTTCTCATAAATACTTTTGATGATTATTTTTATCTATGTCAATATCATTCATTATTCTATATTGAGGTTGATAAATAATAATTAAATCTTCCATATTTTATTTTATGAGTTATTTTTTACTGTGGATGTGCTATTTTCATACCATTTGTGGTTTGTGGTAAAAATATTGAAACATTGTATGCTAGTTTTAATAAGAATTTTAAGATAATGCTTCAACCATTTCATATAAGGAATGCATTAGACTTATTAAGTGATGGGTGGAGCCAACTATAGATCCTTGATGCATCAGTAGGTCTCATGAGACAAACTAGTGTCTTGGAACAAGGCCATGACAAAATCTTATTTTTAGTCATGGTACAAAGCCTTGACTATATGGTTAATAAAGTCTATAATAATGCATTAAATCCTTGTGAATGTGGATATTTATATTGCATGAGATTATTCGACTAGTAGAATATCAATGTGAATAAGTAATTGGAATTATTTGATTTTATCTTTTCCATTTTATGTTGAAGTTCAAGTTTAAAAGGCTTTTGTTTTAGTCTTATAAAATTCATTAAATTTTTCTGCTTATTTATCAGAAGATTCTACTATAATGTTATCCTTACTATGCATCTGAGCTCACCCCTTTATTATGCTTCATTTTCCCAGGATATGAAAATTTTAGTTATGATTGACTTTAAGGAATAATCTTGGAAGCTTGTATGTTTCAAATGGAATAACATAGTGTTTGTTTCTTTTCAAGTTGTAATGTTGACCTTATGAAGGTATCTATTTATTACAAGGATACTAAACTAATCAGTATTTTGGGACATGACATCTTTTTATCATGCCAATGTTTTTTAATAATGCATCGACTCTAGGTAACTGAGGTCGGGGCATTACAAAAAAGATTTTAAAGGATAAGAAAGACAGAACATCTTGGTTCAAGAAGAAAGAATTCTTGATTTTCTAGAAAAAACACATTGATATGGCTACAAAATTGGATAGAGAACATCCAAATTTTGAAGAAAAAGATTAATAGAAAGCTCTTGTTGTTGAAATCACTTTGAAAGCTATAAATGTGGAATTACCTTGGATCCTTGATAGTGGTTGTTCATCTCCTATGATATGAGATATAATGTTGTTTAATAATGTTAAATATTTCAATGAAGGAACAATGACATTTTCAAATGATGAAACTCTTAGGAATAAAGGTTTGTGATCCTCCATTATTGGATATGAAAATATGAAATGAAGGAAAACACTATATGTTGATCAGATTAAATAGAACATGCTAACTGTGTCACTCTAGGATTAGTGGAACAAAGATATCATCAAGCATGATGTAATAGTTAAAACAAATTAAGATTAGGGAAAGGTAGTAATAAAAGATCAACATACAAAGGACACTTGTTCAATCTTAGTAATGTTCATAACTATTGTTACATTGGTTTGGTGAATGAAAATAAGTTGTGGCATAGAAGGCTGGGACAGATGTGTCAAATAAATATGAGAAGATTATCAACATGAGACTGTGTTTGAGGAATTCCAGATTTATCAAAAATAAGCGATTGGTGTTTCACTATTTTTCAAAAATAAAATATCACAAATACATTTCACAACAAAGTTTACAATGGTCAAAAAGGTATATAGAAAATACCCACTCAGTTATCTATAGGTCAATGTGAATGAAATAAAAAAATAGAGATATGAGCTTCATCACTTTCATTTTGGATTTTACCAGCATTACATGTGTTATGTATATGATGTGTAAGTCAGATACATTGAAAATGATGAATATCTTCATAAGTAAAGATGAGAAGTAATTTGAGTATTCGGTGAAGAAGTTGAGAACATGAAATGGTGGTGAATACAAGAATGAAGAATTTGAAAATTATCTTGTGATGTATGGAATTTGACCTAAGTACAGTTCACCATACACACCTCAAAAAAAGTTTCTGAAATAAAGAATAAGGTATTGGTGAACTTTGGTAGAACTATTTTATTTTAACATTGTATCTCTAATTACAATTATATGTAAGAGACGATTACTAATGTGTATATGCAGAATGAATGTTTCTTTAGGAAAAATTCAGAAATGACTCTATATGAAGTGTACCATGGGAAAACATTATGTCTAAAACATATAAGTGTTTTTGGGAGTCAATGCATTACAAAGAAAAACTTTGTAAACCCTAGAATGATTGAACAATGAGAAGATGATGAATTTTTATTTTGTATGCTCTATAATGAAGAAGATATAGATGTATCAATAATAAAACATGAAGAATTATGGATATTGGATAAGAGAAATTTTTTGAAAATGTTGTGAAAGAAAATCCGTCATTTTCTAATGTGTATGTCTAGTAGGATAAAGATAATTGTGTTAACATAGCTAATAATGCTTCAGGTCGTGTGAATCCAACATAAAAGAGGAATCCGACATAGAAATCACAAGTGATGTGGATGAAATTCAAATAGATCATCCTAGGATGAGGAAACAAGTGGAGGCTCAGAATATTATTTGAGATCAATATCAGAGGGTTCAAACAAGAATAAAAATGAACGTTATTACACACAATTCTATTTATTCAAAAGTTTAATCGAATGATGTTAATGATAAATTTTAGAATTCGGAATGGGTTCATATTATGAATGAAGAGCATGATCATATAGAGAATAATTATAGTAGAGAACTTGTAACCAAACCAGACAACAAGAAAATCATTGTATAATGTCACTTTTTCTAAAAAAGTTGAATGTAAATGGTGAAGTGATAAGAAGAAAATAATTATTTTTTGCAAAGGCTATTCAGAAATAGAAGGCATTGATTTTGATAAAATATTTTATCTAGTAAAAATGTTATAATCTATCAGATTATTTCATGGTGTTTCTGCACAACAAGGCTACACCATCTTTAAAATAGATATCAAATCTGCATTCATGAATGGTGATCTTGATAAAGATGTTTACATTGATAAAAATTGTGTATTTATTATTTGAAATAATGAATCTTATCTGTTCAAGGTGTATAAGGATTTATAGATTCTAAAAAATAAACAAGGGCATGATATTCAAAATTGGATACTTTCTTGAGGAAAATGAACTTTAAAAATTGATGAGATGACATCAATATTTACATAAAATAATGTTAGGAGTTCTCTCTTATTGTAATTGTTTATGATGATGACATTATCTTTACTGGGAAAGATGAATGATCTTGTGAAATATTTTCTATGGATATGAAGATGTTTTTTGAGATGTCCATTTTGGGAAAATGAAATACTTTCTTAGTCTCCAAATTTCACAGAATAATAATAAAATTTTTATGTCTCATGAAAAGTATGCTACATAAATTCTAAAGAAGTTTGTAATGTAAAATTCAAAACCAGTTTCCTTGAAATTTTCATTTGGAATGATGTTTTATATATATGTAGAAGGTATGGTTGTTGACGAGATAGAGTTTCGAAAGCTGATTGGAAGTCTGTTATATTTGACTACCTCAATACTCAACATAGTCATTGTTTTTACCTTATGTTAAATATTTCAGAGTATCCCTAAATAATCCCATTTGATTTCAGGAATAATAATTTATATATTTATCAAATTCACAATAAAATAATAGAATCAATAATTATGGCTCTGAAAATATAGATTTGTTCGGGTCTTTAGATTCTGATTAGGTAGGAAATGTTTATGATAGATGGTCAACATCTGGTGGGCTTATCTTTATAGGGGTAATGTTGTGTTAGTAAGAATACAATGAAAAAGTATTTAGTAACACATATCAAAAATGAAGCTAATTATGTTACTTCTACTAAATATACTACCCACCTAATGTGAATATGGACTCAGTTGAAAGATCAAATTATTTATGTAATTATTCCTTTGCTCTTGGTTTTCGACAATAAAAGTGTTATCAATCTTACACAGAATTTGGTACAACATTCTCATTCACTAAATATTGACATAAAGTACCACATCATCAAAGATCATGTGGAGGATAATGAGTTAATTCAATATTTCATTCCAACATTGGAACAAGTTACTAATATATTCACCAAACCATTACCAAAGGAACCATTTTCAAAATTGAGGATGAACATTTGTGTCCAACCTCCTTATCATCAAGGTTGAGGTACATGTTTTTTTCTACACTCTAATCATAACATTGGCAAGTTTTTTAAGTGGAAATATTCAGAAATCTAACCTTATGTAAGCATTCATAAATATCTAGAGGCATGTATATAGGGGGAGTTATGGGTAAGCTTTAAATCTAGCATGTAAGTGTGTGAACTATCCTAATTTATTGTTTGAATCGGTGTAGAATGGTTGTTGAGTGGTTTTAGAAAACAATTCAATTTATTCATGGAGTTTTTATGAAGTGAAGATGTATAGGGAGGAAAGATAATGCGATGTGGTTTTATAGTCACTAATTTTGGGCAAAATGGTCCTTCTGTCAATAATACTTAATTCCTAATATGAGTTAGCTCACGTTGGCATGGAATTGTTAATAAGTGATCCATTGCATGAGGTTTCAACATTCCATGATTTTTGAATCTTGGATGGAACAAAATATAAATGGGGAAGATTGTTGATACCAAATATTCTGATGATGTTTTTGGATAAAATAAGTATTTTCTTAAAAGAAGTTTGAGTAGAATGGAAATCACTTCAAATTGTTTAAGCGGGTGAGAAATACAAATGAATTTACTATACATTCCCCAATAATTCTAACAATTATTTTCAGATTTTTACTTAAAAAATATTAAATGTTTTTTGAATAACATGTGATGCAATCATAACTAAGTAATGGGGGCTAAAAGTTTCAGTCAATCGGCTTGGTTGGTTTTGAAGAAGTGGGGGTCTCAGGTGGCACATTTTCCCTGTGTTTTCGAAATTTTGTGGTCTATAATTTGGAGTTTGGATAGCTTTGGAAAAAGTGGATTTTCATTATAATCACATTAAAATAATCCAAATCCATGAATTTAATTATTATGAGATTCAGGAAGTATATTTCACCAGTACATGAAGAATTTTGACATTAATCATCGTGATTACAATGAGCTTTGAAAATGGAAAAAGAAATGATCATTACAGCTGAGAATTGTGGTGGTGAAGGTGATGAGAATTGTACTAGTGAAATTAGAGAAGGAGCTTCTGGGTAATGAAAATGATTTTATAGAACTCTTCCTGATTACAATGAGATATTCGAATCTGAAAAATAGCCAGGTTTCATTGTGAAACATAGTTTTTTTTGGCGTACATTTTAGAGATCTATGATTTGGTAATTACATGCCGCTGAGGCAGTTGGAAGGTCATTATTCGGTGTGAAATGCCTTTAAATAAGACCCTAACCCCTTGATTAATGAAATAATACATAGGGATAATTATAGAGCTCTCGAATTGTGAAAAAGGTTAATGGAAAAGAGATCTTTGTGAAGAAAGTATTCTTTGCAAAGGAAGGGAGCTTTGCAGTAAGACATTGATATTTAAAAAGAAGTGATCTTCACTAATACGGATATGTGCTTCATAAAATAGTGAGCTCCACTAATACGAGGGATTTTAAAACTAGAGTTCTCTTTGAAGGTGGGATCTTCACAAAGGAGACAATTTAAGGACTCTTTGAGTAGAATATTTGAGTACCAGAGATAAGTGAGAAGTGTTATCATGTAGTTCATCATATGATTTGGGTATACGAACAAGTATTATTATGAAGTCAAGAAATTTACTAGAAACATATGGATTGGAATGAGAAGATTGGTTTTTCAATGATCAAATTTTTAATGGATTGTCAACAGATATAGAGATATTATATTTCCCTATTTGTGCTAATAGGGTTCACACACACTTATTGATTATCTCATATGTTCTACACTAGTGAAAGGAAATATCCCAAACATTATATTCCAAATTAATGGATAATCGCTTTAGTGGATTTTTTTGTACATGATTATCGTTGTACCATATCAAGGACAAGCTTCTATTTCTGAGTAGTGAACCCTGTAAAAGCTTGTGTTCCTCTGGAAGTGTGTTTGGATGGTGGTCAGAATAGAATGATATCCTTAATAGGAGACAATGTTTGATTCATTTTTATGGAAACATACAAAAGAAATGATATAAATGATTCACTCCTACCCCTCAAAATGATACATGGATCAGGACATGGTAACTTTCTTTTGTTATAAGAGAGATGTTCACATCTTTTATTATTTCCTGATGTTTTGAAGAGAAATTGGGATTGAAAATCTGAATTGTGTGAAAAGTAATGGGATTTAAATAATATTTGCAAAGAATTATAATATCTATAATGATATAATGATTTCATATCTTATATCTTTGGTATTTTATGTTTTTGAATCTATAGTAGATAGATTTCCTGATATTGTTGACAAGGATCCAATAACTCCTTAATATAATAAAAATCATGGTAATTATTGGATTATCCAAAAATATATTACTCATATCTCTTTCTGAGAGGGAATTTATAAGAGTTATTGGTGTCACTATAGTAGAAGGAATATGGGACAAAATGGAAAACATCTATGAAGTAAATAATAAAGTGAAGAAGAAAAAACATCAAATATAGAGGCTAAAGTATAAAGTCTTAAAGATTGGTGAATATGCATATCATGGGGACGTTTTTGAAATGATAAATGAACTTGTTAGTACAATTAGATATATTGATTAAAAGAAAAAGGATTCTATAAAATCATTAAAGATCTTATGAATTATTCCAAACAATTTTGAGGAAAAAGTTTCATCACTTGAAGGCATAGACTCAGAAACAATATCTCTGGATTATTTTCATAGCACTCTCATTAATTATGAAATGAGAAGGGAGAATAATATACAAAGAAAAGAAAACAATGAAAGAGAAATAAATTTCATGGAAACAATGTAGTATATGTTCAATAAAATTATTATTGAAGATGAAGATGGTGAATTTGACTCGAAAGATGAGGTATATCAAAATTCTGATTAAATTTTTACCTTTTTTTCAAAAAATGTTAAAAGTGACATATGGGAATTCTATGTTAATATCCCTTTCAATTGTTTTGAATGTGGAGTTTTTGGCCACATTGTGGTTAATTGACCTAAAAAGGTTAATGATGAAAACAATGCTAAGGAATACAGAAGACCAAGAATTTCATGGAAGAAACTAGGTTACAAAGATAAATATTCTTATAGAGTTATGGATAGAATGATTCTCAAATAAAAAATATGATTATAATTGTAATAAAATTAAGATGAAATGATATAAATACAAAATCTAAAAAATATGTTGCTATGAAATATAGAGATAATACCTTTCTTTCAACAGTGAATAATTGAGACTATGAGAGAAGTAGTACGAATGAAGAGGAAACCCAACATGAATAGTATTATAAAGGAGTGATGAGTGAATGTCTAAGAAAAATCAGAAGGCATGAGAAGGAAAAAAAAGAAATTTAATGATTAAAACTCGTCATCAAATTAAGTAGAAGGTTTTCCTGATATGAAATAAAAGTTTGAAAATTATATTGATGATCGAAAAATTAATCTAGGGAGTAAAAAGAATCATAATGATCATTTGGATTTAATATAAAGGAAAAATAATATGATTTAGAACATGCCCAACATAAAAATTCTAAAGTCTATAAAAGTAACACAAGGTTCAAATTCTCTATTATAGATGTTTGTGGATGTTCTACTATGAATGAACCATTATATGATCATTAAAAGTTACATTCAAATGTTGAATAGTATGATGGAACTCATTCTGATATGAACAATAATGGAATGGTTATGTATGTTGTCAAAGTTAACAATAGTGAAATTTTAGAGGCATCAACAAAACCTGAATTTAGAACAAGTTATACTACTTCTGGTTTTGGTAAGTATGAATAGAAATCTGATATGGAGAAGAAATCTTCAATTGAAAATATGAAGGTCAATATTCAGCTGAGTTCTGGTAAAAATATTGTTGGGAGGCATGTTGAAAACATCATTCAATATTGATGTATTTGAGGGAAAGATTCATTCTATGGATATTGGAAGTATTTCGATGGATTCAAACACATGGAATAATTTTGTAAGTTTAAAGAACAACATAAATACTATTCCACAAGCATTGAGTGATACTTACTGAAAACATAAATCAATATTTTCCAAAGAAAAAATCTCAAAAGAAATAACATATGATATCAGAGAATGTTGTTGTGATAGTTGATAATAGGTACCAAAAACTAGAATCTATCTGTGAAAGATATGATCATCCTGGAAATCATGCTAAGGGTTGTATGATTGTATTACCCGAACAATAAATGTTTTTAAAAAAAATCTCAAAAGTCAGATATTTTAATGACAATGAAATACATATATGCTAGGTCTGGAAAGAAACAATGATTGGTTGTCTGGAATTAACATGTTGACTTGGAAAGGAAATTGGAATAATAACATCATAAAGTGGAAGAAATTAATGAACATAAGTCTCATGTTATTGAAACTGCATTGAATGATATGAAAGGATAACATCCTGGGATTTTTGAGAGTGTTTTTTATTCTCATACGATATGATATTTAATTTTTTTAATGAATTTGAATGATTTTAAATAATGAAAAGATACATTTGGAAATTAGGAATCCCATAGGATCTAAGGTGTGGGATCCACCAGAATTGGAATAGAAATGATGATATCCATGAAATCACGTTATGTTGATGCGCTGAAAGACAAAATTCAATTTGTGTCAAAACTATGTGAGGAGGGAAAAAGTCATCATAAGAATTGATGGATTTGATTTAAAAAATGAAGATGATGGAATGGTAGTTAAAAGAGGCCAACAAACAAAAGGAAACTTATTCCAAGTTGATGAATTTCAGGAATCTTGTTACATGGGGTTAGTGGATGAGAATCAGTTATGGGATAAAATACATGGGCACATGTGTAAAAGAATCCTGAGAAGATTATCAACATGAGACAGTGTTCGAGACATTCAATATTTATCAACAAGAAGAATTTGATGAAGAAATATTTTTCAAGAGGTAAGATCATGAATAACGTACACAAGAAAGTTTACATTTTTTCAATATGGTCTCTATAACATATCCACTCTGACATCTATACCACCAAAAGCATCCATGATATGCTTCCTTTTTAAATATTAAATAGTGTGTGATGTACGCAACCCCATGTATAAGAACAACATGACCTATAAAACTAAACTTTTAAAAATCTTTTTGAAATAGTATTAACCTCATATTGAATTTTATATATTCCATATAATTTTAAGATTCTATTTTTTGTTTCATAGATACAATATAAGGACACATTCAATTTTTTAGATAATAATACTATTTTGGAAAAATAAAGTTCTCCCCCTTTTAATGGATAAACCTTTAAAAAAAATAATTGAATCTTTTATATATTAAATATGATGAATTTGAATTCTTATTTAGAAATAAGGATATAAAAATTTAGTTTGGATAATTTTTTAGTACTTTACTGATAACTGTCATAAAATGGTGAATATAGAAAAATACTAAATTGAAATTGAAAACAACCATTTTATTCAAAATAATTTATAATGGTAAATTATTCATATGAATTGTCTTAAACTATAATTATATGATATTTTTATAATTTATTATAATTTAGTACATTAGAATTATTTTCACACATAAATTGAATATAAACACATGCCCATATTTTGATAGTTTTTACTTATTAATTTCTGACAACATTGGGACTTGAATTTTTAAAAATGGTTTCTATATTTGGAATCAAAATGTCTAAATTGTGTAAATTGTTACTTTTTTTTGACATTTTTAATTGTTACATTTGTAATTATTTATATTTACTAGGGTTAAAGGGTAAATAAGATAAATAAGTGTAAAATATAATATTATAATAATATAAAACTAACCTAACACATGTCATAATCCTATTGGAGGAGATATATTTTACAAGAAGCATCCATAGGCTCAAATATTTGAATTTGGAGACTACTTGGGTTTGATAATGACATGTTATAAGAATTAATTTAATGTAATGATAAATATAACACAAACATGTATCTTTTATCATGTCAATTTTAATATGGGGTTATCGGACTTTTATATTTGACTATAAATATTAATTAGATATATGAAATGATTTACTACATCATATAACAATATTTTTAATTTCTATACATTAAATAATTAAATTTATTTATGAAACAACAATGATGTAGTATTATAGATACTAATGAAAGAATCAAATAAATGTCATTACACATATTAAAAAAATTAATTTGAATGTTTCGATTCCATCCACGAATTTTATAGTTGTTAGTGACATATCAGGAATGAGTTAATTCTGTAGGATCAAAGGAATCATGTTATAATTACAAAAATAAAATAATTTACTAAATAGTGTCAAAATTGATATAAGTGAGTTCTTAAAAATAAAACTATTTTTTACATTATATAATAGTTATAAAAATAAATGATTCAGACAAATGACTTAGATAATTATAAAAATGACATTAATTAACCACTTGTGGTTCTATTTTAATTTTATAGTATCTATATTAAGCATGTAATATTCAAATACAAGAGGCCTTGGTAGAATTTAAACTAAATTACTAAGGGATAAATCTAAAATATAAGGTTAATATGGTGACCAAAATAGTTCTAAAACATATTGTATGAGAGTATTTAGACCCATACCAACGTTATCCTATAAATAAATTAATTTGGATATATTAGAAACTAAAAATAATTTTATAATAAATTAATATTGTATGCTTTGTGTAAATTTCCACTCATATCTATTATAAAAGGGTACTTCCCCTTCAATTAAATTCACACCACCAAATCCATTTGGATATTCCATCCCCTACTCAAATCATCTACCAACTACACTTACTAAAACATATAGTCCTAAATTTAATCATAAATCCTACTTATTGAGCAATTTTGTTCAAATCAATTGAAACACCCGAAGAACATGTAATTATTTTTTCAACTCTTTCAATGTTTTTTTCATAATATTTTTCATCTTTCAATAGTGTTTCCATACTAAAACAATAACTCCATTATCTTTTACATAATGAGATGTCATTATAAATATGTTAAATCCTCTTAATTATTCTATCCATCCAATGAATGTCAAAGTCCCCATACATGTGTACTTGTGGATTACCATCTCAACGTCGTGGTATAGTTTGTTATTCAACACTTCATTATTTGCATGGGAATAATAATGATTATAATTAAGGTCAATAATTAATATAAAATTTTAATTAATCTTTACATATAAATTGCCATCCAATTAAACATTTTTTCACTATCAATAGAATGATATTTTCGCTTGTACATATGTACTGGTTACCGCCACCATGAAGCGATGAGATTCAGTCTCCACTTTAACCAAAAATAATAATTATAAAAAATATATATTTTAATAATATTTATAAAACATATTACATAATAAGTAAATTAGAATGATATAAATATATATCTATGTAAATATCATTCATTCACTCACATCAATTCAATATGATAGGAAAATAGAAACATTGTCCATGCATATGTATGGCCTACCGTCTCCATCATTCATGCAGATGTACGGCCTACTGTCTCCATGAACGGTGTATTCCATTTTAAATATATATCAATAATATATATTTATATTATGAATATATATTATATATAAATGATATTATACATTATTGAATTATATAAATCTTGATATAATAAATATCATCATGAATAACATGTCCAAACTAATAAAAAATGTGATATTACCAAAAATGTAACATTAACATGGAATTGATAATAAAAATGTATTATAAATTCATAAAATAACCATATATGATATAATAAATATTATTATGTATCTTATATAAGTTAATAATATGTTTTAAAACATTATATATTAATTTCTGACTCGTACGGAGAGTATTGGACCTAAGGTAATGGTTAATTTTCCAATATAATTATTAATTGAGAATGTTTATATGTAAGTATTTTTTTGAGACATATTTATCATCCATGTACATGTTTCATAAAAATGTTTTCCAATGGAATATTTTATGGTTTTTTGGAATTTAATCTTTAACTATATTCTCTTTTTAAATTCTATAAAGACTTTTTTCTCATAATATTTTTAATTAATGTTTATATTTTCAAAATGATATTAATGATTTATTTATATAGACATTAATATTTTAAACGTTTAATTAAATTAAGTAGTTTCAACGACTCTTGGGAAAATTAATTTAAAATTCTCTTTAACATGAATTTTTTATATATTGTGTGACTTTTAAATGATTTCATAGAAAATGGATATTTCCTTCGAAGAGTTTTACATATCATTTTCATCTCTGTCAACAGAAATTGTTGAATACAATTCATGATTAAGGTTGGTTTATTATAATTCAATCATCCATAATGTATTGATTGTGATATTATATTTTTGTTTGTGGATGTGGTATTTTTATACCATCCATGGTTTATGGATAAATTATTGACATTTGATATTCTTGTTTTAATACCAATGGTCATGCTACGTTTCACTATGTTCAAATGAGAAATGCATTGGACATTGTGAGTGATAGTCGGTGCCCACTATAGACCCACGATGCATCTGCAGGTATCATGAGAAAAACTACTATCTTGACACAAGGACTTGATATAATATTTTATAATGACCTTGCCATAATTCCTTGACATAGTTGTTATTATGTTCGACATTAAGTATTCCTTCAACATGTGATTAGTTATTTAATGGGATTATTCAACCAGTAAAATATCCATGTGAATGTTTATATGATAATATTTGATTTTTTCTCATATTATCTTCATGCTTTATGATTTAAAAAGATTAAGTTGTTATTATACAATTTCATTATAATTTTATTGCTTGCGCGGAATTATTTAGCCTTTATGAGCATTTGATCTCCCCCCTTTATTATGTTTTATTTTACCAAGATGATGCGAAGTGTATTATTATTGATATTCATGGTTAATCTAGGAGAATAATTTCACTTTAAAAAGATTATTTATGTTTTGTTTTATTTTAGAAAGGGTAATGAATCGTTCATTAATGTAATCTATTTTCCAAGACTGCTAAAATGATCGCCACATTGTGACAAGATTCCTTGTAATCATCACAATGTAATGTAACAATGCACTGACTCTGGGTACCATGTATTGGGGCATTACAGTTGGTATCATTGGATGTTTGTAAAAAACTACAGAAATAGATATAAAAAATGATGATTATGGATCACAAAACCAAGATTGAATTTGAGGATATTTATTGAATATAATCCTGGAATTTCAAAAAATATGTTATGTGGATATATCTGGAAAATACATCCCTATCTAGATACTAAAATTAAATGTTGTTCTGGAACAGATGTACCTATGGGTGAAAACTCTGACAAAGTGTTCTGATCATGACTCATGGTATACTGGTACACAACAACAACACTTACTGCACACCCAGTTTGACACTTCAGGGGGATATTCCTAGGATAATACATATTTTATTTAAAAATAATTATTATGGATTTATGTGTAATTATGTCCTCAAAGAAACCATATTTATGATTTTGGATTAGATATGCAAAAATATTTCATGTTATGTTCAATATTTTACTAAATTGATGGAAGCACTATTATTTATAACCTTATATAGTGAATTTAATTATATTTAAATGGAACCTAGTGGAAGAAATGGAAATCATATCATTAAATGTATTAAATATAGGGATTTACCTCCTATGAATGATAGTGATAGTGGAGCTGCTGACACAACTGGTACTGATTAACTTATAACTATATTGGGACAATAGACTCAGGTTATGAATAATAAAAATACCCGTATAGGGCATACTGATTCAATATGTAGAGGATCAATGTTAAACCAATCATGAGAAAAGAACCTCTAACATTAAATTGTAATAAAATTATTTTTGTGGTTGAGCTGTTGATATGTTTCTAAGATAAAATATTTCATGATTTGGTAAATAAGGAAAGGGAAAATATTATCATGGATGTTTATAACCTCTTAAGAGATGAATATCAATAGTGGTCATTAATTAAAATCCCAAATAGGATGAAGAAGTTTGAAATTTGTAATGGTTGGAGTTTAATGAACTCTATTCTAGATAAATTCATTCCTCACGAAAAGCAATCTAATATGGAAAAAACATTCTGGATCCTAAGGAAAAAGGATGATGAGAATGTTGCAAAGTATGAGGCTAAATTCACTTGGGTAGAAAGTCATGCTATAGAAAACATATGTACCTATGGAAGTACGATTGATCTATTATTTAATGGGGTAAAAACATTTATATAATGGGAATTGGTGTCACAATCGTTCTCCTAATATTAAGATATAGTCTCGGGTGCGATCAAGACCAAAAAGTAATTATCTATGATTTAAGACATTAAAGTAAATCAAGAGAAGAACATAATAGAGGATTAAGAGATAGATAAAGGGGAAAAGAGAAAAAATTATTTCCCCTTATGTGATAATTGTGGTGAGAAACACCATGGTACTTGCCTACAAGGAAAGGGACTTTTTCGAAAATGTGGAAAAAAAGATCACCAGGATCGGGATTGTAATGGAGAGAATGAATCTGTATAATGTTATAATTTTAATGATATGGGAAATTATGCAACCAATTTTCAAATGAGTCAATGAAATATATCCCAGAAAAAGAAAATGGATCATGTTTAATCTTATGCTATTATTATAGTTGAAGTCGAATAATTAATGTATCTGTGTTTTGGATTAAAGAATTATATTATGTTTATAAAAATATTGTGTTATACATAATAATTGAACTTTAGTACTATTTGTTTTAATTAAAGATTTAATATGCTCTAGTTAATCATATAATAATTATGTGACAATAAGATAAATATAAAATTGTTTTCGTAATATGATGTTACAATAGATTTTGGAAGTTTAGAGACCATTTTGACAGAGATTAGACAGATGTATTTTTGATAACTCTAAAAGTTGGAAAGGATTAAGTTTAACATTAGTAGTATTTTTTAATGTCAAAAGATTTCTTAATATTATTTTTGGAATGATATATTACTACTTTTTTAGAAAAAAGACATCCTGTAGATTGGAGGATAACTTGTCGCGTCAGACAAAGATCCGGGAATCGAACCCACTACGGAAGTGAGACAAGGATTTATTACCTACCAATAGCCTATAATAAGTCCCTTGGTATTATAAAAAAATCTCTTCATTTAAATGGTATATTTTTATATTTGGTTCCTTATACGATTGAGATAAATATGATATTTTTTAGTTTTATCTTTTGAAATGAAATATGTGTTTTGGTATGTATTAGTTAAAGGAAGAAATTGTACATGTAAATTATGTATTCTTTCTTTTATTCTTTGTCTATGAAATAAATTAAATATATAACACTAGGTAAATGATATAATAACCAAAATAAATTACATAGTAATTTCTTTTTCTATCAATCAAATGGTCCCTTAGATCATCATAGATTTAATGATTTCTAGTTGTCAACATTATCCTAATAATATTCTTTATCATTGTCCATTAGAGCATGGTGATTTTTTCCATGTCCATATCCATGTTTTCATAAATGTATCCCTTGTATGTTTTATTTGTCTTAACCATCATACTTAACTGTCTATATTTTAAAATAGAGGACTCATTAATGCATTTTATGATGTGGTTTTTTAACTATGATATTTTATAATTTCAAACCCAAAGTATTCAATATTGTGATTAAATTGAGAGGACCCAATTTATATAATTAGGGGACAATGTATAACCCTAATCATCCATGGTATGACTCCTTTTTAAAAATTCAATAGCATGAGATGTACGGAACACTGAGTTCAAGCCCACCACTGTTTAGTCAATAAGGTTTTCCTTATGACGTTTCCATTCCTTATTTTTTTGAAAATCACAAACACCTTATACATAAACAAATCAATATTTTAATTCTTAAGGAAAATTTGCTTCCTTAATGAAATTTACCCTAACCAAGATTTCCTTATATATATCAATATTTATCTTAAGAGTAAAAATCAGATTCATACCCCAATCTTTAGAATCATATAATGTTATGATATGAAGAATTCTATTTTTAGGATCCGAATTATGGATGTGAACTGTAATGAAGTTCCACTCCAAATTTTGGATGTGAACTGTAATGATGTTCCACTCTGAATTCTGAATACGAACTCTAATGAAGTTCCCTTCTGAATTCTGAATTCAAACTATCATATTGTTTGACTCGGAATTCTGAATACGAACCCTTATATAGTTCCACTCCGAATTATAGACTTCGATATTTTATAAGTTCGACTCTAAACTTTTATATGTTCGACTCCAATATTTTATAAGTTCGACTCCGAACATTTATAACTTCGACTCTGAAATTTTATAAGCTCAACTCGGAACGTCAAAAAGTTCGACTCTGAACTCTGTAAGTTCAGATTCTGAACCCTGGTGAAACCAGACTTCAAATTTCCTTAGAAATTCAGACTCTGGATTACTACAGAATTCTGGTTCTGAATTCCTATAAATCAGAATCCGAACATCCTTTTTACTATAAACTCCGAATTATATTTTGGTTAGACTACGAACTTTTATTTTCTTACATTCCAAACCTAACTTTTTCTTATTCTTACACCCACTTCATTATAAAATGATGTTGTGCTTTCAGTTGCACATGTTTTGTTATAGAACGATGTCATCCATTCTGTTTCTAACTAACAATTGGTTTAGTGACACATGTATAAGTCCCTCTGAAATTTAAGGAAAATATGACTGTTGGAGGAGGGATATGACCTTTCCAACCGAGCCTATAAATAGGATCTCATTTGAAAAATATAGATACTGAAGTTGATCAATCTAGAGACCACACGCTGTTAAGGTGATTTCTAGAGAGAGAATCATTTCATGCCTTGTGTGTACTGAACAGCTTGTTTATATTGCTCCTTGCGACTCCGATTGTTGGTGATTACAATCAAGGGCTTCCCAGGATAGGAAGACCGAGGTGCGAATTCCTTGAAGTTTGAGGGCTTCCTTGCTGAGGAATACATAGGTTTCAACTACCTTGACATTGAAGGCTTTCGGGGATAGAAATACAGAGACTCTGATCTTCGAATCGAGGGATTACCCTGGTGTGGGTAAGACATACTTTCTTGAAAGTATAAATCAAGGGACCTTTATCCAAGGTTGTTGGATACCCTTCTCTTTTGGTTAAACAATTTATATATTGTTACATGTAGTTTTACTACTTGTTTTCTGTTTCTTTTCATTTTGTAAGGAAGGTATAATCTTCTTGTAATTTCTTACACATGTACTCTGATAAATTTAGATTCTATACGCTATAAGGTAGAATCTCATATTGTAAACATTGGTTAAGTTTCAATTTCCTGATCCATATTATTGGAACCTATTATCGAAATCACTTTCCAGATATAAGCAACTGCATAGAACAAGAATTTTTTAACTAAATACTTTGTCCCAATCATTTATTTCTGTTAGAGGTGTTGTGAATTTTCTTAGATTAACTTTGCTAAACTTATATCTTTCATTGTTTAAGGAAATTTTTAAAGTGTAAAATTCACCCCACGTCTTATATATTGAGCATCTACATTGTTATTTTGATCCTACAATTGGTATTAGAGGGGGTATCTAAAATAATTATACTCAAATATAAGTTTTTCTTGCTCAGTTTTTCATTTTTCTATATTTTCCTTTCTTAGGAATATTTTTCCTTGAATCTGAACTTTTTTTATTAACAAGTTTCTGTGTAGAATGATTTTATTAAAGATGGCAGATTTAAATGTTGGTTCCATAGACACCCTAAATCCTACAAGTCCACCAATTTTTGATGGTAATGATTATGAGTACTGGAGAGATCGAATGGAGACATTCATTATCAATACTGGGGTAGATAAATTTTTTATTCTTACTAGAGGTTATAAAATTCCTGATAAGGAAGTTATTGCTTTCACAAACCAAGAGAAGCTCTATTATCAATTAAAATATATGGTATGCAATACTCTATTATGTTAAATGACTAAGAAAATATATAGGAAAATTTCTTCTTGTGAAATAGCTAACTATATTTGGAAGAAACTAAAAGTTACTTATTTTGGTACATCTAAAGTGAATGGGACTAGAAGAGCTATGTTGAGAGCTGAGTATCATGGGTTTAACTTTACTTATAGAGAACCTATAATCAAAGTAAAATAGAGGTTTATGCCTATCGTTAATAGTTTACAATCTATGAGAGAGAATGGTATGGATGATGATGCTCTTTTAGATAAGATTATTGATATTATGCCCAATGAGTGGGAATTGAAGAGAACATCAATTGATGAGAATAGTAAGGTAACTAAAATTTCCTTAGATGAGTTGTTTGGAACTCTTCTCCAACATGAAACCAGAATGAAGAGAGATGCTGACAAAATCAAAAAGAAGAATGGAAATGGTACATTTTCTTTTACTACCACCTCAAATCACATGAAAGCAAAGACTATTGAGATAGTAACTAGATCCAAGTCTAAGAAGGTTACTATCCAATCCGAATATAGTGAGAGTGAAGTATCAAAGAATTAGTTAGAAAATCTTGCTCGAAGAACGAACAAGGTAGTTGGTCAAAGAAATATCCAATCCAGGTATAAGAAGATGGAGAGGAATAACAAGAAATATTCATAGGTCACATGCTATGAATGCAAGAGAAGTGGACACATATGACCTGATTGCCCTATTCTTAAAAAGAATTAAAGAAAAGAGAGGCATTATGAAAGGAACAAGAAGACGTTTTACAAAGCTAATTCCAAGAAAAGTCTGAAAGCTAATACTAATTTGAGTGCAAGATTTGGAGACTCTTCAAAATGTGAATCCTGTGAATATGATTCATCAGCTCAGAAGAATATGGGATTCATTGCTAATTCTTCTTTTCCACATTCATGTCTTATGGCCATGGTACGCTCTGTGTGGCTTTATCCAATTTATCTCTTGATAATAATTATTATTCCGAAAGTAGTAATTCTAATGAAGATACATCATCCTCAAAAAATGAAGAACCTTCATATGAAGAAGTATCATGATTTTCCATGTTACTTGAATAAAAAATTGAAATATTTATAAGAAATTAGACAAGGAAAATACTAGGTAAGAAGTTATTAAAAAAGAGATTTCAGATATTTCTTCAGATCGTAAAGATAAAGAGGAGCTTATAAAAAAACATTCTTAAGACCTTGATAATGACAATTCTGATAAGGAAGAACATTATAAAGATCTTATGAATGCTATTTCAAAAATAAAAATATTTTATGAAAAATATAACTCTAAGGAAATTATTCATGAGGATAGTAATTTATTCATTAGACTAAAATCCGAAATTTTTCTTCTTAAGAAGCTTCTTGCAAAATTTACCTCTGGGAATGAAAATTTTTACAAGATTTATTCTCAAATTAAACCTCATGATAACACTACTGGAGTATGTTATACTCACCAAAAACGAGTTTTCGAAAAAAACTATTTTGTTCCTTCTAGAGCACCTTTTTGCACTAAGTGTCAAAGTGGTGGGTATTAGAAGAAAAAAGGTTCTTTGAATAAAGTTAAATATCTTGGGTTTCATAAAGCATATATTCATAAACAAATGTGGATACCCAAAATTTTATTATCTAAAAATCTCGGATTCAAATAAGATAGGATTCCAAAAGTCTAATTCCTTTCTTATTTTCAGGAAGATAAAGGAAGTACCAACAACAATACTTAGTACATGGAGAGTGGATGTTCTTGGCACATGACTGCTAACAAAAGATATTTCGAAAATATTATCAAGATGAATGGGGGATAAGTAACTTTCAGAGATAATGCTCTGGGAGAAATTATTGGTACAGGTAATATTGTTCTTCATGGTAAAACATTGATTTCAAAAAAAAATTGTTAAGGATCTTATGAACAACCTCATTAGCATATGTCAATTAGGTGATGAAGGTTACCTTATGAATTTTAGGAATGATAAGTGCTTGGTACACATTTCCAAGGAAGAATTTATTCTTTCTTCCCATAGGCATGAGAATATTTACACTCTGAACTTAGAAGACCTTAGGAGTCAAGACATACCTTTCCTTAGTGAAATGGAAGATCATTCTTGGTTATGGAATAGAATTCTAGGTCATTGTAACCTTAGAAACATAAGTAAACTCTCTAATAATGGTTTAGTTAAGGATCTACCGGAGCATAGATTTGATTCTTTTAATTTTTTTGATTCTTGTCAATATGGAAAGAAAAATAAATCTAGTTTTAAATCAATCGGTGAAGTCTCAACAACTGATGCATTACATTTGCTGCACATGGATCTTTTTGGTCTAACACAAACTAGAAGCATTGTATGAAAACATTATGTGTTTGTTTTTTAGGATGATTACTCTAGATTTACATGGGTCTATTTTCTAACAAAGAATTATGAAGTTTTTTCTTATTTAAAAAGTTTTAGAGCCAAAGTTAAAAATGGGAAAAACCGTCCACTAAATACTATTCCTAGTGATCATGGAGGAGAATTTCAAAATTCTGATTTTGAAACTTTTTGTAGTAGAAAAGGTATTACTTACAACTTTTTACCACTGATAACTCCTCAACCAAATGGTGTAGTTGAAATAAGAAATAGAATTCTTCAAGAGAAAACTAGAACCATGTTGAGTGAATATTCTATTGTTAGACATTTATGGTTTGAAGTTGTAAGTACTACTTGTTATACTATAAATCGAGTTTTGATTTGACCTTTTCTTAATAAAAATTCCCATGAGTTATGGAATGGTAGAAAACAAAGACTTTTCTACTTCATGTTTTTTGGTTGCAAGAATTCATCCTGAATATTAAATATAATCTACAAAAATAAGAACCAAAATTTGATGAAGGAATTGTCCAAGGTTACTCGACAACATCTAAGGCATATAGAGTTGTAAGTAAAAACACTTGTACTATTGAGGGAATAGTACATGTAAAATTTGATGAATCTGATACTTTTGTTTTTAAACCATCCCAACCTACATCTTTAGATGTGTTTTCAATAACAGATTATCATCCTTTGATAGAAGATCCTTGTAACAAGGAAAATGTTCAAGAAGAAACTTCTGAAACATTTACCCCAGAATAATTTCTACCCTGTGTTTATTAATAGGTTTTACAAAACTCAGGTCATGTGTTTCTAAAGAATCATCCCAGTGATAGTATCATTGGTGATTTAAGTCAACCTGTAAGGACTAGAAGTTCCTTAAGGAATGAGGTAGAACATCTAGATATTCTTTCCCAATTATAACCAAAAATAACTAATGAATCTTTAGGTGATGATGATTGGATAAAATCCATGCAAGATGATCTAAATTAATTCTAAAGGAATAAAGTTTGGACCTTGGTTGAAAGACCTAAGGAAACTTCTGTTATTGGAGTAAAGTGGGTCTTCAGAAATAAGTGTGATGAAAATAGAGTCATAGTTAGAAATAAAGCTAGTCTAGTTGCTAAAGGCTATAATCAACAAGAGGGAATAGACTATGAAGAAACCTATGCTCTAGTAGCTAGACTTGAATGTATTCGTATTTTACAGACCTTTGTAGCATTCTTCAATTTGAAAATTTTTCATATGGATGTGAAATGTTATTTTCTTAACGGTTATGTTCAAGAAGAAGTATTTGTTAAACAACCTCCTAGCTTTGAAGATATAGAACATTCTTATCATGTTTTTAGACTTACCAAAGCATTTTATGGCCTTAAAATAGCCACACGAGATTGGTATGATAGAATTACAGGATTTTTGCTTCAAAATAACTATGTTAAGGGAAATGCAGATCCAACCCTTTTTATAAAGAAAGATAAGAAATTTTTTTTTGATTGTACAAATTAATGTTGATGAAATTATATTTGGTTCAACTTAGCAATCTTTAACTGATTCCATTACGGATCTAATGAAATATGAGTTTTAAATGAGTATGATGGGTGAGTTAACATTTTTCCTTGGTTTTCAAATTTCTCAAAAACCAGAAGGAATCTATATATCTCAACATATGTATATTAATGATCTTGTTAAAAAGTATGGATTTGAAAACACAAAAAGTATTAGTACTCCAATTGGTACCTCAAACACACATGATCTTGATGAAGTTGGGAAACCAGTAGATCAAACATCTTTTAGAGGTATTATAGGAAGCCTTCTATACATGACAGTTATTCAACCAGACTTAATGTTTTCAGTATGCTTATGTGTTAGATATCAGTCCAATCCTAAGGAATCTCATTTAAAGGCAGTGAAAAGAATTTTTCGCTACTTAATGGGAACCATGGATTTAAGACTCTTTTATACTTCTGGAAATAACTTTGTCTTAAAATGATTTTCAGATGCTGAATTTGGTGGATGTAGAATGGATAGAAATATTACATCCAGAACATGTCATTTCATTTGAGATTCATTAGTTTCTTGGTCCTTCAAGAAGCAACACTCAGTAGAACTATCTACTACTAAAGCTGAAAATGTAGCAGTTGGATGCTGTTGTGCTCAAGTGTTGTGGGTGTAAAAAACACTCACAGACTATGGCTTGAGTTTTACTAAGACTCAAATTTTGTGTGACAACATAAGTGACATTTCCCTTTGTAAAAACCATTTACATCACTCTCGTGAAAAGCGCATATATATTAGGCATCACTTTCTTAGGGATCACACACTTAAAGGATATATCATTTTTCAGTTTATCAGAACGCAAGATCAAATTTCTGAAATTTTCACAAAATCATTACATTCCAATAGATTTGAATACATTAAACAGAAGTTAGGAATGATAACAGTAAGTTAATCCTTTTTCATTAACTTCTTATTGAACAATTATCCTTACAGTAATAAACACTTTTTCATAGGGGGAGTACATTTTCTTGATAGCTTACTCAAAATTTTCTTAGTCATTTATTTAAGAGTTTTGTAATCAAAATTTTCGTAATGATTTTTTCAAAAAAATTCATTATATGCCATTAAAAATTTTCAAAATTGGAATATTCATAATGAAAATTTCTAGAACTGAAATTTTTCGTAATAAAAATTTTCAGAACTGAAATTTTCAGAATGGAAATTTTTGGAACTGAAATTTTCAGAATAGAAATTTCTGTAATAATTTTTTCATAATGTGTTTTTCATAATGTGTTTTTCATAATGAGTTTTTCATAATGACTTTTCGTAATTATGTTTTTCGTAGTAAATTTTTTATGGTTAAATTTACCTCAAGAAAAATGTTACCAATTACAAAAAAACTTCATGTCGAATCCAAAAGGTATGATTTCTTTACATAAGTCTTTGTAATCATATTTTACTTTCTAGTGTTTTCTTATGTGTTTTAAAAAATTTCATATTCTAGTTTTCATAAATCCGATTGTTTTTCTTAAAACCTCAAAAGAACAGAGTCGACTTTTCCTTATAGTTTGTATCTTAATCGTCAGATCAAATCTCAATGTTTCAAAACCATTCGATCAACTATGGAAACAAAATATTTTTCTCAATGCCTATATATAGGGGACCCCCGAGGGTCATCCCACATCGTTTTTTCAAAGCTTTCTCGTCTCAGAGTTCCGAATCTCTTCTTAAGGACCGTTCTGATCTTTATAAAGCCTGTTCCGAATCCTCTAGAATTCTATATTCCAATTGTCTGTTGAAGCTACATCTGAAGATATGTCTACCTCAAAACCAATCTCAAAATGTTTAGTTTACAGGTAGAGGTTATTGAATCCAAGTTTCTACAAGTATAATTTTCTTATAACTAAGATTATCAAATTGAATGGCTGGGAGGATGTCTTCCTATCAATGCCAGAGAAACAAGATCCGGTTTATACAGAGTTTCTCATTGAGTTCTATGAGTCTGTTTCCCTCCTTGAAGAAGATGGCATATATTTATTTTCATTCAAGTGTTATGGGAATACTTAAAAATTATCTTACACCAAGGCTGCAAGTTTGGTGGGTTTGAATTATGAAGGTGAACCTGAGTTCTGTTCACATATGCTTCTGGATGGGCAAGGAAGTTTAAAAAATGTAAATTCATTGAAATGTCTTGGACCTAAAGATTCCAAGACTGCTAGGATTTCTCATCTCACTCCGAATAATCAGATTCTATAGCTATTGGTACAAGGTTTTCTCATACCAAGAAGGGTTGATAAGGATAATCTGAAGAAGAGTGAAATTTACGTCCTAGATTTTTTGTCAAATGTAAGGAAGATAAATCTAATGAGGAATGTTTTGATTATAGTTAAGAACACCAATGAAAGGGAATCTGAAAGCTCAGATTATAATGTATCCAACACTGATTTCTTAACTTGTCATCAGATATCTTGTTTCATTCAAAGTTTCTTGCACTTCCAAGAAAAAAAATTGCAAGGTAATTCTAGAAATTGATGATACATTAAAGAGAATGAAAATGGGTTTTTCTGGTGAATATGGAGAATTATATCCCTTACCAGAAGAACATAGTGAGATCATTTCGTAAAATGTAGAGAAGGTTGATCCAGAAAAGAAAGTTACTAAGAAGGGGATTCTTAAGGATGTAGGTGCTGAAGACAACCCCCAAAGGTAAGGAAAATCAATCTGCACCACCCAAGCCAAAGAAAAAAAATCATACCTAGATGAAGTGGCTACTAAGTGGAGGGAAGACAAGGAGAAGAGGAAAGACGGGGAACCACAGTTCGTATTGGACCCTACTGAGGCTAAGGACTTAAAAGAGAGAGCTGCTGATGAGTTATAAAAACAAGAAAAAGAAAAAATATATGATGAAAAAGATGTTTGAAGTTGAGGATGTTCAGTATATTTTGAAAGCAACAGAAATAGCATATTTGAACATTCTAATTTAGGATAACTTTGATGTCCAATTATTACCAAACACTCCTGCGAAGAAGTACTCCACTCCAGAAAAGTCCAATGGAAAAGAAGATGGTAATGAAGTAGAGAAAACAACTGCTGAAGAAGTAGAAGAAGATGTAGTAGAGGAAGAAGAATAATAATAAATAAGTGATTATATTGATGACCTAATCAAACAATTATAAGATTATCAAGAAAAAACTAAATCAGTAAAATTTGTCACTCCAGGAAAGGGAGTTGAGAAAGAAAGTAGGAAGTATGATGAAAACCAAGAGGGAGATGAAGAAAATGTTTTGTATGATGGGGAAGAATCCAGTGAGAATAATATTATTGAAGAAGGAACACAGAAAGGGAAAATAGTTGAAGACCAAATTGTTCAACTATTAGAATGTGAGGAAGTGTCTCCAGATGAACAACCTATTCCGAAAATAGATAAAGGTATGAAACACCTCATGGATACACCAACAAAATATATCATCAGAAATAAAGAAGTTGGTGGTTCTTCTAAAAGGATGTTGGTGAAAATTGAGGAAGCGCAATCTCCAAGCAAGATATCTGATTCCGAGTCATCAACACACGGTTATGAATTTTTTGTTGAATCATTGAAAAAGTTGGTGGACACCATTCCGATATATCCCACTAATTACTCCAGATGCTAGATTCTACAACTTATCTTGAATCAGAAGTCAGACTCCTTATCTATGGTGATGGATAAGTGTATAAAGATTGAGGGAAACTATATAAATTTCATTATCAATTATGATGTACAGAGGAAATCATGCAGCAAAATAACTTTGTGGTCTATGAAAATTGAAGAATACATGGTTCAGTTTGATAATTTTCAGAATGATTTAAAAGATGATTTTGATACCAAGGATTCAAAGATTAAGAATCATCAATAAGAGATGATCATTGAAAAATGTTCTTGGATTCAAAAGGTGAAGGAACTGAATGATATGGCAAACTCTCTTGCTAAAAATTTCATAAGGGATAGAGATCTCCGGATTGAGCTTGAGAAAAGAGTTGTAAAGAAAGATGAGTTAGTAAAGATACTGGAAGAGCCATGAAGGCTCAGGCAGAAGCTTTGAAAGCTCATGATGGAAGGATAAAATATTTGTAGGGAAAGCAGAGGTGGATCAGAGAGATTCGACGAAACTGAAAACCTTTTTTAAGAAGCTAATCCCGAAGGAAAAGGAAGACAAATAAACCCACTCCGATTTTTTTTGTTGTTTTTGACTTTCCATGTAAAAAATTTCTCAACTCTAATGAAATTTTTTCCTCGTTGTATCTTGTATTGTTATATAATAATGTTTCAGGTACTCTATTTCATTTCCATTTCATTAAATTCTTTTTGAAAATCAAAAAGGGGGAGAAGGAAAAAGAACTACTTAAAAGAGGATAAGGAAAAATTTAAAATGGATAAGGAAAAATTTCTAAGTGATATATCCTTAATGAAAGGGGTGTTTCTCTTTATGAAATTTTTCTTTCACATGACAATGAAAACTCCACTCTAGAAATTTAGAATACAATACTTAGAGTTTCAATGCCTAAGGGGAAGTTAGTTTTATTCACTTTAATCCATGAACAAGGGAGATAAGTTTTAATTTCAATGTCTAATGAAATTTTTCAATGTCCTTATATTCTTATTCATAAGGATGTATGTGATTTCCAAAAAGGGGGAGATTTTTGAGTCAATAAGTTTTTCCTTATGGATTTTATATTTCATCTTGTTTTTAAAATCACAAACCCCATATACTTATGCAAATTGATATTTTATTTTATAAGGAAAATTTTTTTCCATAAGGAAATTTACCCTAACCTTGATTTTCTTATACATATCAATATTTTTATTAAGTGTAAAAATCAGATTCATACCCAAAACCTTGGAATCATATAATTCTAAGATATGATGAATTCTGTTTTTAGTATCTGAATTCTGGATGTGAACTGTAATGAAGTTCCACTCCGAATTATGGACGTGAACTGTAATGAAGTTCCTCTCCGAATTCTGGATACGAAATCTTATGAAGTTCCATTCCGAATTCAGAATACGAACTCTCGTATTGATTGACTCAGAATTCTGAATACGAACTCTCGTCTAGTTCCACTCCGAATTATAGACTCCGAACTTTTATAAGATCAACTCTGAACATTTATATGTTTGACTCCGATCTTGTATAATTTTGACTCTGAACTTCTACACGTTTGATTCTGAGCACTGTTAGTTCAGATTCTGAACCCTGGTGAAACTAGACACTGAATTTCCTTAAAAATTCAGACACCGTATTACTACAGAATTCAGGTTCTGAATTCCTATAAAATAGAATTAGAATATCCTTTTTATTATAAACTCTGAATTCCATTTTGGTTAGAATCATAACATTTATTTTCTTATATTCCGAACATTAGTTTTGCTTATTCTTACACTCACTTCATTATAAAATGATGTCATGCTTTCAGTTACACATGTTTGATAATAAAACAATGTCGTCTATTCTGTTTCTAACTAACCACTGGTTTAGTGACACGTGTACAGGTCCCTACGAAATTTAAGGAAAATATGACCGTTTGAGGAGGGAGTCGACCGTTCAAACCAAGCTTATAAATAGCAGCTCATTTGAAAGAGCTCGATGCTGAAGTTGATCACTCTCGAGACCACATGTTGTTAAGGTGATTTCTAGAGAGATAATATTTTCATGCCTTGTGCGTACTGAACTGCTCGTTCAGATTGCTTCGTGCGACTTCGATTTTTGGTGATTACAATCGAGGGATTCCGGGGATAGGAAGACATAAGTTCCGACTTCCTTGAACTTCAAGGGCATCCTTGCTGAGGAAGACATGGGTTCCAACTACCTTCAAGTTGAGGGATTGCGGGGATAGCAAGACAGAGATTTGGATCATCGAATCAAGGGCTTACCTTGGTGTGGGTAAGACAGACATTCTTGAAAGTATAATTCAAGGGACCTTTATCCATGGTTGATGGATACCCTTCTCTTTGGGTTAAAAGATTTATATCTTGTTACTTGTAGTTTTATTACTTGTTTTCCGATTCTTTTCATATTGTGAAGAAATGATAATCTTCTTGTATTTCCTTAAACATGTACTCTAGATTCTATATGCTATAAGGTAGAATCTCATATTGTAATCTTTTGTTATGTTTCAATTTTCGGATACATATTTCCGAAACCTGTTTTTTGGAATCACATTCCAGATATAAGCAAATGCATAGAACTAAAAGTTTGGAACATCATACATTGTGCCAATATTTCAATGGTGTTAGAGGATTTGTGAATTTTCTTAGTTAAACATTGTTAAACTTAGATGGTTCCTTATATAAGGAAATTTTTAAAGTGTACAATTCACCCCCTCTTGTAAATTGAGCATCTACATTGTTATTTTGGTCCTACAACCACGACCTATTAAACTAGTTGTTTAAACAATAGTTATGGATGGTATTATCCACATTACGATTTTTATATATCCAATATAATTTTAATATTGCTTTTTTCTATTTATTATACATAATATAAGGACAAATCCAAATTTTCAATTAAAAGTTTTATTTTTTCATAAATGCAGTTGTTCCTCCTTTTAATGGTGATCCCTTTTTAAATAAAGTATTGAAACATTAATATATTAAATTTTATGAACATAAATTATTCATTTGAATAGGGAAATAAACATTTATTTGGGGCATTTTTTTACTTTTTGATAACATTTATATTTTGATGAATAATATAAAAATACCAAAATTTAATATAAAACAATTTTTTTAATCAAAATAATTTATAGTGATAAATTCACCATATATGTGGTCTTAATGAATAATTATATTATAAATCTATTATTTAATATAATTTAGGTAATTATAAGTACTTTTACGTTCAAAATTTTCATAAACACATGTTGGTCTTTTGATAGTTCTTACTTATTAAAAACCCACGTTTTGGTTTTGACAATGGGAATTAATTTTAAATTTATTTCTTCCAAATCTGTGATTTGAACTTCTAAAAAGGGATCCAATATTTGGAATCGGAAGATTGAAATTTTTAATATAGGTTTATTTTATTTTTTTGACATTTTGAATTGTAACTTCACTAATTATTTTTAATTACCATGGTTAAACGGTAAATCAAATAAATACTAGTAAAAAATAATATTAAAATACTATAAAACTACCCTAACACATGTACTAATCCTATAAGACGAGATATATTCGACCATTAGTATCCTCAGGTAAACCTATTGTAATGTGGGTACCACATGGCAGTGATAATGACAGGTTATAAGATTTAATTTAATGAAAAGATAATAATCACATAAACATATATCGTTTACTATGTCAATTTTAACATAAGCTTACATGACTGATATATTTGACTATAAATATTTATTATAAAGATAATATTATTTCCTACATCATGTTATGTTATTTTAAATTTTTACACATTATATAATTAAATTTATTAATGACAGAATAATGATATACTATTTTTCCTTATTAATGATTAAAGCAATCAAATCATATGATAAATATTAAAATAAATATAATTTGAATGTTTTTATGCCATACATGAATTTTTATGATTAAATTGGAATATTAGGTATGATTTAATGCAATTGTTTTGAAAGAATAAAATATTTATGACATAAAAAATAAATAAATTACTAAATAGTGTCAAAATTAAAAAAATGAGTTCCTAAAACAAACACTATTTTACTAAATTACATAATAGTTCTAAAAATAAATGATTCACCCTAATTAATTAGATAATTGTTTCATTATTTAACCACCTAAGGTTCTTTAGGAATTGTATAGTAACTATATTTACCATGTAATATAAAAAATCATGAAGACGTGTTAAAAGTTAGACTATTTAAATAAGGGTTTAATCAAAATGATAAGGTTAATATGGTGACGTAAACTTGTATAAAACATAATTTTTGAGAGTAGTTAGACCCATACCTACCTTCTCTTATTAATAAATCGATTTATATCTATTATAAGCATAAAATCATTTTATAATAATTTAATATTTCAATCTTTGTTAAAGGACCTCTCACCTCTCTTATAATAGGGTACTTACACTAATCCTAAATTCACACCTCCAAATGCATTGGGCTCGTCCAATACCTGATAAAATCTCTTAAAAACGGACATCACTTTAACCTAGAGGTATTACATTGATTAGAAATCAAACATTAGAAAACCTTTTATTCAAATCAAAAGGAAGCACTTGATTAAGAGGTAAGTATTTTATCAACTCTTTCAATGTTTTTTTCTTCTTCGACTTCATCCATAAAACAATAAAATTTCTTGTAGATTATTTGTAAATATATGTTATTATAAATATGGTACAACCATATTAATTATTTTATACATATTATGAATGACAAAGTCACCATATGTGCGTATGTACGGCTTACCGTCTCCACGTCATGGTATAGTTTTTTATTTAACATTTCCTTATTTGGATGGGTATAATACTAAGTATAATTAATGTAAATAATTAATTTAAAATTTTAATTATTAAGTATATATAATATAACTTCTAATTAAACACCATTTCACCATCAATAGAATGCCATTTTCATTCGTGTGTACGTACACCTTAACATCTCCACGCCGTAATGAGATTCAATTTTAACATTATCCATCCATGAATAATTATAAAAAATATATATTAAAAATAATTATGAAAGATATTATATAATAAGTCTAATATAAAGAAATATATATATATATATATATATATTTACATACATTTCATTCACTTACTTCTATTCAATACGATAAGAACAGAGAAACAATATTCATTCTTACGTACGGCTTACTGTATCCATGAATAATGTATTCCATTTTATATATAAATGAATTATATATATTTATATTATGAATAAATATTATATATAATTCATATTATACATTCTTGAATTAATTAAATCACTATCAAATTAATATGATCAAGAATAACAAGTCAAAACACATAAAAAATCGATATTACCAAAAATGATTCCTTAACATGGAATTGTTAATAAAAAGGTAATATAATGTCATAAAAAAATATTTTATGATATAATAAATATTATTATGGTTTTGATATAAGTTCATAATATTTTTAGACACATTATACAAGATTTTCGGACTTGTACAGTGAGTATCAAACATAAGGTAAGGGTAAATTCCTCCATTCTCATTATTATTCGAGATTGTTTATGTGTAAAAATTTACTGAACTATATTTATAATCCATGTCCACGTTTCCTAAAATTGTTTTAAAAAGCAATATTTTATGGTATTATGGATATGAATATTTTACTATATGGTCATTTATAATTTTCTAAAGTTTTATTTTTATATCTCTTTAATTAATGTCCATATTTTTAAAATGATATTAAGGATTTACTTATAACAGCATGATTATTTTAAATTCTTAATTCCTTTAATATGTTTCAATTTTTTATGGGATAAATTGATTCAAAATTAAATTTTAAATTAATTCCTATAAAAATTGTGTGACTTTTAAATGATTTCATGAATAATAGATATATGTCTCAAAGAGTTTTACAGATCATTTTCAACTATGTCAGCATACATTACTGGATATCATTATTGATTACGGTTGATTTGATATAATACAATCTTCCATATTTTATGGAATGAGTTATGATAAGTTTGAATGCTGACATTCTATTTTTATACCATCCATGGATAATGGTTAATGTATTGACATTTTGTATGCTATTTTTAATATGAATGATTACGTTATGTTTCACTCTTTTCAAATGGGGAATGCATTGGATGAAGTAAGTTATTTGGAAGGCCCAATATTTCCCCTCAATGCATTTTTTGGTCTCATTAGACCAAATAGTGTCTTGATACAGGGCCTAGATAGAATATTTTTTAATGGTCTTGGCATAAGTCATTGACATAGTATTTACTGATATTATGCATTCTCGGATTATGAGATTAGTTTTTACATGTGATTATTCCAAAAGTAGAATATCCATGTACATGTTTTATAAGGTAATTAATGATTTATTTTTTTACATATTATTAACATGTTTTTTTAAAAGGCTTTTGTTTTTACTATATATATTTCCTTAAAAGTATTTCGATTCTGGTGAGTTATTTACCCTTTCAAAGCATCTGATCCAAACCCTTTATTAAGTTTTATTTTCCTATGATTCCAATAAATGTATTTTGATTTACATGCATGTTTGATCTATGGGAATAATGGAATTATTAAAGGATTATTTTTTGTGTGTTTTATGTTTTAATGTGTATTGTATCTTTCATGTATGTAATCTATTTTCCAAGACTTCTAAACTGATCGGTCATCCGGGACTTGATACATTATAATCATGCCAATGTTATATAATAATGCACCAACTCTGGGTAACTTCGGTCGTGTGGTTATATATATGTAGTCCAATGATAAAACAATCAAAAAATATTTATAAGTACATCATCACATTCCTTGATTATTTTTCTCACATTTTAAGTGTTATATAAATAATGAAAAAGTCGGATGCTATGAAAATGTTAAATATAATCAAAAGGAAACTTGAGAAGGAATATGACTATTCAATGATGAATTTTAGATCCAAATAAGGTGGTGAATACAATAATGATGAATTTGAAAATTATATTGATAATCATGGAATATGATATGAGTTTAGTTGACCATACACAACTCCTAAAATGGGTTTTTTGAAAGAAATAATATGATTCGGGTGGATATGGGGCGAACTAAATTACTTGAACATAGTTTCTCTCATAACTATTGGAGTCAGGCCATGTGTACAACTGTTTATATACAGAACCAATGTTTCTATATGAAAACTTCAGATATGAAACCATATGAAATTTTCTATGGAGAAACTCCAAATTGGAATCACATATGTGCTTTTGGGAGTCTATGCATTATAATATATAAAAGGTGGAAAACCTAGAATGCATGAGTAAAGAAGAGATGATGTAATTTTTGTTGGATATTCTCCATAAATATGAGGATATATATGTGTCAACAGATTAACATGAAGAATGTATGATTCTATTGATGTGATTTTTGTGGAAAACATTGAGAAAGAAAAGCAGTCATATCCTGATGTGGAAGTCAAGTGGGATAGGGAATATTTTCATGAAAATCGTAATATTGTTGTAGACTATGTTAATACAACGCATGAAGAGGAATCAAACTCATGCATATTAAGTGATGTGGATAAAAGTCAATCATCTCATCCAAGGCTAAGGAAACAAGTGGATGATTTGAACATTTTCTAATATCTACATCAGAGGGTTCCAAAAAAAGAATAATGACTACTATTACAAACACTTATCTCTATTCGAAAGATGAACTAAGTGATGAAATGAATCATCTGAGCATCCATAATGGGTTAAATATATGAAATATGATCTTGATCAGATATATAATAATGATACTTGGAAAATTTTACCCCAGTCAAACAACAAAAACATTATTGGTACACAGTCAGTTTTTTGAAACAATCTGGAAGAAGAAGGAGATATGATAATAACTAAATAATGATTTGTCAGCAAAGGGTATTCAAAAATTGAAGTCATTTATTATTACTAATCCATTTCTCATGTGGTAAGGTTAGAAACAATTATAGTCTTTTTTACTATTACTACACAATGGCACTACAACATCTTTCAAATTGATTTCATATATGCACTCTTGAATGGGGATATTGATTATGATGTTTACACTGATAAAAATGTTGTTTTGTTAATGGAAAAGATGAAACTTATGTGATCAGAATGAAGAAGGCTTTGTACAGGATAAAAAAATCACCAAGGGCATGGTATTGAAAAATTTATTCTTTCATAAGGTAAATGATAATAAAATATTGAAGTGTTGAAAACAATATTTTCATAATTGAATCTGAGGATTTCTCTCTGATCATAATTTTTTGCATCGATGACATTATCTTGGCTTAGAATGGTGAAAGATCTTGTGAATGATTTATTTAAGAGATGAAGATGATTTTTTAGATATCTCTGTATGGATAAATGAAATTATTTCTTAGGCTAAAAATTTCATAGAATAAGAATCACATTTTCCCTCTCAAAAAAAGTAAGCCATATAAATTATGAAGATGATTGGCATGGAAAATTTGAAATCATATTCCATGCCAATTTTAGTGAGAACCAGGTTTTCTATAGATGGATAAAGTAATTATGTTGAACATAAAGTGTTTTTATAGATGATTATAAGTCTATTATATTTGACTGCCTGAAGACCTGTCATACTCTATGTTGTTACCATATTTTCAGGATTTATGAGAACTCCAAATGAATCACATTTGATTATTAGAAAAATAATTCATTGACATATCAATGGAAAATAAAGTATTAGAGTTTGGTATGATGGCTCAAAAATATTCATCTATTTGGCTATTGAGATGTGATTGGGCAAGAATCGTTGATGATAGTAGATCGACATATATCAGAGTATTATTTTTTTTGAATTGTATTATTAGTTGGAATACAAAGAAAAGAATTTGGTAACTCTTAGAACAACTAAAAAAGATTTTGGTGTTTCGACTCAAGATACTACCAAAAAAATGTTGATGATGAATCAGTGGGAAGAACATCTTGTTGATGTAAATCTACATTTTGTCTTGGGTAGTGAAAATCAAAGTTCAATCAATCTTACTGATAATCTGGTAAAATATTCTTGTTAAAAACATGTTGACATAAAGTTCCAATTCATCAAATATAATGTGGATAAGAATAACTTAATTATGCATTAAGTTATTACATTGGAAAAATAACTGATATATTCAAAAAACCATTATCGAAGTAACCATTTTCATAATTAAGTTTGAGCATGGATGCCCATACTCCTTCTCATCATGATTGAGTTGAGTGTTTCAGTCCAATCACTCATATCTCCTTTGGATAGTGTTTCCAATGGTGAGAGTTTTCATAAATCTATCATTATGGAGTCATGTATAAAGGCGGAGAGGCATTCTTAAAACGAGAGTTGTGGGTATGCTTTTAATTCAGCATGTAAGTTTGTAAAGTATTCTAACTATTTTTTGGAATGGTTTTATAATTTTTTACATCTGGTTGTAGGAAACAATTTTTATTTTATTTTATGAATGTTGATTATGTGAATAATGCTGAGGAAGAAATAGGATGTGATGTGTCTTCATAGTCACTACATTTGGATAACATGGACTTGAAAACAATAATTCTTATTTTCTACAATGTATTATCTCATGTAGTCATAGAATTGTTGACATGTGTCCCGTATCTTGAGGCCTCAATGTTCAATGATTTATGAATTTTGGTTTACAACATAATATAAAGAGGGAGATAGTTAGGACTATGTTTCTAATGATTGTTTGGGATGCACGTAGTATTTCTACTTTTTTCAATGTATTTTGAGAAGAAAGGATATCACTTCACATGGATTATGTATATGAGGAATGATAATAATGTAAAAATACTTTACAATGTAAATTTGAAAATTATTTTCTGATTAGTATTTCCCAAAGATCATATGCTATTTAGAGAACATGTGATGAAAATATTTTGAAGTAAAGGGTGAGAAAATATTTATTCAACCAGCATGGTTGGATTTGAAGAAGCATGTTTCTATGGTGGTTCATGTTACTAGAGTTTTCCATATTTTTTGTTACAAAATTTAGAGTTTGGATAGAAATTTTAAAATTGGATGTCCTTGATTATCTCATTAAAATATTCCAATGTAAATAATTTTGTAAATATGGTATTCGTGAATACATAAAGAATGTTGGCGATGTTCATTAAAATTATAAATAGCATTGGAAATGGATATGGAAAGGATCATTATGGGAGGGTATTATTGTGGAGAAGGTGAAGATCATTGCGATGACACAAAGGAAAAATGAGAATCATTGTGATTCAATGAATATGACGGAATGCTGCGCTATGACAACGAGCATTGTGAATCCCGAAAATTGTCAGGGTGCTTCACAAAACAGTTTTAATTTCGACAGAAATTCTAGAGCTCTACGGTTGGTGATAACATGGTGCTGAGGTCTCTAGAAGGTTCTAGAATATGTGGGAATCACCTATAAATAGTCTCTACCCCATCTATTCACCCCTACACCTCTTACTAATACCTGAAACCTAACTAGGTAGCTTTAATTTTAATCATAGTGATGTTACCTTTTTTTTATTCTTTCATTAGGTTCTGAAGAAAAATTATGATGGATACTCTGAATTATGTGAACAATAAAGGTATTCAGTTAATTTATGGGAAGAATTATTTTATTAATAAAGATATAATGATTATTTTTATTATTCATCATGGATATGATGTTCTTGAAACTACAATAGATGGATTTCTTGTTGTTGATGAAAAAGTTCCTCTTACTCTTGTAGATAAGAGGAATATTGGGAATGGTGGAAGAGATAAAAAATGAATTACTCTCATCTCATTCTGAGAGTTATTTTTTAAGAGTTAATGTGTCTCTATATACAAATTTATCTGGGAAAAATTGGATAACATCTATGAAGGAATTATAAAAGGGAAGAATGAAAAACATCAAATATAGAGTCTAATGTATGAATACATAATGATGGGTGTATTGGAATATTTTTGGAACTTCATTACTAAGATAAATGAAATTTTTAGTACAATCAGATGTATTTGGGAAATGTTCGATTATTACACAGTTGTTGAAAAGATCTTGTTAATTCTCCCTGACAAATTTGATGCATATATTTCATCACAAGATAACAGATACCCTAAAAATTATCTCTAGATTATTTTCTTAGCACTCTCATCCAATTTAAAATAATAATGGATGAGACTAGGATGATAAAAGAAAAACTTCACAGATAAATTTATTTTAAGGATAAAAAGAAAAATATTTTAGGGAAAATTCTTAATGATGATGAAGCTGGTGAATCTGGCTCTGAAGATGATTATTGAAAAACTTTTGTTGAAATTTCATCTTTTTTTATAAAAATTTGAAATGAGGCACAAATAAATTCAAAGGGAAACTTCCTTTTAATTTTTTTTATTGTAGATCTGTTGTCCACATTACAGTAATTTGAACTAATAAGGGAATTATTAAGATAGTGATGAAGAAGATAAGAGACCAAGAATGTCATGAATGAAACAGGGTGAAAAAGATAAATATTCTAGTAGATGTATGGATATAAAGATCTTAAAATAAAAAAGAATAAGTTTTTGGTCAAAAAAATAAATAATATGATGATTGAAAAACTGAATATAAAACATATGATGATGAGAAAGCCAGATAGAGTGCCTTTTTTACAGTGAACAATTAATATTATGAGATAAGTAGTATAGAAGAAGAAATCAACATGAACGGTATTAGAATAAAGATATTTTGGGAATTTTTTAGAAATATAGGAATGGATGTAATGGAAAAAAGGAACTGAGAAAGGAAAAATATTCATCATACGACCAAGAAGGTTTTCCCGATATGAAAGAAAATTTTGAAAATGAGATTTTTAATCAAAAAAAATTCTATTGAGAGTGAAATAAATTGTAATGATCAAATGGTTTTAAATCTAAAGGGAATGGAAAATTATTTTGAACATATCTTACATAATATTTCTAAAGTTTAAGAAAGGAATATAAGGTTCAAAATAACTATTAACGATGTGGGTGAATGTTATTACATGAATGAACTGAAGATAGATAAAAAAATAATTCATTTAAATGTTGAAAAAAAATATAGAACTAGTTCTAATAAGAACAATGAAAGAAAGACTATGTATGTGGAAAAATATAGAAATAATGAAAAATAAAAAGAATCTAAAATACCCGAGTCCAGAGTTTTTTCTACTACTTCTTGTTCGGGTTAGACTAAACAGAAATTTGAGCAGAAGAAGTATGTTACCACTGAATGTATTAAGGCTAAAAGTGAATAGATTTATTGTAATAAGATTATTGAGAATCATGTTTACAAATCCAGATATTTTGGATGTTTTAGAGGGAAATATTCAATATTTGGATTCTACTGGTATTGTGGTGGATTCACAGACATGGAAAATATTTTTTGGTTCAAACAAAAACAAAAATACATTTCCATAATCATTTAAAGAAACTGATTGAGGGGGATTAAATATTTTCAAAAGATAAAATATCAATAGAAAGTCAAGAAGATATCTAAGACGGTCGGTGTGAGTGTTGATAATATTTTCCAACCACCTTAAACTATCTGTAAAATATTTGATGACCTATGCATATTTCTAAGTGTTGTATGATTGTGTAACCTGAATATGAAATGTTTTTTAAAAATTCCCAGAGGCTAGAGATTTAAAAATCTAATAAAGACTGGTCTAAAAGGTCTGAGAAGAAAGAGTGCTTGGTTTTCTAGCCAGAACACAATAAAATGGTTAGAAAATTGGAGAAAGCACATCAGAAAGTAGAAGTATTGGATGAAAAAAATCTCTTATTGCTAAAAATGATTCGAAAGCTATGAATGGAGACCAAACATGGATCCTTGATAGTGTTTTTTTCTCATATTATAAGAGATTTAATGTTTTTACTGAATGTGAATGATTTCAATGAATGAATCTTGAAATTTGGAATTGATTAATATCTTAATATCAATGGTGTTGTATCTGTCAGTATTGGAAATGATAAGATGTAATCCTGAAAAACAAAATCTAGGTTCATGGGATGAAACATAATTTTCTATGTTTTTCACAACTATTTGATGAGGGAAATGAAGTCATCTTCAAAAAATATTGATTTTTTGTAAAAATGAAGATGATGTAAATGTAGTTACAAGAGTCCAACAAATAATGCGAAACATGATCCATGTCGGTGAAGTTTATAACTCTTGTTACATGGGGTTGGTAGATGAAACTCAGTTATGGAATAATAAGGAAGGATACAAGTGTAAAAGGAACATGAAATTATTAAAAATAGGAGGCAGTGTTCAATATGTTCCAGATTATTCAACACGGAGAGTTTGGTGTTGCACTATAGCTCAATAAGGGAAGATCATGAATATGGGGCACAAGAAAGATGAAATTTGTTCAAAATAGCCTATGGAACAAATCCACTCTGGTATATGTGGTCTAATGATCAGATAAATAAAAATGTATATAACCACTTTCTAACATTCATTGATTAATTTACTCACATTACAAGTGTTATATATATGATGCATAAGTCAAGTGATGTGAATTTTTATGAATGTTTCAAATGGAAATATGAGAAGAAATATGAGTATTCAGTGAAGAATTTGAGAAACAAAAAAAGGTCAGGAACAAAATAATAAATAATATTTAAACAACCTTTATAAGCATGTAATTTGACACAAGATTTTTTCACCATTCACACGTCAACAACATTTTGGATACTGAAAGAGAGAATATGAGTTTGGTGGATACGGGGAGAACAATTTTACATGAAAATGTTCTATATGATTACAATTGGAGGAAATAAATGATTACTTATATATATATCTACAAAATTTATGTTTCTATAGTCAAAATTTTGATATTAATCCATAAAAAATGTTCAATGGATAAACTCCATGTCTAAAACAGTAAGGTGTTTTTTGTAGTCCATTAATTATAATGATGAAAGGTGGCATACTTGGAATGGTTTAGAATAAGAGAGATGATAGAATATTCCTTGGATATGATCTCAAAGTAAGAGGATATATATGTATCAACAATGAAATATTAATAATTAATGTTTCTGTAGATGTGAATGTTGGTGAAAACATTGAGAATGAAAAGCAGTCATATGCTGATATGGAAGTCAATTAGGATAGAGAGTATATTGTTAACAGTCCTAATAACACTGTAGACAATGATAATCTAACTCAATAATTGGTATCAGACTCACCAAACTCAAGTGGTGCGGATGAAATTCAAACAGCTCATCCTAGTGTGAGGAAAAAAGTGGAGGTTCAGAACATTTTTCGAGATCAACATCAAAGGGTTTAAAGGAGAAGAAAAATTAATTCTATTACCCATACTTCTCTCTATTCAAAAGTTGAACCGAATTATTTGAAAGAAATCCTTTGAGCATATAGAATCTGTTCATTCTATGAATGAAGTTCATGATCAGATAGATATGAAAGATACTTTGGATCTTTTACACAATATGGACATCAATAACATTATTTGTACAAATTGGATTATCAGAAACCAGTTGAATGAAAATGGTGAAGTGATAAGAAAAAAAATTGTTAGGTTTTCAATTGGTATTCATAAATTGAATGAATTTATTTTTTTGAAACTTTAACTTTACTTAGAAGGATAGAAACAATATTAATATTTCTTTATATTGGTTCATAATAAGGCTACAATACCATTCAAATGGATGTGCAATCCAAATTCGTGATTGATGATATTGATGTGGAAGTTTACATAGAAAAACCTTATTTATTTGTTATTTTAAAATACAAAACATATGTTTTCATGTTGAATAAGGCTTTATATGAGCTATAAAAAATCACCAATGGCATGGAATTCAAAACTAGATACTTTCTTGAGGAAAAAGATCATCAAAAATGGAAGAGTTGACATCAATATTTTCATAAATAAATGTCAGGTGTTAAATATTTTTATTATTTTTTATTTCAAAGGAATTATCATTACTGGGAATGATGAATGATCTTGTGTCTAATTTTCTAAAAAGATGATGATGTTGATTGAGATGTCAATGCTGGGAGAAATACAATACTTTATTGGGCTCAAATTTCATTGAATAAGAAACACATTTCAATGACTCATGAAATTTATTCTTAAGAACTTCTGAAGAAGTTTTGCATGGAAATTTTAAACCAGTTTACATGCCAATTTTATTGGGAACCATGTTTTCTAATGATGGAGAATGTAAAGAAGATGATCAGAAATAGTTTCGAATGCTAATTTGATGTCTGTTATATATGACTGCCTTGGGACCCGACATAGTCATTACTGTTACCATATTGTCTAGATTTTAGGTCACTCATAAAGATTTATATTTAATTTCATGAAACATATTTTACATATATATAAAATTAACATCAAAAAAATTGGAATTCTGTTTGATGGCTCCAAAAATATTGATTTTTTGGGTATTCAGATGCTGATTGGGTAGGAAATGTTGATGATAGAAGATCAATATCTGGAAGAGATTTTGTTCTATGGTAATGTCGTGTTAGTTTTCATACAAAGAAATAGAATTCAATAACTATTATTGTAACTAAATATGTGTATTTTGATTCTACAAAAGAAACTACCCAACTAACGTGGGTATAGACTCTATTGGAAGATCTATTAGTTGAAGTAAAGATACATTTTCTCTTGGGTTATGAAAATCCACGTGCAGACATTCTTACTTGAAATTGGATAAAAATTTATCTTTAAAAAATATATTTATATAATGTAATACCTCATCAAATAGAATGTGTTGAAAATGAGATAATTCTGGATCACATTACTACATCATAAAAAGTTTCTCATATATTTACAAAACCATTACTAAATGAACCATTTTCAAAATTGAGGTTGAACATGGGTTTCTATCCTCCTTCCCATAAAGGTGGAGGTATTTGTTTCTACCCCCAATCATGTATTACCTTTTGATAGTGTTGTCATGGGGGGAAATTTTAATAAATCTATCATTATGGAGGCATGAATAAAGGTGATGAGGCATACAAAATGGGGGAGTTGTGGTTAAGCTGGGAATTCATCATATACGTGTGTGAACTATTATAACTATGTTTTGGGAATGGTTGTAGAATGGTTGTTGAGTGGTAGTTGGAAATTTTATTATTTTATTCAAGGATTATTGACAATGTGGAGAAGTATAAGGAGGAAAGCTGACGTGATGTGGCTTCATTGTCCCTTCTTTTGGACAACATGTTGTTGGGTTCAATAATTATTATTTCCTACAATGACTTAGCTCACATAGGATTTGAAATGTTGATATGTGACCCATTTCATGAGGCTTCAAGATTTAGTGATTTATAAATCATGAATAAAAAATCCAAAAAGGGAGATTATTGGGACCAATTTGTCTGGGGATGTTTTTGGATGCATGAAGTAGTGTTGTTTCTCTCCAAGGATGCTTAAGTATAAAATTAATAACTTCACTATGTATATGTGGATGAGGAACAACATGAATGTCACGATATATTCCATGGTAAATGTGATGATGATTTTCTATTATTTATTTGAAAAATATCATAACTTGTTTGGATGAAATATGATTCAATCATTATGAAGTAATTGAAGAGAAATAATAAATTCAATCAACATTGTTGGTTTTAGAGGAGTAAGTTTCTAGGGTAGCATTGTTTTCCAATATTTTTCAAATTTGGGGGTTTAAAATATGGTGTTGGGATAACATTGTGAAAAGTGGATTTCTTGGAAGATCTCATAAAAATATTCCAATGGAATGAATTTTTTCAATATGGTATTCATGATGATGTAGAAAATGTTGGTGGTTTTCACCGTAATTATGATGGTATTTTCAAATGGACAAGGAAAAGAGAATTATGGGTGAAAATTTTGGTGGTGAAGGTAAAGAGAATTGTGAAGGTGCAGTGGGAGAATTAGAATCATAGTGAAACAATGGGTTTCATGGAGAGGTTCGTGATTAAAATGATATTTGAAAATATAGAAAATATCATGAGTGCTTTGCGAAACAAAGTGAACTTCAGAGTAAATTTTTGAGCTAAATGAATTGGTGGTCTTTTGGAACTGAGGTGGCTAGAAGGTAGAGATTCAGTGGAAAACAACTATAAATATACCCCTACACCCTATAGAAATGAAAATATACATAATGATAATTTTTTAGCTATATAACTCTGAAGAAGGATCACGAAGAGAGAGAGCTCTGTGATGGTTGTAATCTCTGCGAAGGAAATGAGTTTTGTGGAGAGTCGTTGTGCATTGAGTATGAATTGAAATTCACATATACCTATATTTTCCCCACCAAATAGTGATATTTTTTATCTAATGTGATAGTGAACAAGAGAAATTTTAAAACTGGATTACTCTGAGATGTTGGGAGCTTCGTGAAGGTGCTATGTGAAGGAGCTCTTGGAGATGATGATTTCAGTACTGAATTTAGGTGAGAAGTTCTTTCAATGGGATAATGATATGACTGGGGTATAAGACTAAATATTAATACTATCTAGTAAGTTCCTATCAGCCTATGGATAGAAAAGAGGCGAGTTGTTTTTCAATTATTATATTTGTTATGGTTTTTCAAGAAGCACAGAGATATTGCATTACCCTATCTGTGCTAAAAGGGTGCACACACACATGAGGAAAATCTCCCAAGTACTACATGAGTGAAATAGAATATCCTATTTATTGTATTCCACATTAAATTATTATCTCTTTTGTGGATTGTGTGGAAAAACGTTATCTATGTACCATAAAGTGGACTATCTAATATAATTGAGGAGTGAATATTATAAATTATTGTGTTTCTATAAATGCGTGTTTGGATTTTTTTCAGCATGGAATGATATACTTAAAATGAGATGAAGGATGTTTAATTTGAAAGGAAGCATAAAAATAAATGATATAACTGATTCACCCAATCTGTCTCAAACTGATACATAGATCTTGATTGGGTAACATCACATAATAATATTTTAAATACATTAGTTTAACCTTTAAATGCATATTTGATTAATTTAATTTTTTAAAAAATAAATATTCCTTTCTTATATATTGTTACATTCATAAAATTTTATATCTTTTTAAAAAAATATTTTTCAAAATTTACATAAAAATTTATTATTTTAAGAATATATCTATAATATTTCATAAGATAATGATTAAATGATGGATCTGTAAATTAAGATGAAATCATGGAAATAATGTTCTAACCTTTGTAAATTTTTCTTTTCAAATAAAATAATATATATAAAGAAGAAACATGTCTATTAAAAAATTACCTTTTAAAATGTTAATTGATATTAAACCTATTTTTATGGATTTATAATTTATTTAAATTAAATTTAACTAGAGATTTTATTATTCTCAAATTACCATAATAATAATTTTAAAATATTTCAGGTTTCCTTTTTTTCAATGATTTATGTGATGAAATCTACTGGACATAATGTTGATTTAGAATAAAAATTCAAATATTTTTTTGCATTATAATAATCCATGATGGTAACATGTTATGAGCTCTTTAATTACCCTCACATATATATTTCTAACATCATCTTCAGCAATACTAGCAACAAATTCTTCAAAACAACATTCCCATCCCCATCTTTTGAATACTATTGTCTTCATAAATGTAACACCCCAAGATTCCACATTTCATTTCCCTTTGAATTATACAATAGCTTGTGTTGTAAGCAACGTCGGGTTTAAACACTCTACAACCAATCAAATTAGCCTTTATAAATAGTAATACCCACATTGTGAATTTTTATAAATTTTATCATTCAAAATGGACTTTATTTTTGGATTTAGAGTATCTAAATTAGATTAGGGTGAATTTTTAGTATTTTTAAGAAAAATTACAATTTTTATGAATAGTGAAAAAACACTATGTCATTGGTTAAAAAAGACTTTTTATTTAGATAATTAGTTATTTTATTATAATTTATTTTAGGTCAAAAGAGATATATAATACCTATATATGTTTAATGTAATGCAATGGTGTCATTTTATAATATATTTATATATATAAAATTTTATCGATCATTTTTACCGTCTTTCACCGACCACCAAAAAGCATTTCCAAATTTGTAAAAAATATAATTTCACCACTTCAATGAGATGAATTACAAAAAATTGAAAGACACGGTTAACCTAATTATGTAAAATGTGGTTCAATGAGATGGAAATAATTTTTGGTGAATAGTAAATTTTGATTTTTATTTACAACTGTTAAAAGTAATTAGGGTAATTATGGGTAAAAATGATATTATAATTACCCTAACACATGTCCTAATTCTATTTGGTAAGTTTAATTCCACCCAAAACAACTTATGAATAAAATATGATCCTTTAGGTCCACATGAATTAGATTTGGACAAATATTATTATTTTATATAAAGAAGAGTTAAAAGTGTTAAATTAAATGTGTATTAAAAAAATATTTTTAAGATAGGGTTGCATAGAAGATAAGTTTGACTATAAATATTCATTATAAAAACAAAAAAATTTCCTAGATAATGATATTTTATTAATAATTTATATACATTAAATATTAAACATTATATGTGACACAATGATGATGTAGTAATTACATTATTAATGAAATATTAAAATAATTGATATTATAAATATAAAAATATTTATAATTTGAACGTTTTGATGACATCCACAAATTTTCTAGGTGAATATGACATGTAATGGTTTATTAAATTTTTTTGTATTGAAATAATAAAGTCTTGATGGATTTTGAATAAACCAAATACTAAATAGTGTCAAAATTGACATAGATTTCTTTTTAAAACAAATATTATATTATTCAATGATATAATATTCATTAAAATTTAAGGTTCTACCAAAAGACTCATATAATGATTAAAATGAAATTAATTAACCACTTGGGTTTTTCATGGAATTTTATTTTAATTGTATTATCCATATAATACAAATATACAAGGAGACATTTTAAATGTTATACTATTTAACAAAGAGTTAATTCTAAAAGATAAGGTTAATATGGGGAACTAATTCTCTATAAAACCTATTGGCTGAGAGGGTTCTAACCCATACCCACCTTATCCTATAATTAAATCATTTTTTCCATTATAATGAAGAAGTTATTTTATTATAAAATAATATTTCAATTGTTTCCTAAGGTGCCACTCACCCTTCTTATAAAATGGCACCTCCCCCTCTCTCAAATTTACATCCTTCCAATCAATTTGTCTCAACCAAACCTTACCAAAATGTCATCTCAGCATTCCTCCCTTTATCCTAGAGGCCTTCCATTAGTCACAAATCCATCCTAAAGAGCCTTTTTATCAAATCAAAATGAAGAACCCAAAGAAGAGCTAAATATTTCGTCACCTTTTTCATGATATTTTCTTCTTCAAATTCCTCTTTATTTGATTTTTCCATTATAAAATAATAACTCCACTATCTTCTATATACTGGGATTTTATTATAAATATTGTACAACCCTATTTATTTTTCTATCCATCCTATAAATGACAATGTTACCATATGTGCGTATGTACAGATTACCGTCTCCACGTCGTCGTGTAGTTTGTTATTCAAACACTTCATCATTTTAATGGGTATAATAATGAGTATAAATGATGTAAATAATAAATATAACATAATAATGATTCTTTATATATTATATACCATCCAATTATATATGATTATAATATCAAAAGAATGATATTGTCACTCATGAATATGTACAGTTTTCCATCTCCATGAACAAGATTAGATTCATTCACCATCGTATCCATTCAAGACTAATTTTGATTTGATGAATCAAAATAATATTTAAAATCATAATATCATTCTGAATATGAATAATATACATCCTATCCATAACAAACATTAATAATGTAACAATGAATATAAAGGAAACCAAATCATTTGACACATGAAACAATGATAATACTGAAATATCATTAACAAAGAAACATTAGAAGATCATATATGATATCATATTATTTTATATGGTTCTTGAATTATTTATTAAAATTTATTTAACCATTATACATGAGTTTAACCTACCCTAGACCATGGAAATGTACAAGGTGAGGGTTAATTTCACAATCTCTTTATTATGTGAGATTTTTTTATATGTTAGTATCTACTGGGACCTCTTTATCATCCACATCAGTGTTTTCTGAAAAATGAATTTCATAAAAAATTACTATTTAATATACTATGACCTAAATTCATTTATACCCTTATTTGACCATATACATTTTGAATGTTATCATTCTGTTTTTTTTCAAACAAGGTACTTTATTTCCTTTTTAACAAAATTAATTTAAGATTGTTTTTAACCTATATAGAGAGTGCATATATTTTCCTCCATTACTACATCATAGAAGCTTACCTTACAATAATATCATAATATTTTTAAAATAAATGTTTTCTTTTATAATTATATGTATTTTAAATGATTTCAATATTGAAAGTGATATTTCTCTAAAAAATGTTTTGATTCATCTAGGACAACATCCTTTGATGGATTTGAATCTTCTTTGATGTTGTTTTTGTATGATACTAAACATCCATATTGTATTTAAGGTTTTGTGATATGTTTGACTATAGATGTGTTATTTTTACACCATTGATGGTATATGGATAATGTATTTTCATTTCGTATGCATGTTTTAATAATAATGATTTTGTTATGTTTAAACATTTTAATATGTGGAATGTATTCCACTTAGTAATTGACAGGTGGATCCCGCAATAGATCCACGAGGCATCAGTAGGTATCACGAGATAAAATATTTTCTTGGAAAAGGGCCTTGACATAATGTTATTTATAGTCTTAGCACAAGGCCTTGACTATGTGGTTATGAAGTTTGGCATTATTCATTCCATCATTATGAAAGTGGCTATTAATATTTCATGTGATTATTCGACTAGTTGAATATCCACAGGAATATTTAAATGGCATTATTTTATTTTATAATTGATATATTATGTTGATTTTCAAGTTTATCATGATTTTGTATTAGTCTTATACATTGACTTAAATGATTATTTTTATTTATGAATATTTCCACTATATTGTTATCCTTACTGAGCATCCCAAATCACCCCTTTCTATGTTTTATTTTTCAAAGCATGTGAGGAAGTATATTATGAATGACCTGCAGGGACAGTATAATGGATATGATTGTTCCCTACGGAGACTATGTTGTAGTAGTTTTTCATTTTGTAATGTAATGTAAAACTTAATATTGTATCTAGTATTTCCAAGGCAACTAAACTAATCATTCTTTTAAGACATGATCATTTGTGATCATGCCAATGTTATATAATAATGCACTGACTATGGATAACTAGGGTCAAGGCATTATAGTTGGTATTAGTGGAAGTTTATTACAAACCATGGAAGCTATATTTAGAAAACCTCTAATTATAGAACATTACCCTAAGATAGGCATTGATGATGTTTATAGAAGAAATTCCTAGAATTTTGTTAATGTAAATATTTTGTGTTTTTTCCAAGCAATGAATCCCTCTCTGGATACGAGAAGGTAAAGGAGGATCTGGCACAAATGTACTGAGGGGTAAACCCTGGAAACACCGCTTTGAGCTAGTCATTAACATGAACTAGTGCACAAAAACAGGCCTTTCTTCCCTCTTGGTTACGACATTCCTGGTGGATATTCTTGGGATAATTCTCATTTTATTTACAAACCATTATTAAGGGTTTTTGATTATATACTTCCTCAAAGATTTTTTTAATGATTATGGATTATATATATAAATTGTTCAATTTATGTTAACTCTTTTAAAAGTTTGAAATTATGTATTTTGATTCATAAACTAATCTAGTGTATGCCATTGTTTAGAAATGAAGCCTATTGAATGGAATGGAAACCATGTCGGGGAACATAATTCATTTGTGGATTTCCCTCCTAATAATGTTAATTATAGTGGATATGACGTTCAATGGTGGTCATTGATTCAAAACACAATGGAAGATGATGAAGTAACAAATATGGAATTGGGGGAGTTTACAGAGCTTTTCTTATAAAAATGCATTCCCCATAACCTTCAAGTGGATATGGAAAAAAAATTTGAGTCTTAGTTAAAAAGTGGATGATAATTTTTTAGAGTTAAAGGAAATTTTTACATGCTTAAGAAGTCATGTTGTAGATTATATACCTAAACCAATAAGTAAGATTGATCATTTCATTGATGGGTTAAAACCATTTCTCCGTCCAGCATTAGTATCGCAATCCTTTTCATCATATGATGATATTGTCTCATGTGCTATCAAGACAGAAAATGAATTATCTATGTCTTATGACTTTAAAGCAACTAAAGAGAATATGAGATCCGATGAACAGTCTGGATATGAAAATAAGGGGAATAAGGGAAAAGTGGAAAATCAATCCTACAATAAATATGGGAAGAAACACCCTGGTACTTTCCTAAAGGGAATGTGAGTCTGTTACAAATGTGGTTAAAAAGGCCACCAAGATCATGATTTCATTGGGAAAAAAGAAGATTTCAATGTCGAATTATACAATTATAGAGAAAGGAGGCATTATGCAAATGAATTTCCTAAGCACCGATGAAATTTAATCAAAAAGGACAAGGGATCAAGGCCAAGCATATTCCATTACTCTTGATGAGCTTGAATCTATAGGAGACATTGTGGAAGGTAATTTAATGGTTTTTAATGTTAAGAAAAGTATTTATTTGATTTTGGATCATCGCATTGTTTCGTATCTTCCTAGATTTCAAAGAAAATTATATATTTTCAATTTGATTTAACTTGGGAATTTTGAGTCAAAACTCCTAATAGAAGTTTCATTACAAAAATGTTTTGTGATTTAGTTCACATTAAGGCATATAAATGTTATTTATCTTATTATCTCATCATCATACCCAGGATTTAATTTGATATAATCCTTGGTGTGGATTGGATTTCGGGCCATGATGCGAAAATTTATTGTAAGAAGAAGTTGGTTTCAATTTTGGATGATGATAAAGAGTACCTTATATTTAGAGCAGAAATGTCCCCATCAAATTCTTATATAAATCCACCCAAGTAGCTCAAATAAATTAAATTATTGTTGAGTAAAACAATGAAATAATTGTGGGTAAGGAATAGAATGTTCAAATAGGGGATGATCCTATTATGCAAGAATATGTTGATGTGTTTCTAGATGATTTACCTGGACATACTCCAGAATGAGAAATTGATTTTTTCTTTGAGTCATTTCAAGGTTCAAGGAACATATCTAAGACCCAATATATAATGGCCACTTTGGAATTAGTAGAACTAATGAAAAAAATGTAGGAATTGAGTAACAAGGGATTTATTCGACATAGTGTTTCTCCATGGGGACGCCTATCCTTTTTGATAAAAATAAAGATGGATCTATGAGGTTGTGCATTGACTACAGGGAGATCAATTCTATAATAATAGAGAACAATTATCCCATACCACACATTGATGATTTATTTTACCAACTTCATGGAGCTCAATATTTTTCAAAGATTGACCTTCGATCTAGATATCATTAGATGTTTGTGAAGAAGGCGGAAATTCAGAAAATAGTATTTCAAATCTGGTACGGGCATTACGAGTTTACAGTAATGCCTTTTGGGCTGACTTATACACAATCTCTTTTCATGGATCTATTAAAAATGGATATGGGAATAATCATGGATGTTTAAACAACAATATTTTTTCAAATGGTTTACAAACCAGATTTTCAAGAAAGGATAAAAAGTTCTCAGACCGATGATGAGGAATTTGAAAATATGATTATATCTTTGTACCATGGGAGATTGATCGAATTCGTATATGAAGATGGAATTTTGAAATTTTGGCAAAGAATTTGTGTTCCTGACATAGCTGATCTAAAAAGTGAATTGTTGGATGATACTCATACTCCAATTTCATTATACACTATGGGAGCACAATGATATATCAATATTTGAAGGAACATTTTCTGTGGGACAACATGAGGAGGGAGAATGCTGATTTTGTGTCAAGATTTATGGTTTTTCAACTAGTTACAGCTTGTAGAAAATAGCATGTTGGAGTCATGAAACCTCATTCTATACCTGTGTGTAAATGAGATAATATTATGATTGAATTTGTCATGGGACAACAAAATACTATGAGAAAGAATGATGCAATATGGGTCATTGTTGATCATCTTACCGAGTAAGCATATTTTCATGCGATAAGATATGATTTACCACTTGAACGTCTAGAAAAACTGTATATTAAGGATGTTGTAAGAAATCATCGAGTACCCTTATAGATTATTTCAGATCGTGATCCCCATTTTAATTCATGATTTTAGAAAAGTCTTCAGAAATCCCAGGATACTAAACTTAGTTTGAGAACTACCTACCACCCTCAAACTGTATGAATATCAGAATATACTATTCAAACCATAGATGACATGTATAGATCTTGATCAATTTAATTTCAAGGTATGTGGGATCAATATTTTCCTCTGGTAGAATTTTCATATAACAATAGCTTCCATTCAAGTATTCAAATGGCACCATATGAAGCAGTATACCAAAAGAGATGTCATACACTAACCTATTGGGATGATGTTGGTGAAAACAAAATTAGGCCCAAAACATGGTGGAGAAATGATGGAAAAGGTGAAAGTAATCCTAACCCATATTAAATAAGCTCAATGTAGGCAGAAGAGCTGTGTTGATAATCGAAGGAAGGATTTGGAATTTCAGGTTGGATATCATGTTTTCATGAATGTATCTCTATGGAAGGGAATTATACAATTCAGTAAGAAGGGTAAATTGAGTGACAGGTACATTATACAATTCTAAATTCTTGAATGAATTGTGGTTGTGGATTACTATTTTGCATTCCCACCAAGTCTCTCCAAAGTTCATGATGTTTTCAATGTATCACTATTCAAAAAATACATGCCTGACCCAACGCATGTACTCACCTATGAGGAATTAGAATAGGAACATGATTTGTCTTAAAGTGAAGAGCCTATCATGATTCTTCATACAAGAGAAGAACTTTGGAGAAACTAGATGAATCATACAGTAAACATTATATGGAGAAACCATAAGTTGGAAGATGAAACATGGGAACCTGAGGAACTTATGATGACGAACCACACTAATCTTTATATGCAGTAATATTCTATAAATTTCAAGAAAGAAATTATTTGAATGATTGGAGAATGAAACACCCCATGATTCTATGGCATGTTTTCCTTTGAATAATGCAATAGCTTGTGTTGTACACAAAATCGAGTACAAACACACCATAACCAATCAAACATGCTATTATGAATAGTAATACCCACATTTTATATTTTTTAAAATTTTATCATTCAAAATAGACTTTATTTTTGGATTCATAATATCAAAATTAGCTTTAGGTGAGTTTTTGTAATTTTACTGAAAACTGTCAATTTTTTATGAATATTGAAAAACATCGCGTTGTTGGTTAAAACAGAATTTTTATTTAAATTATTAGTTTTTTTATTTTAATTTATATTAGGTCAAAATGGATACATAATATCTATATAAGAATGATATAATTCATTGGAGTCATTTTATAATATGTTTAGATATATAATATTTTATCGAACATTTTTACTGTTTTTTACCCACCTCCAAGGAGCATTTCCAATTTTGTAAAAAACATACTTTTACTACTTCTGTTAGTAGAATTTAAAAAATACGAGTGTCATGGATATCTTCTGTATGTAAAATGTGGTTCAATTATATTAGAATATTTTTTTTGAATAGTAACTTTTGACTTCTATTTACCAAGGTTAATAGTAAATAGGGTAATTAAGGGTCAAAGGATATTATAAATACCCTAACAAATGTCCCCATTCTACTGGATAAGTTTAATTCATCCGAAAACAACCTTAGGAATCAAATATGATACTTTTGGTCACTTGGATTAGTTTTGGGCATTTATTATTATTTTATTTAAAGAAGAGTTAAAAGTGTTAGATTCTAAGTTTATGAAATAAACCATTTTTTAATATAGTGTTACACAAAATAAAAATTTGACTATAAATATTCATTGGTAAGAAAAAAAAATTAATAAATAAGTATATTTTATTTATAATTTTTATACATTAAATAATTATCTTTATTTATAACACAATGTTGATCCTATAATTAAATTCTTAATGACATATAAAAATAAATGAGATTATAAATATTAAATTTAATTTAATTTTTATGTTTTTATGCCATCAAAGAATTTTATAGGTGAATATTACATGTTATGGTGGATTAAATTTATTTTTTTATATGTAATAATGTTGTGATGACTTAAAAAACAAAATACTTAATTGTGTAAAAATTGACATAAATTAATTTTTAAAACAATTATAATATTATTAAATCATATAACATTCCTATGTATATAATGTTATACCAAAGGACTTATATAATGATTAAAATGACATTTATTAACCACATGGGTTTCTCTAGGCATTTTATAGTATATTTATTAACCATATACTATAAAAATACAAGGAGACATGGTAAATGAAAAACTATTTAACCAAGAGTTAAATCTAAAAGATATGGTTAATATGGTGACCTAAACATGTCTAAAACCTATTTTTTGAGAGTTTCACGACCCATACACTCCTTATCATTTGAATAAATGATTTTGGAGCCATTATAAACCAAAGTGGATTTTATTATAAAATAATATTTCAATCTTTTCCAAAGGTGCCCCTCACCACTCTTATAAATGGGAACTTCCCCTTCTCTCAAATTCACACCATTAAAGACATTTGGCTCAGTCAAACCCACCCCAAATATCCTCTCAAATTTCCTACCTTCATCCTAGGTTCCTTCCATTAGTCATAAATCCAACCTAGGGATCTCTTTTTTTCAAATCAAAAGGAAGAACATGAAGAAGAGGTAAATATTTCATTACCTCATTCATGTTCTTTTCTTCTTCAACTTCTTCTTTCTATGTTATATCCATTATAAAATAATAACTCTATTATATTCTATATAATTTAATGTTTTAATAAAAAGGTTACATCCCTATTCATTATTATATCCATCCTATAAATGAAAACATCACCATACGTGTGTATGTAAGGATTACCGTCTCAACATCGTGCTGTAATTTGTTATTCAAACACCTCATCATTTAGATGGATATAATAATCAGTAAAAATTATGTATATAATAAATATACCATGATAATGATTCTGTATATATGATATACCATCCAATTATATACTCTTTTAATATCAAAATAATGATAATGTCGTGCGTGCGTGCGTATAGATTACCGTCTCCACAAACGCGATGAGATTCATTACCCATCTTAACCATTCAAGACTAATTTTCATTTAATGATTAAAAATAATGTTTATAGACTTAATATCATTATTAATATGACTAATATACATCCTATTCATAACAAACATTACTTACATTATGATGCATATAAATGAAAACGAATCAATTAACACCTAATACGATGATACTACTAAAATATCATTAACAATACAATATTAGAAGATCATATAAGATATCATTTTAATGTATATTATTATTGAATAATTAAATAAAAATTATGTAACCATTATAAAGGAGTTCAACCTACCATCTACTAATGAAATGTACACGGTAAGGGTTAATTTTACAATCTCTTTGTTATCTGAGGTTGCTTTATACAAGAGTATCTACTAGGACATCTTTAACATCCACATCAGTGTTTTCCTAAAAATGTATTTCAAAACATTTTTAATAATTACTAGACTATAGATTAATTTCATTTATACCATTATTTGATGTAATATGTTTTTAAAGGAATCTTTCTTTTGTTTTCCAAACAAGGTACTTTAGGACCTTTTCGACAAAATTATGGTAAAAATGTTTTCTTAAATTATACGGCGGGTGTGGCTACATTCTGCCTTTATAACATCGTCAATGATTAACATAGAATAATATAAGAATATTTACAAAATATATTTTAATATTATAATTATATGACTTTTAAATGATTTCCAAATCGAACGACATAATTTCCTAAAAAAAAGTTTTGATTTCCTCTATGTCAACATCCTGTGATGGACTTGAAGCTTCATTGAAGTTGATTTATTATGATACAAAACATCCATGTTGTATTAAATGTTTAGTGATATTTTTTACTATGGATTTGATATTTTTAAACCATTCATGGTTTATATAAAATGTATTGACATTTCTTATTGTAATTTTAATACGAATGTTTATTTTATGTTTAAATATTTTCATATAGGAATGCATTGGAATTTTTAAGTGATGGGTGGAGCCCACTATAAATCCTTAATGCATCGGTAGGTCTCATGATACAAACTAATTTGTTGGCACAATTCCTTAAAAATGCATATTTTTAGTCTTGGAAGAATTCCATGACTATGTGGTTATGAAGTCTGGTATTATGCATTCCATTATTATAAAAGTGTCAATTGATATGGAATGTCATTATTCGACTAGTATAATATCCATGTGAATAATTAAATGGAATTATTGGATTTTATCTTTTTTATATTATGTAGAATATCATGTTTAAAAGGCATTGGTTTTAGTCTTATACATTTCCTTAAATATTTATGCTTATTTATGAAAACTTCCATTGTATTGTTTTCCTTACTGAGCATCTGAGCACACCCCTTTCTTTGTTTTATTTTTCCCAGGATATAGAGAAGTATATTTTTACTGACCTGAAGGGATAGTATAAGGGATATGAGTGTGGAATATAGAGACAATGTTGTTTTAGTTTTTTAGTTTATTATGTAATGTAAAACATATGAATGTATCTAGTATTTCCAAGGCTACTAAACTAATTGGTATTTTGAGACCTGATCTTTTGTGATCATTCCAATGTTATGTAATAATGCACCGACTCAAGGTAACTAGTGTTGGGGAGTTACATTAAACATCAAAACAGTTAATGTTACCATGAATGAATCCAACCAATACTAACAACAACCCTTAGATAATTTATTCCAATAATCATTGTTCATGTTGAATGGCATTACAAAATATCGGCAAACCATGTTTTCTTACAAAAATTTGTTTCTTAGTACTTCAACAACATGGAGATTCAATATCGTGTCAAAAATATCTCCACATATCTCATTCTTTAGTCGACCACTTACTTCTTCTTTCCCATTTCAACACACTTCACCCCCACCCAAATAATAGATAAAACAACTCCACGGAAATTGCAACTCTTACTAGACCGATTTATTTTTTCAATATTCATGGTTAAAAACTCCTTCAATCTTGATTCTTCAATTGATATTTAATTAAGTAGTTTCTTAATTAACAGTTAACACATAATCCAAATTCCCAAAAATCAAAACTTTTATTCATTTAAAATCACTCAGATACTATCCTTGGACAAATGGTCTAGATTCATTATGGTTTAGTCGAAAATATATATATTATAGTTTTCTTTTCATAAAATCCAATTGAAAACACATCTTCCATGCAATTAGAGCACTAGGGAGATTCAAGGTCATACCACTATCTTAATCAATGATCTATCACATAGAGGAAATTAGTGTACACATGTCTTCAATTAGACTCCAAGCACATAAAAAATGATATATTCATTATAGTTCATCATCATATTCATCATTTGATTTTAAATTATTTATCCAATATATGATCAATTCAAGTAGATAAAAAATAAAATATTCATTATAGTTCATCATTGTATTCATCAGTATATTATCCATTATTTCTCAAATATGTGATCAACACCCTTATATTAAACCATTTCTAACTCAACAACAACATATAATAATTTGTCATGGTTATCCAATTTGTAGTCTACTTTAGATGACCTCTGGTTTGGTATCAAAATATCTCATCAACTTCAAATTCCATTATAACGGAAATCTATCATCATTGACCCTTGGTTATTGTTTAGTCCCAACATAATGAACTTTTTCAGCTTCATGTGAAATACACAACCCAGGATTAGAATTAAATAATTTTAGAAATTTTTAATGTATATAAATTATTTCTTTATACCAAATTAATTGAATTGGGCCATGCTAATTAGGAAATCAATTTGGATCATAAAATTCCAACCACTATTCCCACTGATGTTTGATGGTTCTGGTTTCAAAATAATAGATCTATATTCATCTAAATTTCTTATTTCAATGATATAAGGGGTAAATTGATCCATAAAGGTATAAAAAGAAAATGAAGTTATCCTTCAACAGTAATAGTCACTCTATTGGGTCTAAACCTCTCAATATAAGCACATTCCTACTAATTTAGATTTCTAGGGAGATATGTTTTTTTATTCCTCAAATTGAAATCAACACCTTCTTGGATCGATCACTCTTGGGTCAACATCATTTTATCATTAATGTATGTACCTAAATCCTTAAGATTCAACCATTTTCAGGTTTTTAAAGACCATGGGGTTTTAAGGAGGCATAGAATAATTCTAAATGTATCACCTATTGATGATTTTTGAAGAAGGTAGAATAGATGCCATGTCAGGATATGACGTCGTGAATACGTAGTTCCAAACATGTGTAGGTCCAGTTCATGATGTCTAATTTTGATGTTTAAATAATAAAAAGGTTATATGTATTTTATAAAGAAACAAAAATAAAGGATTACACGATGTAAACATGGATTTCATGTTCAATATAATCCCCTATGTTGTGAAAATTTAAAATTTTCTTCTGCTTGGCTTTCCTCCAAACCCTATGCCTATTGGATTTCACTATCGATTCAAAGAATCTAGAAATTCTCTTCCATTAATTATGGAGGTTATTTTTATATGGATTGATCCTTAGATATTGTTCATTGATAATTTTTGATCAATTGTTCATTATATATTCATTTTCTTGTGAGTTCTCCTGATTTGATCTCATTTCCAAATGTAACTTCTTTCCAGGTAAGGGTTCTTGATTAATTATGTTTACAATTGGGGTTCTACTAGTAGTGTTTTTGTGTGTTTGTTTCATAGAGTCCTTTAATGGATGTATTTATTTTAGGAGAGGTCGTCAATGATTTACAATCTGTTTTATTCTCATTAAAATAATGTTGATGGATTTTAAGTTAGGAGATTCAGTGATTAACTATTTATTTATGTGTTATCATAAATTGAGCATAGTTTATCACCATTTAGGTCAATTTAATTTTCCCAATAGTTAATGAATTATATTAAATGAACAATATAGAAATAACATACTATTATTTCTTTTCTTTTATCATGATAGAGATTTCCCTTAAGATTTTAATGATAGAGTGATATCAATGACTTTATTTTTTTGAATGTATTAATGCTATGAATTAATATTTTTTTCTTGATGGAATGTTTTTAAAGAATATAATGATCCAATTAATTTTTAATTACATATCATAAGGGTGATTAATGAAGATAAATTTTTATAATCCAAAGGTCAATGTAATTTTAGGATAATCAAATTGATGCAATGCACATATTTAATTGAAATTGATATTACATTTGATTAATACAGTTGATAAATAATATGAATCCCAATTAAAATTGATGATAATAATTGAAAAGGATTGTATATGAGAACGTCACTTAGCTAGTCTTTTTTAAACCAGATGATATTATAAGACCATGTTTTGTCACTGATAGCTTATTATAACATGATTCCTTAGGATTCCTATTATTGTAAAATTTAAATAATGAATTGGTTAATTCAAAATGGGATAACAATACATTATGTGATAATATATAATTTTATATGGTCGTGAATATAAAATTTTCATGAAAAGGATAACTGACTTGTTTTGAATCCATGAGTGATCTTCCACATGAGATGGATGAATACATAATTTTAAAGGCATTGTTTCTCTATTGATTGCTAGGTTGTTCCAACTATTTTGTGTTGTTATCTTGATATTATCACGATTATATGATCCCGATAAAACTAAACATTGATGGGTTTTGGGATGTGGGTTGGGGAGTCTTGGATGTGATGTGTGCTAGGAATGGTTGAGCAGTGGATGGTTGTTGTTATAGGTTAGTATAGAGGCTCAGATTATGTTATAGTAGTTGATTCTTTGGAAGAGGAGATGAATTGATATATTGATATAGGTTTCAAAGATAACATTATAGAAGATGTAATAGATTAAATATGGTCTTACCCATTGATGACATATTCATAGCTTTTATTCTCACCTGTGAATCTGTTTAACGTTTGATGTAGGAGTTTTTTATTTTATATTAATTTATTTTCACTTTTCTCGATTTATATTGATGTTCTTGGTTGCATGATTCCTCTTGGACATATCATAGGATGGTTTTCCAAGTTTACCTGGATATGAAAATATTCTACTAATGAATTAATTGATTCATAACACACCGGGTTGGTTGAAAATGGAATGTGATACATAAAAGTTGTTAATATTGATAAAACATGGACATGGATTGGATTATTCCTAGGGTTAATAGACATTACTCTTATGATTAATGTAATTAAATTTAATGTAATGAAGAATAATTTTAAAGGATAATTAATGGATAGATTATTAATTTATGGAAATTATAAATAGTAATGAAATAATGAACTTTGAAATTATTATATGGTCATAGGATATTTTATCATAGCATTGGAAATCGGGAGTCCGTGTTACATTATCATCAGTTGATTCTAAGACTTGGTTATTCCCATATTTTGGTTGTTTGATACATTATATCATGTTTATTATGTTATTTCATATGATTCGATACCCACGTAGTTTAGGTAAACAGCCACCCAATGGACTCTGGGAGGGTGTTTTCCCTGGATGGCTAACTACCCCCTCTGGCCCTGCTCTCTTCTCTTAGTAGTTACTTGTGTCGGTATGCATGGTGGTTAGTATTCTCATATATGTTTATAAAGGTCTGTGATGGATTGTGTTTATGTAAAACATATGTATTACTAGATATAGTATCCAAAGGATTATTGTAGTTATGACGTGTATAGTTGTGATATATTGAATTACATAGTCAATGTATGGGATGTAATGGGTTGAAGTAAAATACCCGTCATTTGATATGCATGGTAAGGGATATGGTGCTTCCTAAGAACAACATGGTTACTATATTTGATTTGGTATGGTGTGGTTATGTGATTCCCAAGGTTCATGTTGTGATACATTTCCCAGGATTATTTGAGTTTTCTTATATTTGGAGAGAGATGCATCAGGATGATGTTGGTGAAGAACAAAATACCAGTGGGAAAGTTAGTGAAGGGAACCCTTGATGTTTGATGATTATATTTTATTATATATTGTATGAAACACTTTGAAAGACTTATCTATAATGAGGCTAGGAACATAGTATACCTATTTAGGTGATGAGTTATTTTCACTATTGTTCACTTTTATTTGGTATGATTTCTTATTCTTATTTACATAGGGATTTGGGGATGATACTACATTATATACAATGATTCTCATGTTATGTATACATAAAATATTATTCTGGTCACCCAGAGAAGATTGGTGATTAAGATTTATATTTCTAGTTTCGGGTTTTTTAGGATTTTTTAGGAATTCTTGATCGATGTCGTATTTACCTTTTTGGTTCTTTTAGTTCCCATTTTACTTTTTTAGTAAGGTATTTTAATGAATTTTTCAGTTGGGATTTATTTTATACATACATTTTGATCATGTTTTCTTTGTATCTCTTACTTATCTCTCACTTCTTTATGTTTCTCCTAGAGGTTAAAGAATCCCATAATCATGTTCACTATACACTCGGTGCTAGTATCCAACCCGGGGCCTACTAGAGGCAAGACCCAGGTAGTCACTATCTCACTCCCCTTATTACAATATCATTATGGTGAGAGGTTGTTATAGAGTGTTAAAATAGGATCAGATTTAGAGATATGATAGGGTGTGGATTTCGTCCCAAGTGAGGTAGTATGGTTTGGTAGGGAAACATTTTGTCCTATGTAAAATAAGATATATGAACTCATGATACTACACGAGACACCAATATTTAGGGCCACCTTTTCTATTATGTGTATAATGTTTTGTTTATTGGTCATACTAAATGAAGTGATACAAGTTGAAGTTTAGAGACATATGAACGTGTCATATATTATTCCCCTATGCACCTATGAATGATATGGGAAGACCATTTCATATGTTAAAACTATATATAAGATAATTATATAATTAATTGACTAATGATAAGTATTCAATACCCCACATTTAGGAGAAATAATGTTTTTATTCTTAAAGGTATGGTTCCAGGAAAATGTCTTCGTTAGGACTACACAAAATATGTTCTGCCAGATGCACTAGTATAAAACTCTAGAGTGGAGTTTGACGATAGAAACTCCACTGAGAGTTTCAGTGATAGAGTCTCTTGATGTATGAGGCCTATATTTTAAATTAAATAATAGAGGACTAGTTGGAGGATGTTGAGGATGCATTCCTTATTTTTTCTAATCGGATGGAGAAGTGGGGTTTTTAAATATCAAAAGACTACATGAAGCAGTGTGGCAATAGTGTTTTTTATTCCTCAGGGGTTTTGAGGTGTCTATTGGCTTATAAAAGTAGTTATGATACTAGTTTAGAGTGGGTTTTATTGCTTTGACCAAGAATTCATCTAGTAATAATGATATACATACTATTAGATAGTGGGTCACTAGTGTGAGAGAGTTTGGGGTCCATTTCAGGACCCTTCTGTGATTTGATTCATACCATTTGACAAATGAGGAGGATAAGTGGGGAATTTTCAAGAGACATTATATACATAGATCCAATAATAGGATAACCCATTTTTTATGAAGATGTATCACATGGTTCTTGAAAGAGAAGTGGTTGTTGAGATCACGCTTTCCAAAACTGGATCATCATTAGAGGAGAGTCACTAGGATTCCCCATGAAGTAGTGATTTTGTATAAGGTTCTAATTTGATGGAAAATTAATGATTTTGGTCAACCAGGAGTATGTCTCAGCCATCATCATCTCATTTATATAGGGTATAAATCTCTAGGACCTATACCAAGGGATCATATGCACTTTGTTTCCTTTGGAGGTCGTGGAAATCTGTGGTGAGAGTGCCCGAACATTCTAATTAATCATTGTGTTCCAGGTGTTCTGTTCAAGGATCCTTCATTTAGGAAGTTCTATCCAAGGAATTAGTAACAAGGTTGTCCTTTCTGGGATCAACGGAGAGGTTAAGTGGCAGGTGGATGATATCCTTGGAATGCTCCTTTTCCTCAGAAAGAATGTAGAGAGAATTTGGGCAGTCACCATCAAGGTCATATAAGGCATAGGGTATGTCATGGTAACATTCATATCACGAACTAGACCAGCTCGACCCTGAACCGGTCACCCGAGCCGGTCCGCGGAAAGTCCCGAGGGGCGTTCCTGATCCCCCCGGGATGCCAACTAGTGTCGGGCATTGAAATTTTAATCGTTGGGGACGATTTCAGCCCAAACCAAAAACAGGATCAAAAGAAAGAATATAACTAAAAAAACAGACCACACTAACAATAGAAACAAAACTATGTCACAAACATACCTCTACGTGACCTCACGGTCACCACCCAACTAAACACCAGCGTGGCTCCATCACTGAGCGACTCAAACCAGGAAAAACCTGAACACAAGGAACCTACAACTGAAATGGTAAAAGAGAGGCATGAGCACAGAAAGTACTCAGTAGATGAGCCCAACAAAAAATCCCAAAGCACTACTAGTAAATGAAGAATATACATATTCCAGGTTTGAACTACAATGTATAAAAGTACGCTTTTACAATGTTCCACTTGAAAATCAAAACATGAGCCATTACCCTTACTTTTTTTTCAAAAGTTTAATTTCTTTTAATTAGTGCTAAATTCGTTCTAAAAGAGAAAGAGGTGTTACATTTTCAAATTTACACAAGAGAATAACGCATTTTCATTTGAAATCCATTTTCACAAAGTAACCAGTATTAGCTATAAAGAAAAAAAACTGAAAGTAAACAAACAGGGAAAATCAAGTAACCATGGGTGATCCTAAACATCCCTAGAAAACCCCTGGACGTACTCGGGTTTAGACTACCTGCCGGCATGGTACTCCATAGTCAATAACCAACTGGCCTCCCTAATAGCCAACCAGTGGCACGCCCCACAAGGCCTTACCTACCAAGGGGGGACTAACCCATCTAATCGGGGTTATCCAGAAACCGTCACTCGATTCTCTAAAATATTCCCCGGAACCCACGATAGTTTTAATAATATTGTGTAAGTGGGAGGCCCTCGCACGCGTGACTCACCTCACCGCACTTTCCAACCCCTTACACGGAAACCGCTACACGACAACCCTCAATGGGAAGTCCCCCTGTAGAGATGCCCCATAAGTATTTATATATATATACACATAATCATTTCACATTCCAAAAAGTGCCAACCAGGCCTCAGAAACCATGTAATACCAAAACATTTCCAACAGACGCAACACACGCCATCAAGTTGAAAACCAGTACACAAGTAGAACCTTATTTAAGAAACTCAAATCAGCATTTTAGAACTGAAACACATTTGTGTCACAAGTAAAACCATTCTCCAAAATCCTAATGCATACCACCTTTACCGAGAGCCAAACGAGCCTTTAATCATTTTTTTGGGAACGTTGTTTCTCAAATTAAATCCAAACTTTTATTCACATGTCAAAGGAAAACATTTTTTTCAACATCAAAAGATCCACACTTGATGTTTCCAAAAACAAGTTTAAAGGCCAAATGAGCATTTTCTTTATTCAATGTTTTAGGATAACACCAATTCCATAAACAATACACTTTCCATTTTACTCACACCAAAACCATTTCCAATCACACCTCAACATGTCTCACACATTTCAAAAATAACTCATTTATCCATATTAAAAGAAAACCACACAATTAAGTCCATTAAAAATGCTTATAGTGCAATTCAAGAATTAAACAGATTTCATTTTCAGCAGGTCACCGCAATAAGAATACTATTTAATACTACTGTAAATTTACTGAAATTAAATAAAAAGGCAAGGAATAAATAAATTATAATGTTAAAGGCAAGTGCGGTGGGCGAAAACCTACCTTGAAATCATCATCCAAACTCGACGAAGGAACTGGCTTCGCGCAGGCGCGTACGCACACGCAACCCGATGATCACTGCATCACGGAATCATTCCGCCAATGCGCTACAACAAACATAGAACACTTAAAATAGCTCAATTGTCATAAATATAAATACAAACATATAACCAACATGAGATCACCTCGGCGCAGGTGTGTTCCCGACCAACGGAGGCACGCGCCAGATGAAGACCGCAATGTTGCGGAATTATCATGCTGACGCGATGCAACAAACACCAAAACATCAAAGCTGCAGACCACAGATACAAAAATAGACTCAACCAAAGATCATCCACAAAAGACTGCCTCAGTGCAGACACGCTCAAACGTCGGGGTCGCGCGGCAGTAAAATGGGCGGCGCGCACTCGCTGGGAGACTGCCGGAGGTCGCACTCTGATTATCAAGTGCGGCGCTGCCCAGTGCAAGAAGGTGGTTGCTGGACGGACCGCGAAAAGCTGGTACGTGGCTTGCCGAAGGTGTGGCAAAGCCGGTCGGAGCACCGGAAAAGGATGGGGGATGCTGGCAGGCAGTGCTGGAGCGAAGCAGGGTTGCCGGCAGGGATGTGGAACGCCAGCGGGGTTTCCAGAATAGGGCAGGGGACGTCGGAATAACTCCGGATAGTGGAGGCAGGTCGTTCGGGAGCCAAGGGTGCGCCGGAGCACCAGAAAAATGACCGGTAAGTGGCCTGAGGGTTGGCCAGGATGCGGGAACGGGCGACGGAGGTCGCTGGCCGGAGTGGGGCTTGCTGGAGGTGCTAACCGACGACGGGGTCTCGTCGGAAAGGGTTGTAGGTGAACCGAAAGGGAGCCGAGGGCCACTGGTCGGTAGAGGGGCTCGCTGGAGGTCAGTCAGAGGTCGCCGGAAAAAGGGCAGGGGCAGCGCGTCGAGTTCGTGTGAGGGTCGTGGGTCGTGCGGTGGTGGCCGGGTGAGCGGAAGCTGGAGTGATGGGAGGCTGGCGGTCGGGCTTGCGGTGGAGGCAAGGGCAAGGCGGGCCGGCGGGCGGACTGGCGGAGGCGGCAGGGGCAAGGTGACAGGAATCCGAGATCAGGACGGCGGCTGGGAGCGGTGGGACGGCAAGCGGGGCATGGCGGTCCAGAGGTCCGGAGGTCGGTTGGGATGCAGGAGCGAGACTGGTGGAGGCCGGGGGGTCGCGTGGAGGTCGGGCGTCGGAGGTTGTAGGAGCAGGGCGTCGGGCGGAGTGAGGCTGGGAGAGGGGAGGGGAGCCGCGCGGGGAAGAGAGAGAGAAGGGGGGGATGCGGGAGAGAGGGGGGAATTAGTGTTAGAAAAAAAAAATATATATATATATATAAAAACAAATAATAATAATAATAATAATAATAATAATAATATCAAAATACTATAATCATAATTATAAAATAAAAATACTTTACTAAAAATAATATTGAAAGAGAGTATAAGTAATTAAATAAAACTTTATAATAATAATAAAACCTTATAATAATAATAATAATAATAATAATAAAATGTCAGCATAAAAAATTTTATATTTAAAACACCGGGTGAACACATGGTCACCCGGGCTGAACACACGGTCACTGCTAACGATGCGGTGACCGCGCACTGGCACGAAAACGCCGACACAATTAAACTTCGAAAAATTTAAACTGGGACCAAGAAAGAAGAAAAAAATGGACATCTGCGGTCAGGGTGTGACAATTCTCCCCACCACAGACACTTTCTTCCCCCAGAAAGTCACCAAGCCAAAAGTCGGTCAAGATTCTGGTCTATGCCCAAACAGAACTAAAGGAACCAAAGAGGACTGAGAATCTCGGGATGACATTACTCTACACAGGTCACACCCGACCGATTCAAGAGAGAACTGATGTTCTATGTTGAGGGGAGAATACGATGTGGTTCTCCCCACCACAAGAACTCAACTAGTTCAAAAATTTTAACACTCCAAACATACTACCATAAGGGGGGTTGGTTCCAGTGTGGGGACTCATAACCGATCCAAAACTACTCCTATAACATGATCAAAACAACACCTCCATCGAATGTTGAACCATCGACTAGAGTCAACAAACTTCAACACCAGGGATAACCCACAAAAAATACTTAACCAGTCATCAAGTCGGAAACATGAACCACATAAATCCATGAAACATAACTACATCTGAAAATCATAACTAAACCAAGGTCAACCTACACAAAGGTCTAACACACTTTATGAAAGACACACGATTAGAAATATCACATCAACACAAACAATATTGTTTGGATTTTAATTGAAAAAATTCATCATTACATTATAGCAGGACAATGTACTTACAACGATGTTGAAACTTTAATAGCAGATAAGAAAATATGAAAATATTTCTAATTGTTCCATCGCCAACACAGAACAAAACCTGGACCAAAGCATCATAGCCTTGGGAACTCCTAACTGTGCGCGAGCATCACCCCGCGACCTATGGCAGGGGCTCTGATGGCTGAAGCATCTTCTGCCTCACAGTCAGGTACTGACATTCTCCCATCACGGTGTCCTCTTCATGTGACGCTTCCTACAAAACTTCTCAAGAAGACCTAGACAGCCGCATCGATGACACGTCTTCAAAGGGTTGTGACAAGACGGCTTTAAATGCCCGAAACGACCACACTGATAGCATACCATTGAACGATCTGATGAACTAGAAGCTGGGACCAAGGGGGATAACACCTGAGGAACTGGTATCTCTTGCGTATTTTACACACCAGAGGGGGAACTCTTACGAACAACCGAGGATGCTAGAGTACTAACCAACTGTGTTCCTGAAACCAACTCAGCCAAAAATTCTTCCTCCACCAGCTTTTCAAAACGATGGTCTTTAGAAGGTAGGACTCGCTCCTTGATCTCTGGATGAAGACCCCCAGTGAAAAGAGAGGCCTTCATGAGCTCATGCGACGCTACCTCTGGGGAAAAGGAAATCAGTTCCTTGAAATGGTCAACATATGCCTTCACCGTCTATTGGCCTTGTTGAATATGCACAACCTCCCTCTTTTTCTCCATCTTCACTTTCTCAGGTACAAACCATTGGATGAAAATGATTTTAAAGACATCCCACATCATCCCAACTTGCGTTGACGATGGAGTAACCATCTTCCACCAGTCCAGAGCTGGACCCTCAAACAACTCCATAATTTCACGAACCTTAACATTATCGGGAGTTCCCAACATTCTAAAGATACACACCACTTCTCTAAGCCACACTACTGCTTCTAATGGGCCTCGATCACCATGAAGAATAGGCAACGTCCGAGAAGGACCAGAAACTGGGCATGACTCATCAGAATCCTTAGAGACCTTTCTGGGCAGCATTTCCTATGTGACATATAAAACACAAATCCAATACCAATATCAAACCGAAGCAACATCAATAAAAGCGCCTTCATCAAAAACATTCAGCACAAAGACCAAACAAACACAAACAAAACCCAAAATAAAATCTCCTTTTTAAATTCCCCTTTTTTATTTTAGACTTTAAAACCACCCTCTTTCAAAACAACATTCCAAAACTAATCCACTTTCAAACAAAAAACATTCCAAAACTATTTCCTCTTTAAAACCAATTTAGAAAACAAGGTCAACCCTTTAATTTCAAAAACACACCCAGGTAATCTCATGAACCGTTCCACATTTCTTCATCCACTGTCCAATAATACTCGCACCAACCCACATTTTTTCCATGCATTCTCACACATGTGTAAATGCTCATAAAGAGGACTTGGGGTTTCATCCCGAACCATTCTCGACCAATTCCAAGAAATAACGATTTTGAAATTCAAGAGATTTCAGTTTTAAAAATCATTTCATACATTTAAAGTCTTTTAAAAGAAAGAAGTCCAATTTTTCAAATACCCTTTTCATTTCCAACAACGTACTTACACAGACCAAAAAAAAGCACAATCCAAATTTGCATCAACCACTGGAGTGAGGGACTAGTAGTCACGCTCAACCTGGCGACATGGTAGTGGGCCATGTCCCAAGTCAGTGTCAACCACTAGGAGGAATTCAAACTGTGTACTCAAACTCCACATGGGTCACTACTCCATGTGAAATCATGATGTAACGTCGGCTTGACTCCGTTGTCATCTCTCAATCCAAGACAAACAAGAAAGAGACAAGGACATAATTCTCGGACTACCCCTGGCCACTCGAGGTGCGGTACGGGCGAGGGTTCATGATGTCCTTCCTGTAGCTACCTCTCGAGTCCTGGCAGTCCTAATCTCCACCTACCAGACAACCCAAATAACAAGAACCACCTCTGATACCATTTTTTCATGAACCAGCCCGGGTCGGCCCTGAACCGGTCACCCGAGCCGGTCCGCGGAAAGTCCTAAGGGGCATTCCCGATCCCCCTGGGATGGAAACTATTGCCGGGCATTGAAATTTTAATCGTTCGGAACGATTTCAGCACAAACCAAAAACAGGATCAAAATAATGAATATAACTAAACAAAATAGACCACACTAACAACAGAAACAAAACTACGTCACAAACATACCTCTACGTGACCTCATGGTCACCACCCAATTAAACACCAGCATCGCTCCTTCACTAAGAGACTCAAACCAGGAAAAACCTGAACACAAGGAACCTGCAACTGAAATGGTAAAAGATAGGCGTGAGCATAGAAAGTACTTAGTAGGTGATCCCAACAACAAATCCCAAAGCACTGCCTGTAAATAAAGAATCTACATATTCCAGGTTTGAACTACAATTTATATAAGTAAGCTTTCACAATGTTTCACTTGAAAATGAAAACATGATCCATTACCCTTACTTTTTTTCAAAAGTTGAATTTCTTTTCATTGGTGCTAAATTCATTCTAAAAGAGAAAGAGGTGTTAAATTTTCAAATTTACACAAGAGAATAACACATTTTAATTTGAAATCCATTTTCACAAAGTAACCAGTATAATTTGTAAAGTAAAAAAACTGAAAGTAAACAAGCAGTGAAAATCAAGTAACCATGGGTTATCCTAAACATCCCTAGAAAACCCCTGGACGTACTCAGGTTCAGACTACCTGCCGTCATGGTACTTCATAGTCAATAACCAACTGGCTGCCCTAACAGCCAACCAGTGGCATGCCCCACAAGGCCTTACCTACCAAGGGGGGACTAACCCGTCTAATCGGGGTTAGCCAGGAACCGTCACTCGATTCTCTAAAAGACACCCAAGAACCCATGATAGTTTTAATAATACTATGTAAGTGGGAGGCCCTCACACGCGTGACTCACCTCACCGAACTTGCCAACCCCTTACATGAACACCGCTACACGACAACCCTCAAAGGGAAGTCACCCTATAGAGATGCCCCATGTGTATTTATATATATATATACACATAATCATTTCACATTCCAAAAAGTGACAACCGGGCCTCAGAAACCATGTAATACCCAAACATTTCCAACAGACGCAACACACACCATCACGTTGAAAACCAGTACACACTTAGAACCTTATTTAAGAAATCAAATCAGCATTTTAGAACTAAAACACATTGGTGTCACAAGTAAAACAATTCTCCAAAATCCTAATGCATACCACCTTTATCAAGAGCCAAACGAGCCTTTAATCATTTTTTTTGGGAACGCTGTTTCTCAAATGAAATCAAAAATTTTATTCACGTTTCAAAGGAAAACATTTTTTTTCAACATCAAAAGATCCACACTTGATGTTTCCAAAAACAAATTTAAAGGCCAAACGAGCATTTTCTCTATTCAATGTTTTAAGAGAACACCAATTCCATAAACAATACACTTTCCATTTTACACACACCAAAACCATTTCCAATCACACCTCAACATGTCTCGCACTTTTCAAAAAGAACTTATTTATCCATATCACTAGAAAACCACACAATTAAGTCCATGAAAAACAGTTCCAGTGCAATGCAAGAATTAAACAGATTTCATTTTCAGCAGGTCACCGCATTAAGAATACTATTTAATACTACTTTAAATTTACTGAAATTAAATAAAAAGGCATGGAATAAATAAATGCTAAAGTTAAAGGCAAGTGCAGTGGGAGAAAACCTACCTTGAAATCCTCATCCGAACTCGACGAAGGAACACGCTTTGCGCAGGCGCGTACGCACACGCAAGACGACGATCACTGCATCGCGGAATCATTCCGCCAATGCGCTACAACAAACACGGAACACTTAAAATAGCTCAACTGTCATAAATATAAATACAAACATATAACAAGAACGAGATCACCTCGGCGCAGGGGTGTTCCCAACCAACGGAGGCACGCGCCAGCTGAAGACCGCAACATTGCGGAATTATCCCGCTGACGCGCTGCAAGAAACACCAAAACATCAAAGCAGCAGACCACAGATACAAAAATAGACTCAACCAAAGATCAGCCACAAAATACTACCTCGGTACAAACGCGCTCGACCACCGGGGTCACGCGCCAGTAAAAGGGGTGGCGCGCACCGGCAGGGAGACCTCTGGAGGTCGCGCACTGATTATCAAGTGTGCCGCTACCCAGTGCAAGATGGTGGTGGCTGGTCGGACCACGAAAAGTCAGTATGCGGCTTGCTGAGGGTGTGGAAGAGCTTTCCGGAGCGCCGGAAAAGGCCGGGGGATGCTGGCAGGCGGTGCCGGAGCGAAGCAGGGTTGCCGGCAAGGATGTGGAATGCTGGCGGGGTCGCCGGAATAGGGCAGGGGACGTCGGAATAACTCCGAACAATGGAGGTAGGTCGTTCGGTAGCCAGGGGGTGCGCCGGAGCGCCGAAAAAGAATGCCGAGAAGTGGATGGAGGATTGGCCGGGATGCCGGAATTGGTGGCGGAGGTCGTTGGCCGGAGCGGGGCTCGCCGGAGGTGCTGGCCGACGACGGGGTCTCGCCGGAAGGGCGGCAGGTGCGCTGGAAGGGGGCCGAGGGCCGCTGGTTGGTAGGGGGCCCGTCGGAGGTCATTCGGAGGTCGCTGGAAAAAGGACAGGGGCAGCGCGGCGAGTTCGCATGGGGGTCGGGGTTCACGTGGTGGTGGCCGGGTGAGCGGAAGCTGGAGGAAGGGGAGGCTGGCGGTCGGGCTTGTGGAGGAGGCAGGGGAAAGGCAGGCCGGCGGGCGGACTGGCGGAGGTGGCAGGGGTAAGGCGACAGGAATCCGGGGCCGGGACTGTGGTTGGGCACGGCGGGATGGCGAGCGGGGCGTGGCAGTTGGGAGGGCCAGAGGTCGGTCGGGACGCAGGGAGGAGACCGACGGAGGCCGGAGGGTCGCCCGGAGGCCGAGCACCGGAGGGTGCAGGAGTAGGGCAGCGGGCAGAGTGAGGCTGGGAGAGGGGAGGGGAGCCGCGCGGGGAAGAGAGAGAGAATGGGGGGCGGCTGTGGGAGAGAGGGGGTGAATTAGGGTTAGAATATATATATATATCTAAACAAATAATAATACTAATAATAATAATAATAATACCAAAATACTATAATCATAATTAAAAATTAAAAATACCATAATAATAATAATATTTAAAGATAGAATAAGTAATTAATTAAAAAAATCCTAAAAATAATAAAACTTTATAATAATAATAAAACCTTATAATAATAATAATAATAATAATAATAAAAATAAAATTTCAACATAAAAATTTTAATATTTAAAACGCTGGGTGAACACACGGTCACCCGGGCTGAACGCACAGTCACCGCTAACGATGCGGTGACCGCGCACCGGCGCGAAACCTCCAACACAATTAAACTTCGAAAAATATAAACTGGGATCAAGAAAGAAGAAAAAAAGGACATCTGTGTTCAGGGTGTGACAATTCATGCTTTAGTTTTTCTAGTTCATGGAAAGAAATATGTTGTTTGAGGTACCATTTGGTTGATTTATACCTGGTTTCATGATAGTTTTTATCTATGAGTGACACAATTTTTCATATCACCTACCCTAGTCCATTTATTGGAACTATTGTTATAGAGGATTTATGTGACATTTGTGTTAACTATTCTAGTAGGAGGTTGATATGAACAATATGATGTATGTATAGACTATGAGTTAGTACTGGGGTAGCACCACTCTTTAGGAGATTTATTTTTTATACGAATATGGCCATATTATTGAATCCTAAGAATTGATTGGTTTTTTCCAATACAGTATATTGTCAATATCTGTAGGAGGCAGGTTGTGTTATACGATGTTGGGGGAGAAACAACGATGTTTTCTGGTAATCCATACCATTAGTTGAGTCAATGTAATATTTTTTCAATGTCATCATTGATGGTTGAGTTGACGACAAACTTGTTGAAGGCTCAAAAAACTAGTGTTTCCTATGTTTTGTAGAAGTAACCAGATATATTTACATAATACATTATCAGTATTACCACCACTTTGAGAGGTCGAGTTTGGTATTCAACTATAACCAAGAATGTATCATATATCAATTAATTCATGTAGGATAGATCCTTTTGAGTTGTGAGAGTTGTGAGTAGAACTCATTTATTAGTTTCAACAATGTTTCTTTAGATGAGTATGTCACCATGATGTGTACCAACCAGTTTTTTTAACAAATAAGGTTGATGGATGGTTTCATATTTTTCTTGATTATCATTTCTTGAACCAATTGAAAGTAAATAACTGCTACCCTCTTATGTAGATTCATTATTTCATTTATCAGATGAATGGAAAATGTTGGTTCACAGAGATTGATTTGTTTTCAGGATGTAATAAAATTTAGATAAAGGATAAAGATATTTATTATAAATCATTTCATTATCACTGGGGCATTATGAGTTTGTTGTGAAATCGTTGGGAGTGATGAATTCTCTATCTTTGTTCATGGGGTTGATGAACAAAGTGTTCAATGTGTTCGTGGATAAGTTACTCTTGGTTTCTATCAATAACATACTTGTTTAATCCACATCATTTGAGTAACATGAAGAGTATATGTTTTTAATTATTGGAGTTCTTAATCATGAATAGTTGTTTGTGAATTTTTGATATTTGTGTTCTATGATCAAGATGTTCATTAATGTGGAATTTATTTCCCTAGAATGGAGTAGTTCTCGATCCTTTGATGATATATGTGGTTGTGTCTAGGGTATCCCCAATGATAGTGTAACAGGTGCATAATTATTTTGGGCATGCAGACTATTATAAGAGGGTCATAAATAATTTCTCTTGGGGTTTCCCTGCTCTGAAAAATTTGTCCCAGAAGTAACATGTGCTCTTTTGGACTGACTAGTGTTAGGATTCTATTTATTACAGGATGAATAAGTTTATTAGTTCTATATTCCTATGTTTTTTAATTAATGGAGTAAATTTTTTGGATTTTTGTGATAATTCACTTCTTGGATTATGCTATGTTCTTATGCAGAAGAGATTAGTTGTTTCTTATGGGTCAGGGTGGTTATGTCCCCATGAGTGTAACTATTCCACCCATGATATTGAGTCAGTGGAAACAGTGGTTGCTTTAAAATTTTGGTGATATTACCACATCGTTGAAAATTTTGTGGTTTTTACTAACCACAAGATCATGAGTTAAGCCTTATACTAGTGTGAATTAAATAGGTGTCGACATTTGTGGACCCATTATTGCAGTATTATGACATTGATATCTTTTCTACACTTGTAAATTTATGTTTTTTAGATGATTTACTAAGTAGAAAGTAACATGGTGATCCCATGTATGAATATTTACATTCCAAGAGAGTGGTGTAAGAACTCTCAATGATGAATCATGATATGGGAGATGATGGAGGTAGAGGGTGTCTTTTCCATATGACAGTATGGTCGCTATTGGTGCAGATGGTGGATTAGTCGTAGTTGGGGAATTCTAAGATATAGGTCTAGAGAGATCTGGTTGTCTTTTGGTGATTCCCATGATGGTTGGTTTGAGGTTGTATTGACCAATGTTTTGGTCTAGGGTATTATTTTCATTCCTATGGAAATGCATGATATGGTTCTTTGGGAGTTTCATAGTTCACCTTGGGCATTACATCCTAGAATGAAAAATTTTTATCATGGATAGAGAGGTTATTTTTGGTGTCCTTGTTTGAAGTAAGTAGTAAGAGTGTTTATTTCTCAATGTTTGGTCTGTCAGAAGGTAATGGTTGAGTAATGTGTTCCCGATGGGTTTATCCAACCTTTAGATGTTTTCCAATGGAAGTGGGAAGATATTTCAACAGAATTAATTTTTGGTATACCTTGAGCTAAGGGAGACTAGTATTCTATATGGGTGATAGTGAATCATTTGATAAAATATTCACACCATATAGCTTATAGGTATTAGAGCACAGTTGAGGTTTTGTCGAGGCAGGATATGGAGGTGGTGGTGAGACTCCATGGATTCTCGAGGATGATCATCTTTGATCGAGATCCTTATTTTACCTGCAGGGTGTGGAGAGGTCTCCAACATCATTTTGGTTCTCAGTTATGACTTAGATCAGCATTTCATCAACAGAAGCATTGTCAAATAGAGATGACCATCTAGACTCGTGAATACATGTTCTGTTCATGTCGTTTGGATATTGGAGTTTTGAGGTTGGTGTACCATCCATTAATTGAATGTTTCTACAACAATGGTCCTACACTCCAATATTGGTATTAAACCATTAGAATATTTTTTCCGCTGACCATTCCATTATCTATTCTACAAAACTATGTTCAAAGAAGTTGCAATAATCAGGAACAAACTGGTATAGAATAAGAAATATATAGTTCACGTAATTCTTGAGAGGATTAAGTTAGTGGAGGATGATTAGTTATACTAGGTCGATCATAGATGGAGACAAATGTAGTTCGACGTTCAATATCACATGTTCCAAGTGGTGACTTTTCATCATTGGTATTGAAGGTTTTTTAATGGGAGAAATATTTCTCCTCTGTTTTTTGGATTATAGAGGTGTTGCATTATGTTAGATCCATGGTTTATCTTTGTAATACTTCCTTTTTTAAAATATAATTTTATTAAATGGTACAAATAGAGGATCATTCAAGGTTTATTATTTTATAAATAAGATTCATAATAAAATTAAACATAAAACATTGTAATAAACTGCACTTGATATAAATCTTCATGGGATCAATCTAGGTCAATTTTACTATATCTCATATCCTATGTATATACATGAAAGGAAAGGGGTGACCATGATTCCAAATAATGTAATAAAAATAGATACATATATCGTATTATATTTACAAATATCAATAAGGAAATGAGTCATAATGTCAAGGAATGATAATGATTCATATGAAAAGAATAATAACAAGAATAACAACATTGAAACTTAATTATAACATTTAATTGAGATATTAAATAGCATGTCATCAAGGTTTCATAAATAAAAATTACCTTGGTTATTCACCTGGGTATTTTAAGACATTCCATTTTTAAAGATTAAATTCATTACCCAATGCATTTGAGCTCTATCATGGTGCATCGTTCATATTAACTAATTTAATGTGAGACATATAGTTCATAAGCAATAATTTGGTTAATAACCAATGTCGAACAATGAACATGTTTCTTATCAAAATCATGGCATAGAAAAGAGAATTATGATATGATAAATACCTAATTTTTACTCCATGAAATGAAATGTGGGTTTAATATTATTAAATCCCAAAAAAAGGTAATATTTAATCCTTTTTTATTTTCTATTGAAAATAAAATTGGATTGGGTATTGAAATTAAACGGCAAAGATAATCACCCATGTATATGTTCGAAATTTGGGAAGTTAATTTGGTAGTTTGACAGCAATCTGACATGAATTTATAAAAATGAAATTTTAGAAGGGAAAAGGGTCTCCCATTTATAAAGGACAGTTATTATAGTAATGAGATAATATAAAATGGAGAAAATTACTTTTTTTAAAAAATTAGAAGACATAACACATCAAAAGGAAACATGGATAGAAAATAGAAGTGAATATTTCCCATACCCAGTATTGTTGTTCCTAAAACATGAGGATATATCCTTAAGGTCTTGAGATTACCTTGGGGGGACACCATAGGTGGACTCCATGGGAGAAAAAATAAATAGATCTTCATGTAAGATGCATTATTAGTAGAGGGGTGTGTTGAAATGGGTGAGTATTTATAGAGAAAGTGTAGGAATTATTTAATAATTTCCAATCATATGCCTTGGAATTCAAGGATGTGGGAAAAGGTAAATATAATCTTACCCATGGTTTTATCCCATGTTTTTGTACATTTTACTCACTAATTATGATAAATCATCCAACATAACTAAACTCAATTTTTAATACCTGTTTTGGAATTGAATAGTAATCACTCCACAAAGTAAGGTTTTTAATAATTAAATTCAGATTTTTAGATTTGTAAAGTCACATATAGTTTTAGAATTTGATTATAATATATTAAAATACATAATACTAATAAAATATCATTTTTAGGTAATTTATTTTATGTACATAATTATTACATCATTTTGAAATAAATATGAAGTCTTTATGCATAGAAAAAACCCAAAAAAGTATTTTTACTATTCGTAGAAAAATTAATGTATTTTATAAAATCGCTTAAATTCACCATAACCTAATTTCTTCATGATAATTTCTAATATTATTTTAATTTTTCTAGAAAAAGTATGTAAATATGAAAATATTAACTTTTAAATACAAAAATCACAAATTATTTAAAAATAGTTGTTTTTAATGAACAATCAAATTCCTAACACTTCTAAAAAAATTCTATGGAATTATAAAATTAATTTATTTGTCATAATTAGAAGATTTTATTTTAAAATAAAATCTTAATAAATAAATATTATTTTTAAAACATTATTTTATTAAAAATTGTATAGATTTTCATATAAAATAAAATTATGATTTTTTTGAACCAAAAAATAAAATTATCAAATTCATCTAAATTAAACATATATTGTGTGAAGAAGAAATATTATTTAGTGGAATCAATTGAATAAAAAATTTATGTATATATGGGAAATTAAAAATTAAGAAACATTGTTCTTGACTCATAACCCCTTATTATACTATGGGTAAGGTGTGCAATGGTGTTGGTTTTTTGGGGTGGAACAAAACCCAGCGACTGAGTTTATATATACACTAACAAGAATTTTACCTATAAGTGATTTAATTCAAGATCATCTTGTTGAAGATCATATTGTTATTGGCCAAGGGAGAACCCCAATGACACTACCTCCAACACATGTTCAGACAAATGGGCTTCAAACAACATAAATCTACATGTTGAAGACATTGATTTTTATGTCAGTATTAATTATAATTTGTCCTTACTACTTATAATCAATAATTCTAATTGTGAAATTTTAAAAAATTATATAGTTTCCAATTTTCATGTTGATAAATGGTCTTATTTGACTACTAGACATAAAATAGTCAAATCCCAATGTTCACATTCCTTTATATACCCTATAAATACATCTCCATTCATTCATTTAAAAATCACTAAAATTTCTACATAAGGTTAACTTTTCATATCTTAAGATGATTATTGGTTTAATAATATTTTTTTCATTTTTATATAATTTACAGTGGGGGTGATCTCTATTTTCCTATATCAGCTATTCTATTTTATATTTTTTGTTTATTTGTAAGGTTTTGAATTTTAATTGGTTTCATATCTAAAAAAGGTAATGATATATTTTAATGATTTAAATTTTTGTTGGTTTCTATTTATCTTATACGGGTGTAAAATTATACCAGGAAAGCGTAGGAGCCAGTGAATGGCAGACCAATAAAAATATAAATACTAAAAAAAGAGAAAATTAGAGTCAAAGTTATAAGGGATTATTACATATCCGAGAGTGAATCACGCCACACATATTATCATTCACCATTTATTCACTATAATTAGGAGTTGAAAAAGACCAAAACATACAAAAATCACTAATAAAATTCTTGGACATCACATCTCTAACCTTCTTTGCATCTCAATATGTATGTGAGACTTCCAAATTTAGGTGAGCACACTTATTGAGACACTCAACCCAGAGAGGTTGAATTATCCATGGTACATCCTATGTCCTTCAACACTTTCACATTGACTAAAAATTTATATTCAATCCACAATGGTGTCCTATTTATATGAAAAACATAATCAATAGCATATATTAGGGCCAATAATTCCACCTCACACAACGTTCTAATACAACTAGAGTGATAAAAACACCCCTTGATGAATCGATGATGATTATGAATGAAACCCCCACATCATAAGGGGCCAGGATTTCCTATTGTGTCTTCATAACATCAAATTCTAACCATGGTGAAATTAGAGGAATCCACTGAATGTATTTACCTATTTTGGGTTTCCTCAGATGACCTACAACCCCCAAAAATCTAAATATTTTCAACTCTCAGATCCTGTCAAACATACATCCATGCTTCACAACTGATGAAGCATACACCAACTTGTGTAGCACCATCATTTCGACATCATTATAAGGCTTCATAACATTGAACTACAACTGAATGTGGGCTTTCAAGATGTGATAAACAACATCCGTAGTTGTTCCATGTAGTAGATGGAAAACCATCTCACTGTAATTAGACATAAATAATGCCTTCATGCACTTTTCAAACCTATTGTTCCAATCAAATTCTATATCAAACATCATTCCAATATATTTCCAATGTGTATGATCAATGTCAAATGCATTGAACACATGATTTATGCCCTCTTCATTATGATGTCAGAGACTACAAATGGAGGCTATATGAAATCCATCCTTCTTTATTCGACCTTGAGAGGGCATCCTTACTTTCCATATTTTCCCAAGAAATAGAATCCTTGAGAGATAAATGGAAGAGTTATTAAAATTCATTATCCACCTTGGTGGATGATTCACAACACCAATATCATGTTTGAAAAACACTTTTACATTAAAAATTCCTTAATTATTATTCTTCTATATAATAGTATCACAGGCTATAAAGTTATAATTATGAATTTCCAAGCTAAATATATGAGTAATGCTATCAATCATGGAAATCTCTGATAGTAGGCTGGAAATTGGCATGCGAGTGTCTTCTATAGGAACATCAATGAAATCTTGCAATGGTGTGTCTAAAAATGTTGTAATCCAACAGTTATTTTTGAGTCCCTACTCACAATCCACGTGGTTACCAGAGTTATTTTACTAAAGGAATACTTAAGAGATGTCCAGGAAGAGGATGTGTGGTGATATCTATATCCATTGGGTAGCCACCCCTTGAATCTGTTCAACATGAACTGAGGGGAATTTTCACTTGATATGAGATTCCAAATGAATTAACCAATCACTCCATCATTAAAAATCATGTGGTATTTGAGTCCAAGGAATCCCATTTCAATGGGTTTATTTCACTCAGAAAATAAAACAATGACCAACGTTTTCTCGTGAACAAAGACTACCAATATAAAATTTCATATCATTCCATGAATCTTATTAATAAGAACCATGGGCCATTTATAGAGTGAGAAGGATTAAAATAACTTTGGATTGATCACCATGTAAACTAGGTTTAACCATTTAGACTAGAAAGCAGACAACCATTTACATTGGGGAATTTGGTTGATAATTCCTATTTTTATTCTTTCAAGGTATTGCCTCTTTACCTTGTCATAAAATAAAGGAACTCTAGGATAATTAAAAGGATGTGAGTCCATCTTAATACCAAGTCTCATAGTTTTCCTATTTTGTTTGATGCTTCTCACACCATCACGAAATAAAATAAAGGATTTATCAAAACCTAATACCCACCCATAAACCTCCTCATAATGGGAATATATCCCCTTGAGAACGAAAATGGGCTTTCTTGAGGCCTGGCCAAACAAGAGTATATCATCTGTATACAAAAGGTGCAAAGGAACCAGATTGTACCTACCATCTTTGATTTTATGATAGAGTCAAAGATGATCCAGGTCATTGATACATTTACAAAAATAATATTCATCAATGTAAAATATGAGCACTGATATAGGATCATAATATCTCACACCGATAGTGTACTGAAAAATCATCTCGGTTCCACAATAATACAAATGGATAGTTCTGTTGATTCAAGAATGAACTTAATAACATTGTTGACATCCTTTGAGAATCCATACCTTCGAATGATGCCAAAAAGAAATATCCATTTCAATGTATCAAAAGCCTTTGAAATATCAACTTTGATGGAAATTTTTTCCTCTTACGTTGGACTTCTCATAATGTTGACTCCCTCCAATGTTGTGTACAAAAAATTTTGAATGCATCATCCATGAATAAAACCAAAATAATTCATTGATATATGTTCCTTCATAATATAACACATCATATTCAAAAGGATCTTGCTAATGACTTTAGGAATCATGTTCCCAAGAGCAACATGTTTGTAATCCTTGATGTCAAACACATTCTCTTTCTTTTGTATCATGACAATGAAGTTTGAATCAACTCCATGCGGCATGGAGAAGTGAATAATGTACTCCCTTATAGCCTTAGTCACATTATCTTAAAAAATATCCCAGTAGAACATGAAAAACATTTTGGTGAAGCCATCAGGGATAGGAGCACATTCCATGATAAGAGAGAATATTTTACCCTGATTTTGTCCATGGCTGGAGCCCTCCGAATATTTCCATTATGGTGTTCCTCAATGATAGGATTGATGTTGGAAATTATTTTTTGAGTTTTTTCCAATCAATTATTAGAATACATGCCCATTAAATATTCCACATCTGCTTGTACAATCTCACTTTAATAGGTGAATACGTTTCCATTTATTTTTATTACCTTAATTCCCCCATTTTCATTTCATTTTTTGTGCAATCTGTCAAAATATTTTGAGTTTTTGTGTCCATGATACAACCATTAAAAATTCAATTAATCTTTCTATAGCCTCACTTTCATAATTATATGGTCTACTCCATGTGATTTACTCACCGTAAATAGGTATTAGGCATGAAATCAATCAAGATATATAAATGGAATACACCATTAAAATTAGATAGATTTCATGTATGTTCTAGATGAAAAGATACCGCTCCTATGTAATCAAGATATCAATGGGGATAAATTTCCTTGGGATAAGCTTCCATGTCTTTACAAATATAAGGAAAATATACAATTGTGATATTTGAATGAAATGTTTCCCCAATATCAAACTCTATTTCCCTTCAATGGTTGTCAACATTGATCATCAACTAACTCTGAGCATCACTTATATGTTCTAGAATGTAAATAACCTTTTATGTCATGTATTTTATTATATATATCCTAGAAACATTCCCATCAACAATGTTTATATGAATAAGTAGTATATCTACATATAATACCATATAGAGCATCATATGGTTAAATTTTAATACATGAGTTGAAGTTTTTCTTCTATGACAACTCAACTAAAGGGAGGCATTGATACCATCATCTATAAAATACTATTGGTCATGTTATAAATAATTACTCCGGTGTCTAAATATTCCATTAATATTGGCCATCATTTTAGTTGTGATAGTTCGTAATGTCAATTTAATATTCAAATAATGTTGAATAATTTTCCAAAATATAGATTTCAACCAAGGATCATGATATGAAATGATATAATGACACACCCCATGAAACCATACCACTTCCTTTACACATATATATATTTTTGTTATTCAATAGAGGAGACTAAATGAATACTAATAAAATATTATTTCTTGTTGGGGTGATCTACTCTAAACAATATCACATTGTTTAATTGGGATGTTCTTGGTACACCGATGATGAATTCCACAGTGATATTGTCCCACATATATATTTCTATGGGTATTATTTATAATACCCATTTAGTACGTTTTCACTATTCCATTACTTGATGACATACCAATAACATTATAGTTTAGTTAGAAATACCCCTTTTTATATTATCATAGGAATAATGGTCATGAAGGTCCATATGTATTTTATTACTTCTTGTATGTTTAGAGAAAGTGTATCTTTAAGCTTCATCCATAAATCCATTCTTTATATTTAAGATAGATATAACACATATCCATGTATAAAATTTCAATAAACCTTCTTGATCAATATTTAACTTGGGAAAATTATCATTATTCGATTCTTTTATCATCTTTTGTAATAATGGAGATTATCTTTATGATTTCCGAAACATCCCTAGTAATAATGGTTGAATAATGAATTGGGGAATTGTTTATGATGTCCCTTCCCAAAAAATTACCATGTCCAATTTTACTAGGTTCTTGATCAACATATCCCCTTGAATCCACCAAATTTCTAGTAAGATGGGGTTATTCATAATTAATACATTACTAAAATTGTTTTATCTTATAGGTTGATAATGAATTGAACAATTATAGTATTTAAGAAGTTACATCCATCTCTTTTGTCTCCTGTTCAATTCCTTTTGCATTACCATATACATCCATCATCAATGGGCTATGTATATATTTCACATATCTCTCTATAAATATAATCCCTCCATATTTTCAATGAAATAAAATCCACATCTCGGTCCAGGTGATGCATATAATTATTACTATCATTAGGATTTAACTACTAAGATGCATATGCAATCCCCTTATCATCTTTCATGGGGATTCACCCTAGAACATTCAAATATGAATCTCTATAAATAAAAAATGTTTCTTAAATAGAGATTATAGTTTACATTGGTATAGTGGCAATTATATTCTTCATTTCATGAAAACATTCTTCAAAATACTTTTTCAAGATTAACTTATCCCCTTTTCTAGTTAAATGTATATTGTATTATAAATTCATGAAATGATTTCACAATCCACTAATAATGTCATTTAAATGAAAGGAAACTACAAATTCTAGGTACCTCTGAAGGATAATACCACTCCATTATATTCATCTTCTTTGGAAGTTCAAGTGAGATTCATTCATTGATCATAATGTGCCCCATGAATTCAACTTGTTGTTACCAGAATTCATATTGGATGAATTTTCCAAAATAAAATATTCTCCTCCCATAGATTTTTCAATATAACCCTTAGATAATCTTCATTATTCTCCCCACTTTTGGGATATATCAAAATATCATCAATAAAAACTTCTATGAATTTATAAATAAAGTCCATAAAGACTATATTAATCAAATCCATAAATATATCAGGATCATTAGTTAGGATGATGGGATTACAAAAAAGCAAATAATTCCCATATCTGGTTCAAAAGACAGTCTTTGGAATAATTTTTTTCTTCTACCTCAATTTATGATAATGAGATCATAGTTCAATCTTTGGGAAGCATTGTTTCCCACAAATATTGTCAAATAAATTGTCAATCCTTAAGAGAGGGTTCTTTTTATTCATTGTGATCCCATTATGTTATCTATTATAAGTACATAGCAGCATTAAACCATCATGGTTCATCAGAAAGAAGAAATTTTCTCCTCAAAGATACATACATGGTTTTATAAATCAATTATTAATAAGTTCTGGAAGTTGATTCATTATTTCCTGTAACTCCATATTTTATATTATTTTTGGGGTTTTTCATATTATCTTGGATTTAGGTATGAGTTCAATGGAGAACCCTACCTCCATATCTAGGGGTGTTCCAGGTAACTCATCATGAAATACATCAATGTATTCCTATGTAATGGGTACAACCTATATATTTATACATTCATTTACTTCTCTATACCTCAATTATCATATCCATAAATAATTCTATGTGAGGTTATTCTCTATAAATATATGGACTAGATATATATTATTTGAAAATGTATATATGTTTTCAATTTTGGACAAATTAAATTTCCATTCATGTACAATTTATCTCAGGGTTATAATTATTAAGCTATTTCATCCCTAGTATTGTGTCTAATTACACTATAATAATGTCTAGAATATTTAAAATTAGATTTTACTTACCAAATTTAATTAAAGAGTTTTTATATATTGTTGATGAAAAGATAAACCCTCTAGGTGTCTTTACAAATAACTATCCTTAAAGAAATTTAGGGACTGATAATATATTATTTGAAAACATGGATGAAATAAGGAAATTAGTAGTACCATTATTAGAAAATGTACTAATTACCTTTTAGAGCACGAGGAGTGTACCATACACCACAACTTTCATGGACTCTACATCACCCTTTGTTATGAAGAATGTAAAACTCTTCCTGAAATACCAATGTTGTGGATGGTGGTGGTTCAGTGTATTTTCCATTGATATAGAAAGTGGTTAAAAAATTGGACAATCCAGCCACACATTAAGGATTGAACAACTAGTTGGGTATACACCATCTTCCCTTTTTCATTATTATTTATAAGTTCAATTTTCACCTCACCTAAAGAGATTCAGGCTATATGGAATTATCCTGCACACATATAGAAATTTCAACTCCCAAGTAAGAAATTACATGAATGCTTTTTCCCACATTTTTTCATGTGGGATGTTTCACATTCATTATTCATATTCCCTGATAAAAGTTACATCTTATGTTTGTCTCCATTTGTCTCTTAATTTCATATTAACTATATGACCACTATGTCTCTCCAAAACTCAATTACAAAGTCATATAGGAGTAAAAAATATCCTCACATCCTTCATATTCTAAATTTTCTAGATTCCTCAGAAGAAGGGGTCTCATTCAACAGATTAATCTATAAACATTTCCCCTAATATCCATAATAATGATAGAGGTGTTTCAATAATGTCAGATAAAGTTCATCACATTGGTTCACATCGATTTATTTTCCTGTAATTTATTTTTAAGAATTTTTTATCCATTCTTGTTATCATTTAATGGGTAAATCTTGTTTGAAAAGGATTACCTTGAACAATGCCCATTCAATTTCGTCAATATCCTTTCTTGGATTAATGTTTTCAATCAATGTTTTGTACTGACCGACTTCTACCTCTAGGAGATATAATTCATGTGTTATATTCTCTAATTCTAAAATACATAATTCAAAAAATAATTTTTTTATAGATCTTATCTATTGTTTAGTAATAAAAGGTTCTATAGATCCATTGATAGAATATGGTTATGGACACATGAAAGACTCAATAGTTTTTTTCCTCAAATGTGAATCTAGTATCTCAACTTGATTCATGATATTGTACATAACTCTAGATATTTGATTCTTCATCTTCATGTAGTTTTATATATCATATTCCATAATAATTTCATAATTCTGTCATTTGTTACACTCCTCATTTATGTGGTTCCAACTATTTATCACCATTTTACTAAAATACGTGAAACTTGGTGATGAACCTGTTACATTTACAAATATAATAATTCTAGTGGGACATTAGGACCTAAAACACAATGAATAAATATGTCATTAATCTGAAATAATAAAAATTACATTTTATTTATATCCTTCATAATGGTTCATAAATAGACCATGATTTAAAAAACATATCACCCACAAGTGTCAAAAAATGTGTGTAAGAAGGCCCATTTTCATGAAATGGTTACTATTTGAGTCTATATCAAACGAGTGTTTCAAGTGTTCGATTAGGTACGTATTTTCCAAATCCACATATAATTTTTTTGTCTAGTTAGGGATATATGTTTTCTGGAAACCACTTACTTAATGCTTACCAAAATACCAGGATTTGTTTTTCTATATTGACATTTCCTTATGGTTATTCAAAATGTTTTCAAATCCTAATTTCTAAATTAACTAAATCATCCTTTGATACCAAAAATGGAATCCCATGTTTTTATAACATAACTTTCCATTATATGGTATTAACAAATGATATTTTAAAGTCTAGTTTCGTGGAAATAGGGAACATAATACATTAAAAGAGGAATAAATTATTCTAAAATCCACTTTAAATACATATTATTGCGTTCACACTTAGTTAATTTTACAAAATTTCATATCCTAGTGTTATAAATTAATAGAAAGGGGTAAGAATGAATCCTAATATGGGAATAATCCAGAAAGATATATAACATATGATCAAGACACACATTAATTAGAAAAATAGTTTTAACAATAAATAATGATAAAGAGTTGTATCCTAAATAATAATATCATGAATCATAAACTGGAAATTTATCTATAAAATTTATATGATACCTTCATAAGAATATTACCAGGTCTGGTTACTAAGGTGTTATAAATGAATATTACCATAGTTATTCCTCAAGGTATCGTACAACATTTCATTTATTCAGATTAAATTCTTTACCCAATTCATTTATATTCCATAAGGGAACACCCTCCAAATGCCTTAATTTCATTTTATCCATGTATTTCACAATAAATCATTTCATTATTAACTAACAGAGAACAAAGAACATGTTTCTTATTAAATTAATGTAATAAAAAATAGGATAATGAATTCAAAATTACCTTATTTATAAACCATTAAAGAAAATATGGGTTTAATAAAAGTAAATCCAAGAATAAAAAGATTATTTTAATATCAAATTTATTACCAATTCGAAATAATAGTGGTTTGGGTATTCAATTTGAATGGAAAAGAGAATCTCTCACGTAAAAGGGATACATTAAAGATGTAAAGTTGGAAAGTATAAAATATGGTTCTAGAAAAGGTAAAATGATAGGTGAAAATAATATACCATTACTAAAACACTCATCATACTATAATTTGATAATATAATGTTCCGAAAATAACTTATGTTTTGTAATTATAGACATACCTCATGAAAATTAAATTTGAATGGAAAAGAGAAGTGAGGATTTCCCAATCCTTGAAATGATGTTCATAAAGTTTGAGGTTAGAAACTTGGGGGATTGGTGAATCTTTTTGGGGACTCTTTGGGATGAAAGATCACCATAAAATAATTTATTTTGGATTATATTTTATTGAAATAGATGAAATTGAAGTGAATTTATAGAAAAAGGGGAATAATTGATTAATAATTTCTAAATATAGGCCTTGGAAATGTAACTTGTTGAGGGTGAAAGTGAATAGTATTACTTGTAGTTTTTATAAGGATATTAGACATTTGAGTCACTATTTATGATAATTTTTTCCACTAAAAATAAATATAATTTTTAAATACATTTTATGGCATTAAAAAGAAATGATTCCAGAAAGGATTGTTTATGAAAATAAATTTTCCCATTTTAGACTCTAGAAAGTCACATATACATTTATTATATGAATAAAATATATTATTATAATAAATATTAATAAAATCAAATGTCTTAGGACATTTATTGTGTTTAATGAATAATTAAATCATTATTAAATAAATATAAAGTCTTTAAACACACCAAAAATAAAAAACTGTATTTTTACATTTCATGAAAAATTAAATTTTATAAAAATACCCTCATCCATTTTCCCTAAACTAATTTTGACATTATAATTTCAAATATGATGTTAATTTTATCACAAAAATTATCTAAATATGTTTAATCGAAGATATATATATATAAAATACATATTTATTAAAAAATAGCAGTTTTTAATGTCGAGTCAAATTGATGACACTTATGTATGATTTCCTATGACATTATAAAAATGTTTTATAATTTATATTTATATGATATTTTTTCAAATAATATTTTTTTTTTTAAAAAAAATAATCCATAATACATGATTTTATTTTGTAATTTTATATAGTTTCTAGAAAAATACAATTATGTTTTATTTGGGTCAAAAAACGATTATCAAATTCATCTCAATTATTCATATATTTTATTAATAAATTTAAATATTTAGATTAATTTATGGAATAAAAATTAAATTTTTACATAGGAATTTAATGTTCATGTGATTGTGGTATTGTCATGTAACCCCTTACAACACTCACATATTTCACAAGGGTAAGGTTTTTTATGGTTGTAGTTTCATATGATGGATTGGATAACATTGACCATGTGGTAATATCATGTAACATGATCATATTCCATAGGTGATTTCATTCAAGATTAACATATTGTTTCTCATCTTGGGATTTGTTAAGGGTGAACCCCAGAGAGGCTACCTCCCTATAAATTTCATACAAATGGTATTCAAACATAATGACTCTACTGGTTGATCCCATTGATTCATAATTCTATATTAATTATACATTATCATTAATACTTTTAAATACTAATTATAATTGTTATATTAAAAAATTAGTGTAGTTTCCAATGGTCATATTGGCCAGTTTCAATATTTTCCTATTGGTCCTATAATGGAAAAACCTTAATGATCACATTTACCTTTATACCATATAATTAGTATTTCATTCTTACAATAATAATTCACTATAATTTCTCCCTAAGGTTACTTTTTCATTTAATAAGATGTTGATTGGTTTAAAAAAATTATTTCATTTCAATTGTATTTGTAGTAGTCTTGACACATATTTTACTATTTTCGCTATTCCATTTCATATTCATTGTCGAGTTATATTGTTTTGAATTTTAATTATTTTCATAGCTAGAAATTTAAATTCAATAATTTTTCTAGTATCTCATTTTCTTTTACCTGTATGATATTATATAATATGATGTAAACATTTATTTAGGAAATAAATATCATTTAAATAGTTTTTTCATTATATTATAAGATAAATATTCCCTTACGTATGATCTAGATAAATGATGGGTTTCTAGTGTCACAATCCATAATTATTTTCCTGAGGACCCAGCTGTCATCAACTGGGGCGAGATCGATGTTGAAGAGTATTCGACCTTTGAAGAGTGGAATATGGATATTCAAGATAGCTAAGAGAATTTGTTATAAATGCATTCTATTTCCTTGATTCATGTGTTGTGGATGCATGTAGGCTCTGGAGGAGAGTAACCAGAAACATGAGTCACAGATGAACACTCTGTACACCATGAAATTTATTGTTTAGTTATTCTCTTTTAATATTTTACAATATTGGTTGTGGTGATCAATGTGGAATCAAGGTTCATTCTTCATTTTTTATCTATTTGTTTCTCTATAATTGTTCATTTTCCCCCTTATCATTTGGAAGGATACAATTCTTTATCTCCCATGTTTATAATGGAATTTATCATGGTTGGCCTTGGTTTGGTGATGTTGCATCATCTTTTGATATAGTCGGTTCTTACAGGAGAGGGGATTCTTTATCCGCTACATTGTTCATTCTCATTCAATGAAGGTGAATGGATTTTGAGGTACTATACATCACTCTTCTATATTTAATTATATGTTATAATAAATTTATCATAGTTTATCCCATTGTATGTCAATTTATTTGTCTTAATAATTTTTGAACTCGATTAATGTAAATGGGTAGTGATCTCATTCCAATACTGTTGCTTTATACTCTGATAGCAGTTTGGCTCATGATTTTATATATTGTGTGATATATATTCCTGGATTTGTTAGAATGTTTTTTATTATATATATTATAATATTTTTCTTGATATAATTTTGGTATATAATATAAATATAATATATATTGATAATTAATTTCCATAATGATAATTAAAGAAAAGGAAATTCTGTAATCTGGTTGTTTATATAATTTTATGATAATTTAATTGTTGCAATGAACATTTTTAATTGAATAATGTAAATCCATTTGATAAATGTAATTGATAAGTAATGTGAATAATTTTTTACTTGATGATAATTATAGAAAATTAATGTAAAAGAGAATGGTACATCTCTAGGTTTGTTGAAACAAGAAGAAATTATAAGAAAATGATTTTGCCTTTGATAGATTATTATAGCTTAATACATTTTTTCCTATAGTTTAACATATAAATAATGAATTAGATAATTCAATATGCAATATAAATCCGTTGTTTGATAAATAAAAATTGATAAGGTCTTGAGTTTCCCATTTTCATGAAAAGGTAAAGTTCCTAGTTTTGGACCCATGATAACTTTATCTCTTTAGAAGGGCGAATTCCATGTATTGAGGGCCCAATATGCCTATTTATTACATGGTTATTTCATCTATATTTTTTTAACATGATATGATCCTCTTTTTCATGACCTGCCCCCTCGGGGCCCGTGCCGTGACTACCCCATGCCCGCCTTCCATAGGCCAGGGGTTTTGACTAACACCGAAGGCATATTCCCTAAAACTCGGAAGGCATTATCATTATAACCTATAACACACACGACCAACCACATAGAAATATACGAACCCAATTAAACTGAATAGTAAACAGGGTGAGTAAAGTAAGTAAAAGGGGCTAGAATACCATACCAACTAGAAAGTTCATGGAAAACTAGAAATTACAAGACGGCTGATAGGGAAAAGGAGCACATGGATCATCCACCACGATTCCTACCTAAAGGGTAGGTACATCTCACGAACAGATGTCTCTGCAGTTCGCCTTGTCTAACACCAACCTCTGAGCTACCTCAAGTCTTACTACTCACATCCTCAGTCAGTGTTTTCCATCATATGCACCTAAAACTGTGATGTGTGGGCATATCCTGTGCAAGGGTGAGTATAACGGCACTCAGTAAGGACTCTCAGACCCTCAAGGTCACACAAAATCCATAATGGATAAAGAACGCAAAATGAAATCAACTGAAAACCCTAGATATGTATATTCCCATAAATATACCTATGTTATTAAGTAAAAACATCTCAACCATGAGGAAAACATAGAGTCCAACACAAATCCCAAAGCTCAAAAGTTCTTAAAAGGAAGGAAACCCACAAAGGAAAGTACCATACATGTATTCCACACAGAAGAACACCACCAAGGTATTCCCACAATGGAAAGTACCACATAGCTACAAACATATCTCACACCATGTATAACTCAATTACAATAGTAGAGATGATCAGATGTAACTACTGAATCATCTTACTCTGTAAAAAGGCTCTTCTACTGACCCACACAAGATCACTCGGTGCTGACCCACACAAGATCGCTCAGTGCTGACCCACAAAGGATCACTAGGTGCAGACCCACACACGATCGTTCAGTGCTGACCCACATAGGATCGCTAGGTGTTGACCCACATATGATCTCTATGTGATTACGCACACAAGATCACTCTTCATTCTTCACTTCACAGCCTGCTACAAGGGTTACCACACTAAGATTAATCATCTTTGGGATGTTCCAATCCACAATCCACTGGTTGAAAATCAAACTACCATGAAGTCTAATGAAGATGTATCCCAATGGACCACCATGTCATAGGTGTCTGAGGCCCACAGATTTTGCATCAATCGAAATCTCGGTCTGTTAGTTATTAGCCTTTTAGTCTCGAGGGCCCAATTAAATTATTGATTGATCCAACCTGACCATTACCCAACATTATCCAATTCTCTAATGGGGTATACCAAAGGGACCGTCTCACTCTAATGTTTCCAGCGCCACTGACAGTTTTTCAAACGAACATCTGGTTCCAATGTTATGGCCAAAAGAGCATAAATCGGTCGATATGGGACCGAGACTGGTCCGACCCGGTCTGACCCACTGGATCTGGCCCGGACCACATTGCGGCCCATCCCACTAGACAGCCTGGCCCACTGTGTCCAGCCCAGCCCACGCTGAGCAGTCCAACAGGCCAAGAGTTTGATAGAGGGCCGTGAGGGGCTGCGAGGGGCCACAGAGGCCGTGGGTTCCTGTGAGGCCACTAAGGGCCGCGAGGCCGCGGGGCAGAGTGGAAGGTCATGGGAAGGCGCAATTGATGATGGTGGAGAAGACCAAGGGGAGGAATAGTGGCCATAGGGCGGTACTGCGAGGCTGTGTGGTGTCGTGGTGGTCATAGGGCGGCACTGGGAGGCTGTGGGGTGCCACGGCGAGGCTGCAGGGCAGCACGACGGCTGCGGGCAGCGAAGACCGCCGACGGAAGGGGGTGTAGATGGAAGAGGCTACGAGCGGTGGTGTAGTGGGGAGGCGGAGGCCACAGGTGGTTTCTATTGCTGATAGCGAAGGCCATGGGGTGGTGGTGGCCACAGACGGTGGAGGCTGGGGAAGGTGGGGCATCATGCCTTTGTCGTTTTCCGGCATGACTAGCCGCCCTTCATTTGTTTCCTTTGTCACGGTTCTCAAGTACCATCTGTACCAACCACTAGCACCGGTCGCCATCACCATCTCGAATAACACACAAATTAACCACGATTCGTGGAGAGGATGGGCAATTTATGTTTGTCCCACACTCCCTATGTTAGGGTGGAAGCAGGTAGCTCAACAAGTACTTGAATGAAGAACACCAAAAAATAACCTTCCACAATGTTTATTCCCAAACCCGAATATGAAATCATCCACATATCAACTAGATAGACAGATGATCAGTGTTATTTGTTTTATAAGGGAATTAAATTGCAATATATAATCATACACATCTAAATCCCTACCTCATTTTCTGACGATGATGAGGAGGGATAGACTGACGTCGGTGGCATCGATTCTTCCTCGATTTGTTCATCACTGAAGACATTCCTCATTGGAGTTCTTCATTGGAAGATGGTGTACTTCATTGGAGAAGTATAATATTCCCAAAATATATCCAATTTTCTATTCCCCACCAAAATAAAATTGCCAACATAATAAAATATGTTTTTCCAACTTTTAAATTATGTACAGAAATTATGTTGGCTTAATCAATTAAAGGGGGTGGCATAATTAAATTAGGGGTGGAGTAATTAATCCAAGTTATGTTCATGAGACTTCCCCACACTTATGTGGGAGGATCAAAGGGGTTTTATTCTCAGGTTGTCCCCACCACCATAACCTCTCATGGGAGGTTTTAGTACTGGTGGTCCTCACTTCTCAATATCCACATGAGAGTTTCAATGGAAAAATAAAAATGTTAAAAAAAATTATATTAAATTTTTCATGAAAAAGTGAAAAACTAACATTCACCCTCGACCTACTACGGTCTAGGTGAAGGTATCTTTAAGATAATATCAGATAATTGAGTTCAACGGTGCCCTTATAATTCAATTATGAGCACCAATCCAAAAGATATACAAACCTTCTTGCACGTTTACTGAACATACATGAAATAAGGTTCAGAAATTCATTTCAGGCACTCTAGGACTCGAAATCATGCACCGTCAATTTTTTGAAAACTCTTAAAATTCCAATGTATTTTAAAAAAATACATGCAAAATTATGAGTCTTTAAATTCTCCCCACCTTAGGGCTTTTCATCCATATAAGCCACAACTCAATTCTAGGAAAAAAAGTGTGGGTACCGAGGACGAATCTGAGCCTCCCGCTCCCATGATCTGTATTGGAGATTCTTGTGATACCAAAGAATGTTCACTAGACGTATTGACCACCCATGAGTAACCCACTTATGTTGATCATCAATCTCCACTAGAACTTCTGCAAATGTCACCACATCATCAATGTACATCTCTCCATGGTCGATGACGTGAGAAGGGTTGTGAGCCTATCTTCATAGCTGGGATATGTGGAAGACATCGTGAACCAAGTGAATATGAGGTGGATGATCTAAGAAATAAGCCACATTTAAAGTCTCTTAGCCATCCTATAGGGTGGAATTAAAACCATTGCCGCTCCTGGCACTAGATCAATCAAGAAGTATACCTCATGCTCAGAGGAAACCCTGAAAAGTCCTCTAGAAAGAAATACCTGAAACGATACACCACTAGGGGAAAGTCTAACTTTAAAGTCTCCCGGTCATCCTGATAAAGACTAGAATATGGGTTATATCTTCTCCTAGCCCATGATGCTCTCGTCCAGCTATACCTGCATGTACATCCCACTCACCTCTATGATTAAAAGATCCACCGAATGGTGATACGAAACTCACCCTGCGGTTATAAAAATCAACGACTACCTAGAAAGGAACCAACCAGTCCATCCTGATAATGACATCAAAACCCAACATATCTAGGAAATAGAGGTCCCATAAGAAGTGACACCCTGCAAAATCAAGAGAGAACTCTTTGTACTGACGTACGCTAGAGTTCCTCATTCCCAATGGCGTGTCAAGACTCAACAAGTCGGTAGACGAAAAGATACAGAGCGCAAGGCTCTCCATAACCGCAAAAGACAAAAAGCTATGGGAAGCATCAGTATCAAAAAGAGATGATGATAAAACTGAGGATACTAAGATCATACCTCAAAATGTAGAAGGGTTGTGATCCTTCTCCTAATAGGACTGCTCCATGGAAAAAGACTGGCCTGCACCATGGCCCTATGCCCCTGGCTGACCGCTCTGATTTGACCCACTCTGATGTGGTTGATGACCTGGTGACTAATCACCATGGTCGCGACTTCCACCTTGACCCGAAAAGTCGGAAGAACACTACTTCCCAAACTGGTGGGAAACTGGCGATGGATATCCTGAACGCGGGGTCATAGAGGAACCCCTACCACCAGCTGAAGGTGAGAAGACCTGACAAAAAAATATGAAGATGGCATATATTGCTGCAAGAATGGCACTCCATCAGATCTCAATGGAACTGAGGCCTAGTATTCCTACTTCTACCGCACTGGTAGCATACAACCTGGCTGCTAGAAGACGCACCCTGCGAACCCTGATCTCCTCGAGAAGACTCACAGCGATGCTTCCTACTATCCGTAGGAGGAACACCAGCTCTGGATAACGAAATGCCCTGGCTCACTGCTCCAGAATCTCTCATATTGCACTCAGTAATTTGCACCTGGTTGACGATGGAAGATATCGAATTCAACTTGAAGATATTCACCTGGGAACATATCTACTGCCTGAGACCATCCTCAATCTTCCTAGCAAAGAAAAACTCATCACATGTCGGGATCCGTGTGAAACACTGCAGATCAGTAAAACGAGATGAGTACTCCAAGAAAGAAAGAGTACCCTACTGCAAGCTCATAATCTCTCGGGCTCGATCAGCTCTCAGGGTCTCCGGATAGAAGTAGTCATAGAAAGTATGTCGAAACTCATCCCATGACATACCATGTTGGCGTCCTGACTGTGATATCACCTCCCACCACCTCTTGGCGGTGTCCTTGAGAATATAAGTAGCCAGCTTTACCCTTTTCTCCAGAGGTATCTCTAGCTGATCGAATATATTCAGTGTGGCCTCGAACCATTACTCTACAGCCTGGGGTCCTCCATCCCCTAAGAAAGTAGGAGGATGCTGCTGATGAAAAACCCTTTTCAACTCATCCATCGACGTGGCAGGAGGCGGTGCTCCCTGAAATGTCTAAAACATCCTCAATAAGTCCTCCCTGAACTGCATATCGACACCTGCGATAGGTATAACTACTGGTGCCATGGTTGGTACAGTAGGAGGATCTACAAGAGGATCAACATGAGGTCCTTGATCAGCCATATCTGGTGTCTGATCACCGTCTGGAAATTGACGTACAACTGGAGGACGTCTCAGTGACATAGCTCTGAAAGATCAAAAGCACACCTTAGATCACAATTAACCAGGACTGAAAACACAGTAGTACAAAATGGGAACAGGGGGAAGATACATTAATGTTTTATGAAACATGACTACATGACGTGTAAAAAAACAACACGGTGTGTCTGTTAAAACTATTCACATGGGCGAGTACCCCTACCCGACAGGTCTTGTAACACACCAAACTACACGGCATGTTTCCTACACACACAGCATGTACTTGTACTCTAAACCACTGCATGAGACTCCATACATGACTAACCCACACTATCCAAACTAACCCTATACTACACGGCGTGTTCCCTCAGGACACGACATATACTAGACACATTCTCGGTGGCCCATGTTGTTAGTTACATGGTCGTCTACACGGATGACCCTTACACGGTGTGTTCCAAACAAACACGGCGTGTATAAGGGAAGTCAACACCGACCCGTGTTGTTCGCGACATGGACTGGTACCTTGTACAAGACTACGCGGCGTGTTATTTACCCACACGATGTGTATGGAAGAAGGTGACACTGACCCGTGTTGTTCGTGACACGGCCGGGTACCTGAACAAAACTACATGGCATGCTCTTCATCAACATGGCGTGTTCTAATCGAGCATTTCCATCCCGTGTTGTATGTGACATGGCCGGGTACATGGCTCGAAACTACACGACGTGTACCTACTGTACACAGTGTGTTCCTGAAGGCATTTCTACTACGGTGTGTCCCTGCTCGCACGGTCAGTGACATGGTCTAAAAACTACATAGCGTGTAGTAAAAAAGTACACGTCATGTATTCTGGGTTTTTCTGGCCAGTAGCTCAGAAATTGCACAGAATCTGAGAAAACACAAGTACAAGGCAAAGTGGTTCAAAATTCCGATCTGTGAGGGCCCATACTCCCCAAGAATCAAATCTTGGCATCTCATATAGTCATAGAAAAGAGAAAATAGGATCATGATCCACCAATTCCCGATTCAAGAGGTCCCATTACACATCAAGAATCAAAATTTGGAGTTCATTTAAGAAAATTACAATACAAACAATCTTCTTACAAAGAAGGAGAGATTCTATCAAGCATCTATCACAACAACATGCATAATATACACTAGGTCTATCACAACAGCATGCAATCGCTAATGCACCCTAGATGGGATAAAAAGAATGCATGGCATGTGATCTATAGAAGTTTCTATATGATGCATGAGATGTCATATCCTCATCTCATTGGGTTGCGACAGAAATTGAACCGCAATAGTCAAAACAATTACCGCACAAAGCAAGTGAATCACTCTAGGTGAAATCATTTCAACCATAAATTCTCAAAACCAGAAAACTGAAATAAACGAGATAGTATGGATTTTCCATGTACACGAGTTAGCTACTCCTGGGCACAACTTATTACCATGTACCGAATCTATCCAATCCCTAGATAAATTCTCCAAACAGTAAAGCAAGAGAAACGAACTCCTCTAATACCACTTTGTGACGTCCCAGTTCTGGAAGCCACCCAGAGGCGCCCCATACCCAGTTGGTCACATGGCCACAAGCGCATTTCCCCAAATGCGCTTGAGGCTGCCGACTAGAAGCGAGGGACTTGGGTGTGATAGTGGGGAAACTATGCCCTCATTGGCAGAGTACACAACATATGTAATAAACATGAAATAGTCGAAGTAATAAATAACCAACAATAATAAACAGCAGAAGACTAAATCAAAAAACTGGAGCACATATGTATATATATGGAATGATGCAAGATACAAGTCCAGGAAAGCATCCAAACAAGTAACAATGCTGAAAAACACCACAGTACCAAAACAAGTATAAAGAAAAGTAATCATCTCCTCAGTATCGCAACACAAAGCTTGGTCCCTTGCTCCCTTTCTCCAAGAAATCATTTACCAGAAGTCGAAGGGCGCTTGACCTTGTCTATACCTATAATAACATAGTCTTCTTGGCCCTAAAATCAAGGCCCAAACGAGGTGTGAGTTAAAATCCTAGTAGGAAACCACCCGAAGATCTGTTCCTAATAGTAAGTGAGTATATGGTAGGTAAAAGTACACTATGCAGTAAATAGAAACAGTAAAGAATTAGGTAGTAAATAGTAAGAAGTAAAGCAGGATGATACAGAGCAGTTTTCAAATCGACAACCAACAAAAACAATGAATCAAACAACTAACAAGCTAGAAACCCTCCGATAAGTACTCGCAGCCACCCCCTCTGGTCCTATCCAAGAAGTACCACAACCTCTTGGGCAGTGCACTCAGCCTAACCCATATGGTTTGGTCATAAGAATTTATGAGACTCTTTGTGGAAGCACACTCGGTCAATTCCCCTTATAGTATTGGGAAGTTAGGGACTCTCTGAAGAAGATCTCGCAGTCTAACCCTCTTATCCCCAAGGTCTAGAGACTCTTTGAGGAATCTATGTCGGTCAATTCCTCTTATAGCCTCAGGTATACCCCAGACTCTCTGAGGAAGATCACTCGGTCAATTCCTCCTCAAGCCTGGGAAGGTTCTTAAAGGGAAAACAAACAAGGTGAGACTCTCTGAGGAAGCGCACTCGGTCTACCCTCCTGTAGTTTATAATAATCCAAGACTCTCTGGGAGCTCACTCGGTCGATCCCTTATAGTCTAATGTCCATGACTCTCTGAGGAAGCTCTCTCGGTCTACCCTTCTGTAGTTTATAATGTCTATGACACATTGGGAGGCTCACTCAATCAATCCCTTGTAGTCTATATCACTAGGTTCTCTTAGTCACGTTCCGGTCAGTGCATAATAAGGTTATAAGGCCAGAGTAAACCTATAGAGCTACTTAGCTAACCAAAGTACACCTATAGAGCTACTTTCTTAATAGTATACATGGAAACAATAATGATATACAATGACACTCCATCCTATAGACACAAGGCATGGAAATAGGTGAAACAACCAAAGGAAAACTAAACCAGAAGGTCATAAACAGAACAAAGAATGGGAAAAACATCCAATCACAACAAAATATCCCCTAACGTGATTAATTTTTCTCTATACAAGCATATAAGAAAGGAAGGAAAACAACAAGGGAAAAACGGTAAACACCCAACACCCCCTTCATGGGTATTGGTGGAACTTGCACATAAATCTCAAGGACTTTGAATAGTAATGCACAAAACAACTACCTAGATCCTAGGAGATCGATATAAGTGAACAAAAATGACAGATTCTCCATAGAACGTCGTAGATCTGAGAAAACGTTTGAAAAAAATAAACCATAATAACATGAGAAAGATGAGGAATTGGAAAACAAGCCTCAAGCAGAAGGAAGAACTCATAGATTTGATTCCAATGCAATCGACCATTCTCGAATCAGAGAATAGAAGGAGAGGTAGGGTATCGTGGAATATTTTTGGATCCTCGGTGCTCTCGGACAAACAGAACCTAGAAAAGGACGTTTTTGTGTGTCATGCGCGACCCCGATCAGTTTAATGAAAAAAAGAATGTACACGGTGTGTACTTTTAGAGTACACGGTGTGTGCTTGGTCTATCTATACTCCACCAAAATCAGCCTCCACGTCACCCCTACACACTATGTGTGTGGCCCGTACATGTCCAGTACACGACTCCGTGTGGGAAAAGAGTACACGACGTGTACTCATAATGTTCACGGCGTGTACTTCAAAAATTTCCCGAAACATTTTTTTAAAAACCCCCAAAAATGAAATCATACCTCAAAAGAAGATCCAGGTTCCTACATAACTCAAGCCAACATCGCTTTCTCATGGAGAGGTTATTCTAAGAAAAGATTTACATGAGACTCTTGTGATCCGAGCACACTGGAATATGCTCTCCCATCATGTAATGTCACCACATATTCAAGGTGAAGACCACTACTGCTAACTCGAGGTCATGGGTAGTGTAGTTCTACTCCTACGCTCTCAGATATCGATAACCATAAGCGATAACTGCTCACTCCTGCATTAAGACACATCTGAGTCTTGTCCCTGGTGCATCACAGTAGACTACGTACCCTACGTCCTCCTCTGAATGCCTCAAGATGGGGTCAATAGTCATCCATGACCTTAGCTCATTAAAACACCGTTGTCATATCTCTGACCACCAGATGTGTTTCCCCTTCTTTGTCAACACGTATTGTGGTGCTGCAACTCAGGAAAAATATGTCACAAATCTCCGATAGTATTAATTCAAACCCAAGAAATTTTTTACCTCCATCTCACTCCTGGGTGGCTCCCATGAATGTACCGCCGCAATATTCATTGGATCCACTACCACTCCATCCTCTGAGATGAAATCTCCCAAAAAGTGAACCTCTCAGATTCATACAACTGGAAAATAATGCTCCACCATCTACCTAGAATTGTCTTTAGAAGGCTAGAGACATGGATCACCATGAGATCAGCTGGTGTCCCTACCACTCGGAAATATCTGACAAAAACCTCCAGCCAATCCTCAGCTGCATGTGGGTCCATCTCTCCCGAGAACCTTGGTGGCCTATGGCGCTGGAACTCTTGCAATGTTCTCATGTGGCGTCAACCCAATGTTATTGGGGATGGTGGTATCAGTGGCCCAACACTATATGGTACCACTTGTGCCTCCAATGGTGCCTCTACTGAATGAGGGCCATGCATCGAGGACTCGTCGCTCTGTGGGCTATCAGTTCGTACTATTCTCAAAACCCATGCTGTTTGTTTGAGTGGAGGCATCTTGAAAAGAAACAAGTGTGTCATGATCAATAACTTATACCAGGTGATATAACTAAAGATATCACAAAGAAAACTCTTGAAAACACACATGAAGTAAGTTTTTTCGTGAACTGATTCAGAAATCAGAAGTTAGGGTCCTGGTGTATGGATACATCAGCCGAAGCACCAACACTGGATTCCCTAAACTGATGACCACACTCACTACACTTAACACTATTCATGTAAAAGGAATAGATTCCTATGTTCAAAGGTAGAACTGAATTCTCTGATTCCAATTTTTCACGACCCATCCCCCGGGGCCCGTGCTGTGACAACACCAAGCCCACCCCCCATAGGCCTGAGGGTGGATACTAACACCAAAGGCATGTTCCCTAATACTGGGAAGGTGTTACCATTATAACCTGTTACACACACAACCAAGCACAAATCAAGATATGAACTCAAATAATCTGAATAGTAAACAGAGTGAGTACTATACGTAAAGGGGGCCAGAATACAAGCACAACTTTAAAGTTAATGGAAAACTAGAAGGTACAAGACATCACATTGGGAAATGTAGCTCATGGATCATCCACCACAATTCCTACCTAATGGGTAGATGCAGATCACGAATGCCCATCTCGGTGGTTCGCCTCATCTAACTTACACCTCTGATCTACATTCAGTCTTGGTACTCTCATACTCAGTCAGCGCTGTTTGTCGCCGGCACCAAACACAATGAGGTGTAGGCATAGCCCGTGAATGGGTGACTATAACTTATCTCAATAGGGACCCTAAAACCCTCAAGGTCTAAAAAAATCCACAAATGATAAGCCACAGAACATGAAATCAACTGAAAACCCTACTTAGGTATATTACCATACATACACCTATGTTATCAAGTAAAACCATCTCAAAAAAGAAGAAAACACATATTCCAACTTATATCCCAAAGAACAACTATTCCAAAAGGAAGGAAAACCATGAAGGCAAGTACAACACAGGTATGCCACACAAAATAATACCACCAAGGCATTACCACAATAGAATGTACCGCATAGGTACAGACTCAGATCACAACAGGTATAACATAGATACAATAGTAGAGATGATTAGATGTATCTACTAAATCATATTACTCTGTTAATAGGCTCTACTTCTAACCCACAAAGGATCACTCTGTGATGACCCACACAGGATCACTCGGTGCTGACACACAGAGGATCCCTCGACGCAGACCCACACAGGATTGCTAGGTGATGACTCACAAAAGATCACTAGGTGTTGACCCACATTGGATCACTAGGTTCTAACCCACACAGGATTGCTAGGTGTTGACCCACACAAAATCGCTCTTCATTCTACACGTCACAGCCTGCTATAGGGTTCCCGCACAATGTTGGCTCATCTTAGGGAGGGTCTACACCACAAGCCATTGGTAGATACTCTAACCGTGAGGAAGTCTCACAAACATGTATCCCCATTGACTTCTACATCATAGGGGTCACAACTCAAAATACTGAGAGACAATCAGATGCCCGTTATGTGAGTTATTAGCCTTTTAGTCCCGAGGGCCCGGTTGAATTCTTTCTTGATACAACATAATCCTTCCCCATATTTATCCAAATCTCATGTGGGGTATACCAATGTGACCAAATCCCTCTATGGTTTCTAACTCCACTGAAGGTTCATCAAACAGGCATCTAGAGCTAATGTTATGGACAAAAAAGTATAAATGGGTCGATGTGGGCCCGAGTTCGGTCCGACTCAGCCTAGCCCAACCTGCGATGGGTGGAACGGCAGGCCACGAGGGCTACAGAGGGATGTGAGGGGCTGTGAGGGGGTCACAGAGGTCATGGGTGATCGCATGGCCATGGAGGACCGCACGTCTGTGGGGCGGCATAGTGGTCACGGGCAGCGAAGCCTGGGGGGAAGCGCGGTGAGGCCGCGGGGCGGCGCGGTGAGGCAGCGAGGTGGCACGTCGAGGCCGTAGGGCAGCGCGGTGAGGCCACGGGTTGGTGCTACTACCGCGATCAGTAGGGACGTAGGGAGGTATGGGGGAAATAGGGCATTAGATACTATAGGAGGTAGAAGCTGCGGACGACGAATGTCGTCGGCGGCGAAGCCACATAGATGCTGAGGCCGCGGGAGTTGGTGGACACAGACGGTGGAGGTCGCAGGGTGGCAGAGACCATGACCAGTGGAGGCCACATGTGGCGGGGTTCCATGCCCTCGTAGGTAGCCATCTTGACCAGCCACCCTCCATTTTTCACCTTCATCGCAGTTCTCAAGTTCCACCAGTGCCAACTGCCGATAACTTTTATCTTCACCATCATGATGAACAGACAACATCACCAAGATTTGCGGAGAGGACATGCAATGTTTGTTTAGCCCGCACACTCCACATAAGGGTTGTAGCATGTAGCTCAACAGGAACATAAATACAGAATGTGAAACCCTAACCTCCTACAATGTTTATTCCCAAACCTAAAAAAGAAATCATCTCTGGATCATCTAGTTGGAGAGTTGATCCATTTTCTTTGTTTTAGAATGGCATAAAAAGGGAATATATAATCATACACAACTAAAACACTACATCATTTGTTGACGACAATGAGAATGAATTATAAGTGGTGTTGGTTATTCCTCGATTGTCTGTTTGTTCATCGCTAAAGACATTCCTCATCGGTGTTCTTGGTTGGAGGGTGAATTTATTCATTGGAGAAGATTAATATTCCCAAAATCTCTCCCCTTTTCCTTTCCCCACCAAAATATGAATAGCCATCATAATGAAATATGATTGTTCGAATTTTAAATTGTTGGCACATATTGTGTGGGCTTAATTAATTTAATGGGGTGGAATAATTAAATAAGGGGGTCGAATAATTAATCAAGGGGAAGTTCAGGAGACTTCCCCACATTTAATTGGGAGGTTCAAAGGGGTTTTAGTGTCGGGTGTTCCCCACCACCATAAACTCTCAAAGGACTTTTAGTTATGGTGGTACCCACCTCTCAACATCCTCATGGGAGATTCAAAGGAAATATATTAATGTTAAACAATTTGAATTTTTCTTTTTTCACAAAAAAGTGAAACACTAACTTTCACCCTTGACATACGATGGTCGAGGTGAAGGTCTCCTTAAGTGAATACTGATGCTGCATGGTCAACGGTGCCCTCAGATTTCAATTCTAAGCACTGGTCCAAATGTTATGAAAATCCGCTCAGATGTTTAATGAACATACCCAAAATAATGTTCATGAATTCATTCCGGGAACTCTGGGTCTTGGAATCATGCACCGTCAATTTTTGTGGAAGAGTAAAATTCCCATGTATTTAAAAAAAATTACATGGAAATTCCGGGTCTTTGAGATTTTTATATGATCATGGGATGGTTGTTGTGATCTAGGATGGGGAAGCCTGGATGTGACTTGAGCTTAATATGGTTGATCAAGGGATAGTTATTGGGATATGTGTTCAAGAAGGTCTAGATGATGTGGAAGTATATGAGTTCCATGATGTTGAAATTCCTTGATATGTCTATGTGGATGTTGGGGATGATCCCAGAGTAGATAAGAATCACTAGAGATTCCCTTACCCATTGATGATTTGTGGATAGGTGGTATGCTCACAAATGAATCAAATTAATGGATGATGGATAAGTAATTTGGTTTATCTATATTCTATTACCCATTTCATGATACATATGTATGTTTATGGATTCATGATTCCTTATGGTGGTATATTTGGATTGTTTTCATAGAGTACATGGATGTGGAATGATGGTAATAATTAATTAAATGATCCATTACATGATGGGTTGGTTGATGATGGAATTCAATACATACCAGATAATAATATTGAACGACCGTGAAAATGGTTTGGATTTTTCTTGGAGGGAATGGGCATTATATTGATGATTAATTTAATGTAATATAATGAGGAATAATGTTAAGAGTTATTTATTTTATAATGATTTAATTAACGAAAGGAAATTATTAAAAATATATAAGTAATTAATTTATCACATTGAAATGCTTGTGTGATTATAGGATATCTGGTCTTTGCATTAGTAGTTGGGAGTCATAGTGACATTAGATGAATTTGAGTCTAATATAAGGTTATGCCCATAGTTTTGTTGTGATATATATTATATCAGGTAAATTATATTATTTTATTGGCTTATCAACCTATGTAGGTTATGGAATCTGGTATCCAGTGTACTCTAGGAGGGTGTTTACCCAAAACATTAGTGGCAGGATGGATGGATGACTACCCCCTCTAGCCCCACTCTCTTCTATTGGTAGTTACATGTCCTAGTATGCATGAAGAATAATTCTTCTATATATGTCTGTAGAGTTTTGTGAAATATTTTTGTTATTAACCCCTCATGTATTACTGGATATAGTATCAAAATGATTAATATATGTATAACGTTTATATTTTGTGATACTTGTAGGTACTTACTCACTATATGGGAAATAATAGCTTGAGGTACAATAAAAGACGTTTGATATAACTTATACGGGTTATGGTGGCTAATAGAATATACATGGTCACTATATGTGATATGGGTTAGTGTACTCATTCTATGCATGTGTTTCATGATGTAACTAATTTCTCAAGTGTTCAGGGATAACTTATTTTTGGAGAGAGATGTCATAATATGTGAATTTTTGCTGAAATTAGCAACCCATTGGGGAAGAAAGAGGGGGTTACCCATGATATTTTACTATTATATTACATTGACTCTTTTATGTGATACTTGGTGAGAGAGATCAATGGTGACGATGGGAAAGTTGAATATCTATTTAGGCCATCAGTTTGTTTAAATATTGATCACTATTATTTAGGATGAAATATTTATATTTTTCATGAGAGGCTCCTAGGATTATAAAACTATGTATACTTTTATTGAAATATTTTTTATATATAATATATTTTTAGGAAAATATTCTGTTGGATGGTGATCAGGTTGTATTATAGTAGGTCAGGTTTTAGCACGAGCTATATGGGATTTATGGTCACTATGGTCATTAAATTTGTAGTACAAGTGGTTCCCATTTTGATTGTTTAGTACTGTATAGAATTTCAGGTTGCACATGGAATTTGTTTTTATATATCAATTTATATGTAGGTATTCTCTAGGGTATCCGTATTACCCATTATCATCTGCATGTTTCACATAGAAGGCAATTCCTCTTATACGCATGTCTACTTTACCATCATTAATTGTCACCATCCACGGGCCTATGGGAGGGCGGACTCGAGAATTCACCATTTATATCTTCTGAGCGAGGCTTAGCATTCTGGGAGGGGTAATGACAATTAATGGTCTACACTGTGAACAATTTTGTCCAATTTGTTCACTATGAAACCCTTGATAGTGTTCCATTTTATAAAATGTTTTAATTAATCAAATAATCTTGAAAATCATCAGGTTCATGTTTATGAAATTAACAGTCATCGTAGAAGCATGACCTATGGTATATAGTGTGTTCATGGTCGATTGAGGGTGGTTAAATGGGAATAATTGATTCATTATTCCCGGATGATCTCTTCATTATGTGTAAACGTCATTTTCATTGAAGATTTAATTGACATAATATCATGGTTTCTCTTAATTCACTAGTTGATGTTTCTACAAGAACGGTTATGTTTTACCTTATGATTGGTTATTTTTTAATTCTTATGTTAACCCATTTATCCATTGTCGTTATAGGTGAAATACTTTTCCCAACATTTCACAAATGGTAGGGTTATGCGTCTTTCAGTAGGTGCATCGCCATGGAAGGTTTATTTGGTTCTAAACGGTACACTGCAATTTTGGTGTTGTGGTCACGTGACATTGCCGGACGAGACCATATTATAGTAACATGAATGTCTATGGTAATTTTTTTTAAAAATATAATTACCAAGATAGTGAAATTTTTCTATTCCAACATCATAATCAACATGGAATTCCATAAATGATTTTCAATTTAAAATATTCAATTTAAGAAATAAATAATTTAAATTTTATATTTTCAAATAGAATGATCACTTATATAATAAAAAATTCCAATAATAATACTCAATAATTTAAATAAAATAATTAAATGTATATTCTTCTAATAAAATTTATAATAAAATTTTAGAATTTAAAATTATAAATCCCTAAATTACAAAATCCATGAAATCGATTACAAAAATATTTCCAATTATAAATCACCAAATTGTTAATCATAAAGTAATGTAGAATTTAAACCAAATAACATCAATTAATTTATGCATCACAACTATTATATTCAGGAGTATATTCATAATTAAAATTTAACTATATATTTAAAGATAATAAATAAATAAGTTAATGAAAATTATTTTTATAAAAAAATTAATAAATGACCAGAAATGATGTTGAGAAATTTACTAATATATAGAAAAAAATAAATTTCCTCAACACTTATCTTATTTCATAGCTAATAAATTCAATAAATCTAATTTATTTAAAGGTACTCCTAAAAATTTATTTTTCCTTCTAATGTTCAAATACATGCTATAAATTAGAGAATGAAAATACTCATTAATCATTAATGATATCAAGACTCTTATATGAAAATAAAATTCTACTATACATTATTCAATGTTCATGTTAGTGTTTTATAAGTTTTGGTAGGTAATATATTATTGGAATTAAATATTTAGAATAATCACCTTCAATGTTCACTCTCTAAATTGTTCCTTATACTAGATATCCATTTTACACTTTACAATTACAATTAATAATATTTTCGTATAACTCAATTTGAGTCATCCTCATTTGATTTCAATATTCAAATCACCTTAATGAGATCATTTTGTATGATTAGGAACATTATTGGATTTTTTATTATCCATACAAATGAAAAAATCATATTATATTATGTTCTGATAATTTAATAATATAAATACACACACAAAAAATTTCATTGTATTATAGATTCATCAAGGGATCTGAGTACCTATTTTAACTCTATCATAAAAGTGATTATATGTCAATATTTTATGTTATCGTCCTATGGTGTTTTGTTTCATAAAAAACAAGTTATTAGGTTCATGTTATATTATTTCATTACATCTTGTTATTATTTGAACACAAAATTGATATATCATATTTGTTACAACCTTGACACCATTAACCCAGAGGATATTTTTACTCTATTAAATTTGTTGAAGATATAAGAGATCCCATTAGGAATTTTCAATCCATTTTTTAGAAATTAAAAACCATTTATATACTTTTTTGTCATATTATATTTGAAATATAAAAACATAACATATGAAACAATTTTAAATCCTTGAGATGATTCAATGAATAAATATTCATATCCTATGAAAATGAAGCCAAAAAAAGTGTGATCTCGGTTGATTGTTAAGGTTTATGTATATGAAAAATTATAATTATTAAATAATTATTAATTATTATAGAAAATATTATAAGCAAAACAAATTCTAAAAACTTATTTCATTGTTCCTTGAAATTTGTGATCTAGTTTTAAGAATTACTACTTCCAGGAGATTTCCATTAGATGTATTCATGGAATTGGAAACTTCTAATAGTTCATTATCCAAAAGGGAAATGATTTCTCAGGGCATCCATTTGTTACGTTTGATCTTTACAATACATAAGAACATTCATTGGTCGAGAGGATGGGAGGTCAGAGTTATAACACCCTTTTTAGGGGAAGCAATCTCTATTGTGGGACTATATTAGTAAATTTTGGTTATTTTCATGAATCCTTATTATTTCAAAAACTATATAATATGTTTCCCTTGGAATTTACAATCACCTATTAATTTTTGTAAAATTTATAATTATCATTATGTATTCAAGGTTCTTGGTAATGAAAAAATCTATATTTCTTTGAGAGTCTCCATCAATAGTATCCTCTCATATTGAATTTTGAGATTCTTTTAGTCACCTTTATGATGATAATGGTTTTTAAGACACTCAACAGGGATCTCTAGAATTTATTTTCATCCATAGAGATGAATGTTTTTTTAATTTTGGATTGTGCCCATGAAATTGGTCACCTAGTTATCTCTGTGAAAGGAATCAGAACCCTTCTCATTGGGTGATGATTAATGTGATTCATAATACCTCTTAAAGTCTTGTGATTAGGACCAAATTGTATAGTTTAAAGTTATGTTGTAAGGAAATCATAGAGAAATGTTCTTAGTTAATGTTTGGTGTGTGAATTATTCCCAGGTAGCCCAAGGAACATGAGAAGGATATGGGTTTCCTAGTAATATTAGACCCTCTGTGGAATATGGACCAATGAGTTAAGGGTGGATTTGATGTGCTGGGTTTGAACTTCAAGAAGGCTTCATGCATATCCCATGTGTATGGGAATCAAAGACCATGTAATTCAATAAATATCATAGGATATTAGAGTCCTTTTAGAGAAATTATTTTGGGATTTCTTTCTAAAAAGGATGCCCAGATGACTTGGGGGGTTTTATTTGGAGATTATTCCTAAATAGGATGCACATATTAAGGGAATTAGGGTTTGAATTATGAAGAGGATATCTAGTGAGATTGGGCCTTGAAAGGGCTTCCATGGTATCCTAGATTTAATTAGAATCAGATTTATCGTAGTTCATTCATTGTGAGTTTCTGTGCACATGTTGTAATAATCTCAAATCTCTAAGCCCACATGAGTCATGCTCGGTGTGAGAAACAAGAGGATGTAATTGTTTCAAAATTTACACAAACAATTTTATTCAATCGATGGTGGAGGATGGAAATCCTACGATGTCTAGGATGGATGATGTCGAGGCGACCCAGGAAGAGGGCATGGTGAAGATCCCTCTATCTATTCACATTACATTGGACAATGGTCCAAATGAAAGGACGAATAGGTGATGGTCACTAGATTGCACCAAGAAGGCTGCCATAAAATTGATTAAGGTAGGGGAGTGAGACTTCTATTTTTCTTGAATGGAAAATAAAGTGCAAAATTACCTTCCCTACAAGAGATATGAGGTTCCGTTATTTAGAGGCGAAGGGGGGGGACGAACACCAAACCCTAATCCCCCAAACCATGAAAATCACATCACTGTTTTTGGGAGAAAGTCACATATGACTCCAAATATAGAAACACAAATATGTCCCAGGAATCCTAACCACATTGTGAAACAAATGTGGGAATCCTCTAACTTTGGATATACAAACCAAAATAAGAGACGCATTGAGTTTTCTTTCCCAATGGTATGATAAGTCTGGAGGTTTTGGTGGAGGCTTCTACATAGTCCCTTTCAGATGACGAAACCAAAGAAGGAAAAAGCCTTCCATGAATGGATTTAAAGAGGGTACTTATGTTTGAATGAATAATTTATATCAATCTCTTCCACATTAGTACCTCACGTAGGTGTGCTGTGTAGGTACCCCGCGTTGCTGCACCGCACTGTTGTACCGTGTATGTGTGTCGCGTAGGTTTTTTATGTAGGTTTGTATGATGACAGAATAATATTTTTAACATAGGGGAAAAAAACCTATTTAAAAATGTGAAATACATTCAAAAAATTCTTATCTCATTTAATTATCTCTCATATCATTTTTTTAAAGAGCTACCTAAGACAATTTGAGGGATTTGGGCAAAAGAGCTATGCAACATGATTTTCAAGGAGATTTTCTACTTTTTCAGTCTTTGAAATGGGGAGATAAAAGGTCCTATTTATAGGCATGAAGGGTACCTAGTCGAAGGGAAGTTGTCTATGTAGTTCCTCATTGCAGATTCTTCGTGTAGGTCTGTTTCACATGGGTACAAAAATTATACTATCACATAGTTATGTCGTGGAGGTCATTCGTGCAGGTATGTTGCAGAGATCTATTATGTATCCCTTTGAAGGAATTATCTTTCAATTGATTTCTTCTATCCTTTCCCTTGAATTTTTAAATAGTCGAGGATATCATCATTGAATTTTTGTATTCTAATGTATTGTCAACAAAATCCTCTCTCCCCCCCTCAGGATTGGATATGATTAGAAAGAGGGTTGAGTCCTAAGGTTATATTATAGGGAATGGATTATGGGTTAATTTCTTTACTGTGCATGTTTGGTATGGAGATACATCAAAAATTTATTCCACATAGTGTTTTCACTCATGTTAATAACTAGGTATCAATAGGTTCAATCCATTGTGATTTTATTCATCGACACCTCAAAAATTTCCAACTCTTGCTGCATACCTCTTTCATATAGCCTTAACACATTGTGCCCTCGCGTAGTCTCCTTCAAATCTTCTTAAGGTTAAAATAAATTGGTGATGGAGATACGAGGATGGACTTCTTTGAAAACTTTGTACGAAAATCCTTGTCGAAGGACCTATATGACATACCTCATCGAAGGACCTGCACAAACTGCTTCCTTAAGAAAAAACTTTTATTTTGATTACCTTTTCCATTATGTTGAAATTTATTTAAAAATCAAAACTGAATAAGGGATGTTTGGTAAATTTTTTTATGGAAAAATGGAACATTTGATAACCTCCTCAAAAGAATATAAGGCTCATCAAAATTAAATGATGAAGAACATCAGACAAGACTATTATGATGTTGTTGAAAGTACTCTTCTTGGGTTGTGGATTAGTTTCGTTCCATATCAATTTGAAATACCACAAAAGTCTTTACCTACCCGTGTAGGAAAATGGGATTTTCGTAGATGCACATGTTCCATCGGTTAGGATGTACTTTCCAAATAATTGGTTTCCCCAATACTCTAATTGTAACTGCATGAATATTAGTGGAATGGGGGTTCCAGTACAAGATAGAATAGTCCTTGTTGGTTGTATCCTACATCACAGTGGTTAAAATCTTGATATGAATGATCATGTTTTATAGAAAAGGAAACATTGTTGTAAATCCACTTTTTAGGATTCCCAGAATGATTAGTCACATGGCTCGATGAAAGACTTGGATCATAGATCTGGATGATGTGTGAAACATGAATGGTTGTGGGCAATTTTAGTGTGTGAGACTTGTGAAGAATTATAGAATGATTTATGAAAAGTTTATATTTAGGAATCTATCAAAATGGGAAAACATATGTTTATAAAAAGGATTTCAATTTAGAATTACTGTGCTGATGGACTCCAAAAATGAATTATTTCCATTTAATGCATCGCGAAGTAGGAAACAGTTTGTGGGATATCTACAAAATAGATGGTGTTCTCATTCTTGGGGTAATAAACGAAGAGTTTATTCATATGAATACAATGTGGGGTAATGTTACCAAAATATCTCCCTTGGATCATGAACTATTCAAAATAGAAAATAAATTACACATAGAAAAGAAATATATTCATGCCAAGGTATATATTGAAGCCTTTTTAGAACTAATATCAGAGAAAGGTCCCGGATGTGGAAACCCAACTATTTGTACTTCTACATATATTAATGGTTTCATAGGCACATATTGGCTTAAATTAGTGAAAGGGGACTATAAGAACTGGGGAATGAATGTAAAATAGGATATTTATGAAAAGATACGCTTATATTCTTTCCATGCAAAGTGTCTAAGCATTTACATGATTCAAGTTCGTGAGTCTAGAGACGGTGTAAAGTAGGGGATTTTTTTATCCTTGCTAAATTAGTAGAGGGGATGTATATTGGGTTAGAAACTCCTATATTAGAAATAATTCAATATTATATGCTATAGATATTCAATAGGAAGGCTACATTTATAATTTTAGGACCATTCCAAGTGTTTTGGGGAAGGATTGCATCACACTTTTCATCAAATAATGAGTTGAATTCAGTTTTAGTCCCCAATGGTTGATTCAACACATTTTTAAAAACCTTTTTTGGTTTTCAGCCTCAATATTTGAGACTTGATGTAGTGATAAATGAAATAGAATGTTTCAGGAGAATTCAACTTCTTTTCTTTTGGTAACAAACAAATTGGAACAGTTATTAATAATGGTAACAAAAAGAATTATGAGATGAGGTCTTATATGGTGGAATTTAAGGATGGGGTATTATCATCCAAGATTGATGGTGAAATTATCTATGAGTCTTACATCCCCTATAGGTTTTTTCATCAGTTCAGATGTCTTCAAAAATCAAACACTTTTACACCCATGTATTTTAGTCATGAAAAACACCCAATGGTAGTTAGATAATTATCGATTTTAACGGATTTGGTGGAATCCAAATTGTTTATTCTGTTACCTCCACCAGATGAATCAATTGGATTGGATGGTGGGTATTCCATGACATGGGATTCATCCTATCCTCAAGGGGATATAATGAAAGGAATATATTGAGTGGAATATTCAATGACTATAGTGTAAGGAAATCATGGTAAGAAGTCCACATCCAAAGATGATTTAGAAGTTTAAAATGTTTCAGATCCTTGAAAACATCCTCGCAGGAGGGATACTAGGAAGGCCAGGGCTAGAGAAGAAATACTTATGATGCAGGGGTGATCTAGTCACCACTATAAAAAAGAAGAACTTATTTCCTCTGTTGAACTCTCGGAAGATGAAAGGTGGACTGAAGAGGATCACCTATTTGAGGGTGTTTAATATTCTCCACAATAATCCATGCTAAGATTGAATTATGTGAATCCTTCATTCATTAATTATTGGGTGTTTTTGACTCATGATCTTAGGGAATCATGGGAATTCCTCCAGAATGGAATTCAAATAGTAGATGTGGGTTAGATTTGGGAAGATTTTGATTGTAATATGGATAATAACATGGATGAAGTACTAGATTATATTAAAGACTTGCATGCTATTATATATAAAACTGATGAACAAATCCCAACCTCTAAATGAGTATCTCTTATTATGGAATTAAGAGTACACGAAGGGGTAATTATCAACCCTAAAAAGGAGTGGGATATTTAGGTTAATAATAAGAATTATTTTCATTTTCTTTTTTCTCAACTCTACTTTACCATTCAAAATCAATAATCTTGATGAAAATTCATTTGTGAAACTTGAAAGTAGGGAATGAATCTTCAGACTACTTCATGAATCACGCAAGTATTTACTAGAATTCTCTCAAATCAACAAATTAAATGATCCTCTCAGGCCCCCAAAACATTTTCAAGGAGTGAGAATCATTATCAGGGTAATGTTGACGGATAATCCTCATTAATTACCTCATGTTTCTCCACCAAAGAAGAGTTTTTCGATTTCTCCCAAATAATAAGAAAATAAATTAAAGGGAAAAATGAGATTTTTCTGAAGTTTTCTCCAAAGGAGTAAGTATTCATACTATGCTAAGGGAATTATAATTTACTCAATACACTATGGTAATCACATTTATCCTATTGAAAAATATGGGTCTCTCTCCTCTCTCAAGGGATGTAGAACTGATTCTTCTAGACCATAGAATTATACCCAAAGAGAATCCCAAGTTCATGTTGATGAATCTACTATATTAGTAGATAAATCATCAAAAAAAATCATCTCTACATAATATTGGTTCTACTAAGATAGAGAAAAGTCATGGTAAGATCAAATAAATTTTCCATGAATATTCAAAAAAAGGGTTTATTATATTCTTATTTATCTACATATATCATATCAGTTGACTTTGTTAATGGGTCCTTTAATGACCAATTTTGATATTCCTACTTTTCCAGAAGAATGAATTGAAGACCCATGGAAATATGAAATAAATATTGATGTTTCCCCAAACATGGAACAATCAGATGATTCTAGACCAATTGAAGATACAAAGGAACAAAATGACACCAGATCCAAATTGGGAATCAACAAACTTTTGTTGGATAACTTAAATGTTGAGGATTCTATAACATTTCAAGACGCGTACACTGAAATGGGGAATATCAAAATTAAAATCATGATATTCCAGGTACTTTAATGGAGTATGGGTATTTTCTTGCTTAATTTTAAGGATGTGAGTCCTTATTAATTAATTTTACAAACATAATTGATCATTTTTACATGATTTTATACAATAATGTTCACATTATGAAGATTTATCTGCACAAAATGATTCAAACGATCTTCAAGAATGGGGAATTTCTTTCTATCCTTCTTCTTTTGGAGGAAGAGACACAAATAAAGAGGAAAACATGTTAAAAGATGTTCCAAATCCTTAAATTATGATAAATGGGAATATTTAGAAGAGTTCCCCTTCTCAAGAAACATCTACTCAACCTGCTAAAACTATGAATACTAGGGATGAATCCAGTCAAGTGATTGACATAATATTTGGTAAACTTCCTCGGTTGTATGGGTCATAATATATTTCTACCTTTATTATGAACTAAAAATGACCCTTATTTATCATTTAGGGTTATCATCTTCCACAGTTCGATCAGAAGGTGATGTTTCACCTTAGAATTTCTTAGATCTGAGAAAATGTCTGAAACAAATAAACCACGATAACATGAGAATGATGGGGAAATGGAAAACAAGGATCAATAAGAAGGATGAAATCACTGATGTGATTCCAATGAAATCGACCGTGGTCGAATTGGAGAACAGAAGGAGTGGTAGGGGATCATCTAAGATTTGTGGATCCTCGGTGCTCTCAGACGAACAGAACCTAGAAGAAGATGTTTTTGTGTGTCAGGCGCGACCCCGATCCATTTAATGAAGAAAAGAATGTACACGGTGTGTACTTTTAGAGTACACAGTGTGTACTAGGTCTATCCATACTCCACCAAAATCGGCATCCACGTCCCCCCTACACACTGTGTGTGTGGCCCGGACATGGCCATTACATTGCTTCGAGTGGGAAAAGTGTACACGGTGTGTACTAATAATGTTCACGGCGTGTACTTAAAAAATTTCCCGAAATTTTTTTTCTAAAAAACTCCAGAAAAAGGAAATCATACCTAAAATTAATATCCATGTTCTAACATAACTTAATCCAACATCGCTGTCTCATGAAGAGGTTATTCTGAGAAAATATTTACTTGAGACTCTTGTGATCCGAGTACACTATAAAACGCTCACCCATCAAGTAATGTCACCACATATTCAAGGCGAAGACCACTACTGCTAACTCGAGGTCATGGGTAGTGTAGTTCTACTCCTACGCTCTCATATATCGAGAACCATAAGCGATAACTGCTCACTACTGCATGATGAATCATCTGAGTCTGGTCCCTAATGTGTCACAGTAGACTACATACCCTACGTCCTCCTCTGGAAGCCTCAAGATGGGGTCAATAGTCAGCCACTACCTCAGCTCATTAAAACACCATTGGCATATCTCTGACCACACGATGGGTTTCCCCTTCTATGTCAACGCTTATTGTGGTGATGAAAATTGGGAAAAATATGTCACAAATCTCCAATAGTATCCATCCAAACCCAGGAAACTCTATACCTCCATCTCACTCCTGGGTGGCTCCCATGAATGTACCACCGCAATATTCACTGGATCCACTGCCACTATATCCTATGAGATGACATGTCCCAAAAAGTGTACCTCTCGTATCCATAACTGGCACTTCGAGATCATACCATAAAATGGTGCTCTCAGAGTGTGTCTAGTTCTATCTGCAAATGATAGGCATGCTCATCCTAAGTAGTCGAGTAGATCAGAATGTCGTCGATGAAGACTACGACATAGCTATCAAGTCATGGCTTAAAGATCTTGTTCATGAGTCCCATGAACACTATTAGAGAATTGGTTATGTTGAAAGTCCTATCCAAGAACTCGTAATGGTTTTACCGACATCTGAATGCTGTCTTCTACACATACTTGTCTCGTAATCTAAGATGGTGGTAACATGATCTATGGCCTATCTTCGGGAATCATTGTTCTCCCTTCAGCTGATCTAAGAGTTCTTCAATCCCCAGGAGTGTGTACGTGTTCTCCACGCTCACCTGGTTCATGAACTCATAGTCGAAACAAAGTCTCTAGCTCCCATCCTCCTTCTTGGAAAACAAAATCATCACTTCCCAAGGATAAACATTGGGCCGAATGAACCCCTTCCATTGTAAGTCCTCTAGCTATACACATAGCTCACGAACCAACATGGGATCCATCTGATATGATTTTGTATATATCAGAGCCATCTCGGGGTAAAAGTCAATGTAAAAGTCCAAAATTCTATGAAGAGGTAGACCAAAAACATCATCAAGGAAGACATCAGTGTACTTGTCCACTAATAAAGGATAACTAAAGCTCTCCACATTAACTACTCTGAGGGTAAGGCTAGCCAACAGAAGAGTGATCAGTTGTACTCTCCTCTGGGTAAGTTCATCCTATGTTTATAAAGGCTCCCTTCTCACTAGTGAAGGAATTATTGGACCCATCCATGTGGACACACCGTACATTGTTCCTAATACATTAAATCTAATCATGGACTATAGATAACTATTCCATTACCAAGATGACTTCGTAAGGCCTCGACGCTCTTACTGGGAGATCCCAGTCGAATTTCTCACCTCCTAGAGTAAGCAAACACTGTCGGAATTAGTGCATAATCGTCAAATCCGCTATCGTAGGAGTCTCTAGCCATAATGATCAAGCCAAGGACTCTATCGGAATCTCTGAGCTCTAAATTTGGGTAGTGGAAATAAAAGAATGATTGGAACCTATTTCTGAATGTAAACCAACTAATGTAGTGTAGACACAGATCGTACTGTGTATCATATCTCGAGCGTCATGATTGTAGGCAACAACTTCCTGGAGTTTAGATCTCCTCTGTCCACCTACTATCTATGGTCGAGGTGGACCAAATTGTGGTGGTGGTAGTAAAATCTCGAATCATCACCCACTGCCAGCTGTACGGTCAGCTCCTCTTCCCCATCCGCCTACTCCCTACAGACCTCCATGGTAAAATCTTTAGCTCTTCCAGTGTGGCCCTTCAACCATCTAAAAATCATCCATATGGTGGGTCAAATATTCATGAGATATGTGACCCTACCTTGAGCATGAGGAACACTGCCCACTCCTAGCATCATTGGCTCTGCCTCGGGTGCCCCACACAACTGACTGTGAATTATACGGTCATCCACATCTAGGTCTAGTCCTCTTGGACCTCGGTTACATCGGTCTGATACCAGCTACATAAGTCTCTGCTACATGATTTTTAGTATTGGATCTGGCTATTGGTTACTGCTCAGCAAGAAAACACTCCACTAAGAGGACTCACTCTAACACCCCTGCCTACGTTGGGATACTGAGTGAGATCATCGAAGCCCTGATCTTCTTGCTGATATCCTGCTCAAAGGTATGGGCCCGGAAGAATGGGTCTCATACCATATCAGTGGACTCGCATGATAGGTCAATAAACATCATAGAGTATAGATCCACAGTCATTTTTCCTTACTGTAGATGAAGAAACGCATGTCTACACACTACGCGAAGAGTCGCTGGAACAAACTCTTCCCGGAAGAGGCTCTCGATGTCTACCCAGAGAAGTGTCACCTCGTCATGAAACTGGTGCATCTTTCTCCACCATCTACCTACTTCTACCTTTAGAAGCCTAGAGACATGGATCACCATGAGATCATATGGTGTCCCTACCAGTAGGAAATCTCTCACAACAACCTCCAGCCAATCCTCAGTTGCATGTGGGTCCATCTCTCCCCCAAACCTTAGTGGCCTCTGGGGATGGAACTCTTGCAACGTTCTCATGTGGAGTGAAGCCAATGCTACTGGGTATGGTGGTATCAATCGCCCTACAATTTATGGTACCACTTGTGCCCCCAATGGTGCCTCTATTGAATTAGAGCCATGAACCGGGGACTTGTCGCTCTGTGGGCTATCAGTCCGTATTGTTCTCAAAACCCACGACGTTTGTTTGCATGGGGGAATCTTGAAAAGAAATAGGGTTATCACGATCAATAAATTATACCAGGTTATATAACTAAAGAGATCACAAAGAAAACTCTTCAAAACATAAATGAAATAAGTGTTTTCATGAACTGAGTCAGAAATCAGAAGTTAGGGTCTTGGTGTATGCATACATCGGCCAAAACACCAACACTGGATTCCATAAATTGATAACCTCACTCATTAAACATAACACTATTCATGTAAAAAAGGAATATATTCCTATGTTAAATGGTGGAACAGGCTTCTATGATAACAATTTGTCACGAACCATCCCCTGGGGCCCGTGCTGTGACAACCCCAAGCCCACCCCCCATAGGCTAGGGGTTAGAGACTAACACCAAAGGCATATTCCCTAATACTGGGAAGGTGTTGCCTCTATAACTTGTTACACACACAACCAAGCACAAATCAAGATATGAACTCAAATAATCTGAATAGTAAACAGAGTGAGTACAGTACATAAAGGGGTCCAGAATACAAGCACAACTGTAAAGTTAAAGGAAAACTGGAAGTTACAAGACATCACATTGGGAAATTCATCTCATGGATCATCCACCACGATTCCTACCTAAAGGGTTGGTATAGATCACAAATGCCAATATCGGTGGTTTCCCTTATCTATCCTACACCTCCGATCTACCTCCAGTCTTGGTACTCTCGTCCTCAGTGAGCGTTGTTCGTTGCCCGCACCAAACACGACGAGGTGCAAGCATAGCTCGTGCATGGGTGAGTATAACTATACTCAGTAGGGACCCTAAAACCCTCAAGTCCTAACAAAATCCTCAAAAGATAATCCACAGATCATGAAATAAACTGAAAACCCTACTTAGGTATATGACCAAACATAAACCTATGTTATCAAGTAAAACCATCTCAAACAAGAAGAAAACAAAGAGTCCAACTCATATCCCAAAGATCAACTATTCCAAAAAGGAAGGAAAACCACGAAGGCAAGTAAAACACATGTATGCCACACAAAAGAATACCACCAAGGTATTACCACAATAGAAAGTACCGCACAAGAACAGACTCAGATCACAACAGGTATAACATAGATACAATAGAAGAGATTATTAGATGTATCTACTAAATCATATTACTCTGTTATGAGGCTCTACTACTAACCCACAAAGGATCTCTCTGTGCTGACCCACATAGGATCACTCGGTGCTGGCACATAGAGGATCGCTTGATGCGGACCCACATAGGATCGCTAGGTGCTGACTCACTAAATATCACTAGGTGTTGACCAACATTGGATAACTAGGTGTTGACCCACACATGATTTCTAGGTTCTAACCCACACAGGATCGCTCTTCATTCTTCACGTCAGAGCCTACTATAGGGTTCCCGCAAAATGTTGGCTCATCTCAGGGAGGGTCTACACCACAATCCACTGGTCGATATCTAACCATCTGGAAGTCTCACAAATATGTATCCCCATTGACATCCACATCATAGGGGTCACAACTCAAAATACCGAGAGACAATCAGATGCCATTTATGTGAGTTATTAGCCTTTTAGTCCTGAGGGCCCGGTTGAATTCTTTCTTCATCCAACCAAATCCATCCCCATATTTATCCATATCCTCAGTGGGGTATACATATGTTACCAAATCTCTCTAAGGTTTCCAAATCCACTGACGGTTCATCAAACTGACATCTAGAGCCAATGTTATGGCCAAAAGAGCGTAAATGGGTTGATGTGGGCCCGAGTTCTGTCCGACTCGGCCTGGCCCGACCTGCGCTGGGTGGCTCGGTAGGCTGCGAGGGCTATGGAGGGCTGTGAGGGGCTTCGAGGGGGACACAGAGGTCATGGGTGATCGCATCTCCATTGAGGACCGCACGTTCATGGGGCGGCAGGGTGGTCATGGGCAGCGAAGCCAGGGGGCAGCGCGGCGAGGCCGCGGGGCGGTGCGGTGAGGCCGCGGGGTAGTGCGGTGAGGCCGCGAGGTGGCACATCGAGGTCATCGGGCGGCGCGGTGAGGCCTTGGGGCAGCGCTGCATCCGCGAGTAGTAGGGACACATAGCGGCGTGGGGGCCGCAGGGCGTTAGAGGCCATGGGAGGTAGAAGCTGCAGACGGTGAAGGTCGTGGGTAGCGGAGCCGCATGAAAGTGGAGGCTGCGGGCGTTGGTGGCCACAGACGGTGGAGGCCACAGGGTGGCAGAGGCCACGGTCGGTGGAGGCCACATGTGGTGAGGTTCCATGCCCTCGTAGGCAGCGATCTTGACAAGCCATCCTCCATTCGTCACCTTCATCGCGGTTCTCGAGTTCCACTGGTGCCAACTACCGACAACTGTCATATTCACCATCATGATGAACAGACAACATAACCAAGATTTGTGGAGTGTACATTCCATGTTTTCTTGGCCCGCACACTCCACTTATGGTTGGTAGAATGTATCTCAATGGGAACATAAATAAAGAACGTCAAACCCTAACCTCCTGCAATGTTTATTCCCAAACACGCAAAATAAATCATCAGTGGATCATCTAGTTAGAGAGTTGATCAATTTTAATTGTTTTATAAAGGAATAAAAAGGTAATATATAATCATACACAACTAAACCACTACATCATTTTTTGACGATGATGAGAAGGAATGATGGACATCAGTGGTGTTGGTTCTTCCTCGATTGTTCGTTCGTTCGTCGCTAAAGACATTCCTCGTCGGTGTTCTTGGTTGGTGGAAGAATTTCTTCATTGGAGAAGATTAATCTTCCCAAAATATCCCCCCTTTTCCTTTCCCAACTAAAATAAGAATAGCCATCATAATGAAATATGTTTTTTTGAATTTTATATTGTTGGCACAAATTTTGTGGGCTTAATTAATTTAATGGGGTGGCATAATTAATCATGGGGAAGTTCAACAGACTTCCCCACATTTAAGTGGGTGGCTCAAAGGGGTTTTAGTGTCTGGTGGTCCCCACCACCATAACCTCTCAAAGGTGGATTAGTTATGGTGGTCCCATCCTCTCAACATCCTCATGGGAGATTCAAAGGAAAAATATAAATTTCAAACAATTTGAATATTTCTTAATTCACAAAAAAGTGAAAATCTAACATTCACCCTTGACCTACGATGGTTGAGGTGAAGGTCTCCTTAAGTGAATACTGACGTTGCGTGTTCAACAGTGCCCTCAGATTTTAATTCCGAGCACTGGTCCAAATGTTATAAAAATCCGCTCATATGTTTAATGAACGTACCCAAAATAATGTTCAGAAATTCATTTCGGGAACTCTGGGCCTCACAATCATGCACCATCAATTTTTGTGGAATCGTATAATTCCCATCTATTTAAAAAAAATACATGGAAATTCCGGGTCTTTACAATTTTTATATGATCATGGGATGGTTGTTGTGACGTAGGTTGGGGATGCCTGGATGTGACTTGAGCCTGATATGGCTGATCAAGGGATGGTTGTAGGGATATGTGTTCAGGAAGGTCTGGATGATGTGGCGTTATATGAGGTCCATGATGTTGAGATTCCTTGATATGTGTATGTGGCTGTTGTGGATGATCCCAGAAAAGATAAGAATCACTAGATCTGCCCTTACCCATTAATGATACATGGATAGGTGGTATGATCACAAATGAATCTAAATAAACGATGATGGATAGGTAATTTGTTTTATCTATATTCTATTACCCATTTCTTTATACATATTTATGTTCATGGATTCATGATTCCTTATGGTGGCATATTTGGATTGTTTTCATAGATTACTTGGATGTGGAATGATGATAATAATTAATTAAATGATCCATTACATGATGGGTTGGTTGAAGATGGAATTCAACACTTAAAAGATAATAATATTGAACGACCATGAAAATGGTTTGGATTTTTCTTGTAGGGCATGGACATTACATTGATGATTAATTTAATGTAATATAATGAGGAATAATGTTAAGAGTTATTTAATTTATAATGATTTAATTAACGAAAGGTAATTATTAAAAATATATAAGTAATAAATTTATCACATTGAAATTCTTGTGTGATTATAGGATATTTGGTCTTTTCATTAGTAGTTGGGAGTCTTAGTGACATTATATATAGTTGAGTCTAATATAAGGTTATGGCCATAGTGTTGTTGTGATATATATTATATCTTGTAAATTATATTATTTTATTGGATTATCAACCTATGTAGGTTATGGAATCTGGTATCCAGTGGACTTTGGGAGGGTGTTTACCCAAAACATTAGTGGTAGGATGGATGGATGACTACCACCTATGGCCCAACTCTCTTCTCTTGGTAGTTACATGTGCTAGTATGCACGATGGATAATTCATCTATTAATGTCTGTAGAGTTTTGTGAAATATTGTTGTTATTTCCCACTCATTTATTACTGGATATAGTATCAAAATGATTACTATAGGTATACGTTTATATTTTGTGATACTTTTAGGTACTTACTCACTATACGGGAAATAATAGCTTGAGGTACAATAAAAGACGTTTGATATACCTTATACGGGCAGTGGTGGCTACTAGAAAATACATGGTTACTATATGTGATATGGGCTAGTGTACTCATGCTATGCAAGTGTTTCATGATGTAACTAATTTCTCAAGTGTTCTGGGATATCTTATTTTTGGAGAGTGATGTCATAATATGTGAATTTTTGCTGAAATTAGCAACCCATTCGCGAAGAAAGAGGGGGTTACCCATGATATTTTACTGTTATATTATATTGACTCTTTTATGTGATACATGGTGAGAGAGATCAATGTTAATGATGGGAAATTTGAATAAATATTTAGGCCATGAGTCAGTTTCCATATTGATCACTATTATTTAGGATGAAATATATATCTTTTTTCTGAGAGGCTCCTAGGAGTATACAACTATGTATACTTTTATTGAAATATTTTTTATATATAATATATTTTAAGGAAAATATTCTGTTGGATGGTGATCAGGTTGTATTATAGTAGGTCGGGTTTTCGCACGAGCTATATTGGCTTCATGGTCACTATCGTCATTACATTTTTAGTACAAGTGGTTCCCCTTTATGATTGTTTAGTACTGTATGGAATATCAGGTTTCACATGGCATTTGTTTTTATATATCTATTTATATTTAGGTCTTCTCTAGTGTATCCTTATTACCCCTTATCATTTGCATGTTCCACATAGAAGGAAATTCCTCATATACTCATGTTTACTTTACCCTCATTAATTGTCACCATCCTTGGGCCTATAGGAGGTCGGACTAGAGAATTCACCATATATATCTTCTGAGTGAGGTTTAGTTTATTGGGAGGGGTAATGACAATTAATGTTCTACACTATAAAAAATTTTAGTCATCTTTTTTCACTATGAAACCCTTGACAGTGTTCCATTTTATATAATTTTTAATTAATCAAATCATCTTGAAAATCATCAGGTTCATGTTTATGAAATTAACGGTCATCATAGAAGCGTGTCCTAAGTTATATAGTGTGTTCATGGTCGATTGAGGGTGGTTAAATGGTAATAATTGATTTATTATTCCTCGATGATGTCTTCATTATGTGTAAACTTAATTTTCATTGAAGATTTAATTGATATAATATCATGGTTTCTCTTAATTCATTAGTTGATGTTTCAGAAAAAATAGTTATGTTTTACCTTATGGTTGGTTATTTTTTACTTCTTATGTTAACCCATTATTCAATTGTTGTGATAGGTGAAATAATTTTCCATAATTTGCACAAACGGTAGGTTTATGCGTCTTTCAGTAGGTGCATCACCATGGAAGGTTAATTTGGTACTAAACGGTACAGTGAAATTTTAGTGTTGTGGTCAGATGACATTGCCAGACGAGACCATATTATAGTAACATTAATGGCTATGGTCATTTAAAAAAATATATAATTACCAAGATAGTGAAATGTTTCTATTCCAACATCATAATCAACAAGGAATTCCATAAATTATTTTTAATTTAAAATATTCAATTTATGAAATAATTAATTTGTATTTTATATTCTCAAATAGAATGATCACTTATAAAATCAAAAATTCCAATCATAATACTCCATAATTTACAAAATAATTAAATGTATATTCTTCCAATAAAATTTTAGAATTTAAAATTATAAATTCCTAAATTACAAAATCCACAAAATCGACTACAAAAATATTTCCAATTATAAATCTCCAAATTGTTAATCATAAAGGAATGTAGAATTTAAACCAAATAACATCCAATAATTTATGAATCTCAACTATTATATTCAGCAGTATATTCATAATTAAAATTTCACTATATATTTGAAGATAATCAATAAATAATAAGGTAATGAAATTTATTTATATTAAAAAATTAATAAATGACAAGAAATGATGTTGAGAAATGTACTAATATATAGAAAAAATCAATTTCCTCAACACTTATCGTATTTCATTCCTAGTAAATTCAATAAAACTTATTTATTTAAAGGGACTCCTAAAAATTTAATCTTCCTTCCGATGTTCAAATACACACTATAAATTAGAGAACGAAAATCCTCATTAATCATTAATGATATCAATACTCTTATATGAAAATCAAATTATACTATACATTATTCAATGTTCATGTTAGTGTTTTATAAGTTCTCGTAGGTAAGATTTTAGTGTAATTAAATATTTAAGAATAATCACCTTCAATGTTCACTCTCTAAATTGTTCCTTAAACTAGATATCCAATTTACACTTCACAATTACAACTATAGAATTTTCATACAATTCAATTTGAGTCATCCTCATTTGATTTCAATATTCCAATCTCCTTAATGATATCATTTTGTATGATTAGGAACTTTATTGGAACTTTTATTATCCATATATATGAAAAAATCATATTATATTATGATCTTATCATTTAATTATATAAATACACTCAAACAATGTTTTCAATGTATTATAGATTCATCAAGGGATCTGAGTACCTGTTTTAACTCTATCTTAAAAGTGATTATATTTCTATATTTTATGTTATATCCCTATGGTGTTTTGTTGCATAAAAACCAATTTATTAGGTTCATGTTAAATGATTTCATTACATCTTGTTATTATTTGAACAAAAAATTGATATATCATATTTGTTACAACCTTGAATCCATTATCCCAGAGGATATTTTTACACTATTAAATTAGTTGAAGATATAAAAGTTCCCATTAGGAATTTTCAATAAATTTTATAGACATTAAAAACAATTTATATACTTTTTTCCCATATTATATTTGAAATATAAAAACATAACATGTGAAACAATTTTAAATCCTTGAGATGATTCAATGAATAAATATTCATATCCTAGGAAAATGAAACCAAAAAAAGTGTGAGCTCGGTTGATTGGTAAGGTTTATGTATAAAAAAACTATAATTATTAAATAATTAATAATTATTATAGAAAATATTATAAAAAAACACATTCTAAAAAATTATTTCATTGTTCCTTGAAATGTGTGATCTAGTTTTAAGAAATACTACATCCAGGAGGTTTCCATTAGATGTATTCATGGAATTGGAAACTTCCAACAGTTCATTTTCCAAAAGGGAAATGATTTCCCATGGCATCCATTTGTTACGTTTGATCATTACAATATATAAGAACATGAATTGGTTGAGAGGATGGGAGTTTGGAGTTATCACACCCTTTTTGGGGGATGTATTCTCTATTGTGGGACTCTATTTGTAAATTTTGGTTCTTTTCATGAATCCTTATTAATTCAAAAACTATAACATATTTTTCCCTTGGAATTTACAATCACCTAGTAATTTGTGTAAAATTTAGAATCATCATTATGTATTCAAGGTTCTTTGTTAATGAAAAAATATATAAGTCTTTGAGACTCTCCATTAATAGTATCCTCTCATATTCGATTTTGAGATTCTTTTAGTCATCTTTATGATGATAATTGTTTTTAAGACACTCAACAGGGTTCTCTAGAATTTATTTTCATCCTAAGAGATGAAGGTTTTTTTAATATTTGATTGTACCCATGAAATTGGTTACCAAGTTTTCTTTGTGAAAGGAATCAGAACACTTATTGTTGGGTGATGATTAATGCGACACATAATACCTCTTAACGTCTTGTGATTAGGACCTAACCGTACAGTTTAATGTTATGTTGTATGTAAATCATAGAGAAATGTTTTTAGTTAATGTTTAGTGTGAAAAGTATTCCTAGGAAGCCCAAGGAACTTGAAAAGGATATGGGTTTCCTAGTAAGATTAGGCCCTCTACGGAATATGGACCAATGAGATAAGGGTGGATTTGATGTGTTGGGTTTGATCTTCAAGAAGGCTTCCTTCATACCCCATGTGTATGGGAATCAAAGACCATGTTGTTCAATAAATATCGTAGGATAATAGAGTCCTTTGAGAGAAATAATTTTGGGCTTTCTACCTAAAAAGGATGCCCAAATGACTTGGGAGGTTTTATTTGGAGCTTATTCCTAAATAGGATGCACATATTAAGGGAATTAGGGTTTGAATTATGAAGAGGATATGTAGTGAGCTTGGCCCTTGAAAGGGATTCCTTGGAATCATATATTTAATTAGAATTAGAGTTATCTTAGTTCATTCATTGTGAGTTTCTGTGAACATGTTGTAATAATCTCAATTCTCTAAGCCCACATGAGTCATGCTCAGTGTGGTAAAGAAGAGGATGTAAATTTTTCAAAATTTACACATACAATTTTATTTAATCGATGGCCGAGGATGGAAATCCTACGATGTCCATGATGGATGATTTCGAGGCAACCTAGGAAGAGGTCATGGCGAAGATCCCTCCATCTATTCACATTACATTGGACAATGGTCCAAATGAAAGGATGAAGAGATTATGGTCACTAGATTGCACCACGAAGGCTGCCATAAAATTGATTAAGGTAGGGGAGTAAGACCTCTCTTTTTCTTGAATGGAAAATAAAGTGAAAAACTACCTTCCCTTCTAGAGATATGAGGTTCTGTGATTTAGAGGAGAAGGGCGGGGGGGGGGGGACAAACACCAAACCCTAATCCTCCAAACTATGAACATCCCATCACTATTCTTGGGAGAAATTCCCATCTGAATCCAAATATACAAACACAAAGACGGCCCAAGAATCCTAACCACAATTGGAAAAAAATGTGGGAATCCTCTATCTTTGGATATAAAAAACAATATAGGAGACACACTAATGTTCCCTTCCCAATGGTATGATAAGTCTGGAGGTTTTGGTGGAGGCTTCAACATAGTCTCTTTAAGATGACAAATCTAAGGATGGAGAAACCCTTCCATAAATGGATTTAAATAGGGTACTTGTGTTTGAATGAATACTTTATTCCAATCTCTTCCACATTGGTACCTCGTGCAAGTGTGCTATGTAGGTATCACGCGTTGCTGCGCCACACTGTTGTACCGTGTATGTGTGTCGCGCAGGTTTTTCATGTAGGTTTGTATGATGACTGAATAATATATTTAACATAGGGGAACCAAACCTATATAAAATTTTGAAATACTTTCAAAACATTGTTATCTAATTTAATTATCTCTCATATCATTTTTTATAGAGCTACCTGAGACAATTTGGGGGATCTGGGTGAAAGAGCTATGCAATATGAGTTTTAACGAGATATTTTACTTTTTCATATTTGAAATGGGGAGATCAAAAGTCCTATTTATTGGCATGGAGGAGACCTAGTTGAAGGGAAGTTGTTCGTGTAGTTCCTCAGGGGAGATTCATTGTGTAGGTCTGTTGCACAGGGGTACAACAATTATACTATCGCATAGTTATGTAGCGGAGGTTAGTTGTGCAGGTATGTTGCAGAGATCTATTCTGTATCCCTTTGAAGGACTTGGCTTTCCATTGATTTCTTGTAACCATTCACAGGAATTTTTAAATAGTCTTGGATATCGTCATTTAATTTTTCTATTCTAATGTATTGTCAACAAAATCCTCCCCTCCCCCTTAGTATTGGATATGATTAGAAAGAGGGTCATGTCCTGAGGTTATATTATTGGGAAAAGACTATGGGTTAATTTCTGGACAGTGCATGTTTGGTTTGGAGATACATCTCAAATTTATTCCACGTAGTGCTTTCACTAATGTTAATAACTGGGTATCAATAGGTTCAATCCATTGCAATTTTATTCATCCACACCTCAAAAATTTCCAACTCTTGCTGCATACCTCTTTCATATAGCCTTAACACATTGTGCCCTCGCGTAGTCTCCTTGAAATCTTCTTAAGGTGAAAATAATTTGGCGATGGAGATACACGGATGGACTTCGTCGATGAATTTGTGTGAAGATCCTTGTCGAAGGATCTATGCGATAGACCTCATCGAAGTACCTACACAAACCACTTCCTTAAGAAAAAAACTTTTATTTTTATTACTTTTTCCTTTAAGTTGAAATTTATTTAAAAATCCAAACCGAATAGGGGATGTTTGGTAAATTGTTTGTAGAAAAATGGATCATTTGATAACCTCCTAAAAAGAATACAAGGCTCTTCAACATTAAATTATGAAGATCATCAGACAGGACTATTATGATGTTATTGAAAGTACTCTTCTTGGGCTATGGGTTGGTTTAAATTAGTATCAAGTTGAAAACCCACAAAAGCCTTTACCTACCATTGTATGGAAATGGTATTTTCAAAGATGCACAAGTTTTATCACTTATGATGTACTTTCCAAAGAATTGGTTTCCTCAATACTCCAATTGTAACTGCATGAATATTAGTGGAATGGGGGTTCCAGAACAAGATAGAATAGTCCTTGTTGGTTGTATCCTGCATCACAGTGGTTGTAATATTGATATTAATGATCATATTTTATAGAAAAGGCCACATTGCTATAAATCTTCTTTTTAGGCGTCCCATCAAGATTAGTCAAATGGCTCGATGGAAGACACGGATCGTCGATCTGGAGGAGGTGTGAAACATGAATGGATGTGGGAAATTTTAGTGTGCGAGACTTGTGAAGAATTAATGAATGAGTTATGAAAAGTTTATATTTATGAATCTGTCTTTATGGGATAAACTTATGTTTATAAAAAGGATTTAAATTTAGAAATATTGTGCAGATGGACTCCAAAAATGAATTATTTCCATTTGATGCATGGTGATGTTGGAATTATTTTGTGGGATATCTACCAAATAGATGGGGTTCCCATTCTTGGGGAAATAAATGATGAGTTTATTCATATGACTACAATGTGGGGTAATGTTACCAGAACATCTCCATTGGCTCAAGAACTATTCAAAAGAGAAAATAAATTACCCATAGAAAAGAAATATATTCATTCCAAGGTATAGATTGAAGCCTTTTTAGAACCAATATCAGAGAAAGGCCTCGGCTATGGACACCCAACTATTTGTACTTCTGCATATATTAAGGGTTTCTTAGGCTCATATTGGCTTAAATTAGTGAAAGGTGACTATAAGAACTGGGGAATTAATGTAAAATAGGATATTTATGTAAATTTACACTTGTATTCCTTCCATGCCAAGTGGCTAATTATTTACTTGCTTCCAGTTCGTGAGTCTAGAGGTGGTGTAAAGTAGGGGACTTTTGTTATCCTAGATAAATTAGTATATGGGGTGTATATTGGGTTAGAAACTCCTATATTAGAATTAATTTAATATTATATGATACAGTTACACAATATGAAGGCTACATTTATAATTTTAGGACCATTCCAAGTGTTTTGGAGAGGGATTTCATCACACCTTTCTGCACACATTGAGTTGAATTTAGTTTGAGTCCCCAATGGTTGATTCAGCACATTTTTAAAACCTTTTCTAGTTTTCGGCCTCAATATTTGAGACCTTATGTAGTGATAAATGAATTGAATATCTCAGGAGAATTAAATTTCTTTTCTTTTTGTAACAAACAAATTGGAACATTTATTAATAATGGTAACAAAAAGAATTATGAGATGAGCTCTTATATGATGGAGTTTAAAAATGGTGTATTATCTTCCAAGATTGATAGTGAAATTATCTATGAGACTTACATCCCTTATAGGTTTTTTCATCAGTTCAAACGTATTCAACAATCAAACACTTCTCCACCCATGAATTTTAGTCATGAGAAACACCCGATGGTAGTGAGATAATTATAAATTCTAACGGATTTTGTGGAATCCAAATTGTTTATTCTGTTACCTTCACCAGAGGAATCAATTGGATTGGATGCCGGATATGACAAGACCTGGGATTCATCCTATCCTCAAGGGGATATGACGAAAGGAATATATTGAGTGGAAGCTTCAATGACTATAGTGCAAGAAAATCATGGTAAGAAGTCCACGTCCAAAGATGATGTAGAAGTTTAAAATGTTTCAGAGCCTTGAAAACATCCTCGTAGGAGGGATACTAGGAAGGCCAGGGCTAGAGAAGCAATACTTCTGATGCCAAGGTGAACTAGTCACCACAGTAAAAAAGAGGAACTTATTTCCTCTGTTGAACTCTCAAAAGAAGAATGGTGGATTGAAGAGGATCACCTCTTTGAAGGTGTTTAATATCCTCCACAATAAACCATACCGAGATTGAATTATGTGCAACCTTCAGCCTTTAATTATTGGGTGTTTTTGACTCGTGAACTTAGGGAATCATGGTAATTCCTCTAGAATGGAATTCAAATAGTAGATGTGGGTTAGATTTAGGCAGATTTTGATTGTAATATGGATAATAACATGGATGAAGTTCTAGATTATATTACTGAGATGGAGGCTATTATATATTAAATTGATGAACAAATCCCAGCATCTACCTGAGTATCTCCTATTATAGAATTAAGAGTACACGAAGGGGTAATTATCAACCCTAAGGAGGATTTGGATATTTAGGTTAATACTAAGAAATTATTTTCATTTTCTTTTTTCTCAACTCAGCTTTACCATTAAACATCAATAATCTTGATGAAAATTCATTTTTGAAACTTGAATGTACGGAATGAATCTTCAGACCAGTTCATGAATCACCCATGTATTTTCTAGCATTCTCTCATATCAACAAATTAAATGATCCTCCTAGGTCTCCAAAAAATTTTCCAGGAGTTATAATAATGATCGGGGTAATGGTGATGGATAATCCTCATTAATTACCTCATGTTTCTCCACCAAAGAAAAGTTTTTCGATTTCTCCCAAATAATATGAAAATAAATGAAAGGGAAAAATGAGATTGTACTAAAGTGTTATCCAAAGGAGTAAGTATTCATACAATGCTAAGGGAATTATAATTTACTCAATACACTATGGTAATTACATTTATCCTATTAAAAAATATGGGTCTCTCTCCTCTCTCAAGGGACATAGAACTGATTCTTCTAGACTATAGAATGATACCCCAAGAGAAACCCAAGTTCATGTTGCTGAATATACTATTATAGTAGATAAATCATCAAAAAATATATATCTACATAGTATTGGATCTACTGAGAGGGAGAAAAGTCATGGTAAGATCAAATAAATTTACCATGAATATTCATAAAAAGGTTTTCTATTATTCTTATTTATCAACATATATCATTTCAGTTGACTTTGTTAATGGGTCCTTTAATGACCAATTTTGATAATCTTACTTTTCCAGAAGAATGAAATGAAGACCCATGGAAATATGAAATAAATATTGATGTTGCCCCAAACTTGGAAAAATCATATGATTCCAGACTAATTGAAGATACAATAGAACAAAATGACAACAGATCCAAATTGGGAATCAAAAAACTTTTGTTTGATAATTTAAATGGTGAGGATTCTATAACATTTCAAGCCACATACACTGAAATGGGGAATATCAAAATACAAATCATGGTATTCCAGGTTCTTTAATTGAGTTTGCTTATTTCCTTGAGGAATTTCAAGGATGTGAGTCCTTATTCATTAATTTTACATACACAATTGATCTTATTTACTTCATTCTATACATCAAAGTTCACAGTATATAGATTTATCTACACAAAATGATTCAAACGATCATAAGGAATGGGAAATTTTTATCTATCCTTCTTCTTTTGGAGGAAGAGAAATAAATAAATAGGAACTTATGTTAAGAGATGTTCCAAGTCCTTAAATTATGATAAATGGGAATATTTAGAAGAGTTCCCCTTCTCAAGAAACATCTACTCAACCTGCTGAAGATAAGAATTCTAGACATGAATCCAATCAAGTTATTGACATAATATTTGGTAAATGTCATCATTTGTTTGGATCATAACCTATTTCTACCATTATTATGAAATAAAAATGACCATTATTTATCATTTAGGGTTATCAGCTTCCACGGTTCAATCAGAAGGTGATGTTTCTATGTTGGATTAGAAATCAATATAAGGTGATGTTTCATAAGTTATAATAGAATTAGAACAAGGAAAGTCTTGCAAGAAAACATGGAAACATATTTTGATGATAATTGCTGAGAATATGTTAGATGAACCGATTTCCCATTTTTCCAAACTCCCTAGATTATTTTACGTATTGGGATTTAGTGGAATTAATTATCAACCTCTCTATGATGAAATGAAGGAGACCATTCACTGAGGTGAGTAAGAACATAAGATGAGGCATGATTTAGTAAAGGGTAAATGGGTCAACAATATTGAGAGCTTCCATGCCACAATAGCTGAGGAAGAGGTAGATCATAATAAGAAACTGATTGAAATCATCCATCAAATTAATGATTCCATGAAAGAGTGTTATAACTTCATCTTAAATTTGATGTTATTCAAAAAACATATGAAATAGAACCAGAAATTAGCGTAAACCCTATAAGTAGGGATACCCTCCATTTCAACTTCTATGGAAGAAATTCATTAGTATGTTGAGGTTGGTGTTGCTCAGCTATCTCAACTTCAACATGAAACTAATAGGGCTTAAGAGTCTTTTTAATAAATGAAGATTCAGGTTGAGAGTTTATTTTAAAACATGAAAGAGAGGCTCCATTTTGAAAATGTCCCAATGATTTCTTATGAATTGAAGAAATGTTTTCTTCAATCATATATGTTATAATTATTGAATATTTATTTCAATATTATAATTGTTGAAGATGACAACTTTTTTTAACATCAAACGTTCATGTTTGATAATCCTGATTTTAATGAAAAAATGTCGTGCTTAGAATTTTATTATTATGCTGGTGGACATAATGTAAATAGTTTGTTTTTTTCTAGTGTTATATAAAAACCCCCGACAAAATTCATATCTTTTGACTTTTTATTGCTCAATATTAACTAATCCATACAAAAAGTATGTTTAGTGACTAGGAATCAACTTTTTTTCGGGGTTCCCTTTGTGGGTTTTCAATCTGTTGAGTACGACGTCTTCTTTTTGTTGGCAATTTAGATTCATGCATGATGGAGTATAATGGGATAATGTTTATGGTTGAAACATCTTTGACCAGAAATATTGAAATTTGATCCCAAATAACACTCCAATACTTTGATTTTCTATAGTATTATTTAGATATTTCATAGGGGAATCATGAGCCATGATTTTTATGTTCAGAAAATTTAAAACATATATTAATATAGTGGGTGTATCTTTCCATAACTTTGTTATCAATTTTTGAGAAAACTGTTATTGGAGTTTTGTTATGTTGGGGAAACTGGGGAATATACTGTATAGCCAATGAGTGACATCTTTTGGTTGAATGGCCAGTTTTGTAGGAAACATATGTAAGGCCACATAATGGCATGTACTGCATAGTCATGCAAAAGTTCTCCTAAGAATTTAACATTTTACTCTTGATAGACAATGAAAAATAATATTTGGGTGACTCAAGACCCCAAATGGTGGATTTTCCATGGAAAGGGATTTTAATAATAAAGGGTTATTTTATGCTGACATATGTCATGATAAGGAAAATCCCTTCTATACAAATTTTTAGTATAAAGAATTTTTATAATTTATCATAAATTATAAATTCATATATAAAATGGTGCAGTTTTAAGTCATGTAGTGAGGGCATTGTGTTGTGTAGTTTTAAGTCTTGCAGTTAGGATATTGTACTGTGCAGTTTTAATTGATGTTGTTAGGACATTTTACAATGGAGTTATAAGTCATGAAGTGAAGAAATTGGGTGGCTTTAATTTACCATCTCTTACTTTTGACCAATGGAATGAGAATATTTTATTTTTTTGAAAATTTATTTGGAAACATAATTCCATATTCATGTGTGGAAGGGCATGTAGTAAACTGTGACTTGGGAATTTCTAAATCTAACGAATGACATGGGAAGATGGATAAAGGCATTAAAGGAATTATTTTCCAAGAACGAAGTGAAAATTATTTTAAAAACTCATTACAGGGGTTGTGTTATGCATGGTCAAATGGGTAATATGATGCATAGCCAAATAATGGCATCTTTTGACTGACCAACCGGTTATGTAGGACAAAATTATGCCAGACCACCAAAGGAAATGTACTGTATAGTCAGGCCAAAGTTCCCCTAAGAATTTAACATTCTATTGCTATAATATGAATAATTTTTTTTGAGATTTTTATTTTCTGAAGCAAAAATTTTTTTTATGGAGAAAGGTACCTGAACATGTAGTGAGAATTTCCATCCATGAGTTCAAAATAATCGGGGGGGAATATGACTTCTACGAAGGTCTGAGCCAATAATAGGAGGTATGGTATTTTTAGTTTATGGTGATACAACTATGAGAAAAAATTTAAACAATATATGATATGTGGCCAAGTGATTCCAATGTTATTTCATGTTTCTTTGAACACTTTGAGACTTAAATGTGTAAACCATGGTGCGGATTTCTTTCAAATCAAGAGAAAGATAATGGGACAAATATATATGAATGAATATTTTAAAATACAGATTCTTGTATATTGGCAATAATGTTTTAATGTGAAAAATACACTATAACCAAGAACAAAATTAACATTATTTGATCAACCTCTTATGGGGATGTATTATGAATGGCCAACTAGGGTATTTGCTGCATAACCAAATAGTGGCATCTTTTGTCTTACATTACCATTATGTAGGAAACTTATTCATGCCCACCTAAAGGAACGTACTGCCTACTCAAGAAATAGAGTTCACAGGTATTAGAAACTTTGTCACCAGAAACCATAAAATGTTTTATGATAATCTAAAAAATATTCAAGATTAAGATTTTGAAATATATAAGGGTGTTATGCTCAATGCAGATAATAAATATTTTAATCAATATTGGCCATGAATGTAATGTCTTTTACATGGATCTGACTCATATGTAAAATGGAGACTTTCTTAGTTTTCTATGGAATTAATATTTGGATGTGCAGTTTAAATTCATTCAGTGAGGTCATTATATTGTGTTGTTGTAATTCATGCATTGAGTAAATTGATAGACCCATAATAAATTGAGGCACTATAGTTATATAAAGAAGTCTTTAACCCAATTCCTAAGCCCACACAATCTATTTTTAGTGTGAGAAACAAGGAGTAGTAATTGTTTCTTCTATAACACAAAGGTGACACAAGTGAATAATATGGGTTTTCGATTTTCTTGCAGTTTATGATTAAGAGATATGGATGAAGTTGAAATGAAGTGAAACTAAAGACATATTTTAAATAGACTAAGGAATAAAACCCATGTGTCACTGTATTTCTTACTGGGGGAAACAATCAAGCCATACATAGATCATTAAACATTCATTATATGGGTTTGATTCTTATATAAAGAATAAATAGGGATTTTTTTCATGGATGGGAACAATATTAAATATCAAGGTCTCTATATTTATCTTATATAGATGAGAATAAAGACGTAATTTTTTCATTAAACATTAATTTCCCCCACCAACAATTTTGACACGGGATACATGGTACTTTTACACATTTTAGAATAATGATTAAATTTAGGACAAAAGATATTATGAAAATGAAATCATATATCTTAAAAGAGAAAAATGTATAGGTCTAATTCAAACACATGAGAAGAAAAAGGAAAATTAAAATTGATTGGTTGTTTCTTGGCCCAATATTGTAGATCCGGGAGTCTCTATGTATCTCAAATAGATGGGAATCAGGTAACAAAGAGTTCTTGAAACAAGGTCTCTATAAAGATCAGACTATGACATAGGGAATAGAGGGACTCATTTTCCCTAAAGTTGTATCAATTATGTCCATGATTCTTTCTCATCGAAAGCTCCTAACGTCTTGTAGATAATATGTTAGCTGTACAATTTATTGTCATGTAACGAGGAGAAATGGTGCTACAAATTGTAATGTCATGCAACATGGACGATTATGGTTGTTACACAGTTTAATGTCTTGAAAATAGGACTTCTTAATGTGGAGTTTCAAGTATTGTTTTAAGGATGTGGGGGGTTTTCAGTTTTAAGACATGCAGTGAGGATGATGTGATGCAACTACACAAATTATTTCTTAAAGAATATCACATTGGTTGGAGTTGTAACAAGCTCTCCATCCATTGTGATTATGGAATAAGATCCATTTCAGTAGACCTTATGTAGGGAATGAGGTCATTCCTAATTTTAGTCATGCTTTGTTGGGTTTTCCCTTTGTATCATTGGAGTCATGAGGACCAATACCAATTCTTCTCGATGAAATGAATGAATTCTAACATTCTCATTAAAGTATCGTGTTATAATATTTTGATAAAAATCTAAATGATGCAAAGTATGTGAATTTTTTTCTTCTAATCATTCCAGATCAATAAACCATTTCTATAGCCTTTCATCTATAAACAACTAATCAAATATTGTAACTCTGAGTTAATGAAATTTGATTTCAATTGTCAAAAAAATCCTTTATTCAATATACCAATGAATTAGGGTTTTCCTGAGTGATAGTATGGGTAGTAGTAAAAAAATCCCCTAAATCATGCAAAAGTTTATCAGGCCAATATTTCTTATCATTATCAACTCTATTCTGGAGTATATTTAATACGGTCTTATTGAAAGCCTATAACTATCCATTTTATACTGCATGATAGTGAGATGAATGATTGGACATGATATTGGGATCCCCATATGACTTCATCACCTCAACTGAATAGAAACTGGTGCCATTTTTCATTAATATAGTATGAGGGACACCAAATCTAGTGAAGATGTTAGTTTTGACGAATCTAACAAGTATTGTGGCTATAACTACATTGAGAGGAATTAACTAAGCCAATTTAGAAAAAAAGTCAGTAACAGTAAGATTATAATTCAGCTGTTTAGCCTTATCTGGAGGATATGGTCCTACTATATCCATTCACCATGTGTCAAATGTCCAAAACTATTTTGTTTTATGTAGAAAATATGAGGGTTGATGAATGAATTAGGCATGAATATGTATGGGATGACATTTCTTAGTGAAATATATATAATCCCGCGTCATTGAAGTCCAAAAGTATCAAAAACTTCAGATATGATTGGAATGCATATTCCCAGACTGTTGATCACCACAAGATCATGAATATACTTCATGCATGACAGCTGCAGTTTCTTCTCCATCAATACATTTGAATAGGATTCCTTTAATGCCTCATTTGTAGAGGATCTTCTAGTGATTTGGACTATCATATAGAGTAGAATTGGATTATCTCCGTCAGATTTGTTTGTTTACAACCTCTCTAGAGGATGTATATTATTTTGAATATATTCTAGGATGGGTGTTTTTCATCATTTTCTATGACCATACGACTCAGAAATAGGGCTAATTTAGTTAAATTATTCAATTCGTTTTTTGAAAAAAAGCGAGACCATATGATGATGAGCATTGCTGATGACTGTCTCATCCTGATTTGGATCTTCAGAGGTTGTAGCTGCATTAGCAAGTGCATCAACATGGGAATTTTTTTATTGTGGGACATAAGAAAATGTCAGATCTGAGGGAAATTCATCCATTAACCCACAAAAGTTATAAAACCGAGGGAATAAATCTTCTTTTATGATAGATTATTCCTCATTGATCTATTTTATTACCAATTATGAATCACCATTTACTTTCATGTGAATCACATGCACCTAAAGTTCCAATTCCAAGCCTGCAATGAGCAAATGATATTATGCTTCATTTATGGTACCGAATTCTGATAATAGGAAGATTTAATAAAATACTTCCATTTTTGGGGAGATAAAGAAAATTACAAAACCAAAATTTTTGAGTTTAGGGTTTTCCTTTTACTACCTTGTTGGAAATTTGGAGGAAACATCAAAGTAAATTTCCCTTGTTTAGGGATTATCATTAACAGAGATGCACTATCCTCTAGGAAGTTCAGTATTTAATGATGTATCTTCAATATATTGATGTTCAACAAAGATTTCATCCAAAACACGAACTTTTATTGCATTCTGTGGCACAAACTGGATGTCAAACTATTGAAAAAAAACTTCCTACTATTCCAGACACCCTATAAGAATATGACGGCTGAAGATAAATTTGAGTAGCTTATTGAGATATATCGATTGGACCTCGTGATGATTTAGGTCATGGCTCAATTTCTGAACTGCAAATATTAATCCCAGATAGCACTTTTCAAGAATTGAATATTGATTTTCTGCATCAAGCATTGTTCAACATGGTAGTAAGGGTCGTTATAATTCCCAGCATCATTCTTTTGGGAAAGGAAGGAACCCAAGGATCACTCTAAAGTTGTCACATAGAGAATAATTAGTTTTTTTCAAAAGGTGTCATTAATACCTATATAATCAAGAGATATTTCAAAAGGGACTCATATTATTCTTGGCAATATTCAGTCCATTGATAGGGGACTCCATTAATAAGTAATCTGGTGAAGGGAAAACACTTACTGGGAAAATTGGAGAAAATGTGGCGAATATAGTCTAATTTTCCTTGGAGTCCTCTAAATTATTTCAAATTTTGAGGAGGTGGCAGGCCATGAATTGATCTTATTTTCGCAGTATCCACATCAATACCACGATGGCATACAACAAAGCCAAGGAACATTACTGAGGTTACCTAGAAAAAACATTTTAAAGGGATTGTATTAAAACTATTTTGTTGAGGTATGTGGAATGTGGTATCCAAATCAGCCAAGTGAATAGAACGTTGTTTTCATTTGACCATAAAATCAAAAAAATAACATTAAAAAATATCCCTATGTGGGTTTTTAATATATGGTGCATGGAACGTTGATATGTTGCACCGGTATTTTAAGCCAAAGGAAATTACCTAATACCAAAACACACCTTGAGAGGCTATGATGGCTATATATTCTTCATCGTATGGGGCCATACAAATTGTTTTATACATAGAGTATACATCCATGAAGGATGGATCTTAATAGCCAGCTATTGTATCAATTAAATTCTATGTGATTGCAACTGGAAAATAATATTTTGGACAATTCTAGTTAAGATCTATGAAATCCATGAAAATTATTATATACCATTATTCATATCTATAAGGAATTTTTTTTCCAGCCATTTGGGATATTGAGCTTCCCTAACAACATTTTCCTTTTTATGCCAATCATCTTTAGTTACAATTTTAGAATCAGGATTTGGGTGTGTTCTTCTTGGTGCCAGCTTAAATATGTGACATTATATTAGAAAACTGTAAATTATGAGTGGCTATATAGGGATTAAGACCTATAATTTATATATAATTCCAAGAAAATTTATCTCGATGTTGCTTAGAAAATGGGTTATATACATTTTTTTCTTTATTATTAATGTCCACACTAATTAATGTGGAGTGTGGATCTTCTTATGTACCCATATTTATTTCTATGACCTCATCCACAATGGTAGAGGCTCCTTCCATAAATTATGGAAGAGTTTCCCTAAGAACTTCCTCCACTTATTCATTATTTGTTATTTCTTTTGTTTTTACATGCATAATAGATGATGAAATAAAATTCATTGTTAAGATAGGAGTCTGTATTTGAACATCCTAAAGAAGGGGCCACCATTTCTCACCCTACTGATGTTGCAAGGACTTTCTTGGGTAATAAAGTGGAGATTATGGATTTGTAACAAACATATTTTCCTTCCTCTAGCATCGCTAATACTTCTCCTATTATTATTTATGAAGTAGAGGCTTTCTATAGTTTCATAGATGAAACAAACACATCTTCATTTTATCATAAATAACTACTTGGTGAATCAATAATTTCTCTCATTCTATCAGGATCAATTTATGAAATTGACATTATAGATGTTATTGGACAAGTTCCTGGATTTGGGGTTACCCTTTCTGTTCGATTGATAGGTAACACATAATCTGTACTCCAATGTATGAATGAGTATTTTGGGATCTTTTCCATTAAATTAATTGAATTATATCTGGTTATCTCTTTTTTCATGGACCTCATTCCCATTTCTTGATAATATAATGCCTTAATGTTTTGAGATTCACACAATTTAAATGGCCCATATTCACCATAAAATGTCCCAAATTAACAATTGAAATAGTGCTTAATACATTTGGGGTATGAAAAAGGTTTTGCTACATGTTGATGTAGCCACGACCTTCCATGAAAAATGATGAAGGTTGTGTCATCACGAACTACCATGAAATCTGAATTAGATAAAAGATCTCCAATTTAGGTTCTGAGTGAAATCTTTCCCATAGGTTCTTTCTCATTCATTTCATTTCCATGAAACATTAATGTAGAAGGAGATAAGTAAGACTCAATCAGGGCCAATCTTTGAAGTTTACAAACATGAATAAGGTTGAATCTGGAGCCATTATCAATGAAGGATCATCAGATGTCTATGTTGTTTACCATTACAGATAGATACATGAGTCTAATATTCCCATGTACCACATCATCTTTATCATCATCCTTAAAATACATGACTGGAAGACATTTTTCAGGATCAATATCTATACGGTAAACATCAGCAACAACATATTCAGTTTCAAACTCTCGAGGAGTTAACAAAGCCTCAATAAGTGTTTATTAATGATCTATTGATAGACATAAGGCATCCAAAATTGAAAACATGTCCATTACATGGGTTAATTGTTTCAAGACATCATAATTTTGGTTCAAAGGACTTTTTTTCCCAATATAGAGATATAGTTTTGCAGGTACCTTGGAAGTCGATGGTTCTGATGAAGATATACCATATGCCAGAGAATAAGCTCTAAATACTCATGGCCTCGGTAGATTAATCTGATTATGTATATTTTCCTGCTGAGAAGAAGATAGTGTGACTTCAAATTAGTCCTCCAAAAAAATCATGTATGGACCAAACCTATATTGCGTGGAATAATCTCATTGTTCTTGTTGAGCCCGCTGACGGTCACTTCCATGAGTTTTTTTCCCGAATACACATTTCGAGCTTGGGTAGATTTAAAATAGTGGCTTCTAGAATATCCTCATATTACCTTGTATCCTTGATCTTAGCATCATACTATGGTTCCCCAATTAGTTAAAAGGAACTCAGGATCATTATAATCAGAATCACCATTGGTATTAGGATCCGTTATGTAGATAACATTGACGGAACCAAAGATCAATAATTCATCTGATTAAGATTATGCCTGAGAGGATGGTTCAAGTTGTACCATTTAGTGGCAGTGGTGCCCATGGTTTTGAAACAGATGGTATGAAATCTAACAGGGTCAAGGACATATTTTCCCTTAACACAAACTCATGTTCTTCTTACTAGTCTTTGTATTTCGGATCAACTCGTTTCATTGAGGATATACCTTTAGATGAATGTTGTTTTACTATGGAAGAAGTCCCGGAAGACACAATCCATTGTTTCAACTATGTTCCTAAAATTTCTTCAGTTCAGTTGATCACTTTCTTGATCCTAAAATTATAATTTTTCTGCACATTTTTACATATACCTGTGTGCCATTCGCCTTCTTCCTTAGGATCAGTATTAGTAACACATTCTACGTGAGCTGACGAACTATTCAATTTCACTTTTCCAAAGTCTACCATTTTTTGTAGGATGTCTTTGAAAGAAAAACACTCATGAATAGGATCCCCCACCATCACGTGAAAGATAATACAATTTTGATGAACTTCATAACCTTATTTGTTTGATTTACTCAACCTTGGGAACTTAACAAATTTGTTTTCCAGATTAGTGGTGAAGTAACTGAGGAATTCTTCATTTCAGATGGAAAAAACAATGCATTTTAATTCATCAAACAATTTCTTCCTTTGATCTCTTTGATCATCATGACGAGGAAGTCATTTTTTATGATGCTCTAAATGCAGATCATTTTTATATGATGAAGGTATTGAAGTGGTAGCAGGTATAGGTTCTTTCATGAGTGTAACATTAGCTTCATATTCATTCCCAATTCTACTTCCTAGAGATAATAAAATTACACGAGTTTTAGCCATAGTTCCTATAATATAATCTTCTTTATATTGAGAAATTTAAGTAAGGTCTAGAAAACATATTGTGTATTTTACATGGATCATAGGTGTGCGTAACTCATCACATATATTTTCTACAATAATTGGAAGAAAATCCTCTTGAGGGAGTTCCAGACATAAGGAATACATTAATCCATTTTATCAAGAAATGAAATATAAAACTCTATAATTATACCTTTGTTTAGAATCTGAATGGTAAAAAACTAATATATTCAGTAATGTTGAGATGAATTGAAGATAAAATTTCAGATGGAGATCTTCTCATTCTGTAATTGATCGAGATTGAAAACATGTATACAAAAAAAATCTGGTTATGGTAATGACTGAAAAAAACACCTAAGTATTACTTATTCTTGTTTTTTATGAGTTCCCATAATGGGATCACAATGATAAATGAAATGTTTAACTTTTTGTTCTGGATCTCATAAACAGTAAAATATTAGAAACATGGTATTCACAAAATTTGGCAGAAGAGGAATCATGTCCACCCATTCAGGGTAAGATTTCGTTTCTAGCAGAACTGGTGCATGTCATTCATCCACAGCTTCCAATCGAGTCATAAATGCCTCAATTTTGTTCATAAGAATTAGGGGATGATCCAGATGAGCTAAAAACATTGAATGTACAAAAATTAGAGCTTTAACTTGTGCAATGATTGGAAAAATCACTGGTGATGGTGCCGGTATTTTCCATGGATAATCCATGGGAACATTCCTATCAGGATGTGTTTGATCTTGCCATGGTTTTTACCCAATGGATGGAATTCATTATCCACATCTATAGTTACAAAAAATTCTCTTTGCTGAGGAGATCATACAAGATGTGCAAGTTGAGGATCTTCCTGGGGTGTACATATAGTAGAAATGATTCTTTGAAGTAAATCTTTATTGAGTCTTTTAAACTCTTTCATATCCACCCATTACATTAAAAATATATCTTCATGAAAAATATATTGACCTTCTCCAGTGGAAATGTGAGATTCAATCTGACATTTACCTTTCTCATTTTTATATCCCTTTAAGAGGGTTCAGAGTTGGTTTTCTGAAGGCATACCTAGATTTTGGTTAAGCCTCTGATTATGTGTACATAGACCATATTTATTTACATCTTTGTGTACTACATTATGGTTAAGAACATAATCTTATGAGTCTTTTGAACTAGAATCATTTTCTGGAGGATCTTCTGTAATAGTGTTAATTACATTTAATGTAGAATAATTCATTGACAGAATTTTGTCAGTATATTTGTAAGATTTCCTCCCTTGGTATCTCCCATGAGACTCTGATCTCCTATTTGATATAATATTAGGATAATTTTGACATACAGTAACTGAAAGGAAATCCTCGAATAGTTCAGTTGTGCAGTTTCTTTGTATCTTCTTCTATAATAGGGTGAAAAATGACTTCTGTTGAGGAGGGGATTATAGATGTGAAAAATACCCCAAAATTATAGGTTGGGTCTATTCATATTCTTCTGATTAAATCCTTTGATGTTTTTTTAATGAACATTAAGGTTTAATTAAACGAGCCCCCATACCCGTATGCTGGGGTGGTTCTTAAACTGTTATGGATGATATTATCACAGCTGCTCTTTTGATTTTAAAAATTTGGATTAGAGATTAGTTGCATGAATTATCCAAATACAACTCAAATATTCTATTTTGGAAGGCCATTGTTGTATTTTAGACTTTTTTGTTATCTGATGGCTGACATCCTCTAAGCGGGAGGACTACTCAAGATTCTCAGATGCATGATGTAAAAGTAACACAACCAATTATTTTCATTGGGCGTGACTCTAATGAGAGAATTTTGAGGCATTTTCATGGGAATACAGTTTATTACGTACAAAACGAGTTAATTGTGGCCGAATTTGGGAAATTTCATTGCTTGAGACCACTTTTGGAGGTCATTATTGAGTCTAAAATGTAGTGAAATGCAATGCTCGAGGAGAACCCCATCCTCTGTTACAAACAACAGATGGGGAATTAAAATATAAAAGTTGTAGCCTCTTTATAGCATTGAGGCATTCATGTTGAAGGGTTCTTTGCTGTTTTACAACCTTTGGAAGTTGGGAAAGGGAGAGAGATTCCAATTTAGTTTGGTGTTCCAAACATTCTATTACAATTACCAGATTTTGATATTCATAATAAGGTAATACATTGGATTTCAAATGATGAAGAGTTTTCATTATTTTTAGGGAGATATCATGAATGTAATATTTTTCCATAAATTTTGGAATGTTATACTGAGTATTTTCCAAAGGCCAAAAAATAATTTGTATTTCTTCTTTAGAAAATTGTCTTCCCCAGTTTAATAATGAAATTATTGTCTTTCTCTTGAGGTTTCTTCACTTGGTATGGCCAAAGTGGATGCTATATATTATAATAAAAATGACCCAAGGGAGGTTGAGAGAGTGACTATTTCCTTAATATGTATTTTGGTTGATAATGTGGTTCACCCATCAATGACAAGGCATCAGACATGCCTGAATTTGTGTTTTCATGTGCCTCGAGATAGTAGTGTTTTCTCATCATTAGATTGTTAATTATATTATTATCTTGACACTACTAAATACTTCTGCAGAGAGGTCTTTCTTAGTTAATTCCATCATGGGGAGGACCACCATGGTGGATTACTGAATGAGATAAATCCTCTTTCTCATTGGTCTTCTGGACACACGTAGTGTTTTTGTGACTCTAATTCATTTATAGGATCTCTAGATTGACAATATTTTAATGATGCAATACATTATGATAATGTTTCCAATGAAGATCTTCAGAATTACTACAAATAATCCCACAATATGGTAAATAGATGGTAGGATCTTGAGGTGTAATAGATAAATGTTCAAGATCCTCAAGAACTCCATCATTATGAGGAGCCAAATTGCAGTTTGACTGTTGATTTTCCAATAGTGGTGGACAATACTTCTTCATGGATGTTATATTAAACTATGTTGGGGAAAATTTATGAGAGAAGCTATTATTATGGAATGGTTTATGTGATTTATTTGGATTGGTCACAAAAATGATCTCATTACATCCAATTGGAAAGGGTGTATGTTCCCGATCATGTTGCCCATATTATATGGCAGATTAATCCCCATGACCCTTCTAGACTGGAAAAGTGGCGTGTATCTGCTCTGGGATGGTAGGATGATGTGTCATCCCATGTGTGGGGATGGATTTATTTCATTGTTCCCCTAGTACTACAGAAGTAGTTGTTTTAATATCCTGGCATACTTCTACAATATGAGAAGGAATTTGTGTCAGACCTTTCACCTTTGATATGATATTCTTGGTGACATCATTGGTTGGAACAATAATATACGTCCATTCCATATCTAGAGTAGGTGTATGTGCATGTTCTTGTTCTCCTATTCATTTAAATGGGCATTGAATGTACTCATGCATTATGGAAGAGAGTTGGGTCTTCCACATATTTGTCGTTAGAGCTTTCCAAATGACTTCTCAACCTTCTACGAAATGAGAATGTTGGTGGTCTTGATGATCAGTGGCATGCTTATGTTCCTGTTGGCTATTTCTCTTCACATATAGGTGATGGACATCCTTTAATACTAGTAGATGAGACTGCTGGCAGAATTGTGGATTGTAAGTTGGTTTATGTTTATGTTTACTAGTTTCCACAATATTGGATTGGCGGTATTCATTAAATGATTTCACAATAGCATTCTTATTGGATGATAAACTATATGTTGGTTTTTTTGCCTAATTAGAGTACTCCACCAGTTTTATCTGGTGGGATTGGTGGGTTTTTTCAAGACAAGTATGTTGGACATCAAAATTAGGATGGACATGTTGATGTTCATGCTCATTAATTTCAATAATGTTAGGTTGATGGCCTTATGTGGAGGGGGCATAGGTAAGAACCTAATCCCTATTGACCGGACGTTGTCCCTGGTAGTTATTATTCTTTGCCTGGGTTGGATAGACCTTTGACGAATGCCAACATGAAACACCCACAACATGTTTGGGGTTCACTATCACTTAGTTCTACTGGTGGAGATTATTGGTTAGAGTCCTCGTGAAGAATCCCTATATCCTTGAATTGAGGCCCTGAGTGACCTCTTGATCTAACCCACAATAGAATGTGATGGACTGGTTAATGTGTTCTGTGGATAATGTCCTGAAATGGTTGAAAATGGCGGCTTGAACCGTCTGCTTCTTGTTCATCGGTTTTCATTGGCCAGATTATCGAGTGTTGTTATTCACTTATAGGGCCCGTTGGGAAGCCTCCAATGTCGGTATTGTACCGTGATGATGGTACTCCGTTACGATCAGATTAGAGACCCAGCATTGAAGACACTGGATGAGAAATGGCTTCATTCCAACAGATGAGGGTCCATCTTGGGCAGCAGTCAGGATAGTCAATGATGTCTTCTTGAAGAAATACATTTTTAACTGAAGGGAGTTCTACAGAAAACTGATAAAAATAATAAAATCCATTATAGATACATGTTATATATGGATAGATTCCTGATTTATTCCTCTGTTTGGCCTTCCATTATCAATTGATAGAGTCCTGGCAGGTCAGTATCATTATTAACATGGTTATGGATTAATGTTGTGTTCACCATTTTTATTCCGTAGTACCCTAAAATGTGTGTAATAATTTTATGAATCATTAATTCCAAGCAGTTTCTAGTGGATTTATTCATATAACTGGAAACATGAAACAGTTCTTTATCAAAAAGGGACATGCTTTACAAAGGCATGAATTTATTATGTTTGAACATTATGATACTTTGGAAAATGCATTGGTCAAGAGGATGGGAGGTCCGAATCATCCCATCCTTTTGGGGGAAATTATTGTCTACTTTGGATCTCTATTTATAAATTTAAGATATTTTGATGAATCATTATTAATTCTCCATGAATGACATAATTTTCCCTTGGAATTTTAATTAACTTATTATCAGGTGTGAAATTTTGAATCAGCAGTTTGTATTCAAGGTTCATTGTTAATGCAGATATCTATATGTATTTGAGATTCTCCTTCAATGGTATCCTCTTATATATTATTTAATAATTCTATTAATCATATTTAGGATTATAATAGTTTTCAAGCCACTCAGCGGGGCACTCTTAATATTATTGTCATCCAGGGAGATGAGGGTTTCTTTTTATATTGGGATATTACCCTTGAAATGGGTTACCTACGTATCCTTTTAAATGTAATCAGAACCCTCATAGTTAGATGCTGGTTAATAGGACACAACATAATTTTTACGTTCATGTTATGAAGACCTAACCATACAGTTTAATGTCATCCAGTAAGGAAATCAAAGTGAAATGTTCTTAGTAAATTTTTGGTGTGAGACTTATGATAAGGCACACCAAGGAACATGGAAATGATATTAGCTTCCAATTAAGATTAGACCCTATTAGGAATATGGACGAAGGAGAATATGGTGGATTTTAATTTATGGGTTTGGTCTTCAAGGAGGATTAAAACATATCCCTTGTGGATGGGATTCAAATCCCATGTAGTTAGATAAAATCTCATTATAGAGTATTGTTCTTTGAGAGAAATGAGTTTGGGATTACTACCTGGTAGGAATCCTTTATTACTTGGGGGTTTAATTTTTTTCTTATTACTATATAAGATTCCCAGATTATGGGAATTAGGGTTGGATTCCTGAAGAGGATATCCAGCGATATCGTCCCTTGAAGGGGATTCATATGTATCATGGTTTTAATAAGAATAAGAGTTATCATAGTTCCTTCTTTGTGAGTGTTTGTTTACTTGTTGCAATCATCACGAATCTATAATTTAACATGATTCATGCTCGGTTTAAGAAACAAGTGGCTGTGAATGATTAAAAAATGACACATACACTTCTCATCCTCCATTGGTGGTGGAGGCGAGCCTCCGACAGCTATAAGATTGAGATAGAGGTGACCTAGGAAGAGTGATAGGTGATGATCCCTCCATATATAAAATTTACATTGGACAAGGGTCCTAATGAAATTATGAAATGATTATGGTTAGGGGATTACACTATGATGGATGCTATATAATTGATCATGGTAGGGGAGGGAGTATTCTCTTTTCCTTGTATGGAAAATAATGTGTGAACTTTAATTTCCATACTAGAGATCTATGTTTACAGTTTTAGAGACAAACAAAGGAGGAGAGACCCCAAAAACTAATCCTTCAAACTAGGAACATCCCATCACTATTACTGGGAGAATGGTCCATGTGACTGCTGATATAAAAACCCACAAAAGCACCATGAATACTTTCCACATTGTGAATAAAATGTGGGAAACCTATGACTACGGATATAGACCCCCAAATAGTAGACACACTGATGGTCCTTTCCCAAAGGGTTGATAAGTCAGGAGGATTTTATAGAGGATTCATCATTGACCCTTTTAGATGAGGGAACCATGGATGGAGATTCCCTGGAATGAATTTATTTTAAGAGGGTACTTATGTTGGTATATAAGATTTATACCAAGATCTCCCATGTTGGTACCTCATGCATGTGTGTCATATAGGTACCCCGTGTTGCTATGCCACACAGCTGTATCGCGCAGGTGTGTCCCACATGTTTCTATGATGACTAAAGAATACAATTCATATTGGGGAACCAAAACTGTGTAAAATTGTGAAATACTTTCAAAACATGCTTATCCAATTTAATTATGTCTTCTCTCGTACATTTGAGATATACCTGAGACAATTTGAGCGATCTATCCAAAAGAGATACACAATGAGAGCTTTAGGAAGTCTTTCCACATTTTCAATCATTGAAATGTACAGCCCAAAGGTCATATTTATAGGTATAGTGGGGACCTGGTTGTAGGGAAGCTGTCCGCGCAGGTCCACCATGCAAATCCTTTGAGCATGACTGTCGCGTAGGGGTACATAAATTATACTTTCCTGTAGGTATGTTGGGCCGAGCTATCAGGCAGGTCGGTCACACAGATATGTCATGATGCCCTATGTAGGGTTTGGATTTACATTGATTTCTTTGAAATATGCATTGTAATTTTGAAATATTCAGGGTTATATCTATAGTCTTTTTGTATTCTAATTTAGTTTCTACATCAATCAACATCCTTAGTTCAATGAACAATAATTAATAACGTGAACATAATAATGACATGGAAAATGAAACTAAATTATCAATAAATAAAAGAAATTTTTTTGAATATTCATTAATTTGGCTTAAATGTCTCGACCAATATATCATTTATCATACAATATAGGCCTTAATGAAGACATAATTTATACAAAATTGATAGTTATAAACTAGATATCCATCAAATATAACATTATTATTATTATTTCTCATGACACTTATCAATACAACCAAGGGATATCTATAACCATTACCCACTTATTACATATATATCTTATAAATCTGAGTCATATTAGTCGATCAATATAATTGATTATAAAAATTTACATAAAATCATCGGTTATTCATATTGAATAAAGAATAAAAAAATAAATATTTCTGCAAAAAATGAAATAATTTTGATAATGATAATTTTTTAAATGATATAGTTTATGGATATGGTACGTGGTTGGGACATAAAAAATTATATAAATGATAATTAACTCATCCATGTTATTAAATATATGGACATGAAGGAGAAAAATATCTTCCAATGAATAATGGAGAGTGATTTTGAAAAGAATCACAAGAAATTTGATTATCTCAAAATAGGGAATAATATATTATCTGTAAAGGATTGTTGAAGACAAATGACTCATCATAAATTATGGCATTATAATAAATTGGAGCATTTATAAAAAAATATAAAAACTAAACACTAAAATTATATTTATTTTTCCTCTATCAATTAATGAAGTTATTTAACATCTTTCAAAGATCATTTCATTCCATTAATAAAATAATAAATCATTATTTTAATATCATTTGAAAAAAATTCCAAAAACATTGACAAATATTATTTTAATTTAAAATAACAATGGGAAAATCTTATGGATTTTTCAAAAACAATAGTGTTCCTAATAGTGGGAAATTTCATCCATATGGTAAACATTAAGAGAAAATTTCCATTCATATTTTTGTAAAAAATATGAAATTACCAAAAAAAAATTTAGAATGTAAATATTATTGATTTTAAATCGTTATAAAAACATAAAATATGGTTTAAAATGATATAAAATAATAATTTCTGTCTATATTATTATATTATTTGAAATACTTAAAATATCCTAAACATGTAAGAGAAATAGTTGGATGAAAGTCTTTAAAACATGATTTTTAAATAATTGTCCCTTACATAGAACATTAGTATTGATTCTCCATAGAAGGATATAAAAAATTGTATATAAACATGTAAACCTCAACAATTACAAGAGAATTATAAATTGGATTAATTTTAAGAGGTTAGTATCATATAATATTCTCAATGTAAATATAAACATAAATAATCCTAAAATAAAATGAAATGGTAACAGAAATCATATATGGATTTAATAACATTTGAATCAAACCCCCTTAAAAGAGTAAACATGAATTGAAATATTAAATGAAAACAATATAGAGGAATTAATAATATATTATGTCAAAAGGGGTATTATATAAACCATATAAATGATATTAGGAAAAAAATATTACCATGTATCATTGAAATTGAAATGAGACAAAATTATCCTAACCTTAGATATTAGCTTAGTCATACTTGATCGATCCTCCCGTATAAATAATTTAAATTTATTTAATAATTTATTAAGAAAAATTTCCATTTATATTCTATTTACAGGATCCTTTTGAAATAATTTTGTAATGCCCTGACCCTAGTTACCCAGAGTCGGTGCATTATCTTAACACATTGGCATGATTACAAGGAATCAAGTCTCGAAGGACCGATCAATTTAGCAGTCTTGGAAAAATAGATCGCATACATGAATATTACATATTCACTTTATGACGTACAAAACAACATAAATGATCTTTTTGAATGCCATTATTCCCTTGGCATAACCCTACAGATCAATCACATTACAATTCTTGGAATCCAGGGAAAAATAAAACATAAAAAGGGGTGAGCTCAAAAGCTCAGTAAGGGTAAGCAATACAGTGGTAACTTTCATAAATAAGCATAAACATTTAAGGCAATGTATAAAACTAAAAAAAAAGCCTTTTAAAATTTAACTTCAGCATAATATGGCAGAAATAAAATGAAATAATTCCATTTACTTATTCACATGGATATTCTACTAATCGAATAATCACATGAAATATCAATTACCACTTTCATAATGATGGAATGCATAATGCTGAACTTTAATTTCTGTGTTGAGGCCTCGTGCCAAGACCTAAGGGATAACTGTAACCGGAACCCAACCCAAAGAGCCTCTGTAACCGGACTCCATCCCGGAGTGCCTCTAATAACCAGAAACCAACCCTGAGTGCCTCTAATAACCGGACACCAACCCGAAGTGCCTCTAATAACCGGACACCAACTCGGAGTGCATCTAATAACCGGACACCAACCCGGAGGTCTTACTTTTACCGGTCCCCAACCCGAAACATACTAGTCCAACACATTTATCATAAGAAGAGGATTAAATATAACATAAACATTCGTATTAAAACTAACATACAAAATGTCAAAAATTTAATCATAAACCATTAATGGCATAAAAATAACTCATCCATAGTCAAAAATATCACAAAACCTTAAATACGATATGGATGATTTGTATCATAATAATCAACATGAAATATGTTTAAAATTTATCAACGGATGTTGACATCGATGAAATCAATACTATTTGAGAGAAATATCTCTTTTTTGAAATCATTTAAAAGTCGCATAATTATAGAGAAAACCTTTATTTTGAAAATATCTTTATAAGCTTGTAAAAGAAGCTTCAAAGGTGTAATAACGGCGGAGAATAGCCGCACCCGCTATATATGTTAAAAAAAGACATTATTACCTTAATTTTGTCAAAAGGTTAAAAAGGACCTTGTTTGGAATATGACGGAAAATTCCTTTATAAACCTCTTATAAAAAGTCAAACAAGGGTATAAATGTCTTTAAACCATATTCTTGTAAATAGTAAAAATGTTTTCAAATACATTTTTAAGAAACATGGATGTGGATGATAATGAGATCCCAGTAGATTATTACGTTTATACAACCTCAGATAATGAAGAGATTGTGAAATAAACAATTACCAATTTGTTAACCTACGAAACGTACAACCCATAAAAGAGGTATCATACAATGAATATGTAAATACACATAAATTAAATTGTATTACACAAAGAATATAATTATGGGCACTACATACACCACACAAATGTTAATGGTGGCAATATGACATGAATCTCACCGGAATAATGAGTGAGATGAAAACCCCTTACCTTGCACTTTCCATTAGTCAAGGGTACGTTTAACCTCCTGTACGAAGATCGTAGTATGTTTTTAAATTATACTAGAACCATATTATTATTTATGATATCATACATTATTCATTTATGACTTTACATTACCCATTTAATAATAACTTCCATGTTAAGTTAACATTTCGGGTAATAATCACTTTCTTTATCGTACGTGTTTTAACTTGTCACTATTGGTCGTATCACATAGATCATGATTTAAATAATTCCAGAATATAAAACATGATAAATATATCATATATATATTTAGAATATAAATATGTATAATATACATATATATGAAATGGAAAACACCGTTTATGGAGACGGTAGTCCGTACGTACGCATAAACGTTGTTTCTGTTTTCATATAGTATTGAACGGAAGTAAGTGAATAAGATATATGTCAGTACATTAATCCTTATATATATATATGTGTATATATCTCCAGTATCATTATTATGTCATATATTACATACTTATTAGTAATATATATTTTTATAATCGTCGATGAATGGTGAACTTGGAAATGGATCTCATCGCGTCGTGGAGACGGTAATCTGTACGTACGCAGAAGAAAAAATATCATTAATTTGATATTAAAATAATATATAACTGCATGTTATATCATATATACAGAATCATTATCATGTTATATTTATTATTTACATGATTTACACATCATTATTATACCCATCCAAATAATAATTTATTGAATAACAATTACACCACGACGTGGAGACGGTAAGCCGTACGTACGCACGTATGGTGACATGTTATTAAAAGGATGGATATAATACTGAATCGGTTGTACCATATTTATTATAACATCACAGTATATATATTATAGTGGAGTTATTATTTTAGAATGGTAACCACAAAGGAAGAAGAAGTGGAAGAAGAAAGGAACTTGAAAAAGTGTAGTGAAATCATTACCTCTTCTTCGGGTTTTTCCTTTTGATTTGATCAAAAGAGCTCCTTAGGTTGGATTTATGATCAAACTAAGTCCTATAGGTTGTATTGAGGGAATTTGGGAGAGTATTTGGATAGATTTTGTTCGAACAAAAATGCTTTGAAGGTGTGAAGAAATGAGAAGGAGGAGTGGTCTTTTATAAGAGGGGTGAGGGGCACCTTTGGAAAAGCTAGAAATATTGATTTATAATAAATTCATATTTGGTTATTAATGGCTCCAAAGTTGATTATTCAAAGTTTAAGGTGTGGATAGGTCTAAAAACATTCAACCAATAGAATTTAGATAGGTTTGGGTTACTATATTAACCTTATCTTTTAGTTTTAGCTCTTAGTTTATTAGTTTGACATTTACCATGTCACTTTGTATTTTTATATTATATAGTTAATAAACATACTATATACATCCAATATACCCCCAAGTGGTCTATTATGATACCAATATCATGATATAATTCTCCTGGACGAACCTTAAATTTTTAAGAATTTGATATCAATTAATAATATAATATTTGTTTTAAAAACTCTTTTATGTCAATTTTGACACTATTCAATAGTTGATTTTTGTGAAACTCATAACAGAATGATTACTTCTAAAAAAGTTAATTAAATGAATCCTAATATGTCATATTATCCAATAAAATTATTGTAATTCATAAAAAGTCTCAAATTATATTTATTTGGGTATTTATAATATCAATTATTTTAACTTTTCACTATTATGGTAATTACTGCATCATCATTGTGTCATAAATGAATTAAATTATGTAATCTATAAAAATTATAAATAAACTATAATTATGTAGGAAATATTGTTATCTTTCTAATTAATATTTATAGTTGATAATCCAACATATATAACCCTATGTAAAAACTATTTTTCTAAAAGATATATGCTTATGTAATTTTTGTATTCATTTTAACTTAAATAAAATAAAGTGTCCCTATCACCTACAAATGGCTCCATGGGGTCCCCAAATCGACCCAAAGATGCCTATGGTAGAACATGTATCAACCAATAAGTCTATGACACGTTTTAGGGTAATTTAGTATTATTATAATATTATTTTTTAACCCTTATTTACCAAATTTACCCTTAACCATGGTAAATAAAATATTCACCGAAGTAATTATTCAAAATGTCTAAAAATAAAAGTTACCTATTTACACAATTTGAACATCCTGATTCCCAATATGGAATCCATTTTTCCAAATTCAAAACACAAAAGTGGCAGAAATTAATTTAAAATTAATTCCCGTTGTTAAAACAAAAACCGTGTTTTTAAGAGATAATTACTATCAAAAGATTGACACTTGTTTATGTCTGGTTTAGTTGTAAAATAATGTACAATGAACAAAATTATATTAAATGGTAAATATATATTTTAAATATACTTTAAAACACTCAAATTCATAATTTATCACTGTTAATTATTTTGATTAAAAAAGTTGTTTTTAGTTAAAATTTAGTAATTTTCACTATTCATCAAAATATTAAAGTTATCCGAAAAGTATCGAAATTTCACCCTAGGATAACTTTGATATTACAAATCCAAAAATGAAGTCCATTTTGAGAGATATAATTTATAAAATTTCAAAAATTAGGTATTACTATTCATAACGGCTAGTTTAGAAGTCATGGTGCGCTTTAACTCTGTGTTACGTGTAGTGCAAGTTATTGAATTATTTTGAATAAATAACACACTATGAAATATTGGGATGTTACATTCTCCCCTCCTTCAATAAATTGCATCCTCACAATTTTAAATTGTTCCTTGAAAATAAAATGTTGAAAATAAAAAATATCTTTGTGGGAAAACCCACATCGGAAATTGGGTTACTAAAATTTAGTCTTAATATGAGAAAAAGAGAAATGAAAGGGTCACCACCAAATTATGATCTCAATTAATAGAACATTAGTGGAAATTATAGACATTTAATTGGAGTGAAAACATAAATATTTATAGGTAGTGATTGAGGTCATCAACCACAAACAAGTGTAAAATTGAGGTCCTTAAATTCATCAATCTATGATGATTTAAAATACCATCGGTTCAACAAAACATAGGGTATTAGGATAACACATTTTTGGTTCGAGGATTCCATAAATAAAGTATAAGAATTAATTTCTTCATAGAATAAAAGAAAAATATATTCTTGACAAGTAGAGTTCCATCCTTTAACTAATTTCTACCATAGACTCATCTTTCACTCTAAAAGATAATAGAAATTAAAAATAATATTCTATTTATCCTATTCATATAGGGTTAAAAAATGAATTTATAATTCATCTAGTAGAACCATTAAAAAACAACATTATTTCATCCAGGACATCACGTGGGTCAGTGGTGGGTGATACTCCCTTGTCGCCCTTCGGTTGTGGGTTCAAGTCTCGCGGCCTTTCCAGACGCGACGAGTTGCCGCCCGACCTCCGGGTTGTCCTTTTATGGAAATCCAAAATAATCCAAACTAGACTATCCAAAATAATTCAGTCCAAAATTTATAAGGTAAACACAATAAAGATCTTTTTTTCTGCGTAATAACATGTTAATACCTTCATCATGTATTCTTTTAAAACACTGCAACATCCGGAATTGCCATAAAACCTTATTGATTACATTCATGATCCCTTATTCCTTAAAGAATAATAGATATACTCCTTCAATACAAAAATGTTTTAAAACCCAACAATGATGGAATATACAAATAATTAATCAGTTTCAAGGTAGTCCAGAATATCAAATATAATTTATCCAAAACAATAATGTATTATTCTAAAATCACTACCTCGGTATCAGAACCATATTATGGTTTATCTTTCTCTCAACCATATATTTCCCAAAAAGATAACCTACTATTGAGTAAATTTTCTTTATTCCACAAAATCTCAAGTCCATAATGAAATAGTACTGCAGTACAATCCTTATATACTCCATAATTATTATAACAAGTACATTGTTGATACAACACTCAAATGACATAATCAACATAAGAACTCTAATCATTCCTTTTTATCTCTGGTAGTATCATAACTTGATTATTATCCAATAGCATCATTTGCGGCATAGTCTGATGACTGGGACATAGGTTCGCATAGTGTCCAAACTCCTTGAAAATGATGCATTATACATTTTAAACCATTTTCTTACCCTTGCAGTCATGTACGTTGTGCCCTTTTCCTCCACACATATAATAAACTCCCATTCCTTTCAGGCAAGTTCCAGGGAGTTTCTTCCCACAGTTATCACATATTGGAAAATTCTTCTTTTCCCTCTTCCCTTTACCCATCTTTCTCTCTTCCATCCATTTCTTCTCTTGCTTCCCTTCAAAGTCATAGGACTCTGAGAAATCTTTACTCATCTTATCAACACATGATATTATTTCTTCATATGATGATAATACGTGGGAAACTATTTCCCTTCTAAATTCTGGCATAGGACCATGAAAGATATGATCCTTCTTACTCTTTGGATCAAACGTATTACGGGAGTTCACATTCCTTCTACTAGGCGCCATTTCTATACAATAGCATAAACTAGTTCAGTTTATGAATTGCAATAAATAATTACCAAACTTGTAAAATACCTAACACAAATTGAACAGTTTATGGATATAATCCATAATCATAAAAATGTTTTCTTTGAGTAAGTATATACTCATAAGCCCTTAATAATGGTTTTTAATGAATATGAGAATTATCCTAAGCATATCCCCTGGGAGTTTCGTAACCAAGAGTGAAGCAAGGCCCGTTGTCGTGCACCAGTTCTTATTCGAGTCTAGCTCAAAGCGGTGTTTTCGGGTTTTACCCCTAGGTACATCTGTGCCAAAGCCGCCTCTACCTGCTCGTATCCAGATAGGGATGTGTTGCTCAAAAAACTCAAAAATTCTCTATAATACCAAAATTCTAGGAAGTTCTTCTATACTAATCCTCAAAGTCTATCTTAGGGTTATGTGCTCTAATCAGAGTTTATCTAAATCTAGTTTCCAAGGTTATTGCTAAACTTCCTCTTATACCAACTGTAACGCCCCGACCCCAGTTACCCAGAGTCGGTGCATTATTTTAATACATTGGCATGATTACAAGGAATCAAGTCCCGAAGGACCGATCAGTTTAGCAGTCTTGGAAAAATAGATCGCATACATGAATGTTACATTTTCACTTTATGACGTACAAAACAACATAAATAATCTTTATGAACGCCATTATTCCCTTCACTTAACCCTACAGATCAATCACATTACACTTCCTAGAATCCTGGGAAAAATAAAACATAGAAAGGGGTGAGCTCAAAAGCTCAGTAAGGGTAAGCAATACAGTGGTAACTTTCATAAATAAGCATAAACATTTAAGGCAATGTATAAAACTAAAACAAAAGCCTTTTGAAATTTAACTTTAGTATAATATGGTAGAAATAAAAGGAAATAATTCCATTTACTTATTCACATGGATATTCTAATAATCGAATAATCACATGTAATATCAATTACCACTTTCATAATGATGGAATGCATAATGCCAAAATTTAATATCTGTGTCGAGGCCTCGTGCCAAGACTTAAGGGATAACTGTAACCGGAACCCAACCCGGACAGCCTCTGTAACCGGACTCTATCCCGGAGTGCCTCTAATAACCGGACACCAACCCGGAGTGCCTCTAATAACCGTACACCAACCCGGAGTTCCTCTAATAACTAGACTCCAACCCGAAGTGCCTCTAATAACCGGACACGAACCTGGAGGGCATACTTTTATAGGTCCCTACCCCGGAACATACTAGTCCAACACATTTATCATAAGAAGAGGATGAAATATAACATAAACATTCATATTAAAACTAATATATAAAATGTCAAAACTTTAATCATAAACCATTAATGGCATAAAAATAACTTATCCATAGTCAAAAATATCACAAAACCTTAAACACGATATGGATGATTTGTATCATAATAATCAAATTGAAACAGGTTTAAAATTTATCAAAGGATGTTGACATATATGAAATCAATACTATTTGAGAGAAATAACTCTTTTTTTGAAATCATTTAATAGTCGCATAATTATATAAAAAAACCTTTATTTTGAAAATATATTTATAAGCTTGTTAAGGAATATTCAATTGTGTAATAACGGCGGTGAATAACCGCACCCGCTTTATAAGTTAAAAAAAGATATTCTTACCATAATTTTGTCAAAAGGTTAAAAAGGACCTTGTTTGGAAAACGACCAAAAGATTCCATTATAAACCTCTTATAAAAAGTCAAACAAGGGTATAAATGTCTTTAACCCATATTCTTGTAAATAGTAAAAATTATTTGAAATACATTTTTATGAAACATGGATGTGGATGATAATGAGATCCCAGTATATTATTACGTATATACAACCTCGGATAAGGAAGAGAATGCGAAATAAACAATTACCAATTTGGTAACTTACGAAACGTACAACCCATGAAAGAGGTATCATACAATGAATATGTAAATACACATAAATTATAGTGTATTATACAAAGAATATAATTATGGGCAGTACATACACCACACAAAAGTTAATGGTGGCAATATGGCATGAATCTCACAGGAAGAAGGAGTGTGATGAAAACCCCTTACCTTGCACTTTCCTTTAGTCGAGGGTACGTTTACCCTCCGGTACGAAGATCGTAGTATGTTATTAAATTATACCAGAACCGTATTATTATTTTTGATATGATACATGATTCATTTATGACATTATATTACCCATTTAATAATAATTTCCATGTTAGGTTAATATTTCAGGTAATAATCACTTTCTTTATCGTACGTGTTTTAACTTGTCACTCTTGGTCGTATCACATAGATCATGATTTAAATACTTCCATAATATAAAACATGATAAATATATCATATATATTTAGAATATAAATATGTATAATAGACATATATATGAAATGGAAAACACCATTTATGGAAACGGTAGTCCGTACGTACGCATAAACGTTGTTTCTGTTTTCATATAGTATTGAACGGAAGTAAGTGAATAAGATATATGTAAGTACATAAACACTAATATATATATATATATATCTCCAGTAGCATTATTATGTCATATATTAAATACTTATTAGTAATATAAATTTTTATAATCGTCGATGAATGGTGAACTTGGAAATGAATCTCATCGCGTCGTGGAGACGGTAATCCGTACGTACGCACAAGCGAAAATATCATTCTTTTGATATTAAAATAATATATAATTTGATGGTATATCATATATACAAAATCATTATCATGTTATATTTATTATTTACATGATTTACAAATCATTATTATACCCAACCAAATAATAATTTATTGAATAACAATTACACCACGACGTGGAGACGGTAAGCCGTACATACGCACGTATGGTGACATGTTATTCAAAGGATGGATAGAATACTGAATATGGTTGTACCATATTTATAATAACATCACAGTATATATATTATACTAGAGTTATTATTTTATAATGGTAACAACAAAGGAAGAAGAAGTGGAAGAAGAAAGGAACTTGAAAAAGTGTGGTGAAATCATTACCTCTTCTTCGGGTTCTTCCTTTTGATTTGATCAAAAGGGCTCCTTAGGTTTTCTTTCTAATCAAACTAAGGCCTCTTGGATGTAGTGAGGGAAGTTGGGAGAGTATTTGGGTAGAGTTTGGCCGAACCAAAAGTCTTTGAAGCTGTGAAGAAATGAGAAGGAGGAGTTCCCTTTTATAAGAGGGGTGAGGGGCGCCTTTGGAAAAGCTAGATATATTAATTTATAATAAATTCATATTCGGTTTTTAATGGCTCCAAAGTTGATTATTCATAATTTAAGGTGGGGATAGGTCGAAAACCATTCAACAAATATAATTTATATAGGTTTTGGTTAATATATTAACCTTATCTTTTAGTTTTAACTCTTACTTAATTAGTTTGACATTTAGCATGTTACTTTGTATTTTTATATTATATAGCTAATAAACTTACTATATACATCCAAGAGACACCCAAGTGGTCCATTAATGATACCAATATCATGATATAAGTCTCTTGGCCGAACTGTAGATTTTGAGGAATTTAATATCAATTAATAATATAATATTTGTTTTAAAAACTCTTTTATGTCAATTTTGACACTATTCAATAGTTGATTTTTTTGAAACTCATAACCGAATGATTACTTAGAAAAACGTTAATTAAGTAAATCCTAATATGTCATATTATCCAATAAAATTATTTTAATTAATAAAAAGTCTCAAATTATATTTATTTGGGTATTTATAATATCAATTATTTTAACTTTTCACTATTATTGTAATTACTGCATCATCATTGTGTCATAAATAAATTAAATTATGTAATCTCTAAAAATTATAAATAAAATATCATTATGTAGGAAATCCTTTTATATATCTAATGAATATTTATAGTCGAAAATCCAACATATATAACCCTATGTAAAAATTGATTTTCTAAAGGATATATGATTGTGTCATTTTTGTATTCATTTTAACTTAATTAAAATAAAGTGTCCCTATCACCTACAAGTGGCTCCCTGGGGTCCCAAAATCGACCCAAATATGCCTATGGTCTAAATTTTATCAACAAATAAGTTTTGGACTCGTTTTAGGGTAATTTATTATTATTATAAAATTATTTTTTATCCCTTATTTACCCAATTTACCCTTAACCGTGGTAAATAAAATATTTACCGAAGTAGTTATTCAAAATGTCTAAAAATAAAAGTTACCTCTTTAAAAAATTTGAAAATCCTGATTCCAAATATGGAATCCATTTTTCCAAATTCAAAACACAGAAGTGGTAGAAATTAATTTAATGTTAATTCCTATTGTTAAAACAAAAAGTGTTTTTTAAGAGATAATAACTATCAAAAGATTGACACTTGTTTATTCCGGTTTCAATGTAAAATTATGTCCAATAACAAACATTATATTAAATGTTAAAAATATATTCTAAATATACTTTAAAACCACTCAAATTCATAATTTATCACTATTAATTATTTTGATTAATAAAGTTGATTTTAATTACAATTTAGCAATTTTCACTATTCATCAAAATATTAATGTTATCCGAAAAGTACCGAAATTTTACCCTAGTATAAATTTGATATTACGAATCCAAAAATGAAGTCTATTTTGAGAGATATAATTTATATAATTTCAGAAAGTAGGCATTACTATTCATAACGGTTAGTTTGGAAGTCATGGTGCGCTTTGACTCGGTGTTGCGTGTAGTGCAAGTTATTGAATTATTTTGAATAAATAACACAATATGAAATCTTGGGGTGTTACAAATTTCAAATACATTAAATGAATAGTTGTTTCCTATATGAATTAATTAATATTGTTTGGTTAATTTCACAATAATTACTTTACTATATTGCTTATTGTAAATGGTGTGATGAAATGGTCCCATCACCTACAAAATGATAATCATGTCATGAATATAAGTTTTTTTAATTATATACTATTTAATTATAATCCATTCATGGTTTTAAAATAATAAATAATCACATCGCTTCATGGATGAGGTAGTCCACACGTACGTATGAGTGACATTATCTTTTTAAAAAGAATGGATCTGTATTAAGGTTGATGATATAACATATATAAAAATAAAAAATAATTAATAAATATCATATAAATTAGTTAATTACACCTTTATATCCATAAATGTTTAGTGGTGATGAAAAATTAATTACATTGTTACATGGATATGTTGGATTGTACGTATTCATGAGAGATGTCTATTCCCAAACGAAATAAAGGAGGTGTAAAATGGTTGTGCCATAATAAAAATTAAAATTTCAATACATATTTATACATTATTAACTATGATAGGAAGGGTATAATATATTTAGAGGAATTATAATAAGAAATTATATTTAAATGAATTTTTTAAGACGACAACATCTTCTTCAATATACCACATTTGATTTATACCTATTGCCTCCTATGGATTCTAATATTATAAGAAATGGTGATAAATAATTATGGGAATTAATATTCAAGGATTTTTTATGGATTATTTGAGATATAGGGCTCCATTTTGTGAATTATAAAGGACAAAGGATTCCCTTTTATATGTGATGGGAGGGATACACTTCGAATTACTTATAAAAGTTATATAATATTAATACATTTTTTGGGTGAAATTAGAACATAATTTTCATATATTTGAAGATGATAGTTATATGGTAGAAAAATAACCATACAAATAAAGTCGATAATTTTTTATATGTTTTCATGAAGCCTTATCCCATTATTTCAAACCATTCTATCCCATTTTTTCATTAACGTTTGTGATAAAAAATTACAGTAGTTATTATTTATTATGAAATAATAATATGTAAATTTATATCATAATTTAAAATTTGGAATATATTTTAGATAATAAATTTCCGATAAGTGATATAAATTACTATTAATATAAGTTCATAAAAAGCACTATAAATCAATTTTAGAAATATGTTTGTTTTTAGAATAAATATGATTTTACATAAGTATAAATTATAATACTGATTAAAAAAGATAAATATTTTTACTTTAAACTAAAAAACAAAAAGGTTCATTTTAAATAAATTATTAAGATTGATAAAATAATCAATGTTTTTATTTGAACCAAAATATTACATATATTTCAAAATTGTTATGAAAATATTCATATGATTAATATAATATTTTTATATTAATTATATTTGTTCATAAATAATTATTTTTATTGAAGTATTGTTTCATAAACAATTATGTAATTATAATTTAATTATAAATTCATTATAATTTCCTTAAAGTTTCAGAGAAATGACAGTTTTTATAAAATAAGTATTTTTCACTATTCACTCAAAAATCCATCTTTTTATAAAAATATTAAAAATTCAATATAATAATATTTTGAAATATTAATTTAAAAAAATTAATAAAATTTTTATAAAATTTTTTATAATTAAGAAAAATTAACTTTAATATCAAAATATTTAATTTAATAGAAATTTATTTGGAATAAAATATATTATTGAAACAAATATTGGATTTGATCTAATTCGATAAAAATTAACAAGAATTAGATGAATAGTAAACCAAGTTACTGATTTATTAATTTGTATTAATGAATATATATATATATATATATTTATATATCTTAATTAAGTTATTAATATTCATACCTTCCAAACCAATGGCTAGTTTATGAAAACCATACTTAAATAATATTATTTTAGCTTCTGTTTATGCTCAGGGTTGTGGGTGGTGAATTTTATGGAACATAATTTACATTTAAAATATAATAATAAATAAAATATTCGGTTATTAAATTCTCTCATTTTTAGAGTAATTGTTTCCTCATTATTTTAATACCACTTTTCTTAACTGAAGTGTAATAGAATCGGAAATAAGTTCTACTATTAAAATTAATTTCTTGGTTATGACCTGAATACTTATTATGAATGATCTTCTACAAGAATCATACTAGATAATTTGTTTTAGAAAACATGCCTTTGTATATGTGTTTAACAATCATCATGAGACTTGATATAGTTATCGTAAGTTTTCTTCTTTTTGAGAAATTCATATACCATTGGGATATAAAATATGATAAATTTACATAGTTAATTTCCTCATATTCTAAAAGAATGATTTCATACATTTATGAAAATGATTAGCTCTATAATGAATGCTTCATGAATAAATCCCATCAATTGACTTTATAATCCTAAAAATTATAAATCTCCATTCCTTCTATATTGAACTTGAATGGTTACAACAAGATAAAATAACAACCAATATGAATACACATTTATAGTAATTAATCTTAAAAGATTTAATAGTAACCAAATTTCAATGTAAAAATTTTAAAATACTATTTTTTAAATTTGAAAAAAATAAGAATTGTTTGATAACTTATTCATCCAAAATAAACACGTTTTTATCCCTAAAATACATTTTATAAATAAAATATATTTAATCCCTAATTATATATACCAAAATATAAAATTTCCCTAATAAATTATATCAAAATAAACTTAACCACACTATATATCACCTTTTAATATAATTTATTAACCTTAAACTCCATATAAAAAATATTAAATAAATATCTCTAAAAATATCAGAATTTCATAAAAAATAACTTCTTATGATGATTGATACAATTAAATGTATGTTTTTTAAATAGTAATTTTTAAAATTTTCTATAAAATGAAATATTATTCGATCAAACCATTGATTTTTTAGTCCAATCTATATAACAAATTAAAAATGATAAATATACCCCCAAAAATAACCTCATATTCTTTAATATAACCACAAATAACATAAATTCAATTTTTTAATGGTTAAATTCATCGGCAAAGCCTATTAATTTATATCCTTTTATCTCATTAATATAAATAGACATTCCATCTATATAGAACAAATTTTCTTAAAAAAAATACTTAAATATATGTTTACATATACTACAATTTAACATATATCTCTATTACCACTAAATGTTGTAAGAGTAATTCTCAATTGACTCTCATACTCTTTATAATATGTATTGTATCTAAAGATATCATTAATAAAAAAAATTATTTTTGAAATAGTTTCTGCTTGTGGCATTGGTTTTCATAATGTCCCGCCTATTTATAGTTAAATCATATGACATTATTATATTTTTTCTTTTCTCTATAATTATGATCATTATAGAATTCTGTTTACACTTATGAAAAACGTAAATGCATATAAAAATTTACCTGATATCTTCTTATTACATTCATGACACATGGAATAACAAATAATTTTCCTTCCATGGACTTTACCACAAGAATATTCATGAAACACAACTTTTCTATTATTATTAGGATGTTTTTTAGGTTCAGTTTTCTTATCTTAAGTCGATATAGTTGGCTAAGAATGATCATTATATCCTTCATTATATATTATCTAATTTATAGTTTATTCAAATATATAATGATATCAATCATAACCTGAGATACATTCCCTAATATGTCTATTGTTAGTACAGAACCAACACTCATTGTATTTACTTTCTCACCAGGGTAACTGTTGTAATAACCCCAAGCGTTGATTCCCTTCAATTCTCAAGGAAGAAGAAAAAAGAAATATCAATCACTTATTCATCCCAAATTCTTCAATAATATTAATAAATATAATAGTATATAAATAAAACCTTATTAAAAATTATAGGGGTGTTTCCTTATAGTCATGATAGCTATGCTATAATAAATTTATTTTCAGAGGGTGTTACTAAACTTGCTTTATTATCAACCATAAAAACCCTAATTTTAGTAATCTAGATCTAATTAATACATTAATACATTGGTAAAAGATATAACTATTCTAATCACAGATGATCAATTAGTTTAGTTGTCTTTTAAAAAAAGGTATATAATTTATTTTTTGTAATACATTGGAAAAAATATGAATGTAGTATAAAAACAATATTCTATCAGTGATATCATTCAAAATATCCATCATTATATCAAGGAGACCAAGAAAAAAACAAAGGGTGACCAGAGATGATCAATAATGGGTATGAAGACTCGATGATATCATGAGTAAGGCATGATAAATATGTAATAATAGATAATTAAACCACAAAATATTCAACAAATAACATTAATTCAGTTGACTATTTTGAAAACATTTAACAGAACAATTGAATGTTCAATTGAGACTGAATTCCCAATAAAGGAAATTCATAAATCCATACATTCATAAACTTTTTATAAATTCCATTTCCAAGTTATATTAAATTATTCCATCAAGGTCTCATTTATTAAATCAGTCTTAATAAATTTGTGGGTATAAACTTAATACCCATCTAATATGGAACGCCTATTTTTTATCACATGAGACCTTCCAATTAATAGATACGATTGCTATAGTCAAGTCTCACCCATCACATTAATGTTCTATTGATTGCACATATATTAAATGAAAAATAGAATTCATTTTAAATTTTTTTTATAAATCATTAATTATATATATTGAATCAAGAATACGAAATATAAATATTTACCCATTTAATGAAAAATATTTTTAAAAATGATTAAATAAATTGATGCCTTAGATAAAAGTAGTATAAAGTTTAAAAATAATAAATATAATATAAATTATACTAAGTATATCCATATAATTATAAATATGGATATAAACGAATAATATTATACACTGAATAATGGAGAGTGGTAGGGAATGTGATCTTAATAAAGTGAATGATATAAAAATAAGGTATAATCCATCATCAGTAATGGGTGATAGATGACCATTGAATCATCATAAATATCAGTTTTATATTAAACTAATACCTTATAAAACAAAATATAAGATGAATAGAAAAAAAATCCCTTGTATCTTTGGGTATGTATAGAGTTATCAATCACACTTCTATATTCCTTTTATTCCTGTAAGAAAATAGTAACTTTTTCTTTTGATTAAATTTTTTATAAAAACTAAGAAAATATTGTGAAAAATATTTTATTTGAATATAAAAATGAAAAAATTAAAAGATATTTTCAATTTGATGAGTTTTCATGACAGTGGGAAATTATGTTCACGTCATCAACAATAAAACAGCCATTCTAATCAAATTTTTTGAAATGTAGAAAAATAACACCTTTAGAAAAATGAAAATAAATTTTCTTTTAAATCATTTTAATGTTTTTAAAATATGGTATATAATTAATTGAAATTATAATTAGAGTTTTAATTAGAATATTCTTGAAATCATTTAAAATAATATTGATATAGAAGTAAAATATTTGGAGGAAAATAGTACAACCAGATTATTAATTAAAAATCCCTTACATGTAACTTACATATAGTTTCTTGATAAAAAATAGATTAAATTGAATTTTAGAATTTGGATACTGAAAATAACCATAGGATAATAAACAATATTATGTTTAAGTGGTAAGGATTATATAATTTTCCCAATGTAAATATGAACCAAAACAATCTTGAAGAAAATAAAATTATAACCTAAATCCCTTAGGGAATTAATAGAAATTGAATAAAACACATTAAAACAGTAATGAAAAATTTAAATTTCAAATATATTGGGTAATGTTTAATTTGTGATATTGTATATAAACTTTATAACTCAAATTTTTTTCATAATAGAGACATGGTCGATTTAAGTGGAAATGAGTCAAAATTACCCTTATAGTGGGTCTCCACTTAGTTGAACGTGTATGATCTTCTTATATAATTAATTTAAATTTATTAATTACTTTTTTAAGATAATATTTTACATTTATTTCATTTTTATGTTCCTTTTATTATCATTTTAAATTAATTCATTGACTATTTATTATTTACGTTGACCATTTAATAATGTTCAGTTAAAGTATCTAACATTACTAAATTATATTGTTCATAGTAAAATATTTTATGAAATATTATAATTATCTAAAAAATTTAATAATTTCATTGTAACATTTTTTACTCATATAAAAATTTTAGAATCTTCTATTCATGATGTCGATAAAAAATGAATTAAATCTCTTCATTGAGGTGGAAATCCACACATACGCATGAGTGATGTTATAATTTTACAAAACATTATAGGGAAAGAAAGCAGATGATATATAATATTTCATAAAGCATAATTTTGAAATAATTACAATATATATTCCTGAAATCCATAATTATATGTTTTTAGATAATGAAATGAAGAAAGAATAATTATGTCGATTCATAGAGATGGTAGGTTGTACGTATGCATGATTTTTTTCATAGGACATAAAGAAGGTTTAGAATTGTTATTAAATAATCATTATAAAATTTCAGTATAATGGTGACACACATGAAATTTTGTTAGGATAGGTGAAATATGTTAATCAGAGGTAAAATAAGAAATCAAATTTGGATGAATCATGTAAGATGACAATGTCTTCTCTGAGAGAACTCCATTGTATTGCAACTTAATCCTCATTGTGTATGATCTTAAATTAAGACCAGGAGATCAATAACTATGTTAGAGAAGTTATAAAGAATTTTGGTATGGTTTTTTTGAGATTCAGGATTGAATTTTGGTGAATTAGGGTGAAGAATAGGTTTCCTTTTATAAGTGACGGGAGGGATACACATGGAATTACATCATATATATAAATAATATAATATCATTTTCTAGTGTAGGTGGATCCAAATTCTCATATAATTGATATCGATAAGGTTAAATTATAAATAAAACCATCAAATTTGGTTTATGAAAGTGTGTTTTTATTTGTACTGAAGCTGTATCCCCCTATTTTTTAAACTTTAAACACATGTTACCTTCAACTGAGGGGATAAATATTTACCACAGTTACTATTCATTTTGAAAAAAAGTGAACATATTACCTAATATTAATTATTATTATTCCAAATATGTGAACCATTTATTATAATTAAATATCAATAATTGATAGAATCTAATTATAATATGTATTCACAAAAAATAAAAAATCCCATTTTGTTTCAGACATGTTTTTTAACATAAAAATTATTTCAATGTATAATAAAGTATAGTATTAATTAATATGGAATAAATTAGATTATGTTACATAAAATAAATTTTTTTTTGAGAAAAGGAAAACTAAAAGGTACCTTTTAAATTATTCATTAATAGAGATGAACTAGAAACTATTTTTATTGGATAAAAAACATTACATAGACTTTCAAGATCAAAATAGTGTATCTATATGTAAATCAATATATTTTTATATAAATTTTATTAGTAATGAAATATATACATTTTATATAAAAATATTTCATAGAAATAAAATTTATCCAACTACCATTATAATGTCATAAAATAAAAATTTGTTTTATGGGATTTTGTTTTTCACTATTCAATAAGCAATTAGTATTTTCAAAAAAATATAAAAAAAATCATTAAAATCCTAGCATGAAATTCGTATATAAAAATTTTTATAATTTTTTTAAAATTTATATTCATTTACAACCTATAATATAAATAATTTTTTAAATAAAATTATATTTAATGAATTATATGACATTATTTTTATACTTTTCTGATTAAAAAAATACAATGTATGTTAAATTTATTTATTGGATTAGATTTTTGTATTATAGAAGCTTTTTTTATATATATTTCAAAATTATTTTATTCTTATTAATATTTATCATCCCAAAATATAATATTGTGTGATTTTGAACTAGATGTGATGTATTAAAAGTAAAAAAAAGATAAAATATTGACACCTTTGAATATAGAAGGATATTTATTTAATTAGCTATAAATGAATTATACAATTGTATATTGCATTATAATCTTAGATTTTATCTAGTTAATGTCCATACAAATTTTGAAATATAGTAATATTAGTAATATATAGGTTAAGATCAATGTAAATAGAAACTATTGTCTGAGTTAAGGTAGTCGATCCAAATAATCTCAAGCATAATGATTTTAATGTCTATGGAGATCAAATAAATTTTTTATTCAATTTTTTCATCCACAACCATTTTATCTACATTCATCTTGTATCTTGATTGACCTTATACATGATCAATTGATTTCCGTTGTCTTTCTATCAATTTAGTAGACACACAGTCACTAGAGATCATATTCACTTTTCTATATCATGTTGTATATTTTAATATATATTCAACATACTATTAAATGTAATAGTATGTGGATCTCCTTATTGAGATAGATGAATATAATGATCCGTTAACCATCGAAACAACCATTTATGTCATGGACGATAGATCCTTCATGTAGTTATCTAGGTAGAGTTATATGAATCTTTTTACACTACAACCATCATTTGACCCCTTTTAATCGTGTACCTATAGGGAATGTACATATAAACATTTAAATCATTCAGTCATTATCAGTAGGCTGAGACCTCAAATAAGTGATAGTTAAAGGAAATTAAGCATATCATAATAATGGATTACAGAAATGTAACAACACAAAACTGAGTGAGAGATATTTATTTGATAGAAAATATTTACTAAAAATAAAAAAACCATGGATAGCCTCCCTTGTCATGGTAAATGTATTTTCATTGGCCAAACATATACCTAACCTCAATACATGATCATTTTTTGGGTATGATATAATATTATTTTTTTGTTTTTTTGTTTCAAGTGGAAATTTTTTCATAATCAATCCATATTTTTAGAACACTAGATTTGGTAGAATTTACCCTAAATTCTCTTACTATTTTTGGATGGGTTTTTTTCTAGTAGCATAATAATGCTAAAAATCCCACACACTAATAATAATAAATAAACGGAACATGTGATAATAATTCATTAAATTACTCATATTACATCCCATTTTTTCTATATTAGTTATGATAATTAGAATCAAAGAAATATTTGTAAATGATATTTAATAATATTCATTATGATTCATAACATCATAATTATAGTTAAAAAAAATTTTTTATGTGTGGGGGGGAATCCTTTAATTTTCATAGTAAATTTTTATGCTATTGAATAAAAAAACATTATCCATCTGGTTCATTTTATTATTTCCAATCATGTTATCCATGTGGGAATTTTTTCCAATTTATCATATTTTAATCTCTCAATATGTTGGGAAAACATGGTTTCTAGGACATATAATTGGAATGAAGATAAATTAAACCTAAAATCAATTTTGAATCATTGAACTTCAATAGAAGAGGAAGATGATTATAAATTCTAATTTTATATATGGGTTATGGTTCTCTCATAAGTGTATGGTTTTATGTGGAGTTAAATAGTATGAAGAGGAAGTAAATTTCATGGTTTATAATGAAAAGTTTATTGTCAGTTATAAATGAGTTTCCTAATTTAGATATTATTCAACCGAATATTTATTATTCATTAGTGTATTATGACTCAACATTAAACGCTAAAAAATGACTATAATCTGTGAGCTTAAGTTTCGATAAGCCCCCTCTTGTGGTGTTCTAGGTTTGCGTTCGTCGTTGGGGCTAGGATCTCACGGCTACTATGCCAATCATAGATCTAAAAGCATTATGCATCATCTTGGCGTCTATAGATGGTTTCGTGAAATCTTGGTGCCAGAGCTCGCGGTTTGTGGGTCGATGGAGGTTCTCTCTGTCTTGTTGTTCAATGGATGAACACTCTTGTATTGAAAGTTCCAGAGCGGCGGTTTGGGTTTCCATGGAAGGGCTTCCCCTCTTACTAATTTATGAGGGAATCCTGTCAGTTATTAGGGACTCTTTGGGTGTTTTTTATTGTGTGTATGAGAGGACGCTCATCTTGGCGGAGGCCTATATAGAGAGGATCTATGTGGATATGGACATTTCTCAACAGCTGCACGGTCACTTGGTCATTATGATTGAAGGAATTCTATATCGTCATCATCCCTTGGTTTATCTAGTATTTCCCCATTTCCGTTCCTTTTTCCATCTCTCAGGCCATTATCTGTAGGTGTGTCACAAGGCATGAGTGGGAGAATCTCATACCTAGGAGGCTTCCAGTTCAGTCCCATGGTTTTTTGGATAATTTTATTAAGGACCAGCATGTCTAGATACGGGTAAAGGTTTGGCATCACCAGTTTGGCATTCATGGCTTCTTCATCCAAGCAGTCTCTCTGGCATGAAGGGCCTGCTTCTATTTGTCTTGAGTTGGTTCTATTCAATGTAGGTAAGAAGGTATCATCTGTTCCTCTCCAACAGGAGGGAATATTTCTATTTTAATTGAATATTATGAGTGTTCCTAGTCCCCTTGATCCATTATTTATGGATTTTGGACCTAACTTCTACATTCGGATTTTGTCGGTTTTCTTGCTGGATAATGGTAGTGAGGTATGTGGAGCTTCCATGTCTTCTTATTCCAGGGACTCATCTGTGATGCATGTGGTGTCGTCACCATCATTGGCACCTGACATGGTTCTGTCTCCCTCGTCCCCACAAGAGTCTCATTGGTCCCATGGGGTTCGTAAGAGAAAGTTGGACCAATAGAGTTGCAATTCTAGAGAGGTTGTTCACAAGGGCACTCCTACAGGTTCGCGATCCCCAGGAGGTCTCCTTTCACTAGTTCAGAGTAACATTTGTACTCGGTCTTAGTTGAGGATTGGTGAGGGCCATTCCCCGACATCATCTCATTATCTTATGGGCCGGGAGTCTCGAGCCAAATCCAGGAGTGGGTGTATCTATGTTTAATTCCTTAATTTGGAATGCCTGGGGTCTCGTGGCCCAAGAAAAATCGGATTTCATTTCTTATGAGATTAGGAACAATTTATTTTCCTTGGTAATGATTCTTAAACCAAAATTGATGTTTAGAAATATTAAGGACTATTCTAATATGATGAAGGTCTTTGGTTTCTTGCATAGGGACCCCCAATTCTCATATTTGGATGTTTTGGATAGACCATATTACTATCGATGTTCATAGAGTGTCTCATCAGTTCCTCACCACAATGATTTTGGAGGGTCTCTTTCGATTATTTTCTCCTTGATATATTCAAATTGTAATGAGTAGTATAGAGAGGTCTTATGGAGCTATCTAGAGGGAATAAACCTAGGTAATGATCCATGGATTGTCACAGGTGACTTTAATGTAGTAGAAAGTCCTGATGAAAAACATGGGGGTAATGTTTTTCCAAGGACATCAAGTCTATCTTTTTTTCATTTCATGATTAGGAATGGACTGTTGGATATGGGATAGGAGGGTGATGACATTACTTGGTACAATAATCAGTGTGGTGGGAGGCATATGTGGTGTTATCTGGATCATTGTTCGATGAATGAGGCTACCTTATCCTTGTTTACAGATTCCATATTCGTCCATCTTATGGGGTGTATCTTAGATCATTACCCTCTTCATCATGGTTTAAATGCAATGGTGTCAAGTAGGGATCATGATTGTGTTTTTGCGTCATGGGTGGAGGATCCTGTTGGATTGGATTATACCTAATATACGCAAGAGTGGTTGAATTGTGTATTTTGAAAAATATTAGCGTGATTGTGTTCTTACTACAAACATTAATCAAATGAATTGATGTAGCGAAAAATTAAATAGCATATACAAAGGATGTATAGTGGTTCGGGGAACAGAAGGCCCCTAGTCAACTCCACCAACACTCTTCTCCAAGGGCCTGGTGATTTTCACTATCTAGTCTTTGCTTCAATAGACCTTTCAAAAAATCAGTATAGGCAGTTGACATATTTACAATCTATGGAAAACAAAATCCTTCTAGTTCACTCACTGAACCTACAAAGCATAGTACGAGATGTCGGTCACTCAATAATAGAATCGAATGATTTCTGTATTCTAAAAATATTTTCCAGATGTTCTTCACAATTTCTATATCATGAAATTAACGATAGATGGATCATCACTTTCAGAAATAATGAGTTTCCCAAAAGAGTCATTCTGAGTCGATCCCGTTGTAATAGATATATAAATTTATCTCACAACTTCAGCATTAGCAGATTCACAAATGATCTTCGAGGTAAAATGAATGAATCTTCTATCGTGATTCTTCGTCTTCAATAAACAGAGTTTGTCATTTTCTTGAATCAACAGAATTTTATTTTTGATAGTCTCTATTTTTCTTCCTCTTTTTTAGAATGATCTAGAGATCACATAAGATCACATAAGTTCATGAGATCATATATATAATACCTACAATAACTTATTCTCCAAATTTAGATCCACAACAGTCACCTTCTGATTCGTGACATTCAAATATTTTAATTTACAGAGTAGTCCTAACATCGTAGAATACATGGCACAAAAAGGTAATTTTAATTAAATCATTAAACCAGTAATAAAACAGTTTTGAATTAGTCAAAGATTCACTTTAAAATCGGATTTAAATCCATCTATAGATCTACCTAATAATCAGCTTGCTGACCGTTGCATAATAATATCGACTTTAAATTCTTCGACGTCAAACGTAAGGTTGAGTTGTATAGTATGAATCCTCTGAACATAATGTAGATCATAAATGTAAGGTTGACGATTTGGACTTCAAACGTATGGTTGTCAACATAGGGTTTCCAATGTATGGTTGATCACAAACATAAGGTTCATTTCACTTTTTTCAAACGTAAGGTTGATCATAAATGTAGGGTTGGTCATCTATACATTTCTCTTCAATGTTCAAATTCATGATAAAATATCCATACTTTTTCATGACCCATAATTTTCCAAGAAAGTATTGTTGTTTACAAAATTATGGCTGATGAACCATATTTTTGAGAAATAAATGTAACTTTTAAAAATTACGTATGGTTCTACTTCCATACATTTATAATATCCCAAATGTAGGGTTCTTTTTAATACTTTTCCAATAACATATTGTTAATTAACCATAATTTTCTCTTATCTCATAAAGTATTCACTTATTTTCATCCTTATGCTATATTTCTCCATGAAGGGTATGAACAGTGTTTCCAAAATGTGCTAAAGCAGATCCTGAATATGTAGAGAATGAACAGTGTTTCCAAAACACAGTAAATGCGAATACCTTAGATATTAATTCTTGTTATTCAAGAACATAATTATTTCATCTAGAAATAATAATATAATGAATAATAAATTCCTGAAAAATACCTAACAAATAAATTCATTAGAAAATAATTAAGGGTATTTGTGAGGCATCAAAAATTTTCATAATGAGATATAGTATTATTCTCAACATAATCCCCCTTCAAATAAAACATTATGTATTGTTAAAAACAACACTTGCTCAACAATATCACCCTTAAGGATAATCATAAAACCCATAAAATAATTAATTAAATTAACTTGTACAAATTTTAATTAATTACATGTGGTTTTGAATTTTAAAAAGATAAATACAATATTAGATTTAACTCAATTTCTCTCTTTAATTTATCCATTAAATTTTCTCTATTTTAATTTCTATATTTTAATTTCCCTATTTTAATTTCTCCCCAAATAAAATGGAACAAAAATAAAATGATTTGTTTATCCAAATTTCTCCCCCTTTTTGTAATATAAAAAAGAATGACAAAATATGGAAAATAACACAGATTAATATAGCATTGAACAGATGTAAATGCTATAATTAACTGTTTGTCAATTATTAAATCTGGATTACTGGCATATTGAAACAAAGGCAGTAAAACAAAATGAATATAATGAAATATATTTTTATTAAAAGTAAAAAAAATTGATAAAAACAGGTATCCGAAATTTTCATCGAGTTTTGGAATATATAAAATTATGATGAACACATGAATCAAGGTTTGCTTAGGGTATGAAATAGGGTCTATCTCCACTGAACTGTAGACTTGATTTCTGTCAACTACTCCCTGAGAATTTTCTTCATTCCATCACCAAGCCTAATAATGAGATCCATGGATTATTGATTCATATGAATATATTTTATTATATTGACTCTGAAAAAACCATTAAGTATTTATTCCTTCTCCATAAACAATGATAGCTTCTCTGTGAATTTATTTTAGACAGATCTTATTCCTAGTACACCTGATTTGAACTGCTCAAATTTGTTTTCTGATTTTCTAACAAGACTGAAAAATGAGCACTGTTTCATTAAAGATCATGAAATCAGACACTCATATTGCTCATGGCAGCTGTGATAGCCTAGAGCTTTCTGATTAAATCAATCAATGTAACTAATCCACTAGCATCACTAGTTCCATCACATGCAAATTTTGTCTCCATAAATAATTTGAGATCTAATAAATCTAACTTCATAACCATTTCAGACAATAATTTTGAAACAGAATTCTGCATATCCTTCTTAAAAATTTCAACATCTTACCTTGAAACTGTACCATCATTAAGTTTCTAAAATTTCAACTCCTCTATTTCTTAGGCTCTAATCAGAGTAAAATTTTTATATTCCAATTGAGACAACTTTCTGTACAACTCTTGAACTTCATTATTCCCTAAATCAGAGGCACCATGTTCTTGATTCTCGTTCTCAATTCATGTGTGATGCAGTAGCACTAAAGGTTGCGAATCTACATCAGATCTTTCTTTTTCCTTTTCTTGAGCAGGGTGATCCATAGATTCTTCCTTAGAGTCTTTTCTAGAATCTTTCACAGAAAAATCATCATGAAGTACTCTTATTTGAGCTTCAAAAACATGCTCATCACAAATATCAGAAATTTTTTCATCCAATAGATTTTATATGATAATATCTTCTGGAGTTTCCTAAGGTCTGGACACTTCCTCACTAGGCTCAGCCTCCTTTTCTTGTTGAAGTGTAACTTCAACAACAGCTACAACCTAGTCCTAAGTCCCTCCTTTAGTTTCTTCGTGAAATTTATATTGAATCTGAGGTCCTTCCAATGGTTCTGACCTCTCAAAAATAGCTTCCATTGGTTTTTTAGTAGCAGCTTCTCTTACAAAACTGTATGAGATTAAATATCTTGTTGTCTGTATAGGGGAGAAAATATCTTCATTAATCGTTCTTTTTCTCTGAGTCTGAACTCCCTCCTGACTTCTTTCTTCCTCAGTTTCTTTCATTTCAAATCTTATCCTCCTTGCATCGGTGCTTACTCTAGATTCAACCTTTCCCACCTTGGACATAGCCAACTGAGCTTGAGAACTCTCTGTTTCTTCCACAGCTCCAACTGGAAAATGTTTTCCATTTATAGTGCTCCAGAAATAACCAATATTTCTTAATTTTCCAACCATTAAATCAATAATGTGATGACATATTACTTTGTAATCCACCAGTCTCACCATATCCTTTTTGTACAACAATTTGGAAATGAATCCACCAAAAGGGTAGAAGTTCATTTTAGCTTCAGTATGACATCAGTAACTCAGGTACATCACCATGTATCTAGGAAAATTTAATTTTATATCACTGTGAAGTAGATAAATTATGTACATGTCAGGATACAAAATCATTTCCATCTCTTACATTCTTGGTGATATCCATGTTTGCACAAATTTTACAAGGATTTTCTGATCTGGCTCTAGATTCTTAATAAACATCATCTATATAGAATTAGATCCAAAAATAAACTATATAATTTCCTCAGATTTATTCACAAAATCTTCTATATTTTTCAAATAAAAAATAAAGACTCCCTCATACGGGAGGTTGAAAATCTGACCAATTTCAACTGAAGAGATCAAAAAAACCCTATTCTCTATCTTAGCCAGCACAGTGTCCTCGTTGTCTCCCAGATTTAATTGTACAAACTTAAAGAAAAATCACAATTCTGCTTCATACAAAAAAAATGTATTGTCACCATTTATAGTCTGTTCGATATTCTGAAACAAAAGTTTTTTTTACAACAAGTTCGTCTTAAATAGACAGTCGAGATCAATTACCTAACCTTTAAGATTTTCCTTCATTATGATCATTGTTTCATGGCATTGTAGGTCTCATCCTCATCATCTCTCTTAGTATTTTCCATTTCTATGATAATCTCTAAATGATTGAAGGTCAGGGCTTCATAGGGTTGAAAATTAGGTTTTGACGAGCACTGGTGCGGTTTGACGGGTTCAAAAGGTTTTGGTAGAAATGAAATGGTTTTGGAGTCAAATGGTTTCTGAAAACCTTGATTCTTATGTTTTTATTAATTATTACACAAATTTTAAATATAAATAAAATTGATTACTCAGTGAAATAAAAACAAATTCTATTTGAAAAAATAGATAACAAAATTATTTTAATCATTATTAAAATAATGAAACAACATAGAAAAATAAAACTTGATTTAAAATTAAATAATCCTAGCTCCTCCTTAACAAAATCAAACATTGCAGTGGGAAGTGGTTTAGTAAAAATATCACCTAATTGATTTTCAGTACTTACAAATTCCAATGATATATCCTTTTTAAGGACATGATCTCTTAGAAAATGATTTATGATATCAATATGCTTAGTCCTAGAATGATTAATATGATTTTTTGAAATATTTATAATACTAGTATTATCAAATAAAATAGGAATATTATTAAAATTTAGTCTAAAGTCCATAATGGTGTGTTTCATCCTTTACACTTGTTCACAACTACTGCCAGCAAAAACATATTCTGCCTCACCTATTGACAGGGAAACTGAATGTTGTTTCTTACATGACAATGACACTAAGGATTTTTTTAAAAAGTTACAAGTTCTTGAAGTGATTTTCCTATATAATATAAAACTCACAAAGTCTGTATCTGAGTATGAAATTAAATTAAAATCATAGTTTTTGGGATAAATAAGATATTTAAAAATAGTTCCTTTTAAATATGTAAAAATTCTTTTAACAGTAGTCAAATGGGATTCATTGGGATTTGATTGAAATATTTCACAAAGACATACTGAATACATAATATCTGGCCTGCTAGTAGTAAGATATAATAAAATACCAATCATACATCTATATAACTTGTTGTCAACTGATTTTACATTTTCATCAAAATCAGGTTTTATATTAGTACAAATAGGATATGTATATGTCTTTTTGTTTTCAAGTACCAATTTCTCTAATAAATTGGTAATGTATTTTCTTTGATTAAAAACATTTCCAAAATATTTTTGATAAATTTTAAGACCTAAAAAGAAATTTAATTCTCCCATTATTCTCATATCAATTTCTTTTTTCATTAATTTTGAAAACTCATGACAATTGGATTTATTTGTTGATCCAAGAATTACATCATCAACATATATTTGAACCAATAATTATTAGAATTTACAGTTTTCTTAAAAAGTGATCGATCTACCATTCCACCAATAAAATAAATTTTCAATAGAAAAGAACTTAATCTTTTATACCATACTCTAGGAGCTTGTTTAAGGCCATAAAGAGATTTAGTAATTTTAAAACCAGAATCCGGATTTTGAGAATTTTCAAAACCAGGATGTTGCTCAACATAATGATCCTCCATTAAATGACCATATAAAAAGGCAGACATAAAATCCATCTGAAATAATTTGAAGTTCATATGAGATGCATAGGCTAAAAGGATTAAAATGGCTCTTAATCTATCTATATGTGCAAAGGTCTAATCATAATCTATACCTTCTTCCTGATTATATCATTTTGCTACATGTCTAGCTTCATTTCTAGTTATTATTCCTTTATCATCTTGCTTATTTATAAAGACCCATTTGGATCCTATCACTGGATAGTTCTGTGGTCTTTCAACTAATTCTTAGACATCATTTCTTTTGAACTGGTTTAATTCTTCTTGCATTGTTATCATCCAGATTTCATCATCTAAATCTTCTTCTCTAGACTTGTGTTCTAATTATGATAGAAAGGTTGAGAATTCTAGAATATTCGCTATGATTATTCTAGTTTTTATTCCTGTGTCTAAGTCATCTATTATAGTTTCAAGAAGGTGATTCCTTAGGGTTCTAGTATTTCTAGGTAGTACACTTATAGGTTCTTCAGTATCATGTTATTATGAACTGGACTTAATTTCATTTATATCTTTTTCAAAATCAGTTTTCATGTTCTCAAGTCTCATTTTATCATTAGAGTCAGATTCATCCATTTTATTTGTCCTTTTATCAAAGGAATCAAATTCATCAAATTTCACATGAACCAATTCTTCAACAATCATTTACTTCTTATTATAGACTTTATAAGTTTTAGAGGTAGCTAAAAATCTTAAGAAAATGACACTATCAGATTTTGGATCGAACTAACCATGATTTTCCTCGGTGTTAAATATGTAAACCTTGCATCCAAAAACATAAAAGTAATTTACATTAGGTTTTATGTCATTCCAGAGTTCATAGGATGTCGTTTGAAAAATTGGTCTAATTAAAACTCTATTTATTATGTATCAAGATGTTCTTACAGCTTCTTCCAAAAAATAGGTAGGAAGACTGTATTCATTTAGCATAGTCCTAGCCATTTCTTGAATATTTCTATTTCTTCTTTCAAAAAATCTATTTTGTTGAGGTGTTTTTGGTGGAGAGAAAGTGTTTTTAATATCCATATTTGAGCAGAAGGAATTAACTTCCAAATTCACAAATTCTCCACCTTGATAACTTCTTAATGAAATTATTTTAAAACCTTTTTCATTTTGAATAAATTTAAAAAAACATCCAAATAATGCAAAAGAAATATTTTTAAATTTTATAAAGAAAATACATGTAAATCTAGAATAGTAATCAACTAAAACATATACATATAATTTATCATCCAAGCATGCTACTCTTGAAGGTCCAAAAAAGTTAATATGTATATGTTCTAGAGGTTTAAATGTAGCAATTTTGTTAACAGATTTGAAGGATGATTTGTGTGGTTTTCTAAGTTGACATGCATCACAGAATCTTTCACTTTTAAATTTGAGACTAGGAAAATCAAAAACTAATTGTTTATTTGTTAATTTATGTAAAACATATACATTAAAATGTCCAAGTCTCCTACACTAGATCCAAGATTCATTTACAACAGTAGTTAAGCAGTTTACTTGTTGTTTACACAAGGAATTTAAATCTTGGGTATACACATTTTCAGTTCTAGGTGCTCTAAATTTAAGCAATATATTTTTGAAAACAGAACATCAATGGTTAGAAAAATAAACAGCATAACCATCATCACATAGTTGAGAGATACTTATCATATTGTGTTTCAATCTTTGTACATAAAGTACTTTGTTGATTGACACAGCTTTTGGATCTCCAACTGTTCCAATACCAATGATTTTACCTTTGGAATTGTCACCAAAAGTGACATGCCCACCAATATTTTAAGGGAGTGTTGAGAAATTCTATGAGTTTACACTCATATGTCTTGAGAAGCCACTTTCCATATACCTTCGGTCCCTTTAGCTTTTATGACCTGCTCCCTGCAAATGCATTTAAAAAATTTGCTTTGGTACCCATATTCTGTTGGGTCCAGGGGTGTTCGCCATTAGAGATATGGGAATCTAGACTTGTTTGATTTTGTAATTTCACAAGATTCAAATAATTCATTTTTCACAAAAGCCTTCTTAACACCACTTATTTGGGATTGACTTAAGAAACAGTTTTTATAAATAAGTCACCTTTTTCCATAGTAATTACAATTTTTTTCTTTTTTCACTTTGAATAAAATAATTCTGGTACAACTTCTGTATTTCACCTTTACTACCAATTCCAAATCTTTCCTTTTTATTGAAATTTTCCCAAATATTTTATTTAATGTATTTTCTTCTTTAGTAAAAGCATGGGTTGCATTTTTATAAGTTTCCACTTCTATTTGTAGTGATTTTAACATTGATTCATAATCTATATTATCAGTGTTAATTGAGACAAAAAATTTAGTTAACTCCTTATATTGTTATAGTATTGTATCTCTTTCATAATAAACAGCCTTATGAATGATCCTTAAAGGCTTATGCTTCTTAAATAGAGAATCATATTTTTCCTCAAGCATATTGCAGTAGGCTGCATGTTTTTCATTATAGTAACTAGATTCTGAACTAGAGTCAGAAGACTAGAAAGATTGTACATCATCTGTTTCTGCCAAAAAACATATGTTGGCTTTCAGATTTTCATCTTCCTTCTCCAGGTATGAATCAGAAGTGCTACTGGAGTCTTTAGATACACTCCATGTAGCATTCATAGATTTCTTGTATGTATGCTCATAATCATTTCTTTTAAAGAATTTCTTTATTGTTTCTTCTTTTAGATGAGGACTATCAGGTATGATATGCCCCATTTTCTTGCATGCATAACATCTGACTTCTTTGTCATTATTTTTGAAGGATTTACTGAATCCCTTCTTCTTTCTGTATAATTTAGTGAATATTTTGGCTAGATGAGCCCGTTCCACATCAGAATTTGATAAATTAGAAATTTTTTATTTCTATTTTACAATTTCCTTCATCTTTCTATTTTTTCTCTGTGTTGATACATTCAAGGCAGGGTCATCTCTTTTGATAAGCACTTTATGTTCATATACATCATCTTCCATCTCATCTTTATACATCATTGGTGTTCCAATAAGTTCTCCCATGGTTAAGTCTTTGACAGGTGTTGATTGTATGATTGCAGCAAAGATTCCTTTCCATTTTATAGGCGGTACTCTTGATAATTTTAATGTTTGATCTGCATGTTTAATGGGATATCCCAAAGCGGTTATGTTTTTGAAAATCTATGCCAATCATCTATTCATTTGAGTAATACTTTCACCTTCAACCATTCTGAATGTTTCGAATTTATGCTTAGCACTTTCATATCGAATTTCTATGATATTATTAGTTCCTTCATAAGTAATAGCAATAGTTTGCCACATTTCATATGCTTTCAGGAATTGAGATACTCCATTAAATTAATTATGTCCTAGACCACATATAATTGCATTCATTGCCTTCAAGTTCATATCATATTCTTCTTCAGTAGCTGCACTCCATGTTTCAGGTTTTTCTGGTATTTCATAATGAGTCAGAATCATAGAATATACTATGTATCCAAGGTTTTTCAGAAAGATAATCATTCGCGACATCTAGCATCCATAGTTATCTAAATTGAATTACGGTTCTCTGACTATAAGCATTCCCTCTTTTGTATCAGTCAACTTTTTCTGTGTATAATCACTTTCATCTAGTTAAGCCTTTATTAGAAAACTCAACCTCTGATACCAATTGTTGCATCATATTATTCCAAATATACAAAAGAGGGGGTAAATTGTGTCTTTTCAAAAATATTTGCGAGATTTTGTTCTGCCCTTTAACATTAATTTAATGAATTGATGCATCAGAAATTTAAATAGAAGAGACACAAGATGTATTGTGGTCCGGGGAGCAGAAGGCCCCTAGTCCACACCAACAATTCTATAATCAACAATCCATGTGATTTTTACTATCTGGTTCACATATCCACATACCATTCAAAAACTGAGTACAAGCAGTTGACACCCTTACAATATATGTATGAACAAAGCCTTATAGTTCACTCACAAAACCTAAAATGCATAGAATGAGAATATGGTCACTGAAGAATAGAAAAGAAAGATTTATGTATTCTAAAAATACATTCCTGATTTTCTTCAAAATTGCAACATCATACAATTTACAGTAGATGGATCATCACCTTCAGAAATAATGTTCTCCACAAAAGAGTCATTTTGAGTTGATCCAGTTGTAGTAGATATTGAAATATAACACACAACATCAGCAGTATCATATTCAAAAATTATCAGCGAGGTAAAACGAATGAATCTTATATCACGATTCTTCTTCTTCAATAAACAGATATTTATCGTTATCTTGAATGATCAAATCTCTTTTTTTTATTGTCTTTTTTTTCTTCCTCTTTTTTAGAATCATCGAGAGATCACATAAGATCATATAAGATCATGATATCATATATATAATAACGACAACCACTTATTCTGCAAATTTATATCCAAAAAAGTCACCTTCTGACTCATGATATTCAAATATTTGAATTAACAGAGTAGTCGTAACTTCCCTGAAGACTCAGCACAAAAATCTCGTTTTAATTCGATCCTTAAACCATTGATAAAATTGATTTGAATAAGATAAATACATGCTTTAAAATCAGCTTTTAAATTCGGCATGAAATCAGCCTAATAATCAGCTTGCTGACTATTGCATAATAATATCGATTTTAAATTATCCAACGTCAAATATAAGGTTGAGTTGTACAGTATGCATAAAATGATCATTATGTAGATCATAAACATAAGGTTGATGATGTAGCCTTAAAACATAAGGTTGTCAACGCAAGGTTGGTAACATATGGTTGATCACAAACATAAGGTGCATGTCACTTTTTTCAAATGTAAGGTTGATCATAATCATTATGTTGGTCATCACTACTTCTCTCTTTAATTTTCAAATGTATGATAAATGATCCATACATTCACTTGATCCATACTTTTCCATGAACGTATGGTTGCTTACAAATGTAATATTGATGAACCATACATTTGAGAAACAAACGTAACGTTTAACACTTACATACGGTTCTCCTTCAATACTTTTCTAATATCCCAAACGTAGGGTTATTTTTCATTATTTTCCAATAAGGTATGGTTTATTAACCATAATTTTCTCTTATCTTATAAATTATAAAAAAAAATTCATCCGTACGTTACGTTTCCCCATGTAGGTTGTGAATAGTGTTTCTAGAACGTGCTAAAGCAGATCTCGAATATGTAGAGAATGAACAATGGTTCTAGAACACTCTAAATGTGAATACCTTAGAAATTAATTCTCGTTATTCAAGAACTTAAATATTTCATCAAGAAATAAAAATATAATGAATAATAAATTCTTTTAAAATAATTGACAAATAAAATCATTATAAAATAATTAAGGGAATTTTTGAGGCATCAAAATTTTCATAAACACATAGAGTATTGTTCTCAACATACTCCCCATTTAAATAAAACATTATGTATAGTTGAAAGCAACACTTGATCAACAAATCCAGGTTTCATTGTAGTGGTTCAGGAGGTTTGGAGTATTCATAACCGGGTAAACCCTTGGATCATCATTCACAATATACATAGGAATTCAAAGTCTCTATCAAGGCGCTGGAGGCAGGACTTCTTCGCTCGGGAAAAGGGTTTGATGGAGGTCAGCTGGGAGGTTTGCTGACAGGAGGGTAATCTAAAGCATGGGTGGGATGAGAACAGCTTTGCTCAATTGAGGAATAATAAGGATCTTCTCACTGACACTTTTCTAAGGCAAGTGCAAGTGGATCGAGAAGGGGTGAGGGTTCTCTGGCTACGTGAGGTGGACTGAAATACAGGCGACTTCCATTATTTCATTACGGAGAGGCTAGGTGTCCAAAGTCTAAATATTCTCAGGGATGATGGGTCCTTTTCTTGTGATCTAGATGAAGTGGGTGGAATGTAAAATGATAGAATCAAATATTTGATGGCGGAACCTGTTATTGGCATGGTCGGTGTATTTCCAAGAGGTAATGCTAATTTATTTGAGGAGATCCCAATCTCTATCTCGGTGGTTTTTAATTACCTTTAAGCAGGATTCTGGAGGAGGATGAAGTGTGAGAGGCGATCTGGATATTGAACTCAGATAGTGCACCCGGACCTGATGGATTCCAAGGGTATTTTTATAGGGAAACATGGGTTATTATCAAGGGAGATTTAGTGTGGGGAGTCCAATATTTCTACATACAGGGGAATTTTCCCTAAATTACATGTGCAACGAAGATGGTTCTGATTCCTATGGTGCACAGACCCTAGTCCATTGATCACACTGACCTATCATCATGTGAAATATAACATTTAAGGTTCTACCCAAAATAATTAAAAAGAGGATGACCCTTCAACAAGATTCCAGGGTGGCCCCGAAGCAACACGGGTTTATTAAAGGGAGTTCCATTCAAGGGGAAATTGGTGTGGTCCATGAATTGATCAGTGATATTAAAAATAGTTCCTTTGGGGGTAAACATGGTGGTTAAGCTGGACATGAGTATTGGTTATGAATGAATGGAGTGGAATTTTATACATAGGGTGTTGGATTTTATTAGATTCTCTACTTGGAATAGTTATATGCTATTCCGTTGTTTGAGCTGATCTTGGATCTCATCCTCATTCATGGGAAAGCAGTTTGGGTTCTTTATGGATTATCGTGGACTCAGGCATGGGGACCCCCTTTCCCAAACTCTTTACATCCTGTCCAAAAATGTTCTCAACTATTATATTAATCGAGGTCTTTGTTGGGGGTAAGGTCCTTCCCTTTTGGACTAGGTATAGCATCAGGGACATTTCTCATTTCATGTATGTGGATGATAAAATTTTATTTTTTAATGGTCGTCAAAGGTCAGGGTAGTGGATGTTGGGATTCCTTGAGGATTAATTTATATGGGGTGGACAGGTGGATAATAATGAAAAGATCCTTTTCTACACTGCCAGGAATGTCTTGGAGAGAAAGGCTAGGGGTCTGGATGTGGGTATAACTATGAGAAGGGGCTTGTTTCCAATGTAGTATCTCGGGGCTCCAGTGAGTCCTTTATCTCTTAGAATCCATCATTTTTACCAACTAGTATGTAATATCACATGGCGTTTTTTAGATTAGAAGAACATATTTCTCTCATTTGGTGGACGAATTACCCTCATGAATAGTGTCTTTTTGTCCATTCCCATGCATATATTCTCCACATTGTACGTTCCCAAATATGTGGTAGCTACATGGGAGATAATCATTGTGTCCATTATTTAGGATGGTAAAATTGAAGGTCGACATCATTGGGCATTGGGGAAGTGGATAGCCACCCCTTTTGGGGAGGGGGGAATCGACATGAAGAGTGTATCAATGACCATGCATGGGTTTCATGGAAAACATGTTTGGGAGGCTTTATAAGGGAGAATAGTTTGGGGGAGGACAATAAAAGGCAGATACGAGTTGAATGTGGAGGGATAAAGGCCGATGCCTTCTATGATTTGGAGGCTTTTTCAACCATATTTGGAATTCCTTCTTCAACATTCAGTCTGAATAGTGGGACGGGGGGATCTCAATGTCTGGCTCCAAAACAGGGGGTTGGAAGTTTATTGATTATGGGATTCACCACTCCATGTCTTTCTCTTAAAGAGTCTTGTGATTATCGTGCATTTGTTTTGACCATCCTTCACGAGGATCCTCACTCAGCTCTAAATAATATTGTGTTGAATGAGGATCCGAACAGACTTACATTAATGGATAGTGTGTCACAGAGGTTCTCTATTAAGGACATTAACCATGCAAGGATGATAAATTTAATGGAAGAACCATGGGGAGTGACGTTGTGGTGTAAGGAGATCCTTGCTTAATTCAATTTCTTTCTTGGAGAGTGAGGAAGCAAGATTTACAAACTGGGGATAATATCCAGTGTATGGGAGTAAATTCTTCCTCCAAGTGTTGGTGTTTCTCCAATCCTATAACAGAATCAGTGGATCATCACTTTTTTTATGGTGAATGGGAAAATTGATTCTGGAAGGGATTTCAGGATGGTTTTGGGTGAAATAGATAGAGGGATCGCTGGAGGCATTTCTTATCGGCTGGCATCAAGGAGCGGTAGTTAAGGGGGCCGAGAGGAAGGCGAAGGCCATATTCGTACTAGAGGGGTGCTGGGTTCTCTGGATGACTAGGAATAAGGTAAGGCACAAGAATGTGAAAAGATCATGGACTAATCTCATCTTCAATTTGTGGAACCTTCTTCAAGTCATGGTTCCACTGTGCATTGAATGCCAGGAAGCTTCTTCAGTTAGAATTATTATTTTTAAATCTACCATTCTCAATCAAACTTATGTTTCGGGATAAGGTCACTAGGTTCGCGGTAACCCTCTATGGACTGGGTTGAAAATGAATACGGATGTGTCACTACATTGGGGGATATGAGAGGTGGAGGTGTTATTGGAGATCACGAGGGGGATCTCATTGTATCCTTTATGGATTTATATGGAAGGGGTGATGCACTGTCGGTGGAAGCATAAGAAATGGTCACTATTCTGGAGCTGTGTCAGCAGAGGCAAATTCTTCTCAGTGTGGTGGAGACAGACTCCCTCATTTTACCTCAATCTCTCTTGGGAACAAGGTTTGCTCCATGGAAAATTTAGTATTTAATTAGAGGGTGCAAACATATTTTGGGAAATCAAATTGAGATCATCCCCACATGGAAGGAGGGGAATAGGGTTTCAGATTTCTTGTCATCCTTTGCTTCACCAGATCAATTAATGTCATCTTTCAATACTTTCGGTACTTCCCAAGGGAGGGGATTCATCATGTGGTTAATGATGGCCTTTGCATGCATTTTTTTAGTCCTTCGTGATTGTTTTACCTGTGTGTATTCTTTCAAAAATCAAAAAAATGGTTATTTTCAGTTAGATATAGAGGATTTTTTCATGCCTTATGGCCCATATTTTTTTAATAAGGAGATGGTCATAAAATTAATTCTAGCGCCCAAATCACACAAGCAGTTCAATTCACCATTTCCATATATTAGTCATCAAATAAATACATCAAAGCTATTTTATTTTATGAGGAATTTTCTTAATGATTAATTCATTAAAACCATCATTTGTATATTTCCGATTTATTTTTATACCAAGAAAATATTAAGAAATTATGTATATGATGAAATATTTTGTAGGGGCCCAAAAAATAGTATATTAATCCTCATGGGTTTAAATTTTTTAAATAATTTCATGTATTCTGATAGAATTTTTTTCCTATTTAGGAATTGGGAATAAGAGGGGATGTAACACCCCATGCTTCAACGATACGCCTCTCTTTGAATAATACAATAGTGTGTGTTATACGCAACACAGAGTTCAAGCGCACCATAACTTACCAAACTAGCCGTTCAAAAGAGGTTATGAATAGTATTAGATGAATTTTAAATTCTATATTATCTATATAATTTTAGATTCAATATTATGAGTTTTAAGACATAATTTAAGAACAAATTCATTTTTTTAGATAGAAGAATAATTTTTCAAAAAAATGAAATTTTACCGCATTTTAATAGAGAACCCTTTTTAAATCCAATATTTTTAACTTTTATATATTAAATTTGACAAAATGAACTTCTTATTTAGAATTGGGACATAATAATTTAGTTTCAATAATGATTTGGTGTTTTTCTGATAAGTTTCATATTTGGCCGAATAGTGAAAAATACTATATTTTAACTAAAAACAACATTTTTAATCAAAATAATTTATATTGTTAAATTATAAATTTTAATGGTTTGAAAGTATAAATAGATTATATTTTTAACATTTAATCCAATTATGGTCATTGTATGTAATTTCACTTTGTAATTGGACATAAACAAGTGTCAATCTTTTGATATTTATTATTTCTTAAAAATAACATTTTGGTTTTAATAGCGGGAATTAACTTTAAATTAATAAATGAAACTTATATATTTTGAATTTGGTAAAATATACGTCATTATTTAATTCTGAATATTATAATTAGCTTAGGATGATTTTTTGGTATTTTTCTGAAAACTTTTAATTTATGATGAATAGTGAAAAACACTGAGTTATTGGTTAAAACTGACTTCTTGTTTAAATATTTATTATTTTTATTTAAATTTATTTTATGTAAAAATAGATACATAATACCTATATAAGTTCAATGTAATTAATTGGAGTCATTTTATAATAATTTAAGATATTTAAAAATGTTATTGAACTTTTCACCGTCTTTTACCCACCTCTTAAGAGAATTTAGAAATTAACATAAAACATAATTTTAACGCTTTTGTGAGTGGAATTTCAAAAATATGAGAGACACGGTTAATATCAAGTATTAAAATGTGGTTCAATGAGATAATATAATTTTTGTGAATAGTAACTTTTTACTTTTATTTACCATGGTTAAAAGTAAGTGGGGAAATTAAGGGTAAAAATGATATTTATATTATTCTAACACATGTCCTAATTCTATTGGACAAGTTTATATCGACCAATAACAACCTCAGGAATAAAATATTATCATTTAGGTCCACTTGGATTAGATTATAAAATTAATTATTATTTAATTCAAAGAAGAGTCAAAAGAGTTAAAATCAATGTTTAATTACTAAAACATTTTTAATATAGAGTTATACATAATATAAATTCAATTGTAAATATTAATTAGAAATATAAAAATATTTCCTACATAATTTTATTTTATTTATTATTTTTAGACATTAAATAATTTAATTTCTTTATGACACAATGGCGAGGTAGTAATTACCTAATTAATGAAATGTTTAAATAATTGATATTATAAATATCCAAATAAATTTAATTAGAGACTTTTTATGAATTCCACTAATTTAATAGGTTAATGATACATGTTAGTATTTATTTTGTTATTATTTTTTCAAATTAATCATGCTGTTATAATTTTCACAAAAATCAAATACCAAATAGTGTCAGAATTGACATAAAAGAGTTTTTTAAAAGGTTATTATATTGTTAATTGATATTCTATTCCTAAAAATCTAAAGTTCAGCCAAAGGAATTATATCATGATAGGTGTATCATTAATGAACCACTTGGGGGTCTGTTGGATGTATATAGAATGTTTATTAACTATATAATATAAAAATACAATGTGACATGGTAAATGTAAAACTAATTAACTAAGAGTTAACACTAAAAGATATGTTTAATATAATGACCCAAATATATCTAAAATATATTTTTGTTGAAATTATATTGACCCATATACACCTAAGACTTTTAATAATCTACATTGATCAATTAGAAACCAAATATGATTTTATTATAAAATAATACCTTTATGTTTTTTCTAAAGAGCCCCTTATCCCCCTTATTAAAGGAAACCACTTATAACCAATTCTTCACACCTTCAAAGCCTTTTGGTTCGGCTATCCCCTGACCAATAAATCTCTAAACTTACCAAACATCAACCTAGATTCCTTAGTTTGATCATAAATCCAACCTATGGAGACCTTTTGATCAAATCAAAAGCAATAACCCAATGAAGAGGTCATGTTTTCACCACCCTCTTTCATGTTTATTTCATCTTCAACTTCTTCTTTCTTTGTTATTCCCATTCTAAAATAATATCTCTAGTATATGATATATATTTTGATGTTATTATAAATATGGTACAACCATATTTAGTATTCTATCCATCATTTGAATGACATGTCAACATACGTGTGTACGTACGACATACTGTCTCCACGTCATGGTGTAGTTGTTATTCAAAACATTATTATTTGGATTGGTATAATAATGATGATTAATTAATGAAAATAATAAATATAAAATGATAATAATTCTGTATATACGATATACTATCCAATTATATATTATTTTAATATCAAAAGTGTGATATTGTCGCTCGTGCGTACATACGGACTATTGTCTCCATGAACGCAATGAGAATCATTCCCTATCGTATCCATTCAAGTATAATTCTCATTTGATTATTAAAAATAATTTTTAAGGACTTGATATCATTCTGAATATTAATAAAAACATCCTATCCAAAACAAACACGGCTTATGTAACAAAACATTTAAAAAAACAAGTAAGTTAACACCCGAAACGAAGATAATACTAAAATATTATTAACTAAGAATTATTAGAAGATAATATATGATATAATAATTAGGTATATGGTTCTTGTATAATTTAATAACAGTGATTTAACTATTATTCAGGAGGTAAACATTCCATCTACTAAGGAAAAGTACAAGGTAAAGGCTTATTTCACAATCTCTTCATTACCCGAGATTGTTTATATGTAATTATCTACAGGGACCTCTTTATCATCCACATCCTTGTTTTTTAAAAATATATTTCAAATAATTCATAATATTTTACAGACTATGGGTTAAGGTCATTTATACCCTTGTTTGACTTTTTATAAAATGGTTTGAATGGAATCATTCTGTCATTTTCCAAACAAGGTCCTTTTTAACCTTTTCGATATAATTAAGGTAAGAATGTTTTTTAACTTATACGGAGGGTGAAACTATTTTTTGCCATTATAAAATATTCGACGCTTCACATACAAGCTTGTAAGAATATTTGGAAGGTAAATGTTTTATTTTATATTTATTTTACCTTTAAATTAACTTAAAATTAATATTTTAAGAATTTATGAAAGGTACTCTTTATCAAGATCAGAATATTAAATGTTTTAATGATTTATATTTCTAAATATTTTTAATTAATGTCCATGTTATCAAAATTATTTTAATGACATATTTATATGGACATGAATGTTTTGAAGTGATATTTGTTTTCAGAAGTTTCAAAGTTGTATGGGACACTTTGATTCGAAAATATCTTTTAAATTAATTTCTTTATAAATGTGTGACTTTTAAATGACTTCAAAAAGATATATTTCTCTCAAATAGTTTTGACTTAATCTATGTCAATGTCCTTTGATGGATTTTAAGCTTATTTGATGTTGATTTATTTTGATAAAAAACTTTTGTATTGTATTAAAATGCTTTGCGATATGTTTGGCTGTGGATGTGTTATTTTTATACCATTCATTGTTTATGGAAAATGTATTGACATTTCATATTCTAGTTTTAATACGAATGTAAAAGTTATGTTTAAAACTTTTCATATGGGAATGAATTGGACTTAATAAGTGATGGTTGGAGCCCGATATAGCTTCTCGATGCATCGGTAGGTCCCATTAGACAAACTAGTGTGTTGGCATGAGGCATTGATAAAATCTTATTTTTACTCTTGGCACAAGGCCTTGGCTACGTGGTTATGATAGTCTGGAATTATGCATTCCATCATTATGAAAGTGGTTATTGATATTTCATGTGATTATTAGACTATTAGAATATCCATCTGAAAAAGTAAATGGAATTAGTTCATTTTATCTTTGCCATATTATGCTGATGTTCAAGTTTAAAAGGATTTTGTTTTAGTTATACATTGCCTTAATTGTTTATACTAATTTATGAAAATTTCTACAATATTCATATCCTTACTGATCATATCAGCTCACCATATTCAATGTTTTATATTTAACCAGATTCCAAGAAGTGCATTTTGATTTATATTCATGTTTAAGATAAAGGAATAATGGTGTTCATAAAGGATTACTTATGTTGTGTTGTATGTTATAATGTATAATGTAACATTCGGGTATGTAATCTATATTCCATGACTGGAAAACCGATCGGTCCTTTGGGACTTTATTCCTTGTAATCATGCCAATGTATTAAAATAATTCACTCACTCTTGGTAACTGGGGTCGGGGCGTTACAGTTGGTATCCGAGGGAGGTTTAGTACAAACCATGGAAACTAGATTTAGATAAACTCTGATTAGATCACATTTCCCAAAGATAGACTTTGAGGATTAGTATATATGAAATTCCACGAATTTTGGTATTGTAGAGATTTTGTGAGTTTTCCAAGGAATACATCCATGTCTAGATATGAGCAGGTAGATGCATCTCTGACATAGATGTACTTAGCAGTAAAACCCAAAAACACCACTTTGAGCTAGACTTGAATGGGAACAGGTACACGATAATGGGCCTTGCTGCACTCTTGATTACACCACTCCTGGAGGATATGATTAGGATAATTGTCATTTTGTTTACAAACCATTATGAAGGGTTTATGAGTATATACTTCCTCAATGAATTTTTTTTATGATGATGGATTATATCCATAAACTGTTCAATTTATGTCAAGTGTTTTACATGTTTGGATTTATGTATTGCGAATCATAAAATAATCTAGTGTATTCTGTTGTTTAAAAATGGCTCCCAGTAGAAGGAATGAGAACTCCAGAAACTAACATGACCGAATGAGTAAGAAGGACCATATCTTTCACGGTATTGAGCTAGAATTTAGAAGGGAAATAGTCTCCCACGTATTATCTTCATATGAAGAAATAGTATCATTTTTTGATAAGTTAAGTAAATAATTCATGGATACCTATGGAATTGAAGGAAATCTAGAGAAAGAATGGATGGTAGTGAGAAGGATAGATAAAAGGAAGAAGGTAAAAAAGGATTTTCCCATATGTGATAATTGTGGAAAGAATCACCTCGGAAAATTCTTGAAGGGAATGGGAGTATGTTATATGTGTGGAGAAAAAGGACACCAAGTACGTGACTGCAAGGGTAAAAAAAGGTTTCAAATGTATAATGCTTCATCTCTATAGAGTTTGGACACTAGCGAACCAATATCCCAGTCATTAGACTATGCCGCAAATGATGCTATTGGATTATAATCAAGTTATGATACTACCACGGATGAAGAGGAATGAAAAGTGTTCTTATGTTTTTATTTTGTAATTATTTCATTGAAGTGTTGTATCAATGATGTGCTGGAAATAAATAAAGATTGTACTGCAGTACTATTTCATTGTGGATTTGATATTTTATGGTACTATGAAAAGTGACTCTATAACAGGTTAATCTTTTTCAAAATTACATGGTTGAAGGAAAGATAAACCATAATATGGTCCTAATATTAATGTATTGATTTTGGAATAAGATATGGTTGATTTGGTAAATTATATTAGATATTATTGACTGCCTTGAAACTGATTAAAGATTTGTATATTCAATCATTGTTGGAGTTTATAATATTTTTGGATGGATGAAGTATATCCATTATTCTTTAAGGAATAAGGGATCATGAATGTAATCAATAAGTATTTATGGTAATTCAGGATGTTTCAGTATTTTAAAATAATACACGATGAAAGTATTTGCATGCTATTACGGGGTAAAAAGGATCTTCATTGTGTTTACCTTCCTTATAAGTTTTGGACTGTGAGTTTGGACATAAGAATTTTGGATAATTCTAGTTTGAGATTATTTTTGGATTTCCATAAAAGGAAAACACGGTGGTTAGGCGGATACATGTCACGTCTGGCAAGGCCGCCAGACTTGAACCCTCAATTGAAGGGAGACAAGGGTGTATGACCTTCCACTAGCCCACGTAATGTTCTGGATTGAATAATGTAGTTTTTTATGTTCTGATAGATTAATTATAAATTTATTTTTGGAACACTATGCGGTTATGATAAATAGAATATCATTGAGTTTTATTACATTTTGGAGTGAAAATGGGTTTGTGGTAAATATTTAGAAAGGAATGAATATATACATGACAAGTATATTTCCTCACGTTCTTAGTAAATCTCATAAATAAATCCTATAAATTTATGAAAGGTAACTTAAAACAAAAAATTTGTCGGTTAACTTTTCCTACTGGGGAATCAAAGACCGTTTAACCAATCAGAAGTTTGTGATTTTCTTGTAGTTAACATTTTCCTAATATTGTTTTCTACAACTCCCCATCAGACCTCGATGGTTTGTTTCTCCTCCATATCTATTTTTTCATAGTATCCTACTATGGTCTATCTCGGGGGACTATTGTACTTCTCTTTCTTTCTTTTAAAGTTATACTTTTATTAACCCTATTTCTGATGTGGGTTTTCCAAAAAAGTATTTAATATTTTAATCATTTTATTTTCAAAGAAAAATTTTAAATTGTGAGGACGCAATTTATTGAATGAGGGGAGAATGTAACACCCCAAGATTCCATGGTACGCTTCTCTTTTAATAATAGAATACCGTGTGTTGTATGCAACACTGAGTTCAAGCACACCACGACTTACCAAACTAGCCTTTCAAAAGCGGTTACAAATAGTGTTAACTGAATTTTAAATTTTATATTATCATTTTAATTTTAGAATTCATATAATGAGTTTCTAAGACATAATTTAAGAACAAAATCATTTTTTTCAGATAAAAGTTGTATTTTTAAAAAATGCAATTTTACCACCTTTTAATGGAGAAGCCATTATAAATCCAATATTTGAATCTTTTATATATTGAATTTGACAAAATTAACTTTTTTATAGAATCGGGACATAAGTATTTAGTTTCAATAATGTTTTGGGTTTTTTCTGATAACTTTAATATTTTGGGTGAATAGTTAAAATACAATATTTTAACTAAATTTTTATTAATAAAAATAATATATAGTGTTAAATTATACATTTTAATGGTTTGGAAGTATAGATAGATTATATATTTACCATTTAATCCAATGATTGTCATTGTATGTAATTTCACTTTGAAATTGGACATAAACAAGTGGCAATCTTTTGATAGTTATTATTTCTTAAAAATACGGCTTTTGGTTTTGATAGCGAGAGTTAAAATTAAATTAATAAATTCAACTTCTATGTTTTGAATTGGGTAAATAGACATTATTATTGAATTTGGAATATCAAATTTAGCTTAGGGTGAATTTTTTGTATTTTTCTAAAAACTTTTAATTTTTGATGAATAGTGAAAACACTGAGTTATTGGTTAAAACCGAATTTTTATTTAAATATTTATTTATTTTATTTAAATTTATTTTGTGTCAAAATATATACATAATACAAATATATGTTAAATGTAATTAAATGGATTCAGGTTATAATAATTTTAGATTTTTGAAATGTTTATTGAACTTTTCACCGTCTTTTACCCACCTCCTAGGAAAATGTAGAAATTCACATAAAACATAATTTTACAGCTTCTGTGAGTGGAGTTTCGAAATTCCAAGAGAAATGGTTAATACCAAAGAGTAAAAAGTGGTTCAATGAGATGTAAATAATTTTTGTCTAATAGTACCTTTTTACTTTTATTTACCACGGTTAAAAGTAAATAAGGTAAATAAAGGCCAAAATGATATTAATATTACCCTAAAACATGTCATATTTCCATTATACAAGTGCATCTCGACCAAAAACCACCTTAGGAATAAAATATTATCAATTAGGTCAACTCAGATTAGATTAGGTCATTAATTATTATTTAATTCAAAGAAGAGATAAAAGAGTTAAAATCAAAGTTTAATTGCTAAAACATTTTTAATATAGGTTATACATACGATAAATTAGATTGTAAATATTAATTAGAAAAATAATAAGATTTAATACATAATGGTATTTTATTTTCAATTTTTATACATTATATAAATTAATTTATTTATGACACAGTGGTGAGGCAGTAATTACATAATTAATGAAATATTCAAATAATTGATCTTATAAATATCCTAATAAATGTAATATGAGACTTTTTATGAATTTAACTAATTTTATATGTTAATATGACATGTTATTATTGATTTAATTATTTTTATTCGAATTAGTCATGCTTTAAGGATTTTCACAAAAATCAAATACCAAATAGTGTCAAAATTGACACAAGAGAGTTTTTGAAACAAATATTATATTTTTAATTGATATTTTATTCATAAAAATCTATGGTTAGGACAAAAGACTTATATCATGATAGGTGTATCATTAATGTACCACTTGGGGGTATCTTGAATGTAAATTGTATTTTTTTTAACTATATAATATAAAAATACAAAGTGACTTTGTAAATGACAAACTAATTAACTAAGACATAAAACTAAAATGTAAGGTTAATATAATGCCCCAAACCTGTCTAAAATATATTGGTTAAAGGCTTTAGAACCATACCCACCTTATACTTTGAATAATATACTTTGGAGCCATTAGAAACTGAATATGAATTTATTATAAAATTATACTTTACGTTTTTCCTAAAGAGGCCCTCCTCCCCCTTATAAAAGGACACCACATCTAACCAATTCTTCACACCTTCCAAGCATTTGGGTTCGGCCAAAACCTGAAAAATTATTTTCTAAACTTCCCTCACTTCCTCTTAGAGTCCTTAGATTGATCAGAAATCCACCCTATGGAGAAATTTTGATCAAATAAAAACGAAGAACCTGAAGAAGAGGTAATGTTTTCACCACCCTCTTTCAAGTTCCTTTCTTCTTCAACTTCTTCTTTCTTTGTTATTCCAATTCAAAATTAATAACACCAGTATATTCTATATACTATAATGTTATTATAAATATGGTACATCCTTATTCATTATTCTATCCATCCATTGAATGACATGTCACTATACGTGCGAACGTACAACTTACCATCTCCACGTTGTCGTGTAATTGTTATTCAAAACATTATTATTTGGATGAGTATAATAATGATGTTTAGTTAATGTAAATAAGAAATATAACATGATAATAATACTGAATATATGGTATATTATCAAATTATATATATTATTAATATCAAAATAGTGATATTGTCACTCGTGCGTACGTACGGACTACCGTCTCCACGAAAGCGATGAGATTCATTCCCCATCGTATCCAGTCAAGTATAATTTTCATTTGATGATTAAAAATAATTTTTATGGACTTGATATCATTATGGATATTAATAAGATACATCCTATCAAGAAAAAACACGTCTTATATAACATAACATATAAAATAAAATGATTTAGTTAACACCCAAAATGATGATAATACTAAAATATTATTAACAAAGCATTATTAGAAGATCATATATGATATCATAAATTTGTATGTGATTCTTGTATAATTTATTAACAATATTTTAACTATTATACATGAGGTTAACATACCATCTACTAAGGAAAATAATAAGGTAAGGGTTTATTTTACAAGATCTTCATTATCCGAGGGTGTTTATACGTAATTATCTACTAGGACGTCTTTATCATCCACATCCATGTTTTCTTAAAAATTTATTTCAAATAATTCATAATATTTTATAGACTATGCGTTATGGTCATTTATACCATTGTTTTAATTTTTGTAAAGTGGTTTGAAAGGAATCCTTCCGTCATTTTCCAAACAAGGTCCTTTTTAACCTTTTCGAGAGAATTATGGTAAGAATGTTTTTTTAACTTATACGGTGGGTGCGGCTATTTTCTACAGTTATAAAATAGTTGAATCTTCCCTTACAATCTTATAAGAATATTTGTAATGTAAATGTTTTATTTTATAATTATGTGACCTTTAAATTATTTCAAAGTGAATATTTTAAGAATTTATGAAAGGTACTCTTTATCGAGATCAGATTTTTAAATTTTTTAATGATTTATCATTGTAAATCATTTTAATTAATGTCCATGTTTTCAAAATGATTTTAAGGACTTATTTATATGGACATGAATGTTTTGAAATGATATTTATTTTAATAAGTTTCAAAGTGGTATGAGACACTTTTATTCCAAAATAACTTTTAAATTACTTCCATTATAAATGTCTGACATTAAAATGATTTCAAAAAGAGATATTTCTCTCAAATAGTTTCTATTTCATTTATGTAAACATCCTTCGATTGATTTTAAGCTTATTTGATGTTGATTTATTATTATAAAAAAATTTTGTATTGTATTGGAGGTTTTGTGATATGTTTGACTTTGCATGTGTTATTTTTATACCATTCATGGTTTGTGGAGAAAGTATTGACATTTCGTATGCTTGTTTTAATATGAATGTTTATGTTATGTTTAATCATTTTCATATGGGAATGCATTGGACTTATTATGTGAGGGGTGGAGCCCGCTATAGATCCTCGATGCACTGGTAGGTCTCATGAGACACTCTAGTGTCTTGGCACGAGGCCTTGAAAAAACCTTATTTGTAGTCTTGGCATGAGGCCTTGGATATGTGGTTATGATATTCAAGCATTATGCATTCCATCATTATGAAAGTGGTTATTGATATTGCATGTGATTATTCGACTACTAGAATATCCATGTAAATAAATAAATTGAATTATTTCATTTTATCATTGACATGTTATACTGAAGATCATGTTTCAAAGGCTTTTGTTTTAGTTATACAATTTCTTAAATGTTTAAGCTTATTTATGAAATTTTACGCTATATTGTTATCCTTAGTGAGCATCTGAGCTCACCACATTCAATGTTTTATTTTTCCCAGGATTCCAAGAACTACATTTTGATCAATATGCAGGGTTAAGCTAAGGGAATAATGGAGTTAATAAAGTATTACTTACATTGTGTTGTATGTTATAATGTATAATGTAACATTCATGTATGTAATCTATTTTCCAATACTACTAAACTGATCGGTCTTTCGGGACTTGATTCCTTGTAATCATGCCAATGTATTAAAATAATGCACCGACTCTGGGTAACTGGGGTCATGGCATTACAGGGGAGACTAAAAAATAGGTTGATTCAGAACATTCTCCCTAAACCCCACCATATTTTTACCTTAATTATTCAATTATGACACCATTTTCCTTTATTTCATATCTTTTATTGGTTTGGGTGCATTAAGGTTTTTTTATTAAACCTTGATGTATACAATTTATGATTTTTTATCCTGTATTTTTATTATCATATTTTGATAAACACTATGTTTCATCTTCATGAGGCTACACCCGAGAATTTTCTTGACTTTTCATTCTACTTATATTGGTGAAATCCATTACAGTATCCATTGGTTTGGGTTTAGCTATTCTAGACAAATTTCTCTTTTATATTCCTCTTAACCCTATTTTTACTTGACATGGGTTTTCATTCTAATAATTCTAGATTATTGGGATTTATTTTTTATGATGACCAACCTAATAATACCCCAATATCATCCCCTAAATTTGAATTTTAAGAATATATTTATTTGAAAACTAATCTCAAGGATGGTTTGGATACCTAAGTGAATGATAATGTTTTTTAAAGACCCCATAACTATTAATGTAGTGTTATTTTAAATTTATTCCATTAGTACGATGTATTAGTGATCACATACAAATGGACCAAACAATTTATTAGTTTTGGAAAAGTATATGAAAACATAAGTATTACATTATAAATCGAAACAAAATACAACATAGTAATTATTTTGAAAACACCACTAATTTATTATATTTCTCATGCATGTTAATCCTAATATAAATCTTAAAATAATAAAGAAAAATAAATCACAATAATGGGGTCATATCATATTAAAAATAAGGTTAATCATATTATAGAATATATCATAAATAAAAATAAATCATTAGGAATGTTTAATTCCATTAAAATATAATCTTACGAATAATATAGAAGGAATAAAATCCGATCAAATAATGACAAATAAACAATTAACTAATTATGAAACATAACATTCAATGTACATACCCTGCCTGAGATTTCCCAGATCAAGTGCCTACTACTAAATCTGTTGGCAAGATTACAATGAATCAATACATGAAGGACCAGAAAATTAAGTAGTCATGATTAACCTGATACAGAAAATAGTATTTCAATACTAATGGATACACTAAACATAACATATTTTTTCCTCTAAAAGATAAACATCTTTAGGATAACTCTAATCTATCTATTATATTCATGTATTTCATTCATAGTACACATCTATGATTCTTGGGGACTGAAAAATAATTAGGGTGAAATAGTTTTTAAAATATAAAAAATATTTAAGAACCAATAATGAATAAATGATAATAGTAATTATTTAAAGGTGAATAATGGAACACACATTTCAGGTAATCAATAAATTGATTGAATGTACATAACTAATATGGAATGCTAATGACTAGAAATACATAGAATCTAGATAAGTGAAAATAAAATTCATCCATAGATATATCGTCAAAAAATAACATTGATGAATAATAACAGAATCCAATATCTGTGTAATGATTTCTAAATGGAATTAATTTATAAGGCACATGAGGAACTATTACTATCAAGATCTATCTTCCGGACATATTAAATCTATAGATGTATCCTTTATTTAAATTTTAGAACTACTTTGTCCAATATAAACCTATCGATGCATCTAGTGGATATATAATTTCTAGGATCCAATCATCTCTACATTTCCAAATCCTTCCACATTTTGAATAAACAAAATAATTAATATTCCTTATCAAATACCCGTATTGGATGAGAAATATGGATTTATAAAATAACAGTCAATGTAATCACTGTATGAAAAAATAGAATATGGTTTTAGCAATAGTAATATACATTGAATGAGAATTTTGATATTCATGTAAATATCCAATGAAAATTTATTAAAAAAATTATTGTTTCAAGGTGAAATAACTACCAGAAAAGGAAGTGAGATTAAGACCAATTGTGGAGATTAATCATTAAGCATTATGAAGTGTCTCATACCACTTTGAAAAATTTAAATAATAATCACCCCAATGTTAAGAAATTAAGTAATTGATTTAATATTCTTATAATAAGTGAATTTATGATATAATTAATCAAAATGTTTAGTGGGTATAGAACATAAAAAAGTATGTACTAAATATGACTTTAGACTCATTGGTTTGGATGTGAGATGAACATCCGTACTAATGTAGAAAAAATTGGATTTGGAAAAGGGTAATAATTCTCATATAAAACATTTAAATACCAATATGATAACATAATTCATGAAATTATATTTTAATTTGGATTTATGTACTCTATATATAACAAATTATATGTACCACACTTTTATATGCCTTAAGTAATGAAAATGAGACAAGAATCCCTTACCTTGTGTTTCGTTTTGGGTGCACATTCATTAAATTCCTATAAAATAAATGTATGTTACTTTTATACATTATTAATAACATATTTCATGTTTACAATTTATCTTATTTAACTTATTAAATTTTTTTTACAACTACGTAAACTATTAATTTTACGTTGGGAGTTTTTGACCAAATTAATTTTATGTGTCAAAACAACAATATTTGGTCTACTATGGTCAAATGGGTCATTATATAACATCTGTATTGAAATATAAATTAAAATATTATTATATTTTGTAAAAAATTATTCTTTTAAAATATGTCACTATATATGGTTATGAAAAATGAAGCAATGTTTCAATCATGAAGACGGTGGGTCATACGTACACATTAGTAACATTACAATTTTTAAATGATCATTGTGGAAAGAAGGTATCTGAATAAAATCATTAAAAATTCATAAATGTATAATAAATACAATATTATATAATCACATGTACATATATATAGAATTATATATTGTAAAAGTAATCACATCACGTTATGGAGCCGATAATCCACAGGTCCACAAACGATGTTATTTCTTTTATTGTGTGTGAAAAGGTAATAAAGAAAATGATATGTATATATATATATATTATATTTAAAGATATGTAAGTATGCTGTGAGTATATTATTTATGTTTTTAATTTAACATATATTAAATTTATCTCCATTAATTTAATCATTACAAGTATTTTCCAAAGGAATCACCTCGATATGAGGGGGTAGTAGTCCACAATTCCTAAAACATGATTATCACATTTAGACAACTTGGAAAGAATAAATGTATGTTATAATTTACTAAAAAATGTTAAAACATTGTAAATAACAAATTTATATCATATTTACATATAATATTCATCAAAATGGCCACCATGATATGCAATAGTGGATTAATGAACAATCATCTCTCATGAGGCAGTAGTTCTCTATCAACCGGAACTTTATATTTGTTACCCATTGTATGATCATGTGTGTATGTGTTGGTTAACTATCAACATAATGAAATATTATTATATTTACGATACTTATTATTTTATAAATTAACATAATAATGTTATTTTAGCGGTCAGATGATCGAAATGAAACTTGTGTGATTAAGATAAGACATTACATTCTAATTACGCAACTTATTTTGGTTTGAACCAAAAATCATTTTGGGTTGTGTTTCTGGCCAAATGGATGCTTCTAGGTAAATTATTGGGTCTATGGAAGACTATTTGGACTTATATTGTACAAAAATATGTTTTATGAGGGTTTGGAGGAATGGTTAGAGTTGGTGGCCTTTTATAGGACTGGAAAATGACTAACTTGGTATTCATAGAAACAAATTAGTTGTGCACATGTTCATACTTAACAGAGGACTTAAAAACCCAAAAAACTCCAAAATTGACGGTATATAGTATATAAATGGATATAAAATGGGTTTTGGACAAGTTTATAGGACATTTGTGCCCTTAATGTTAAGGTTTATCCTCTCATTAAGCTCAATTTGGCCTTAATGATTTTGATTTATTTTAATCACGTTTACTAATCATTTTTGTCAAAAAAAATCAGGTTGAAATTATTATATAAAAAATCATATATTTATTATAATTATTTATTTTTTTAAAAAATTAAAATAATATAAGAATAAAAATTTATATTAATGCTATTTTCAAAGACAGATGGATTAACTAGATTTAGTAGAAAAATTTTCAAATGATAATTATATTTCTATATTCTATTTAAAAGTTTATTGATTCCAATGAACTAAATTAAATTAATAGATTTATAATTGATCCAAATTTACTTTAATGAAAATTTATAATATTATTTATCATGAATAATTATTTAAATTACAAAGTAGTTTTTAAATAAAATTCAATATTTTTCACTATTCACTGAAAAATGAATTTTATCTAAAGTATAAAAAAATATTATCATATGATAATTTTGAAATTCATAATTAAAATATAAATTATATATTACTGAATTAAATTGATAAGTGTTTCGAAATTAATATTTAAAATAGGTTCTCCATTATAAGGCAGTAAAAATGCATTTATAAAAATTTAGGGTTTTCTGTGAAATATTGGTCTTCTTCTTACCTATTTCACATAAAAAATAATTGATGAACATAAAAAACAATTTATTGAACAAGTAACATATTTATTACCTTAATATAATTAACTAATTATAATTAATTTAATATATTAGTGTAAAACAACTTCGAGAGAAAAAAATCATATTTTATGAAAATAGGCTTTTAATATTCAATTGTTTATTATATTCAATTATAAATTATTTGTAACCAATGATTTAGTAGTATAAAACAAATATTTTCATAATTTCATTAAATGTACCCATAATTTCATATTTCTAATCATATATTATAATATAATTATTGTTTAATTATATATTGTTTCTTGGTAAAACTTGACCTTGCATACAACACTAGTGATCGAATAGGTTTACTTTTGTGTTGAATGAAAGTTGTAGAAGATTTTAGTTGTTGTGTATGATGTACTCTAACATAGATTTTAATTAATTGGAAGCTAACTCAATGTTCCTACATTTAAATATATAGAATATATTTTAAATAATAATATTATTATATGGTATAGAGATATTATATTACTTTACGCCCTTGTTTTCATGTGTCATACACGTTATCGAATACAAGGATCTTACACTAGTTTTTTTGGGAATCACATTCTACCCTACTCATTTAAATTATATAATTACAATTTTAATTAGATCATTCTTCCTATTTTTTTAATCCTACATCATGAGAATAGATCATAAGCAATCTTCTATAAAAAATAGAATTGAAATTAAAATGATCACATGGAATACCATTTAACTATGTATCCATGTAAGAGAACATCAGTTTCATGTATAGATATGTTCCTAGAAGAAAATAATAAATAATTGTAGATTTTGAATTCTGTCATAAATAACAAAAAAAATTAATGATAAATGGAATGTTGATGTCCTCAAATCCATAAATCATTGATGATTTAGAATGACAAAAGTTCAACAAAAATTTAGGTATTTGGACAAAATTTTAATTTAAAATCCATTTTATTAATGTTGGATAATTTATTTACAGACCAAGAATATGAAAATATATTCTTACATTATTAGATACATTATCTTATGAGCAATCAAATGTTTTGGTTGGGCTTTGATAAAATTTTAATTCATCCATTTTCTCCCAAAAACACAATTACCATGAATTAAATTTTTTGACGACTCAAGCACTAATGGAATCATTTATGGTTTTAAAGGCACATAAATGATTCATGATATTTACTATTTTACTTTACCTATCTTCCAAAATAAATTCAGTTAATTAATTAATTTCTAATCCTAAAAATTGTTACTACTGGTTCATAATTAATATTTATTATTTATATTGTTTAACTAAAAACAATGAAAATTAACAAAGAAAATGCGTAGGTCATTGGTTGGATTGAATCCCATATCATCCACCAGTCATGGGTTCAAACCCCTTGAACTTGACGAATTTTATTTTTTGTCACCCATATTATATGTTGTACTTTTTTAAAACCATATTTTCAAAATTTTCTGAATATATATGATGGAAATACATGAAATTAGGTTAATCACTAAATAAAATTTTAACTATGGTTTTCAATACAGACTCAATACTGAAATAATATAACCACTTATTTCAAAATATATCCTTCCATGGTATATAGTTTATCCTCTAATAAAGGTCATTGACATGGGTTTTGTCCAGGTTCCCCACATTTAATACAAAGAACTATAAGGGGTTTCATAGGACGGGCTTCATTAACATCCATCATAAATATTTCTTTTTCCACTAAAATACTATTATTTTTTCCATATTTCCCACACATAATTAATATAATTATTACATTTAGTCATTTTTTTGGGTTTTACCTTCTATACATCTCATAAGTTGGAAAATGAGCCTTCTTTTCTACACTTTCTCCGCAACTCGATCTATTATCATCCCCCATCCTTCTCTTCTTTTTTGATCTTAATAGTAGGTAAAGATATATATTTTAAATAATATTTCATGAAAAATGATTTGGCATAATAATGATATCATTTACTTCTATAAATATATCATTTGGTTTCCCATCTTCACAATCTTTTCCATCATGTTCAATGTTAACTTTGATTCAATTGGGTTCCAACAATTGACTATATCAAAAAAGAATAGTGTGAGCAATAATAGTCATAGTGAGAAATGTGTGTAATTATCTATAATATATCTATATACTGATAGAATATTTTTTAATCTAAAACAACTTATGATTAATAATGATTATTCATTGTTAAAATCCATTAAATTTTTACAAAATGGTTTATAATGAAAAAATGGATTATCTTATGCATATCCCCTAGTAGTTTCAAACTAGGTGTGCATAATAGGCCATTATCGTGTAAAACGTTATCCTTGGACATTCCCAAAACACCATTTCGGAGTTTTTACTCCCTTATACATTTTTCCCAGAACCAAGTCAACTTTTTGTATTTAGATAGGGATGTATTTGTAGGAATACCCACATAATCTATAGATATCATCAAATTTAAATGTATGGTTATGTTATCTAACATAATTTTTCCTAAATCATGATTCCAAGGTTGATACTAAACATCGTTTGATACCAATTGTAGCGACCCCACCCCAGATAAACTAGAGAAGGATTATACTACTTAATAAATTGGCTTGATTACATGGAATCATGTAGTACAGGACCAATTTTTTTAGTAGTATTGTTTAAACATATAAATACATTAGTATTTCATTACAAATGGATAAAATAATTACATTGTTTCTTTATTTTTAACAAATAATCATATTGTGGTCAATACAAAAACATCTATTATATTCCTCCATTACATTCATAGTACGCTTCTTGGATTCCATGGAAAAATTAATTATGGCAAGCTCAAATACTCAGTTCTGCAAACATATAGTGAAAGAAATAATGAATCAATTAGAATAGTAATTATGAAAAGTTAAATAACTAAACACCCTTTACATGTAATCAATAATCCTAATGAATGTATATATGGAATATGGAATTGTCTAATAAAATTTAGAGACATAAAATGTGAATGAATATTATTTTAATCATAAATACTCTAATAGTTATTAAAAGGATGAATTATCGCCTTTTGATGGAGAACCCTCCTTAAAATTAAATTTGGTCACTTTTAAACATTTTATATTACAATATAAAATTCTTCTTTTGAACAGGGACATAAAAATCTAATTTTTGTAAAATTTTGGTATTTTTCTGGTTGAATTTATTTTTTTAAGAATGGTAAATTTTTTTTAATTCAAAACCACCATTCAATCTAATTTATTTATATGGTTAGATAAATTTTTTTAATTTTTTTAAAGTGTAATTAGATTATATTTCTACAGTATAATCAAATTTCAGAAATTGGAAGTAATTTCACTTTGAAATTGGACATACACAAGTGAAAATCTTTTGATAGTTATTATTTCTTAAAAACACCATTTTTTATTTTGACAGCGAGAATTAATATCTTCCACCATTGTGATCTGAATTTAGAAAAATCGATTCAATATTTTAGATCAGGAGGTAAAAATTGTGTTAATAGGTATGTTTTATTTTTAAACATTATGAATATTTAGTTCAGAAAATATTTTATTTACCATGGTTAAAGTTTAACTCTAGTAAATAACGGTAAAAAATAATATAATAAAAATCCCAAATTACCCTAACCTGATTCCTAATCCTATTTGATGATATATTTACAACCATTTTCATCCTTGGGTAGATTTTGGGACCCTATGGAGCCACTTAAGAGTAAAAAATGACACTTTATATTGATTAATTTAATGTAAAGACAAAAACGACCTAAACATATATATTTTAGTGAATCAATTTTTACATGGGGTAATATAAATTATCTATTCATCTCTAAATATTAATTTTAAAGATAAAACGATTTTCTACATCATGGTATTTTTGATAATTTTTAGACATCACATAATTAATATTATTTATGATATAGTAATGATTTAGTGTTTACCTCATTAATGAACGATTTAAACAAATGTGATTATGAAAATGAAAATAATATACCCAACCTATCCAATTATTATTGGATAAATTTATTTCTAATATTTTTCATCTTATCTTCACCTGTAATGAGTTTTGGAACTTTATAAACTAAGAATCTTTATGTAATAAAATAATATTTTCAAGCATTCTTAAAGATCCCCTCCTCCACCTTATAAAAATCCATCACCTATAACTCATTAATCACACCTCTATAACCTATTATGTTATCCAACCTCTACCTAAATAATCTCCCTACATCCCAATATTCCTCCTAGATTCCTTAACATAAGCAGAGAGCACAAAAATAAATCATTTGAGTTAAAAGCAAAGGGAGTTATCCGATTTAATGGTAATGTATTCTCTTATGTTCTTTTCTTCTATTTTACTTATCAAACACCTAAAAAAATTTTATTACTTTATTTTATAAAAATTCCAGTATCCTCAATATACTAGGTTGTTTTTATGAAAATTATTCAAACAAAATTAACTCAGACCTCCGTCTAATTGGTGAAGAACATACTATTTCTGTGGATAGTGAACTACTACATCAAAAAAAGATGATTGTTTGATTATTTCCTACCTTCTCTTATGGTGGAAATTAAGATTAAAATGTATATATATGTGTTATATATGTTATATATTTATTATTTCATTGATTATATATGTTTTATTTATATAATACCATTATAGATTCTATTGTGGATAAATACGATTATTTCATTTGAGGAAGTGCAGACTATCGCCCCAGAAAAGTAATATGATTCGTTAATGCCATACATGGATCATATAATTGATGGATTTACAGAGATTATATATGGTATTATATTGGAATTATTATATACTTTTTTATAATAATGTTTTCATTCCATTAATTATGAAATTGAAATGAACGTAACATTCATGCGTACGTATGACTTACCGTATTCATGAATGATAAATTTCATTTCATACCTCAAAATGTTATGTAATATTATAAATACATATATATATATATATATACACCGGATATATATGATATATATGATATCTTAATACTGAATATAATTCTGGATATAATTTACTTTTGACCACATGGAAAACTTGTAATTGAAAGGAGTTCATTTTTGACTCAAGTACCATATATCGACCAAAGGACCATTAGTAACATAAATGATAACATACTGTTTAAAAAATGGTATTAAGTGATATAAAAGGAATAATAAACATATAAAAGGTTATTAAGAATGTATAAATTAACTATAATTTATTATTCAGGTGATTAAATAAAGAACAGGTCATGTCGAACACGAGGTAAGGGACTTCGTCCCAATCACCCTTCATTGATGCATATTATTATTTATACATGAATTTCTTTTATATGATGTATAAAACCATTTGAATTCTAATTTCACTAAATGGGAATCTATTTCTATGAGGCGTTTTACTAAATGAAAAAAAAAATGTTTTTAACGTAAGTGGTGATAATGACCTTTTCCGTTGTAGCGAGTATTATTTTAATTATGAATTCCTTAATAACCCGTGATGTTTTTAAAAGGAAAATAAATAAAATATACTTTTTTATGTATTTTTTTAAAAAAATGGTTTTCATAATGGATTTGTTATATCAATATATTTAAATAATGGGTAAATGTTATCTTTCATTTGTATTAGTTTTTTGTGTTAAGAATATATTATGGTTCTTGGGCATTGTTTACATATACGGGTGGTTCCGTGATAATCCTAGAGTTGGATAACCTAATAGAGCTCCCCAATGCATTGGGTAACACAACGGAGGCAAACTTGAATGTTTCTTCTAAGTGCTTTAGGGACTATACTATGATGGATATTCCAAATGTAACTCCCAATGTAGTTATGATAGCTATAATGTATGTATGATATGGATGCCACAAGTTACCATTATGATTTATAATTACTATGTGTTATTTATAAATCTTATGATTTCATGAGGTATGTTAAAGAGATTATGTTATGTCTGTATTGATGAATTAATTTTTTCATTCATTATTTTATAACCCTTACTGATATTTTTATGCTTATCCCATGTTTTGAAATATTAATCACAAGAATTAAAGATGAATAAGTTCAAGTATGGGATTAATGAAATTTCATGCTATCTAAAACATGGAACTAGACATGGCTTTCATTGTGAGTTTTTACTTTTTAAAAAAGTGGAAACCGAGTAGAAATGTCTACATAGTAATTTCTTGAGATGTAATATAATATTTGTGGCCTAATTCTATAAACAAATACACTTGAAAAGATCCTCACTGTGAATCACTCGTTAAATTCAATATTCTGTAATATTTTATTGATGGGTCTTTATTGTTGGCATCAGATTTCTGTTTAGATAATCATAGGAGTTAGTGTATTGTTATATTAATATCCATAATTTAATTTATGATAATATTGAAATTATTTCACATTTACAGATTTCCATGTTGCTTTATCTGTGATATTAATGTGTTCATAATGTTTATCCATAGACGAAATATGGAAGATATGATAGGACTTCATCAAAAGGAAAACAAAATTCTATACCAGCACCCTAAGATGGTTGGAATCAGAAATGAACATTTTGTTATAGTGATGGAATAGTTTACTCAGGCTGTAAATGGTGGTGGTATCAATGCACCAGATCATCCAGATCAACCACAGTGGATCATGTCAATAGTGTAGCATTTCATGATCCGACATCCTACATAATTTAGAGGATCATCTGATGCTATTATAGATGAAGGGTTTATTGAATAAATGGAAAATATTTTTGATGTCATGGGGTGTTTAGAACATCAAAATGTTAGTCTCATTGCTTACCGTTTTGAAGGTGAAACAAATCAGTGGTGGTTGATGGTGAAAAAAATTAGGTTGAGTTAAGATATTGTTTCTCTTGATTGGGATGAATTCAAAGGTATGTTTCTTGAAAAATATTTTCCTATGGTGGTTCATCTAAAAATGGAAAATTCATTCATGGAATTGAGGCCGGAGGATGACACAGTGACTGCTTATGTAGAAAAATTCACTCAACTGGCATGGTATTCTCCAAATTTCATTCAAGATCTTGATAGTAAAATCAACTATTTTTACTCTAGATTAAAGCCAATGGATCGAAGGGCTTTAGCTTCTATTGAGTTCAAAAGTTATAAAAAACTAGTTCAATTTGCAGATAAGGTGGAAATGGAATATGCTGATGATTAGGTGTTCCTTAAAAAACAACATATTAAGAGGTATAGGTGGCAGAAAAAAGTGAAGAACCATTCAAAAAAGTCTGATGGTAAGAAACTTAAGTTTATTGTTTGTGAATATTTTAGTAAAAAATCATTCTGGGGAACATCTTTTTAATTCTTGTAAGTGCTACTGATGTGGTAAAATGGGACATAAGGCTCATAATTGTACTGAAAAAAAGCAGGGTAATTAAAACATAAAATCTGATTAACAATAAGTAAAATGTTTTAAGTGTAATGAAATGGTTCATTTTGAAAATGAGTGTCCAAAAGAGAACTCAACTGAGGGAAAGCAGTCGGTCTACATGTAGAAAGGGATGGTAAAATTCATTGAAACTACTTCAGCAGATGTTGGGCCATCAAATGAAGTAGTATTAGGTACACTGTTTGTTTTTTCAGATTATTCCAATGGGTTTTTTGATTTGGGGTCTACACATTCGTTCATATTTATGAATTTGTCTAGAAAATTGGGGACTCCATATCAATATATGAATCATGAAAATATGGTAAAAACACCTGGGGGAAAGTTGATACTGAAATACATTATAACAACCTTCATGTCTTTTTGTGTGAAATTAATCTACCTTCAACCCACGTTGTTTTTCATCTTGTAGAGTTTGATGTTATTTGGGGTATGGAATGGATTTCTATTTATCATGAAAAGATTGACTGCAGAGCTATAGAGGGTTCCCTTCAGAAATAAATTTAGTTTGTGTACTGTAATGAACTCTTACATTTGATAACATATCTTTATGCTGAGAAACTAATAAAAGATGGAAATTAATGTTACCTTACACATATTTTTGAAAAAAGGATCTATTTTGAACAAAGATATGGAAATCATAAATTATTATCATGTTGTTTTTACTAGTGAATTTTATTTTATTATACCTTATTGAGAAGTTGAATTTACGGTTGACTTAGTTATTGATGCTAAGAAAATTTCAAAAACCCCTTATATAATGGATCAAATTGAACGTGTATATTTAAAGAATCAATTGTAGGAGTAATTAGGTAATGGTTTTATTTGACCTAGAACATTACCATGGGGTGATCATGTCTTTTTTATAAATAACTATGGTTCAACAAGACATCGCATTGATTATAGTGCATTGAATAACTTCACATTTAAGAATAATTATCATTTTCTTAATATTGATAATTATTTTGATCAGCTCCAGGGAGAACATTATTTTTTGATGATTGATTTGAGTTTGGGGTACCCTCAATTGAATGTAAAATATGCATAAATTCTAAAGAACACGTTTTGTACTAGTTATGGCCATTATGAATGTTTATTTGTGCTTTTTGGGTTAACCAATGCACCTATTGTATTCATGGATCTTATGAATATAATTTTCTGTGAGTTATTGGAAAGGTTTGTGGTTGTTTTTTTTGATAATATTTTGGTTTTTTCTAAAAGTAATGTGGAGCATGAATGTCATTTAAGGGTTTTCTTTGAAACCTTATAAGAAAAGATACTTTATGTGAAATTCAGAAAGTGTGTGTTTTGGTTACAATAAATTTATGTACATGGTCACACTGTTTCTAAAAATGGAATAATTATTGATCATGATAATACAAAAGTTGTAGATGAATGGCCAAGACACAAAAATATGACTAATATATGTAATTTTCCTGGTTTAACTGGTTATTATTGGATGTTTGTTGAGAATTTTTCATGGTTATCTAGTACAATGACTAAGTTAAATCAAAAATGTGTTATGTTCATATGGGAAAATGAATGTGGTAATTATTTTCAAGTATTGAAAAAAGATTTCTAAATGCTCCAGTTTTGGAACTCCCTTCTGAAAATGGTGAGTTTGTTATTTAAAGTGATGATTCATTGAAAGGACATGGTTGTTTGCCAATGTAGAATGATTTGGTAATTTCTTAGGTTTACATCAGTTGAAACATTATGAGTTAAATTACGCTACACATGATTTGGAATTATCTGCTGTTTTTTTCTATAAAAATTTGAAGGCATCATTTGTATAAATTAAAATGTGAAATATATACTGACTAAAAAAGTTTATTATATATATTCACTCAGAAAGAATTAAAATGGGATTGAGGATATGGATAGATTTTATCAAGGATTATGATGGGACAATCCATTACCATCTGAGAAAATAAAATAATATAGCTGATGCTATGAGTCAAAAAAGTAATGATTCATTAACCATGCTATGATTGGAATGATATCTTTTGGTTTTTGATTTTATTAACTTTGGCATATATGTTTTTTGTGCAAGAAATTCCTCTGTTTTATTTGAAGTGTCAGTGAAACCATCTATATCAGACAGAATTAGTCAAGCACAGAAGGAAGATAGTGAGCATCAAAAAAAGGTAGAGTCGGTCCAGAAGGGAAAGTTACCTAATTATAGCATTGATAATGATTAGGTTATGATGTTGAAAGATTATGTGTGTCTTGTAATTCACATTTGAAGAATGATTTGTTATGTGAATCTCATTGTACTTCGTTTTAAGTTCATCATTGAATTACTAAGATGAACAAAGATCTTCATGATTATTTCTAGTGGGATGGAATTAAAGGAGATATTGTTGACATTATAGTGAAGTTTTGGACATGTTAAAATGTTAAAGCAAAGTGGTAGTTACCGAAATCGGTGCATCAGTCTTTACTTATACTATAGTGGAAATTGGAAAATATATCGATCGAATATGTTCTGGGATTACTGAATACATATCGAGTTAATAATTCAATCTGGGTTATTGTTGATCAATTTACTAAATCAACTCATTACCTTAATATTGAATATTCATTATTTATAGATAAACTTTCTCAGTGTTATATTAAAGAGATAGTCATGTTTTATGGAGTTACCCTCTCCATTGTATCTGATCGTGGTCCCATGTTTACTTATAACTTTTGGAAAGTCCTTCAGAAGTCATTTTGTACTGAATTAATTTCTGGTACATCTTTTCAACCGCAATTATATGGGCAGTAAAAATAAAAAATAGAAACATTGGAGGATTTGATATGTGCTTGTTCATTCGATTACCATGGATGTTGGAACCAGCATCTATTTTTGGTTGGATTTTCATATAATAAAATTTTTCTTTACAGTATACAGATTGCTCTATTTGTGGAATTATATATGAATCATTTTTGAACTCTAGATTTTTTGGATTACATGGGAGAAAATAAAATGATCGGTCTATAATTGGTAGAAGAGATGGCATAAAAAGTCCAATTGATACAGAAGAACATTATAATAACTCAGAGCTGGGGGAAAAGTTATACATATAACTGGTGGAAGTATTATTCATTAGAGGTAGGTGATCATGTCTTTCCCAAAGTTCCCCCATGGAAAAGTATGATGTGTTTAGGTAATAAAGTAATTTTAAGTGTGAGGATCATTTCACATTATGAAATCCTGACGAATGTTTGATCAGCTACCTACAATGTGGATTATCTCCATGTTTATCCAATGTACAAAATGCTTTTATTTTTTCAATGTTGAGAAAGTATATTCCAGATCAATCCCATCTTTTGAGCACATATGTAGTTTAGATGGATGAGAATCTCTCTTATGAGGAATAACCGGTCCAGATTCTTGAACAAAGAGATAAACTGTTGTGGAATAATGTAATTCATTATGTAAAGGTTTTTTTAAAAAACCATATGATTGAAGAGGTAGAATGGGAATATTAAAATTATATGGGGGATAAATACCCCAACTTATTTGATATGTGAATAAAAATTGTGGGGAAGAAATTTCCATAAGGGGGAAGTATGAAACATTCCGTGTAAATATAGAATAAGGCAATTTTATATTTATTAATATTTTATAATTAAATATTAATTTTACTTTAAAAGGGATGTTATATTCGATGGCGTACCTAATACGCAACAACAGATTTCATTGAAATCTTACACTGGACAGTAATACTATAGTATTATTATTTTTAATGGTAGTTAACACCTAAATTTTGTAATGGCAGGAATGAACATAACTAAATAACATATGATTATAAATGTTGGTTAAATTTTTTTACATTTATCCAATAAAAGTTAGAGTGTTAAAATGCGAATAAATCTAATTTTAAGCATTAATTTTCTAATATTCATTAAAAGATCGATTAACATCCATTTGATAGAGACCCCTTATTAAATATAGTTTCTGTCACTTTTATATGCTATATTTTACAACATAAAATTTTTCATTAAAATCAGGATTTCAAAATTTACTTAGGGTAATATTTTTGTATTTTTCTGATTAAATTCATTTTGTGATGAATAATGAAAAATACTATATTTTAATTAAAAACTAGTTTTTATTATCATTTATTTAAATTGATAGATTATCATTTTAAATGTTTTAAAAGTTTAATTTGATCATATTTTTACCATTTAATACAATTTTGGTCATTGGAAGTAATTTCACTTTCAAATTGGACATAAACAAGTGTCAATATTTTGATAGTTATTATTTCATAAAAACACGTTTTTTGTTTTGACAACGGGAAATAATTTTAAATTAATTTCTTCCACTTAGGTGTTTTTAATTTAGAAAAATGGATTAAAATATTTTAATTTTTTGGCCTAACTTGCGTAAATGGGTAACTTTTTATTTCATTTGATTATTAATATTTACTTCACTAAATATTTTACTGACCATGGTTAAAGGGTAAAATCTAGTAAATAAGGGTAAAGAATAATATTATAGTAATATTAAATTTCCCTAATATAAGTCTTAATACTATTTTCTGATACATTTCCAACCAAGGGAATCATTGGGTCGATTTTGGGACCCCATGAAGCCACGTATGAGTGATAATGAAACTTTATATTAAATAATTTATACTAATGACAAAAATTACAAAAACATATATATTTTAGTAAGTCAATTTTAACATGAGGTTTTATAAAATATCACTTATAAAATATATATATATTATTGAAATCTAAAAATATTTTCTAAATAATTTTATTTTATTATTCTTTTTAGACATCAAATAAATAATATTATTTATGACTGTATAATGATGCAATGTTTACCTCATTAATGAATGATTTAAATAAATAAGATTATAAAGATTTAAAAAATATAATAAACCCGTAAACATCTTATTGGATGATTTTATTTCGAACATGAGTCATATTATATTCAACATTGATTAGTTTTTGGACCATTATAAAATGAAAATCATTATATAATAAAATAATATTTTCAAGCATTCATAAAGAGCCCTTCCTCTCCCTTATAAGAAGCCCTCACTTCTAACCCAATACTCACACCTCTCAAGCCTGTTGGCTAATCCAAACTCTGCCTAAATAATCTCTATATATCACCATCTTCTTCCAAGAAGCCTTAAAATAGGCAGAAAGAACATCTAGAAATCCTTTTTGTTCAAACCAAAGGGAGTTACCCTATTTAAAGGTAACATCTTCTCTTAAGTTATTTTCTTTTACTTTACATCTCCAACCCCCTAAACACATTTTATTAATTTTGTTTAGAAAAAAATGGTATACTAAATATACTAGGTAGTTGTTATAAGAAGGATTCGAACTACACTTTCACACACATCCATCTAATTGGGGAAGAACATTCTGTTTATGTGGATGATGAACCACGGCCTCACGAAATGATGATTGTTGGATTACATCCTATTGCATCATATGGTGGCCATTAAGATTGAAATTTATTATATTTGATATATATTAAATTTATTTTGTCTCTTTTCTTATTAATTTTTTATTTATAAAATACCATTATGGTTACTATAGTTGGTAAATATAATAATATCATTTGACGAATTGGGGACTACCGCCCTCTCAAAGTGATATGACTCATTTATGAAATATGTGGAATGTATAAATGATAGATTTAATGAGATTATATATGATATTTTACTAGAATTATTTTATACCAATGTATTATTACTTTTTTATTCCTTTAATTATTAAATAGAAATGAAAGTATCCTTCATGCATACGTACGACTTACCGTTTACATGAATGGTGCATTTCATTTCATCACTCCAAATGATATATAATATTATAAATACATATTTATACTAGATATATATTAAATATATGATATCTAATTGATGAATATAATTATTGAGATATTGGAATTTGGACCACAGTGACACCTTGAAATTATAAGGAGTTCATTTTTGACTCAAGTAACAAATGTTGACAAAATTTCCATTATTAACATAAATGATTACATAATGTTTATAACATAACTATAAGTGATATAAAAGGAATAATAAAATTGAAAATGTTCTTAATATATTATAAATCAACTTTAATTTATTATTTAGGAGATTAAAGAACGAGCGGGTCAAGTCAGAGATGATGTAATGGACTTTGTCTCAATCTACATTCATTGTGGAAAATTTTAAATTATACACGACATTATATTATACCATTTATAAACCCATTTTAATTTTAATTTCTTTAAAATGGAATCTTTTTATATGAGGCATTTTACTAAATGAAAAAAAATGATTCTTTTAATATAAGTTGTGACAACATCCTCTTCTTCCGCCCTGATTATTATACGATCTATGGATTCCTTAACAACCTGTCATGTTTTTAAAAGGAAAATAAATATCATATACTCTTTTACATATATTGGTAATGAAAATTGTTTTCATAATGTGTTTTTTATGTCAATATATTAAATTATTTGGAAATGTTATCTTTCGTTTATGAATGTTTTATGTGTTATGAATAAGTTATGGTTCTTGGGAATTATTTACGTATATATGTGGTTCTATGATAAACCTAGGGCGATTGAGCCCAATATAGATATTCAATTAATTGGTTAAAGAAACAGAGGTAAATGTGAATTTTTATCCTTAGTGATTTATGGAATATACTGTGATACCATTTTGTCAAAAACTAAATCTAGCCACCACCAATACTAGCACCAAACCCAGCCCGTGTCAAGGCCCGAAGGGCGTTCATGGTCTCCATGGGATCTCACAAGTGCATGGGTGTCATAAAATGAAAATTGGGAACGATTTACCCAAGTTTATAAACCTAGAACAACAAACGAATCCAATAAAAAGAATCTGGATTTTTCAATCCAAATTTTTTTTACAATAAATAAGAATTGAATTACATATTTTCAAACAACTCAACAAGACAATAAGAAAGGTACAAAACAAAAAGGTAACAACCCAAGAACCCTCATGGAAAGGTTAACCACCCTCAATCCATCTCCACAAGACTTCGCCACCATGGACCTGCTAGAAACCCGAACCACTGGAACAAAAAATTGTACCCAACCTACAACAAAAAAAATAAAAAATTCCACATACACCCAAGGGTGTAAGTAGGGTGTGATCCAAAGCCCAATAGGATACCACCACTAATATATTTCTTGTTATAAACAATTAATGATGTATGGCATGCATGTTTTCAAAAACATGAAAAGCTATTTACAATTTCTATAAGATGCAACATTAAATAAAAACATTTTTCATGTTGGCTAATTTAAAGAATAAAAACTTTTAAAATAAATACCAAAGCTACTAAATTTTCCACCCACTCATACCATATTACTAAGGTAGTCATTAAATATATAGTGATCACAAGCAATATAAAATAACCCCTAGGCAATAGCTAGCTGTGGGCCCCAAGTACCTTGTATCTCGGTGATAGTAACCATCACAAATATCTGTTCTCGTGCACAATACACTAGTAGGGAAAATACCCATAACCTATTGGTCCCTAATAATTGTCATTATAGTTTATTTAGAGTTTTATGTGTCAATCTTTCTATGTGAAACTGAGGCTAAATCCCACAGATTCACTAGCATACTAGTACACGTCCACCCACCTAGATACCCGGGTTTTTCCTTTGTGCTCAAACAAGTTCAACAAGTCAATGAATATACCTTTTACATGAAAATATCATTTCCATATCACAAATTCACCAAACACCCCACATTTATATAACACAAGTCACAAAATTCCACTTTTCATTGAAATTGATTTTAAAATCCCACTCACACCAAAATAGCCCACAATAATTTTTACACTTCTTTAACACTTCCTCAAATCCATTAAACAATTTTATAAAACCATTAAAATATATTACCACTATAATAACAGCCCACTGACATTTTATATAATACCATTTTTACCTTCAAAATCGTTTTATCTTCAAACATACACGAATCAACCCACAAACAAGTTTCGCTCCAACGTCACAGTTTAATAAAACATTTCAGAAATTTACAAAACATTGTAAAAATGTTTGACATCTTAAAACATCACATAACCTTTCAAAACCCCATAATAGTTGGAAAGACATACCAAAAAGTACATATTCACAATTTTCCCACTTTTTTAAACCAACTAAAACATTTACAATTTTTATAAAAAAAACCCAAGTGGTGTAAATATGTCTTGCACACAAAACCCATCTCAAAAACCCCATTTAAGACCAAAACCATACCAATTCCTATCCAAAACAGAATTTAAATCCATAGAGAAATTTATAAAACCACTTTCATTTTTTGTAAAATCACATTGAATAATACTACAAATTATCCAAATGAAAACACACATTTTTTTAAAATTCTATCAAGAAGTATTCAAATATTTAACACATAAAACCTATTCAAAACCCCTATTTTTTGGCCCACATGACACTAATACATTAACAAAACATAATTGGATGGAAATAAATGATTTAGTAAACCAATTCCATATGTTATAAAATACACCCAAATAATACCCCACAAGTAAAACATGAAAACACCCAATTTCAAGTTAAAATGAAACTATAAAATTAAAAGATTAACAAAATCAATAAAAAATAGATTTGGAACCACACCCAACAAATGACTAATATGAAAAATGAGTATATGAAACAATATAACTCATCAATAATTGTTTACACATGGAACCACCTACTGAATGTGTCGAATACCTCAAAACGTGGTGCGAAACATCAAATTCACCACCGCCGCATCACAATGATGATAAATCCATCCCTAGACCAAATTATTTAACCAAAAAAACACCAAATAAATCCATAGGTTCTAACCCTAACTTTTGGACATTTTATAACATAATGAAAGAGGGAGGAAATCCTAAGGAGAAGGAAGAAATTGAAGAGAGAAACACATACTCAAAACAATTTAAAATAAAAAGACCCAAAATCCACCAGTATCTGAATTCAAAAACAAAAAACAATTAAATGGAGGTTCGATAAAATATTATGAGATCATATAGGAACCAGAATGGAAAAAAAGTAAATATAGAAGGACTTATGAAAGGATAAATTTTCCTCTCCAAATCAGGGCGATTTCTAATATCTAGAGATGTTTCTACCACTTTTGTGATTATATCGAGCTCTAAATTGAGATAGGAGAGACTGGGGGATTGACATAGGTATGTGGGCTTGGGTGAGAGTTTGAATCACAAAAAACAACTATATTGTGAAGGCAATATTAAATAATTAATATGTATTAATGCAAAAATGGGCTTTCAGGCAGGCCCAATCTCTTAAATAAAAACACATATCCACCATGATTATGGATTCATAAATGGTCCAAATAAATATGTTGGTGTTATAGGTCAGGGGATGAAATTTATGAATTGTAATGGATGAAAAATGTTAAAAAATGAAGGATTTATAAAGGAATCAAAACTTATTTTTAAATCTGGAATTGGGCTCACGGTTTGGCCCAATTCAGGAAAACTCACCCAATCCTCCATAAAAGCATGGAAATCCCCCAAAACAAATCATTAATGGAAATTAAATGAAATTTAAAATTAAAATAAGTCATGTATGTGACAATTCTCCCTACCATGAAAACATTCCATCCTAGAAAGTCACATCAAGGCCAAATAAACTACCAAACCCAACTGAGAAACCAAGAGGTACTCCCTTGCCATGTTTTATGTAGAGGCCCAAAGCTTGATGTACATGGATATTACATTACTTTAGCGGAATAATTAATACATAACAATAATAGACACACAAGGATCGTAATAGTTTTGTGTCTTTGGAAACATGGAATGTAATCTTCTAATCGTGGTGAAAGATCTTCAACATCTCCCATAATGATCTTCCCCTTTTTTTCTTACCTAAAACCTTTCATTATATCCAGGGGAAAAGAAAACATAAAAATGGTGAGCTCAAATGCTCAGTAAGGGTAAGAATGGATAAAATAAAACATACCATACACATTTGAACTTAAAAACATGAACATAATGTTTAAACCTCAAAATATTGAGCAATGACATAAAACATGGAAGTACGTAAGGCATAGATCATAAAGAAACATTAAGAATGATAAAATAGCATGGGAATAAAACATTTAATTGAGGAAACCATTAAGAACATGATATGATTTCCATATTAGCCAAGGTATTGCTTCCAAGACCATCTTAGTGGACAAAGTCACTTTCTGAATCGAGTTCACTCCTCGTTCCAGTCCGATATTACTGAACCAGTTTAACTTGCCGTTCCATCCATGTCTATCTCATGAGATATAAATCTTTACCAAATGCATTGGAGGGAGATATAGGTCCCACCCATCTCATAATTAAATCATTCTTACTTGTTCCACAACATAAACATAAATCATTAATCATAACCCAAAGAATAAAATGGGTATCTAAACATCATTCCATCATAACATAATCCATATAAAAAATGGATATCATTTCACCATAAGAACAGTGAAACCATGTAAATCTTAGAGACATTATACTTGAATCATACACATATGAAATAATGTCATCTTAGATGGAAAATGATTTTGATAAAACACTTGAAATGAATTCTTGAGGAAAATATCCTTTCTTCTTCAAAATCAATTTATTTTCACAAAACATCATGAAATTTTAAAAGAAAAGGATTTTGTTGAAAATAGTGATGAAATCCTTTGGAGTATGCTTCATAAAAATAAGGCTTTATAAAACTGTAAAAATCCTTTCATGCCGTATAAGTTAAAAAAAACATTCTTCTCATACTTTGGCAGGAAAAGTCAAAAACGCACCTCGTATCGTAAACAAAATAAATATTCCTTACATACCATGTAGTAAAAGTCAAAATGGGTAAAAAGGAATTTAAACATACATGAAAACTATTTTATAAACCATGGACATGGATTATATAAATAACCCCAGTAAATACTTAAGAATAATAAAACCCGGATAAAAATGAGATTTGCAAAATTATCCCTTACCTTAGGTCCTATATGCTTTGTACGTATCCGAACCTCATTAATAATGATTTAAATAATTTCATTGTCTTATTCCAGAATCATACTCATTGTTATGATATCATATATGGCTCACTTATGACTTTATTTTACCCGTTCTTTTGTAAATTTCATGTTAAAGAGTGTTTTGGGTAAAATCGTTTCATTTTTCGTCCGTGTTTTGTCTTGTAATTATTCATATGATAACTTTGATCATGATTACTTAATTCCAGAATATAAAACATGATTTATATATAATATATATTCAGAATATACATATATATATAATGGATCAGTAAATGGAAATAAATACACCGTTCATGGAGACGGTAGGTCGTACATACCCATGAACGCTGTTTTCATTTCCTTATTGAGTTGAATGGAATTAAGTAGATGGAATACATATATATACACATAAATCCAGTATCATTATTATGTCATATATTTCATGATTACTTATTATATATACTTTATAATCATTAATGAATGGTTAACGTGGAGAATGAATCTCATCGCGTTGTGGAGACGGTAGTTCGTACGTACGCACGAGCGATGATATCGTTCTCATGATCGTGGAATTGTATTGCAGTGTATGTATACTATTTTAGAATCAATATAACTTTACAATAATCATATATAGTAATTATGTACACCATTATACCCATCCAAGTACGGTGGTGATGGAAAATAGATTACACCACGGCGTGGAGATGGTATTCCGTACGTACGCACGCGCGGTGATTTCGTTTTCCGTAGGATGGATAGATGGTGAAATAGGGTTGTATCATACTTATAATAACATATCAATACATGAGGGATACAGATGTTATTACTTAATAATGAAACAACCTAAGAAGAAGAAGTGGAAGAAGAAATAAAGTTGAATGAATCGGTAACGGACATTACCTCTTCTTTGAAGCGCCTCTTTGAGATCTCCTTTTAGGGAAATAAAAATTGGTATTTGAGGAAGCCCAGAACCTCTAGGATGATTCTAAGGAAGTTTAGAAGAGAATATGGCAGGGTTTGTCTGAGCATGAAGGCTCAAAGTGGTGTGAGGAAGAGAGGGAGGAGGTGCCCTTTTATAAGGGAGGAGAGGGGCTCCTTTGGAAAAACTAAAAATATTATTTTATTATAAAGGAAAAATCGGTTTTAAATGGCTCCAAATTGAGTTATTTAGAAGCTAAGGTGCGGATGGGTCGAAATCCTCTCATCCAATAGAATTTAGACAAGGTTAGGTTCCTATATTAACCTTATCATTTATATTTAACTTTATGTTAGATAATTCTACTTTTACCATGTCATTTTCTGTTCTTATACTATAAGGTTAATAAACTTACTATAAGAAGCCAAACGAACCCCAAGTTGTTTATTATTAAGATATATAACCTTATATAAGTCATTTTTTCGAACCATAGATTTTTAGTAATAAAATAACAATTAATAATATAATATTTTTTTAAAAACTATTTTATATCAATTTTAACACTATTTAGTAATTGATTTTTGTAAAACTCATAATAGAATGATTAGTTCGAAAGAAGTTAATTAAATCAATCCTAACATGTAATATTGACCTATAAAATTATTGTAATTCATAAAAAGTCTCAAATTACATTTATTTGTGTATTTATAACTTCAATTATGCCAATATTTCATAAATAAGATAATTACTGCATCATCTTTGTGTCATGAATAAATTAAATTATTTAATGTCTAAAAATTACAAATAAAATACCACTATGTATGAAATATATATAGCTTTATAATTTATATTTAGAGTCGAATTTATCTTATTTATAACTTTATATTAAAAATTATATACTTATTAAACTTTGATTTTAACTATTTTAACCCTTCATTAAATAAATTAATAATAAATGTCCTAATCTAATCCAAGTGGGCCTAAATGGTCATATGTTATTCCTAAGGTTGTTTTTGGTCGAATTACACTTATCCAATAGAATTATGACATGTGTTAGGGTAATAATAATAACATTTTTACCCTTAATTACCCTATTTACTTTTAACCGTGGTAAAAAAAGTAAAAAGTTACTATTCACCAAAAATTATTTTCATCTCATTGAACCACATTTTACTTACCGACATCAACTGTATCTCTTAGATTTTTGAAATTCCACTCCCAGAAATGGTAAAATTATGTTTTATGAAAAATTCATTTTTCTAACTACCACTTAGTGGTTTCACTATTCATCAAAAAATGAAAGTTTCCCGAAAAATACCAAAAATTAGGCCTAAGCTATATTTGATATTATGAACTCAAAAATAATGTCTATTTTACCAAATTCAAAACATATCAGTTGCATTAATTAATTTAAAAATTAATTCACGTCATCAAAAAAATAGCGTGTTCTTAAGAGATAATAACTATCAAAAGATTGACACTTGTTTAGGTCTGGTTTAAATGTGAAATTACATCCAATGACCAAAATTGTATTAAATTGTAAAAATATATTCTAAATATACTTTAAAAACACTAAAATTAATAATTTATCACTATTAATTATTTTGATTAAAAAGGATGTTTTTAATTAAAATTTAGTAATTTTCACTATTCATCAGAAAATGAAAGTTATCCGAAAAGTACCAAAATTTCACCCTAAGCTAATTTTGATATTCCGAATCAAAAAATGAAGTCCATTTTGAAAAATAAAATTTAAAAAATTTCCAAAATTTGTTATTACTCTTCATAACGGCTAGTTTTAATAATATTTTAATAGCATAACATTGTTTAGCGAAACTCGGTATTGCGTACAACACACGCTATTGTGGAAGGTCGCGCTTGCGTGTAATGCAAGGCAAGTCAAGGATGAGTGTTGTGCAAGCTCCTTTTGGTGTAGCGTACAACACAAGACATTAATAAAATTAAAAAGAATATTTTTCATAAAATCTCGGGGTGTTACATTCTACCCCCCTTAAAATGAATTTCTCCCTCGAAATTCATTGTGGTTATAAATGTTTTTCTACTCGAAATTTTGTATAATAGAAACACACATTGTAAAAAGGAATACCCAATCTTGGCTTTAAAAACTAAAGTATGAAATGTAACAGTTACCCAAATTAACTCATCACTGGGTTTCCACGTAGGAGAACATAGGTGAAAATATGGATATGGAAGAAAAATCTAACCATCAAGTTCTGATGGAGAGTTGTAGATAACATGGATATGAAATAGCCAACAATCACAAAGCCATAGATTTTCGATGATCTAAGGTACCATCAGATTCATCAGATATAAGGGCACTAGGACAACATTTTTGGTTTTCAAGATCATTTCCCTAAAGTTGGTGAATTAAAAGAAATACTTGCATGATTTTGGTACAATTTCACTGTTGTTCGTGAATTGAACAATTTCCCCTTCATCCCTTAAAGAAATAAAGTTGAATTTGTTATTCGTGATGTGTTAGCAGATCATGTGATAGAATGATGGGTCATTCCATCTGTTTCAAACAAATGGTTAGAAAAAGTTATAAGTCCATCTTATGGTTAGATTAATCGTATATGGTTCCAAAAATGAGCATATACTTCATATATCATACCACTTAATAAAATAAAACTAGTTTCTACTAACCAGGGACTTCTTGTAGGTCATTTGTAGGCGATAAAGGCTAGTCGCACTTCGGTTGTGGGTTCAATTCCCATAGCCTTGTCCGACGCGATGAGCTTTCACCCATCCTGCAGGTTGTCCTTTTTTCAAAAACTACATTACTATAACATCCCATCAATAATATCAAAAAAAACATCTATCCTTAAACAATACTAACTTATGTGTAACATAATCAATTCCAATCTTTAGGCTTATCCATAATACTGCAGTCCACTCTCATAATATAGTGAAAACGATTTCCAGAGATTTCATATAACAAGCATGTTAATACCATCGTTTATCCCCATATATCATAAGATATGTCTTGTTGGTCACATTACAAATATTCTAAGGCCTTAATCATGTATTCTCATGAAAAATGAATACCCATGGAATCTTAGTAAAAACATGAATGATGTAAAAATTTAACTCATTCCACCAAACAAAAACCCAAAATTCTATATACTCAAACCATGATATAACTATTTTCTTATATCAGTCATGAGATCATGAATACTATCAAACATTTAATTTTCTCCTTATCCCTTCATTATGTGCATATCATTTACATTCCAATAATATCTGAATAAACTTTCATGGATACTGGTACCATTAATCATACACTTTCAAAACTCAAGGAAAGACAACAGTGTAACAATACTTAGATGTCTCTTTATTCCATAGTACCACGAGATTACTTATACAACATTAGACATGATAAACATGTAATCATTCCACTACATTCTTAAACCATTGACTGAGCTTCAACAATTCTTTCATCTCACATATCATTTGTAGTCTCTTCATCAACATCAACATAAATACTACCCATACGACCATACTGATTCTCTTCATGAGACTTTCCCTTAGGGAATTGGTTTGCATAATGCCCGTAAATTCCACATTTAAAACATTTAACCATTGTTGATGTCATAGCAATACCATTATCCTCATCGTTGGTGTTAAATGAACCTTTTCCTTTTCACTTACTGGCTTTGTGTCCTTCTTTTCCACACCCAAAGCATCTTCCAGTTCCATTGAAACATTCTCCTTGATGCCTCTTCCCACATGATTTACATAGGAGAAATTGAACTTTCTTTCCTCTATGATCATCATGAAACTCCATCTTTCTCTTATTAGCCATGTCAGGAAACGTACCAAATTTTACTTTATTGATCATATTATGAGATTGCTGATTCGGCATAATAATGATGTTTGGACTTCCAAATCCCATTTCATTTGGTTGCTCATGAAGAATATCATTCCATTGTCCATCATATCCTCCATTATTGTGAATCATCTTTTTTCCAGCCCTTTTCTAAAACCCAAAAAGAATAGTTTGAGAGGCAAAAATCATAATAAAGGGGGAGTAACTTCAATATCTAACATCTTTGGTTTAATATAATATCATTACCACAGTTCTAGGACTATATCCTATACGTATACTTATCCTTAGGGACATCCCTAGACATACCTTAGAAATATATCTAGGGATCTCAATAACGTTTGCACATCCTAGTTTCCAAAGGTTGACTAAAATTTTCCTCTGATACCAACAGTAGAGGCCCAAAGCTTGACGTACATGGATATTACATTACTTTAGCGGAATACTTAATACATAACAATAACAGACACACAAGGATCGTAATAGTTTAGTGTCGTTGGAAACATTGAATGTAATCTTCTAATCGTGGTGAAAGATCTTCAACATCTCCCATAAAGATCATTCCCTTTTTTTCTTACCTAAAACCTTTCTTTATATCCAGGGGAAAAGAAAACATAAAAAGGGTGAGCTCAAATGCTCAGTAAGGGTAAGCATGGATAAAATAAAACATACCATATACATTTTAACTTAAAAACATGAACATAATGTTTAAACATCAAAAGCTTGAGCAATGAATTAAAACATGGAAGTACGTAAGGCATAGATCATAAAGAAACATTAAGAATGATAAAATATCATGGGAATAAAACATGTAATTGTGGAAACATGTTATGATTTCCATATTAGCCAAGGAATTTCTTCCAAGACCATATTAGTGGACAAATTCCCTTTCTAAATCGAGTTCACTCCTCGTTCCAGTCCTGTATTACTGAAACGGTTTAACTTTTCATTCCAGCCATGTCTATCTCATGAGATATAAATCTTTACCCAATTCATTGGAGGGAGATATAGGTCCCACCCATCTCATAATTAAATCATTCTTACTTGTTCTACAACATAAACATAAATCATTAATCATAACCCAAAGAATAAAATGGGTATCATAAACATCATCCCATCATAACATAATCCATATAAAAAATGGATATCATTTATTCATAAGAATAGTGAAACCATGTAAATAATAGATACATTATACTTGAATCATACACATATGAAATAATTTCATCTTAGATGGAAAATGATTTTGATAAAACACTTGAAATGAATTCTTGAGGAAAATATCCTTACTTCTTCAAAATCAATTTCTCTTCACAAAAAATCATGCAATTTTAAAAGAAAAGGATTTTGTTGAAAATAGTCATGAAATCTTTTGGAGTAAGCTTCATGAAAATAAGGCTTTATAAAACTGTAAAAATCCTTTCATGCTGTATAAGTTAAAAAAACATTCTCCTCGTACTTTTGCCGGAAAAGTAAAAAAAGTACCTCGTAACATAAACAAAAGAAATATTCCTTATATACCATGTGGTAAAAGTCAAAATGGGTAAAAAATGAATTTAAACATACATGAAAAATCTTTTATAAAAAATGGACATGGATGATATAAATAACCCCAGTAAATACTTATGAATAAGCAATCCCGGATTAAAATGAGATTTGCAAAATTATCCCTTACCTTAGGTCTGATATGCTTTGTACGTATCCGAACCTCCTGTATAATGATTTAAATAATGTCATTTAATTATTCGGGAATAATACTCATTGTTATGATGTCATATATGGTTCACTTATGACTTTATTTTACCCGTTCTTTTGTAAATTTCATGTTAAAGAGCGTTTTGGGAAAAATCGTTTCATTTGTCGCCTGTGTTTTGACTTGTAATTATTCATATGATTACTTATATCATGATTACTTAATTACAGAATATAAAACATGATTTATATATAATATATATTCAGAATATATATATATATAATAGATCAGTAAATGGAAAGAAATACACCGTTCATGGAGACGGTAGGTCGTACGTACGCATGAACGCTGTTTTCGTTTCCTTATTGAGTTGAATGGAATTAAGTAGATGACATACATATATATACACATAAATACAGTATCATTATTATTTCATATATTTCATGATTACTTATTATATATACTTTATAATCATTCATGAATGGTTAACGTGGAGAATGAATCTCATCGTGTTGTGGAGACGGTAGTCCGTACGTACGCACGAGAGATGATATCATTCTCATGATCGTGGAATTGTATTGGAGTGTACGTATACTATTTCAGAATCAATATCACTTTACAATAATCATATATAGTTATTATTTACACCATTATACCCATCCCAGTAAGGTGGTGATGGAAAATAGATTACACCACGGCGTGGAGACGGTATTTCGTACATACGCACGCGCGGTGATTTCGTTTTCCGTAGGATGGATAGATTGTGAAATAGGGTTTTTTCATACTTATAATAACATATCAGTATATTAGGGATACTGATTTTATTACTTCATAATGAAACAACCTTGGAAGAAGAAGTGGAAGAAGAAATAATGTTGAAAAAATCGGTAACGGACATTACCTCTTCTTTGAAGCGCCTCTTTTAGATCTCCTTTTAGGGCACTAAAATTGGTCTTTGAGGAAGACCGAAACCTCTAGCATGTTTCTAGGGAGGTGGAGAAGATACTTTTTCAGGGTTTTCTTGAACTTGAAGGCTCATAGTGGTGTGAGGAAGAGTGGGAGGAGGTGCCCTTTTATAAGGGAGGAGACGGGCTCCTTTGGAAAAACTAAAAATATTATTTTATTATAATGCCAAAATCGGTTTTAAATGGATCCAAATTGAGTTATTTCGAATCTAAGGTGGGGATGGGTCGAATGCCTCTCATCCAATAGAATTTAGACAAGTTTAACTTCCTATTTTAACCTTATCATTTATATTTAACTTTAAGAAAGATAATTTTACTTTTACCATGTCATTTTTTGTTCTTACACTATAAGGTTAATAAACTTACTATAAGAAGCCAAACGAACCCCAAGATGTTCATTATTAAGATATATAACCTTATCTAAGTCATTTGGCCGAACCTTAGATTTTTAGGAATAAAATAACATTTAATAATATAAAATTTGTTTTAAAAACAATTTTATGTCAATTTTGACACTATTTAGTAATTGATTTTGGTAAAAATTATAAAATGATTAGTTCGAAAAAAGTTAATTAAATAAATAATAACATGTCATAGTAACCTATTAAATTAGTGTAATTCATAAAAAGTCTCAAATTACATTTATTTTTTGTCTTTATAACATCAATTATGCCAATATTTCATTAATAAGATAATTACTGCATCGTCTTTGTGTCATGAATAAATTAAATTATTTAATGTCTAAAAATTACAAATAAAATACCATTATGTATGAAATCTTTTTATCTTTCTAAGTAATATTTATTGTCTAATTTATCTTATTTATAACCCTATATTAAAAATGATATACTTATTAAACTTTGATTTTAACTATTTTAACCCTTCATTAAATAAATTAATAATAAATGTCCTAATCTAATCCAAGTGGGCCTAAATGGTCATATGTTATTCCTAAGGTTGTTTTTGGTCGAATTAAACTTATCCAATAGAATTTTGGCATGTGTTTGGGTAATAACAATAACATTTTTACCCTAAATTACACTATTTACTTTAAACCGTGGTAAAAAAAAGAAAAAAGTTACTATTCACCAAAAATTATTTTCATCTCATTGAACCACATTTTACTTACTGACATCAACTGTATCTCTCGGATTTATGAAATTCCACTCACAGAAGCGGTAAAATTAAGTTTTATGAAAATTCATTTTTTTAACTACCACTTAGTGGTTTCACTATTCATCAAAAAATGAAAGATTCTAGAAAAATACCAAAAATTAGGCCTAAGCTATATTTGACATTATAAACTCAAAATTGATGTCTATTTTACTAAATTAAAAACATATCAGTTGCATTAATTAATATAAAAATTAATTCCCGTCGTCAAAACAAATACCGTGTTCTTAAGAGATAATAACTATCAAAAGATTGACACTTGTTTAGGTCTGGTTTAAATGTGAAATTGCATCCAATGGCCAAAATTGTATTAAATTGTAAAAATATATTCTAAATATACTTTAAAACACTAAAATTAATAATTTATCACTAATAATTATTTCGATTAATAATGTTGTTTTTAATTAAAATTTAGTAATTTTCACTATTCATCATAAAATGAAAGTTATCCGAAAAGTACCAAAATTTCTCCCAAAGATAATTTCGATATTCCAAATCCAAAAATGAATTCCATTTTGAAAAATAAAATTTAAAAAATTTCCAATAGTGGTTATTAATATTTATAATGGCTAGTTTTAATAATATTTTAATAGCATATCATTGTTTAGTGAAACTCAGTATTGTGTACAACACACGCTATTGCGGAAGGTCATGCATGCGTGTAATGCAAGGTAAGTTAAGGATGAGTGTTGTGCAAGCTCCTTTGTGTTTAGTGTACAACACAATACATTAATAAAATTAAAAAGAATATTTTTCATAAAATCTCGGGGTGTTACATTTTACCCCCAAAAGACAAAACACCCCTAGTGATCAGTTAATGAATTATTACTCTCAAAAACAAAACTCACACCACTTTCCTGAAATTATAAATCACATTCATACATTATCTCAAAATAAAACTCCTTAAACACTATCCGAACAAGACCCAATCAATTCACCCTAACGAACAACAACATCGAAAAAGGTTACACTTACCTTGATATAACTAAAACATTGGGCACTCTCTAATCCCAACCTTTACCCAAGGAAGATGTAGGTACTATGATAGCCTAGAACAAGACTTCCTAGCACTATGACAAGACCATGTATAAGTCTAAGTTACTGATACGGGGGATCAAAAATTGGCTCCCCACCCTAAGAGACAACATATATTTTTTTCTGAGATAGAATCATGACACTAACAGGCGGAGGCCTGAATGGAATCCCCGGTACAAAGGGTATAAACCAATAAGATATTTACAAATTAAATTATATAAGACTCATAGTGGGTCTACCCACCATAAGAACTAACCATCATAACGGACCAGCACGGGCTAGTATAGAAAGACCCCCAAATTTAAAGAGTTGGGATGACCACATGGTTAGTCTCTAAGGTTTGGGAAACCTTGAACTAACATTGGGGATCCTTCAACCTACATGGTTTTATGGGGCATGGTCAATACTAACCAAGTGGATACCATGTTATCAACCTATCTAGCCAAACATAAAACCTTTCTCGAAAGACTCAATGAAAACAAAAGGGGGGGAATAACATTGGGCGATGACATGGTTACAAGGCCCTCTACGTATTTCCACCGAATAGGAACAACAAAAGAATACTGATGACACAATAGGATTAAACTCTTATTATCTTTCATACTGAGGATTAGACTTTGTACAAGGGGTATAAATGATCCTTTTATTTCACCTGACTACGAGCCAGTTTCTCTTTGAGACCTATGGCTGGAGCTCAGATGATTGAAGCATCTTCGACCTCACAGTTCGGCTTTGGAAACCCCCGAAACGCTAATTCGTCATTCAGTGAAACCAACAACTACACCGCAATCCGCGATAAGTTTTCCAAGACATAACACATTCCAAATTTACTTTACCCTAACCCAATATTTCACTGAATCATGGTCATAGAAGATTCACACACATCACACATTTTCTGTTCAGGTGAGAAACAATAGAAGTAAAGAACACCTATACTCACCATCCTCTAAAATGAAATATTATTATTATTTTTCCAAGGGAGAAATTCTCCCAACATAACAGAGACTCTCGCATGATTTCCCATCTTTTACCTTTATGGAAAATCGAACATGTGACATCATAAGGCATCACCTAACATGACCATTGCAACTGATATAAACAATTCATGGAGAGGGACCTTATGTAACATCCCCAAACAACACACAATTCTAGAGAGTGGGAAACATAAACTATCATGACCATATTTCCCACATTGGTGATTTAACATGGACTCATGCTTCAAAGAAACTATGAAGAAGATAGAGGCCCTCTTAGACTCCATCGGCACACTCATCACCACTAACAAACCTAGGCCACATCCAGCTTCGAAAAATTAGGAAACTTAAGAAACTAAGGTCTCTTTCAACCTTCCATTATAACTCTCCTACTACAAGAGGATCTAAAAATAAATGAGAGTAATGTTTGTAGAATAAATCAACAAAGATCAAGAAATGATTCTTTATATTGATCAACTAGAGGATTTTCCAATTGTGAAACAATCCGGGTTTTACTTCAGTTATGCATTAACCCTTAATAGGGGCGTACCTTATCCAATGAGATAACCCAAGGACCTAACCAAGATGGTACATTGGTCAAAAAACCATAAAACAGATCCAAACACATTAAGGGAACCACCATAAATGTGTCCAAAAACATATCTCAAAGGAGACTACTAATCGGTCCTTCTACCTAGCTTACCGACCAAACATAAACCAAAAACACAGTTCAAACAAGAGGGTTTCTTATACTCAAAACATCCCACACAACTAAATGTTTTTAAATAAACATAATATAATCCATCCCAAACAATTCATCAAGACATCATTTATTTCATTAAATACATTTCTTGTAAACAAACGGTTCAGCAGTTGTGTATCCACCAATGGTGCCCCATGGTCCTTACACATGCATGTTTCTTTTCCACATCATGAACCCTCCTCATATATGTCCCAACACTCATCGAGTCATGACATCAACCATATATCATCCCATATAACCCCATGCATTTGTTTTCTCATGGATGTACCAAAGGTTAAAACCAATATTTTTTTTATAGTTTTCATAACTAAAACTGTCAACCAACACATCTTTTTTCTCAAAACTGCTAACCACATGATCAAAATCCCAATTCAAATATTACAAAACTTTTCAGAAAGTCACAAACATTTAGAAAATAACTAACTTTCATGATATTCACATCAATTTCAAAACATCTCATCGCATTAAAAGGTTCATGGATTGTTTAGAAAAATCTATTAGAAATACTTTTCAAAACCAACATCAATATAGTTCATGATTTCAAAAATAGGTGTAAGCACACAATTCTCCATTTAAAAAAATCATAAAATTAAGTTCCAAAATTTCATAAATCACACCATTCCCTCTTTATTTTTAAATCATTTCACAATAACATTACACTTCTTAAATCTAAAGTTCCATGTATTCAAAACTAAACAACAAAATAATGAGAGAGGAATCTAGTTTCATTAGGTGACTTGAACATATTTTTGGAGGCCATATTCAAATCACTTCACTATCACATATACTGTTCTAGGGAATATCATTGGCTCGACATGGCTTTCCAGGCCATGCGAGCTCACTAAGTCCATTAACCCAAATCTATTTTCATTTCCCCTAATCATAATCGAAACAAGAAAACCACAGGACTTAGATATATCTCTACTTCTCCTGGAAACTTGAATCCCATCATGGGGTTTGGTGATCATGAACATCACCCATAAATGGAATTTCAAGTCCCAAAAATCCTAACTCTATACTACCCTGACTCTTACCCAAATAACATGGCCCAAAGATTTATCGTGAACCTCATTCAATACCATTTATTCATGAAATAAATTTTTTCACCACCAATACTGGCACCACCCCCAGCCCGTGACATGGTCCTAAGGGCGTTCCTAATCCCCACTGGCTGGAATAAGTGTCTGGGTATCGTAAAATTAAAATTTGGAATGATTTTACCATGTTTATAATCATAAAACAACAAAAGAATCCAATAAAACGAATCTGGATTTTTCAATCCAAAAAATCTATTACAATAAATCAAAACTAAATTACATATTTTAAAACAACTCAAAAATACTATAAAAAAGGTAAAAAACCCAAAAGTTTCTATCCCAATAACCCTCATGGAAACAGAAACTTCCCTCAAACCATCTCCAAAAGACTTCACCACTAAGGACCTGCAAGAAACCTGAACCAATGGAACTAAAAATTGTACCCAACCTGCAACAACAAAAATAACCAAGTCTACATACACGCAAGGGTGTAATTAGGGTGTGATCCAAATCCCAATATTATTCCACTACAAAAATATTCCATGTGATATACATTTAATGACCAAATGTATTCAAGTTTTCAAAAACATGAAAATCTTTTTACAGTTTATAAAAGATGCAACATGAAATTAAAACATTTTTTTAATTGGTATAATTTAAAGAATAAAAAAAATTAAAATAAATACCAAATCTACTGAATTTTCAAGACACTCATATCGTATGTCGATAGTAAGCACAAAATATCTAGTTATTAGAAGAAATTGGAAATAACCCCTCGGCAATAACTAGCTATGGGTCCCAGGTACCTCGTATCTCGGTGAGAGTTACCATCACAAATATCTGTTCTCATGCATGAGACACTATTAGGGAAGATACCCATAACTCAGTAGTCCCCAATCATCATCATCAAAGTGTAGTTAGAGTTATATGCATCAATCTTGCTAAGTGAACCTGAGGCCAAACCCCACGGATTCAAGAGCATACTAGTACACGTCCACCCACCTAGATACAAAGGATTTACCTTTGTTCTCAAAGAAGTTCAACAATCAATGAATATACCTTTCGCATGAAAATATCATTTCCATATCACAAATTCACCATACATCCTACATGTATACAACACAAGTCACAAAAGACCACTTTTCATTCAAATTGATTTTGAAATCTAACTCACAACAAAATAGCCCACAACATTTTTCACATTTATTTAACACTTACCCAAATCCATTAAACATTTTTATAAAACCATTAAAATATATTACAACTCTCATAACAGCCCACTCACTTGTTACATAATACGCTTTTTACCTTCGAAATAATTTTTTCATAAAACTTACACGAAACAACCCACAAACAAGTTTTTCTCCAACACCACAGTTTAATAAAACATTTCAGAAATTTACAAAACATTCTAAATTTTTTTGACATATTAAAATATCACATAACCATTAAATCTCCTTAATATTTGAACACAGATACTAAAAAGTACATATGCACACTTTTCCCACATTGTTTAACCAACTTAAACATTTACAATTTTTATAAAAAGAACCCAAGTGGTCTAAATATGTCTTGCACACAAAACACATTTCAAAACCCCCATTTTAGACCAAAAACCATACCCATTATTATCCAAAACAAAATTTGAATCCCTAGATACATTTATAAAACCAATTTCAAGTTTTATAAAATGACCTTGAATAATACTACAAAAGATTCAAATGAGAACACACATTTTCATAAAATTCTCTCAAGAAGTAGCCAAATATGTAACACATAAAACCTATTTAAAAACCCTCTTTTTAGGCCCACGTGACATTAATACATTACCAAACCATAATTTTCTGGCTAAAAATGATTTAGTAAACCCATTCCATATGTTATAAAATACACCCAAATAATACCCCACGAGTAACACATGAAAACACCCAATTTCAAGTTAAAATGAAACTATAAAATTAAAAACCTAACCAAATCAATCATAAATAGATTTATCACCACACCCAATATATGAGGAATATTAAAAATGATTAAATACTGCAATATAACACAAAAATAATTGTTTACACATGGAACCAACTATCGAAAGTGTTGAATCCCTCAAAACGCGGTGCGAAACATGAACTGCACCACTGCCACATCACAAGGATGATAAATCCAGCCCTACAACACAATATTTAACCGAAAATACACCAAACAAACTATAGGTTCGAAACCTAACTTCTGAAAATTTTAGAAAAAAACGAAAGAGGGAGGAAACCCTAAAGAGAAGGAATAAATTGAAGAGAGAAACACTTACTCAATCAAATCTTGAATAAAATGACCTAAATCCACCAGTATCTAAATTTGAAAACATCCAACCATTCAAGGGATGTTCTAAAAAAGATTAGGAGATAATTTAGTAAATAGAATGGGAGAAAAAGTTTAAAAATAGAAGGAGTTATGGAAGGATCAATTTACATCCCCAAATATGGGTGATTTCTGAAACCCAGAGACGTTTCTTCCAATTTTGTGATTCTATTTAGCTCAAAATTGAGGGAGGAGATACTAGGGGCGCGACTTAGGTATGTGGGCTTAGGTGAGAGTTGAAATCATCAAAAATAGGTAAATATTGAAGGATATATTAAAGAATTAAAATTTATTTCTAATGTAGAAAATGGGATTTCGGGAAGGCCCAATATCTTAAATAAAAACACATATCCACCATGATTATGGATTCCTAATGGTCCAAATTAAAATGTTGGTGTTAATTCGTAAGAGGATTACATCTATGAATTATAATAGATGAAAAATGTTTAAATATGAATTAGTTATAATGGAATCAAAATTTATTTTTAAATCTAGAATTGGGCTTATTGTTTGGCCCAATTCATGAAAACTCGCTAATTCCTCCATAAAATCATGGAAAACCCCCAAAAGAAAGCATGAATGGAAATTAAATGGAATTTAACATTAAAATAAGTCATTTATGTGACATTTATTCCAAACATAACACCCTATATAGGTATGATAACTACAATGTTAGTATGATATGGATTCCAGAAGATACCTTTATGATTTTTGGTTGCTATTTGTTATTCATCAATTTTATGATTTCATGAGGTATGTTAAAGAGATTATGTGATGAATGTATTGACGAATCAATGTTTTTATTCTTTTTTTATAACCTTTACTGATATTTTTATACTCATACTATGTTTGGAAATGTTTTTTAGAGGACTTAATGATGAATAGGGTAAAGGATGTGATCAAGGAAAAGCCATGCTGTCTAAAAACTATAACTAGACCAGGTTATTTTTTTAAGAGTTTTTATTTTATGAAACAAATATGAAATAGAGTAAAAGTGTCCACTTTGTAATTTTTTGACATCCAATGTAATATATATTGCATAATTCTATAAAACACTAAACCTAAAAAGATCTTCAATGTGTATTATTCATTTAATTCAAAATTATGTAATATTTTAAGGTGGGGTCCTTATACTATCTCCATGAAATATAGAAAACTAGGATAGTGAACCTTATACCTCAACTTAATTGGGCATATTTTAAATGGGAAAATATATGAATATGAAGGATATCCTTTTATAAGTTTCTCTCCATAAAACAAAATATAATATAAGATTGATCATCCATAGTTTGGGTTAATCCCCCATAATAGATACATTAAATATCATAATGAACATGTTGATCTAGGTTAATTTAATAGTCACATTTAGTAATGAAGTAAAATGAAAAAATATGGGAAATGTAAATAAGTGGATTTCCTGAGATTAACTAAAGAATATTGTTTTTTAATATGTAGATTTTGTAACACCCTGCCCCTACCTCATTGGCTTGAGGAGGGGGTGATGGCTACTTGGCCTTAATCAACATTCCCAAGATGCAAAATGCTAGAAATAAATGATGAGGACTTCAAGATCAATTTGGGGAACAATTTTCACTTAAGAAAATACCAACCAAACCATCGAAAAATATCCACTATATGATGCATGTCAATTTAATTACCCAACCATGCATTCCCAAATGACAAAAAAGTTGTTCCACAACACAACTCAAAAACAATACAACTAGACATGTCCACACAACATCAGAGTACAAGAGAAAAAATAAACAGCAACCACTACAATCCATGACACCACCACACCTCCACACCATGCTCCAAGATCTACGCTCCACCAAGACATCACAATGCACCACTAAAGGAGGGAGATTCCTTACCTTTTCCCATGTCACGGTACACAACATCCACAAAGACACCACAGTGCCAAAGCAGGGGGTGAGTACTAAAACTCAGTAGGATTTCCCCAAATGACATTCCTACACACGCCACTAGGATAAATCCATTATCAAATTTATATAAAACTGTTTATTTAAAATAAATCACAAGTGGAACCATATTTATAATCCAAAAATGCCTTTACCATGCCATCACACTCAAACCAAGCACCAAGGGAAAGCTAACCAAACATGCTACAAGCCATATCATTATTTACATGTTAGCATAACAACTTCCATCTTGCAAAGCAATGCACAACAAAAAAACCCAACAACCAAACAACCAAACGGTGGAGTTTCCGTCCAACCCGTTCACCCATTTACACCTGGAGGCACTTCCCGTCCACTTACCATTGATGGTGGCCCTTCTGTCCACCATCCATCCCCTTTTTATAGTGGTACTTATTGACACTTCCGCACAACATCCAAAACAAGGCAAGACAAGAATATAACCCACCAAGGATGCAACCACATGTAATCAAAAACTTCCATTGCATATCAATCCACTTCAATAAATCACCCATTTATTGAAAACCATTTTCCATTCCAAGCCCTATTTCAATAAAACAACATTTTTATTGAAGACCACTTCCATCAATAATGTTGACAAATAAACCAGAGCATCCAATTTTAAAAAATCAATTTTAAAATCTATAACAAAATCATTTCACCGCGAAACCCTCTTTTACCAAAAATCCCCAAATAGCTTTTCATCCCACTTTTCACATCAAAACACAATTAATTTTAATCAAAAACTTAATTGTAACATAGAAACACTAATTCTAACCAAGTGGAGTTGAGATAGAATCCACCTACCTTTAGGGTTTCTGATAAAATAACCCACAAACCACCGCACCTCCAATCCGGCGAACGCACCACCGAATTATCTCTAGATCACTTCCCCTAACATCCACACGACTTAATATTAACATCAAATGATACCAAAACTGAAGATCTAAACAAAACAAGTGTAGATCTAGAAAACCAAGAAAGAGAGGGATGTATGTCTAGAGGAAAACACAAGGAAACCAAGAGGAGAGACTTATCCAGGAGAAACCACCTTGAATCCACCTTGAAACCCCTTATAAATCCTTTCAAACCATGTGAGAGAGCACCCCTAACCCCTGAGAACCCAAAATCCCGTGTGAGTCTCGAGTGGGAGGAGAGTTGGAGAGGAATGAGGCAATCCTGAGTGAGCCCAAAACTTATAACCCTAACATTAAGTGGTCGCACGGTTAGCCTGAACTGTTTGGAAAACCGTATGCTAATCATGCGTATGCCACTGCCTCAAGATCCACGGTCCGCATGGTTTGGAAAACCGTGAAACAGCCGTGTGAGGCCTACTGTCTCGAGAACAAGGGTCTGCACGGTTTCCTAGGGAACCCGCATGGTTTCCACTAACCGTGCTCAAACTGTGCACCCCTTTAAAGCCCTCCAAACTCATCCAAAACAATTCCAAACTCTCCAAACATCTTCCCAACTCATCCCATTCACTTTAAACAAATAAATATGCATAAATAAATACCACATACCTAAAACCGAGGGTGATAAATTCTCCCCACCATTGGACATTCTGTCCTCAGAAATTAGTGAACCTGCCCTTTTCCAAAAGAGCTTGGGCCACTACTCGACCATCTATTTCTCCCACTACCACGTCTCCACTTAGATCTGACCGTGGTGCCACAAAACACAAACTAAACTGATGCTTTTACCCCACTAGAATTTATCTTACCTATCCAAAACCCAAACTGTCACGTGCACCCACAATGCATCCGGTTCTAGCTCAACATGATCCCATCGAATCACATGGTCATGATCCGGCTGATACTTTTTCAACTGTGAGACATGAAACACATTGTGTACCGCACTAAACAATGGTGGAAAAGACGAAAGATATTCCACCTCACCAACCCGCTCAAGAACCTCAAAAGGTCCAATATACCTTCGATATAGCTTTCCATGCTTCCCAAACCGACGATGTCCCAAACTAGGAGATATCCTCAAGAACACATGATCACTCACCTGGAACAACAATGGCCGTCGACGATGATCCACATTTGATTTTTGATGACTCTGAGTCATCTTTATTCTCTTCCTTATCAACATGATCTTCTTCATAGTATCCTGAACAAGACTCAACCCAACCATCGATGACTCACCCGTTTCCACCCAACATAGTGGAGAATGACAAAGCCGCCCATACAATTCATTAAACGGAGCCATCTATATGGATTCCTGATAAATGTTATTGTACGAGAACTCAACTGACAACATGTGATCCTCCCATGAGCCACCAAAGTTCATGACACAAGCCCACAGCATATCCTCTAGAGTTTATACCGTCCTCTCGGATTGACCATATGTCTGAGGGTGATACACAGTACTCATCGTCAACTATGTTCCAAGGGCTTGTTGTAAGGATTTCCAAAAACGAGATGTAAACCTTGGATCTCTATTTGATACAATAAAAACTGGAACCCCATGCCTCTTTACCACCTCCCAGATATAGATTGTGGACAGATCCTCCACCGTATGCGATTCATGAATCAGGATGAAATGGGCCGACATCGTTAGTCGATCCACTATCACCCAAATGGTATCGTGCTTCTTGGCCGTTCTTGGGAGACCTATGAAAAAACCCAACGCTATATGCTACCACTTCCAAATAGGTATTGGTAAAGACTCTATCATTCTTGTTGGCCACTGATGCTCTGCCTTGACCTACTGACAAGTCAAGCATCTCGAAACAAACTCAGGCACACATCTTTTCATACTAGCCCACGAGAACTGCGCCTTCAATGCTTTATACATTTTTTGAATTCCTGGATTTACAGACCACCTGGAATGATGATATGCCCTTGGAAGATCCTACTTGAATGAAACGGGTACATCCATCCGATTTGGAAAACTCAAAACGAAATCTCCATTCAGTTTCCAACACTCAAATGTCTCCCCACTATTGAGTCTCTACCCCACAGTCACACACTTAGAATCGGATATCTTTGTCTCTCTAACTAGGACAACCAAGTCATGAATCAACAAAACTAGAATTAAGACCACTCTATCACCCTGGTCCCCACATTCCAACATCATATCAGCTATAACTAACATCAACTACCGCTGGTCAGATGTCTTTTTCACCACCCGAGCATATGATTTTCTACTAAATGCATCCTCCAACAAATTTCCCTTACCCGATGTGTACATCATGTAAAAATAAAACATCTGGAGATATTTCATCCATCTCCTTTGCCTAAAGTTCAAATATCTATGTGAGAAAATGTGTTTCAAGCTCTTATGATCTGTATAAACCATGAATTTATCACCGAAGAGATAATGACTCCACACTTTCAAAGCGTGGACCACTGCTTCCGAATCCAAATCATGAGTTGGGTAGTTATTCTCATGCACTCTCAACTGCCGTGAGCCATATGAAATCACATGATTCTCTTTCATGAGAACGCATTCCAACCCAGATCCTGATGCATCACAATACACCGCGTACCCTTTTCCTGATTCTAGAAAAACCAAGATTGTTGCTAAAGTAAGACGACCCTTTATCTCTATGAAATAGTGCTGACATTATTCATTTCACTAGAATGGAACATTCTTTCTTGTCAAAGATTTCATTGGTGAAGCCCAACATGAAAAATCATGAACAAAATGTCGATAATACCAAGCTAAACCAATAGAACTCCATATCTAAAACACATTCTTTGGTGGTTTCTACATGATAACAACCACTATCTTATCTCGATCAATAGAAACACCCCTTTCATAAATCACATGGCCAAGAAAACGATCTTCCTGTATCCAAAAGTCACACTTTGACAATTTGGCATACAAAAAATGATCCCTCAAGATCCCCAACACTGTCGCCAAGTGCTACTCATGCTCCACCCTTGTATTTGAATACAGCAGAATATCGTCAAAAAACACCACCACAAATGAATCCAGATATCTCAATAAAATACAATTCCGCAATTCCATAAACACCTCTAGTGAATTCATTAGACAAAAGGGCCTAACCACATATTCATAATGGCCATATATACTTCTGAAAGCTTTTTTAGAAATATTATCTTTCCTCACCCACAATTGATTATATCCCGACCTCAGGTCGATCTTGGAGACCCACTGGGCTCCCCACAACTGGTCGAATAAATCATCAATTCGTTGAAGGGGATATCTATTCTTTTTCGTAACATGGTTAAGTATACAATAATCAACACATAACATCATGGTTCCATCCTCCTTTTTTACAAACAACATTGACGCTTCCCCCAGAGACGTTCTAGGCCATATAAACCCTTTGTTTTCTAACTCTTCCAACCGGATTTTTAATTCCTGTAATTAAGATGGTGCCATCCGATAAAACGGAAGTGAGATATGACTAGTCCCTGAAAAGAGATCAATCATAAACTCCATTTCTCGTATAGGAGGTCACCCAATGAATTATTTAGAAAAAAACATCCATGAACTGATCCACCACTGCGGTAGGAACACTCTGTTCAACACCCTCTACTGATTCCAATGACAACACCGCCAAATGATATGATAATGTATCCACTACTGGTGCCAACAATCCAGTTGAACCCGACCTTTGATGCTTCTCTACTCTAAAGAGATTTATAATGCCATTGTGTGTCATAAAAGTCACTGTTCGCGCATCATAGTCAATGTGGGCCTTAAAATCCACCAGCCAACCCTTTCCCAGGATTACATCCTAACCATCCATCTTAAGCATTGAGACATTACACACTATCTCAACCTATCCCACAACGATACAAAATTATCTACACCAGAAATCTCAACACTCTCATTGACCCAGAGGAGTATGAAGTTTCAAAACCGAGGGCATCATTTCTACCCTTAAACCCAACAAATCAACCACACGTGCAACAATAAAAGAGTGTGAAGCACCTGTATCAAATAAGACATGCATCAAGGTAAAATTTAAAATAATGATACCTCGCACTGTGGATAGTCCCGATTGATCATACACCATAACCTATTCAGTCCCAAACACATGTTTACTTGCCACACTCTTCTCTTTATTTCTTTGCTGAGACGTTGTGGTATTCCAAGAATCACCATGACCCACTTTACTCTGTTGACGAGGGGTACGCTGTTGCCCCCATCCCGTCAAAGCATCAACATCTACGATCCCTATAGAGTGTCACACACAGCCGACCATAGATCATTCCAATAATAACATTGTAGATGCCACATATACTTACAATTATGACATGCTCGAGGTTGTGGCATACAATCCCTCTTGATATGGCTCTTCAAACCACTCTGGAAACATCCCAGCTTGCTTTAGGGATTCAGTGGAAGATTTATCGATCCTAGCATCAGATTATATGTCATATTCCCACCCTAAGAATAAGTGTCCCTCATTTTCTTGAACCCAGTGTTAGATTTCCCACTATTCCCCATAGGTACCACTATGCTTCCACCGCACAGAGATCCCAAAATATCCTGCTCAGCCACCGAGGATCTATTCACCATCTCTGTTTAATCATTTATACATAGTACTTCTATATTTGAATGGATTTCTTTCTTTTACCCCACTTCAAAGATCCATTCCTTCAATGATGTGCTACCCGCCACCTCGGGTGCAAACTGACCTAAGTTCATAAACATAGCTGCATACTCCATCACAGACACAAGCTCTTGTTTGAAACTAAATAAATCAGTCATACGCTGAATTCTAAACATATTTGGGTAGAATTGTTTGTCAAAAAATTCCTCAAATCCTTCCCATGTCATACCCTGGTCTGTCCTAGATTGGACTACCAAATCCCACCACTTAAGGGCAATATATTCCAACAAATATGTGGACAACTTCACTTTCATCTCTACCAGCATTCTCACGAACTCAAAGATCTTATTCATTATATTCAACCATTCTTCTTCCCTTTCTGGATTTGAATCACACCTGAAGATGGGTGGAATCTCCTTTTGAAACTAAACCACATGATCTACATGACTTGGTTCATCCACTCTATTTCCACTTCTCATAGCTTGGATAGCTTGCACAATACTTTGCAATAGCTGCTGGTTCACATGAGGCTCATGTGAAACCACATTCTCAGCAGCCTCCTACGGTTTGTCTCTACGACGCCTACCTGGTTCCATTTCTATCAACAGAAAACAAAAAAACATGAGTATCACTTCCGTAGACATCAAGAAATCCCATTTTAAATCACATTACACAACACTATCACACCAAGGATTTCCACCAGTTCACATTTTTCCACATGTTCCATGTTTCACCATATTGAAAACTAAACCATTTTCAAAATACCAATTTATTCACATTAAAATTTCACATATTCATATGAAATCATAAATCATTATACCCAATGAAATATGCATCCTATAGGGAATTCATTTCTACCATGCATTTAATACTCATCTCATTGGATACACCCACGACAATGAGATATCCAATGCCTATAAGCATCTCCAAAACACTTATGTACCCAACTCCATGGTAAATTGAATTTCACCATAAAAGGGTTAGATACGTCCTTTAATGATATCAATTCCAAGTTTCGACATTCCTACTCCTTGCTAACATTCCGACTCAAGGAGTATACCACAACGAATGTCAACACCAAATCCAAGAATCAACTCCAAAGGACCGAAAAAACTGATACCACTTGTAACACCCTTCACATACCTCATTGTCTTTAGGAGGCGGTGAGGGATACTTCTCCTTAAGCGATGTTCCCAAGATGGCAAGGGCTGGCATAAAATATTGAGGGCTTCAAGATCAATTTGGGGAACAATTTTACCTTAAGACAATACCAACCAAACCATCCACAAATAGCCACTATATGATGCATGTCAATTTAATTACCCAACCCTACATTTCCAAAATCTACCAAGTTTTTCCACAACACAACTCAAAACCATTACAACCAGACATGTCCACACAACATCAGAGTACCTTCAGAAAACTAAACAACAACCACTACGAGCCATGACACCACCACAGATCCACATTAAGCTCCAAACTCCATGCTCTACCAAGACATCACAATGCACCACTGAAGGAGGGAGATGCCTTACCTTTTCCCATGTCACGATACACAACATCTGAAAAGACACCATAAGGCCAATGCAGGTGGTGAGTACTAAAAATTTGTTGGATTTCCCAAAATGATATCCCAACACGCGCCACTAGTATAAAACCGTAAGCAAATTTATATAAAATAGTTTATATAAAATAAATCACAAGTGGAACCATTTTCATATTCCAAACATGCCCTTACCAAGCCATCACACCCAAACTAAGCAACCAAGGGAAAGCCATCCAATCATGTGGTAAGAAATATCATCATTTACACATTATCACATCAACTTCCATCTTTCAATGCAATGCACAACAAACAACCAAATAACCAAATGACCAAACGGTGGAGCTTTTGTCCCACCTGTTCACCCATTTACACCAAGCGTCACTTCCCATCCACTTTCCACTGATGGTGGCCCTTCCGTCCACTATCCATACACTTTTTATAGTGTTAATTCTCGAAACATCCACACAACATCCAAAACAAGCCAAGAAAAGAATATAACACACCAAGGACACAAACACATGCAACACACCAATTCCATTGCATATCAATCCACTTCAATAAATCACCCATTTATTGAAAACCATTTTACATGCCAAAAACTATTTCAATAAAACAAATTTTTTTATTGAAAACCACTTCCATCAATCATTTTCACAACTCAACCATAACATCCCATTTTGAAATCACAATTTAAAATCCACAACAAAAGGATTTCACCACAAAACCCTCTCTTTCAAAATATCCCCAAATGGATTTTCAACACACATTTCACAAAAAAACACATTTAATTTTAATAAAAAAATTAATTGTAACATGGAACCATTAGTTCTAACCAAGTGGAGTCGAGATAGAAGACACCTACCTTTAGGGTTTCCGAGAAAACGACCCATAAAGAACTGCACCTCTAATCCTGTGAACGCACCACCGAAACCTTTGTAGATCACTTACCCTAACATCCAAAAGCCATAATATTAACTTTTAAGGAAACCAAACCCCTATATATACACACAACAAGTTTATTTCTAGAAAACAAATAAAGATAGGGATGTAGATCTAGAGGAAAACACAAGGAAACCAAGAAGAGAGACTTACCTGGGAGAAACCACCTTGAATCCACATTGAAACCCGTTTGAAATCCATCCAAACCGAGTGGGAGAGAACACTTAACCCCCGAGAACCCAAAATCCCAAGTGAGGATTGAGTGGGAGGAGAGTTGGAGTGGAATGAGGCGATCCCAAGTGGGCATAGAACTTACAACCCAAATATTAAGTGGTCGCTTGGTTAGCCCGCATGGTTTGGAAAATCGTGCGCTAACTGTGCATACTCCACTACCTCAAGAGCCAGGGTCCATACGGTTTCCTCGAACGGTTTGGAAAACCGTGCACAAGCCATGTGAGTCCTACTCTCTCGATAACAAGGGTCTGCACAGTTTTCGAGGGAACCCACATGGTTTCCACTAATCATGCTCAAACGGTGCACCCCTTTAAAGCCTTCCAAACTCATCCAAAACCATTCCAAACTCTTCCAACCTCTTCCCAACTCATCCCATGCACTATAAACACATAGAGATGCATAAAAAAAGGACACATACCTCAAACTGGTGGTGCTACAAATTTCCTTCGAAATAATACTCTATGAGGGAGCCACCATTGGGTATCTAGACATGATGTGATGTTCCATAATAAGGGATAAATTATCAAAGTAAAATTAGTAATTATTTACTAAAGGAATAAATAACCAATGAAATTCATTATGAAGTTTATTTTGAGAAAAAAATTATTTCCATAAAATTAGGAACAAAATAATATTTTGAATTATAGGCTACAACAGATTAATAAATTTATCAGATGAATGAAAGGGTTTCATTGAATATTTATAAATATAACATAGAGAATGATCTAATTTTTCAGATATGACAATTGAATTGAGTATACAACTAAGGAGAAATAAAATTATAGGGAGAAGCATAATTTTAAGAAACATGTCTCATATATTTGAATAGTAAAATAAATAAATGTGACTTAAATATAGTATTACATACAAAATAACATAGTAAACTAATTGGTCAAAAAAATTTGAATTTATTTCAACTATTGGAATGAATTTATGAATGTAATATTGTATAATAAAAATTAGACTTTCCAAATATATGATATATAATATGACACTATATGAGATGTTCTAGGGAAGAAAGAAAACATTGAATCAATTTAGAGGGTTTATAATCCAGTTTTAAATTTAGAATATGGAATGAGTCAAACAAAATATGGAGATATAATATATGAAATGATATATATATATGATACTTACTATGTAAATTGATTATATATGTATCAATGTATTGTTGGTCCTGATTACAGAAAGAAGGGGAGTCATAATTATTGATGAAAATTTTATGAAAATAACATGAATTATATAATTTAGTGTGTCCTATGATTGATAATAAGGAATAGATTTAAATTATACTAAAAACCGTAGTAAATTATTTGATGTGAATTTATAGAATAAATCAATAAATAATGAATATAATAAAATGGTCAACTGGTGAATCCAAAATTAAAAAATGGGCTTATGTTGATGAATTAAATATCATTTGTGATAAATCATAACAGACACAAACTAAAAGGATTTGAACTAGAAATATAAAATCTCTATTATCTCATGTTGGACCAACCCCGTTATAAGAAGACAGAAAGGATGATTCACCATCCATGTTCATTAAAAAATTGATTATATATATAATAATCAGACCTGAGTGCTCAAGTATTTTCCATTGGATCATAATATCAGAGAAAATATGGCCATTTAAAAATAAACATGAGGAGTATGTAGATGGGATTAAAAATAGATAGAGAATTGTGTTCTTACTGTATACACATGTGTAATTTATTTATGTGAACAATGATATCACCAGTTAAGTAAATTGAGTATGTAAAAAAACATTCATTCTACATATGTCTACAAAATAATATAATCCCATCATATTTACATCAACGAATAATTTTTAAATCATATTTTTAATGTATATTTCCATATTGAAAAAATCTAATTTCATATCATATAGGTGATGATGAGTTGAAGGTGTTAAAAATGATAATGGCCATGTATTGACTAAAACATACAATGATGGATTCGTATAATCCATTGTATATGTTCTTAAGGAATATATAATTTTAAAGAGGGGTATTAAATAAAAATATTTATTTTAAATTGATAATGTTATTTTAGTTCATGGTTCTTTTCAATTTGTATTGAATCATATTCAGTGAAATGCAGCCAAATTTGATTGAGGAATTAAATAAAATGACGATCATGTAGTTTGAAATTTCTACAAATAGAGTTATCATATGTTACCTCATGTCCAATGTTATCAGTATTGAGATTTATACATTTATTTATTATTAAAAAATTAAAAGGTTTTCTACAATAATTTTAAAATTCATGATAAAAATTTTGTTTCAACATTATTGTAATGATTTAAAAATTATCAGAAAACATATTAAAGTAAAATTAGTGGATTACTTGTTTTATAATTTGATGACATTATTCACATTGCATATTACCAAAAAAAGAAAAAATATATTTTTCATAACATACTTTAATGCATTCTAAATTTTTTTTTCAAATGTGGATAATTAGATTCATCTATGGAAGATCATGAGGAACATTCATGGAATAATTTATTATGGTATGGTATACTGTATAAGTAGTGATAAATAATTATTTTAATAATGTTATGTGAAATGGGATAGAGATATTGTGAATAGATAATTTTCATGGGAATGAGAATTTTTTATTTGATTTATGTGAATTGTGTGGATACGTAAGAAGTAGAAAAGAATTTCACTCATTATAAAAAAATAAAAATACATTTTAGTAAAAAAAAATTAAATCAAGAAAAATATGGATGAAATAAAAATCGGTGGATCTTAGATACATGGTGAAGATGTCCATAATAGTTCATGGTGTCAACCAAAGTGTGATATATATATATATGTATATATATTTTCAATTATCCAGAATGTCATTCGAAAACTAAGTATATTGAAATTACATGTCATGTTTTCAAATATAATGTTTACCAAGTATTCATAAAAAGGATATTAGAGTAAATTAAAAAATTTGGTGGATATCATAATAAAACGGTGGGCCACTTTTTCCTATAAAAATCATAAGTTGAATATTGGTTCCTAACCACCTCCATCAGTCTGAGGGAAATTATATATTCACATCCACACTTTCAGTACAATGACTGATTAATATATTATTTATTATTTTTATGAATATTTATTTTATTTTGTGTATATAATATGTGGTATTAAATCCATGGATAGAAATCAGTAGGGATAAGTTGATCCAAATACTGTGGACACAATTTAATACATTAATTCTTTCTCATGTATTTTAAAATGATATTTACTTTGGTAATTTTAGTGCAATTATTAGATGGTATTTTCTTTTTTTATACATTATATTATGCTTAAAAGATGATTAAAACTATTAGAAATGTAAAAAACAACCATTTGAATTTTATTATCATAGGGGAAATAGATTGTAGGGTTGAAACTAATAGAACAACAATTAGAGATTTAATTAAGAGAATTAGGATAAATAAGGAGAATTTATAAACAACTAGAGGGTGATATGATTTCAACCATATTTTGTAAAAAGTTTTATTTCATTTCAACTAGATTATTTGTGGATAAATATGATGAAGACTAAAATCAGTGTGAACTTGTGATAATATGGTGATGAAATTTTTTAAAGAAACTGTTATCCTGACCATCACCACACTATAGTGATTCTTGTACGGCTTTATGTATTATAGAATTGATAGAGTGAAGTTTGTTTTAGAATTCGGGATTTCATTGTTTGTTGAAATTATTTAGGTATTAAATATTCATAATTTCCACCACATGTTTATTGTAATTTTAATAAATAATATTACCTATATGAAATGATTACTCAATTAATCACCATAGTTAAAGGCATGATTTATCACATGAAATTTAATTTGAGAAAAACATTGAAATATAAAAGACTATACACTCCATGGAAAATGTTCTGGTTCCTATAAATAATGTTATCAATTGGAAAAATTCATAGAATAATAAGTATATATATACAATATTTATATAATTATCCAATTCCAAGAGTTCCTATGAATATGTAAGAATATTCATTTTTATTCAAAAGAACTCTTGATGATATGTACGATGGTTTTTCAGAAGAAGAAGATTGTAAATTCAAATGACTACAGTGAATGGTTTATGAATTTTATAGTATTATTTAAGATTCTACATGGTGACCTAAAATGTTAAGGGAATTAATTCATTGGATATGTAATGAGTTCATATTCATATATATTGTAGTGTAAAATGAAATATATAGAATATAATATCATATGTTTTATTCTTCTATGAATCAAATTGGGTACTCCAACACCATGATCCAGGAAATATTTACTCTAAAACTTGGAGAATATGTGTTATATTTAAAGGTATGTTCTATTTTTCAGTGATAGAGGGATTTTTTAAAACAAGGAGTCTCAAAATTTATGTTGTGAAAGCTATAGTTAAAATCATGTGGATGAGAATGGCATATTATATGGATGATCTAAATGGGAAACTAAAATGAACCCTAATTTATTGGAATGTGTGTTTGGAATTTGGTTTTCTAGCATTTATTTGGAAACAAATATCTGAACATGGAGATGTCTACATCGGATGGTGTATCACCTAGATGGTTTTATAATATGGTAATTACTGGAATATATCATCATCAAAAATTTACAAAAAATTAAAGATAAAATAATTATTTTTTGTATAAAATCACGAGGAAGAAAACTATTAACATAATGTGTTGGTAATGAGTTGTTTAATGATTAATTGAGATGATATATTTTGTAAGATTGATAGTATAATTTTTTAAAAAATTTAATGCCTCATATAAAGTCAAATTGAAAAGATGATATTTCCAAGGTGGAATATATTGAAAACCTAGAATAATAGAGAAAAAAATAAAATCTATTCATGATCTATAACCAAATAATAACATTAAACATATGAAAAACACCCCTCTCTAGATTGGTAATTTTAATCCATCGATGAATCATTATAAGTTAACCTTATATCGAATTTCAATTGTATTAATTATCTCAATGAAGTATCGATGGTGATAAAAAGTGGTAGTTCAACAATATCATAAGTTAATATTTTCAAATCATTTTAATAATTTATAATGTGTAGTTTTATACCCAAGTGAATCTACACATTAACCTTGAATACTCCCTGTACTATCCCTTTATAGAGAAAAAAATAATATAAACATGTCTTAAATTTAATTTCTAAATCTACAAATGATATGTGTTCTTGATTTTTTAAGGGATTTTATTATTTTCTTTACCAAAATAACAAGATCCAGTGAGAATTAAAATGATTAAACTTACTAATTCAATTTATTTTAGGGTGTATTGGAATCATGGGTTAAATATTAACTATATATGAAGAATACAAGAATATGTGGTGTACTCTAATCTCATAATGCAGATTACATACATGTCTTTGGGTTGTGGACTCAAAGGTAAATAAAAAAATTATTTCATTAATAATTTATCAAGGTTTTTATCAGAAACTATATGTTGGTCATTTTTTTTCTATTTCTTGATTGGAGACATTAATAAAGAAGTTAAATTACATATACTATTTGATCAACTATTTATATTAAAAAAATTGGGGAATAGAATGTGATATGTTGAGGGAGATTTTCACAACCCAACTCAAATATCCAAATTATTTTTTCTTATTTATGGATTTTTATATTTATTCATTTCATTTAGAGTTCAATTTCATTGCGATTATGAATAAATTTATAAGTACTGAATGACAGATGGTTTTTCCCGTGATAGTGAAAATCGTATGAATCAACTATATTAGTGGACTGAACACCTTTTAGAGGCATTCATATGGTTATCATATGGATTACCAAATCGTGAGGCCAAATCTTATAATTTAACCTAATGTATAGTGTCCATATAATGGTTGAAGGTCATAGTTTCCGAATATGTGTGGCTAAACCATGAAGTGACTCTCGAGTGTCCAATGAGAGTTACATGGTTTCTTCATGGTTACCATATTCTATATTTACATTATTATATAATTTATATATTTATTGTTACCCTTATTTCTAGATCTATATATTAAATTTCATTTCGATTATTAGTAATTGGTGATGTTGTGCCTATTAGACATTTTTTCATCATTTGTTAAAAGAATGCGACCTAAAAATTCAAGGGGATACAATAGTGTTCAAAATAATTGACATAGTTGGAACATAGTTATCCAAAATATGTTTCTAATACAGGTATTTTACACTTATTTATGGTGTATGACACATGGTAAAAGAAATCAATTTAACAAACTATGAGCCATACCATAAGTAAGCCTCCAGGCTTTCATGATAATGTTTAATGTCTATCATACATTTTGTTAAATAGTATGAAAAAATACTATAATATTATCAAATTAAGAAAAATAATGCATTTTTCATTATTCCATCATTAAATTAAATCACTTTTGGGATTATTTTCCCTATATTCATCCAAATCGACCAAAGAGATTTCCCTATGTAATTTATCGTATCATTTCATTGGGTTTAAAGCTTATCACCTTTTATTTTGTGTGATGTTCATCAAGGATACATCTATTATTCTCTTCCCTTATCATTCATCCCCCTTTTACTCTTTTATTCATTCTTTATGGTGGTCATGGTGACATAATTCTTTATGTCACATGATTTTTTTGGGGATTCCTATGATTTACAATACTTATTGATTCTTTAGAAATTTCCCTTACTCATGTGTGGTGGATTGACAACACAATCAGTAAAATTGATGAATTGAGGTGGTTTTCTCCACTAATAAAACATTAATCCCAAATACATGAATTTATAATGACATTTATGGAAATGTTTCAATGTATAAAAGTTTGTATTATCTTTATCTATCTATTTATGAATAGAATATTGGTTTCATCTTGGTCACCATTAGATAAAAACTATTTATCTTGTTTAAATGATTATATGTTTATTCACATAAAAATATACACCTATTGTATATAGAAATTCACGTTTGGAACAATTTCTAGGAATTTCAACATCAAGAACAATTTTTTGGTCTTCTAATTAATTTAATAACATTACTTCCAAACTGGGGGTGTTTTATGTTTTTGAAGGATGATATTTTGATACTTTGGTCGTTCTATATACCATGATTATATTGAAATAATTAGATTTCAAAATGATAATTTATATATTGGTTTGTAAAATATTATTATATGAGCTATTTGGGATATATCTTTCTTCACATAAAAATATAAACCTATTGTATATTTAAATTCACGTTTGGAATAATTTCCAAGAATTTCAACATCAAGAACAATTTTTTTGTTTTTTAATTAATTTAATAACACTACTTCCAAAATGGGGGTGTTTTAATTTTTGAAGGATGATATTTTGATACTTTGGTCATTTTATATACCATGATTATATTCATATAATTAGATTTCAAAATGATAATCTATATATTGTTTTGTAAAATATTATTATATGAGCTATTTAGGATATATAAATTGGTTTTATTGTTGTTAATATTCATTGAATGTATACCCCTACTTGTTTCTTGTTATATAGGAATTTAATGTTTCTATTAAATAAGATAATATAAATTTTCCAATCAATAAACATGTATTGTGATAAATTTGTTTGTTAAAAAAGGACCACTTCAATGATGGGTGATTAGAGGTGATTTTTTCTTTTTATTATCAGCATATATATATATATTCTTGTTAGACGTTTATTTCTATCCACCATTATTTATCATGGGAAATGATATGTAGTTAGGTGTGATATGTGGGAAGGAAAGTTGTACTAGTTATGATAACTCATATGACTAGAAGACTTGATATATTGGCATTATATAATTAGATTTATATGAATCTTGGTCAGGCCTTGTAATGTAAAGCATAGGGTATATGAGTAAAATTTCATTAGGATCGAATTAGATTGATTTTGTATTTTTATTGACCTATATTTTCGCTAGGGATCCTAGGTTCCCCTAATGTTTTTATTATAATATTAATAGGAATTTTGATATTTGGTTATTGTATTTTGTTTCTTTATTATGGTTAAGTCATTTATAAATGGATGTTTTCTATGCAAACATTTTACACACTATTTATAAATTTATATTAAAAAATTATTATATTTTGAGATATCTTATTTTTTATTTCCAATATATGAATTTTCACATGTGTGGCCATGGATCTATTTTTACTATTTTAATATTATTCTGGAATAAAAAAATATAAAGCTTGATAATGATTGAAAAAAATGTTAAATAATCTTCTTAAATTAATTTTGGGTGATGGAATCTTGTAGAACATTTAAATTAAATAAAAGTCATACTTTTAATCATGAATTTTTAAAATAACATGAAATGGAGTTACCTTTATTGGTTATCCAATGACAATAGAATGAATATATACATGGAATATATTTCCAAACATAAATAAATAATAGGTTATGTTAATTTTCTATATATACATAGTAATTTGTTATTGAATTTTTATTGAGGTATGTTGGATGATTATGTGATGTTGATTCAATTAGAGTGTGGAAATGCGTGGCTTCCATATTATTATTATTTATTTTATTCATGGTTAATCTAACCACATAATATTAATTTTTATTATATTTATATTTTTATATAATATACTTACTAGTTTATAAATTTATGGTAAGTAATATATTTACTTATTAGTTTGATTATGCTTTATATGTACGAAACTGTTATTATTAATTGTTGGTTTTTCCCATTATTGTACTTATTTATTTTATATTTTTGATCATATGAATTATATTTTGTGTCCATATATGCTATGTTATAAAATTAACATGATAACATGGATTTGATAATGATGATGGAAAAATTAAAATTATTTATCATTACAAAGTAATCCGTGGGGGATGAATGGTTTCAAATGAATTGTTCAAATTCTAAAAATGATAAAGGAATATTAACATCCTCTAATGTACTAAATATGACTGTTTCTATTAGACAAATGTAGAGGTATATTTCACCATTATGTTTGGGTTTGGATATAAACTGCATTCGATAATCCTTATCCAAAGAATTATAATTTTTGTAAAATAAAATATTAATGATTTCAAGAGAAGTATTCCCAATATTTTTCAATATACCAACGATAAGTGAGTATTGAAATAGAATTCTTAGTGTTTTTATGAACATAATAAAGGGTGAAATTTTAATATTATATAATAAGAAAACTATAGATATTCCCAACAATAAACACATTTCATTTACATCTAAATGATTTATCAATAATAGTTTCAATGGATTCCATTATAAAAATAGTGTTCGTTAGGGATTTAATTTATTAGAATATCATAATGGTTGTTTCAAACATTGTTAAAAGTTGACATTGGGTACTAATAATAAAGAAATCATGTTATCTATTTTGGATGGTATGTGATACCAACTACACATTATTATTATTGGAATATGTAAAAACATTTAAATTTATAACATGGAAGATAATTCATGATGATTTCAAAATATGTAATATTTTTCTAAAAAATAGATAAGAATAAAAAGGATTACATTATACTTAACTAATTTAGAAATTATAAATTGTAATTTTTTACACATTTTTCATCTATGTGATAAAAAACTTATTATCAAAACAAATATTAGTTTTATATAAGATTTGATTTTATTTTTATACTATTTATTATTTTATCCATCAATAATAGTGTTTAACAAGAATGAATAAGATTATTTTCAGAAAAGGTAAATTTATTTTTTCAGATTTAATTTTGTAGAATATTATGGAAAGTGTTCCCATTATATATGGGATGTACATTTTATAAATAAAACTTTTATTTTAAAGGGTATTATTTTTTAAGCGTACTATTTCCTTATGAGATACAGTTATAAATTCTATCTTATAAATATTCCATTAAAATAATTAGTTTTTACTTTATTTACATGAAATTTTTAATGATTTTGTAATATATATATTTTAGAATAAAAAATTAAAGAGGATATCGGGTGTATAATAGAATTTGAGGAGCTGAAAATATATCTTATAAATGATGATATTAGTCCATGATGATGTGAATTGTTACATTAAATCATATAGTTTCTTAAAATATATTTATATAGAAAGTTCTTAATGTAAATAGTTTAATTTATATATATTACAATATAATCTCATTGTAAAAAATTGATTTTATAGAAAACAACCTATACGATGGTAGATAATTGTTTTAAAGTGTTATATTTATCAGCCTCATTAAGTTAGATGTGTAAATCGATCATTTTATTAAATATTGTGAATAAAATTCATCTAGTTATAATATTCCATGAATTGAACAAAATGATTATGAATCGTAATTTTACAATTTTATAAATATTACATATTTAAATGTATAGTCTAATATATTATTTAATGAAAGCTATTTTCCATATTTCTATATAGATATGTGGATGGCGTCATATATGTGAATTTGAATGTTTTACATATGATGTAATATTTTAAAATAAAATCATCGAATGTATAAAAGATAAGATCATCTAGGTTTTACATATTTTATATCATGGGATTGAATCTTATTATATGGATATATAAATATTTAGAAAGTGTTATATAAGTGATGTGTAAATTTTTACACATAATGTATCATTCTTAAAAACAACCATTTAATGTATAAAACATTCGATCGTCTATGTAATACGTTTTGGAAATATATGGATAGAAACATTTATATTCATATATTTTCTTATTAAAACAATATTTTATGAATAAAAATGTATGTTATGATAAATAAGATACTTTTTGAAGTTACCATGTAATAGTTATCATCTATTGTTAATAATAATGGATTCATTGATGTCATAATATAACATACGATGTCAATAGGTGTAGAAGAATAATTGTGGGATGAGAATCTTGGGTTCCCAAACAAGGTATCAATTTATAAAATGTAAATGATGATTTAATCCTGACAAGCTGAAGGTGTTTTATGTAATCACCCTAAATGATGAACCAGATGAGCTCATCATTATAGGGGTATCTTCCGGGGCATTTCCCACGAAGGGGTTCTAATCAGAGACTCTGGTGCATGTTATTCTTGATATTTTTAAATAATGTGTTCAGTGTGGTGATTGTCTTGTGAAATACAATTTTCTAATTTGGTGTCTTTGGAACAACTTTGTTTCAATAGATGACCAGGTTAGGAACAAAGCATTATCATATAAATCTAAATGCCAATGCTGTATTTATTCCAAAGAGTAATTGACTTATCAAATTTTCTCTACCAATGACCGGGTGACTATAGTATTGAGTTACCTGGGCAAGGAATTATGGGAGGGAGATCTAGTATCCATGCTCAATGCTTTTATTTAATATTGTATCTTGAGATCTAAAAATAGTGTTTTTGAGTTATATGTGATTGGAAGTACAGATTTTTACAGTCTATTAGAGCTTCTAGAGTACTCAAAATCAAAGATATCATAGGGGAACGACCTACTGATGCCTGGAAATGGTGGTTAGAGCTCAAGGAATTTGGTCTGAATCAGTTTCCCTCATCAAAGGATGAGAGACTATTCATGCTTTGTGATTTTTCATAGATTCTATTTCTATTTATCTCTTTTTATAGTATGTTAATATGAAATCTCGATGGATGAAGTGGAATCATTTTAGTAGTGTATTGAAACTCATTGTGGGTGGATCAGGAATGTTTGTATTTTTAAGGGGGGGTTGATTGTGACCCCCAAGGAGTAGTGATTCAAGTTTTCAATGATGGATTTGGAGTGGGAGATTCCCTCATGGTAGAAGCCTCTCTATTGTTGAATGGTATTGAGCTTTTTCATTCTCACAACATTATGTTGGAGTCTGTCGATACCAACTCGGTAATTCTCCATGGTTCACAGTAGGGGGAGCTCCAAATCAGATGGAAAATTTCTTATATAATTTCCATGTGAAAACATATTCTAGAACCACTAGTGATTCTTAGTCAAATATGGTGTTAGGTGAACGTGGTGGCTAACTTCTTGTCTTTAGGAATTACAAATTGGGATCAACAATTTATGTTTTCTAGGCTGGGGTCTCTTCCATAGTCATGTGGTATCTTTTTTAGAGCATATTCATTGGGTCTTCAAAACATTATACCTCCTTATATATGTTCTGTATATGAAATTTTACATCATAATATAATAATAAAAAGATAATTTTTGATGTATTGGGGATAAAAATTTGAAGTTGGATTAAATAATTTTTTCCATTTCTCATACAAAAAATAAATATGTTGACATTCGAGTTTTATATATTAATTCACATGAAGGAAAATATGTTTGAATAGTTTAATGTGGTTTTAAATAATCACATGATTATATACATAATTAATATTTTCTAGTAAGAACTCGACATGGATGAAGTTGATGATATTTAGAAGTGGAAATTGGTAAGATTTTAGTTTTTTTGGTTGAATTTATTTTTCAGTTTACATATCTAAATTATTTTAAAATGTGAATTTTTTATATCGATTATATTTCATAAAGAGAAAATATTTTCTAACCATGTCCGATCATTAGTGGATGCTTGGTTACAACCATGTATTATCATCAAAAAAATAACAATCATAGCCATCCAAACAGTATATTGTGGAAGTGGATAAGAACATGGGTTGTCATATTGAGAATGTGCAGTATGTGTCATAGTGGAGTGTACCATAGTGATGGGTGGAATGGTGGTATAGGCTGTAGTGTAGGATGATTTCATGATATTTCAATGTCATTCCAGACTACCCATTGAGTAATCAATGAGCCATAACCCATAGGTAAGTTGACAAGGGTACAAAATAAAATATCACTTTTTATCATTTTAAAATTTGGGAATATAATAATACAAATGTAATTAATGTAATTTCTTCATACATCAAGTACATAGGTTTTTATGAATGGGAGTTCACACCAGACAACTAGAGTTCATTCCATGCCAAAAGTTTGACTTCCATGGGTGATCCACCTTGTGAGGGAAGTATGTAGTTTACCACCATTGTGAACTAATGTTCATTTTTATCAATTTTTACTAACATATATTTAGTGTTTTTATAACATAAAATATACTGTGTATGGATAGAATATAGTATAGAAATTTAACAAAACAATTCTATTTTATACATTCATTATAAAAATATATTAATAATTTGAAAATAATGATCTATACTAAGTCAAATGAACTATTAATAAGAAAGAAATCATTATGATGAATCAAGATAGGTTGACGGTATAAGGATATCAAAAGAGTATTTTTTTCATTCATTCATTAGGAAGGGAGATATTTTTTTGTAAAATCATACATCTTTGAATGAATAATTTCATAATAGTGTATAAGGATGTATTGAATGTAACGTAATGATAAATATCTTGTTTTTAATCTAAAAACTATAAATATGATCATATAATTTTGTAATAATGATTTTTATGGATGGTAGTTAGTATTGATGATTTATCCTTATAGTGATAAATTTTAAGATTAATTTTACGGATTCACAATAGTAGGGTACTTTATAATGTTTATATGAATGTACCAAATAACTTCTTAAAAAATCGAATGTAAAACATTCATAAGAAGAGGAGTAATTAATAGGATTTTCATTATACAATCATCAAAAAAATTCATGTGTAAAAATATAATTAAAGATAAGTATGCACCATGACGTAATATATCATGTATAATAGGAAAAATCCACATTGTAAGCTTTGTAAAAAAATTCATTCCAAAATAGAATATTTTTATATAGTGGGTATTAAGGATAATATCTATTTATATTATAATATTTCAAGATTATTAAAATTCATTGTATTCAAGAATATTGAATATATATCCTTTGACTTAGTTTTTATGGTTTTAAGGGGGAGTAAATCTCACTAATTCATATATTGGATTTTATTTATTAAATATAAATAAATAATATTAATGAATATATTTATGTAGTAGAAGATGTATAATGTGTTTTCAAGTGATTACATTATTCATTGATTTTGACATTGATGAATTTAATTGATTTTAATTTGAGAATCAGATGTTATAATTGAAAATTTCAATCCTATACATTGAAGAAAGTGAAGTGGATTACTGTGAAATATTCATATAATATAATTAGGTTGATATGATAATGGTCTAACACCACTTCCACTGTGGATAGTTATATTTTCAAGAAACATTTATAGTGATGATAATAGTTTTATTTAAAAAATATTTTTTTGAGCTGATAAAACTGAAATGACATAAATGAAATATTTTTGATGTGATTAGAGAGTATTAATATCTATTGTTTGAGGAATAATTTTTTACTGTGATTTATGTAGTTATATATAAATTATAAAGGTGTAATATATTCAAGAGTTTGAGAATAAACTTTGGATATTTAGTGGTTATTTTATAAGAAACATAAGTAATCATAATTGGAAATGGATGATAGCATCCATATGGACTTGTATGATACATCCATAATACTTTTTGTGACATGAACTAAACCTATATGAAATAAATATTATAGTGATAATAAAATAAATGTATTGATTAGAGTCAATCATTTCATAGATTTGGTATCCACTTTGGATTTGAATCATTTAAATATAGTAATGTGTTTTCTTTTTGTTTATTAAACATTTCATACCAAACTATGGGTTATGTGTCCATCAATATATTTACATATCATTACTATTTTTATGGTTCTATTTATAATAGGTTACAAATAAATAAATTGAAATTGAATAATGGTTGTGTTCACTTGTTCTTTCCCTCCTCTATTAGTACCACATCATGATAAATTGAGATCTATATATTGTATCCGATCTAATTTTGCTTTTTAATTTAGTAGAACTATTTTATTTCCATTAATATTTTAATAGTTTATATGATTTTTATATCATAAGAAATCATTAATGTGAATCATATAGGGAAAATGGAAGTTCCATCAATTATTGAAAGCATTTCGGTTTTATCTTTCAACCAAAAGAACAAATGGAAAATAAAGGAGGATTAAAAAAATCATTATAAAATAATTATTAACAACTACATTGACTATGTAATAATTTTATTAATTAAAAAATTAGAATTATATAATGAAATCCATTAAAATAAAACTGATCAAGCTATGGAGTGTATGATGAGGATAAAAGTATAAAACTTTTGAAGACTTCTACTCTCAAATTTAATGGTATGTGAATAAACAATATATTCAAGTGGATATATTTGTACTTGGTTTTTTAGAGACTTCTTATTACCAATGAAAAGATATAATATCTCATGACCCGTCCTCAGGCCCGTGTCGTGACTACCCCAAGCCCATCTTCTATAGGCTAGGGGAAGGTGACTATAACCAAAGTTGTAAATCCCTAAGCTAGGAAGGCATTTCCTTTAACAAAGTAATAAAACACAATAGAGTACAAAACTGATGTAAGAAATAAGTAATACTGTAAATAAAAGTAAGTGCTGAAAGGAAAAGGGGATGGTAATACAAGCCCAACAGTAAGTATAATACAACCGAAAGACTAGTACAACTGAAATGATTGAACAACTACAGTAAAGTAAAAAAGCAACTACTGAGTCATCCTCTGGAAATCTCACCTGAAGGGTGGGTACAGAGAGTCTCCTCAGCACCTCGGGTCAATCCGTCTACTCTGTGTGCATCTCACCAAGGGATCCACCTACTGGTATAGTCCATCTCTACAAGTCTATACCTCGATCAGTGTTGTCCATAATCTGTAACAAACACAACGTCTTGGGGGAATAGCCCGTGCATGGGTGAGTATACAATACTCATTTGGGACCCCGAGACCCCCGAAGGTCTCGTAGAATCCTCAAAAGATAAACCAAAAAAGAAATATACAACCACGATGTATCTACCAACCCTATATTGGTATATGTCCATACATATACCTAAGTTAACAATCACAGTTTGGATCCAAAATTAGAGCCCAAGCACAACCCAATCCACGCTTGAGAGAACCTAATCATATCAATGATAATGATTGAATTCCATGACTCATCTCACATAGGTATAAATATTTCGTATAGTGATATAAACGATCAAATGTAGTCACCGATTATTCTAATTTGTCGGACCCACACAGGATACAAAACCAGCTAAGTTGTCGGACCCACACTGGATACAAGACCAGCTACTTGGTCGAACCCACACATGATACAAGTGTAGAGGTCATTACTACTAGACCCACACAGGATAAAAGAACAATAATCATCACCATCGAACCCACGGAGGATTCCAGTATGGTAGTCAGTTCCATTGAACCCATAGAGGATTCTAGTACAGTAGTCATCACAGTCGTAGCCAACTCTAGGGTTCCTGCACGCAACACGCTTGATTCCGGGATGGTCTACTACTCGAGCCAAGGGGGTTGATACATTAACTAGCATTGAGTCCAGTGTTTATGTATCCTGATGTTTCGTCTCATCAAAAGGATCCCAACACAACAGATGTCGTGTCAATCAGCCACCTGACCTGTGAGTTATTGGATTTTCTGTTCGAGGGGCCCGGTTGGTATTATACTCGTTCCAAACCCGTCAGTTTTCCAAAAATATCCAAAAATAACTTAGAGTTCTGAAAAATTAACCCTTCATCGTAAGGGTCTCAGTGCCATAGACGGCACGTCGATCGGATGCACGGTCAAGAAGTTATTCAAATTTAAGGAAAACGGGTTCGGCCCGTCAATCCTGGTGGGCTGGCAGGTCGCCCCATCCTGGTTTGGAAGGTCCGACCCGACTAAGGGGTGGACAAGCCCGCGGCGGGATGCGTCTCGGCCCAAGGTTGGCCATGGCATAGCTAACTAGCCGAGTGGATAGGGGGCGCGGCCCCCGCCAGTCCGAAATGGCGGCGCCACCATCCTGTCCAACCGGCCGAAGCTGGACGGTCTTCCCGACGCGAGGGGCCCATAGTTGCGGGTTGCGGATCGTCTGCCCGTAGAATCTAGGGAAGTCGTGGATCTTTCTGGCATGCCGGCCGATGAGCCGGCCGGTTCGTCCACCGAAGCAGCCCACCCAACGCGGGACGTGGTTCTCCACAGCGTGGTGCCAAGGGGGTGACGTTGTTCTTCCTCCCCAGCTGGTTTTAGCTGGCCGGTTCTTCTTCAGTCGGGCGGCCTGCAGTTGTGGGCCCCAGTCTCCCTTCCGCATGGCACTCAGTGTCGTGGTCCTCTTCGAGCAGGCGCAAGATTGTTGTTTCTACCTCCACCTTCGGTCGTCGTCGCCTCTTCCAACACTGTCTCCTTCCCAAATAAAAATGAGAAACTACATATGGTTGTTGGGCTGTGTTTGTTCATCCCACGCTCTCCGCATTAGGTGGTGAAAATGGCCATAAATGATAGCTTGAATTCAACAATAACCAAGTTATAATTTATTCAATTTAAATTATACCAACCCCCTAACTCAATATCAAGATTGGTGCACGTCGACGAGCCACAAAAGATGTGCTTGGCAGAGGTTGGGCATCGTGGAATATGGGTGTCGATTCCGATGTCGTCGGGGTGCATCTGAAGAGGGTGCATCATTGGAGAATTTCCTCACGTTCTTCATCATAGATGTTCTTCGTTGAAGAATGGTGTTCGTCATCAAGAGAAATAACACTATCTTTCTATTTCTCTAGAGCCTCCACCAATATAATATTTTCCAACGCAAATGAAATAAATGGCTCCCAATAATATAAATTTTCCAGTCATTTCAAATTAATTTAAAACTTGATTAATTAAGTGGAATTAATTAATCTCAAGAGTTGGTCATTACTTAGAGGGTATAGGTGGAGAGGCTCCACCATTAATGAGGGGAGGTGTCAATACTTAATAATAGTTAAAGGGAGTTAAGGGGAGGTGAAAGGGTTTGGGTTCGTATGGGCCCCACCACACTAAATCCTCTCATGGGAGGTTCTGTGGGGTGTGGGCCCCACCCCAACTCCCCTTTGGAGGAAATAACCTCCTTTTAAATAAAATTGTATAATACAATAATTTTATTTAATTTCCTACGAATCTCTAAAATATCACTTTCAACCCGCATAAAACACAACTATGGTAAAGCCCCCCTTAAGTGAATATTAGCGATGCGAGTTCATTGGTGCCCTCATATATCAATTATGAGAACCGGTTTAAAAGATAGAAAAACCCGAATGTATGTTTACTGAACGTACCCTAAAAACCATAAGGAAATGATTCTGGGCACACTGTTCTTTGGAATCAGGTTCCGTCAGAAACTGAATACTCATAAAATTCCAAAGGATTTATGAAAAAAAAATCCGGGAAATTTTTGGGTCTTTACATTACCCCTACCTCAGGGATTTATATACCCACAAAGCATCAACACACACTAGGGAAAAAAATGGGGGTACTGAACACGCATCTGAGCCTCCTGCTCGAATGGGCTCTCTTGGAAGTTCCTGTGCTGCCAGTGAATGCACACTAGAGAAATCGACCATCCACGTAGGATCCACTCTTGTCGATCCGTGATCTCTACCGGGACCACCGTGAATTTATCCCGATAAATTATGTGAATCTACACATGTTCTATGATGTGTGATGGTTCGGGTGCACATCTCGTCAGCTGAGACACGTGGAAGACGTCATGAACCCAGTGTAACTGAGGTGGAAGGGCCAGACAGTAAGCCACCTCGCCTACCCTTCTAAGGACCTGAAATTGTCTGATGAAACACAGAGATAACTTTCTACCGCGTACAAGTCTCAATAGACCTCTTCGAGGTGAGAACCGTAGGAATACATGGTATCCATCCTTGAAATCTAGTGGTCTCTATCTCCTATCAGCCTAGGACTTCTGTCTACTCTGTGCAGTCTTCATCTGCTCCTAGAAGATCTGCACATTCTCTATCGTTGTCTGAACCATCTTTAGTCCACCAAGTGCTGACTCCCCTGGGTCAGTCCAACCCAATGATGATCTATAGAGTTGGCCTTATAGTGCCTCATATGGTGCCATCCCGATGGTGGATTGGTAGCTGTTGTTGTACATGAACTCCACCAAAGGTAAGTGATCCTCCCAGCTGCGACCAAATACATGGACACATGTACAGAGCATGTCTTCAAGAGTCTGAATGGTCCTCTTAGTCTGACCATCCGTCTGAGTACGGAAGGTAGTGCTCAAGAAAAGTTTCATCCAAAAAGCCTCTAGTAACCACTTCTATAGCTGGGATGTGAAACAAGAATCTTGGTCGGAGACGATAGTCGATGACACACCATGAAGTCGTATGATCTCCTAAATATAGAGGTGTACCAAGCTCTCTACTGAGCCCCGCTCTCTAATTAGTAGGAATTGGGCCGACATGGTGAGTTGGTCTCCGATCACCGAGACAGAGTTGTGTCCTCTAGATATACATGGAAGCCCCATCATGAAATCCATGGATATCTCATCCTACATCCACTCTAGGACCTCTATGGGTTGTACCAAGCCTACTAGTACCTGGTGCTCCACCTTCACATGCTGAAAAGTGAGGCATCTTGAAACGAACTCTGCTACAACCTTCTTCATACCCGACCACCAGTGTTGTCATCTGAGGTTCTGATACATCTATGCCACATCCAGATGTACCGCTAGAGGGGAGTGTAAAACTCTCTCATCAAATCCTCCTCTATTCCCACTGGTACCATGGAACATCCCCTAACGAGGATGACGTTCTCCCCTCCTTCATAAATCCCATCAGGTGCCTTCCATGTGAATATCTGAGCACGTCATGCATCACAGTCAACGTCCCCATGCTACGCCTCTTTGACCCGCTGATGTACTAGAGGAGTGATTGTGAGGGACTGAAGAAAGGCTAATCCAACTATATCCACAAAGGATATATGCAGTGCAGCAGCTGCTCTATCGCCTCTCCGAGAAGCTAAATACCCGATCTCCAGGTGAGGGAATCTGCTACAACATTCCCCTTCCCAGGAGTATATACTTTCTATATGTCATATTACTAGAGGAACTTGATCCAACATCATTGTATCAGGATCAGTTCCTTCTACGATAAGATGTACCTGAGACTCTAGTGGTCAGAATAGACTGTAAAGTGCTCACCCATCAGATAGTTCCATCACATCTTCAAGAAAACAACCACTACTGCTAACTCCATGTCATGGGTAGCATAGTTCTACTCAAGATGTCTCAACTATTGTGAACCATATGCGATCACAACTCATTCCTGTGTCCGGACACAACTGAGTCTGGTCCCTGTGGCATCACATTAACGTACGACCCAACGCCCTCCTCCTGTAGCTTCGAGATAGGCGCACTGGTCAACCACTGCCTCAGCTCCGGAAAGCTCTGGTGGCATCTATCTGACCACACAAATGGTTTCCCCTTATTCATAAAAGTTGAAAGTGGTGCTGCAACTCTGGAGAAGTTTGGTACAATTCACCGATAGTAATCATCCAAACCCGGGAAACTTTGTACCTCCGTCAAACATATGGGTGGCTCTCAAGGAAGTACTACCTCAATCTTCGATGGATCCACTGCTACCCCAGCCTCCGAGATGGCGTATCCCATGAAGTGAACTTCTCGAATCCAGAACTGTCACGTCAAGAGATTACCATAAAGCTGGTGCTATTGGAGTGTGTCTAGTACTACAAGAAAATGGTAGGCATGCTCCTCCTCAAAAGTCGAGTAAATCAGTATGTCGCCAATGAAGACTAAGAAAAATCGATCGAGGTAAGGCTGGAAGATCTTGTTTATGAGACTAATGAACGATGCTGGAGAATTGGTTACACTGAAGGGCATAACCAAGAACTCTTAGTGGCCATACTGACACCTGAAGGCCATCATCTTCACACCCTCGTCTCAAACTCTGAGCTGGTGATAGCCTAAACTAAGGTCTATCTTCGAGAACCATCGTACTCCCTTATGATGATCAATGAGGCCTTCAATCCTCGGGAGTGGGTACTAGTTCTTCATTGTCACCTGATTCAAGTGACGGTAGTCCACACACAGTCGCAAGATCTCGTATGCCTTATTGGTGAACAAAATCGGAGATGCCCAGGGTGAAACACTGGTTCAGATAAATCACTTTCCATGAAAGTCCTCAAACTATAACCGTAGATCACAACGCTCGGTGGGAGCCATCCAATATTCTGGAGTAGATATCGGTGTTGTACTAGGATATAGGTCAATGAAAAATTCTACCTCTCTACGAGGTGGATGTCCTAGGACATAGTCAGGAAAAACGACCGTGTACTGATCCACCACAATAGGAAAACGTGGACTTCGCACATCAACTGCTCTGAGGGTGAGACTAGCCAACTGATGTGTCATCGGCTGCCCTTTCCTCTACGTAAGTCCATCCTATGCTTCAAAGGATCCCTTCTCACTGGTGAAGGTGAACCTGGTCCCATCAGTGCAGACACACTGAACATTGTTCCTACTATAGTCCGTCTGATCATGGACTGTAGATAACCAGTCCATACCCAAGATGACGTCATAAGGCCTCGATGCCACTACAAGAAGATCCTAGACAAATATCTCGACTACTAGAATAAGCTCACACTGCCGGAACCAGTGCGTAGTCATCGAGTCTGCTCCTATATGAGTCTCTAGTCGTATGGATTGAGCCAAATGCACTGTCGGAATCTCTGAGTTCTGAACATGGGAAGTGGAAATAAAACAATGACTCACACTTGTGTCTATAAGTACTACAACAAGGGTAAAGTAGACACAGATAGTACCTCAAATCATCTTAGGTACGCCGTGGTCGTAGGACTCAAATGGTTGTAGCTGAGCCTTCCTCTTCCCACCAGCTCCTTGTGGTCGGGGTGGACCTCTTGTTGGTGGTGGTGGTAGAGCCATGAAACATCGTCCACCACCCGCTGCTCGACCAGATCCTCTTCCACATCTGCCTACTCCTGATAGACATTCACAGTCAAACCTCTGCCTCTTCTTGGGAGGTCCCTATACTCTTTTCTTCTCGTCTTCATGGTGGGTCTGTCAGTCACAAGCCATGTGGCCCTTCCCGCCGCACGCATAGCACTACATACTCCTTGTAAGACTGGATATGTATCGTGTGCCCCCGCACAACTGAACCTGTATCCGGAGGTCTCCCAACTGATGGGATGGTCCGCTTAGTCCTCTGCGATAACTTTCTACTGCCGGCTATAGAAGACTTTTCTAAGTGTCGCCCTATGGTGGGTCTCTCTACTGGTGTCTCCTCAGCAAGGAAACTCTCCCCTAGAAGGGCTCTCTCCAGCACCTCTCCTACATCAGGATGATGAGGGGAATAGTCAAAGACCTGATCTCATGCCTGAGTCCCTACTCGATGTTCCGAGCCCTGGAGAATGGGTTTCATACCATATATGTGGTGTTAGGCGAGATTTCAATAAACCTCACTGAGTACTGAGCTACTGGCATGCTGCCATGCCGCAGATGTAGTAACTCATGAATCCACACCACGCGAAGGGTGGATAGAAAAAACTATAAGTGAAAGGGAATCTCGAATTCCATCCATAGTAATGATTCCATGACATGCACCTAAAGCATTAGGCTCCACCATCTACCTGCACTTTCATGCAGGAGACTCACGACAAGCATCACTATAAGGTCGGCTTGTGACCCTACCAATACGAAAACTCTGACGACAGCCTCCAGAAAATCCGCAGCTGCCTGTGGGTCCGTCTCTTAGTGGAACCTGGGTGGACTCTATGACTAGAACTCGTGCAACACACTCAGGCAGCGTGCACTCTCTGCTGCTAGAGTAGGTGGTATTGGTTGTCCAGTGGGTAGAGGTGCCACTGGTACCTCGGCTATGATGGGGCCCTGCACCGAGGCCTCGTCGCTCAGTGGGCTACCACCTCATACTTAACTCGGAACCCTAACTGGCTTCAATCATGGAGCCAACATGAAAATAAACAGGTGCTCCACGGTATAACAGTATACCTGGTGAGATGACTCAAATTAATCACAATGAAAACTTTTGAAACACACATGCAATCAGTGTTTTCATTCACTGAGTCTAAAATCAAAGGTCGGGGTCCTGGTGTATGGATACATCAGTCGCCGCACCAACACTAGACTCCCTGAATTGAAAACCACACTCAATACTCATACAACTATTGCTTCACAAAAAATAATGATCGGAGTCCTGAGTTCTGTGGTAGAGTCGTCTCCTCTATTAACAATTTGTCACGACCCATCCTCTGGTCTGTGTCGTGACTACCCCAAGACCGCCTTCCATAGGCTAGGGAAAGGCGACTAGAACCAAAGCTGAAATCCCTAATCTAGGAAGGCATTGTATTTATGAAATTAAACAAACACAATAGAGTACACAAATAAAGTAAGAAATAAGTAATATTGTAAACAAAAGTATGTGCTGAAAGGAAAAGGGTTTGAAAATACAATCCCAATAGTAAGTACAGTACAAATGAAAAACTAGTACAAATGAAAAGATAGAAAAACTATAGTAAACTAAAACAACAACAACTGAGTCATCCTCCTCGAATTCCACCTGAAGGGTGGGTACATATGGTCTGTTCAGCACCTCGGGTCCATCTGTATACTCTGTTTACGTCTCACCAAGTGGTAAACTACTAGGCACCATCCAGCTCTACAAGTCTCTACCACGATCAGTGATGTCCGTCATCTGCAACCAACAAAACATAGTGTGGGCATAACCCTTATAGGGGTCAGTATAAGATACTGAGTAGGGACCCCGAGACTCTAGAAGGTCTCCTAGAATCCACAAAGGATAAACCACAGAAGAAAGATACAACCATAATGTATCTACCAACCCAACATAGGTATATTCCCATACATATACCTAAGTTATCAATCACAGTTTGGCTCCAACTCTCGATCCCAAGCACAACCCAGTTCACACAGGAAAGAAGTCAAACATATCAATGATAATGATTCAAAGTAAAGAATCATCTTACATTAGTATACATCTTTCCTATAGCGATATATATGATCAGATGTAGTCACTGATTCATCTAAGATATCAGAACCACACAGGATACAAGACCAGCTAAGTTGTCGGATCCACAGAGGATACAAGACCAGCTACTCTGTCAGACCAACACATGATACAAGTACAAAGGTCATTACTGCAGAACCCACACAAGATAAAATAATAGTAGTCATCACCATCGAACCCACGAAAGATTCTAGTATGTTATTCATCACTGTCGAATCCACGAAGGATTCCAATATGGTAGTTGTCGCAGTAGCAGCCATCTCTAGGGTTCCCGCACATAGCACACTCGATTCCGGGAGGGTCCACTCATCAGGCCAAGGTTTCATGATACATTAACTGTCACAATGTCCAGATTTGATGTATCTCGAAGTTCTGTCTTATCAAAAGGAACCAAATGCAACAGAAGGCGCGTCAATTAGACGCTCGGTCTGTGAGTTATTGGCTTTTCCATTGTAGGGGTCCAGTTGGAATTACGCTCGTTCCAAACCCAGAAATTTTTCAAAATTTCCCCAAACTCACTTAGAGTATCGCAAAAGGACAACATCGTCGTAAGGATCTCAGTTCCACATACAGAGTGTCGATCAGACGCACGGTCAAGAAGTTATTCTCATTTAAGCAAAACGGGCCTGACCTGTCAAGCCCAGTGGGCTGGCAGGTCGGCCCGTCCTGGTTCGGCAGGTTCGACCCGATGGGGCGCGGCGCAGTGCGGAAGAGGGTGGCATGGCCCTGCCGGCTCGACCAGCCAGCCGAGCAGATCAGGGGAGTGGCCCCTGTTTTTAGAAAAGGTGGTGCCACCATCCTGTCCGGCCAGCCGAAGTCGGCCGGTCTTCCTAGCGCGAGCGTCCCATGGATCTTCCGCCTGTAGCGGCCATGGTTTTCATGGATCCTTCTGCCCGGCTGGCCGACGAGCTGGACAGTTCATCTTCTAAAGCAGCCGGTCCAACGTGGGTTGCAGTTCTCCACAGCGCGACGCTAATGGGGCATCGTGGTTCGTCCAGTCTAGTCGGCTTTAGCCGACCAGTTCTTCTTCGATCGATCGGCCTGCGTTTCCAGGCCACAGTCACCCTTCCGCGCGGCACCCACTTTCGTGGTCCTCTTCGGGACGACACATGGCCTTTGTTGCCGCTGTTGCCTTTTTCCTTCGCTACCTCTTCCAACACCGTCTCCATCAGGAATAAAAACAAGAAACAACGGAGGTTCGTCAGGCCGTGTTCATTTGGCCCAAACCCACCATGTTAGGTGGTAAAAAATGGCCATAGATGATCAGTATCATTCAACAAGAACGAAGGTATAATTTATTCAATTTCAATTATACAAACCCCGTATCTCTATTTCAAGAATGGTACCCATCAACGAGTCGTGGAAGATGAGCATCGTGGAATACAGACGTTGATTCGGTTGACGTCAGGGTGCGTTCGAAGAGGTTGCGCCATTGGAAGTTTTTTTTTCATATTCTTCATCAGAGATGTTATTCGTTGAAGAACAATGTTCTTCATCAAGAGAAAGAACACTATCCTTCTATTTATCCAGAGCCTCCCCCAATATAGTATTTTCCAAAACAAATGATATAAAAGGCTCCCAATAATATAAACCTTCCAAGCATTTCAAATTATTTCGAAACTACATTATTTAATCGGCATTAATTGATCTCAATAGTTGGCACATTCATTAGAGGAGGGATGTGGAGAGGCTCCGCCATTAATGAGTGGTGGTGTCAAAAATTAATAGTAGTTTAAAGGATTTGAAGCGAGGTGAACGGGTTTGGGTTCGTCTGGGCCCCACCACACTAAATCCTCTAATGGGAGGTTATGTGGGGAGTTGGCCCCTCCCCAACTGCACTTTGGAAGAAAAAACCATCATTTAAATAAAATAGTAGAATACAGTAATTTTATTTAATTTTGTAAGAATCCCCAAAATATAACTTTCAATCCACATAAAACGCAACTACGGAAAAGGTCCCATTAAGCGAATATTGGTGTTGTGAGTTCATCGCTGCCCTCATATTTCAATTCTGAGCACCAGTTTAATAGATAAAAAACACCGCATGTATGTTTACTGAACATACCCGAACAAAAATTCAGAAAAAGATTATGGGCACACTGGGCCTCAGAATCAGGTTCCGTCAGAAACTATGTATTCATAAAATCCAAAGAATTAAGAAAAACAATTTCCTTGAAATTTTAGGGTCTTTACTTAATATGAATTCGAATAATTACTAGGTAGGTAATTTATAATGTATAATACTCTCACATACCTTTCATAAGAAATGGAATAATAAATTTTATATTACATTAAAATTATTTTTTTATTTAATGAAACATTGAAATTTTTATGGAGTGAGAAATATGAGACCATAATATAAGTAAAATAGAATATATATGCATTAGAGAAAGATAAATAGTCTTATAATGATGTTACATAGGATCAAATAGAATTAATATCTAATAAATTTAAAGAACATAATATGTAATTTCTAATGAATACTAGGATCTATCAATATTTTCTCAAAATAATTCATAATATAACTTTACATGATCTTGAAATATAATTATAAAATATAGAATAAACTCACCAAATGTCTTAGAAATATGCTATAAATAATTTTGTTGAATTTAGAAGATTAATGGAGTTTATTTGATTAAAAATACCTATAATAACTAGTAAAGAGTCCTTATAATCATCCTAGAATATATCGAATATTTATATTGAGAAAATGGAACAATTAATATAAAAATCTATTATTTATAAAAAATCTATTTTTCAAAATTGTGTATGTTTCAATTAAAAATATATAAAAAAGTGGATAAGGAAAAATTATGATGAGGTTACCTTCATGTAAAATGTGCATAGAGTAATATGTTAAATAGATAGTTCCTAAAAAGAATACTTAACATTAGTAAAAATTATAAAAAAATAGGATTCCATAAAATCTAGATATTTTGGGTTTCTTGTAGGTCATAAAATTTAAACAGGATTTTGGGTCACCATTTGATCTATATTGGGTGGGGAAAAAGTGTATTGGATTTTTAGAATAATATACATGTTGTTAATGATCAATGAAATCCAACAGTAAAGGGAATAAAGCTTGATTTGATATAATATATGCTAATCCAAGAGGTAAATCTTTAAATTATAAATAGATTGAAATTATTGAAAAATCATCATATAAATTTCCGCTAATATTATCCTATAGATTGGTAATTAATTTTTAATTATACTGAGTATGCACCACGTTCAATTATGTAATAATAACCGTTGTATTTGAAGAACATTACAAAATATGTCATAGTAAGACTTTATGTGAATAAATAAAAAATTACTACTCCTATGTACAATTTAAATAATTATAGTTGATTATCATTCGTTGGAAGTCTCAATAATTATCAGATAAGTGATACATAAAAATTTAATATATTTATCTATGGAATTAGAAAACATTTCATGGACAAATGAAAACAATCCATAGATGTATGTGTTAATGTATAGAAGATAGAATAATATTGGAGATCAGTATTAGAAAGACAAAAGGTTTGTGTTTAAGTAAAACTAAATATCAAGAATCCATGTGGAATAATCAATTAGACTAACCACACAATTTTAAAGGCACAACTATTCCATAGTTTTATTTCAATTAAATGTGATCTTTCTTTCAAAAGGATTTTGGTCACTAGAAAATTACCCAAGGATCATTGGTTGTGTATTGTCTAATAGGATGGTTATCCATGATTATCACACCATGAGGGAATTATTACCTAATATAGGAATCTCTTATATATTCAAGATGCGTTCATGAATCCTTCCAAAATCCCAATATTATAATAGTTACCCAGATAATAATTATTGGTTATTGAAACATGTTGATCCAAATAACATTAAGAATTAATGGTTCTCTATAAATAGAATTATCTATTTATATTATATAATATACCATATCTCGTAAATTAAATATATATATATATAATGGATTACAAACCTTTTTATTAATGATTATTCTATTGTTGAAATCCATGGAGGTGAGCACGCTAATGTTTATATTTATCATTGGAGGTTGTAATGGTTTATGCAGTTGTGATATATTAGGTGATAGGTTCCTTAGAATTTTTTGGTTTTGAAGTTACACATAGGTAACCCTTTTCGTGTTGATGTTACGGAGAATATAAACCAATCAGGATGGTTTTTAATATGGAATATGGTACCAAAAATATGTGGTTTTTTCTATTGGGTATATGGGCCAATAAGATGGATTTTCCCACATCATATATAAGGACTAACATGAAAAGTATCTAGGGTATTTTTTCCTAGCTAAAACATTCCAGAATGATAGTGAATATAACCATATAGGGATTTAAACATAATTATTTTATGTACATATTAAACCTTATTTAGACATACTATATATCCTATTAAAATTAGAATAAATTAACATATATTTCAAGGTATTCAATTTATGGTCATGTGACAAGATAGTACCAATGTAGTTTAACATCATATGTGAAGGAAATTTCTATTCATTTTTATATTTTGAGACTATGATTTATATGTTTGAAAGGGGATACAATAGAGTATTGAAGGGGGTGTATACATGAGTTCCAATTATATTCCCAACCAATTTGTTGGATCTAAGGATTAAATATGTTTAATTTGGTCTTAAACCATGTATATAGACTATATGGATGAGTGGGGACACCATTAGATGATCTGGGTGAATTAGGTGACCTTGAATGAGACCTATGAAAATAGGTGACCAAGTGTGAGACAATGGAAAATGGGTTCTCCTATATAGGAGTTCTTAGGTGCGAGACTTTGGAAAATGGGGTTTATTTATTAGAGGATCAGTGCTTCAATAAATGGGTATTGATTTACCATAGTATTGGTGTTGACATATAAGGCTTAGACTAATGGGTTTACTCTAGTTGGGTTACCCATTTGTGATACATGTGCTAATGAGTTCTCCATTGTTAGGGAACCTAAGATTATGGCTTATGAGATTCAGCGTACTCTAATAGGGGAACTTAAGTGTTATAACCTCTCTATAGTCTTTTCGTAGGAAATGGATATGAGTTATCCTTTTTTTGGTGTAGGGTGAAATAATCCCCCCAATTTATCTTTAGAGATAAGTGGACACCCTTTTCGGAATCATAGGGTGAAGTGATATCCTAGGTTTGTGGACTAGGAAAATGGATCTCCCTAGTGGGGGAATGGGGAAGGGTTCTCCCTATGATAAATCTCTAAGGATAGCTAAGGTGTATTAATCCCTTGTGTAAGATTTCCATGATGACTAGGCTGTATGGTTAACCAGTATGGGGGCTCCAAATTTGGTAGTGAGAAGGGATCTCACACCATTATTTATCTCTTCTTTATGTTTAAAAAAAGTATAGGCAATGGGGTCCACATATAAGAAATTAATGTAACCTATGAAAAAAACATAGGTATGTGTTATGGTACCCTTATGTTTGTAGATCGAAAGACCATTGGTTTCAAGTTATTTAATAAAAGTACACCAGGGTGAACTTGTGGAAACTACGTGAGGTGAATGCATTAGGATATAAGGAAAGTGTATTGAAATCATAAACATGAGTGAATTATTATTATGTTCATGGGAGTTAGCTGCATGATCCAGACTAACTGAACAAATTTCATATTAAGAAAATTTCTACCTTCGAATATACAAATCATTTGATCCATTGATCAATTTGGTCTTCTTGAGTATCCAATCAAGTCCTATGAAATGTAATACATCTTTGCCTATAAGGGTATAGCGTAAAATACATTTTTTTTGTGAAAAAGATTCCAAAATAATATTTAGGATGGGTTTTACTATTTTAGCACTACTTTACATTAGCAATGAGTGAATCACATGGAAAATTACCTATGTATAATTATCATCACCATGTAATAGGACATGAAAACATTTTTAAAGAATTTATATTCCTTAGTGTATGAGTAATCATATTCAATATAGATATCATATTTGATTCTTCTTCCATAATGGAGATATATTTCTTCTCAATAAAAACATGCAGAATCGATGTGAGTATCACATGATGGACTGCATCAAAAAGTGTGTGGCGGGAATTTTTTGATTCCAAAAAATTACACCCTTATAATTGGATTTTTTTAAAAAGTATATAATTTGGTTGTATATTTTTTAAAATTTTTAGAATTTATAAATATTTGGTGGGGTTAAATATTTATCTAACTAATAGATGTATTATTTCCAAAAGGTTAATCTCAAATCAAAATTTGATGTCACAAATAGAAGTATCTCGGCATAAGGACATGATATCCAAATTTTGTAAGGGTCTAAATTATAGGATAAATGAATGAAGGGAAAGATAAATAAATTGCAGACTAGACCCATGATGAATAATTTGTGTATACTAAATATCTTATAATAACATGAACCATATGAAATATATTTCTTACTGTAATCCCTTATATATATCTAGATCAATAAAAAGAAGAGATAATTTAAAATTTTATTATTTTTAAGAGCATGAATAATACATATGGTTATACACAATATAGTATATTGAGGTTATATCATATGATTTCCCAGTTTATGGTTAGTGAACTAGGAAATCATAAACAAGGTGGTTTGTGGTGTATACTAACTTTCATTCAAGTTATATTATAGGAAATATGGATGTTAGTATATATCCTATGAAAATAGTTGTCCATCTACAAATTGAAATTTAGAAACATACACTACGTAGATCAGGATCCCACATATGAGAGAATAAAATGGGTTTAACCTAATAATGGTTTTTTGGGGAAGAGACAACATGAACTAGTAAACCCCTACCTATGAACTCTTATATAGATCAGTTCCATACATAGGTGAATCTAGCCACATTTAATAAACCATTGAAATTATTTTATGTTAATTAAAGAATAAAAACTATGTTGTGGATTATAATTTTATTTGATAATGAATGTTTACCCTTATATAAGTTATCAAGAATAAAATATGATATGAAAAATGAGGTGACATCATTTTTCCCCATACTGATAGCACTATAGAAGAATGATCTATTTATGATAGCGATAAATGATAGTCTATATTAACATAATCTATTTAATTTAATCTAAATATACTTTCTTAAGACATGAATGATGTATATTAGTAGGTAGGAACATGAATTTGTTTCTTATGTATCTTATTAATTGATTTTATCATAATGGGATTTGAGACTTTTCCTTTTCTTAAATGCTACCCAAGCTGGGCATGGAGTATTCTAGAAAAAAAATCACATTCACTGAGGATTAACTTTTATGGGTTGAATAATTTTGAGTCAAATGCCTAATTCCTTTTGTTGGTAAAGTTTTTATAAGATAGAAAATTTAATATTATATTTAAGTTAAATTAATGTACCACAAGGATGGATCTACTTTTATAACCACCAAGAAGAGGGAAAACTAAAGTGAATGAGAGCCTAATTCTACCGATGATCACCTCAATTATATCTGAATAGAGATAATAGTCACAATGATCATACTAATAAATAATAGTATTAATGATTGGATGATATTGAAAAATATGTTGGAAAGTTTATACAGTAAAGGAAAGGTACAACCAAAATAAATTGAGGTGCCAATAATGTTATTGGAAATCACATTGATGGGTGTATATAGAGTTTTCTTTGGAGTTCTATAAACATTGTGTCAAATAGTTTATGTTTCTATCACAAGGACCATTTTCCCATTTAGTATTATTTAGAGGATAATTTTAATAAAATGAATCATGATACTTGATAGGTACGGTTTTATGAATGTAATTTGAAATATTATTATAGGTTCGCACCATAATATAATGTATCACAAAACTGTTACGACATTATATTTCTGTTGAAGTGTTCATGATTAATGAATGAGTAACATGTATGGTATGGAAACCAACCTGAATATTTTGGTTTTAAAAAGGATAAATTACAACCTATAATAATTAGAGTTAACGGGAAACTAATAATAGTGGGGTTTTGTAAGCCATTATTTATGTGGAATCCCACACTATCATAAAACAACACATGAGGTTAAGCATGACCTCTCCTCTGGGATAAAAAATTCCCCAAGGGGTTACATAGTGACTCAAGAGAAATAGATCTTTTAACCATAAATTCCAAGAGGGTTGGATTAAAATAAATAAATCTATATTAAAAATATCTATATGATAGTGGTATTCTATATGAATAAACAAATAAATATAATGGGATTATTATAAGATAATTTTGACTAAAATTATTATGTTTGTGATGATTCAAAAATGAAATGTATGAAGTATGTTATTATATAATTTGATATTGAAGAAGGTTTAAAGCACCATAAAAGTTAATACACCATGTATTTGAAACATAATATAGAATAAGGGGCAAAAAATTAGTTTAGTGGGTACAAAATTATATAAATGGTCGTTATAATCATTATGAATATGATATTTTCCTAGACAGTGGGGTCCAAAAAGTGTAAATCAAATTTTTCGATGGAAAGGATCGAATATCTATATGTTTTTGTAAATTTTTTATCTTATAATATATTTTTTCTCAATTATATAATATATGAGTATTATATGTTTGAGATTTTTATTTTTATTATGTCTCCCATTACAGGATTTCAATAATTAAAAATTGAGACATTTTTATTTTCTTCTTAATAGCTTGAAATGTATAACATGATATGATGATGTTTAATTTTATAATACATTGAAAGAATGTTTTGTTAGTATATATGGGTTCTTGTTTAAGGATTATCTGGAATTCATGAGACATTACTTATAATATATACAACATCAGAGATTGGTTTACACAGTTTTATTGTTATGATTCTTAGACAAATGGATGGAAACTTATAGCAGACCTTCGGATATTAGATACAAGTTACACTATATATAATATAATATTAGTAATCAAAAACATACATATATCGTTTAAATAATCACTATTTAGATTTTTCTCATATGTATAACGGGGAATATTATCCAGTAAAACATTATAACAAGGTTAATATCCAAGGAGTATACAATAGATTGAAGATATGAGTTTCCTTAGTAGTAAATCGTTAAATGCTACAATAGATTTATAGATATTAGACACATGATTGGTATAATTATATATATTTTCCTCTCATGTAGGGTATTTTTGGAAGGTTAGGATATAAAGTCAATGTAGATTAATTTGATGTAGGGTGGACCATACATAGTGAAGTTTTATCTCATGATAATGGAATTCAATTACAATAATTTTACAGTTAAAAAATGTGTAACATGTATAAGTGGATTTATACATATCATATTCATTAAAAAATGTGGTAAATCGTGTTTTGATAAATTGAATGAGAAAAACCCATTATGAATGACTAAAATGATCATAAATAAAGAAAAGGTAATGACTATATAATGATTTGTAGTTGGGAAATTGATACAATATTTGGTGTAACTATATATCTGTAAGTATATGAATTTATCCATACATAGTTATAATACATGGAAACGTTTTATCATAATTTATGTGAACCTCCCAATCCCTTATATAATAAATGAAGACCCATTTATTGATCGATCTAGGGGATATGGGTAGGACATTTTTTATTTTGGATTCTTGGAGAGGACCCTTAAAAGTAGTTTCTGTTCATGATGGATAAAGAACACAAAATGGTTTAATGTCACTTAGGGTGTGATATTGTTTCTTTTTTGTTTAGGTTACAAATGTTTTAATCAAATCCTCCAACAATTATTCTTGTGATATTTACAGCCTTCTCAATAGGATATGTAATGTCCAAGGGTGTAAAATTTTGAGATATTTACAATATATTTGAACACGGGGAATATAATAACAAAAATATTTTAGATACAAATATAAATCATAGTTGATAGATAAATGAATGAAATGATTATATAGAAAACTTTTAATGGAGAAACCAATGCTAAAAATCATGAATATCCATATTTTTTCAATCATTATTAATAGAGAAACAATTTCCACAACATGAGTGAATAGACCTTGGGGTTACGGGTGTCCATTACTCTGTTAAAAAAGAACCCATAATTGTTACTTTGTCGCCCAAAAGAAATTGTGTTGTTCACAATCAATGGGGGTCTATTATGATAAATTAAAAACCCTATGACTAATTTTTAGGAATGATGAAAGAAATATTAATATATAATCTCATAGTTTTTTCTGATGACAATTAACATGTCAAAATTATAAGTAATTTTTTGTAGAAGTGGTGATTTCTAAAGGTTTTGAAACACCCAATTGCTATACCATCATGTGAGAGACATGTTGTTTTGGGGAGAATGAATATATCCAGATTGAATATGAGGGAAACTAAAACTTATAATTAATTTTTAACTACACAATATTAAATTGGGGGATACAAGAAAATTATTAATATAATCTATTACTAACCACTTTGAGTTTTTTAAGTTTGTACTCGGTGTGTCGGACACCAAACTTTTTATGGCCCTTTGGTTAAGATTTAGTGTCATGTATTGTATATTATTAGGGCTATGGTTGCATGTTTTGAAATTTATAATAATGTTATATGGTCATATTAATTAATAATTTTGATAACAACATATCTCAATTTTGGTATTCAATGCATTCAACCACTTTACGAAACTCATGTGAGTCATGCGTAGTGTGAGAAACATAGGTCGATTAGAAAATTAATCATATTTTACAATAGTGAATAATAGGTTTTGATGAATTAGGATAAGAATTGAACATAGACTCCTATTAAGGATAATAAAGATATGAGTAGAATGGTCTTCTATGAATCAAATCTATAGTTGTGAAAACATCGTGTAGTAAGGATCTACATGATGATAGATGTAACAACACGAGATTTTGTAGAATTATTTTTTTATAAAAAGATTGATATTTTCCATATTTTTTGGAAACAAATGATTTTGGACTGTTTTACAAGTAACATGTTTTTTATAACTTGTTACAAGAAACTTCGATTTTTGAATGTGTTACGCACAATACTGATTTTATCATGCATTATATGATACTTCATGTTTAAATGAAATGTGTCATAAGAATAAAAAAATATAATTTAATATTACAGTTCTCACTAAAAATTTGTAATTGATGTTTGGAATAGGATTGACCAAATTATGGAGATATGGTTTACACATGTATATATAATGAATACTTTGGTGACAAACTAATTCGAAATGAATATAAAACCCCATTTAATATAAAATGAAATCTTCCTATAAAAAACTATTTTTATATGTAGAAGTTTGATTCCAATAAATAAATTATCCAAATAACATTTGGATAATTATTTTAATTAAATTAATCTATTTTAATGTCAACCAAGTGTTTAACATTCAACTTATATGTTTTCTATACAAGATATAATAACAAATCCATGTTTCCTCATTAAAACTATACATTTCTAAAAAGGAGTTCTGTCACGTTATTTGGGATTCATTTATTATAAATATCTATTTTTTCAATTTTTGAAAATAAATTGAATGATAAAAAGAAAATTTAAATAAAAATAAATAAAATTATCCAAGGGTGATTTTTTGGTATTTTTGTAAAAAAAATTTATTTTTTGATTAATTGTGAAAATACTGAATAATAATTAAAAACTTCCATTTCATTGAATTTATTTGTAAATGTAAATTGTAATATAAATTGGTTTTAAATAATATTTAGTTTAAAAAATATATATAGTAATCTAATTTAGGTCATTGGAATCAATTTCATATTGACATTGAATATAAAAACACTGTAAACCTTTGATCACTTTTCAAATTAAAATCTAGCTTTTTAATCATGTCAGTAGGATTTATTTTGAATAAACTTATGAACCATATATGAATTTATTTTGGGAAAATATATTACATAACTTGAATCTTAATAATTTATATTATATATTACATTAAATAGAACTTGTTTTCCATAATTAATACTCAAAATAGTTAAAATTAGTTATTTTGAATAAGGTTAAAACATAGTTTTTCATATTAAATCCATTTTTATTAAAACTAAATTAAGACACATATATCATTTTTAAGAAATAAATTTTATTTCATATTCATAATAATTATTTGAAAATTATATAATAAATATCATTTTATATTTTGTCATAAATCATAAATTACACATTTAAATATAAATATACAAGTTGCATTGGTAAGAACTATAAGGATAAAATAGAGTAATCTAAATAAAGAAATAAATATCTTAAAACATTGTTATTTTGTTTTTTAGAGGTTCATAAAAAAAATTAATCTCTAATCTCTGTTATTATATTTATTTTATGCACATGGGGTTAGGTAGGAATCACAATTATGACTATATTTGGTATTTACAACAGTGTCATTCCTCCTCCATTATATATGGGCATTCACTCTACTTAATTTTTAACACATATCAAGACATCTGGATATAAATGACCCTAAATATCACTTTAAAAATTACTCCCTTAAATATATAATCCTTATATTTTGAATAAATCCATCATTGGAATAATTTAGTGAGAGCCTAATGAGAATTCCTGAAGAAGATGTAATGTTCATCAATAAATAATTATTATTTTATTTCTCACACCACATCAATTAATTATTATTATAACATTAGTATATAATATCATTATTATCTTAAATATTATTTAATGTTTTTATTTATTGTTTATGACATAAAACCACACACACTTCTTTTTAATCAGTTAATAAATAATCTTTCGTGTGTATGGTGGACTACCGCCTCGTGAACCGATGTCGTTCATTTTTCCATTACCACCACCCACGATTGAAGTAATGATAAATTTTTAGATTAAATATTGTATTTAATATATTTATAATTTTTTTGTTATTATTTAATTATTTTAACACACATACCATAATAATTATCATTTTTTAAAATGTGATAATGTCGTTCATGTGTACGACAGACTACCACCTCGTGAAATGATTTGATTTATTCATGCTTTACATGAAATGTATCTAAGAAGATATTAATAATAATATGTGATATATATATATATATATTAACTAAAAATTATTATATGATGATAATATATATATATATACCATTTACATTTATTTCATTCAATAAGACATGAAAATGGAATCAAAATTCTGGTATATGTACGACTTACCATCTCTATAAATATTGTGTTTCATTTTATATCACTAAATATTATGGATATATATATACAAATATATATTGAATATATATTAAATTTATTTCATGGTTTACATTGTTTATATTATGAAAACATTATCTATATAATAGGGAGAAAAATGTAATGTCTAAACATATACAAAAGAATTAGTTATTAACTGAATTGAAACATTAACATGGAATTGTTAATAAATGGTTAATAAAATTTTAACACAATATTATATATTATTTGATATATATAGTAAATATTATGTAATAAATGTATAATAAACTCATATTCATTCTATAGTATCGTTGAATGAGTACAATGGAAGTCATGACTTATGGTAAGATATTTCTATCTCACCTTTTTTACTTATATGCGACAGAAGTCATATTCGAAACCAATTTCTTTTATGTTCTTCATATAATACCCATTAATTAATTAAATAATGATCAAGAATTTTTTTTGTTTAAATATAAATTTTATTATCTATCTTTCTTGGGGATTATGTTTCAAATGTTATCAAATTAGTATGGATTTTTTTGTCTCAATTTGGATTCATTGTGATATACCTTATGTTATGGACCTATATTATTCCAGGAGGTGAATATAAAACAACTTTTACATTTAATATCATTAATTTATTTATTTTAATGATATTTTATATTCCATTTTATTTTATTACTTTATAGGGATAATGATTCAATGTTACCAACTGTGTTACAGTTTTATATTTAATCTCATCATTTATCACTATTTTTTATGATTACGTATCCAATGGGGAAATATTATTATATATCTATCATGAGTTATACTGAATATTATTATTCTATATTTATTCATGATATATTCAAATAATGGTGTAATTTTTTTCTATTTTTATTTAACAAAATTATGAAACTGTATCCAAGAAAATCCATCATGATATCTTTATTTGGCCAGAAAACTATTTTCTTCCAAAACCTTGATTTATAAAAATGATATCAAAAATGATTTTAAATAATATTTTATGCTATTTGTCAAGGAATTTGTTCTGATAATGGTTTATGATTTTAAAATTGTTTTATCTTATTTTCGTATATTCATTTATATGTTTTAATGGAAAATTTATAAGATGAAGTGTTTCAAAATGTCTTATATTTTAATAAGAAATTTTTGTTGTGGAGAAGAGGAATTCCTCAAGAAATGTTTTAAATGGTCCATTAAAATTTATTTCCAATTGAATAAGAAATATTTTAATTTTTTATATGACTTTTGTGGGATATGAGCTAGGGATACAATCAATTTTCTATATATGAGTGGTTTATTTTTATTTGGCATGTAGTTTATAGAACCCATTTATTTTCAATGAGTCAATCATGTTTCAATGTGATTGTTATGAAACATATTATTTTCAATTAGTTAATCATGTTTCAAAGATATTAACATTAAAAACAATTATTTGCAATGATCTAGTTAGGATTTGAATGAAAATTTATTGTTTTTAAGAGTGTTATAGTGATTTGAGGGCATTTTTTTACTTAATCCATTTTGTGGTTCTTAAAAATTATTCATATGATGGATATTATTATATAGAACTAGGTAAGACTTCATATATTATATGATATAGATATATTGACAGTACGAGGTATGGCCATTATAGATTATATTATGGGGCACACAAATTTCACATAATACGTCAGCTATATCTTTTATGATGGGGAATACCATATCGTTCAAGGTAATCCAATTGATGAATTTATGATTTAGTGATCCAGATAGCACCAAGTAATCCCATTACAGATTATATGATCAGATAGCCTTGATAATGTTGTGTAATATCATTAAAACTTATATGAGTTGGAATCCTATATAATGTTGGTAAATCCTGTTATAATTTATATGATGGGGTGGATCTTATAGAAATTAGTATTCCTCTTACAACTTAAACGATCAGGTTGCACAAATAGCACAAGGAGATTCCATTAATGATTACATGATGGGTGTGCACAAATATCATTTTAATATATTTGGTAATGATAAATTTTATATAAGATCGGAGGGTACATATTTGATTATCCCATGCCCAAAAATAATGGTGTATGGGTGATAATCGCAAGGCCAAAAGGTGGGTACATGGTTAATCATCAAAATCCAGAAACAGAGGGTACTAAGGTTGTTATTACAATCCCAATATAGGTAAATCATTGGTTAGACCAAGCCTATAATTTTATGAATATATTGGTGAGTATCCATGGCATAATATTATCTACATGTATATTTATGCCACAAAATATATGGTTTGTGCTAGTGTTATGCTCTCATGGATCTTGTTCATTGACTCCTTGATGAGTCATCTCTTATTAACTTCCAATATTTATTCCATTACACAATTTTATGATCTTAGAAATGTATGGTTTGATTTTAATTCTTTATTCTCATTTTCATATATTATAATCCTCATGTTATTCATGTATATCTCCCTTTTTTAGCCAAGATGTGCATTTGAGATAACTGTTTCTTATGTTTCCTTTCCTTAGTTTGTGAACAATAGTTAATACAAGGTATGTTTGTGATGATTACGAAAGAGAATATATTTTTGTGACACATTTAACATCATCCACCAAATTTGAAATATTTTATTCCATGTTTCCAAAAACATTAAAGTATTACAATACTTGGGTGTCTGTATGAGTAATCTAATGAATATTCATCTAATATGCACGAATATCAACATCTGACAAGGTAGGGTCTCTATAGTTCATATCAAAGGAATAGTTTATTTAACCATTGTAAATTATTATGAGAAGAAAAATTTAATATCACTATATATATATATATGGATATGTATAAGGTCATATCGAAGGATATTTTTAAAGACATGTTATCGTATAGGAAAATGTGCTGAATTTTTGGTAAATGATAGAGAGAGTGGTTTACGAGAAATATATCCATGCCTTGATACTACAAGTGAATGTGGCTCTATTACATAATGACCTAGTGTTAATAACCCCAAAAACACCATACTGAGCTAGACTCTATTGAGAAATGGAGCATGAGAGTTGACCTTGATGTACATTTGGTTTTACTCTCTGATGGGATATTCTTTGGGAAATTAAAAAATATTTCAGAACCATCATGAATTATTTAAATATAAGATGAATATTAATAACCCAGTATAAATATAAGGTTTCATAGATTAATGAACAATGTTTCATGATTTTGAAATCTTGTAAGTGAATTTTCATGATTATGGGGTTTTCTACTATGATTAGTGTTTCCCACAATATGATTTTCGGATCTATTAAATTGACTAAACTAAAAGGTACTAGGTTTACATTGAATGTGATGGAAAATTTTATGATGAACACCCAAATGTGATGATGACATATTTTAAGGATATTGTGATTATTCCTAATCAGTTTTCCTAGGACATGATCGACAACATATACATTAACAAACTATTAAACTCAACAAAATAATAGAATTATATAATTTTTTGATATTTTAAGTAGTGGATACCATATAAGAATTATTATTCAGTTTCATATATGTTAAGAATGTGGAAATAAGAACTATAGGTAATGTCTCAAAAGAACGTGGAATATTTTCATGTGTGGAGAAGGACACAAGGAACGTTGTTTGTAAGGAAAAATTAATATCCCAATTAACAAAAATGATGTTAATATTTGTCTCACTAATGTATTATCAATGGATGAATAATTTAAATTTCTAAATAGTGGGAATTATTCTTCTCTACATCCTTATGGAAAAAATCATTAATAGATTCATCAATAATGAATGAGTAATGGGTTTTTTATTGATGATTAGTAGAATAAAAATGGAATATTTTTGGTATGGGTTGTTCTAAAAAAATTATGTTTAATGTAATAATCATGATTAAATTGGGTTTTATGAATCTTAATACATGTCTCAAATTTAACACATTAGGATATATGTAATAAGGAATGAGAGGATGAAACCTAGGTGTTGTCTTAAGGATGTGGTTGAATAATTGGAAGGTTTATGCATCCGAAATTAATAATGATTAAATGTATGATGATTTATTTGTATAAGTTTGTCTTCAGGATTTTATATAATATCTTGAATGTTTTTGAGGACCTATAAAAGTGATTTTATGTAGAAGTTATATATTATGATTATGGTATGATAAACATTAACATGTTTATAGGGATTAAAAAATAGTTTTTATTTTTGTTAAATATATAATTGGTATGGATAAAGTAAATTGGACATGTTGATGTTCTTAGAACTGATAAAGGGTTTTGTTTTGGAAATGTGGTTTATGTTATCATTGATGGAGTTGAGAACATTTATAGATTTAGGGAATATAACGATTAATATATGTTGTACAAAAGGAATACGGAAGCATTTATCTTTTAAATAATGTTTTATGGTAATTGTATCCATTACCTTGTTTCAAGAGAATAAATTATTAATATTTTCACATTTTTTTCATGTGACATTAATGTGATACTTTATGATATATGGAATATTTTTTTTAAAAAAATATTGTATCCTTTCTAATATATTTGAATGTTGTAATGGTTATAATGTTACCCATAAATGGAATAGTTTAGCTTCATAATTGGATGAGGTTTTATAGAATAACATATTCACTATCCATATAAAGATTTATCTATATTGAATAACCAATTAGAACCATTTGCTTTTGATTATAACTAATGATAAAGATAATTAATTATCATTATATCTATGGATATTATGATCCGTTAGTGATCCACGCATAAAAAATCACCTTAATTTCATAAAGTAAGACCTGAAGAGGATATTTATCAAGGCATAACCAAAGGGTGAGATTATTCTTTTGAAATGGATTGAAAAAAATTTAATATATATTTTAATGAAAATTATTCAAATTTATGATAAGGTACATAAAATAAAAGGTTGTTCTATTATCTTAATGTTTTATAATAGCAATGATCATTTTCAAGACTATTTAGAACAATGGATAATTGATCATTAAATTTACACTGACATTGTTCTCTATCACCCTCTATTAGTATTAGGGTGTTTGTTTTCTATTCCATGTCGTGTTTTCACTTCCCAACCATGTTATTGTTTTCGAAAACCAAGTATGTGTAATTCCAGATGAACATCCCACATCACTTTTATCTTATTCATGAGGGTGATTTAATAACCCTTTTTAATATGTGGGTTTATATGAATTTAAATTTAAATTTAAAAACCTTTTATTACCTAGATGAATTTCAATGGTTAAATTATAAATATGTATGGTAGAAGGTAAAACCCTGAGATTTTATTTAATTTATATTTTCAAAGAGTTTTTCCTTTACCATATTTTGTGTGAAATAAAAAATTATATAGAATTAAATTTAAAACATGGTTAATATAACATCACATGAAACATTGTGTTTTTCTTTTTTAACAAACATTTCCATGTTTAGCTTGCATTTGACACAACACCATGTCTAAACAAAACATGTTTGACAATTAAAATATTATTATTTAATATCATAGATATCAAATAGAGGTTTGAATATATAGTATAAATGGGATTAAATACATTATGAAAATATGATTTACACAAGTATATACAGTTAATTATTTCACGAAATATTTATTATAAATTAAAATAAAACCCTTTTGAAAATAAAAAGATATCCATCTCTGAAATGTCTTTTATGTTCACAAGTGTGTTTTAAATCAAAAAATTAAGAAAATAAATTTGGAGTACTAATTTTAAGTAAAATTAATTATTATATATTCAATAAAATGTTTAAAATTTATCTTCAATATTTTCTAAACAATAGATAAGAATAAATTCAATTTTATGCACAAAATTTATATTTCTAAAATGTTGTTTTGTCGCCAATTTATTGAATCTTTTTTAATCAATATTTTAAAAAAATTACATTAAATTTAAATGAACAAATAAATAATTTTAATAAAGAAATTATAAGTGGTAATTTTGCCAATTTTACTAAGAAAATTCATTTTTGAGGAATTGTGAAAAATATAGAATTGTAAATGAAAAATGCAATTTTGATTAATTTATTTATAAATAGATATATTTTTTAAATTTATATTAAAATTATATTATGTCAAATAATATATAAATTAATAAAAAAATTTCCATTTTAATGAATTTAAAATTTATATGTGAAATAAAAATATTTTATACTTGTGATCATTTTTCCATTAAATACCCATTTTTGCATTAAATATGTGAGATTAATTTTGAAATATATTATGAAAATTATTTGAATGGAATTTGGAAAAAGTGATTATATATTTTACATCATAGTAATTTATATTATCTAATAAGTTCAAATGAATTTTTCTCCACAATGATTGGTAAAATTATTTTAAATTAATTACAGTGATTATGGTTAAAACATGGTTATGTGTGTTACATGTGTTTGTATTAAAATTAATTTTAAACACCCTTATGATTTTTATTTAATAAATTTGTTTTAATATTAATAATAATAATGTTTAATTTGTCTAATAATTATCTATTTAATTTTATTATTAATTGATAAATTACACAGGTAATTAAAAAGATACATGTAACCATGGTAAAAACATGAAGGATAAAATTATACAAACTTAAGGAAAATAGGATAACATGATGAATTTTGTTAATTTTTTATTCTGGTGGTGTTTATATTCCAATTAATCTATCCCCTATATTATTATTAAATATATTAGTAACATGTGGTAAATGAGACCTCTCATTATTGAATACGTTTCTATATTTACAGCAAGGCCTCTTCTCCTCCATTACAAAAGAGAATTTAGTCTCCACGATTCCTCACTCTTATCAAGCCATTTCTATAAAAAAACTAAAAATTAAGTCTAAAACATCCATTAATGAAAACTAGAAAGAATATTTTGGGCATAATTCCATCATAAGGAGACTTAATCGCATACCTAAGGAGAATCCCTGAAAAAGCGGTAATGTACTTCAATGAATATCTTTTTATTCCTTCTATAACTCCTTAAATTATTATTATTAAATTATTATATAAAAATATAAGTATAATAATTTTAATGAAATGTATTTAATTAATTGGTAAAACCTATGACTGCCCAAACATCAAACAAATGGGTTAGGAATTCATTTGTTTTGTATACAGGAGAGTACCGCCTCGTAGATCGATGGCATTATTTTTCCATTACCACCTCTAAAAGTTGTAAATAATGATATATTTATGTTTTTTTGTTATATATATATATGTGTGTGTGTGTGTGTGATATTTATGATTTTATATAGATTATATAATTTTTATACAATATATAAATTGATTTTTTTTGTTTTTTTTTGGAATATAATAAGGTCGTTCAGGTTCAAAGCGAACTATCGCCCCTTGAAATGATGTGAATCGTTCATGATTTACATGAAATGTATTAAAGTTTGTTTTAATTAAAATATTCTATATATATATAACATAATACGTATAATGTTTTGATATTATATGTATATAAATATCATATAATTTTCTTTCATTCTAAATGACATGGAAATTTAAACAACGTTCATGGGTATGTATGGTCTACCATCTCCATGAACATTATGTATCATTGTGTGTCACTATATTATATATATATATTATGATAAATAAATTTATATTTGATAAATATTATATTTATATCATTTATTACATTATTTCTGTTATTAAACCTTGATATATGTAAATGGACTTAATCTAACAAGTCAAAACATAAACAAAAAAATCATTTATTTCTCGAAACATAACATTATCACGGAATTGTTAATAAAGGTTCTGTAAATGTAATAAATAAATAAAAATATATATATTATATATTATAATAGTTATGTTATATTTTTATATAATAAAATTATATTCATTATAACACATTATTTATTGAGTATAATAGAAGTAAATACTTAAGGAAAGGGATTTTCATCTCACTTTTTCACTTTCGTGAGACATGTATCATATCCACCACCTATTTATTTTATATTGTATATATAATTAAGAATAATTTATATTATTATTGTTATAACAAAAAAATATTTTTTTTACATATCCATTTGAGTGTCTCCGTTTAATGGGGTTTACTCTTCACATGTTACCAAATCAATAAGGTGTGTTTGTCTCAATATGCCTTGTGTGAGATTTACGTTATGATATGAACCTATATTACTTAATAAAGTGTATTTAAAAACCAGTTGAAAAATAATTTAATGAAATTATTTATATATTTAATATATTATGTTTTATTTTAGTTTATTACATTATAGGAAGAATAATTAATGTTACCCGAGCGGAAATGATATTATGTGATAGTATTATCATTAAATGAGATTATTTATGATTAAGTAACCAATGTCAAAATATACTAATCTAACTATAATAAATTTTAATTAATTTTATTATAATATATATATTCATGATATATTCATGTAATCGAACCTATTTTCAACTCATTGGTACATAAAATGATTCATATTTTTAAAAAAAAAACCCATCATTATTTCACTCATTAGTCGAGAATTTGTTTTCTTATAAACCCATTTTCTTCTAAAAATATTTCAATTTATTTAAATTATATTTCTAGTTAATTCTGAAGGATATTTTTTCTTAATTTTTTATATTTTAAAAGGTGTTAAATTTTTTTTCCAATAATCCTTTATAACTATTCAAGGTTAATTTCGTTGAAATTTTTTTTCACAATGAATTATATTTTAAATAGAGTTTTTCAAAGTGAAGTGTATATTTTACATAATAAATTATTCAAATTATACATTGAAAATTATATTCTATATAATATTACACTTTTTTGTGTTACTTATTCATTAAGAGGTATATTATCTAGATATATCATTCCTAATATTTTTCATAATAGTTTATATTTTGATGGCATAATGTTTGTAGACCCCCATTCTCTTCCATGTCTGAATCATATTTCAAAAAGATTGTTATGATACCAATTTATTTTCTTTTGGTTAATTAATTTTCAAATATATTGAAATTTTACTATTTCCTTTTCCAGTTTTTAATCATTTAATGAATGAATACTAATTTTTTTAATGATATTTTATAACGATATGAAATCTCTTTGTACTTTATTCATGTTGTGGTTTTTAGAAATAACATATATGATGATATAAACTAGATAGATCTGGTAATCCCATTACATATTATGTGATGGGATCTCCTAGATAGCACCAGGTATTCTTGTTACAACTTATACAATGAGGTGACCTAGATAGCATCGGGTAATCCAATTATAGCATATATAATGGGGCGACCTGGATAGAAATAGGTATAACTATTAAAGATTATATGGTAGGGGAGCCCAGATAGAACTGATTAATCCATTTATGAATTATATGATGGGTTCTCCCAGATAATTCTATGTAATACCATTACAATTTATAGAATGGGTTGGTCTGAATTGCATTGGATAAGAAGTTAAAACATATACGAGGGGGTGGCCTATATAGTGCCAGGGAAGGACATTACAACTATTATGAGGGGTCATAATGGATAGAACTAGGTGATCAAAATACATGATGGGTGTACCTAGATAGCTGAACAAGTAATTGGATAATGTTAAATGTTATATGAGATCATAGGGTATACTTCTGCTTAACAAAAGACCACAAATAATAGTACATTGGTGATTAAACCAAGCCAATAAAGTAGGGTACATGGGTGATCATCATGTTCCAAAAATTTATCGTACATATGTTTTCATTCCAAGACCTATGTAAGTAATCATGTTTTTATCCCTTGCCTAACATGATACTAACATCTTAGTGGGATTCATTGACTTAATATTTTCTATCCTTGTGTGTATGGCATAAATTCAATGTCTTATTCCAGTGTTATGCTCTCATGGATCTTGTTTTCTAATCCCATTATGATTCATGTATTATTAACTTATATTATATATTCCATGACTCAATATTATGATAGTTTATATATATGGTATGGTTTTAAAATGTTTTTATCATGTTCTCATAAAATCGTTCATAGGTTATGCTATAGAATCTCCCTTATTTTCCCTTAATGAGCATATGAGATCATCTTTTATTATTTTTCCTTCCCCGGGTTATGAAGAGAGGTTCAAGTAGGTTATGTATGTGAGGATTTCCAAAGGGGTGGTATTTTTGGGATATGCTGAATATATTTCACCAAATTATGTTGATTTTGTTCCCTGATTACAAAATAACTAAACTATTACAGTCCTCAGGTGTGTGTATGTGTAGTGTAATAAATATTCATCTAAAAAGATGTAATATCCATGTATAAAAATCCAAGACCATTATAATATAATTATATTATTTGTCTCAATATAGGTTAGATTGAGGTCATTAGGTATATTAGGTTATAAAAGATTCGTACACGTACAATTCTTAAAGGGGGGAATTCTGAATCTATACAGAGGTTGATCATGTGTGGTGAATCTGAATTGAAATTGTCTTGTATCCTTACATTAAAAGGAATGAAATTCAATGTGAATATTGTACCAATTCTTAAAAAAAGTGATATAACATTTTCCTAGGTTAGGGTTATCGAATAAAAATCAATATGATTTAATGAATGTGTATGCTTGAAAACTTTAATATAGATCTCGATCATGAAAAAAATGTTGTTAAAGTCACGCATAATGAATTTATTTCCAAAAAATTAGCATCTTGTGCTAATGACTAAACTAGACTAGTTTAGATTCTAGTGGAATGATATTGGGATATGCATATTAATTCCATGAAACTTGGGAAGTATGCTATAATGTTTAGATTCATGAAACAATGACATTATCCCTATAGTTTTTGTTCATAAGATTGGGACTGCTATGTGAATATCATTGTGCAAATCTAGATGATGTTATTGAAATGTACATGTCCCCGTAAGGATGTCACAAACTAAGTGTGGATGATGTAAACCCATGATTTTATTGAATATATTTTCTCATAATTAATAGTATGTTCGATAACTTGTTTCATAAAAAACACAAAACTAAAACAAACCAAAAAATATATAATCAATATGATTAACAAATTTTTTTAAAAAAAATTATGTAGTAAATAAATATATTTTAATTAACTATTAATACATAAATATTAGGATTTAGGGCACTAAATGTTTTAATGGTAATTGTCACACCCCGACCGTGCGGTTATTTTTATTTTATGATTTCTTTGACTTTAAATTATATTGCTGCGGTTCGTGTTCAGTATCAGACCTAGTTTTTGAATTTTGGTTAAAATGTGAGCTTTTTGACGCGACGTCGTCGGGCGCGTGAGCGGAGCCTGTTCTGGAAACCCTGCTCGTCCCTGCCCGGTGTAGTTTTGCATCCAGTTGTCTTTGGAAAATTTTAAATAGAGTCTTTATATTTAAAACGCGCGTTAATTGTTGTGTCGTTAAAATTTTTAGTGCGTTAAGAATTAATTATCATTAAAATGATACGAACACCGTTATTGTTTTTATTTTATTTTATTTTATTATTTTATCACTATGATGTTTACTATTTGTTGTTGTTATTATTATTATTATTGTAATTTATTATTATTATGATTATGATTTGTTTTATTTAATTTTATTTTATTATTTTATTATTATTATTTTTTTTCCTTTCCCTCTCTAACCCTAGCGCCCCCCCCCTTAAATCTTTTTTTTTCTTCTTTCTCCCTGCTGGAGCCGCCGCCACCCCCTCCTCTATTCTTTCTTCTCTCCCACCCGCGGGTTCCCTTCTCCTCCCCCTCTCTATCCCGTCGCACCCCTCCCCTATGCGCACTGCCCTACCTCCCATCCCCACCGGCGCATGCCTCCCCTGGAGGACCTTCCTTCCGGCGAAGCCTTCTCTGACGTGAAGCCCCTGCCGACGCAGCCCTCTGCTGGCATATCCCCCTGTCGGCGCGACTCCTCTGCCGACAGAACTTCCTACTGGCTCCTCCCCGGCACCCGGCACCAGCATCACCGCACTCCTATTCTTCCTCCTCTCCCTTACGCAGCAGCCCCCCCCCCCCCGACATCCGACTCCTCCCATGCATCCTCAGCAGCCAGCGCGCGACCCCCCCTCCTCGGCCGGATCCAGCGGCCTTCTACCCTCCTGGTGCACAAAACCCCCACGCAGCACCCAGTAGCCGAACCTCATCCGCGCCTCTCCTGCCCGCTCGGTCCCCCCCCCCCCCCCCGGCACCGCTTCGTTGCACCCTCCGCCGATCTGCCTTCCTTTTCTCCTTCCGCAGCAGCAGCCGCAGCACACCCAGCGCCTCCTTCCTTCGGCGCAAGAAACCCGCACCCTCCCGCCAGACCACACCCCTGCCTCCTTCTCATTCTTTTCTTCTTCCTCCTATTCTTCTTCTTCTCTTCTTCTTCTTTCCTTCTTCTTCTTCTTCTCTCCTTCTTCTTCTTCTTCTTCTCTCCTTCTTCCTCTTCTTCTTCTCTTCTTCTTATTCTTTTCTTTCTCCTTCTTCTGCTCCGCTACAGGTCCGTTTTTTTTATTTAATTTGCTATTTTATTTTATTTAATATGTTAATAACCTTTTTTTATCATTATTATTATTGATGTTAGTATTGCTAATATTATTTTCATTATTATTATTATTAATTTTATTATTATTATTATTATTATTATTAATTTTATTATTATTATTATTAATATTAATTTTATTACTATTATTATTATTACTATCATTATTATTTTCATTATTATTATTATTATTAATTTTATCATTATTATTATTATTGTTATTATTAATTCTATTACTATTATTATTATTATTATCATTATTATTATTAATATTATTACTATTAATTTTATTATTATTATTATTATTATTATTATTAATGTTCATATTACTGTCTTGTTATTATTATTATTGTTTTTCATATTATTATTATTTTTATTATTATTATTATTATTATTATTATGTTGCTATTACTATTATTATTATTACTATTGATGTTATTACTATTTCTATTATTATTATTATTACTAATCCTATTTTTATTATTAGTATTATTATTACTATTATTATCTTTATTTTCATTATTATCATCGTACTCTGGTTGATGGTGGATTTTTATTTGTTGGCTTAGGACTTTTAGGACCGGCGCAGGGCGTTTCCAAGTGAGCGCCACCGCCGCGCCTTGTTTCCGGGGTTCCGTCATCGCCGCGCTTTAGTTTCAAGGTGAGCGCTTCTTCCCGCCGCTTTGTTTCAAATACTCTGGTGAGTTTTGGATGTGTCTGAGTCCTTGGCTTTGATTATGCAGAGTGTCGGACTTTATCACGTGGCTTCGGACACGCGTTGTGTCATCGCGCCTCGGTTCCAAAGTTGTTTTGTCGTCGCGCTTGGTTTTGAAGTAGGTCCCCTTTGCACTGCTTTTAAAATTTAAGTTATATTATTTCATGCTGTTTGCGCACCCTAATTGTTCAAAATCAACATTTTATTAATTGTAATAAATATGAGATAATATACGATAATTAAATTTTAATATAAGATGGTTAATTTTTAAATGGTTATTTAATGTTAAAAGGAGCCGTTTATTTTATACACGACACATGGAACATCCTTTTGACGAGCAGACACCCAATAATGAAAGAATGCCCGTTTGGATTTTAAACATAATTCATGGAATATAAAATGGATTTATGGTTTAATGAGAAATGATTTCTTTTGAAGCATGAACAAATACTTTGGTTCGTTTGAGAAATTGCCTGGTTGGCTCTTAAAGTTTATTTGGAAAAAAAAATGGTTTGGTTTGGTTTATAAAAATACTGGAAACCTGTGAAGTAGTGTTTTGTGGATTCTTCAAATAGTTTTAAACTGGTTTTGGTAGTAATTGTGAACTGTATTAAATGCCCGTTTGGCACTTTATGGAAAGCGATAAAAATATTTCGATAAAAACCCTCTTAGGACGACTCTCATGCCTTGGTTGCGATTGATTGTTTGGGAGGCCGCGCTTAGAGGCTCCCGGGTACTTGAGTAGAAAAAGGCATTAGGTTGTTCCACGGAGTGGCTCGGGGAATGCCTGTTGTTCTTTACATATATATATATCTGATTGGATGCTCGGTTGGCATCGGTTGGCTCACCCCCTTTTTTTTTAAACACTTGAGACATGGGAATCTGGCATATTGAGAGAATATTCTAAGAACGATTGCTGCACTGGTAGGTTATGGTACTGACCAGTGGCCCATAGTAGGTGGATATATTGGGTTTATTGCTATGGGATTTGCCCTCGACCTGCTTGTGAGTGGATGGTCGAGCGTGTTGTGCGTTTTGATTTCATCGTGACATGTCAATAAGGATGATTTCTCATGTATTGGTGTCTTCTGGTTTATTCTCGATCTCCTAGGTTCACCCATGTCTATTCAGCTTTTGTAGCTTGCAGTAATGATTATGATGCTCACGTGTATACTTACATTGCCCTTGCTGTGTGTTTTACTTTGTGCATTCTGGTGTATTGTTTCCTTTGGAAAATGGTAAATTGCTTTTGATTAGGTTTCTAAAAATTGTTTTCAAATAAATGTGTTTAACCCCCTTTGTTCAAATTTGAAAATTTAAACATCACTTTCCCCTTTTCCTGAAATGTCATTGGCACTAATGAAATGAACACGAATTTGGAAAATGGCTAAGGGAAATGGTTCGTACTTTGTTTTTAAGTAGAATATTATTAAAAACATACTTTTATAGATTGTAGTTCAAACTTGAAATGATGTTTCTTTTATTTTAAAGGTAGTGCATTGGGAATAGATATCGGGCTAGCCTACTGAGTTTTAATACTCACGCCTATAGTTGTTTTCTGTTTTTAGTGTTTGTGCAGGCTATAGCTTGAGTGCGCTCGCCTAGGGCGACGCTTGATCGTTGAGTCGGAGAGCGACCCACGAGGTCGCACGGAGTTTGTTCGCACGTCGTGTTTGGTTAGTTTGTTTCCTGTTTGTTTCTGTTTAGTCACTTTGTTTAGTTTACCTTTTTCTGTGCTGCTCTGTTTTATCTTTGCATTCTTATTTATTTATATTGGGTGAAATCGTTCCCACAGTCTCTAAATGATGCCCTGGCGCTTGTCGCCAGCTCGGGAGGATCGGGAACGCCTCTCAGGCCATGTCGCGGACCGGCTCGGGTGACCGGTTCAGGGTCGACCCGGGTTGGTTCGTGACAAAATGGTATCAGAGGAGGTTTGCTCTTAGCAGACCTCACTTTTCAGAGCGCCCTTTGTTATTTGGGATGTCAAGGTAGATGGAGTAGGATTGTCGGGACTTGAGGGGTAGGTGCGAGAAGAGCGTCGCGAACTGTTTCCCGTACTGATCCTCAGGTTTCCATGGGAAGTCCGGTTTAATTGGTTTGTTTGGGTTTTTATAGAAATGTTTTGCGATTGGGGTACGACAAATGGAGTTAGGCTAATAGTCCTAAGCCGCATGGCCTGGCAAGCCATGTGGATCTAGGGGCATGGTCCAAGAAGGCTCTCTGTGTCAGTGGCGTGTTTGGCATATGGCCGCCAACCATATGGTCAAGTCACCCACTGACACTAGTCCCCTGTTTGATTTGTTTTGGGTTTCCGTTGATTTATGAAAGTGGTTTGAATCAGAAAAGTTGGCTTTGAAAAATAAAATGGTTGTTTGAAATAACATGTTTAATTTGCAGATTGTTTTAAAAGAAGTGGTATAAATGAATTGTTTTTGGAAAATGAAGTTGCTCTGTTTTGACCTTGGTGTTCTGATGAGTGCTCACATGCATTGTGGTATGTTGGAAATGTGGATGGATCTCTGGTATGGTGGATGGATGCCCTGGGTGGCACGGATACATGCATATGAGTGAGGCTCTAAAGAATACCAATGGCGAAGGTTTAACCCACCAAGCTTGTTCAAAATTAAAGATGTTTTCAAAGGGAAAATTTTTGATGTTACGAAAACTTGTTTTCTCGGGTTTTGAGCTTGTCACCTATGCAGTGTTTGATTTTGAGGTTGTATTCATTAATTGAGTTGGCGTTGATTGGGTTTTTGACCTTTCCTTGTCCAGCGGTTATCCCTTTGAAGCTTCGATGAGTGATTGTAGTGCGGTTGATCAACCTAAGGATTTTATGCTTGAGTTTCGGGAGCTTGATCCACCTCTCTTCTATGGTCAAGCAGACCCTTCCATGGCAGAGGAGTGGATGTGGAAGATTGAAAGGGACTTTAACCTCATTGAGTTGCCCGAGTTGTTGAAGGTCAAGTTTGCGACCTTCATGCTTGAAGGTTCACCGTGGATGTGGTGGAAGTCAGTGTCTCGGAACAAGCCCCGTCAAGAGATTACTTGGGAGTTCATCAAGGCTTTGTTCATTCGTCAGTATTTCTCTGAGGAAGAAAGGGTGAGAAAGGGGATGGAAATGTGTCGTCTGCAACAGGGCGACGGATCCGTGTTAGAATATTTCTATCGCTTTGTGGAGCTAGTACCTTATGATTCATAGTATGCCACAAATGACCCCGTGAAGGCTCGACGCTTCGAGGCGGGTCTCCGCCCTGATCTGCAGTCGAAGGTGTCAGAGTCCAACCTGACTTCTTTTGTCGATGTGGCGAGACAAGCTTTTCATGTCGAAGCTGCAATGGCAGGAGTGCTCGAGGTAGTTCTCCCTCCTTCGATTCCTATGAGCACTGGTGAAGGTTCTGGAAAGGAGATGAGTAAGAAAATGGAAGTGGATGGATCAGGTCGTGGAATCAAGAGGCCTCGAGATCTTTCATCAACCTCTTCGGAGCGAGAGATTATTGTGTGCTATCAGTGTGGCAAGCGGGGTCATAAGAAGTCATCGTGCCCAAGCGCTCCGAAGCTCTGCCAGGCGTGTGGACGTCTGGGTCACTTGCGACGATTTTGTCGGGGCGTTGCAAGAAAGCGTCGCAGAGGGTGTTCTCAGATGTAATGTGCTATTGGGTCTTTGTTCAGAGTTCTTGGTGTAAGTTTCCTTTCAGTTTAAGGGATCTTTTATCGTTGTAGTTATACTGGTGGTGTTTTGGGTTTAAAATGTATGGGAACTTCATGGGTCTTTTGACGAACCTCGTCTTTCAATGCTGGTGTGTTTTATTTTTAAAATCTTGCCCTTCAATCTGTCAGATCAAAAGATGTATGTTTCTTGTTGGGATTATCAGAACCTGACTGCGAGGCAGGAGATGCTTCATCCATCAGAGCTCCAGCCAAAAGGTCTCGGAGTGAAGCCGGCGCGTAGTCAGGAACCCCCCGGGGGAAAATTTTAAAGAGTCCGGTTAAAGTCGTGCCTCTATCGTCGTGGTGAGATAGTTTTGGTGTTGTTGCTCTGGTCTCTCTGTCGTTGTAGTTCTCTCTTGTCGCAAAGTGCGCGATGGACTTATCCCTTGCGTAACATCGGGAATTGTGCCTTTTGGATGTATGTTGCTGATCAGTGACCTCGTGTGGACCACCGATGTGAATCGGTTATGGCTTTGGTATGTGTCCATCCCTAAGTAGTGGTACGTGAGTAGTTTTCCGTCCAAGATTCAGTGATCCAATCCTTGGGCCCACCCTCCCCGCCCATGGGGTAAGGGTTTTGGTTTGCATAAATTTTTCAGATCAACTCCTATTACTTTTGGACGTGAGTAAGAGGATTAAAGGTCCTTGCTGTGCTCTTTCTAGCTGGAGTAAGGTCTCGTGCATGTCTAAGCTGTTTTCCCGTTTGGTCGTTAGTTGGTCGGTTCTTTATGGTGGGGAGACCCACCATGAGTCTCTTTGGGTTTTATCTTAAGTCGTTATCGAATGCTAGTTGAGTTCTTATGGTGGGGAGCCCGTTCCGGCCTTCCCTCTGTTGGTGATTTATTTCGGGCAATGAGGTTCAGTCCCGCTGGTAGTTGTTATGATGTCCTTGAGATAAGAGGTTGGATCGTGTTCTGTGAAATCCTTAGGTGTTGATCGATCGACTGGTTGGTGTGGTGGATTTCCGGGGGCGGAAAGCGTTATGGTGGGGAGAATTGTCACACCCCGACCGTGCGGTTATTTTTATTTTATGATTTCTTTGACTTTAAATTATATTGATGCGGTTCGTGTTCAGTATCAGACCTAGTTTTTGAATTTTGGTTAAAATGTGCGCTTTTTGACGCGACGTCGTCGGGCGCGTGAGCGGAGCCTGTTCTGAAAACCATGCTCGTCCCTGCCCGGTGTAGTTTTGCATCCCGTTGTCTTTGGAAAATTTTAAATAGAGTCTTTATATTTAAAACGCGCGTTAATTGTTGCGTCGTTAAAATTTTTAGTGCGTTAAGAATTAATTATCATTAAAATGATACGAACACCGTTATTGTTTTTATTTTATTTTATTTTATTATTTTATCACTATGATGTTTACTATTTGTTGTTGTTATTATTATTATTATTGTAATTTATTATTATTATGATTCTGATTTGTTTTATTTAATTTTATTTTATTATTTTATTATTATTATTATTTTTCCTTTCCCTCTCTAACCCTAGCGCCCCCCCCCCTTAAATCTTTTTTTTTCTTCTTTCTCCCTGCTGGAGCCGCCGCCACCCCCCTCCTCTATTCTTTCTTCTCTCCCACCCGCGGGTTCCCTTCTCCTCCCCCTCTCTATCCCGTCGCACCCCTCCCCTATGCGCACTGCCCTACCTCCCATCCCCACCGGCGCATGCCTCCCCTGGAGGACCTTCCTTCCGGCGAAGCCTTCTCTGACGTGAAGCCCCTGCCGACGCAGCCCTCTGCTGGCATATCCCCCTGTCGGCGCGACTCCTCTGCCGACAGAACTTCCTACTGGCTCCTCCCCGGCACCCGGCACCAGCATCACCGCACTCCTGTTCTTCCTCCTCTCCCTTACGCAGCAGCCCCCCCGGCATCCGACTCCTCCCCTGCATCCTCAGCAGCCAGCGCGCGACCCCCCCTCCTCGGTCGGATCCAGCGGCCTTCTACCCTCCTGGTGCACAAAACCCCCACGCAGCACCCAGTAGCCGAACCTCATCCGCGCCTCTCCTGCCCGCTCGGTCCCCCTCCGGCACCGCTTCGCTGCACCCTCCGCCGATCTGCCTTCCTTTTCTCCTTCCGCAGCAGCAGCCGCAGCACACCCAACGCCTCCTTCCTTCGGCGCAAGAAACCCGCACCCTCCCGCCAGACCACGCCCCTGCCTCCTTCTCCTTCTTTTCTTCTTCCTCATATTCTTCTTCTTCTCTTCTTCTTCTTTCCTTCTTCTTCTTCTTCTCTCCTTCTTCTTCTTCTTCTTCTCTCCTTCTTCCTCTTCTTCTTCTCTTCTTCTTCTTCTTTTCTTTCTCCTTCTTCTGCTCCGCTGCAGGTCCGTTTTTTTATTTAATTTGCTATTTTATTTTATTTAATATGTTAATAACCTTTTTTTTATCATTATTATTATTGATGTTAGTATTTCTAATATTATTTTCATTATTATTATTATTAATTTTATTATTATTATTATTATTAATTTTATTATTATTATTATTAATATTAATTTTATTACTATTATTATTTTTACTATCTTTATTATTTTCATTATTATTATTATTATTAATTTTATCATTATTATTATTATTGTTATTATTAATTCTATTACTATTATTATTATTATTATCATTATTTTTATTAATATTATTACTATTAATTTTATTATTATTATTATTATTATTATTATTAATGTTCATATTATTGTCTTGTTATTATTATTATTGTTTTTCATATTATTATTATTATTATTATTATTATTATTATTATTATTATTATGTTGCTATTACTAGTATTATTATTACTATTGATGTTATTACTATTTCTATTATTATTATTATTACTAATCCTATTATTATTATTAGTATTATTATTACTATTATTATCTTTATTTTTATTATTATCATCGTACTCTGGTTGATGGTGGATTTTTATTTGTTGGCTTAGGACTTTTAGGACCGGCGCAGGGCGTTTCCAAGTGAGCGCCACCGCCGCGCCTTGTTTCCGGGGTTCCGTCATCGCCGCGCTTTAGTTTCAAGGTGAGCGCTTCTTCCCGCCGCTTGGCTTCAAATACTCTGGTGAGTTTTGGATGTGTCTGAGTCCTTGGCTTTGATTATGCAGAGTGTCGGACTTTATCACGTGGCTTCGGACACACGTTGTGTCATCGCGCCATGGTTCCAAAGTTGTTTTGTCGTCGCGCTTGGTTTTGAAGTAGGTCCCCTTTGCACTGCTTTTAAAATTTAAGTTATATTATTTCATGCTGTTTGCGCACCCTAATTGTTCAAAATCAACATTTTATTAATTATAATAAATATGAGATAATATACGATAATTAAATTTTAATATAAGATGGTTAATTTTTAAATGGTTATTTAATGTTAAAAGAAGCCGTTTATTTTATACACGACACATGGAACATCCTTTTGACGGGCGGACACCCAATAATGAAAGAATGCCCGTTTGGCTTTTAAACATAATTCATGGAATATAAAATGGATTTATGGTTTAATGAGAAATGATTTCTTTTGAAGCATGAACAAATACTTTGGTTCGTTTGAGAAATTGCCCGGTTGGCTCTTAAAGTTTATTTGGAAAAAGAAAATGGTTTGGTTTGGTTTATAAAAATACTGGCAACCTCTGAAGTAGTGTTTTGTGGATTCTTCAAATAGTTTTAAACTGGTTTTGGTAGTAATTGTGAACTGTATTAAATGCCCGTTTGGGACTTTATGGAAAGCGATAAAAATATTTCGATAAAAACCCTCTTAGGACGACTCTCATGCCTTGGTTGCGATTGATTGTTTGGGAGGCCGCGCTTAGAGGCTCCCGGGTACTTGAGTAGAAAAAGGCATGAGGTTGTTCCACGGAGTGGCTCGGGGAATGCCTGTTGTTCTTTACATATATATATATCTGATTGGATGCTCGGTTGGCATCGGTTGGCTCACCCCCTTTTTTTTAAACACTTGAGACATGGGAATCTGGCATATTGAGAGAATATTCTAAGAACGATTGCTGCACTGGTAGGTTATGGTACTGACCAGTGGCCCATAGTAGGTGGATATATTGGGTTTATTGCTATGGGATTTGCCCTCGACCTGCCTGTGAGTGGATGGTCGAGCGTGTTGTGCGTTTTGATTTCATCGTGACATGTCAATAAGGATGATTTCTCATGTATTGGTGTCTTCTGGTTTATTCTCGATCTCCTAGGTTCACCCATGTCTATTCAGCTTTTGTAGCTTGCAGTAATGATTATGATGCTCACGTGTATACTTACATTGCCCTTGCTGTGTGTTTTACTTTGTGCATTCTGGTGTATTGTTTCCTTTGGAAAATGGTAAATTGCTTTTGATTAGGTTTCTAAAAATTGTTTTCAAATAAAAGTGTTTAACCCCCTTTGTTCAAATTTGAAAATTTAAACATCACTTTCCCCTTTTCCTGAAATGTCATTGGCACTAATGAAATGAACACGAATTTAGAAAATGGCTAAGGGGAATGGTTCGTACTTTGTTTTTAAGTAGAATATTATTAAAAACATACTTTTATAGATTGTAGTTCAATCTTGAAATGATGTTTCTTTTATTTTAAAGGTAGTGCATTGGGAATAGATATCGGGCTAGCCTACTGAGTTTTAATACTCACGCCTATAGTTGTTTTCTGTTTTTAGTGTTTGTGCAGGCTATAGCTTGAGTGCGCTCGCCTAGGGCGACGCTTGATCGTTGAGTCGGAGAGCGACCCACGAGGTCGCACGGAGTTTGTTCGCACGTCGTGTTTCGTTAGTTTGTTTCCTGTTTGTTTCTGTTTAGTCACTTTGTTTAGTTTACCTTTTTCTGCGCTGCTCTATTTTATCTTTGCATTCTTATTTATTTATATTGGGCGAAATCGTTCCCACAGTCTCTAAATGATGCCCTGGCGCTTGTCGCCAGCCCGGGAGGATCGGGAACGCCTCTCGGGCCATGTCGCGGACCGGCTCGGGTGACCGGTTCAGGGTCGACCCGGGTTGGTTCGTGACAGTAATTTTAAAATAAGATAATTTTTTCATTACTAATTTAATTTTCTTTTAAAATAATAATTTATAATTTTTTCAAAATTAAATTTTATAAAATTAATTTCAATTTTTAATGCACCATGTTAAAATTATCTTATGGTGTATTATTAATATTATTCTGAAATAATTGATTTCAATATTAATAATGAAAAATTAATGATTTTGATAATACCATCACATTACTGAAATTATAACAATGCAAGAAAAAAATAAATAATTTAAAAAAGTTATATAATGTATATATATATGTTAAAATAAATCATTAAAAAATAAAATTTCGAATTTATAAAACCCATGTTTGTTTTTTTTGGAATCTTATCTAATATAATATTTAAAAAACATTCATTAATCAATTATATAAAAATGAATTTTTCATAACCTATTAAATTAAATCATAAAGAATTTATTTAATTTCTCATATATTCATGATAATATTTTTTAATAATGTCAATGTAATATTTGGAATATGAATAATTTTACTAGGAATAATGTTAAATTCCCAAATAATTCATTAAAATATTATTTTTAATGAGTTATTTTATTAATATTGTGTAATTTGTATCTAAAAAATAAATTAAAATCTTTATAAAATTGAATATAATATAATTTTTAAACCTAAATATATATATATTAAGACTCATTAAATTTTTATTCAATTTTACATAATATTGCAAACACATAATGAAAAAAAAATATATTTATACAAAACTATTTGTCTATATATATAAATTTTTAATATGAAAGGTAATTTTTACATATATATATATTAAATTATATTATATTGTTCCTAATGAAATGATTCAATAATAAAAAATTTGTAATTACTTTTTCTTTTTTTCTTAAAATAATAATTACTTTGGAAAATTATAATTAAAATTGTAAAAAGAATATAAATTCTTTTATCATGTAATGGTCAAATACATGAATTGTTTTTAAAAAAAGTTGTAAAACGAATATTAGAGGCTTTATAGACCATATATGAATCCAAAATTCATCATGTCAAACATTTAGTCCATCTTACATTTAATTGGGTGATGAATTAATTGAAAATGTAATGGATATTTAAAAACTATATATTTTCACTTATAAAAATAGATCATTTCCACCACAATTATCCACCCGTTCCAAAGAATTATTTCTAAAAAATCTTACATATTCTATCTTAAGAACTATAACAATTTATTTTAATAATTATTTGTATATCATTTTTTATTTGTTGAGATATGTGGAATATTTACCACCTGATTCCTTTTAATGGTTTATTTATTTTACATGGAATTATTTTATAATAAGTATTCATTAAATATAATTGGGATACAAATAAATCTCATGTTATAACTTTTATGGGTTATAAAATTAAAATACATTGTTGATGTATAGATTTTTATTAACTCAAATTTCATTAATTAAGTCGTTATTATTATTGACAAACTTACTTCTAATAATTATGAGCAATTACCCTATTTGATTTTATTATGTGGTGTATATTTATTTTTAATATTGGAATCTAACTATATATGATACATACCATTTTCTAAATATCTCTTACATTCGCAAATATGATATCCATATGGGATTTTCTTAACACAAATTACATTGCATTATCTTAAAATTTAATTACATAATAATAATTATTTTGTATTTGATAATATATTATATTTATTTATTTTTATGATATTTAATATTTTCTATTAATAATAAATTAATATTTTTACTCAATGATTTTATCTTGAAAATTTTCATTCTCATAAAATTTTAGTGTTTTTAAGAAAAATTCATAACTACTTTGATGATGGTTTTTTCTTCGATTAACATGATAATTATTCTGAAAAATTTATTATGTTATTATTTATATATATTAATATGTTTTTAGTCATGTAAAATATATTTTTTTATATAATTTCAATGATATGTTTTGTATCTAATTTTTTTCAATGTGAGTTTCCAAAAAATGTATTTCAATATATTATAATGTATTTTAGAACATTTAAAAATGTATTATATTTAACTCCACATTCCATTTGGATATTTTTATCTTTTTAACGATCTTTTATTGATGTTTCACACTAAAAGTAAATGTTTTTTTCAAAATATATTTTCATAAAGTGATTTTTTAATGTGATCATTAAATTTCTCGACAAAAAATGATAAATTTTTTAGGAAATTTATTTAATAGTATTTATATTATTTGAAAAATTAGAAAAAAAATATTTTTTTTTCTTTTAAAGTTTACTTCCTGAATAATCCTATAAATTTTCGTATTAAATACAGTTTTGGTAGATTGAGTTCTGCGTATGAACTATTTACATTCATGAGAACAAATATGGAGATACAATCTAGAAATATCACAAAACATAATTTTATTTCAATGGGTTGTTTTTTATATGATTAATGATTATTTTGAAGGGTAAAATATGTTTGAATGATTTACCGGTGGGTCTTATATTTCCCTTTATTTTATTGGTTGAAATTTTATCTCATGATGTCAAAAAGGGTACACTGAATGTAGCATAAGCCCATGATGTCACAATTATAGTTTGTGAAGACAAAGATTGTATTTGTTTTGTATCCCAACTCCAAGAGGCTATATATGTTATAGACTAATAAAAATAGAGTAATGGGATGTATCCAAAACCCATGTGGGTACATGAGTAATCATCCAATCCCAAGTGGTTATACAAGTTTTCATCCATAATAAACTATGTTATGAGAATTAGGTTTCAATTAATTCTCCAGTACGTTATAAATTATATTAAATTTTTTTATTATAAATTATTATGTGTCGTGATTATTTTATGTGACCTTTGATTATGTTAATTATCTCATGTTTATACACTCTCATGACATAGTATACAACAGTACATTATACTATAGTTCATTGAATTATATCTATTGGATAAAAATTATTATTCCATTTTGACTACAATATGATATTTCTACCAAGCTCTAGATTTATAATATTCATATGATCTAAAAATTGTTGAAATGATGTTTATTTTTCCCTCACTATGCATTCATGATCGTCCATTTATTATGTTTCAATTCTATATGGTAGGAATATGATTATAAAATATAAAATTCTATAAGGGATCTTAGAGTCGATAAATTATTAATAAATGTTAACAAGTTTCATTAAATATGATGTTAGTGTAGCTAATCCTCATGGAAACAAAAACTTCTATTCATGGGATTGAGATGCTATTTTTGAGATGTAATTTTAAACTATTGAAAATTATGTGAAATTGTGAAAGGGTTTTATAGCTATATATTAATACAAATGTTTATATAATGTTATGCACAAGATATGGGAGAGTGGGTATGAGGCTTCCCAATAAGTATTATAGTAGAATTTATCTATTTTTGATTATTAGTATAGTTTTCTAGGGGATTAGGATTATAGACCATTATTAAAACCCTATAGATAAGTAATATTATAAGATAACATTATGAAATTTGGGATAATGTTTTAAGTATGTTTTTTCCTAGAAATTATGTTTGTGTAAAGGTATAAGAAAGTGTATTTGGTTGTAACATAGATTCACTGAGGTTTAATCACCCTGAAAAAGGATTCTTGAGTATTAACCCAATTATTACTCGTTGTATGATGTGTGGACCTAACAATACCAAACTCTCTTGAAACCACTAGGAGATACTCTATGGTTAATAAATGTTGTTTATAAACCATTATGATTTTTTTAGATTATGTTTATGGTATGGTTATAAAATCCAATTGAAGATATAAAATGAATAAAAAATATTTAAACGTAAAAATTTATGATTCAGGGGGTATATGTAATTTATTATTTAATCATTTTATCGTAATATTTTTCCTTTTCTTATTTTTATCAAATTTAGTATACTTATCATTAACATAAATATTAAAAAAAATAAAGGAGAAACCAACTTATAAATGTATATAATTGAAAATGTGGTGATTGTCCTATGAGAAACCAAATGGGAATGAAATAGTTTTTGAAAATGTTTTGGTTATTCTCAACCAACAATCATGACTTATGATTAACAAATTAATTCTTTCAAAAATCGAAAATAACCAAATAACATAATGTTATAGTCTCATGGATGTTTAGTTGATGAAAATTATTGTGGAATTAATATTCAGTTTACATTATGTAAAAATGTGTGATAAGGAACCCAAGTGAATGTCTAAAAGTAATAATAAAAATATTTAATTTTGGAATGATTTTCCTTCGAGTTCATGTTTTTTTTAGTATGGATAAATAGTTAATCCAATATAATGGATTGAACTAGAAACCCAACTACAAAAAAAATCCACACATAAATTATTAAAGAACATGTAGTTTAGGAATTATTTAAATTGATTCCCCAATCTATGGTCTAATGAGGATTAAATGTATCAATAATATCTTAAACGAATGAAATAAGGGAAATACTATCTCATCCAAACTACCATAGTGGATTGTGATAATTAAAGAAAACATACCATTTAATCAGTATTTTTGGATAAATTATTGGACTCTAGACATGTGTAATAAGAATTTTTTATTTAGATTGTTAAATCACTATCATGATGATTCTATTATCAAAGAAAATTTATAATTTTATTGTATGCCAATTTGAGGACTATTTGAACATAACATTAGATAAATTTAATGTGATATCATAAATGGACCGATTCTCTATATTTATAGGAATTTTTTATTAAATATGTTAATAACATTTCAAATCATCTTATAGCAGTATATCAGTGTATGGATGATTATGTACATCTTTTAAAAGTAAATTACAAAATTTTTGTTTTTATATCAATTAATAATAAACTCTTGGAAAAAATGGTTGGAAAAAACTCAATGTTTGGGATAATACTTCTATGAGGGAAAAGACATGTTTAAGATAATTGTAATGTTGATATATATATATATATATATATTATCATGAGTCATGTATAAAATCTATATTCCACTACAATTTCATTAGGTAGTAGTAATTAACATTGTATGTAAAAAATTTATGTGAAGGGGGAAGTGAATATAACGTTTCATGTTTTTAGAATATATATTTTTCTAAATTAATTTTTTTGGTAGATAAATTATTTCATAAATTACACCTAATTAAAATGATACATAACAGATTAAATAAATAATATTAATAAAATATTTTAATAATAAATTTTATATCTAATAAAAATATTTTAATCTAATTAAAATTAATAAAAAAAGAATTAAAGAACACCCAATGTATTAAAATTTCATTTTTATTAAATGAAATTACTATTTATATAATGTTTATTAAATTAAAAGAATAAAAAAATATTTTTTGTTTTGAATATAATAAAATGAATATAATTTATGAATTCAAAATGTCAAAATTATATTCTTTTGATTTTTTGAGGTTTTTCAAAAATAATTTATTTTTAGTTGAATAATGAATGTAAAATGATTTTCCTAATATCAATACTTTAATGAAATTACTATAATACAAATTTAATTAAAATATTTTTTTTCAATATAATTTATTTTTATAAATTAAAATAATTCTTTTTAATTTTAGATGTTTAATTTATAAAACCCATGTATAATATTTTTAATACATATGTAATATTTTACTCAAAAACATGATTTTGTTCCTTTATATTGAAATTGTTTTTATCACTTTTCAAAATTATATCTAAAAAATGAATTTCATATTTTAGTTTTTCATATTCACATTATTTAATAATTTACATTTTATTTTTTGGAATCAAAATAAGATTATGAGGATAAAGTTAATTAGCCTAATATTACCAAAACAATAATTTTCAATGAATTACTTTATTATCCTTTTGTAACTTTAATCAAATAAATGAAAATATTCTATTCTCAACAATAAAACCAATATAATTTTTAAACATTTATTTATATTTATTAACACTCATTCAATTAGTAATCAATATAAAATAATATTATAAACACATAACAGCAGAACTATTATTTTACTATAATATTGTTTTAATATAAATTAAATGTTTTTATAAAAGATAATTTTATCATATTTAAAAGATAAAATAGTTCATATTGAGATTCAATTTTTTTAACATCAATATTTCACAACATTTGTGAATGAATAATTTTTGATGATGCATGTTTTTCATTCATTTGATATAACTAATGTAAAAAATGTTTTTGACGTTGGTTATTTTATAACAGACAAGGAAAATATCAAAATTTTTATTCAATGTTTGTTATAATATGAAATAAATTGAAAACAATTATTTAACATCCATTATATGATAATCGATGTTAAAAGCATCTAAATGTTTTATTAAAACGTATAGATCCATAATGTTTATTTCATTATTTTGCACATCATGCGTATGATTTTACCTCCAAGAGTAGCCTCAACCATAGTTATTCCATCCTATAACCAAAATCCAAACATAGAAGACATTATCCATTATCATTTTTGATATAATTCTTCAATTATCCCTTATAATCCCCCCCATCATCCATTTACTAATGATTTATTCATCTCTTGGAATTCCTCATCAGTATTTTTTCTAATCTACAATCCATAAAGAATATTTTTTTCATGAAATAATTATTACCATTAATCTAAATGGTTAATAGAGTTAATCTATGTGACTGAATTGCTATCTATGGAAGCAAATTTGTGGAATATGTGTCTAATAAACTAATAACCTGTGAATATAATTATCCTTTGCATAATTTAATGATAACAACATTTAGTTATGCTTTAAACCATTATATGAATTATTTTATTGGTGAATTTTTATTTAATATATTGATTTTATTTGTCTTATTGTTTCTTAAATGATGTATCATGAACTAAATACCAGTTTTGGTTGTCAAGAATGGGGTAAGGGTTTACAAAATAGTTTTAATGATTTTTTAATTATTAATAAATAACAATAAGATATCAATTTAGGATTCATACAAATATCCTCAATCATATTCTATGATAAATTCTTATATGATCTAAAATAATTTGATTTAATATGTATATATATGGTTTGACAATTAGTTCAAAAGGGGAACAAAGAAATAATTTATTTTAATGGTAAAGTTTTTTTGAATTTAAATTTTTTGGTTATGTTTGTGAATTAATTTTATTCACATTGGTGAAAATTTAATATATTCAAAATTTTCATGATTTTTTTTGGGATGTTAGTTGTTCCATGTTTATATGAGGTATGATAATTTTATTTTTATTCATTACTCCCATAAATACAAGATTTTGATTATATTTTATATTGATTGACTATGATGAATGTAATATTCAATATATTCTAGTGTTTATCATTATTTAAATAATTTATATGTGATTTTATATGTGTGTGTTTATTATTTCTATTGGAATAAAAAAAATTATATTTTCCAAATAATTATATTCATTACAAAAAACTATTATTATTTAGTTTCTAGGTTATTATTAGGTGTTTTAAAATATATTTTTTAAAGTTATATATTTATTTTATTTTCATTTTTTTATTTCTGTTTTTTAATAATATAAATTATTTTTAGTAATATTTTTTAACATAATGAACATTCATGATAGAAGAAGCTAATTTGGAATGTTTATTTATATTGTAATTTATTAAATGAATTTTTAATTTAAATTTCAAAATAAATGAACATTTATTTAACACATAATTTTTTTAATAGTTGATAATAGATCGTAATTGGATAACTACATGTCTAACAAGAGATTAATATGATGAAGATGTTTTTCCTTTTCTAGAATTTTCTAAAATATTTGTTCCATACAAGGAAATCATATTTCCCATTCTTGAAATTTTTAAATATGATATAGATGCAATGAAGAGATATTGAAGATAATTTAATTATCTATGGAATTAATTCAAATTATAGTCTTTGGATTTGGAATTATAAAATTATGAAAGATTTAATATATAGTAATCGTAATGATTTTTAAAATTTATGTTTTGATCAAATTTGATCAATAATTCATGGTATATAAGTACATCGATTAAAGAACATACCAACTATTGGGTGATTATAAAGTGATTCAAAAAAACATTTTATCTAGGTTGATTTAAATTCATTATTTTAGAAATAAAAATACAATTGATGATCTTCAGGAAAAGAAATTTATGCAGTGGGTATAGTTCAAGATAATCTCTGTTATTAGGGGAAAAAAATATTGAACAAATCATCCTGAAAATTCAAATTATAATAAAGAAAACTAAAATATTCCTAATTGGATTGGGGTAATAAATGATACATGTCTACCCTAATGACAATGTGTTATATTAGAAGGAATAAATATTTATTTTATAGGGTCGTAAATGAGATAAAATAAATATGTCGGTTAAGAGAAAAATAGAAACATGATTTATCTATTACTAAAATTACCAAAATTTATTTTACAGAAATTTATTATATTTTTATAATTAAACATCTAAAATGATTACATTAAATTATAATTGTTGAAAAAAAATGACATGAAAATGAGTGAATATCTGATGGAATATTACCCAATCAAATTGATTGTCAACAAAGGAGGGAAATTGGTAAATAAATTCATAAATTTATAAATAATGCTTGAAATATCATAATAGGTTGTGCACAAATGGTCAGAATCCATATTATATACTATTTAGGAAACATAGTTCTAGGCCATTTTTGTTGGTACGATACAAATTATATATATTATTATTTATGATGAAGATATATATCATGATGTTTTTGATGATTTCTAGAATAAAAACATGGAAATAAAATTGATGTTTACTTATGACTAAAAATTTATGATTTTGAGACACTTATTAAAGTAAGGTATCAATTTTATTGATTCATATAAAAATTAATATTTTCAATTGAATTCAATGGTTATGTTTTCTATGAACGAATTTCAATTATATGGGAATTTTCTACCTTTAGTGTTTAGGGAAATAATTTCGAACTAATTTTCAAAGAAGGTACTTTATTTTTTCAACTTAAATGTGGGATAAAACCAATGCACATTGGCCATAAATGGGCTTTTATATGAATAAACTTTATCAAATATTTACAAAGTGACATTCAAAATATTATATAAATTTTATAACACTCCATATATTCTTATAGCCAGTAATTGTTTTGAGAGAATGAAACAAATTAATGTCACATTCAGAAAGAAGAATAGAACTTGTGCTTAATAAAATATATGTGATAAATGATCAACAAATTTTTAGCTTCAACAATGGAGATATGTTAAATCAAAAATAACATAACTGTGATTCATGTTGAGAGGAAAATATATAGTAATTTTATTGGAACGTTGTTAGATATTAAGGGCAATAAGATGGATGGTTTTAATTTAATTTTTTTATTTAATATTAACGGGAATATATAGGTATATCTACCACTCCCAATGTAAATGAACTTCACACCTCTTGTAATATCCAAGAGTAAAAATTCAGTTTTTCATGTGCCCCCATGGTTTCAATGTTCATTAGGATTGTTTTTAATGTGTAAAAAATTAAGGTCAATTAATTATTTAAATTTAACTATCATTGAATAAAATAATTTTTATATTATGAATAAACATATCATACATGTAACATTTTTTCGAATAATACTCATCCATGTTAGTATAAATACCATGTTTTTATTTTATTTCTTTTCAATTGAAAATGTATCAAATTGATGCATCTGAAGTCATTAAAAAAGTTAGAGAATTATGTTGTATATATATTTTTTCAAAAATAAATATACATTCCACCCTATTTATTTGATATAATGGTGAATTTAATGGTGCTTTTGGTGTGTAAAATAAATTTATTTGGTCCTTTATATCTATGATGGATGTATCCTTATAAAATTTGGATGAATATATTTAAAAGGTATGATATGAATCAATATTTATTATAAAATTCTATTTTTGAGATGGATATTTCATAGGAGGTTCTTGAATCTTTTAGAGACTACAATTCAACAGTGAAGAAATTTGGTTTTCCTACCACTTTCCATGATGGATTCAATTTTAGGGGAAAGGGAATTCGTGAATTCAATATTAAATATTTTTAAACTAAAACACAATTCTAGAAAATTTATATATACAGAATAAAAATTATAATAGACATCCATAAATAAAATATCACATTAATGTGTTAAAATATTAATTTCTGAAGAATAATGATACGTGGTTAATGAATGAGAATAAATGTTTTTACCATGGCTTAAATATATCAATATTTTTAGATCTTATGAATATGAAAAAAAATGTTTAGTGGATAGGCCATGATTAAATGTGATTACATGGCACGTTTAGGAAACTAATTACGATACATTTTCTAGAAAAGACTAGAAAAATAGAATTGAATTTCATAATAGTAGTGTATTATTATTCTCTAATGTAAAAAAAGTTCTAATACAAAATAGAAAGATGAATATCTTTAGTAGGTTTATAGTGTAGAGTTATTTAATAAATATAAGAGATTAATTACATTAAATTTTGAGTTTCTATGGTTTAATATATATGGGTTGTCAGATATAACATTTCTAAACACAATGACTTCGAACAACACTGATATCCATGAATACTATGGAATACACATATGAATCTCTTATATTAGAAACACATGGAAAATAATTATCTAAATTTACTATAAATCAAATATCTAGGGGTATATAATTTTTCGGGGAATAAAAAAAAATTAATGATGACAACTATGGTGGTGGTGATGAATTATATGACATCCCTATATCCATATAGATATTATTAGATGATATTTATAATTTCATATATTACAAGGTTTTATATATATATAATGATCATCAAGAGGACAATGGGAAAATTTTCTTTTGAAAATATCATGATATTGTAGGAAATATATATTAATATCTATGATTAGTTCTCATAATTTTGGAAATGCTAGATTGAAAATTCTTAATTTTTTAAATTAATTCAAATATATTTATATCATATTATTTGTTTTTAAATTAAATTAGAAGTACATATTCAAACATATATTATATTATGAATAATAATTGTGAAAATTTAATATTATTTAAAGTGTATAACAATTGTATTGTGATGAAAAAATTATTTATGTGGTATTTTTTCTGAAGAAATGGGATAATTAATCCCTATTAATTTTTGATATTTAAGATTAAACCACGCATGATCCACAAATTGTTGATAAATATAATTATCAAATGAGTTATTTTTCAATTAAAAATCATTTTTAAATGAATTTATTTGTATATATTCTCAAAATGGTGAGATTATAATAAATGATAACTAATAAAATCATTGATATTAATGGAACTAAAATAAGTGATATATTAATTAAATATGAAATAATAACATGGATCTTTATCAATATTAATAATTTATCATACATGAGTTAGATACTGATGCATTTTTTCCAATTTAAATTTATCATAGAAACAATTTATATTACATTCATTTTTGTTGAATATTATTTCAATTAAAATTTATCCTTATATAAAATTATTTTTTTTATATTTTTTTAATTTGATTTATTTTATAATGTAATATTATATTATTTATTCACCTCGATCATCTAGTGAGGACCCTAAACAAACCATTATTGAGGATACTCTGGCTATTATACATGTACCTTCTACTACGCCATGGATAAAGAAGGTTTCAATGGTAGGTAAACATGGTTTCAAATTATTACCTAAATTTTCCATTTCTCGAAGCTAGGAATAAATGATATCTGATTAGTTTGATGATAATGAAAACCCAATGCTGAAAATTTTATTTTTTTGGTGTTTTTTGGTAAAGTAGGCTTCATAAAAAATGTGATATCTGAATGGATAAATGTCCCACAGATGACACTATGACAACTACGAAAGACTATTTTGGTAAGGTAATTTATTATTAATTTATTTATCAATTGTTTTTTACAAATATATGTTTTTTCATGATTTGAAATATGATATACCTACCTCTAAATAAGTTATGATGTAATTATTATCTATTTATTCTAAGATATGTAGAAATTATAAATCAATTATGACAAATGATTTCATTTTTGGTTCATTGTTGAATGATAACCCATGTTATATATTTCCCATTATAGATGAAGATACATGGAAGAATGTTTTTGAATGTATTCAATAATAATAATTTTTAGTAATATCAATGTGATTTATTAGTGTCTTTTTGTATCACTATAATGACCATCATGATATTTTTCTTTTCCTTAGTTAACATAGATATAATAAGATCTCATAAAGTGAACTAAACCAAAAACATATTCACATTTAATTTATCTCACAGAATGTATTTCTAATTAGAATAAAAAACTACGACTAGAAAACATAAAAATTGAGATATGAGGTTTTAGGTTCTATTGATAGTTCCACTTCTTTTAGATCAATTATATATAAAAATTGATGACTTCAAAAATTCCCAAAAGGGGACATATTTTACAAATGAATTGAGGGTTTTAACTAAATTTATTTTACGAATTTATTTTTTGTATATTTTTTATTTAATTTATTTTTTAAAATATTTTCATTTTTTTAATTCACTAATAAATTATCCAAATATTATCTACAAGAATCCTTTAAAGAGAATATTACATAGCCGTCCTTTATACCTAATAGTGGGAAGGATATATTTTCCACTATACTGGGAAATCTTGAACACCTATTCCATATATAAGGATATGAGCAAGGTGTTTCAATTTTTATTAAATCAATAACACCATCAATTAAAGATTTTTATAAAAGAAAAATAAATTCCTTAAAAGATAAGGTTTAAGATATGGGTCAGATGATGGAGGGTAGGGTCATAGCTATGGTTAGAGATTGTATGTGTGATTCAATAAAGTCAATTTTTACTAACATAAAAATATAGTTTTTGGATGTATATCACACAACTCCACACTTGATACATATCCCACTCCCCTAACCCTTTCTATAGATCTCACTCCTCTGCCTCATTGTATAGATCCCACTTATACACCTCACACTCATATTCAAATATATTGTGAGTTATATGATGAGGATACCCGGTATAATATTTTAGAATATTACATGATATATTATGATATATGTATTCTAAATAATCATAAGATATATATTGATTATATTTAGTTATCATTATTTAGTGATGCAATATGAGGATGTTTCCCACATGCATAATGGTTATGGGTAGGATTCATGGTGAGGCATGACAATACATTTTGAATGGTTAGATAGTGGGACAATACATGTTGAGCTTGCTAGGTGCAGGCTAAGGTGGGCTGAGTCTATGCGGGTGCGGGCTTACCCTCATTCCTAATTTAAAAAAAAAATATTTTTTTACAATATATGTGTCTTTAATATTTTAATTTTTTAATAAAAATTATGATTAATCTATAACATATGATTTCTCATCGTAATTATCATACTAATTCTCTATTCATTCACATGTGAATTTTATTTAGGTTTATATTTTTTGTCGTAATATGATATTATAATATTTATATTGTAATTATTCATCGTATTCACCTAATGTGTCATCGCAAATCCAAAAATTGGAACTCATCTCCCCTACCCTTGTTTTCAATTCTAAAAGAGTTATTATAATCATAATATATTTTGGGACAATTTAATTTTTTTATTATTTAATTTAATTTTTTATTAAGAAAAAATGGATGGATCTAAAGGGAACCCTAATAGAATCTATGAAACTGGTTGTTATTTGGAAAATTCATCATTAATTACAACCATTCACATCACTAAACAAAAAAAATTATCATTCATCATCCCTCACTGATCTCCCACAGACTTTGCATTTCATTAGTTCATCACCACATTTTCTTCACCACATACCACCATTAACAGATAAAAAATGATTCATCACATCCCTTAAATATCTAGGTATTGTAAATCCGAAATTTTACCATCAACAACCATTTAGAATGAGAAAACAATCCAATATATATATAATTATAAATAGTATATATTTTTTAAAATTAGAGAAACCAGTGGGTAGCCCAAGGGATTATACGGGGTAGGGTGGGTTTGAATATTTTTTGTTCTCATTAAATGGGGGATTTTGCGGAAAATCAAATGTGGGCTAAAACCCACATGGGTGTGGACCACCCCATCCCAACCGTCTTGTTTCATGATAATAAAATTATTGGATATTATAGATGCAATAATTTGAGTAACATTCTCTACAGGTGAGGCATTAATATGTTGGACATAGTGTAAGACATTTTTATTACCGTGGATATGTCGACATGCTCTATAGCATACCCATAAATGATGCATATATTATAAACTTTATGCCACATTTCTATTAGTTTATTTTATATTATAATATATATAAATATGAATAAATGAAAGGTAAATAAATGTTTTATAGTGAGAATAAATAGATTGAGGATAAACTGAATTTTAATATAACTATTCTATTAATATTATCATGAAAGAAAAGACAAAATGTTGTATACTTATGATATTTTTATTAAAGCTAAATTTTTTGGAAGCATTATTATTGTGAATATCTTCATGATAAATATCAATGAAATTCTAACATAATATATTTTGTTCCACCATGTGTTGGAATTATTTTTCATGTAAGTCAATAATAATATTTATTATAGTCATTAAAAACTGAATTATATAGAATAATTCAAATATTTAATTAGGTTTAATTCTACAATTTTAGGTAAAAATGATACTAAATTAGTTTATGGTTTTCTGGATACTAAATTTATTACTCCATAGGTGAGGAACATGAAGGAAAATTAATGAAAATCATATATTTTTAAATGAATAATGTACTTTACTGTTGGGTGTTTCTTTGTCATGATTATTCTAAAGCATATATTTCTATGTTTTCTCATAATTTGACATTCAATATCTTTTTTTTAATTTTATATTAGTCAGCATGATATTTTGGGTTTATTTTGTCTAAGAGTGAAGACGCCTGGTTGGTTTTGTTCCATAAACGGTGACGTGCAAGTAGACATGACATTTTTTTCAAATGTAATTTTTTATCTAAGTTATTAATTTTTATATTGAATTTCACCATTATTATATATATATATATGATTTCAATATAGGGTATTGGATCAATATATCCTTTAAATTTTAAATAGTAAAATCTTCATCAGATATGTGTTGGAAAATGTAATATCATTTATAATTACAGAAATTTTAATTATATATAAAAATTATTTCCAATTGAAAAATTCTTTTCCAACATAATTTTCATCATCAAGAAGGAGTAGTAGTATGTGTATATTCTATTATTATATATATTATTGAAATTATTTCATTGAACACTATTAAAACATTTTATAAGGTTATATTAAATTATAACCTTTTTTATTTATCTTATCATTATATAGATATTATATTATATATATATATATATATTATTATAATTTTATATCCCTCAAGCTTATAATAAATTATATTGTAATCATAGTTAATAAATATGGATGTTATATTTTATAGGGTTCATTCAGTTGTAGTTTTCTATATAGATATTTATTTTTAGGTTGATAGAATAATTTTTTTATTTGATTAATTTTCATACTTAAATTCATAGTATTCTCCGTTCATTGTTATTATTCTAATAATGTTTTTCATTTTTTTTCTATGGCATTTGGAATTTTGTTTTTAGTTTCATGTATTTTTTTTAAAAATAAATTAATAATATAAAAATAGAATAATTTTTAGGATTGGTTATTTAATAGAAACCAATGAAAATAAATAATACTTTCATTATATTAATGTGTTTTAAACACATGTTTTTAAAAAAATAACTGATGTTTAAAACCCTCTTAAATATCAGTTAAAATAACAGGGAAAACCCTATTTTACAACATCTCATTTTATGATTTTTTTTAAATGAATCTCAACATTGAAAAAAATGACACAACCACCCTTGAAACACTACTCTATGAAGTGTTACAATATTTTATAATAATATATAAAGAACAAGTGTAAACACTAATTAAAATGGTAAACACAATAATGGTAGAATATAAAAAAACGAGTTTTAAACATGAATCATGTTTAAAACATTTGTAAAACTAAATTGTGTAATAATGATTGACCTTTTCTCACCCCAAAATACATTATTTAGAATTTTGGAGCCATTGAACATTGAATAATGGAATTCCATTTTGAATGTGTAATGTGTATTTACAAAAAGATCCACTTTCATCACATATAAAATGAGACCAGTTCCACCACCTATTTCCACCTATCAAAACTATCTATCTTGTTAGACAATCTTTCTTACTATCTAATAAACTATCTCCACATTTATAATAGTACACTATTTTTTAATAATACATAATAAGGAGTTATAAGGTGTTACCCCTGGTAGAACATCCAAATTTATAGTAGTGTATTTAACAAAGTTCCCTTTTTTATTATATTCTTAAACTTATAAAGACTTTTTCTTTTTTGAAAATTTTAAATATATAGTTTAACTAATTTTATTAAATTATATTATAATAATGGAAAATCTATTTTCTACCTTCTTCTAAAATAATTTGAAATATGATGATATTTTCATGCATACATGTGGACTACCACCTCAATGAATGATAAGTTAGATTTTTCAGAACCACCAAACATGGATGGTTCAAAAGAGTTATTCAATGAAAAAATATAACATTTATAATGTAATTAATATTAACAAATTATAAACTAGTTTAATTTATACATACCTCTAGTTCTTTAAAAAGATTATTATTATTCATGTGCATGTTCAAACAATTGCCTCTATAAAATGATGTATATCATTTTTAATTACAGAATAACATGTATAACATTAAAAATATATTTAATTTATAAAAATAATATTTAAAAAACTATTAATATTCTATATAGTTAATATTAGACATTATATACTTTATATAAATAAAAAATGGATATATTAAACCTAACAACCTTAAATAAACATATTAAGACACCTGACTTAATTTGAGCCCATTTTGTAAAAAATGATATAACAATATAATTAGTTTTTGATTTTATATTTTAATATATAAGCCTCTTTAAATTCTGAAAATAATAATTTATTTCAATACACGTTTGACCATGATGAATATATCCAAGATGTTTCATAGAAAATGATCAACCAAGCTTGACTTACCGCTATATGAAAAAAGTATTTAATATATATATTGAAAATGATAAATAAAAGACCATAGAAAGCTAAATTAAAATTTAAAATATTATGTAAAATGGGTTTTATAGATTAATATTAATACATATCAATTTAGGCACACATATTGAACAAATCAGGACCTGAGGTAAGGGTTTATTGCATTTCAATTTTTCTTATTTGAGTTATGATGAAAATTCACCACATGTTTAAATTTTTTGGTGTAAAATATTGGACATTTAATTAATCTATAATAAATAATCATGTAATCAATGAGATATATAAATGAATCTAATTTTTTTATACCTTTTATGGGTTTTCAATTCAAGATACTATGACAATATACGGGTTTTGTCAACTCATTTTTCATTTATTGCGTTGTGAGTATTAATGTTGAACATATTTCAAATATGTTCTACAAAATATAATATTTTATTATATTTTTTAGTATTTTATCATTTTTATTGACATTCACATTTATAAAACATAAAACCTCTTTCCAAATTTCCATTGGATTGTTAATTATGATATCTATAAGTGGTTTGGTTATCTCCAATTACCTTTTATTGTGTTAAAATGGTATTCCATTATTATTATTCATAAAAATTTGATAAATTATTCTATTATATATTTTATTCAATTTATATCCTTTTATTTCGGTAAAATTATGTCTTCAACTAAATATTATTTCTCAGATGTTGTTAAACATAAAAGTGTAATGTTTTAAACAAAAATATAATCTCCTCTAAGGATATTTTTTTTCATTTACTTATTCATTATTACAAAAAAATGTTTTCATTTATTATTTAGTAATGAAAATATGGATTTACTCTTGTGACCATACTATTTTTAATTACTACTTTTCATAGGCATGTTTTACTACCTCTTTTTACATTGTCGGTTTTCAACAAATATATTTCAAAATTTTAATATATTTATCTATAATTTAAAAATAATGTATTTCCTAATCCACACTATATTCATTTTATATATCTTATATGACTATTCACAGATCTATTAATAATGTTATGTTTTCAAAATATTTTTTTTAATTTTTTCAAAAAACATATAGAAGATTTATTTTTAAATGATATATATAACTTCATTTTATTGTGTTAATGTGAAAAATAATTTATAGAAACACTATTATTATTTCACTAATATTTTCGAATTTATTAGTAAATAAAACATTCACTTAGGAAAAAACATTCATTAAATAACTACTAAATGTGATTATGATTTACTCATTCTGGTTGATTTCATTATTGGTATAATCTTTTAAAATTACTGTGGTATATTTTTATGATACCATATACCAATTTTATAAAAATAAATTTTTTCATGGTTATTATATGATACAGTGAATTATCATTTTCAAGTGTCAAACATATGAATGAATGATTAAAGTGTGGGGACCTCTATCACCCTCTAATTTATAGGTTGATGTTTTATTTTTCATTAGCTCAAGAATGAAACATTTGGCTATAATAATATCCTAGGAGGGTAAATTAGTAGCATCTCAAGACTGTGATGGTACATGGGTATTAGTTGATTCCAAATAGGGAAATCAGTTATAGACCAATTCTAAGAGGGTATATGGGTAGTATCCCAATCCCATGTGGGTATATGGATTATAGTAGAAGCCTATGTTAATATAAAGTTTATTATCCCAAACCCACTATGTTCTGAGGATTTTTTTTAATTCATTCTCCAATAAGATATGATTTCAAATAATTTCTCATATTCTATAATTATGTGTTATATTATTATATTATTATAAACTAGATCATTTTTATTTTTTCTTATTTCTACACTCCAAAGAAATGTTAAATGATTGACTATTCTATACTATGAGTCATTCAATTATATATTGAGGAAAAACCTTATTGTTCCATTTCATTTTTATATGATATTTACCTTTTGTTATTGATTTCTCATACAAAAATGATCAATCCCTTGTTGATTTTTTTATTTTTTTCCTACCAAGGATTTGAGATCAACCCTTTCTATTGTTTCGATTCCCTAGGTTATGAAGATGTATATAAATTATGAGAAATATAGAATGGTTTCTAATGTGTCTCAATTATAACGAAATGTCCATAGGTGTTGTAAAATAATATCCGTATATATCTAATCTTTAATAGTTTTAAACCATCCATTATTGGGATTGTGATGTGATTTGTTAGATGTAATGATTATCATTTAGAAATTATGTAAAATAATTATTTTTATAGCTCAATTGGTGTCAATTGTGTTGTTTAAACAATGGTTTTTTAGAAAAGGATCATGTAGTGTAGTTTTGAGGTGTCTAAGATGGGTAAAATAAAAAAAAAGAAGCAAATAACATCTAATAGGTCACTTACCTACATTACATTCATTATAGAGTCAATTGTGGGAAGTCTCACAATGAATGATATTACCCAAACACTATGACTATATTCTCAAAAATAGTGGAACTATGTATATTAAATGTTTTATAGACAATGAACTATATGGTGGGAATTATTACACAAATCGACATCATATGAATTAAATATTAGACTCAAGTATTATACTAGATTAACGAGATTATATATTTTTTTGGATAATAAATGGGATGATATTTCATTATTTATTCCTTCGGAATTATCATTTTTTGATTCATAAGTAGTAATTCTCTAATAAACATTTGAAATATGCTACCACATGCCGAGACAAAACAGAATAGTCATTTTTTTCATCCATCACTCAGATATTTGAAACCCAAATTCATTCTCAAATTTTCATATTCTATACAAGGTCCTTTAATTGAATACATGGAGATTTATGAGTCACATAATCAATTATCCTCCCCTCTATCATATTATGATTCAAATATTTTAATATGAATTTTTTAATTATAATCCATAATATTTATTTATAAGGTAACTAATTGGAATTACCTCTCAAAACATACCCTATTGGTCTCCTTCTGTTTTGGATCCCTATCAAATTATTCTGCAATGAAATGGAAAATCACCTACGGACATTTTCTGTTTGGATGGAAAATAGATTTATTCATATATTATGAATGATGGATGATAAAAATTATATGCCTCATATACCTCTATCGGCAAGATAATATGTTTTAGAATTGGATATATGAGGTAGTGAGTTAAATATAATCAATTCAAGGGTAGATGTGAATGATTTTTATAATCAAGACATCAATGATTCCACTAATATAATAGATAAATTTTAATGTCATTGGATATACATGATGGGTATTGAGGATGAACAATAATTGTAATACACTACATGAGGGGATGAAAAATATAAAAAATCACCATACTTATGGGATATGGTACTTCAATGTATAGAGGATTAATATGGATGTATTATAAAATTTCACATAGAAAAATATTACCAAATATAATATAAAATTATTTCTCATTTATTTTTATTATATCACCATAACATAGTGACTATATATTCAATAGACAATGTAACACCCCGACCCCAATTACCTAGAGTCGGTGCATTATTATGTATCATTGGAATGATCACAAAAGATCAACTCTCGAAATACCAATTAGTTTAGTATCCTTGAAAAAAATAGATACATTCATAATGTTTACATTACATCGAAAATGAAAACTACAACCACAAAGTCTCCATAGTTCACACTCATGTCCTCTCATACTATCCATGCAGGTCATTCATAAAATACTTCTTCACATCCTGGGAAAAATAAAACATAGAAAGGGATGATCTTAGATGCCCATTAAGGATAACAATATAGCAGAATCTTTCATAAATAAGCATAATCATTTAAGGCAATGTATAACTAAAACGAAATCCTTTTAAACATAAACATCAGCATAATATGGAAGAAATAAAAGAAATAATTCTATTTACTTATTAACATGGATATTCTACTAATCGAATAATCACATAAAATATAAATAACCACATTCATAATGATGGAATGTATAATGTCAGACTATCATAACCACGTAGCCAAGGACTCGTGCTGAGACTACAAATAAGATTTTGTCAAGGCCTCGTGCCAAGACACTAGTTTGTCTCATGAGACCTACTGATGCATCGAGGAGCAATAGCGGGCTCCACCCATCACTTAATAAGTCCAATGCATTCCTCATATGAATATGTTTAAACATAACATAAACATTTGTATTAAAACTAGCATACGTAATGTAAATACATTCTTCATAAACCATGAATGGTATAAAAATAACACATCCACAGTCAAACATATCACAAAACTTTCAATACAATATGGAAGTACTGTATCACAATAAATCAACTTCAAATAATCATAAAATCCATCAAATGATTTTTACAGAGATGAAATAAAAACAATTTGAGAGAAATAAATCTTTTTTGAAATAATTGTAAAGTCACACATTTATAAAGGAAGTAATTTAAAAGATATTTTTGAATCAAAGTGTCCCATACCAATTTGAAACTTTTGAAAAGAAATATCATTTAAAAAAATTCATGTCCATATAAATAAATCATTAAAATCAATTTGAATACATGGACATTAATTAAAATGATTTAGAATGAAAAATATTTAAAACATTTAAAATTATGATCTTGATAAAGAGTATCATTCACAAATTCTTAAAATATTTGTTTTGAAATCATTTAAAAGACACATAATTATAAAATAAAACATTTTCATTGAAAATTTTCTTATTATATTGTAAGGTAAGCTTCGAATATTTTACAATGGTGGAAAATAGTTGCACTCGCCATATAAGTTAAGAAAAGACATTCTTACATGAATTTGGTCGAAAAGGTTAAAAAGGACCTTGTTTGGAAAACGACAGAAAGATGACTTTCAAACAATTTTATAAAAATTCAAACAAGGGTATAAATGACATTAACCCATTGTCTATAAAATAGTAATAATGTTTTGAAATACATTTTTAAGAAACGTGGATGTGGATGATAAAGAGGTCCTAGTAGATAATTACGTATAAACAATCTCAGATAATGAAGATATTTTGAAATAAACCCATACCTTGTATATTTACATGGTTGATGGTAGTTTAAACTCATTTATAATGGTGAAATAATTGTTATTAAATTATACAATAATCATATACATTAAAATGATATCATATATGATCTTTTTACATTGATTTGTTAATAATATCTTAGTATTATCATCGTTTTGGGTGTTAACATACTCATTTTATTTTATATATTTTGTTACATAAGCCATGTTTGTTATGTAAAGGTTGTATATTATTAATTTTCATAATTATATAAAGTCCTTAAACATTATTTTTAATCATCAAATGATAATTATAATTTCATGGATATGATGGGGAATGAATCTCATCGTGTTCAGGGAGACGGTAGTCCGTACGTATGCACGAGTGAAAATATCATTTTTTTGATATTAAAATAATATATAATTGAATGGTATATCATATATACAGAATCATTATCATGTTATAATTATTATTTAAATCAATTACATAACATTATCATACCCATCCAAAAAATAATGTTTTTGAATAACAATTACACCACGACGTGGAGATGGTAAGTCGTACGTACACACGTATGGTGACATGTCATTCAAAGGATGGATAGAATACAGAATACAGTTGTACCATATTTATAAGAACATCAATGTATATAAAAGTTACTGGATTTATTATTTTAAAAAAGAAATAACAAAGAAAGAAGATGTTGAAGAAGAAAGGAACTTGAAAAAGGTGGTGAAAAGATTACCTCTTCTTAGGGTTCTTCCTTTTGATTTGATCAAAAAGGCTACATAGGTTGAATTTATGATCAAATTAAGTCCTCTAGGGTGAAGTTAGAGATGTTGATCGAGTATTTTGGTTGGTTTTATCCGAACCCAAAGGCTTTGAAGGTGTAAATAATTGGTTAGAAGTTGAGTCCTTTTATAAGGGGGAAGAGGGGCACTTTAGTAAAAACTTAATGTATTAATTTATAATAAATTCATATTCTATTTATAATGGCTCTAAAGTAGATTATTCAAAGTCTAAGGTGGTTATGTGTCTAAATCCATTCAACCAATATATTTTAGACAGGTTTGGGTCATTATATTCACCCTATCATTTTGTTTTAACTCTTAGTTAATTAGATTGACATTTACAATGTCACATGTATTTTTATATTATATAGTTAATAAACATACTATATACATCCAAGAGACCACAAAGTGGTCTATTAATGATTCCACTATCATTTTATATGTTTTTTATCCGAACCATATATTTTTAGGAATGGAATATCAATTAATAATATAATACTTGTTTAAAAAACTCATTTATGTCAATCTTGACACTATTCAGTAATTTATTTTTGATAAAGTCTTAAAAACATTATTAATTCGAATAAAATTGATTTAAGAAATCCGAAAATGTAATATTAACCTATAAAATTAGTGGAATTCATAAAAAGTCAGAGATTACATTTATATAGATATTTATAATGTCAATTATTTTAATAAATCTTCAATTAGGTAATTACTAGATCCTTATTGTGTGATAAATAAATTAAATAATATTATGTCTAAATATTATAAATAAAATACCATTATGTATGAAATATCTTTATCTTTCTAATTAATATTTACAATCTAATTTATATTATGTATAACTCTATATTATAAATGTTTTAGTAATTAAACTTTTATTTTAACTCTTTTTAACACATCTTTGAATTAAATAATAATTAATGTCCTAATCTAATCCATGTGGACCGAAATTATAATATTTTATTTCTAAGGTTTTTTTGGGTCGAGATACGCTTGTCCAATAGAATTAGGACATGGGTTTGGGTAATATTAATTTCATTATTATCCTTAATTACCAAATTTACTTTTATCCGTAGTAAATAAAAGTAAAATGTTACTATTCACCAAAAATTATTTTCATCACATTGAACCACATTTTACTCCTTGATATTAATTGTGTATCTCAGATTTTCAAAATTTCACTCACTGAAGCGGTAAAATTGAGTTTTATGTGAATTTCCAAATTCACCTAGGTGGTGGGTAAAAGATGGTGAAAAGTTAAATAAAATTTTTATATATCTAAAATTATTCTGAACTCACTCCAATGAATTACATTGAACTTATATATGAATTATGTATCTACTTTGACCTTAATTAAATTTAAATAAAATTAATCATTATTTAAATAAAAATTATGTTTTAAACTATAACTCAGTGTTTTTTCACTAGTCAACATAAATGGAATGTTTTCAGAAAAATAACACAAAATCACACTAAGATAATTTCGATATTCCAAATCCAAAAATGAAGTCAATTTTGAATTGTAAAATTTTTAAAATTTCATAACGTGGGTATTGGTATTTATAACAACTAGTTTGATTGGTTGTGCTGTGTGTTAGAACTCGAAGTTGCGTACAACACACGCTACTGTATTATTCTAAGAGAAGCATACCGTGGAAGCTTGGGGTGTTACAGATATAACCCTCCTTCAACAAATTGCACCCTCGAAATTTGAAATTGTACTTCAAAAATAAAAGGTAGAAATAGAAAATATCTTTGGTGGAAAACCCACATCAGAAATTGGGTTAATAAAATTTATTCTTAATAAAATGAAAAGATAAATGAAAGGGTCACCAACAAATTATGATCTCGATTAGGAGAACACTGGTGGTAATTAGAGACATATAATTGTAGGAAAAACATAAATATCTATAGGTAGTAATTGAGGTCATCAATCACAAATAAGTGTAAAATTGAGGGCATTAAATTCATCAATCTATGAGGATTTAAAATACCACCGGTTCAACAAAACATATGGTATTAGGATAACACATTTTTTGTTTTAAGATCCCTTCACTGAAGTATAAGAATTAATTTCTTCATTGAATAATAGAAGAAGAAAAATATATACTTGACAAGAAGAGTCCCATCCTTTAACAATGTTCTACCACAAACTCATCTTTCACTCTAAAAGATAATAGAACATAAAAATAATATTCTATATATCCTTTTCATATAGGGTTCAAAAAAATTGATTTATAATTCATCTAGAAGAACCATTAAAAAACTACATTATTCAATCCAGGATATCATGTGGGTCAGTGGTAGGGGATACACCCTTGTCGCCCTTCGGTTGTGGGTTCAAGTCTCACAGCCTTTCCAGACGCGACGGGTTGTCACACGTTCTGTGTGTTTTCCTTTTTTAAATATCCAAAAATAACTATAACAATAGTATCCAATGTAAAACATAATCCATTCCAACCTTTATACTTATCCAAAATACTTCTGTAAACTCTCAGTCCAAAATTTATATGATAGGTCAACATAATGTAGATCCTTTTTACCCTGTAATATCATGTGAATACCTTCATCATGTATTATTTTAAAACATTGAAACATCCTGAATTACAATATAACCTTATTGATTACATTCATTCTCCCTTATTCCCTATAGAATACCGGATATAATTCATCCATCAAAAATTGTTGTAAACTCTGACAATGATGGAATATAAAAATATTTAATCAGTTTCAAGGTAGTCAAGAATATCCAATATAATTTACCCAAATCAACCATATCTTATTCCAAAATCATTACCTCAATATTAGGATCATATTAGGGTTTATCTTTCTTTCAACCATTTAATTTCCAAAATTTTAAACTCGTTGTAGAGTCACTTTTATATGTACTATAAAATCTCAAATCCTCAATGAAATAGTACTACATTACAATCCTTATTTATTTCCATTACATCATTGATACAAAACTTCAAGGAAATAATTACAAAATAACAACATAAGAACACTAGTCATTCCTCTTCGTCTGTGGTAGTATCATAACTTGATTATTATCCAATAGCATCATTTGCGGCATAGTCTGATGACTGGGACATTGGTTCGCGTAGTTTCCAAACTCCTTGTAGATGAAGCATTGTACATTTGAAACCCTTTTCTTACCATTGCAGTCACATAATTGGGGTCCTTTTTCTCCACTCTTATAACATACTCCCATTCCCTTCAAGCATTTTCTACGATGAATCTTTCCATAGTTATCAAATTTTGGATAATACTTCTTTACCTTCTTCCCTTTATCTGTCATTCTCTCTACCATCCTTTCCTTCCCTAACTTCCATTCAAATCCATAGCACTCCCAGGATTATTTACTTATCTTATTAAAACATGATACTATTTCTTCATATTTTTAGAATACATGGGAGACTATTTCCCTTATAAATGATGGCTTAATACAATGAATGATATGATCCTTTTTACTCTTTGGATCATACGTATTGATGGAGTTCACATTCCTTCTACTGGGCACCATTTCTATACAATGGCATACACTAGATTAGTTTATGAATAGAAATACCAAATCCCAAACTTGTAAAACACTTAATATAAATTTAACCGTTTTTGGATATAATCCATAATCATAAAAGTGTATTCTTTTAGGAATTATATAATCATAAACCCTTCATAATGGTTTTTAAAGAAAATGATAATTATCCTATGCATATCCCCCAGGAGTGTCGTAACCAAGAGTGCATCAAGGCCCGTTGTCGTGCACCAGTTCCCGTTTGAGTCTAGCTTAAAGAGGTGTTTTCAGGTTTTACCCCTAAGTACATCTGTGCCAGATCCGGCTCTACCTTCTCGTATCCAGACATAAATGTATTTCTCGGGAAACTCACAAAATCACTACAATACCAATATCCTAGGAAGTTATTCGACACTAATCCTCAAAGTTCATCTTAGGTCTATGTTCACTAATAAGAGTTTATCTAAATATAGCTTCCAAGGTTTCTACTAAACATCCTCTAATACCAACTTTTACACCCCAACCCCAGTTACCCAGAGTCGGTACATTATATGGTATCATTGGCATGATCACAAAAGATCAAGTCTTGAATCACTAATTAGTTTATAAGCCTTGTAAACACTAGATACATTCATAAAGCTTACATTACATCAAAAATGAAAACTACAACAACATAGTCTCCATAGTCCACACACATATCCCCTCATACTATCCCTGTAGGTCATTCATAAAATAATTCTTCACATACTAGGAAAAATAAAACATAGAAAGGGGTGAGCTCAGATGCCCAGTAAGGATAACAATATAGCGGAAACTTTCATAAATAATCATAAACATTTAAGGCAATTTATAACTAAAACAAAATAATTTTAAACATAAACTTCTTCATAATATGGAAGAAATAAAATAAATAATTCTATTTACTTATTTACACTGATATTCAACTAATCGAACAACCACATGCAATATCAATAACCACGTTCATAATGATGGAATACATAATGTCTGACTATCATAACCACGTAGCCAAGGCCTCGTGCCAAGACTACAAATAAGATTTTGTCAAGGCCTCATCCCGTGACACTATTATGTCTCATGAGACCTACCGATACATCGAGGAGTTATAGCAGGCTCCACCAGTCACTTACAAAGTCCAATGAATTCCTCACATGAACAGGTTTAAACAAAACATAAACATTCATATTAAAACTAGCATAAGAAATGTAAATACTTTCTCCATAAACCAAAAATGGTATAAAAATAACACATCCACAGTCAAACATATCACAAAACCATCGATAAAATATGGATGTTTTGTATCATAATAAATCAACTTCAAATAAGCTTAAAATCCATCAAAGGATGTTGACATAGATGAAATAAAAACAACTTGATAGAAATACCTCTTTTTTGAAATCATTGTAAAGTCACACATTTATAAAGGAAGTAATTTTAAAGAGATTTTTGAATCAAAGTGTCCCATACCACGTTGGAACATTAAAAAATAAATTTCATTTCAAAAAATTCATTTCCATATAAATAAATACTTAAAATAATTATGAAAATGTGGACATTAATAAAAAATATTTAGAAAGATAAATCTTTAAAACATTTAAAATTCTGATCTAGATAATGATTACCTTTCACAAATTCTGAAAATATTCATTTTGAAATCATTTAAATGTCACATAATTATAATATAAAACATTTATATTGAAAATATTTTTAGAATATTTTAAGCAATTCTTTGAAGATTTTACAATGGTGGAAAATAGTCGCACCAGTCGTATAAGTTAAAATAAGACATTCTTGCCTTAATTTGGTCGAATAGATTAAAAATGACCTTGTTTGGAAAATGATAGAAAGATTCCTTTCAAACCATTTTATAAAAATTCAAACAAGGTTATAAATTACTTTAACCCATAGTCTATAAAATATTAAGAATGTTTTGAAATACATTTTTAAGAAACATGGATGTGAATGATAAGGAGGTCCAAGTAGATAATTACGTATAAACAACATCGGATAATGAATAAATTGTGAAATAAACCTTTACCTTGAACATTTCCTTGGTTGAGGGTAGGTTAAACTCTTGTATAATGGTGAAATAATTGTTATTAAATTATATAGGTATCATATACATTAATATGATATCATATACTATCTTTTTACATTGACTTGTTAATAATATCTTAGTATTATCATCATTTTGGGTGTTAACTTACTCATTTTCATTTATATATTTTGTTACAGAAGCCATGTTTTTTATGGATTGGTTGTATCTTATTCATATTCAGAATGATATAAAGTCCTTAAACATAATTTTTAATCATCAAATGAGAATTACAATTGAATGGATAAGATGGGGAATGGATCTCATCGCGTTTGTGGAGACGGTAGTCCATACGTACGCACGAGCGACAATATCATTCTTTTGATATTAAAATAAAATATAATTCTATTTTATATCTTATATACAGAATAATTATCATCTTATATTTATTGTTAACATCAATTACATATCATTATCATACCCATCCAAATAATAATGTTTTTCAATAACAATTACACCACAACGTGGAGACGTTAAGCCTTTCGTACACATGTATGGTGACATGCCATTCAATGGATTGATAGAATACTGAATATGGTTGTAAAATATTTATAATAACATCACCGTATATAGAAGATACTGGAGTTATTATTTTATAATGGAAATATCAAAGAAAGAAGAAGGATAAGAAGAAAGTAACTTGATAAAATTTGGTGAAAACAATACCTCTTCTTCAGGTTCTTCCTTTTGATTTGATCAAAAGGGCTCTTTAGGTTGGATTTATAATCAATATAAACACTCAAGGATGAATTTAGTGATATTGAGAGAGTATTTAGTCAGATTTTGGTGGTCCCAAAAGGCTTTTATGGTGTGAATAATTGGTTAGAAGTTGTGTCCTTTTATAAGGGGGAGGAGGAGATCTTTAGGAAAAACTTAAAGTATTAATTTATAATAAATTCATATTCATTTTCTAATAGCGAAAATGTGTATTATACAAAGTATAAGGTGTTTATGGGTATAAATAAATTCAACCAATAGATTTTAGACATGTTTGGGTCATTATATTATCCTTATCTTTTAGTTTTAACTCTTAGTTAATTAGATTGACAGTTACCATGTCACTTGTATTTTTATATTATATAGTTAATAAACTTACTATATAAATCCAAGAGACCCCCAAGTGGTCCATTAATGATATAAATATCATTATATATGTTTTTTGGGATAACCTTCGATTTTTAGAAATGAAAGTTTAATTAATAATATAATATTTGTTCTAAAAACTCATCTATGTCAATTTTGACACTATTCAATAATTGATTTTTGTTAAAGTCTTAAAAACTTTATTAATTCAAATAAAATTAATTTAAGAAATACTAACATGTAATACTAAGCTATAAAATTAGTTTAATATATAAAAATTCTCAAAATACATTTATTTGGAAATTTAAGAAATCAATTATTTTAATATTTCATTAATTAGGTAATTACTGGATCACCATTGTGTCATAATTAAATTATATTATTTAATGTCTAAACATTATAAATAAAAAACCATTATGTAGGAAATATTTTTAGATTTCTAATTAATATTTAAAATCGAATTCATCTTATGTATAACACTATATTAAAAATGTTTTAGTAATTAAACATTGATTTTACTCTCTTTTAACTCGTCATTGAATAAAATGATAATTAATTTCCTAATCTAATCCAAGTGGACATAAATGAAAATATTTTATTATTAAGGTTTTTTCGGTCGAGATACACTTGTCCAATAGAATTAGGACGTTTTTTAGGGTAATATTAATATCATTTTTACCCTTAATTACCCTATTTACTTTTAAACGTGGCAAATAAATGTAAAAATTTACTATTCACCAAAAATTATTTTCATCTCATTGAACCACATTTTACTCCTTGATATTAAATATTTCTCTCGGATTTCTGAAATTCTACTTACATAATAGGTAAAATTATATTTTATGTGAATTTCCAAATTCTCCTAGGAGGTGGGTAAAAGACGGTGAAAAGTTCAATAAAATTTTTATATATCTAAAATTATTCTGAACTAACTCCAATGAATTTCATTGAACATATATAGGTATTATGTATCTATTTTGACCTTAATTAAATTTAAATAAAATAAATAATTATTTAAATAAAAATTTGGTTGTAAACTATTAATCCATTTTTTTCACTATTAATCATAAATTGAATGTTTTCAAAAAAATACCAAAAATTTACCCTACTCTAATTTTGATATTCGGAATCCAAAAATGAAGTCCATTTTGAATGTTAAAATTTATAAAATTTCAAAAATTGGGTATTACTATTCATAACGGCTAGTTTGATTGCTTGTGGTGTGTTTTAGAACTCGAAGTTGCGTACAACACATGCTACTGTGTTATTCAAAGAGAATCGTACCGTAGAAGCTTGGGGTGTTACAGATATAACCATATAATATTCACTATGATGATATGTTGAGGTCATGACAACACCCTTTCCTTTACCAATGTAATTATTGGTGGATAATGATAGGATTATAGGTGTGGATCCCAAAATATAGAACATCCATATACATTGAGCACATTCTCTATACATACTAGGTTATTTGGAATCAATGTTGATGATGATTTAATCTTAAGATTTGGGTGGAGTATCACTAAAATATTCATTACCAATTCTTGGAATTTAGAATGGTTAACCACCTTGGTCCTTAGAAAATTGCAAAATTTTGATGTTATACTTGTTAGGAATTCATGCATCAAATCCTTTTGAATATTAATAATAATAAGATGATATCATATTCATGATAACTCTTATGAATTCATTCACCTCATAAAAATGAGCTATCATTCATTAGGATGGATCATATTTAATTTATTGTGGGTCAACACCCATTTTCCCAATGATGACTATGTAGAGTACATAATATATTGGAAATTAATATGATTAATTAGTGAATCATATTTCTTTATATCTCATGTACACATATTATATTATATCATCATTTGATGAGAAGTAAAAGCTTTTATAGTTTGAAATATAGAGGTTATTGGGGTCGCGACTAGAAGACTCAGCCAATCCATGGGGATGGAATGTGCATGTGTAATGCCCAGAACTGAGTTACCCAGAGTCAGTACAGTATTACATAACATTGGAATGATCACAAGATATGAAATCCTGAAATACTGATTACTATAATATCCTTCGATGTAGTAGATACATACATAAGTTTTATATAACATTATGAGATGAAAAAAACATTGTTTATCCATATAACAAATCATATCCCATAGCCTAGGACTACAAACCAATCATAATATTATTCTTCACATCCTAGGAAAAATAAAATATAATAAATGGGTGAGCTCAGATGGTCAGTAAGGATAACAATATAGATGAAACATTCATAAACAAACATAAACATTGAAGTCAATTTATAAGACTAAAAAACAATCATTTTAAACTAAATTGTCCAAATAATATGTAAATTATAAATCAAATAATGTCATTTACATATTCACCTGGAAATTATAATAGTAATTTAATAACATGTAATATCAATAACTAATAACATAATGATGGTATGTATAATGACAGACCTCACAAAAACATAGTCAAGGCATCGTTCCAAGATTTAAAATAAATATTTAATCAAGGACATATTTTTAGACACTATCTTGTCTCCTGAAACATACCAATGCATCGATGGAATCTAACGGGCCTCTCCATACACTTACTAATTCCAATGCATTCCTCTTATGAAAATGATGAAACATAACATAAACATGCATATTAAAACTACCATACAAAATGTTAATACATTAACCATAACCCATTAATGGTATAAAAATAGTACATCCACAGTGAAACATATCAAAAAATCATCAATACAGTATATAAGACTGCAACCTAATAATAAAACATCAAACAAACATAAAATCCATCAATTGATGCTGAAAAAGATGTAATCAATCCAAAAAACTATATGATAGAAATATTTATTTCCACATTGAAATAATTTAAATAAATGTATACAATTTATTTTTAAAATATTCTTATAAGATTTCATTGGATGTTTCAAAGGTGTTATAATGGAAAACAATTGATGCACCCACTGTATAAGTAAAAAAACATTCTTCTCTTAAATTTAATATATGATCATAAAGTAACATGTTTGGAAAACAAAGGAATTATTACTTTCAAATAATTTTATAAAGGTAAACCAATTTCATAAATGAATTGAACCCTTAGTCTAGAAAATATTAATAATGTGTTGTAATACATTTTTATGAAACATGGATGTGGATGATAATTAAGACCCAATAGATACTTACATATGAATAGCCTCGGATAATGAAGATATTATATGATTAACCCTTACCTTGTAATTTTCCTTAGTCGAGGGTACGTTAACCACATGTATAATTGAAAAATAATTGTTATTAAATTATAAAATAACTACAAAAATATATGTGTTGCCATTATGATCCTTTAATATTTCTTTGTTATAAATATTTCTGTAGTATCATTGTTTCAATTGTTAACTAATTTGTTTTCCTTTATATGTTTTTCTATGAAAGTCATGTTTTTATTTATACAATATTTTTGATTCATATACATAATTATAGTAAGATCAATAAAATTAATTATAATCATCATATAAAATTTATTCTTTATTGGTTACGATGGGGAATGAAATCTCATCGCCTCGTAGAGACAGTAAGCCGTACATACACATGAGAGACAATATCATTCTATTGATGGTGAAATTGTATATAATTGGATGGTATATTATATATACAGAATCACTAACATGTTATATTTTCTATTTATAAAAATTAAACAAATTATTATACCCATCCAAATAATGATGTGTTGAATAACCAACTAAACCATGACGTGGAGATGGTAAGCCGTACATACACATTTTTGGATACTTTTTATTTAATAGGATAAATTAATTAATTAATATCATTATAAAATTATTTATAATAATATAAAAATATATATTAGTTATATGAGTTAAAATTGTTTTATGGAAACCACATAGACAGAGGAAGTGGAAGAAGAAAATGACATTGAAATAGGTGATGAAATAATTACATCTTTTTCGGGTGCTTCATTTTTATTTGAAAAAGCGGACCATAGGATGGATTTATAATAAATGTAAGGAATATATGTTTAAGTTAGTATTGAAGGGAAAATATTTGAGTAGTTTTTGGGCAAGAAAAAATGGATTTCGTGTTGCGAATTTGAGAGAAGGGGAAGTACCCTTTTATAAGAGAGTTGAGACACACTTTAAAAAAACATGAAATATTAATTCATTATAAAATTATTTTCAGTTTATAATAAATCCTAATGTATTTATTAATATAATAAGGTGGGTATCAGTTTAAAACCTCTCATCCAATTGATTTTAGACATGTTTTGGTCACCAGATGATCTTTATCTTTTATATTTAACTCTTAGTAAAATAGTTTAACCTTTACCATGCCTTCATGGTTTATTATAATACATGGTTAATAAAAATACTATAAAAGAAAATAGAACCTAAATTGGTCCATTAAAGACATATATATCATTAAATATGTCTATATTCCGGACCATCATTCTTTTTAAAATATTAAATAAATTAATAATATAGTATTTGTTTAAAAATCCAATTATGTGAATTTTGACACAATTTAGTGTTTGGTTTTTGGGAAATTCATAAAAAATTATTTACTTAAAAAAATATATTTAATCAACTCTGAAATGTCATATTAATCTATAAAATTCTATTATGGCATGAAAAAGGTTAAATTTACCTTCATTTTAATAATTATAACATCATTTATTTTATACATTAATTAAGAAGGTAATTACGACATCACCAATGTGTCATATATAAATTTAATTATTTAATGTATATTAATTATTAAAAAAAACCATGATTTAGGAAATAATTTTATCTTAATAATGAATATTTATTTTGAATTTATGTTATGTACAACCCTGTATTGAAAATGTTTTAGTTATTAAAATTTCATTTTAACCTAACTAAATATTATTTAACTAATATATAATAAATGTCATAATATAATACAAGTGGATCAAAAGGATCATATTATATTCCTTAGGATTATTTTGGTCGAAATTCACATATATAATATAATTAGTACATGTGTAATGGTAATTATAATATTTGTTTTTACGTTTAATAAATATAATTTCTTTTACGTATGGTGAATAATATTGAAAATATACTATTCATGAAAAATAATATTCATCTTATTGAACCACATTATACAAATTGATGTAAACCATGTCTCCCTGATTTATTAAATTCAATTCACTGAAGTGGTAAAATTATGTTTTATGTAGATTTACAAATGTTTCTAGAATGTGGATAAAAAACTTTATAAGGTTGAATAAAATTATATCTATCTAATATTGTTATAAAATGACTCTAATTAATTAAATTGGATTAATATAAGAATAATAACTCTAATTTTACTTTAAAATAACTTCAAATTAAAAATATTTTTTAAATAATAAGTTAGTTTTAAACAATAACGTAGTGTTTTTCACTATTTATCAAAAGAAGAACGTTTTCCAAAATATACAAAAAAATTTCCCATGGATAATTTTGATATTCTGAATCCAAACATAAATTCCATTTTAGAAAGGAAATTTTATTAAATTTCAAAAATTGGGTATTACTATTCATAAATGCTTTTTAAATGGATAGTTTGATTGGTCGTGGTGTATTAAAACTCAAAGTTGTATACAATGCAGGCTACTGTAATATCCAAAGAGAAGCATACTATGGAATATTGGGGTGTTAAATTCTTCCCTCCTTAATATAATTTTATCCTCTAAATTTCTATAATATTACTATATCAAATGATTCAATTGGTTCTTTATCATATGTTCCTCAGGTTCCAACATTGCCTCTTCAATTTTATGGTCTCTCCAATAAACATTTACAAGACATGTCATCTGTTTTTTCAACACTTGTTCTCTAGTATCATAAATTATGATTGGATCTTCATAATAAGATAGATATAGTTCCATTTCTATTTCATCAAAAGTGAGTACAAGTGTTGGGTCAAGAATGTATTTTCATAACAGTGATATGTGGAACATGTCATGAACATTGGAGAGCATTTACAAATGATAAGTTACAACTCTACTTCATTCTATAATTTCGAATGGTATAATATACATGGGACTCAATTTACCCTTCTGGCCAAAACAAATATCAACCTTCCATGAAGATACATTCAAGATAACATGATCACCTACTTGTAATTCCAAATCATTTTTTTTGTTATTGGCATATATATTTTACGAACATTGAGATGCATTGATTTGGGTTTGTATAATATTACCCTTTTACATTTTTTTCATCAACATGTTCTGGGCCTAAGAATATTCTTTCACCAACATCATCCCAACAAGTTGGTGTGAGACATCTATTGCCATATAACGATTTATATGGTGCCATATGAATACTTGAATGGAAGAAATTATTATAGAAAATTATACCATAGGTAAATAATGATCCCACATACCATGAATTTCATGTGATAAATATCTCAACATTTCTTCTATGGTTAGAATACATAGTTCTGATTGTCTATCTGTTTGAGGGTGGTAGGAAATGCTAAAACAATGTTCAGTATCTAGGTATTTCTAATGGCTTTTAAATAATATTTATGTAATGCATGGATCACAATCAAAAACAATGGAATGGTGTACACCATGATGTCTTAATACTTCATTAATATATTGTATTGCTAAATGTTCAAGTCGTAAATCATCTAGTCGAGGAAGAAAATGTGATGAATTTGTTCGACGGTCAATAATTACCCATATTGCATCACTCCTTCAATCAGTATTTGGTAGCCCCATGAAAAATTCCATCCTAATATCATCCCATTTTTACTCAGGTATGGAAAGAGGTTTCTTGACTACTCGAGGATGTTGTCTTCCATCTTTCACCTATTGAAAAACCATACTTCTTAACAAATAATGATCATTCTCCCTTACCATCTAGTCCCATAGAAAATGTTCCTTCAAATCTTGATACGTATTAGTACTACCAGGGTGTATAGAGAAATTGGATCTATGAGAATCATCCAATTTTTAGATTTTTAGATTATGTATATCCAAAACACAAATCTCTTCCCAAATTTCAAACTTCCATATTCATATACAACATCAATCAATCTACCATCACTTGCAACATTAATTTTCATTTGAAACTCCTCATAATTAGTCTCAGAATATTTTATCCTTGATAAAAAAATATTGTTTGAAAACGATTTGAAAAAGTATTTATATTTCACCTTCTATGATTATTCCCATATCCATCTTTACTAGATACATGAACATATAATACCTTTAAACTCCCATCTTGTTCAGAACTCCATGATCCTTTTATCTCAAAGAATCTTGCACCTTACTATACTTCCCATGGTGGTAGTGTATTGTGAAATCATAATCCTTGAGTAGTTAGATCCATCATCTTTTCCTCACGGTGAGTTCTTTCTATGTAAAAATATACTTCAAACTCTTGTGATCTGTATATATCTAACATTTATCACCATAGACATAGTGTCTGGATATCTACAAAACAAATATTATAGCTGGTAACTCAATATAATTAGTGGGATAGTTTTGTTCATGAATTTTTAGGTGTCATGATGCATAGGTAATAAATCTATCATTCTAAAAAAGGACACAACCATTTCATTTCATTTAAACTTCATTATAAATAACAAACCATCAGTCCCCAATGATAGATTCAAGGTAAGAGAATTGAATAATATTCTCTTTAATTCATAAAAACATTCATCACAATATTTTCCACAGACAAATTTACCCACTTTACATGTTAGGTATGTTAATGGGTTAGAAAATTAGGCAATATTCAATACAAAATGTTGATAATAACCTATGGAACCAATAAAATTTTGTACCTCAGTTGTATGCATCGGTCTTGTCCATTCTTGGATTTCCTTTTTCTATGAAGGCTCAATAGAGATTACATCCTTATAGACAATATAGATAGGAAAATAAATCTCTTGAATCCATAATTCACACTAGCTAAACTTCCCATTTAATTAAATTATCCTAAGAGTCGTTATAATAGTTCATAATTGATTTTCATGATCTTCATAGCTTTTTGAGTATAAAAATATATAAAAAATAAAAACCGCTAAAAATTAATCAATACATTCATTGAAAACACTATTTATTAGATCTGTTAAGGAAGAGGGTTTATTAGACAGTCCAAAAGGCATTACTCTAAACATGTAATGCACATACCTGATATGGAATGATGTCTTTGGAATATATTCATTCTTTAAAAATTACTAATGATATCCATATTGAAATTCAATTGTTGAAAAATATTTATCACTATGAAGTTGATCTAATAAATTATTAATGAGAAGTAGGGGATACATGTTCTTAATTATTATAGCCTCCATCTCTTTGTATGCAATGGAAAACCTCATAGAACCATCTTTTTACTTAACAGAAAGAACATGGGATCTCCATGGAGAATCAATAGGGAAAATAAATCCTTTACTACTAAATTCCTCTAGTTGTTTCATTATCTTCACTAATTCCACCTTTGACATTCTTTAAGGTTTATTCAATATGGGACTTTAACAAAGAATTATGAAAATAGAAAACTCAATCTCTCGTTCTGGAGGATGTCCTAGTAAATCCTCTAGAAAAACATCAATATATTATTTCACAATAGCTACATCTTATATTTTGACATTTAATTCATCAAATAGAGTTATTTCACTCCATTCATTCCAAATAAATGAATTTAGTAGTGTTACTATGGGTGGATTTAGATGAGATTCATATGGTTATGTTTCTTCTCTAAATATAAGGTATTCTTTATCATCATAAAAAATGTAACCTCATTCTTTTTATGATTAATTTTATCGTCATGGTTTGAAATCCATTCCATACCTAGGATTATATCAAATTAAATCATGGTTATGATAATTAGATCACAAGATAAATCATGTTTATATGCCATATCGGTAATTGAATGAAAAAAACTTGTTTCCATGATACATCCCTTAGGATAATTTAGAGACAAATCATCTGATATTTGAAATTGTAAATATCTAATATTCATGGAAAAATTGGAAGATATAAATGAATTCCATGATAGAGAATCAAATAATGCATTGCCTAATTTTGACGAAAAAATTAATGTACCATCAACCATGTCATTAGTAACTTCAACCTCATTGGTAGTTATCATATATGTTTAAACATTCTCCCATTTTATTTTATGAGGCAGTTTTCCTTGACTCTTAGGATATTCATTTTCATAATCCTCATTTTTTTACAGTTGTATCATTCAATATTTACTACCACCTTCTTATCATTATAATCACGATCCTGGTGGACTTTTTCACAACACTAGTAACAACCTCTAATTCCCATCAAGAATATACTGGGGTGTTTTTCACACATTTACTAAACATTATAAAATCAAATTTTCTATTCTTCCCCTTATTTCCATTTCTAGAGTGTTCATAAAATCTCTTTTTCTCATTATTTTTTTAAATTCATAAGACATAGAGAATTTATATTTTGTTTTTATAGCGCATGAGACTATATCTCAGTACGACCATAATGATTGAGAGAATAATGCTCGACGGAGAAGTGGTTTTAACCCATAAAATAATAGTTCAATATTACTTCTTAGTTTTATTTTATAATCTGAAGCATGACTTGATATCCTTGTAAAGTTATCCTCATACTTTACGGCAATCTCATACTCATTTTTCCTTAGTATCAATAATTGCCTTTCCATATCTTATCAATGTTCATGTGGAATGTATATTTATAAGAAAGGGACTTTAATCTACCTCCATTCTATATTCGATACGTCTTTATCCTTCATTGTTTTTTTAAATAAAGACCATAATTTATCTTCATCTCCTGTTAGGTTGTAATCTTCGAGGACAAATGTTTCCCTTTAGATACTCCCCAAAGTAGGAAATTATTTCTCTAAGGACATATCCATTGATCAAATACAAATGGATTTGTATTCGCATTGAATGATGGTGGTTTCTACTTCATGAAGGTGTATAACATTGATCCTCCGTGTTTTGGATTAGGGAGACCCCAACTGGTAAGGTTATTATTCATAATGAGAGGGAGTTGTACCAGTATAATTATAAGCACTTCTAGACCAGTTGAATCACTATCCCCACTATAATTATCATTAGTTAGAGGTAAATCCCTACATTTATTATGTGTGTTTATAAGGTTTCCATTTCTTCCACTAGCCACCATTTCTAAACAATGTAAAACACTAGATGTTTTTAGGAATAACAATACATAATTCCAAACATGTAAAATACCTAACATGAATTGAACAATTTATTTATATAATCCATACTCATAAAAATGTTTCCTTTGAAGAAGTATTTACAAATAAATCATTCATAAATATTTCTATTGAAAATGTGAGTTATCCTATAAATGTCTCATGGGAGTGTCAAACCGGTTGCACAGTAAGTACCATTTTTTTGTACTAGGATGTACCAAGTTAAGCCTGAAACTCCAGGTCAGGGTTTTCACCCCTAGGTACATCTATTCTATAACCACTTCAACTTATAGTATCTAGATATGGATGTATTTTTTATAAAACACACAAAATATCTACATTACAAAAAAAATTTGTTCTTCTATACAAATCCTTAAAATCAACATAGGGTAATGTTCACAACTCAAAGTTTTTTTAAATCATTTTTCCATGGTTTGTACTAAACAACCTCTAATACCAACTACAATGACCAGATCCATGTTACCCAGAGTCGATTCATTATTACATAACATTGGCATGATCATAAGAGATCAAATCCCAAAAGACATATCTGTTTAGTGTTCTTATAAGTACAAAGTATAGAATTAAGTTTCACATTACATTATGAAATGGAAAAGAAAAATCGTGTCTCTATATAACACATTCATATACCATAGCCTACCCCTATAAGTAAAACATAATATACTACTTCACATCATTGGGAAAATAAAACATAATAAAGGGGTCAGGTTAGATGTTCAGTGAGGATAACAATAAAGGAAAAATTTTCATAAATAAACAATAACATTGATGGAAATCTATAAGAATAAAGCAGATGACATTTAAAATTATACATCATCATAATATGGAAAATATAAATAAAATAATGTCATTTACATAGTCACATGGATATTCCAAAACTATAATAATCACCTGTAATATCAATAGATAATTTCATAATAATTGAATGTATAGTACCAGGCAGAATAACCACATTGTCAAGCCCTCATTCCAATCCTAAAAATAATTTTTTTTCAATACCTTGTGAAAATACACTAATTTTTCTCATGAGACCTACCTATGCATTGAGGGTTGATAGCGGTCCCATCTCATCACTTACTACACCCAATGCATTCCACATATGAAAATGATAAAACATAAAATAAAATTTCTTATTAAAACTAGTATATGAAATGTTAAAACTTTAACCATAATCCATGAATGGTATAAAAATAGAACATCCATAGTAAAACATATCACAAAACCATCAATATAATATAGAAGATTATGTCATATTAAATCAACTTCAAACAAACGTAGAATTGAACAATGGATGGTCACAAAGATGAAATAAATTCAAAAACTATTTCGGAGAAATACATCATTCTACTTAGTTATCATTTAAAAGTAAGGACAACATTAATTTTGAAATTATTCTTATATGATTTCAAGGGAATCTTTAAAGGTGTTATAGAAGCGTAAAATGGCCACACCTGCCTTATAAGTTAAAAAATTTCATACCTAAATTTTTTAAATAGTTCATAAACTATGTTGTTTGGAAAATGAGGGAAATATTCCTTTCAATGAATTTTATAAAAGTAATGAAAGTGTATAAATTAAATTAACCAATAGTATAATAAATATAAAAAAAATTAAATAAATTTGTAAGAAACATGGATGTGGATTGTAACACCCCATGATTTTATGAAAAATATTCTTTTTAATTTTATTGTTGTCTTGTGTTGTACGCTACACCAAAAGGAGCTTTCACTACATGCATCCCTGACTTGGCTTGCATTACACGCAATCGTGACCTTCCATGATAGCGTGTGTTGTACGCAATACCAAGTTTCACCATACAAGATATTATTATAATATTATTATAAACTAGCCATTATGAATAGTAATACCCACTTTTTTATATTTTATCTTTCAAAATGGACTTCATTTTTGGATTCAGAATATCTAAATTATCTTAGGGTGAAGTTTTGGTATTTTTCTGAAAACATTCAATTTTTGATGAATAGTGAAAACACTGGGTTACTCTTTAAAAACTGACTTTTTATTTAAATAATTATTAATTTTATTTAACTTTATTTTAGGTAAAAATTGATACATAATACCAATATAAGTTCAATGTATTTCTTTGGAGTCCTTTTATAATAATTTTAGATATATAAAAACATTTATTGAACTTTTCACCGTCTTTTACCCACCTCCTAGGAAAATTTGCAAATTTACATAAAACTTAATTTTACCGCTTATGTGAATGGAATTTCAAAAATCTGAGAGACACAGTTGATGTTATTAAATAAAATGTGGTTCAATGAGATAAAAATAATTTTTGGTGAATAGTAACTTTTTACTTTCATTTACCACAGTTAAAAGTAAATACGGTAATTTAGGGTAAAAATGATATTATTATTACCCTAACACATGTCATAATTCTATTGGATAAGTTTAATTAGACCAAAAACAACCTTAGGCCTAAAATATTACCATTTAGGCCCACTTGGATAAGATTAGGATATTTATTATTAATTTATTTAAAGAAGGATTAAAATAGTTAAAATCAAAGATTAATAAAAAAATAATTTTTAACATAGGGTTATACATTCGATAAATTCAACTATAAATATTAATTAGAATGATAACAGGATTTCCCACATAATAGTATTTGATTTTTAATTTTTATACATTAACTAATTAAATTTATTTAGGACACAATGATGATGCAGAAATTATCTTATTAATGAAATATTGACACAATTGATGTTATAAAAACCAAAATAAATGTAATATGAGACTTTTTATAAATTCCCCTAATTTTCTAGGTTACTATGAAATTTTAGTATTGATTAGGTTAACATTGTTTGAACTAATCATTATTTTATAATTTTCACAAAAATCAATTACCAAATAGTGTCAAAATTGACATAAAATAGTTTTTAAAATAAATATTACATTATTAATTGTTATTTTATTCCTAAAAATATATGGTTCATCCAAATGACTTAGATATGGTTATATATATTAATAATAAACAACATGGGGTTCGTTTGGCGTGTTATAGTATGTTTATTAACCATATAGTGTAAGAAAACAAGAAGACACGGTAAAAGAAAAATTATTTAACTTAATGTTAAATCTAAATGATAAGGTTAAAATAGAACCCTAAAATTGTCTATATTCTATTGGATGAGATGATTTAGACCCATCCGCTCCTTATATTCTAAATAACTCAATTTTGATCTCTTAATAACCGAATATGTCTTTAAAATAAAATAATATTTTCAGTTATTCCAATGGTGCCCCTCTACTCCCTTATAAAAGGGAACCTCCGCCCTCTCTTCCTCACACCACATTGAGCCTTAATGGTCGGCCAACCCCTGAAAAATAATCTTCTCCAATTCCCTAGAAACATCCTATAAGTCCTGGTCTTCTTCAAAGACCAATTTTAGTTCCCTAAGAGGAGGTCTCAAAGAGGCGCATCAAAGAAGAGGTAAAGTCTGTTACCGATTCTTTCAACTTTATTTCATCTTCCACTTCTTATTATTTAGTTGTTTCATTATGAAGTAATAACAATAGTATCAATAATATACTGATATTTTATTATAAGTATGAAACAACCCTATTTCATCATCTATCCATCCTACGGAAAACGAAATCACCGCGCGTGCGTACGTACGGAATACCATCTCCACGCCGTGGTGTAAAATGTTTTTCCAACACCACCTTACTTGGATGGGTATAATGGTAACTATAAATGGTTATTATAAAATAATAATGATTCATATATATTTTATGATCCATTCCAATTCAATTCAATAATTATGGGAACGATATCATTTCTCGTGCGTATGTACGGACTACCGTCTCCACGACGTGATGAGATTCATTCTCAATGATTAACCATTCATGAATGATTATAAAGTATATATAATAAGTAATCATGAAATATATGACATAATAATGATACTGGATTTATGTATATATATATATATATATGTCTATTTCATCCACTTAATTCCATTCAATTCAATAAGGAAATGAAAACAGCGTTCATGCGTACGTACGACCTACTGTCTCCATGAATGGTGTATTTCATTACTTTTATCGATCTATAATATATATTTATATGATGAATATATATTACATATAAATAATTTTTTACATTCTGAAATTATTTAAATCAGGATATAAGTAATAATATCAAGAATGACAAGTCGAAACACATACGATAAATGAAATGATTTTACCCAAAACGCTGCTTAAACATGGAATTTACAAAAGAACGAGTAATATAAAGTCATAAGTGAAACATATATGTTATAATAACAATGAATATGATTATGTAATAAATCAATGACATTATTTAAATCATTATACTAGAGGTTCTAATCCATACGAAGCATATCGGACCTAAGGTAAGGGATAATTTTTCAAATCTCATTTTTATCTGAGATTGCTTATTCGTAAGTATTTACCCCGGTTATTACTATCATCCATGTACATGTTTTATAAAAGTTTTTTCATCTATGTTTAAAGTCCTTTTTACCCATTTTTGACTTTTACTACATGTTATGTAAGTAATCATTCTTTTGTTTATGTTACAAGGTACTTTTTTGACTTTTCTGGTAAAAGTACGAGAAGAATGTTTTTTTAACTTATACGGCACAAACGGATTTTTATGGTTTTATAAAGCCTTATTTTCAGGAAGCTTCCTCCAAAATATTTCATGAAAATTTTCAACAAAATCCTATTCCATTAAAATTGCATGACATTTTGTGAAAAGAAAATGACTTTGAAGAAGAAAGAATATTTTCCTCAAGAATTCATTTCAAGTGTTTTATCAAAACCATTTTTCATCTATGATGACATTATTTCATATGTGTATGTTTCACGTATCATGTCTCTATGATTTAATTGGTTTAAATTTTCTTATTATGAAATTATATCCATTTCTTTAATATGTATTATGTGATGATGGGATGATGTTTATGAGACCAATTTTATTCGTTGGGTTATTATAAATGATGTATGTTTATTTTGTGGCACAAGTAATAATGATATCATTATGAGATGGGTGGGACCTATATCTCCCTCCAATTCATTGGGTAATGATTTATATATCATGATATAGACATTACTGGAATGGTATGTTAATCTGGTTCAGTGTTACAGGACTGAAATGAGGAGTGAACTCGATTCAGAAAGGGACTTTGTCCACTAAGATGGTCTTGGCATTAATGCCTTGGCTACAATAGAAATCATTACATGTTATTAATGGATGCCACAATTACATGTTTTATTCCCATGCTATTGTATCGTGATTGATGTTCCTTTATGATATATGCCTTACTTACTTCCAAGATTTATTTCTTTGATCATGGTTTTGATGTTTAGATTTCATGTTCAAGTTTTTGCTTTCAAATGTTTATGGATTGTATCATGTTATTTATGTTTTACCTTACTGATCATTTGAGCTCACCCTTTTTTTGTTTTGTTTTCCCCAAGAAATAAAGAAGTTTTTTAGTTAAGAAAACAAAAGGGGAAGATCTTTATGGGAGTTATTGAAGATCTTTCACCAAGATTAGATGATTACGTTCCGAGTTTCCAAAGACACTAATCTATTACGGTCCTTGAGTATTGGTTTTTGTTATGTATTAATTATTCCGAAAAAGTAATGTAATCTCCATATACGTCAAGCTTCGGGTCTCTACAGTTTGTGTCATAGGAAGGTTTAGTCAACCTTTGGAAACTAGGATGCAAAATCGTTAGTGAGATCCCTAGAGATATTTCTAAGGTATGTCTAGGGATGTTTCTAAGGTTCAGTATAAGTATAGGTTATAGTCATAGAATTATGGTAATGATCTTAGAATTTAACCTAAGATGTTAGATATTTAAGGTACTACCCCTTTATTATGTAGTTTTCCCTAGCATGATTTTTTCCTCTCACACAATTCTTTTTGGGTTTTAGACGATGGCTGGAACCCAAAGTAACCGTGTTGATAAATGTAATGGAAAATGCAATAATTGTCCTCCTGAACAAACAAATCTTATGGGAGATGGAGTGAAAAATATTATTTCTATGCTTACACAAGCTATAAATCATTCTGGACTTTCAAATGAGCAGAGAAGGGAACAATATTCTATTGAGTCCTTTATGAGGCAACGTCCACTTTCTTTCTGTGGGTCTTCTAATCCACTTGTTGCTAAACAATGGATCAGTACCACTGAAAAGATATTTTTAGTTCATCAATGTTCTGAACAAGATAAAGTCATCTTATCAGTATATCGTTTGGAAGGTGAAGCTGATCAATGGTGGAATCTTATCAAGAATACGAGGCCAAAAGATGAAATTGATTTCATGGAATGGGACGAGTTCAAGAACTTATTTTTCAATAAGTACATCCCTCATATTCTTCGAACAAATATGGAGTAGGAGTTTATTGAGCTTAAGAAGAAGGATGATGAATCTCTTGGTATATACGAAGCGAATTTTACAAGACTTGCAAGGTATGCATCTGGATTTATCATCCAAACTGAAAGTAAAGTTGATCTATTTTTCAGTGGCTTAAAACCAATTCTTCGAAGGGAATTAGCTATTAGAGACTTAAGTAGCTATGAATAAATTGTGCATTGTGCAATCAAGGTAGGAATGAAAGTTGGTGTTAAATATCTATATCATGGTTTTGACAAGAAACGAAAGACGGAGTTCATGGAGAAATCTCATAATAATGGTGAAAAGAAGATGAATGTTTCCCTATGCTCAAAGTGTGGAAAGAAGCATGGTGAAGATTGTCAAAAAGGGACTAGAAATTGTTTTAAGTGTGGAAAAGAAGGTCATCGAGCAGCTGAGTGTCGATGTAATGGAAAAAGGGTTGCTAATGATGTGAATAAAGAAATGAATACAGAGAATGCACCACCAACACTTCAATTCTTCAAGTTCAAGGAAATGGGGCATTATGCTAATAAATTCCCTAATCCACGGGTTAATGATGATCAACGTGAGAAACCTCTTAAATCAAAGGATAAATGGAAGTCTCATGTGATCACTGTTTGTGATGGTGAGTATGAAAATTAAGTTGTGTAATGATTAAGTGTTTATGTAATGGGATTCCAAAATAATGTTGTATATAGTATCATGGAATCTCATTTATGGTATTGTGGAATTTTGGAATATTTATGTATTGGTCTATTGTGGTTTTTAATAATTTTATGGTACCGGTAACCATGGAAAGTGATTGAGATAATTTTGGAAAGAAGATGATTTGCGCATAATGAATGTATAAGGAGAAAATGAAATGTTTGATTGTATTGATGAGCTCATGACTGATATAAGGACTAAGTGAAATTATGGTTTGATTATATAGATTTTTTGGGATTTTGGTATTTGGAAGGAGTTACCTTTTGACAGTATTCATGTTTTCACTAAGGTTCTATAGTAATTTTTGTTTCAAGATAATATATTACTAAGGTATTCATGTGTTTGGAATGCAACCAACAAGATATATCTTATGATATATGTTGGATAAATGCTTGTATTCACATTCTTGGTAGATAACCTTTCTAGTAATAGTTTTCTTTATACTACGAGCTTAGACTGAAGTATTTTAGATAAGCCTAATGATTGGAATGGATTATGTTGGACATAAGTTAGTATTGTTTAAGGATAGAACTATTTTAGATATTATCAATGGAATGTCATAATGATGTAATTTTAGAAAAAGGACAATCTGCTGGACGGGCGACAACCCATCGCGTCGGACAAGGCTGTGGGAATCAAACCCACAACTGAAGTGCGACAGGCCTTTATCACCGACCATTGGCCTACAGGAAGTCACTACTTAGTAGAAACTAGTTTCATTTTATTAATTGGTATGATAGCTGAAGTATAATTCCATGTTTGGAATCATATCTGATTAACCTCACCATACATGGACTTAAGTATTCGATAACTTTTTCTAACCTTTTCTTTAAGATAGATGGAATGACCCATCATTCTATCACATGATATAATATCACTTCACAAATAAAAAATTCCACTTCATTTCATTAAGATATTAAGTGTAAATTGTTCAAAGCACAAACAATAGTGAGATTGTACCAAAATCAAGCAAGTATTTCTTCTAATTCAAAATTTTCAAATTTAGGGAAATGATATTAAAAACCAAATTTTTTTTCATAGTTCTCTAATATCCGACGAATCAGATGGTACCTTAGATCATCACAAATCTATGGATCTATGATTATTGGATATTTCATAGCCATGTTCTCTACCACTCTCCATCAGAACATGATGGTTAGATTTCCCTTCCATATCCATATTTTCACCTATGTTCTCCTATGTGGAAACCCAATGATGAGTTAATCTGGGTAACCGTTACATTGATAACTTTCCTTTTTAAATTGAAGTTTTAGTATTCTTTTTTTATGATGTGGGTTTCTATGAAAGAATCTTTCAAGTGGTAAACCATTTACAACCCCAACGAATTTCGAGTGCGAAATTCATTTTAAGGGGGGTAGAATGTAACACCTTGGGATTTTATGAAAAATATTCTTTTTAATTTTATTGATGTCTTGTGTTGTATGCTACACCAGAAGGAGCTTTCACTACATGCATCCCTGACTTGGCTTGCAATACACACAATCGCGACCTTCCACGATAGCGTGTGTTGTACGCAATACCAAGTTTCACCAAACGAGATATTATTATAATATTATTATGAACTAGCCATTATGAATAGTAATACCCAATTTTGAAATTTTATCCTTCAAAATGGACTTCATTTTTGGATTCGGAATATCGAAATTAGCTTAGGGTGAAATTTTGGTATTTTTATGAAAACATTCAATTTTTGATGAATAGTGAAAACACTAGGTTACTATTTTAAAACCGACTTTTTATTTAAATAATTATTTATTTTATATAACATTATTTTAGGTAAAAAAATGATACATAATACCAATATAAGTTCAATGTAATTCATTGGAGTCATTTTATAATAATTTTAGATATATAAAAAAATTTATTGAACTTTTCACCGTCTTTTACCCACCTCCTAGGAGAATTTGAAAATTTACATAAAACATAATTTTACCGCTTATGTGAATGGAATTTCAAAAATCTGAGAGTTATGGTTGATGTTATTAAGTAAAATGTGGTTCAATGAGATAAAAATAATTTTTGGTGAATAGTAACTTTTTACTTTTATTTACCACAATTAAAAGTAAATAGGGAAATTAAGGGTAAGAATGATATTATTATTACCCTAAAACATGTCATAATTCTATTGGATAAGTTTAATTCGACCACAAAAACCCTTAGGCCTATAATATGACAATTTAGGCCCACTTGGATTGGATTAGGTCATTTATTCTTAATTTATTTTAAGAAGGGTTAAAATAGTTAAAATCAAAGTTTAATAAATAAATCATTTTAAAATAAGGTTATACATAAGATAAATTCGACTATAAATATTCATTAGGAATCAAAAAATATTTCCTACATAATGGTATTTTATTCGTAATTTTTAGACATTAACTAATTTAATTTATTTATGACACAATGATGATGCAGTAATTATCTTATTAATGAAATATTGACATAATTGATGTTATAAATACCCCAATAAATGTAATTTGAGCCTTTTTATGAATTACACTAATTTTCTAGGATACTATGACATGTTATTATTGATTAAGTTAAATTTGATTGAACTAATAATTCTGTTATGATTTTCACAAAAATCAATTACCATATAGTGTCAAAATTGACATTAAATAGTCTTTAAAACAAATATTATATTATTAATTGTTATTTTATTCTTAAAAATCTAAGGTTCGGACAAATGACTTAGATAGGGTTATATATATTAATAATAAACAACTTTGGGTTCATTTGTCTTGTTATTGTAAGTTTATTAACAATATAGTGTAAGAAAACAAGAAGACACGGTAAAAGCAAAATTATTTAATTTAAAGTTAAATCAAAATGATAAGGTTAAAATAGAACCCTAAACTTGTCTAAATTCTATTGTATGAGAGTATTTAGACCCATACCCACCTTAGATTCAAAATAAATCAATTTGGAGCTATTAAAAACCGAATATGACTTTATAATATAATAATATTTTAAGTTATTCCAAACATGCCCTCTCCTCCCTTATAAATGGGAACCTCCTCCCTCTCTTCCTCACACCACATTGAGACTTTAAGCTCGGCCAAAACCTACAAAATTATCTTCTCCAATTCCCTAGAAACAACCTAGAGGTCTTGGTCTTCTTCAAAGACTAATTTTAGTTCTCTAATAGGAGGTCTCAAAGAGGTGCTTCAAAGAAGAGGTAGTGTCCATTACCGATTCTTTCAACATTATTTCTTCTTCCACTTCTTATTATTTAGTTGTTTCATTATGAAGTAATAACATCAGTATCAATCATATACTTAAATTTTATTATAAGTATGAAACAACCCTATTTCACCATCTATCCATCCTACGGAAAACGAAATCACCACTCATGCGTATGTACAGAATATCGTCTCCACAACGTGGTGTAATCTAATTTTCCAACACCACCTTACTTGGATGGGTATAATGGTAACTATACATAGTTATTATAACATAATAATTATTATTATATATGTTATCATCCACTCCAATTAAATTCAATAATTATGGGAATGATATCATCGCTCGTGCGTACGTACGGACTACTGTCTCCACGAAGCGATGAGATTCATTTTCAATGATTAACCATTCATGAATGATTATTAAGTATATATAATAAGTAATCATGAAATATATGACATAATAATGATACTGGATTTATGTATATATATATATATATATTTCTATGTCATCCACTTAATTCCATTCAATTCAATAAGGAAACGAAAACAGCGTTCATGCGTACGTACGGCCTACCGTCTCCATGAATGGTGTATTTCATTCCTTTTATCGATCTATAATATATATGTATATGATGAATATATATTATATATAAATCATGTTTTACATTCTGGAATTATTTAAATCAGGATATAATTAATAATATCAAGAACGAAAAGTCGAAACACATACGATAAATGAAATGATTTTACCCAAAACGCTACTTTAACATGAAATTTACCAAAGAACGGGTAATATAAAGTCATAAGTGAAACATATATGATATCATAACAATGAATATGATTATTTAATAAATCAATGACATTATTTAAATCATTATACAGGAGGTTCGGATCCATATGAAGCATATCAGACCAAAGGTAAGGGATAATTTTGCAAATCTCATTTTTATCCGAGATTGCTTATTCGTAAGTATTTACTGCAGTTATTACTATCATCCATGTCAATGTTTTATAAAAGTGTTTTCATGTATGTTTAATGTCCTTTTTACCCATTTTTGACTTTTACTAAATTGTATTTAAGGAATATTTCTTTGGTTTACATTGCGAGGTACTTTTTTGACTTTTCCGGCAAAAGTACGAGAAAATGTTTTTTTAACTTATACGGCACGAACTGATTTTTACGGTTTTATAAAGCCTTATATTCATGTAGCTTCCTCAAAAATATTTCATGACTATTTTCAACAGAATCATTTTCTTTTAAAATTTCATGACATTTTGTGAAAAGAAAATATTTTGAAGAAGAAAGGATATTTTCCTCAAGGATTCATTTGAAGGGTTTTATCAAAACCATGTTTCATCTAATATGACATTATTTCATATGTGTATGTTTCAAGTATCATGTCTCTATGATTTAATTGGTTTCAATTTTATTATTATGAAATTTTATCCATTTTTTTTAGATGGATTATGTGATTATGGGATGATGTTTATGAAACCCATTTTATTCGTTGGGTTATTATAAATGATATACGTTTATTTTGTGGCACAAGTAAGAATGATTTCATTATGAGATGGGTGGGACCTATATATCCCTCCAATGAATTGATTAAAGATTTATATCTCATGAGATAGACATGGCTGGAATAGTAAGTTAATTTGGTTCAGTGTTACAGGACTGAAACGAGAAGTGAACTTGATTCAGAAAGGGGCTTTGTCCACTAAGATGGTCATGGCAGCAATGCCTTGGCTACTATGGAAATCATTACATGTTCTTAATGTATTCCACAATTACATGTTTTATTCCCATGTTATTGTATCGTGATTGATTTTCCTTTATGATATATGCCTTACTTACTTCCAAGATTTTTGTCTTTGCTCAAGGTTTTAATGTTTAGATTTCAGGTTAAAGTTTTTGCCTTCAAATGTTTATGGATTGTTTTATGTTCTCTATGTTTTCCCTTACTGAGCATTTGATCTCACCCTTTTTATGTTTTTTTCCCCTAGGAAATAAAGAAGGTTTTCAGTTAAGAAAACAAAAGGGGACGATCTTTATGGGAGTTTTTGAAGATCTTTCACCAAGTTTAGATGATTTCGTTTCGAGTTTCCAAAGACACTCAACTATTACGATCCTTGAGTTTTGGTTTTTGTTATGTATTAAGTATTCCGAAAAATAAATGTAATGTCCATATACATCAAGATTCGGGTATCTACATAGATGATAAAGAAGTCCTAGTAGATAATTACGTATAAATAACCTCGGGTAATGATGAGATTGTAAGATTAACCCTTACCTTGTTCATTTCCTTTGTAGAGGGTATGTTAACATCTAATATAATGGTTAAATAATTGTTATTAAATTATAAAAGAACCACATACATAAATATGATATCATAAATGATCCTTTAATAATGTTGTGTTAATAATATTTCAGCAGTACCATTGTTTTGGGTGTCAACTGATTAATTTTACATTATATGTTTTGTTATTCAATTCATGTTTTTTTATGTATAAGATGTATTTTATTATTATCAATAATTATATTATGTTAATAAAAATAATTTTTAATCATAAAAAAAAATATTCTTTAATGTTTACAATGGAGAATGAAATCTCATTTCATCGTGGAGACAGTAAGTCGTACATATGCACGAGCGACAATATCATTATATTTTTGGATAAATAGTATGTAATTGGAAGTTATATTATATATAAACAATCAATAACATGATATATTTATTATTTACATCAATATTACTCATTATTATACCCATACAAATAATTAAGTGATTAATAACATACCACACCATTACATAGATACGGTAAGCCATACATACACACATATGGTTACATTATCCTTCATAGGAAGGATAGATTAAGGAATAGTGTTTTACCATATTTATAATAATGTGAATGTTTGTAGAATATACTGTAGTTATTTTTTTGGTATGAAAAAATTAAATAATGAGGAACTCTAAGATGAAATGTTCATTGAAAGAGGTGATGAAATAATTACCACTTCTTTGGGTTCTTCCTTTTGATAAGAACAAAAGGGATCCACGTCTTGGATTTATATTCAATGTATGGCCTCTTGGATGAATTTTGGGTAGTGGAATTTAAATTATGTATAGCCCTTGTTCTAAAATAGACTAGTTATTAAAATATGAATTTAACACTTTTAACTCTAATTTAAATAAAATATAATTAATGTACTGATATAATACATGTGGTTAAAAAGTATCATATTTTATTCATAAGGTTGAGTTTGGTCTATATAATGTTATCCAATATAATTATGAAATGTGTTGGGGTAATTATTATATCATTTTATCTTTAATTAATCTATTTACTCTTAACCTTGTTAAATAATATTCAAAAGTTATTATTCACCAAAATATGTTTTCAACATATTGAATAAAAAATTACTTATTAAGTTTTATCATGCATCTCTGATTTGTTAAATTCAATTCATAGAAGTTTTAAAATTACATTTTATGTAGATTTGCAAATTCACCTTGAAGGTGGGTAAAAGACGTTAAAATTTTCAATAAAATGATATTTGTATATTATTATTATAAAATGACTCCAATGAATTCAATTGGATTAATATAGGTAATATGTATCTATTTTTAAATTAAAATATAATTAAATTAAAAATAATTATAAAAATAAAAAGTCAATTTTAATAAATATTGAAATGTTTTTCACTAATCATCAGAAATTGAATGTTTTTATAAAAATACCAAAAATTCAGCCAAAGATAATTTTGATATTTTTAATGAAAAAATGAAGTCTAGTTTTTAAATAAAATTATAAAATTACAAAAATTGGGAATTACTATTCATATATACTTTTTAAACGACTAGTTTGATTAGTCATTGTGTGCTAAAACTCAAAGTTATGTATAATGAAAGTTGTTGTATTCTTCAAATAGAAACATACCATAGAATGTTGGGATGTAACATAAACATAAATATATTTCTAAATCTTGGATTCATCTATCTATTTTGAGTTACCTTTTGAGTCATTTTCCTATTACTTTTTTTTATTCTCTAATAATGGTTGATATTAAATAAACTCATGACATTGAAAATTTCAGTGATAAATGATACTTATTGACTAAAATCTATATCATATCATTGAAAGTAAATCATTCATGAATCATGTAAACCAAAATTTAATGGTAATATAAATAATTTAGATGACCATGCTTGATTTCATCATCTAACATCTTTATTTTTTGTACTGTGATTAAATTATTTTTGATTGTACATCTGAATTACTATAGAACCTAATCTCCATTGAATAAATAAGATTAGTTATTATAAATTTTATATTTTTATATAATATTGCATGTAGGACACCAACAGAATCCATTACAGTAGTGGGAGAATCTTTTAATTCATTGTAACCCACTGAATGTGTTATACACATGTAATGTTACTAAATTTGTGATATATGTCCCCCAATTGCAAGAAGTCATGATAATCACATGACACAATACTCAAATGGGATTATTAATGTGATCCCATTTTAACAAGATATCTAGATTCATCTTTTATGGGTCGAGGAAATTTCTCATATTCCAGAGGTATAGATGAAGGTGGCATGGATACATCCACCTTATATAACATCCCTGAACCCGAACATCTGGATTCTATGCTGAAATCAAAAACATTTCATGTTTATCTTTGATAAAGATGAAGGTGACCTGATTTTATCCACTCCAATCATAAAACATCAATAAACAATATTTTATCACTTACATCCTCAATTACCTTTTAGTTTTATAGAATTAGGATATACTCTTAACACCATGGATTAAAAAACAACAAGTTCAAAAATATGAACAACATCTCCCAAAATACCCAAATTTTCATATTCCACATTAGGTTATCATCATCATCCATAGGATGTCCTTCTAGAAAAAATTCATTCAACCTCATTATTTATAAAATGGGAAAATTGAATCATAATAAGAGTGAGCTCGAATACTCTATAAAGGTAAACATATGAATTGACAATATAATGTAATAAATAATCATATGAAGAGCATAAAGTTGTGATAAAATATTCAATATTTTTTAGTATAACATAATAATTTTCATCCCCAACAATACTAATATCATTGAACAAGAAAACATGTAATAATGAATTAATAAATGAAATGGTTACAAGAATATGTGATCATGATTCATTAAATATTAATATTGTTCATAATAAAAATTAAAAAACCATAATAATAATATCTAAAACGAATTTCTATCTTGGAAAATTATCATTACATCACTTCATGAAAATTAAATAACGAATATGGATTAATTCCATTCCTAGAGACCTAATGCATTGGAATGTTATCACGAATCCAACCAAATGTTGATTATCATAAAACTACCCATCCATGGTAAATATAATAAAAAACCATTAATGTTTTTTAATTGAACCATGATTACAATGTTTATAATGAAACCACCCATCATACAATTTTGAAGAACATTATAATAAATAAAGTATATAGAGAACCCATTTCATCAAAAACTAATTTAATTTATTTTTATTATTTTCATAACATGATTATCCCATGTAAAAGAAAATGGGATTTATAATATTATTTTTGAATCTTGGTTACCCAATGTAGAAGAAATTTTTTCTATTACAATATATTTCAAACTAGATTAACCTATAGAAAACTAATAGGCTACATAAAAATATCCTTTAAATATTATTAACGCATAGAAAATAAATGGGTTTCACAAATTTCTATTTTAAAAAATTACAATAAAACCCCAATTATAAAAATAATTCAAACTACATCACTTTTGAAGAATACATAAATTATTAAAATAATATATGCAAAAAATCATACTTGTATTGTTACTTTGGAATCATCGAGCAAAAATATTCTAACTTAGTGAAATATAATATATGTCTCCCACAAAGATCTCCCCCTAAGTATTTCAACATAAAAACCATTCTTCGTGACATGGGGAAGGGAAACATATGATATTGGTGATCTCAAATTATTAGTATGGGTAAATAAATGAAATTAATAAGCATATCATGAAAATATGGTTATGAGATTCTGATCATGATAATTATAAGAACTTAACATCCATAAAAAATTATAAACATGAATCATTGGATACATATTTATAGTTTATAATACATGAATTATAATTAAATAATAAAGATGATCGATTAAAATATAATATAACAATATGACATCGAATTGTGTCTGACACCTAAGAAATTAAAAACCATATGTCAAGGATTCCTATTAAGAACATTATATCATGTTAGTATTGGGATTATCACTACTCTACTTGATTGAGGATTGGGATTCCCTCACATGTACCACTTCACTTTTGGCATGGGATTTACTCCCATGTACCCTATTATTTGGACTTGGGATGTCCTCCCATATAACCTCTTGTTTCTGGCTTTGGATTACCTCCCATGTACCCTTGGCCTCAAAAAAACATTTATGAATACCCAATTCATTAGAGAGGGATATAGGTCACTCCCATCTATTTATGAAATAATAAAAACATGTATTAAGAATCATAAATAACAATATCTTAATCAATTATATTAAATGAGTGCTAAAACGTGAAATAATTCATTGACATATCGAAAAATAAATAGGATTTATAATCATTTATTCAATTAATAAATCATGAAAATAATAGGGATTCATAAAAATAAATTCATCAATCCCTTAACTAGTCATAAAAATAATTTGAATGGAACATCTGATTATTTCATTTAAACTCATGAGTATCACCAATGCATTTCATCTTAGATGGGAAATAATTTTGAATGTTATTTTTATAACAATTCACATTGAAATTATCCTTTATCCTTTGAAAATTTACTTTATAGATGTGTAAACTTTTAAAAAACATTATCCAGAAAATAATCCAAAAAAAATTAAAAAGAAATAATTGAAAACACTTTGAAATCCATTTTCCTTTGAAAAAATATAGAGTAACTTTAAAACTAATTTAAAAATAGTTTTCCCTTATAAACTTATAAATGAAACTTCAAAAACCATTTCAAACAATTTCTATTAAAAATTTTTCTACATATGTTTATTAAAAATTTCCTATGAAAAATTATTTTAAAAACTCAAAGAAATGATGACAAATATATGCGTACAAGTCGTATGAGTTAAAATTAACATAGATTTTTCTTGGTAAAATAGATAGAAAAAAATCCCTGTTTTGGAAGTGACAATAATAATTCTATCAATTTATTGTTAAAAGATAAAAAATTGTTAAAAACTATTTTAATTTTCATAATAAATTAGTAATCTATTTTGGTAATCCCTTTTTTGGAGGCATAGTTTTGGAAAACAAAAATTTTCAACTGAAGAGGTATGTAATGTTATATTTTCTAAAAAAAATTATGTATTATCGTATATAAAAAAGATTGTAAAAATGGGAACAATAAATGAGAACATAAATACTAAATGGAGGATAAGAAAATTCATGAGTTCTGTTGAAATATGGGTCATAATATTTCATTAATTAATGTGTGATCATAAACAATCTCAATAAACGGTGATATTGTTTCAATAAACTCTTACCACATGATAACTTTGAATAATACTCTCCATGTAGAAATATGAAATCACATGGAGCTTTAGAATATACTCAAATGAATTATATTATTATTATATCATGTTTTTGTTTGATTATTACTCATATAAAAATATACTTATACAGCATGGCAGGTGTCTCAAAGAAGAAAAATTGAGACAACATTAATTTACTAATTTGGAAACATTTTAAAATGATTCCCCATGATATAAAGATCATAAACATATAAAATAAATACCTCTATATTAAATTATAATATGCATTGAATACATTTAATTATAGTATATACACCATGTATACTATTGTATTGGTGAATACGGCATGTATCTCTTATAAAAAAAGAGTGACATGAAATACTCTTACCTTTTGTATTGACACTCGTTGTACTCATTAAAACATCCAATATAATAAGTGAATGTTTATTATATATATTTTAATGAATTATATTATTACAAATAGCACCATATGTGGTTTTATTATGATGTTATATAAGCTGCATGTTAACAATTTCATGTTATGGTTATGCTTTAGTTACTAGTTACATTGTTTTCATCTTGTTTTATAGTTTGTTATGTTTTTTTTTGTCATTATAAAAATATAATGTTTTAATGAATTTAAAAAATGATAAAAAATCATTTTTTTAGTATATTTTTATTATAATAATCTATTTAATATATAATTATGAAATGTAAAACATTGTTCCCAGAGATGGTGGCCAGTACATATGCATGAATGCTATTTTCATTTTTTTATCTTATTAAATGAAATATAAAAAAAGAAATATATGTGTAAATGTATATAATATACTTATATTATAAATTTTATGTTATATATATCCTAATGGTTCTCAAAACATATCCATAATACATTTAATGTAGTGTGTGAATGAATTATGTCACTTTGACCGGCGGTATTTCACACGTACTAAAATGTAATAATTGTAATTACACAAGATGGAAAGTATAAGGGTACGTTAGAAATATAATTTACATGAACATAAAGTAATTTTTAATATAATATATATCCTATATAAATAAATTTTCGATTATATTTTCCATCATGTTACATGGTAATGGAAAAATTAACTATAATTTTTTATCATGAGACGGTAGTTCGTTCTACACATAAATAGTATGTTGGTTACCAATTATATTGATGTGTGTGTAAATTTAGGAGGATAAATTACCATAAAAACCCATAGTATATTTATGATACTTTTGGGTTATAATATCATGAAATAAGAATATTTTATGATGTGGCTGAAGAATATAAAAAAGGTGTTCGAGAAAGGATGTTAACTCTTATTCAGGTAACTCTTTTTGGTTTGCACCAAAGAGTTTCCTTCGATGGATTTCAACCAAATGGGACAAATGAAGCATTAATTGAGGTATTAATTTAATGTAATGTATAATATACTGGACGAAATTAACTTTTGTGGTAGGAGTGTAGATGTGTGTGGAGTGGGGGAATTTTTATTGTGGATGAGGAATGAAACTCTACTAATATTTTGGAAAAAACCCTGCCCACATTTTTCTTGTTGAAAGTGATTCTAATAATGATGGAAAATATATTAAAGGTATTATAGGTTAGAAATATTTCCATAAAATGGATTTTGGACAATTTTCAACTTCATATTATGCATTATGTTTAGGGTTTATTTCTTTATTGAGCTTTATTGCACTTTAATCAATTTAATAAAATTTAATTTCCTTCAATAAAATTTAGTTTTAAAAAACTATGTTTATATTATTATAAATTATAAATTATATTTATTCCAAATATGGAGTAAATTTTTCTAAATTCCAATTACATATGAGATTGAAATTAATTTAAATTTAATCACATAGACATGATGACAATTTAGATTTTTTTGTAAAAACGTTCAAAACAATGATAGGTTTTTACAATAAAATTCAATGAAAAATTGATTCCAATGAACACAATTGTATTATTTATATAATTTTCATCTAATTAGAAAATAAAATAACATAAAAATATTATTTTATCTTTGAAATAAATTAGATGAAAAAATACATTGAGTTATATTTTGTTATTTATCACTACTCATTGCAAAATAAAACATCCTATTGAATTACAAAAAGTTCACCCTATTATTTTTTTCATGATTCTATTTTAAAAATAAAGGTTATATTGAAATATGAAATTTATAGTTGTTCCAAAATTAATATTTAAAATAATTTCACTATCAAAAGGTAGTAAATATGCCTTAATAAATATAGAGGTTTTTATGTGTACCATTTGGTTTGTTATTATATTATTTGTATATAGTATCTTTGATTAATATCAAAAATATTTTATATAATGATAATATATATATTATTTTAATATCACTAAATAATTGTAATTAATTTAATTTTTGAGGTTAAAATATCATAGTGATCATTAAAATAGTTTCTATAAAAATATTACATTTTTATTCAATTGGTTCACTATAACTAATGAATTCATTTAATATTTATGTAAAAAATATATTTTACTAAGTTATATAATAAAATTAAAAGATACTAGATTAATATCTTCGTCATGTCTAAATATATTAAATAGCAATATTTTAATAATATACTATTATTTTGTAAAACATGGTCTTTTGTGTTATACAGGTCATTAAGGAAATCCATTAGCGCGTGTAACATAATATATCGTCATCATTCCTTATAGAGAAAGCTAAATTTTAGGTTGCGTATAGTTCATTATTAAATATGAGTTGTCTGTAAAGTAATCCAAATATTGTGCATTATTAATATAATAATCAGTTTTAATTGTTTTCGAAGTTGAAAATATCAAAATGAATAAATTAATTTGAAAAAATATATTTTAACAAAACATGGCATGTTACATTCTTCACCCTTATAATTAATTTCACCTTCAAAATTCATTTGGGTCATCAATGGTTTAATACGTTTAGGTTCCTTTAATAGAAAAAAACATCATAAAAATGAACACTAAAACATCCTTTGAATAAAATTGAACCATTAAGTTACCTTGAGTATCACATAGATGGGTATCCTCCTGGGAGAACATAGGTGGAAAATAAGAAAATAGACAAGAAATAGAAATAAAACAATCATATTCTGTAGGATGTTGATAAATATCATGGTCAAGAGAATTTTAACCATCACAAATCCATAAATCTTCAATGACTAATGTTACCATTTGACTCATCAAAAAAGATAGTACTACGATATATTTAGTTCTTTAAGATGATTTCTCTGGGGGTGTGGAATTTTCATGAGATGATATACGTACTTATTTTAGTAAAATATCTTCATTTTTAATACCTTGATCAACTTTCCCATCATCTTTTATTATAGTAAATGATGGTGTATGTGTCTTACCAAAACCATGAAAATATCATTAAATCCATAAATATAATGATAGGTCATTCCATATATTTTTTTACAAAATATGTTTGTCACATGTTATAAAATATGTTCAAATATTTATGTGGTGAGATAATACATTATTCTCACAAACATCATCCAAATTAAACTAAATATTTTCATAAATGGATATACTTATATCCCTATTTAAAGATAAAAATACAAATAATTGGAAATAAGGTTAGAAAAAACAACTTAACATTGATCCACCATATATCACAATGTATCTCGTGGTTGTCATATTTAAAATATGTTAATAAATTCATCATATATTTTTGATGAATTATTGTAATAAACATAATTACCGTATATATAAATTTTAAAAATGCATGTCTCCTTATTTCAAAGTATATTCAATATATTTCTTAAATCCAAAATTGTGTATACTTGATAACATAAAAGGTCCTTATATAGTTTGAAGGTAATAAGTACTATCCCATTTATATATTCCTATAAAAAATAATGTTATCCCAAAAACATTATATTAACCAAATGAAAATATTAAGGGTTATATTACTATATCTGAATTATCTCATTTTCATTAAATCACTTTTCCCATCCATCAGAAAAATTCAATTTAATCTTGTGATTCCTTAGTGAAAAACATAAACTGAACAATCCTTTCATATTTCACCATTAATACTACATAATTAATGAATCCAAATAAATATAAAAATTTATTATTCCATTTAATCCATAAGTTATAAAAATTATACCTCATTCAAATAATTAATAATTATTTCCTTTCACATTTATTATATTGTCTTATCATCAAATAAAATATATCCATTTCTCATGCCACATTGTTTATTCTCTTCATGAGATTTCAACATAGGATATCAATTTTCATAATGAACATCAATTACATGCATAAATCATTTATTATTTTATTTGGACATAGGGATGATAATAATATCATCCATTTGGTTAGTTGATCCATTCCTTTTTTCCATTGAAGTTAATTTCATTATGTCCTTTTATTACATAGTCAAAACACCTTTTTATTCCTCTAATACATTTACACAGGTGAATATTTCCACATTATTTACACAATTTAAACCGAATATTTATTCCACCAGGGTATCCATTACATGAAATCTGAAAAAAAAACCTTCCTTACATTCTTTGGAGAGTCTGAGAGTTGGTTATGTTACATTATTTTGATTACATTCCATGAAAACAGTTTATGAATGATCACAAGATCCTTCAACCCTGTGGTCATCCCATTTTATTTATCATCTAAAGATCGTCTGTCAAATTCCATGTTAATACAATTTCTTATGATTCCATTAATTATATAAAACCAGAAAGTATAGAATAAGATATAATTATCATATAGGGGAAGCACATAAGCATGAAAAGTCATTTATTGGATATCTTTGTTAGGACACCATCCTTAATTTATTAAGCCTTAGATTAATCCTAGGTTATTCACATGAAAATTGTCATTAAATCCTTCATGATAGTTCATGATGTGTTTTTGAATTCCCAGATCATATCCCCCAGGAGTATAAAACCATGTCTTTAGCAAGGATAGTTCACTTGTACCAAATTACTTCAAGTCAGGACCACAACATATTATCAGAGTTTCTACCCCTATGTACATGTGATCCAGATCCACATCCACTTGTAGTATCTAAACATGTTATTATATCTTGTAAAACACACACCTTATCCATTACCAAAATTCCAAGACATTTTCATATTCTTCTCCTTATACTTAGTCTTATCGTTAGTCCTTAGAGTTCTCACAGAGGTTTTATCATGCTAATTTACAACAGGTAACTAAAAAATCAATTTGATTACAACTATAAAGACCTAGTAAAAACATATATTAACACTAAAAAACTTTTTAAATTATATAATTAATTAATAAAATACTCCAAAAGAACAAATTAGTTTAGGTTCCATTGGAAACATGTAAAAAATATTCTAACTTAGTAATATATCATCAATGTATCCCAAAATATCTCCCTTAGTATTTCTATATGAAATATATTTTTTTTTGAAATCTATGGAAGGGAAACCTAAGAAATTTATGTGATCAAATTTTTAGTGTTGGAATTAAAGAGAATTTATTAGCATGTCATTACAATAATGTTATGAGAACATGATCGCAGTAATTTGATAAATATACCATAAAAAATTGTAAATATGAATTGTGGGAAAAATATTTTTAGCACACAAGACATGAATCATAATGAAATATATGGAATGTTCCATTAAGGAAAAATAAATTAATAAGAAATGGAATTGTGGTAGAAACACATGAATATAGAAACCTTATGAATAGGATACCTAATAATAATTTTGTAACATGTTAGGATTGGGATAATCACATGTTTACCTACTTCAGGCTTGGGATTCCCTACTGTGTAACCTTTTGTTTCGGTCTTGTGATTTCCTCTAGTGTTCTCTCTTTTTCAAGATTGGGATTTCCTCCCATGTACACTCTTGTTTTGTTCTTTGATTCCCTTACATGTAATGGCCTGGGTTTTTGGGCTCCATTACTTGTTAAATATATGATGTTTTAGGTGTTCTGGGAGGTCTGGAAGGCCATCTCAACTTCTCGATGACTCCTAGCGGTAGCCTCGGCCTACCGGTAGTCCAAGCCTACCGGTGACCTTGGGGTACCAGTAGCCCCAGGCTACCGGTAGCTCTCGGCTACCGGTAGCTCTCGGCTACCGGTAGCTCTCGCCTACCCCCCACAAGTTTTCCAGTAGCACATCCTCTTAAAGAAAATTGATTTTTAAACCATGTTTTAACCCCTTTAGGCCTATTTTAAAGCCCATTAATGGCCATTAATGGAGTTTCAATTAAATAATTGGTGAGTTACCCTCCTTAAATGAAAAACCATGAGGTGTGAATCGTTTTAAACCACCCCAAAAGGTGGGGACCTTTTATGTGCGTGTGGGGTGTCACAACCTCATGGTCAACCCATGATCGTGCTTCTTGCATTGTTTCGAGTTTTTCATCCTGCATATTAACCATCCCAGGAATGTTTTATCTCAACCTTTATAACCTAAAGGCTTCTCCCTGTGTTTCTTTTTCTTGATCACCATGTTCTCGGAGTACCCTTCCTCTCGATGAGTTATAACCCCTCTATGTTTTCCTTGATCACGTTCCGTGGAGTTCCTGATACTCACCCAAGGATTTAATGTTGATCCTTGATCCTTCAGGTAGGGATTTTATCCTTCATCTCTCCTTATGTGTATCATGCGGGGTGGTCATTCTTTTGTCTCTATGTAAATTGATGAAACCTAACTTGATGAAGATAATGAACGGACCTTTAAAAAATGAAGGGGGTGTGACCGATGTTCTTCTATGCACTTTTTATGTTGATATGTGTTCTGAATTTTATGGGCCTATTCTCCATGAAAATCATGGATTTTGGTTGTCTTTATCTGTGAACTATTTGACCTCGGTGCTCTTGTATGTTTAAATAACCGTAACATGGAATTGGTTAATTACATATACTCGGTTAAATAAATTGAAAGCACCAGGATCAACCCTTTTCTGTGATAACCCCGATTAAAGAACAGTGGAATTGAAACCATGGAGTGTGTTAAATATTTAACATCTAAAAATACATGCATGGGCCAGCCATGTGTTGGTAGTAGCAGTTTTGTTTTTTCTTTCATGTGCAGATTGTGGGGATGATGTGGGTTGGGATGGGATCCCCTATTGTTATACTTTTGCTGGTTTGGAATTTGAGGCTATGTGGTTACTCTACTTATATCACAAATTGGGGTGGGATCCTCTGTTATTGTGAAACCTTTGGCTCTTAGATATTGATACATAGGGATGTACCTCGGGGTTTTATTTGGTTCAAGTACTTCGATGGATCTCACTTATCCAATTGTTGTTGTGACGTTGCAAGAGAACTGGGTGTGAATGGTTAAATTATTGTTCGATGTAACTTGTTCCCTTCATTTGTTCTTATGATGTTAGTTGCCCAGTAGTGCAGAACATTATTTAAATGTGATTACATGAACATGGAAGCAAGAATAGTTTAAATGGGAATTGGTTCTGGGGGTGAGTTGTGACTCGGCTGTCAGCAGCGTGCTTCCTATGAATAGGGACGCGTGTGATTGTACTTGGATTGGATTTGGAAACCCTAGGATGGATTTGGAAACCCTAGTTTGGGTTGTGGGTGAATTTGGTTAGTTCCCTAGTGTTGAGGTTTCCATAAGAAGGGGCGGCGTACGGGGTATTTTGTGATGCTTCAGGGCAGGGCCTCGGGTGTGTGTTGATGCAGCGACAAGGGGTGATCTCTTATGGGTCTAGGCAGTTATATCCCCATGATAGTAATTATACCACCCATGATATGGATCTTGTGGAAATAGTTTTTTCACTAAATTTGTGGTGTCACTATCTCATCGGAGAGCTCTTTGTGGTCTTCACAGACCACAAAATATTGAAATATATCTTCTCCCAGCGAGACCTGAAATTAAGGCAGCGAAGGTGGATGGGGTTCCTCGAGGATTACGATTTCGAGATTTACTACACCTCAGGGAAAGGAAATGTGGGGGCTAATGCCCTAAACAGGAAATCACAAAAGGAAGTAGTTCGAGAATGATCAGATTCTTGGAGAGAAATGGAAGAGTTAGCGTCCTTGCATTTGGATGCAAGGGTGTAAGGTGGAAGAGGTTGTCAATTTCCGATGACTGTAGTTACCTCCTTATTGGTGCAGGTGGATGACTCTCAGTGGGGGGATGCAGAGGTGGATTTGATGTGGGATCGTGTTTATCAGGGAAATGCTCCTGAGGGATGATCAGAGTATGGTCAGCATCAGATGCTTTTCCATTGAAGGGTTTTCGTTCCGGAGATGATGCGTAAAGATGTTCTCCATGAGTTCCATGGATCGGCTTTAGCGGTACATCCTGGGGTCTCAAAGATGTTACAAGTCCTGAGGAGACAGTTTTGGTGGCCTGGGGTAAAGCGGGCGGTGGAAGAGTTTGTGGAAACGTGCCTTGTGTGTCAACAAGTAAATGTTGAACACCATTTTCCGGGAGGGCCGTTACCACCGTTAGATGATCCTGAGTGGAAGTGGGATGACATCTCGATGGACATTTTCACATGGCTACCCAAGACTCCGAGAGGCTATGAAGTCATCTGGGTAGTGGTGGATCGGTTGAAAAAATCAGCACACTTCTTGGAGATTAAGGATTCGAGCCTAGTGAGCACCTTATCCAAGAGGTACGTTGATGAGGTGGTGTGATTGCATGGGATCCCGAGATCTCTTGTCTCTGATCTAGACACGAGGACTACCTCACGAGTCTGGAGGGGTATTACATCATGCCTTCGGAACCCAGATATGCCTTAGGAGTGCCTTCCACCCTCAGACAGATGGGAAAACAGAACGAACGATCCAGACATTGGAAGACATGTTGCAAGCATGTGTTATAGATTTTGGGGGATCAAGGGTAAGACACATGCCTTTAGAAGAGTTTTCTTATAACAATAGCATCAACTCCCCTATTGTTATGCTACCGTTTGAGGCCATTTATGGAAGGTCATGTCGTTCACCCGTTTGCTGGATAGATATTGGGGAAGCATATATTCTTTGGCCTAAAGTGGTGTCGGGCATCATTGAGAAGGTTTAACTCATATGTGAGAGGAAGAAGCCCGCCCAGGACTGGAAGAAGTCTTATGCTGATCATAGGAGGAGGCCCTTGGAGTTCGAGTTTGGGAATCATGTGCTCTTGAAGGTTTCACATCGACGTGGGAAGCGAAGGTTTTGGAAGGGGAGTCAGCTCACCCCTAGGTTCATCGGACCTTTCGAGGTGTTGGGATGAGTTGGTGAGGTGGCGTATCAGCTGGTGTTTCCACCTCAGTTGGAGAAAGTTCACAACGTTTTTCAAGTTTCCCAACTTCGTCGATATTTACACGACTACTCACATGTCATCGATTGGGGGGAGTTATATGTCGAAGAAGATGAAAATTTCATTGAACGACCAATCCAAATCAAGGATCATAAGGATAAAGTGATTCATGGACAAACGATCACCTTCTTTCATGTTTTTTGGAGGTATGGTGGCCAGGAAGAGAGAACATGGGAGTGGGAGGCCTAGTTACGCATTCAGTACCCAGATCTGTTTTGACTTCCTTATTGTTTTTGTTCTGATCCATGAGATATTGTACATTGTGCTTTAATATATGAAATTCTTATTTGGATTATCTAGTAGATGATATGTTCTTTGTTCTCTTTGTGTGTGTACCAACGTGTGATGATGGGAAAACCTAACTGCTAATCAGGATGCAATAGTGTGGATTTGATTAAACCTGTGCGGGCGAGTCAGTGACACCCAAATCAGATAATATCCTGACATGTAATAGGGGACTCCATAACTCTTGTGTTTGGAAAGTGTGATCATTATGCTTGTTGTGAATGGCTGTGGTTGATAACTCTTGGAAGAGTATTCCTGAATGTAGGGTGAGGGTTCTGTTCCAGCTTTCGAACAACTCAGTGGTTTACCCTTGTGATGTATCTTTATAGGGTCGTTGTTTGACCCCACTTTTCTCTTTTCTGGTTTGTTCTTATATTCTCAGGGATGAGAATAGTTTGAGAATTATCTCATGTAATGGCCCGGATTTTTGGGGTCCATTACATAGTAAAAATCTGATGTTTGAGTTATTATGGGTGGTCTGGAAGGACATCCCATCTTCTCGGTGACTCTTAGTGGTAGCCTCGGCCTACTGGTAGACCAAGCCTACCAGTGGCTTTGGGGGAACCAGTAGCCCTCGCCTACCAGTAGCTCTTATCTACCGGTAGCTCTCGGCTACTGGTAGCTGTTTCCAACAAGTAGCTCTCGGCTACTGGTATCTGTCGCCATCTAGTATCTCTTGGCTACTAGTAGCTCTCGCCAACCCCCACGGGTTTTCCACTAGCGCCTCCTATTTACGCAAATTTGTTTTTGAACCATGTTTTGACCCCTTTTAGAGAGTTTTATATATCATTAATGCCCATTAATGGATTTTAAATAAAATAATTGGTGAGGTACCCTTCATAAGTGGAAAAACATGAGTTGTGCATCGGTTTAAACCGCCCTGAAAGGCAGGGACCATTTATGTTCGTGTGGGGTGTCCCAGTCGCGTGGTCAACCCACGATCCCGCTTCTTATGTGATTTTGAGTTTTTCTTCCCGCATCTTAACCATCCCGAGAATGATGTATCTTATCCTTTATAACCTAATGTATTCTCCCTATGTTTCTTTTTCTCTATCACCCTGCGCTTGGAGTACCCTTCCTCCAGACGCGTTTTAACCCCTCGAAGTTTCCTTGATCACATTCTTTGGAGTTCATGCTACACACACGAGGATTTAACATCGATCCTTGATCTGTCATGAATGTATTTTATCCTTCATCTCTTCTTTTGTGTATCATGTGGGGTGGGAATGGTTTTTTATCTATGTAAATTGATGAAACCTAACTTAATGAAGATAATTAAAGGACATTTAAAGATTTAAGGGGGGGTGTGACTGATGTTCTTATATACACTTTTTATATTGTTATTTGTTGTGAATTGTACGGGCCTATGCTCACTAAAAATCATGGCCATTGGTGGTCTTTCTCTGTGAACTATTGATCCTAGGTGCTCCTAGATGTTTAAATAACCGTAACATGGAATTGGTTAATTATGTATACTTGGTAAACTAAATTGAAAGAAACAGGATCAACCCTATTCTGTGATAACCCCGACTAAATAATAGTCGAATTGAAACCATTTACTGTGTTAAATATTTTAAATCTGAAAATACATGCATGGTCCTACCTTGTGTTTGTGGTAGCAGTTTGATTGTTTCTTTCACGGACCAATTTCTGGGGCAATGCTGGTGGGGATGGGATCCCCTGTTATTATACATTCGATGGTTTTGAATTTGAGGCTTTGCGATTACTCTACATATATCACGAATTGGGGTGGGATACTATGTTGTTGAGAAACCGTTGGATCCTGGATTTTGGGAACATGGGGTTGTATCTCTAGGTTTTCTTTGGTTCCAATACATCGATGTATCTCACTTATCCCTTTGTTTTTGTGACTTTGCAAGAGAACTGGGTGTGAATGGTTATGTTGATGTTGGATGTAGATTTTTCCCTTGGTTTGTGCTTATGCTGTGAGTTTCACAGTAGTGCACGACTTTATTTAAATGACATTACTTGAACATGGAAGCAATAATAGATTAAATGGGAATTGGTTCTGGGGGTGAGTTGTGACTCGGCTGTGAGCAGTGTGCTTCCTATGAATAGGGACGAGTGAGCCTGTACTTGGATTGTCGTTGGAAACCCTGGGATGGGTTGAGTGTTTGTTATTTATACATATATTTATAGTTCTTTTTTTTCTTATTCACGTCCCCACCCATGTTGATCAATTAGTACTGAACACCCCCATTTCATGGGGGAGGGTGTTTTTTCCAACACTCTATTAGTGGATGGTACCTAGATTCTTTCTTCTCCCTTTCCCGGATAGCCCAAGTATCTTCGGGAAGGCTGTGATGGCCTGAGATCCATTATTAGCCCTAGAATCTTCGGTCAGGGTGGTTTCTGTGGTTGGCCCAGGTGTTTATGGGCAGTTTGTTTCCCATGTATCTTTGGGATGAGGCCCAGGTGTCTTCGGGCGTAGTAGTGGTTGTTCTTTCCTAGCTGTTTGCAGGCATGGTTATGTGAGGTTGTTGTGGCCCCGATGTCTGAGGGCAGGATAGGGGTTGTGGCCCAGGTTTCTGTGGGTGGGATGTGTGGTTGTGTCCTAGGTGTGTTCGGGAGGATGTGGCAGTGGGACTGCGGTGAGAATGGCGAGATTGGTTTGATTCATAGGATGTCTTCAATTACTAGTGGGAAAGCGGCGTGGGGTACCCAAACATCGATGTGCTATTACTATAATTTACTTGACTTACGTCATTTGGGGAGTGTGCCTTGGTGAGGATTGGGTGGATAGTTTACCTTTTTAGGTGTTTGGTTATCTCTTTTTACATGGGGCATTAGAATGTCTCCTCACTTGTGCACTCGAGTCTTTGTTTTTCCATACTGAGTGTACTTGTATGCTGACCCTACATATATAAAACTATTTCAGGTTTCCTGGAGGACATCAGGGATCGTTCGGGACCGTACTAGCTTGGACCTTGGGGTAGTTGTTGTCGTTGTTTTCCTTTTCTTTGTACATTACCTTTGGAGTTTTATGACTTGTATCTTTTACCTTTGAACATGCATATAGGAATGTTTTACTTTCATCCATACTTTCACTTTCATTTTTGGTGTTGTGGGGTTTACTATCTTATCTCCCAATTCTATTAAAAGAAAAAGGGAAATGCCTTCTATTTAGTGTGTGATTGTATACTCATGGTGTTGGTCGCCACTCTGGGACCTATTGAAGTTGAGTTTAGGGGGTCATTATCTCTCTTTCAACTAATTGAAGCATGGGCCTGGAAATCTGCTGACCCTTCCTTCCTTTTGGTGAAGATGGGTCGTGACATAATGGTATCAGCAGTAGGTTGAGAGATAGGATGTAGTCTGGAGTTATGCACAATGAGGATTTCATGGGATGGTAAGGCAATAGTGTTGGTTGACCATGGTGTGTGAATTAGGCTAGGGAATACTAGCTAGGACACGAAATTTGAGCCCCCCCCCCCCCCCCCGTGATCTGATGAAAGGACTTTGGACCTACCGAACGACCATGTGAGGACATGCTGATTGTAGGGTAGACACCCTGGGAAAGGTACTTGCAGCATAATGACTTGTTTTCTCATGTTTCTGGGGTGTTTTGGGAAATTTAAATAAATAATATGTTTAAGAAATTTTAAGAACAATATTCTGCACTACTCGGTCATAGGAATTCTTTGGTTACCTTGCATCTATGGCACCCGGGAGACGACCATGAGTTGTACGGGAGATCGAGGACCAGGAGGTAGACTTGGTCGATCGACATAGGGCTGATCGAGAGGAGGAGGATGACCAGTGGCAGAAGATGCTTCGATCCTTCTAGCGATAGACCCTCGCGAAGTATGAGGGAAACACCTCTAACATGAATATGGAGGGCTGGCTAGAGGAGATGGTGATAGCTTTTGGCTTGATCTGGGCTCAAACCGAGTACTGGGTTCCTCTGGTCGTCAGCCAGATGCATGGAGCAGTGCGTCAGTGGTGGACGCTCTACTTGGGTGAGAGGAGAGAGGCTGAGGTGGCATGGTCTGATTTCGAGAAGGAGTTATGGGCGGAATTCATCTCTTCTACGATGAAGGCAACAAAGAGGCAGGAGCTTATCTCCCTCCAGCAGAGGAGTATGTTAGTAAGGGATTTGGGGATCAAGTTCAAGGACCTCCTTCGCTTTAACTCCTACATTTTTCCAAATGAGGAGTCTCGGGCGAGACGTTTAGAGGAGGCACCCCGACCCTCCCTCCAGTATGTTGTTACCCACCTCACCATGCTGACATACTTGGAGGTCCAGAAGAAGGATGAAGTGGTGCAGAGGATGAACATTCTAGGAGATGTGTCACAAGAAGTGATTAAGCTAGGCCCATCAAAGGGAAAGGCCATCAGCACCAGTCCTACAACATCGGGACCCTCTAGGATCTGACCAGCAGGGAGTAGGCCGCAACAGTTTCAGTTACGGTCCCCCAGTCCTCGGACTTTCCCTTCGGGACCAGTGCTGAGATGCTTCTTCTGCGGGAGCCACAAGCACCATCAGAATCAGTGCCTGTATAGAGTGTAGTACGGCAGTGGTGGGCTGGTTCAGCACCCGCCTCAATAGCAGTACTATCTAGCGAGGGATTTCCAGCAGTAGCAGTAGGGTCAGCGAGCTCCCGATCCTCCGAGGGAAGATGTTGTAGGGGGAGGCTAACCTTAGGGTGTGCCTTAGAGACCTCAACCAGGGCATGGTCATGGAGTTGGCCGACAGCCGAGTGGCATTGGAGCCGGGCGCCGGTAGTTACATGTTGTAGAGGCAGCATTTCAAGCAAGACTGGAGGTCGTTAGAGGTATGATCAGTTTGTTCAGTACCCTTGCTTATGTCTTGTTTGATACAGGAGATTCACACTCCATTGTTACACCAATTATGTCCCGTGCATTGGGTCTAGATGTCGAGATACTTCAAGTGCCACTGGTGCTGAGCACACTAGTCAAATGTCAGACCAACTTATCATAAGTTTGTCGAAGATTCAAACTGACGATAGGGCCACATCAGTCATTCAGGGACCTCTTGATATTGCAAATACATCTATACGATTTCATCATAGGGATTGATTGGTTGTTCACTATATGTTCCATCATCGACTACTTCAGAGGAAGGGTCGTGTTTTCTGACGTAGTCGGCCGATGTGTTACTTTCAGCGGTGAGCGGGGTGTCTAAAAGGGAAGCAGGCAAGAGGAACCCCTCCTCTCCATGTTAATTGCGCTATCAGTGGATTCAGTGGATGAAGAGATGGTTGAGGTACATGGGATCTTCGGTGAGTTTATAGATGTCTTCCTTGAAGAGGTGACGACTCTACCCCCCCCCCCCCCCCGACGTGATGTCGAATTTGGGATAGATTTGAATCCTGGTGCTTGTCTGATATCGATGACTCCCTACCGGATGGTGCCTTCAGAACTATGGGAGTTGTGGATTCAGATTGATGATCTGATGAAGAAGGGTTTTTTTCAACTGAGTGTGTCACCGTGGAGTGCTCCTTTGTTGTTTGCGAAGAAATCGCATGGTGGTCTAAGGCTGTGCATAGACAAAAGGAGGCTGAATCAGGTAACGGTCAAGAATCACTACACTCTTCGAAGGATAGATGATCCCTTTAAAAAGATTAAAGGGTCAGGATGGTTCTCAAAGATCATCCAATGGTCTGGATATCACTAGTTGAGGGTGAAATAGGGAGACATCCCAAATATGGCCTTCAGGTGCAGATATGTGCACTTCGAGTTTGTGGTTATGTCGTTCGGCGTTAAGAACGATCCAGTTGTGTTCATGGGGCATATGAACTCCGTCTTCCGGGAGTATCTGGGTCAATTCGTGGTCATTTTCATTAACAACATCCTGATCTACTCAAGATCATAAGAGTATCATGCTGAGCACCTGAGGACAGTTTTGGAGGTCCTTCAACAACACCAGATCTTTGAGAAGTTGTCGAAGTGCATGTTTTGGATGTAAGAAGTGCACATCCTTGGGCATGTAGTGTCCGAGAAGGGATTAGCAGTAGTCCCTTCGATTGTTGAGGCGGTTGTTTTTTGGGCAGCACCCAAGAACGTGGCAGAGGTCTGTAGTTTCCTCAGGCTGGAAGGTTGCAATCGGAGGTTCGTACCCAACTTCTTCTGAGTTGTAGCACCTTTGATAGCCTTGATCAAAAAGGACCATTCTTTCATGTGGAGTGATCAGTGTGAGGCATCTTTTAGATATCTGAAGGCTAATTTGGTTAGTGCCCCAGTGTTGAGGTTTCCAGAAAAAGGGGCGGCGTGTGAGGTATTTTGTGATGCTTCAGGGCAGGGCCTCAGTTGTGTGTTGATGCAGCGACAAGGGGTGATCTCCTATGGGACTAGTTAGTTACATCCCCATGAGCATAATTATGCCACCCATGATCTGGATCTTGTGGCAGTCGTTTTTGATTTAAATTTTTGGCGGCATTACCTCATCGGAGAGCGCTTTGTGGTCTTCACGGACCAGAAAATCTTGAAGTATATCTTCTCCTAGTGGGACCTGAATATAAGGCAGCGAAGGTGGACAGAGTTCCTCCAAGATGACGATTTCAATATTTCCTACACCTCAGGGAAAGGAAACATGGTGGCTATTTCCATAAGCAGAAAATCAAAGAAGTAAGTACTTCATGAATCTGTAGATGCTTGGAGAGCGATGGAAGACTTAGCGGCCTTGCATTTGGATGCCAGGGTGGAAGGTGGAATAGGTTGTCTATTTCAGATGACGGTAGTTCACTCCTTAGTGGTGCAGGTGTAAGAGTCTCATTGGGGGGACTCAGAGGTGGAAGTGATGCATGATCAGGTTTATCAGGAAAATGCTCTTGAGGGATGGTCGGAGGATGGTCAGCATCAGATTCTTTTCCGTGGAATGCTTTTCATTCTGGAGACGATGCGTAAATATGTTCTCCATGAGTTCCATGGCTCGGCATTAGCGGAACATCCTAGGGTCTCAATGAGGTTCCAAGGCCCTAAGAGATAGTTTTGGTGGCCCAGGGTAAAGAGGGTGGTGGAAAAGTTTTTGGAAAAGTGCCTCGTGTGTCCGCAAGTAAAGGCTAAACACTATTTTCCTGGATGGCGGTTACAGCCGTTAGATGTTCCTGAGTGGAAGTGGGATGACATCTCGATGGACTTCATCACAGGGATACCCCGGACTCAGGGAGGCTATGATGCAATCTGGGTAGTGGTGGATCGATTGAAAATATCATCACACTTCTTAGAGATTAAGGAGTCGATCCTGGGGAGCACATTATCCCAGAGGTACATCGAGGATGTGGTGCAGTTGCACGTGATACCGAGATCTATTGTCTCCGATCGAGACACGCGGTTTACCTCACGATTATGGAGGGTATTATAGCATTCCTTTGGCACCCAGCTATGACTTAGCACTTCCTTCCACCCTCAGACGGATGGGAAAACAGAACGAACGATCCAGACATTGGAAGACATGCTTCGGGCATGTTTTCTAGAATTTGGGTGATCATGGGTACGACACTTTCCTCTAGTGGAGTTTTCTTATAAAAATATATTCTACTACACTATTGGTGAAACACTATTTGATGCCTTGTATGGAAGGTCGTGTCGTTCACCCGTTTGCTGGACAGATATTGGGGAAGTAGCTGTTCTTGGTCCAGAAGTGGTGCAGGTCACCACTGGGAAGGTTCAACACATGCGTGAGAGGATGAAGACAGCCCAATACTGGCAGAAGTCTTATTTTGATCATATGAGGATGCCCTTGGATTTCGAGGTTGGTAATCATGTGTTCTTGAAGGTTTCACCTCGACGTGGGCAGAGAAGGTTTGGGAAGGGGAGTAAGCTCTCCCCTAGGTTCATTAGACCTTTCGAGGTGTTGGGACGAGTTGGTGAGGTGGCATATCATCTGGAATTGCCACCTCAGTTAGTGAATGTTCACAACGTCTGTATCGTTTCCCAAATTCGTTGATATCTTCAAGACGACTCCCACGTTATCCATTGGGGGGAGTTAGATATTTAAGACGATGCGACTTTCATAGAACGACCAATCAAGATCAAAGATCGTAAGGAGAAAGTGCTTCGTGGAAGAACAATCCCCATGTTTCGTGTGTTGTGGAGGCATGGTGGCCTGGAATAGAGCACTTGGGAGGGGGGCCCAATTACACGTTCAGTATCCAAAGCTATTTTTACTTCCTTGTTGTTTTTGTTCTAGTCCTTGAGATATTGTACCTTGTGCTTTAATATATGAAATGCTTGTTTTGGTTAGCTATTAGATGATCTATTTCCAGTTCTATATGTGTGTGTGTACGAATGTGTGATGATGGGAAACCCTAACTTCTAATCAAGTCGCATTAGTGTGGATGCGATTAAACTCATGTAGGCGAGTCAGTGAAGCCCAAAGTAGATAATATCCTGACATGTAGGAGGGGACACCATAACTCATGTGTTTGGACAGTGTGATACTTGTGCTTATTGTGAACGGTTATGGTTGATAACTCTTGTGGAGTATTCCATGATGTAGGGGGAGGGTTCTGTTCTAGCTTTTTAAAAACTCAGTGGTTTACCCCTGAGAAGTATCTTTAGAGGGTGGTTGTTTGGACCCCACTTTTCTCCTTTTTGGGTTGTTCTTATATTCTCGAGGACACGACTTGTTTGAGAATATCTACTGTAATGGACTGGGTTTTTGGGGTCCATTACTTGGTAAATATCTGATGTTTGAGGTGTTTTGGGTGGTCTGGAAGGCCATCCCAGCTTCTGATTGACTCCTAGCGGTAGCCTCAGCCTACCGGTAGACCAATCCTACCATTGACCTTGGGGTACCTGTATCCCTCGACTATCGGTATCTCTCGGCTACCGGTAGCTCCCAGATACCGGTAGCTCTTGGCTATCGGTAGCTCATGCATACCCCCCCCCATGGGTTTTTCAGTAGCACCTCCTTTTTACGCAAATTGGTTTTTAAACTGTGTTTTGACACCTTTATGCCTACATTGAAGCCCATTAATGCCCATTAATGGAGTTTAGATTAAATTATTGGTGAGGCACCCTCCTTAAATAAAAAACCATGAGGTGTGCATCGGTTTAAACCGCCCTAAAAGGCAGAGACATTTTATGTGTGTGTGGGGTGTCCCAGTTGCGTGATCAACCCACGATCCCACTTCTTACGCGGTTTTGAGCTTTTCTTTCTGCATATTAAGAGTCTCGGGAATGATGTATCCCAGCCTTTATAACCTAAAGTCTTCTACCTACATTTCTTTGTCTCTATCACCCTACAGTCGGAGTACCATTCCTCCCACGAGTTGTAACCCCTTGAAGATTTCCTTGATCACGTTTTGTGGAGTTCCTGCTACTCATGCGAGGATTTAACATTGATCCTTGATCCGTCATGTAGAGATTTTATCCTTAATCTCTCCTTCTGTGTATCATGCGGGGCGGGCATGATTTTTTCTCTATGTAAATTGATGAATCCTAACTTAATTAAGATAATTAATGGACCTTTAAAGATTGAAGGGGGGGTGTGACTGATGTTCTGCTATACACTTTTTATGTTGTTATGCGATGTGAATTGTACATGCCTATGCTCACTAAAAATCATGGCTGTTGGTGGTATTTCTCTGTGAACTATTGAACCTCGTTCTCCTGGGTGTTTAAATAACCGTATCAGGGAATTGGTTAATTATGTATACTCGGTGAAATAAATTGAAAGCACCAGGATCAACCATTTTCTGTGATAACACCAATTAAATCACAGTGGAATTGAAACCATGGAGTGTATTAAATCTTTTAAATCTGAAAATACATGCATGGGACTACCTTGTGTTGGTGGTAGAGGTTTGGTTGTTTCAATCACTGGCTGATAGTTTGGGCTATGCGGGTAGTGATGGGATCCCCTGTTGTTATACTTTCGCTGGTTGTGAATTTGAGGTTGTGTGATTACTCTGCTTATATCACGAATTGGGGTGGGATCCTCTGTTGTTGAGAAACCGTTGGCTCCTGGATTTTGGGAACATGGGGCTATATCTCGTGGTTTTCATTAGGTCCAATACTTCAAGGGATCTCACTTAGCCCTTTTTTCTGGGGGTGAGTTGTGACTCACCTATGAGCAGTTTGCTTCCTATGAATAGGGACGAGTGTGCTTGTACTTGGATAGGCTTTGGAAAAACTAGGTTGTGTTGTGGTTTTTTTACTTATACATATATTTTTAGTTCTTATGTTTATTATTCGTGCCCCTCACAAGTTGAGAACTTAGTGTCGAACACCCACATTTGATGGGAGAGGGTGTTTTTCAAAACACTCTATTACTGGCTAGTTACTTGATTTTTTCTACTCCCTTTCTCGGATAGACCAAGTATCTTCGGGCATTCTGTGATGGCTTGAGGTCCATTATTAGCCCAAGAATCCTCGGGTGGGGTGGTTGCGGTGGTTTTCCTCGGTGTTTACGGGTAGGTTGTTTCCCAAGTATCTTCAGGATGATGCCCAGGTGTCTTTCGGCATAGTAGTAGTTGTTCTGGCCTAGGTGTTTGCGAGCATGGTTACGTGAGGTTTTTGTGGCACAGGTGTCTGCGGGCGGGATAGCGGTTGTAGCCCAGGATTCTGCGGGCAGGATGTGTGGTTGTGGCCCAGGTGTTTGCGAGAAGATGTGGTAGTGGGACTTCGTTGATAATGGATGGATTGGTTCGATGCGTAGGGTGTCTTCAATAACTAGTGGGAAAGAGGTGTGGGGTACCCAAACATTGATGTTCTATTACTATACATTACATGACTTGAGTTATTTGGGGAGTGTGCCTTGGTGGGGCTTGGGTGGATAGTTTAACTTGTTAGGTGTTTGGTTATCTCTTTTTCGACGGGGCATTAGAATGTCTCCTCACTTGTGCACGAGAGTCTTTGGTTTTCCCTACTGAGTGTACTTGTATGCTCACCATACATATATTAAACTATTTTGAGGTTTCTAGGAGGACATCAGTGATCGTGTGGGACCGTACTAGCTCGGACCATGGGGCAGTTGCTATTGTCGTTTTTCTTTTCTTGGTACTTTACCGTTGGAGTTTTGTGACTTGTATCTTTTACCTTTGAACATGCATATGGGAATGGTTTACTTTCAGCCGTACATGCACTTTCATTTTTGGTGTTGTGGGATTTACTATCTTATCTCCTGATCCTATTAAAAGAAAAAGGGTAATGCCTTCCATTTAGTGTGTGATTATATACCCTTGGTGTTGGTCGCCACTCCGAGACCTATTGAAGGCGGGTTTCGGGGGTCATTATCTCTCCTTCAACTAAAATAAGGAAGGTCCTAGCAATCTTCTGACCCTTCACTCATTTTGGTGAAGGCGGGTCGTGACATTACATGTACACATTGATATCATAGAACATTTATCATTAATCTATGATTTTGAGGGAGATATAAGTCCCACACATATCATAATGAAGTCATACATACATGTGCCACAAAATCATCTACAACCATATCATAACCCACAAAATTTTATGGGTGTCATAAACATGAAATCATAAGGTAACTTATGAAAAATAAAACACGTTTCATAATAATTAAACAAATTCCAAAACATGGAAAACAGGTGAACTTAATAGACATGTAACCCATAAAAATTGATTTTTCAATAAACATAATGTCATTAATACATAAACCATTCACTAAATTAAAATAAATGGATCTTTTTATCATTTCAGAAAATGGATTGAGTAACACAAATGTATTTAATCTTAGATGGGAAATAATTTTCAAATATATTTTAAAAACAATTAATAGGGAAATTATCCTTGGTCGTATGAAATTTTATTCTTATAACACAAACCATTTTAAAATCATTTTCATGAAAATAAATGTGAAAAATTAAAAATGAATCACTGGAATCATTTTTAAAATTATTTAATTTTCAAAATGAGTAGAAGAGATTGAATACATTTTGAACAACATTTTTCATTGAAATCATTTAAGAAACTAAACATCATTTAAAAAAATTAATTGAAAATATATTTTAATATCATTTTATTAAAAATCATCCCATTAAACATTGAAATGATTCATTATAGAAATAATGGCATATATATTTGGTCCTTCAATATGAGGTAAAAAAGAAAATTCTTTTTTTCACATTAAAAATTGTAGAAAAATCCCTTTCTCATAATGACATTACAATATTCCATTGAAAAATATTTTAAAACAAAAAAGGATAAAAATTTATTTTAACGATAATATTATATTATTATAATATTCTCGGAATAAGTTCTTAGAAGTTCTGGTTATGAAGAAACAATGATTGGTAGGTTAAGAGAGAGGTAAGGTAATATTATCATAATTATAAAAAGTTCCAAATAGTTTAAAAATAACACTAATACATGATGATATAAATACTGAAGATATGATAAGAATATTCATTATTTTTCTTAAAATATTTTTCCTAATTATTCATTAAATATATAATTTTCATAAACTATCTCAATAAATTGTTAGATTGTTTCAATAAACATATACCACATTGTAACACAGATTCATACTCCCTTGTTGAAAAATAAAATCACATTTACCATAAAAATATCATTAAAATGAATATATTAATTTTATAACATGTCAAATCTAGTTTATAAACATCATATAGTAATATAGTTGTATAAAATGGCTTCTTTCTGAATGTAATAAAATTGAGACAAAATTACCTTACTGATTTGGTATCTTTTGGAACATGAAAACAAAGACAGAAATATCATCAAATTGATATGTAGACAATCATATACTTAATTATAAGTAACATATTATATATTCATTGGAAGTAGATACACCCCACAATAGAATTTAGTGTTGAATAGGGTGTGTATATCATGGAAATAAAAAGTGACATTAAATTTCCTTACATTGTTTCATTAATCTCATCATACTCATTAAAAAATCATTTATAATATTCTTAATTTTATTAAAAATTATTTATAGAATAATAATTTTATATCTAATAGCTTATATGGGTTTATTATTACTTTATATTACGCGGTTGTCCAAAATTGCATGTCAAGGATGCCTTCCAAGAAATAGTCTCTTTGTTTTTCACATATGTCTTAATTTTTGTATCATCAATACATGTAATTTTACAATTATTTATATAATTTAGACCATGAAAAAATATAATATATATTCTATATATGTGTATTTTAATAATCCATATAATATATAAGTATGAAATATAATACACCATTCATGGAGACGATGGGTCGTACTTACACATAATAACTGTTTCTGTTTTAGGGTGATATTGAAGTAAAGATATCAAATGTAATATATGTATAACTGAATATTATATTATTAAAGTGTCATTATTATTTCATATATATATTATAGTTTTTCTAAACACATCCTTTATAAATTAGAGTTAGTGTGTGAATGAATCATATCTCTTTGAGGGGGTGGTAGTCCCCAAACCCTCAAACAAATTTATCAAATTTACCCTAGATGGAAAGAATAATGGTATATTGTAAATATATATTATAGAATAATAAATATAGTATAATTATCATTAATATAATATTTAAATAGAGTGTCCATCATAATCATCCCCATTAAAAGGATTAACAAATAAATGTACAATCATCATTTCACGAGACCTTAGTTCACTGTAGAGAAACAATTTATTTATTACCCATTAGATAGAAGTGATTATATGTGTATGTATAAAACATATATTTACATAATTATAAAATACTTATGATACTTTTTTAGTTATAAAATCATGAAATAAGGATATTTAAGGGGTGTAGTAAGGAAATAAAATAGTGGTTCATGAGGTAGGTCATTACCTCTAATTTGGGAAACTCCTTTGGGTTCACAACAATGGTCTTCCTTAGTTGGTTTTCATACCAAATAAGGGAATAAATTAGTAATTTATACCATTTTGAATTTTAATTGGGTAGATATTTTCTGAAAATTGTTGTATTGAGAGGTGTGTGGATGTGAGAGGAGGGAAGGCCTTTTTATAGTGGAGGGGTGTCAATCATGTAATACATTATAAAATTGAAACCCCAACCATGTTGTTTTTTAAATTTGAACCAATAGTAGAAAACAATATATATAACCAAGTATAGTGTGTAAATATGACTATAAAATGGATTCCAAATTACATTCTAGTTCATATAAGAAATTATGTTTAGGTTTTATTCAAGTGTATGGATAAATCTCACATTAATCATTGTAATAAATATTAATTACCTTTAGTAATCATTTTGGGAAAAAAATTGTTCCTATTTTAAATTATAAAATTATTCTGATTCAAAATATGGAATTTATTTTCCAAAATTTAAATCATAGAAATTCCATAAATTAATACAAATATAACCCTGCATATTTATCATCAAATCACATTTATAATGTAAAAAGTGTTCAAAAGATTGATAGGTTTTTATAACATATTTCACAATTAATTTGATTATAATGAATTTGATGTAATAAATTTATAAAAATTTGAGGTTATTAGTCATTAAAATCAATAAAATTTTATATTTTACCGCATAATGAAATTAGATGTAAAGGAAATTTGTGGTTAAATTTTATAATTTTTAATTATTCCAAAAAAAGTAACATCATAGAAAAATACCAAAAATTATCCATAACTTAAATATTATGTTTTTTATTTCCAAAATGATATTTATTTTGACAATTAAAATTATACAATTTATAAAAAATAAATGTAATATAGGTTCACCGTCAGAAGGTGGTAAAAGTTCATTAATAAATATAAAAGTTCTTATGTGTAACATCTGGTCTGCTCTTTTCTTATTCCAATCGAATATAAATGATGGATATAAGAAAACATATGATTAAATATATAATATAAAAATTACATTATTATCACTCAATAATTGTAACCAATTTAATTTTTTAGGTTAAATAACATTTTGGGATTAAAAATAGCTTTAAATAAAAATATTCCCTTTATATTCAATGATCTCATAATAACAAATGATTCCATTTTTTATTTGTGTAAACCAAAAGATTTTATAATGTAGCTGATAATATTAATATCTTTTATCATAATTTCTTGGTCCTTTCTTAAATTATTTAATAATAATATTTTCATAACATATTTTTGTATGGTAAATCTTATTCTTGCATGTTAAGAAATTCATCATTGAAAGTAAGTCATGCATTTAATGTAAGATAACCTCAATGTTTATTATAGAGATTGAAAACAAATTATATTACATGTAGGTCATGGTAACATTGGAGTTGTTTATAATTTATGATAAACATTGTGATTTAATATAAAATAAACTATTTTCTGTGTTGTTTGAAATGAAAAAGATAAAATGATTTAAATAAAAAATATATATTTCACAGAAAATTAGGGTGTTGTATATTTCCTGTTGAGATGAAATGGGTCCCATACAAAAATATTTTGAATAATATTATTACAGCATAGAATGAATGAGGATGATATAATTGAAAAATTTCCCCTTTTTAGAATAAGAAAAATCACCTTTTTTATGTTGATAAATATCAATAACGTTAAGATAGAATTAAGAAATTTTTTCTGAAAAATAATATATTAATTTTGAAAAATAGTTTAAAAAACTAAAAATTAATAAAATATTGTGAAAATAATTTTCATTCAAAATATTCATATAAATAAATAATAGATAGATCATGGAAAATAATGGAATATATGGGTTGAAATTGTATTTTAATCATAAATGATACAAATTAACATTCTTTTTAAATCATTTTGAAAAATGATGTCAAAATTGATCCATTTCAAAAAAGTGAAGAAATATTCTTTTAAAACAAATTAATTGAGGGAAAATCGAATGTATAATGACTATATGAAATCATTTATTTTTTAAAAATATTATTTTTTAAAACATATTATAAATCCACTAGAAAGCATTTATATGGCTGTGAATGATACATAGTCTAAAAAGAAATAAAAGATCAGTATTTCTTACAAAAAAAGTTGTGATATTTCATTAATAAATAAGGGATAAAATAGAAAGAAAATATTTTATCAAATTTTATAACCAGTGGATAATATAATAGATGTGGTTGAAGATAGCACTAGCATATTATTTCTTCTTAAAGAAACATGAATATTAATAATCCTGAAATAATTGTGATTGTAAAATAAATCCATATACACTTTGGTAACTCTTTAATCATAACAACCATGAAGGAATAACATTTAATTATACTTTAAATATATTTATGAAAATTATTTTAATAATAAAATGGGTTTTTAATAAAACATATACAAGAAAAAAATAGGCCCATGGACTCGACCCTGTGACCACCTTCCGAAATCCCAACCCCCCCCCCCCCCAAACAACCACATATGATAGTGTGGGGGAGTATTTTCCTTATAAAACATGTAAAATTATAGTACATACAACAAAAAATTGAATATAGATTCATATCTAAATTTTATTCCATAGAGAAACAGAATTCGTGACAAATAACACATACAAAAGTCATACCAATGAAGAAGAGAATAAAAATTCAATTAATTACGTGAAAAAAATTAATCCACATAAAAAATTGGAGAAAAAATATAATAAAAAAATTACTCACATATTAATAGAATATCGAATTCAATTAAGAAGTAATATTATCCAATGCGAATAAATTGAGTTATGAAATTCCTTAACACTCGGTATCAATCATGTCAAATCTCCATGGATGAAATAAAATAAATTGAAACATTAAATATTATTAGTTAATACATAATCATGATATTAAATGTTAAAGGGGAACTATATTCACCACATAATATAAAAAAGTTTTGAATATAACAGAATTCTTATAAAAGTAAATGTGAGATGAGAAAACCTGTACACCGAGTCCATGATTTTTACATGTGTCCATTAACTCATGTTCAATAAAATTATATTAATTATTTAATTTATTAATAATATTTTAAAAGTTTAATAACTTATCAATAAATCATTTATTTTAATTATTATTAATGAAATATGTAAATATTAAATTAGTTAAGTCCAAATCAGTTGTCTTGTGGACATTCTTTTAATTATTTAATAATAGGTTTTCTGTGTTGAGCATGGTCAAAGAAGTAATTAATTCAGAACATAAATAATAATATTAATTATATAGTTATCCTATTTATTTATCTATTTTTATTTTAAATAAAATCATGAAATACACAAAAAAATGAACCACGTTACGATCATGGAGTTTTTAGGTCGTACGTATGCGTGAGAAACGTATCAATTTTCTGATGATAATTATAGAAAGAAGGTATGTATTATGTTAGCTTTATGTAATGATAATAATATCCCAAATACCATATTATTTATCTAGATTTATTTATATATATCATTATTGTTTTGTGGTGCTGAAAAAAGAATCACATCCCTTCGTGGAGGTGGTCGTCCACCCATACATGAATGATGTTATGATTTTTTTGTGTATGTAAGAAAATGATATGTTATATTATTAGAATAAAAGATATCTAATGATTATTATTATGATTTCACGTATATCACATATATTTTTCTAAATTATCTTTATTACCTTCCCTGTAATGTGTTAGTGAAAAATGAATCACATTGTTTTGTGGGGTGATAGTCTGTTATACCCCTGAATGACATCATCGTATAACCCACAGAATTAGTATTTAGAATTTATATGTGATATTATAATTGAATAAGCATAAATATGTTAGAAATATCATATATATATATATATATAATTTTAATTCATCTTTTAAACAATATTTGAGAGGTGATAATGGAAAATGAATGAAATCAGTTCATGAGGTGGTAGTCCTTTGTATACATGAATGTTGATTTCAAACCCCATTTTATAGAAGATTATATGAATATAGGTTATTACATTAATATAATAACAGATGATAATATATTATATAATATTGTTTTCACATGATCCTATTTTAAGAATATTTGAACGATGTGGAAGAAGAAATAATGAAAAAACCATAGTAAAAAAGTTTTCACACTTCCAAGACCACCCCTTTTGGATTGTATCTAAATTATTCTTATAATGCATTTATGACTATAAAAAGTATTATAGAATTATGTTAAGGAAATTGGAATGTGTAAAATCCTAATATATTATGGGAAATATTATTTTTTATTTTCATATATATCATGTGTTTTACACTACAACATGATTAGCTTGGGCTATATGCAACACCATATTCACTTTAATTATACGCAACACTATTTATTGCTTCTATTACACACAAATTCATGTTCTTTTGATAGTATTAATTTCACTGAACAATGATTTTAGGTTTTATTATATATATAAAAGAACTATGTTTTTATTATGTTATACAAAATACCAATGTAATATTTCACTAATTCAACATTGACTTGGCTTGCGTTACATTCAAAAACGACCTTCCTCGATATTTTGCATTGTATGAATATACTGAGTTTTACTAAACTATGATATATTGATAAAATATAATTATGGGATATAAAATAGCTGTTATTAATAATACTGACCAATTTTTTTATTTTATATAACTCTAAAATCTATCTTATATATTTTCTAGAACATTATATAAGAAGAAAATAAAAATCATAAAATAAAAGAAGTACTTTAAAAACACTGCATTTTTACAGCCTTTTAATGGAACACCCAATTGAAAACATTTTTTTACAATTTTAAAAGTAAAATTTTGAAAACATAACATCTTATTTGGAATAGGGACATAAAAATTTACTTATGATTAATTTATGGAAATTTTCTGATAAAGATAAATTTCTATTGAAAAGTGAAAAATACTGCTTTTTTGTCAAAACTGACTTTTCATATAATATTTTTATATTGTTAGATTGTAAATTTAGTTTGTTTTAATACACAATTGGTTTATATTTTAATCATTTAATCCTTTTTTCAATGGGATTAATTTCAATTTTAAATTTTACATAAACACATGTCAATAAATTGATAGTTATTACTCATTAGAAACACACTTTTTGGTTTAGACAATATGATTTAATTTTAATTTTATTAATAAAACTACTATGTTTTTAATTTGAAAAAATTAATTCCATATTTAGAATCAAAAGTTTCACAATTTTTTAATTAGTATTTTTTTGAGACATTATGAATAATAACATCAGTAATTATTGTTTTTATCATAGTTAAATGGTAAATCTGTTATACAAGTGTAAAATATTATAATTTATTAGTAGTAAACAAAAACAAAACGTTTCATAATCTTATTATATGTGTTATTTCAGAGCATGGGACTCCTTGGGTTGATTTGTGGACCCCATGTATTCAGAGGGATATGAAAAAGTCATTTTATAAGAATTAATTTACCCTAAAAATAATTATATGATAAACATATATATTTAAATAAATCGATTTTAATATAGTGTTATATAACCGATATCTAGGTATATAAATATTAATTATAAATCAAAAAATATTTCATATATCATGTTATTTTGTTTATAATTTTTATAAATTATATAAATATATTCATTTATGACACAATGATGAAGTAGTGCTTACCCCATTAAAGAAACATTCAAATAAATGAATTTTTAAATATTAAAATTAATTTAATTAGAACATTTAGATTCCAAAAAAACGTTTATATTAAATTGAAATATTATGGTTAAGGAATGTCCTTTATTTTTAAGTTATAATAATGTTATGAATTTTTAAAAAATTCTTGTATGGATACTGTCCAAAATTGACCTAATTCATAACTTAAAACACAAAATAGTTTATTAAATGGGATTAAATTCATAAAAATATAATATTTGAAAAACTAGTTATTATAAGTCCAAATATTTCATAAATTATTTATTTTGGGTCTTTTAACATTATATGTAAATTACATTAACACAAAATTTGTAAACAACATGATATCACAGTATGATTAAAAATGGTAAAACAAGTGTCAATCCAAAATGATAAGGTTAAAAAAAATATTCCAAAACTATATAAAAATTAATGGATGATGGTTATTAGAACCAAAATCATATTATCGTCGAATTAAATATATTTTTTCCATTTTTAATCAAAATTGAATTTATAATAAATTAATACTCTGGTAGTTTCCTAAAGTTCCCCACTTTTATCTTATAAAAGGGCACATCCAACCTCCCTTGTTAACAATATTTTTATCTTTCACACTCCTCCATAACATGAACTATTCTCTTAAAAACATCACTAGATATATTATGTAGTCATAATTTTATCAAAATACCAATAGTATTTCCCTAAGAGTAAATTTAATAGAGGAACGTTGTTGTAGAGGTAATCTCTTCTACTGATTCTTTCAAATTTGGTTTCTCTTCTACATACTCATCATTATTTTTTAATTACAAAATAATAATATTTATATAACTCATACAATTATATGTTATTTTAAATATGAAACCACCCTATTAAATATTATATACATACTACAAAAAATGAAATCATCGCACATGTGTACGTATGTTATATCGTCTCCAGACTGTGGTGTAATCTGTTTTCCACCACCACCATACTTGGATGAGTATGATAGTGGATGTAATAATTATATGTGATGATAATAAAATTAGAATAATTATAATATATTATACATAATCCAATTCAATGTAATTCATTAATTATGATAATGATATCATCGCTCGTGCATATATATGACTTACCCTCTCCATGAATTGATGAGATTAATTATCCACAATAGGAATTAAAGAATAATGAGCATGTATATAAAATAAATAATCACAAAATATATGGCATAATTATTATACTGTATTTATTTATATATGAGTGTTATTTACTTACTTCCATTAAATTCAATAAGGAAATTAATACAACGTTCCTGTGTACGTACGACCTATAGTCTCCAGGAACAGAGTCTTCCATTTTAATTTATCTATCTGTTTTTTATATAATTAATACATATGATATATATATAATGGTTTACATTATAGAAGTATTTAAATCATGATCTTGTTAATAATATAAGGAATAAAATGTCCAAATATGTACGATAAATAAAATTATTATTAATCAAAATGCTACATTAACATGGAATTGACAAATGAACAATTAATATAAAGTCATAAAAAACATATATGATAATATAAATATTATTATGGTCTTTTAGAAGTTAATAATATGTTTTAACCCACTATATATGAATCGTAGACATATATGAAATATATCAGGCCTACGAAAGGGATAATTTGGAAATCTCATTTTTATAAGAGATTGATTATTCTTAACAATTTATCGAGGATATACTTATCATCCTTGTCAATGTTTACTCAAAATGTTTTCAGAAATTTTTTACTTTTAATTTATTATGTTTAAAGTAAATTTTACCCATTTTTTAGTTTTATTACAGGGTATGGAATGAATATTTCTTTCATTTACCATATGAGGTACTTTTCTGACTTTTTCAGTAAAAGTATGAGGAGAATGTTGTTTTCAACTTATACGGAATGAAAGGATATAAAAATATATATATAATGATTTATTTTAAATAATCATCCTCTGCACTATCTCAAGATATCTTACAACTAAATTATTTACGTTTAAAATTGCTTGACATTTTGAGAAAAGAAATCATTTTTGAAGAATAATGTATATTTTCCTCAAGAAACTATGTTTAAATGTTTTATCAAAATTATTTTCCATATAAGATTACATGGGGTTATATTTTTATCTCTATTATTATATTTATTTTATTGTGTTTATAAGGGATTTATTTTTCTGAAATCAATTTATTTTATAGGTATTTTTATGGAATGATGTTTAAGAATACTATTTTAATTCATGGGATATCCTATAATGAATTATCAGTGATTTTTGTGGAACATGTATAATTAATTTAATTATTATATTGCAAAGACCAATATCTCCATACAATGTATTGGGTAAATATTATATCTCATGAGATTTAGATAACTGGAAAAACATGTATATCCATTTTAGTAATACAATGCTGGAAGGAAAATTAAATCTTGTTCAACAATACATGGCTGGAACTTTTGGTTAAAGCAGTTTAGTAATGGACTTTGTCCACAATAATTGTCTTGGAATGAATTCCCAATCTACTATGGATATCATATTATCTGATTATTAGTATTTCATAATTACATGTATTATTCCAATGCGATTCTATCATGGATAATGTTCCTTTACTATCCATGCCTTACGTACTTCAATGATTTATTTCAAGACTCAGGATTTTGATGTTTAAAATTTATGTTCATGTTTCTACATTCAAATTTTTATGGTTTGTTGATTGTCCTCCATGTTTTCCATTAATGACAATTTTTGACAACCATTTTTAGGTTTTTTCCAGGATATAAATAAAGGTGTTAGGTCTAAAAAAAGGGGAAGATCTTTATGGGAGATGTTTAATATTTTTAACTATGATTAGAAGATTGTGTTATGAGTTTCCTAAGACACAATACTAATACATTCATTGGGCATCTGTTTTTATCATCTATTAACTATTTTTCAAATGTAATGTAATTTCCATGTTCGTCAATCTTGGGTCTCTATAAAAGTTTATTTGGGTAGTCATTGGATGAAAAAATGGTTCATGGTGTGAATAAGAGAAGAGAGGGGTGCCCTTTTATATATGAGTTGAGTGACACACATATAATTATTGAAAATAAAAATATGTACGAACATTTATCACATGAAACAATGATAAATAAGGAAATTTTATTTAGTATTAGAAATTATAATTTAAAAATATGGTCATTAAATATGTCATAGAAAAGTTTTTGGAAAATTTTTAATGTTATATTTTTTGGACCCCCAGATAAACATGTTTTCACCTTAAATGCGGTAATTTATTTTTATATTTTGTGAATTATTGGAAAAAAATTAATTTGAAAATATTAAATAATATAATTTATCTATATTAGAAACATGGAATCAATTTTACAAATTTTAATTCAAATAATTGTAAAGTTTGAGTTTAAAATTAAACCCTCTTTTGCGATGCAAAGACTGGTTTTCAAGAAGTGTATTTTTCATTGAAAAAATTATGTTATATTAAAATTATGACTTATTATTATTGTTATATCAATAAAAATTAATATTCATTGATAAATAATCTATATATTTTATTTATACCATTCCTCATTAGAGTTTGTTTAAATTAATAAAATTAAAAACATTCCGCACTATGAAAACATTTTTAGAAAAACCTTATTTTGAAAACAAAAGGAAAAATTATACTAAAATACAATATAAATATGAATAAAATGTAATTATGTGAATTAAATATTACTAAATAATAATAATATAAATTCAAATAATATTAAAATTAAAATTTAAAATTTACATTTCTTATTTTATTGATAAGAAAATTTATTTCTTCAAAAATAGGTATTTTTTCCAAATGACCAAAAAATTAATGATCTTTGAAATATAAAAAATTTCACCACAAGTAAAATGTGATATGTATATTTGATAAAAAATTTAATTTTATCAAAAAAATAATCTAAACAATATAAAAAATATTTATAATAATTTATCATGAAAACTCATAAAAATATTTTTTGAAGAAAACATATTTTCAATGAATAAAATTACGTTAATAAAATGCGAATCATTATTTACTGTAACACCCCAATCTTCCATGGTACGCTTCTCTTTGAATAATATAGTAGCGTGTGTTGTACACAACTTCGAGTTCTAACACACGCCACAACCAATTAAACTACCCATTATGAATAGTAATACCCACTTTAAGAAATTTTATAAATTTTATCTTTCAGAATGGACATCATTTTTGGATTTGGAATATCGAAATTATCTTAGGGTGAATTTTTGGTATTTTTCTGAAAACATTCATTTTTTGATGAATAGTGAAAAAACACTGAGTTATAGTTTAAACTGAATTTTTATTTAAATAATTATTTATTTTATTTCAATTTAATTAAGGTATAAATAGATATATAATACCTATATAAGTTCAATGTAATTCATTGGAGTTAGTTCAGAATAATTTTAGATATATAAAAAGTTTATTAAACTTGTCACTGTCTTTTTCCCACCTCCGAGGAGAATTTGGAAATTCACATAAAACATAATTTTACCGCTTATCTGAGTGGAATTTCGAAAATCTGTGAGACACAGTTAATATCAAGGAGTAAAATGTGGTTCATTGAGATGAAAATAATTTTTGGTGAATAGTAACTTTTTTTCTTTTATTTACCACAGTTAAAAGTAAATTGTGTAATTAAGGAAAAAATGATATTAATATTATCCTAACACATGTCCTAATTCTATTAGACAAGTGTATCTTGAACAAAAACAAACTTATGAATACAATAATATCATTTAGGTTTACATGGATTAGATTAGGACATTAATTATTATTTAATTCAAAGATGAGTTAAAAGAGTTAAAATCAAAGTTTAATTAATAATACATTTTTAATATAGGGTTATACATAAGATAAATTAGATTGTAAATATTTATTAGAAATATAAAATGATTTCCTACATGATGGTATTTTATTTATAATTTTTAGACATTAAATAATTTAATTTATTTATGACACAATTGTGATCTAGTAATTACTTAATTAATGAAATATTAAAATAATTGATATTATAAATATCCAAATAAATGTAATTTGAGACTTTTTATGAATTACACTACTCTTATAGGTTAATATTACATGTTAGGATTTCTTAAATTAATTTTATCAGAATTAATAATGTTGTTAAGACATTAGCAGAAATCAATTATTGAATAGTGTCAAAATTTACAAAAATGAGTTTTTAATACAAGTATTATATTATTAATTGATATTCTATTTATAAAATTCTACAACATGGCCAGAAAAAATTATATCATGATAGGTGTAACATTAATGGACCACTTGGGGGTCTCTTGGATGTATATAGTATGTTTATTAACTATATAATATAAAAAATACAAGTGACATGGTAAATGTCAATCCTACTAACTGAGAGTTAAAACTAAATGGCATGATTAATATAATGACACAAACCTGTTTAAAATATATTTTTTGAATTTATTTGGACCCATCCCCACATTATACATCGAATAATCAACTTTTGATCCATTAGAAACTGAATATGAATTTATTATAAATTAATACTTTCTGTTTTTCCTAAAGAGCCCCTCCTCCCCCTTATAAACAGACACAACTTCTTACCAATTCTTCACACATTCAAAGACTTTTGGTTCGGCCAACCCATTCCCAAATACTCTCCCGACATCCATAAATTTATCCTAGAGGCCTTAGTTTGATCATAAATCCAACCTAAGGATTCCTTTTAATCAAATCAAATGTAAGAACCCAAAGAAGAGGTAATGTTTTCATCGCCTTTTTTCAAGTTCTTTTCTTCTTCAACTTATTCTTCCATTGTTATTTTCTATCTAAAATAATAACTACAGTATCTTCTATAATCTTTTATGTTATTATAAATATGGTACAACCATATTCAGTATTATATCCATCCTTTGAATGACATGTCACCATACATGTGTACGTACGACTTACCGCCTCCACGTCGTGGTGTAATTGTTATTTAAATACATTATTATTTGGATGGGACTGATAATGATATGTAATTTGTGTAAATAATAAATATAACATGATAATTATTCTGTATATATGATATAATATCCAAATATATATTATTTTAATATCAAAATAATGATATTGTCGCTCGTGCGTATGTACGGACTACCGTCTCCACGAAATTGATGAGATTCATTCCCCATCGAATCCATGAAATTATAATTCTCATTTGATGATTAATAATTTTGTTTAAGGATTTGATATCATTCTAAATATGAATAAAATACAACCTATTCATAACAAACACGTCTTATGTAACAAAACATATAAAAGAAAACGAGTAAGTTAACACCTAAAATGATGATAATACTAAGATATTATTAACAAATCAATGTAAAAAGATCATATTTGATATCATATTAATGTATATGATTCCTGTATAATTTAATAAAAATCATTTCACCATTATACAAGAGGTAAACCTACCCTCAACCAAGGAAAATTACAAGGTAAAGGTTTATTTCACAATCTCTTCATTATCGAGGTTGTTTATATGTAATTATTTACTGGGGCCACTTTATCATCCACATCCATGTTTCTTAAAAATGTATTTCAAAACATTATTACTATTTTATAGACTATGGGATAAAGTCATTTATACACTTTTTTGAATTTTTACAAAATGGTTTGAAAGGAATATTTTCGTCGTTTTCCAAACAAGATCATTTTTAACCATTTCGACCAAATTAATGTAAGAATGTCTTTTTTTAACATATAAAGTGGGTGTGGCTATTTTCCACCATTGTAAAATCATTGAAGCTTCCCATTCAAGATTATAATAATATTTTCAATGTAAAATTTTTATTTCATAATTATGTTTCTCTTAAACAATTTCAAAAGTAATATATTAAGAATTTGTGAAAGGTAATCTTTATCAAGATCAGAATTTTAAATGTTTTAAAGATTATTCTTTCTAAATTATTTTAATTAGTGTCCATTTTTTCAAAATGATTATAAGTATTTATTTATATGGACATGAATGTATTTAAATGATATTTCTTTTCAAAATATTCAAAGTTGTATGGGACACATTGATTCAAAAATATCTTTTAAATTACTTCCTTTATAAATGTGTGGCTTTACAATGATTTCAAAAAAAGAGTTATTTCACTCAAATAGTTTTTATTTCATCTATGTCAACATCCTTTGATGGATTTTCTGCTTATTTAATGTTGATTTATTATGATACAAAACTTCTATATTGTATCAAAGGTTTTGTTATATGTTTGACTATGGATGTGTTATTTTTATACAATTCATGGTATATGGAGAAAGTATTTACATTTCGTATGTTAGTTTTAATACGAATGTTAATGTTAAGTTTAAACCTGTTCGTATGAGGAATGCATTGGACATAGTAAGTGACGAGTGGAGCCCGCTATATCTCCTCGATGCATCGGTTGGTCTCATGAGACAAACTAGTGTCTTGGCCTGAGGCCTTGACAAAATATTATATGCAATCTTGGCACGAGGCCTTGGATACGTGGTTATGATAGTCTGGAATTACGCATTTCATCATTATAAAATTCGTTATTGATATTGCATGTGATTATTCGACAAGTAGAATGTCCATGTGAATAATTAAATAGCAGTATTTCATTTTATCGTTTCCATATTATTCTGAAGTTCAATTTTTAAAGCCTATTGTTTTAGTTGTACATTGCTTCAAATGTTTATGATTATTTATAAAAGCTTCGGCTATATTGGTATCCTTACTGAGCATCTAAGCACAACCCTTTTTATGTTTTATTTTTACCAGGATGTGAAGAAATATTTTATGAATGACCAGCAGGGATAGTCTAAAGGAGATATGAGGGTGGACTATGGAGACTATATTATTTTAGTTTTTTACATTATGATGTAATGTCGGACTTATGAATATATCTAGTATTTCCAAAGCTACTAAACTAATCAGTCTTTCGAGAATTGGTCTTTTGTTATCATGCCAATTATACGTAATAATGCACTAACTCTGGGTAACTGGGTTCAGGGCATTACAATTGGTATCAAAGGAAGTTTGGTACAAACATTGGAATCTAGATTTAGATAAACTCGGATTAGAGCACATAGACGTAAGATGGACTTTGAGGATTAGTGTAGAATTACATCCTAGAATTTTGGTATTGTAGAGATTTTGTGAGTTTTCTGAGAAATACATCCCTGCCTGGATACGAGCAGGTAGAGGCGGCTCTAGCACAGATGTACCTAGGGGTAATACTCGAAAACACTGATTTGAGCTAGACTCAAACGGGAACTGGTGCACGACAACGGGCCTTGCTGCACTCTTGGTTACGACACTCTCAGGAGATATGCTTAGGATAATTCTCATTTTCTTTAAAAACCATTATGAAGAGTTTATGATTATATAATTCCTCAAAGAAGACATTTTTATGATTATGGATTATATCCATAAACTGTTTAATTTATGTTAAGTGTTTTACAAATTTGTGATTAGTTATTGATATTCATAAACTAATCTAGTGTATGCCATTTTATATAAATGGCGCCCAGTAGATGGAATGTGAACTCCAGGAATACGTATGATCCAAAGAGTAAGAAGGATCATATCTTTCATGGTATTAAGCCAACTTGTAGAAGTAAAATAGTCCCTCATGTATTCTCAACATATGAATAAATAGTATCATGTGATAATAAGATAAGTAAAAAATTCTCAGAGTCATTTGGATTTGAAGGGAAGCCAGGGAAGGAATGGATTGTAGAGAGAAGGATATATAAAGGGAAGAAGGTAAAGAAGGATTTTCCCATATGTGATAACTATGGAATGAATCACCATGGAAAATGAATGAGGGAAATTGGAGTATGTTATAAGTGTGAAGAAAAAGGACACCATTTACGTGACTACAAGTGTAAGAAAAGGTTTTAAAATGTAGAATGCTTCATCTGCAAGTTTTTTAGACACTACGCGAACCAATGTACCAGTCATCAGACTATGCCGCAAATGTTGATATTGGATAATAATCAGGTTATGATACTACCACAGATGAAGAGTAATGATTAGTGTTCTAATGTTGTTATTTGGGAATTATTTCATTGAAGTGTTGTATCAATGATGTACAGGAAATAAATAATGATTGTACTGCAGTACTATTTCACTGAGGATTTGATATTTTATGGTACTATGAAAAGTGACTCTACATCGAGTTAAACATTTTGTAAATTACATGGTTAAAGGAAAGATAAACCTTAATATGATCCTAATATTGAGGAACTGATTTTGGAATAAGATATGGTTGATTTGGGAAAATTATAATGGATATACTTGAGTGCCTTGAAATTGATTAAAGATTTGTACATTCCTTCATTTTTGGAGTTTACAACCTTTTTGGATGGATGATATATATCCAGTATTCTATAAGGAATAAGAGAGAATGAATGTGATCAATAAGGTTTTATGGTATTTTAGTATGTTTCAGTGTTTTAAAGGAATACATGATGAAGGTATTCAAATGCTATTATGGGGTAAAAAAGATCTACATTATGTTTACCATTCAAATAAATTTTGGATTAAGAGTTTATAGAATTTTTTTGGATAAGTATAAAGGTTTTAATGGATTAAATTTTACATTGGATAATATTGTAAATGTTATTTTCAAATATTTATAAAAATGACAACACACAGACTGTGTGAGAACCCATCGCATCCGGTAAGGCCGCGAGACTTGAACCCAAAACCGAAGGGCGACAAGGGTGTATCACCTACCATTGACCCATGTGATGTCCTGGAATGAATAATGTAGTTTTTTAATGGTCATACTACATGAATTATAAATTAATTTTTTAAAACCCTATATGAATAGGATAAATAGAATATTATTTTTATGTTCTATTATCTTTTAGAGTGAAAGATGAGTTTGTAGTAGAACTTAGTTAAATGATGGGACTCTACTTGTCAAGTATATATTTTTATTCTTCTCTTATTCAATGAAGAAATTAATTATTATACTTTAGTGAAGGGATCTTAAAACCAAAAATGTGTTATCCTAATAACATATGTTTTGTTGAACCGATGGTATTTTAAATCCTCATAGATTGATGAATTTAAGGCCCCCAATTTTACACATGTTTGTGATTGATGACCTAAGTAACTACCTATAAATATTTATGTTTTTTCACCAATTATATGTCTTTAATTTCAAAAAAAATATCTCCTAATCGAGATCATAATTTGGTGGGGACCCTTTCATTTCTCTTTTCCCCTTATTAAGACTAAATTTTATTAACCCAATTTCCAATGTGGGTTTTCCCACAAAGATATTTTCTATTTTAAACCTTTTATTTTCTAATAACAATTTAAAATTGAGAGGATGAAATTTATTGAGGGAGGAGAGAATATAACACCCCAAGCTTCCACGGTATGCTTATCTTTGAATAATACAGTAGCGTGTGTTGTACACAACTTCGAGTTCTAACACACCCGACAACCAATCAAACTAGCCATTATGAATAGTAATACCCATTTTTTGATATTTTATAAATTTTATCTTTAAAAATGGACTTCATTTCTGGTTTCAGAATATTGAAATTAGCTTAGGGTGAATTTTTGGTATTTTTCTGAAAAAATTCAATTTTTATGAATAGTTAAAAAACACTGAGTTATAGTTTAAAACATAATTTTTATGTTAATAATTATATATATCATGGAAATTTAATTATGTTCAAAATAGATACATAATACTAATATATGTTCAATGTAATTCATTGGAGTTAGTTCAGAATAATTTGAGATATATAAAATTTTTTTTGAACTTTTCACCGTCTTTTACCCACATACTAGGAGAATTTATAAATTGACATGAAACATAATTTTACTGCTTATGTGAGTAGAATTTCAAAAATATGAAAGGAACCATTAATATCAAGGAGTAAAATGTGGTTCAATGAGATAAAAATAATTTTTGTTGAATAGTAACTTTTTATATTTATTTACCACAATTAAAAGTAAATAGGGTAATTAAGGGTCAAAATGATATTAATATTACCCAAACACATGTCTTAATTCTATTGGACAAATTTATATCAACCAAAAACTACCTTAAGAGGAAAATATTATCATTTAGGTCCACATTGATTATATTAGGACATTAATTAAAATTTAATTTAAAGATTAGTTAAAAGAGTTAAAATCAAAGTTTAATTACTAAAATATTCTTAATATAGGGTTATACATAAGATAAATTTGATTTTAATTATTCATTAGAAATATAAAAAGTTTTCCTACATAATGGTATTTTATTTATAATTTTTATACATTAAATAATTTAATTTATTTATGACACAATGGTGATCTAGTAATTACCTTATTAATGAAATATTGAAATAATTGATATTATAAATATCCAAATATTTGTAATTTGAGACTTATTATGATTTCCAATAATTTTATATGTTAATATTACATGTTAGTATTTCTTAAATTATTTTTATTCAAATTAATAAATTTGTAAATACTTTAACAATAATCAATTATTGAATAGTGTCAAAATTGACATAAATGAGTTTTTAAAACAAGTATTATATTATTAATTGATATTCTATTCCTAAAAAACTAAGGTTTGGCCAAAAAAAACTTATATCATGATATGTGTATCATTAATTGGAAACTTGGGGTCTCTTGGATTGATATAGTATGTTTATTAACTATATAATATAAAAATATAAGTGACATGGAAAATGTCAATCTAATTAACTAAGAGTTAAAACTAAATGATAAGGTTAATATAAAGAACCAAATCTTTATAAATTCTATTGGGTGAATGGATTTAGACCCATACCTACCTTAGACTTTGAATAATCCACTTCAGATCCATTAAAAACCGAATATGAATTTATTATAATTTAATACTTTAAGTTTTTCGTAAAGAGCCCCCCCTTATTAAAGGACACTACTTATAACCAATTATTGACAACTTCAAAGTCTTTTGGTTCTACAAATACCTAATCATTTACTCTCTAAAAATCTCTATTTTCAACCTAGAGTCCTTAGTTTGATCATAAATACAACCTAAGGAGCCATTTTGATCAAATCAAAAGGAAGAACACAAAGAAGAGGTAATGTTTTCACCCCCTTTTTTCAAGTTCTTTTCTTCGTCAACTTCTTCTTTCTTTGTTATTTGATTTATAAAATAATAACTCTAGTATATTATATATTTTGTGATGTTATTATAAATATGGTATAACCATATTCAGTATTCTATCAATCCTTTGAATGACATGTCATCATAAGTGTCTGCGTACGACTTACCGTCTCCACGTTCCGGTGTAATTGTTATTTAAAAATATTATTATTTGGATTGGTATGATAATGATATTTAATTGATGTAAATAATAAATATAACATGATAATTATTCTTTATATATGATATACCATCCAATTATATATTATTCTAAAATCAAAACAATGATATTATCTCTCGTGCATACGTACGGACTACCGTCTCCACGAACGCGATGAGATTCATTCCCCATCATATCCATGAAATTATAATTCTCATTTGATGATTAAAAATAATGTTTAAGGAATTCATATCATTCTGAATATTAATAAGATACAACCTATCCATAACAAACATGGCTTATGTAAAAAAATATATAATAGAAAACGAGTAAGTTAACACCCGAAACGATGATAATACTAAGATATTATTAAAAAATCAATATAAAATGATCACATATGATATCATATTAATGTATATGATTCTTGTATAATTTAATAAATATTATTTAACCATTTTTCTGGATGTTAACCTACCCTAAACCAAGTAAAAGTATAATTTAAGGGTTTATTTCACAATCTCTTCATTATCCGAGTTTGTTTATACGTAATTATCTATTGGGACATCATTATCATCCACATCCATGTTTATTAAAAAAAATTTCAAAACATTCTTACTATTTTAAATAATATGGGTTAATGTTATTTATACTGTTGTTTTACTTTTTATAATATGGTTTGAATGGAATCTTTCTTTCATTTTTCAAACAAGGTCCTTTTTAACCTTTTCGACCAAATTAAGGTAAGAATGTTTTTTAACTTATACAGTGGGTGCGGCTATTTTCCACCGTTGTAAAATCTTCAAATCCTCCCTTACAAGATTATATGAATATTTTCAATGTAAATGTTCTATTTTATAATTATGTCACTTTTTAATGATTTCAAAATGAATATTTTAATAATTTTTGAAAGGTACTCTTTATCAAGATCAGAATTTTAAATGTTTTAACGATTTATCTTTCTAAATCTTTTTAATTAATGTCCATGTTTTCAAAATGATTTTAAGGATTTATTTATATGGACATTAATTTTTTGAAATGATATTTCTTTTCAAAAGTTTCAAAGTGGTATGGGACACATTCATTCAAAAAGCACTTTAAAATTACTTCCTTAGTAATTGTGTGACTTTACAATGATTTAAAAAAAAGAGTTATTTCTCTCAAATAGTTTTTATTTCATCTATGTCAACATCCATTAATTGATTTTAAGCTTATTTGAAGTTGATTTATTTTGATATAAAACTTCCTTATTGTATCTAAGGTTTTGTGATATGTTTGACTGTGGATGTGTTATTTTTATACCATTCATGGTTTATGGAGAAAGTATTTACATTTCATATTATAGTTTTAATACAAATGATTATGTTATGTTTAAACCAATTAATATGAGGAATGAATTGGACTTAGTATGTGATGGGTGGAGCCTGCTATAGCTCCTCGATGCATCGGTAGGTCTCATGAGACAAACTAGTGTCTTGGCATGAGGCCTTGACAAAATATTTTTTGTATTCTTGGCACGAGGCCTTGGATACATGGTTATGATAGTCTCGCATTATGCATTCCATCATTATGAAAGTGGTTATCGATATGGTATGTGATTATTAGACTAGTAGAATATCCATGGGAATAAGTAAATGGAATTATTTCACTTTATCTTTGCCATATTATTCTAAACTTCATATTTTAAAGGATTTTGTTTTAGTTATACATTGACTCAAATGTTTATGCTTATTTATGAATGATTCCTCTATATTTTTATCCTTACTGATCATCTTAGATCACCCCTTTCTATGTTTTATTATTCCCAGGATGTGAAGAAATATATTATGACTGACCAGAAGGGACAGTCTGAAGGGGATATGAATGTGTACTATGGAGACTATATTTTTTAGTTTTTCACTCTATGATGTAATGTAATACTTATGAATGTATCTACTGTTTCCAAGGCTACCAAACTAATCGGTCTTTCGATACTTTATCTTTTGTGATCATGCCAATGATACGTAATAATGCACTGACTCTGGGTAACTTGGGTCGACGCATTACATTTACTATAAAAATTAAATAAATCATATTGAGTATTAAATATATATATATATATATATATATGATTTTTTATTATAATTACTACCCTCCTAATTAATGTGAGGGTTATAGTGATTATATATAAAACATGTCATTTAAGATCGATGATCTATATCGATAATGTTGTTAAACATAGTTTTCATTTCGAAAATATTGATATATTAAATCCTCCACAATAAAAAAAGTGATTTATCTAAATATAAAATCTTTATTTATAATCAATGGTTTTACATTTTAAAATACCTGTTTTGGAAACCCAAAACATAAATTAGAATAATGAAGCATCCTCTTGATAATATAGAAAACAACGTACAAATGTAATATGGAATAACACATACTATGTTTCCAAATAGGATAAAAATGTGTGAATTTATTATTATTACATGGAATAATGACCTAAATAATTATGTAGATTGATATAGATAATTGATGTTATGAAATTGATTGATCGATAGAACGATAAAAACCAAAAAACCATCCAACAAAGTGGTGTGAAAATGATAACTAATATCATATGAAATTATGGTAATATGACATTAAATTTTCTGTATTCTTCTCTTATATTTGAAGAATTAGTTTCCATTTAGACTAATAACACATGTAAATATACATAATTTATTATTATAATATAATCATTTTTCAAATTTCCACCACAATGTCAACAAATTCTCCAAAAAAATAATAATTAAAGATTACCTCTTCTTACCATGAGAAATAAAATTAACTTGTAAAGACCACATAACCACTAGGGGGATAATTAACATATTACCACAATCAATAGACATTAACCAAAAGAAACATTTTTTTCACTTGTTAATATGTTTAAAAAAATTAATAAACCATCATATTAAAAAATAATACATTAATATATAAATTCCATAGTAATACCCAATGTTGGTTCTAAACAATTTATAATTACAATCAAAATTAAATTGTTTGTGAACATAAAATGTAATCTCACACATTCAACTTTCCTGCCAAAAAATACATGGTTTTTTTAAATAAAATTAATCACTTAGCCAAGTAATAACTATTAAATTTCATGGATATCTAAAAGATAAAAATTATCTTCCAATATTGACCTCAATATATACAAGAAATTATAAAACATAAAGGTTATAAATAACAAAATTATTATCTTTATATAATGTAAATTCATACCACACATTAAAAAAATGATATATATATATATATATACAAACACCGATTAATATTTCTATTTATCTATCTTTAATATCATTAAGCTCTAATTACTTAAAAACTCAAAGGGGTGTCTTAGACATTGAACATATAAAAAGAATTATTTTTATAGACATATGATTGTATCCATAAACCCAATGATAAACTCAAATGAAATTACTAATCCCTTTTTTTATATACACATTTCCTATGATACCAACTATAACATCCTTGATCCTATACTCCTGCTTTTTGGTGACGAAATCATACACATTTCATTTCTAATAGTGATATCAATGAAGATGACCGATTTTTTCCTCCCAAAACATACACCATAAAAAATGAAAATATTGGAACACTAACATTATTGATTAATTATTAGGTATTCAAATTTTTAAAATTAGGATAAAATCGTCACATTATTGAGTAAAAAAATGGGTCAAAATGATGAATATCATCTCCCATTATATATAACATTTTATATTCCATATAAGGTTATAATCATCATATATATGAATCCCTTATAGAAATTATTCATTTAACTTCAATATTTATTTCCTAGAGAACATTTAGCAAAAGGAGGGTAATATAAAATGATATGTCAGGGTAAAAATAATAATTAATGAATAAATGGAATCATAGAGAATAATAAGAGAATAAAAGTATGATGAAATAATAAAAGTGCCTGATTAGAACATAATAATGTTCATACCCATCAATATATGGATCATCAAACATGAAAACATTGAAGAAGGCATTAATAAAGTCAAAAGTCATGAAAATCAATTATCATTAGCCATGTGATATAATCATCGAGTATAATAAACAATATAAACCAAAAAATATAATAAATGAAGCATATTGGTATCTTAGACCATTATCATCACTTCAATTCTTACAAATCGAATAACCAATATGGTCAACATCCATCTACAGTGTACCAAATGATATAGAGGGATATCACAGATGTAACCATCCTTGGGTAATCATAAAAACACCCATATTTTATTAATATAATCACCATCAATAATTGGATTACAGAAAAACCTACCATCCTTTGTTTATAATAGATTCACCAATAATTTTAAATAATATCAGTGAAAGTCATCATGAATAAATTACAAATAGAATTTATTTTATAATAAACTCATTGAAATGACCATTATTCATATCATAACTTGATTAACCTATGGAAAAATGGTCCCTATAACAATTAATATGAAACATAATAAACCTTGTAAAATAAATTGGTTCCATGACAATCAATTAGAAATATCATTAACACAATGAATATAATGTATTACATAGAAATCTATTTGAATCAATATTAAACTATAAAAAAGAAAATGATATATAAGAATATCTCTGAAATATGATTAAAAAATGGAAAAGAAATTGCTTCTATAACAACCGACATGAAAAAATATTATTCAATCTATAGAAAAAAATGATTATTTTATCAGTAAAAAATATCCCAGTTAGAAAATAATTAAAAGTATGGGTTACTGATGATCATAAATTGAAATACCATTAAAATACAATTAAATAATTATTTAGGAAAATAAAAATTTTAATTCGAAAATGTATTTTAAAAAAAATCACAAAATATTGGGAAAGTGTTTTTCATTGAAAAAATAAATTGAAATATATACATTGAGAAGCATGTAAAATAATTGATATGATGGTGTAAAAATATATTTTTGTCAAAAATGAAAAAAATAAACATTATTTTTGAAATATTTTGAAAAAGATTGTCAAAAGTGATACATTTAGAAAATGAGAAAAATTTAATTTTAAAAGTTTTTTAGAAGAAGGTAAAATATCATGAACATTACTTAGAGGATTTAATTTAGTTTTAGAAATAATTTAGGAAATAAATTTTGAAAAACTAGTTATGGAAGATAAATATCAATGATCTAAAGGGAAATACAAGATCTCTATCACTTACAAATAAATTTCTTGATGTTTATTAAATCAATAATAGATAAAATAGAAATAAAACAAGTGAGAAAATTTAATTTAAATATATTTATAAAATATATTTTTTAAAAAAAGAAATAAATAAAGTCTCAAATAAATAAGGCAAATTACAAGAGTCTGAAGGAGGGAACTTTACATTTGTCTCTATTAAGTAAACCAAGAAAATATTCATAAAGTGTGGTCAAATGTACTCCAGAGGCTTCAGAAATACCTTTATTTGCAAGTCTGTAAGCAATAGTGTTTTCTTCACGGTAGACATGTGGGATTATAAAGCTCCTACATGCAAGAATGTCAAGGAATTTGATCCATTTCAAGGTAAGTTTCCAGGCAAGGTGAATCTGATTTTTTCTAACAGCATGCACAATAGTAGAGGAATCACTTTCGAACCAGAGATTATTCCAATTTCTTTGGTGAGCCATTTCCACTGCATTTATAAGAGCCATCATCTCAGCTTCAAGGGCAGTGACATGACCACAAGATCCGTAAGAACCTTCAATCAAGTCACTATTGTGGTCTCGGAAAACAAATCCATAGCCAGCTAGTCCAGGATTACCCTTTGAGGCACAATAAATATTTCATTTGATCCAACCTGTAATGAAATATGACTGTAACATAATGCTTTTTCCAATTTGGAAAGTCATAAGAGATAAGCCATGTGAATGACTAACATAAAGTTTACTTTAAATATCACATATATTATTTGATTTAGGATATAACATGTCAAATGGTAGTATATACACAACACAAATGAATATAGGTGAATATCATTAATGTTTGTCTCCATGAAAGATAATTTGAGATGAATAACCCTTGAACCATCATAACATTTAATTATTGAAATAATAAACAAATAAAATTTGGGTATCAAATTTGAATACAAATAATATATTTGGAAATAATATATAATATAATTAAAAGTATTTACACACATAATCATTGAATATCAAATACAATTACTATGTAATATTAATCAATGAATTGAAATTGAGTAATGAATTTCATTACAATATGGTAACATTAAATTAAAATAAAATTGGTTGAAATAATTAAAATTGAAATATAAAATTCCTTGTTTTATGATTTATTTTTTACATTAAATTTAAAAGTGACAATATATAAAACACACAATAAATAGTGGATAAAATATAATATGCCTTGAGAAAGTTAAACTGAGATTATAAAGTCCTTACCTTGAGTACAAACTTCTCATGTGTCTCCATTAAATAATTCACAATAAACATATATTAACAATTTTATATTAAGAAAATATTATAGGTCTAAAACCAAATACTTATATAATTTATTTTCATTTCTTTTTAGTTCTTATTTTATATTTTTTAGTGTTTATTTTAATATTTTTTCTCATAAGTAAAAAACATTGGGTATTTTGAGAATGTTCATCTCGGAGTATCAAAATAGATTTAATGAGTAGAAAATAGTAAAAGATGTAATTAATAAAAAATAAAAATTATAATAACCATGAAATAATTTCCATATTTAGTCATAAATTATACTTTTATTAGTAATCATGAAAATTGGTTATGAAAAAAGAACTATGAAATGATCATCGAGACGATATATCATATATAATGATGAGCAATGCTTCCATTTTTCTATGATCCTTAATGAGATAAGGTATATAATATTTTTTATTAAATGATTATAATAATATCATAAACACAATATTATTTTGTTAAATAAACTTATATATATCATCATTGTGACGTGGTGAGAGAAAAAGAATCACATTGCTTCGTAGAGGTAGTAATCTACATGTATACAAAGAACACAATAATTTTTTCAGTGTAAGAAATTTTATGATATATTATATTCTCATAACTATAAATATATTCTTATTATAATTATTATATCATTTATATAATAAATATTCATTAAATTTATCATTATTACTATCAATTTAAATCATTAGTGAAAACAAATCACATCTCTTCGTGTGGTTGTAGAATACCATACACATGAATGACATTAACATATCCCACACATAATATAAATTAAGATGGAATATGTGATATCATAGATTAATAAGTATATATATCTAAACATATCATATATATATATATATACATTAAAATAAATATTTCAATAGTATTTTAGTGGATACGATGTAAAATGAATGACATTAATGAGGTGGCATTCCTCCATACAAGAAAATGATGATTTTATGTACCATATAATTAAATAAGATTTGGAGTTTGATTTTACATTAATATATTAAAAAATTATTATATATTATATATGAGTTTTTTCATATTATCAATTTTTAAGCATATTTGATGGAGGTTGATAAATATACAAAACCAAAACATATAGATATGAATTTTAACCCCTCTAAGACTAACTATCTAGAATTATACTTAATGTATTTCTAGAATGTATTTATGTCAAAAAAATCATATATAATGAAATTATTGAATTTTTTATGTGATTTGGGAATATAATGATGTTAGAAAAATGGTTTAAAAGTATAGAGAATAGAGGATAGGTAATGACCTTCTTTATTTGAGGTGAGTGGCAGACTTATGTTTTTGGAAACAGAAAATGTGTGACAACATTTTTCATATTTAAAAGGATTAAATATGGATAAATGTAGATAAAAATATATAATATAGAAGAAATATTTCCATCCAATAGGATTTAGAGAAGGATTTATGTAACACCGCGAGATTTTATGAAAAATATTCTTTTTAATTTTATTGATGTCTTCTGTTTTACTCTTCAACAAATGGGTCTTGCACAACAGGCATCCCTAATTTGGCCGCATTACACACAATCGCGACCTTCCTCGATATCGTGTTTTGTACGCAATATTGAGTTTCACTAAACAATGATATGCTATTAAAATATTATTAGAACTAGCCATTATGAATAGTAATACCCACTTTTTGAAATTTTGTAAATTTCATCTTTCAAAATGGTCTTCATTTTTGGATTCCGAATATCAAAATCAGCCTAAGGTGAAATTTTGGTATTTTTTTGAAAACTTTCAATTTTTGACGAATAGTGAAAGCACTGGGTTACTATTTAAAAACATAATTTTTATTTAAATAATTATTTATTCTATTTAAATTTATTTTAGGTCAAAAATTGACACATAATACCTATATAAGTTCAATGTAATTCATTAGAGTCATTTTATAATAATTTTAGATATATAAAAATTTTAATGATCTTTTGACCCTCTTCTACCCACCTCCTAGGAGAATTTCCAAATTCACATAAAACATAATTTTACCGCTTCTGTGAGTGGAATTTGAAAAATCCGAGAGACACGGTTGATGTCAGTAAGTAAAATGTGGTTCAATGAGATGAAAATAATTTTTGGTGAATAGTAACTTTTTACATTTTTTTACCACGGTTAAAAGTAAATAAGGTAATTAAGGGTAAAAAGGATATTATTATTACCCTAACACATGTCCCAATTCTATTGGATAAGTGTAATTAGATCAAAAACAACATTAGGAATAAAATATGACCATTTTGGCCCACTTGGATTAGATTAGGACATTTATTATTAATTTTTTTAAAGAAGGGTTAAAATAGTTAAAATCAAAGTTTAATAAGTAAATAATTTTTAATATAGGTTTATAAAAAAGATAAATTCGACTATAAATATTCATTATAACTATAAAAATATTTCCTACATAATGGTATTTTATTTGTAATTTTTATACTTTATATAATTTAATTTATTTATGACACAATGATGATGTAGTAATTATATTATTAATGAAATATTGACATAATTGATGTTATAAATACCCAAATAAATTTAATTTGAGGCTTTTTATGAATTATATTAATTTTACATGTTAATAAGACATGTTATTATTTATTTAATTAACTCTCTTAGAACTAATTGTTCTGTTATTATTTTCAAAAAAAATAAATTACCAAATAGTGTCAAAATTGACAAAAAATATTTTTTAAAACAAATATTATATTATTAATTATTATTTTATTCCTAAAAATATAAGGTTAGTCCAAATGACTTATATAAGGTTATTTATATTAATAATAAACAACATGGAGTTCGTTTGGCTTGTTATAGTAAGTTTATTAACCTTATAGTGTAAGAAAACAAGAAGACACGGTAAAAGAAAAATTATTTAACTTAAAGTTAAATCTAAATGATAAGGTTAAAATAGAAAACTAATCCTGTATAAATTCTATTATATGAGAGGAATTTGACCCACCCCCACCTTATCTTCAAAATAACTAAATCTGGAGCTATTAAAAACCGAATATGACTTTATAATAAAATAATATGTTTAGTTATTCCAAAGGTGGTCCTCTCCTCCCTTATAAAAGGGCACCACCTCCATATCTTCGTCACACCACATTGAGCCTTCAAGCTCGGCCATACCCTACAAAATTCTCTTCTCCACTTCCCTAGAAACATCCTAGAGGTCCTGGTCTTCTTAAAATACCAATTTTGGTTCCCTAAGTGGAGGTCTCAAAGAAGCGCTTCAAAGAAGAGGTAATGTCTGTTACCGATTCATTCAACTTTATTTCTTCTTCCACTTATTCTTATTTAGTTGTTTAATTATGAAGTAATAACATCAGTATCACCAATATAATTATATGTTACTATAAGTATGAAACAACCCTATTTAACCATCTATCCATCCTACGGAAAATGAAATCACCGCGCATGCGTACGTACGGAATACCGTCTCCACGCCGTGGTGTAATCTATTTTCCACCACCACCTTACATGGATGTGTATAATGGTGTAAATATTAACAATATATGATTATTTTAAAGTGAAATTGATTCTTAAATTGTATACATACACTCCAATACAATTCCACGATCATGGTAATGATATTATCGCTTGTGCGTACGTACGGACTACCGTCTCCACGATGCGATGAGATTTATTCTCCATGTTAACCATTCATGAATGATTATAAATTATATATAATAAGTAATCATGAAATATATGACATAATAATTATACTGGATTTATTTTTATATATATGTATGTCATCTACTTAATTTAATTCAATTCAATAAGGAAACGAAAACAGCGTTCATGTGTACGTACGGCCTACCGTCTCCATGAACTGTGTATTTCATTTCCTTTAATCGATCTATCATATATATATATATATATATATATATATGTATATACTGAAATATATATTTTGTGTAAATAATTTTTTATATTTTTGAATTATGTAAATCCGGATATAAGTAATAATATCAAGAACAACAAGTCTAAACACGTACGATAAGAAAAACGATTTAACCCAAAACACTGCTTTAACATGGAACTTACAAAAGAACGTGTAATATAAAGTCATAAGTGAACCATATATGATATCATAACAATGAATATTATTCTTTAATAAGTCAATGACATTATTTAAATCATTATAAAGGAGGTTCGGAAATGTACGAAGCATATCAGAGTGAAGGTAAGGGATAATTTTTCAAATCTCATTTTTATCCGTGATTGCTTATTCGTAAGTATTTACTGGGGTTATTTCTATCATCCATGTCCATGTATTATAAAAGTGTATTAATGTATTTTTAAATTCATTTTTACCCATTTTTACTTTTACCCCATGGTATGGAAGGAATTTTTCTTTTATTTACCCTACAAGGTACTTTTTGACTTTTCCGAAAAAAGTACGAGAAGAATGTTTTTCTAACGTATACGACATGAAAGGATTTTTACAATTTTATAAAGCCTTATTTTCATGAAGCTTCCTCCAAAATAATTCATGAAATTTTTCAAAAAAAAATCCTTTTCTTTTAAAATTGCATGACATTTTGTTAAAAGAAAATGATTTTGAAGAAGAAAGGATATTTTCCTCAAGAATTCATTTCAAGTGTTTTATCAAAACCATTTTTCATCTAAGATGAAATTATTTCTTATGTGTATGTTTAAAGTATAATTTATCTATGATTTACATGGTTTCACTATTCTTATTATGAAATGATATCCATTTCTTTTATATGGATTATGTGATGATGGGATTATGTTTATGAAACCCATTTTATTCGTAGGGTTATTATGAAAGATGTATGTTTATTTTGGGGAAAAAGTAAGAATGATTTCATTATGAGATGGGTGGGAGCTATATCTCACTCCAATTAATTGGGTATAGATTTATATCTCATGAGATAGACATGGCTGGAATGGTAAGTTAATCTGGTTCAGTGTTACAGGACTGAAACGAGGAGTGAACTCGATTCAGAAAGGGACTTTCTCACTAAGATGGTCTTTGAAGCAATGCCTTGGCTACTATGGAAATCATAACATGTTCTGAATGGTTTACACAATTACAAGTTTTATTCCCATTATATTTTATCACAGTTGATGTTCTATTATGATAAATTCATTATGTACTTCCACGATTTATGTCTTTGCTCATGATTTTGATGTTTAAAATTCTTGTTCAAGTTTTTGATTCCAAATGTTTCTGGATTGTTTTAGGTTATCAATGTTTTCCCTTACTGAGAATTTGAGATCACCCTTTTTATGTTTTATTTGCCCCAGGAAAGAAATAAATGTTTTAGTTAAGGAAACAAAAGGGGGAAGATCGTTATGGGAGTTTTTGAAGATATTTAAACATGATTAGAAGTTTATATTCCGAGTTTCCAATGACACTAAACTATTACGGTACTTGTGTGTATTTTTTTTTGTTATGTATTAAGTATTCCGCAAAATTAATGTAATGTCCATGTAAGTAAAGGTTTGGGTATCTACAGTTGGTATCAGAGTAATGGTTTAGTCAACCTTTGGAAACTAGGATGCGAAAACATTAATGAGATCCCTAGAGATATTTCTAAGGTATGTCTAGGGATGTCCCTAAGGATATGTACACGTATAGGATATAGTCCTATGACTACGGTAAAAATCATAGAATTTGACCAAAGATGTTAGATATTGATGGTACTCCCCCTTTATTATGTTGTTTTACCTAGCATGATTTTTGCCTCTCACACTATTCTTTTTGGTTTTTAGACGATGGCTGGAACCCGAAGGAACCGTGTTGATAAATGCAATGGACAATGCAATGATTGTCCTCCTGAACAAACCAATGTTATGGGATATGGAGTGAAAAATCTTATTTCTATACTTACACAATCTATGAATCATTCTAGAATTCCAAATGAGCAAAGAAGGGAACAATATTCTATTGAGTCCTTCATGCGGCAATGTCCACCTTCTTTCAGTGGGTCTTCTAATCCACTTGTTGCTGAACAATGGATCAGTACCACTGAAAAGCTATTTTCAGTTCTTCAATGTTCTGAACATGATAAATTCATCTTAGCAGTATATCGTTTGGAAGGTGAAGCTGATCAATGGTGGAATCTTATCAAGAATATGAGTCCAAGAGATGAAATTGAGTCCATGGAATGGGATGAGTTCATGAACTTATTTTTCAATAAGTACTTCCCTCATATTCTTCGAACAAAGATGGAGGAGTTTCTTAAACTAAAGTAAAAGGATGACGAATCTATTGTTATATACGAAGCGAATTTTACAAGGCTTGCAAGGTATGCATATGGCTTTATCATCCAACCTGAAAGTAAAGTTGATAGATTCTTCAGTGGCTTAAAACCAAATATTCGAAGGGCATTAGCTATAAGAGACTTCAGTAGCTATGAAGAAATTTTGCATTGTGCTATTAAGGTAGAAATGGAAGTTGGTGTTACATATTCATCTCATGGTTTTGAAAAGAAACGAAATATGGAGTTCAAGGAGAAATCTCCGAATAATGGTGAAAATAAGATGAATGTTTCCTTATGCTCAAAGTGTGGAAAAAATCATGGTGGATGTTGTCTTAAAAGGACTAGAAAATGTTTTAAGTGTGGAAAAGAAGGTCATCGAGCAGCTGAGTGTCGAAGTAATGGAAAAAGGGTTGCTAATGGTGTGAATAAATAAAAGACTCTAGAGAATGCACCACAAACACTTCAATGCTTCAAGTGCAATGAAATTGGGCATTATGCCAATCAATGCCCTAATCCAAGGGATAATGATGATCTACATGAGCAACAACTTAAGGCAAAGGACAAAGGGAAGTCACATGAGATCACTATTGCCAACGTTGAATATGACAACGATGTGGTGGAATGATTAAGTGTTTATGTAATGGGATTCCAAAATAATGTTTTATATAGTATCATGGAATATTGGAATATTTATGTATTGGTCTATTGTGGATTTCAATAATTTTATGGTACCAGTAACCACGGAAAGTGATTGAGATATTTTTTGGAAAGAAGATGATATGCGTATAATTAAGGGATAAGGAGAAAATGAAATGTTTGAAAGTATTCATGAGATCATGACTGATATAAGTAAATAGTTATATCATGGTTTGAGTATATAGAATTTTGGGTTTTTGGTATGTGGAAAGAGTAAACTTTTGACAGAACTCATGTTTTCACTATGATTCAATGGGTATTCATTTTTCAAGAGAATACATGATTAATGCCTTCGAATGTTTGGAATGTTACCAACAAGACATATCTCAGGATATATGGGGATAAATGATGGTATTAACATGCTTGTTATATGAACTCTCTGGTAATCGTTTTCACTATATTATGAGAGTGGACTGTAGTATTATGGATAAGCCTAAAGATTGGAATGGATTATGTTAGACATAAGTTGGTATTTTTTAAGGATAGAAGTTTTTTCGATATTATTGATGGGATGTTATAGTAATGTAGTTTTAGAAAAAAGGACAATCTGGAGGACGGGTTACATCCCATCTTGTCGGACAAGGCTGTGGGAATTGAACCCACAACTGAAGTGTGACTGGCCTTTATCGCCTACCACTGGCCTAAAGGAAGTCCCTGGTTAGTAGAAACTAGTTTTATTTTATTAAGCGGTATGATATATGATGTATAAGTTCATTTTTCGAACCATATACGATTAATCTAACCATAATATGGACTTATAACTTTTTCTAACATTTTGTTTGAAACAGATGGAATGACCCATCATTCTATCACATGATCTGCTAACACATCACGAATAAAAAATGAACTTCATTTCTTTAAGGGATGAAGTGGAAATTGTTCAATTCACGAACAACAGTGAAATTTTACCAAAATCATGTAAGTATTTCTTTTAATTCATCACCTTTAGGGAAATGATCTTGAAAACCAAAAATGTTATCCTAGTTGCCTTATATCCGATTAATTAGATAGTACCATAGATCATCACAAATATATGGCTTTGTGACTGTTGGGTTTTTCATTGCCGTGTTCTCTACCACTCTCCCTCAGAACAAGAAGGTTAGGTTTCTCTTCCATATCCATATTTTCACCTATGTTCTCCTATGTGGAAACCCAGTGATTTGTTAATTTGGGTTACCGTTATGTTTCATACTTTATTTTTTAAAGATTGGTTTTGGTATTCCTTTTTACGATGTGAGTTTCTATTAAAGAAACTTTCGAGTAGTAAACCATTTATAACCCCGAGGAATTTCGAGGGAGAAATTCATTTTAAGGGGGGTAGAATATACCACCATGAGATTTTATGAAAAATATTTTTTTAATTTTATTGATGTCTTGTGTTCTACGCTACAACAAAAGAGTCTTGCATAACACGCAACCCTAACATGGCTGTATTACATGCAATCGCGACCTTCCTCGATAGTGTGTGTTGTACGCAATACTAAGTTTCACTAAACAATGATATGCTATTAAAATATTATTAAAACTAGCCGTTATGAATAGTAATAACCACTTTTTGAAATTTTTTAAATTCCATCTTTCAAAATGGACTTCATTTTTGGATTCGGAATATCGAAATTAGCCTAGGGTGAAATTTTGGTATTTTTCTAAAAACTTCCAATTTTTGATGAATAGTGAAAACACTGGGTTACTATTTAAAAAACGACTTTTTATTTAAATATTTATTTATTCTATTTAAATTTATTTTAGGTCAAAAATTGACACATAATACCTATATAATTTCCATGTAATTCATTAGAGTCATTTTATAATAATTTTAGACATATTAAATTTTTATTGAACTTTTGACGGTCTTTTACCCACCTCCTAGGAGAATCTCCAAATTCACATAAAACGTAATTTTACTGCTTCTGTGAGTGGAATTTCAAAATTCCAAGAGACACAGTTGATGTCAGTAAGTAAAATGTGGTTAAATGAGATCAAAATAATTTTTGGTGAATAGTAACTTTTTACTTTTTTTACCACGGTTAAAAGTAAATAAGATAATTAAGCGTAAAAATGATATTATTATTACCCTAAAACATGTCCTAATTCTATTGGATAAGTGTAATTCGGCCAAAAACAACCTTAGGAATAACATATGACCATTTATTGACACTTGTATTATATTAGGACATTTATTATTAATTTATTTAAAGAAGGGTTAAAATAGTTAAAATCAAAGTTTAATAAGAAACACATTTTAAATATAGGGTTATACAAAAGATAAATTCGACTATAAATATTAATTATAAATCTAACTAGATTTCCTACATAATAGTATTTTATTTTTAATTTTTAGACTTTAAATAATTTAATTTATTTATGACACAATGATGATGCAATAATTATATTATTAATGAAATATTGACATAATTGATGTTATAAATACCCAAATAAATGTAATTTGAGGATTTTATGAATTAAAATAATTTTATATGTTAATATGACATTTATTATTGATTTAATTAACTTTTTTTGAACTAATATTTCTATTATCATTTTCACAAAAATCAATTACCAAATAGTGTCAAAATTGACATAAAATAGTTTTTAAAAAACATATTATATTATTAATTGTTCTTTTTTTCCTAAAAACCTAAGGTTCGGCCAAATGACTTAGATACGGTTATATATATTAATACTAAACTACTTGGAGTTCGTTTGTCTTGTTATAGTATGTTTATTATCCTTATAGTGTATGAAAACAAGAAGACACGGTAAAAGAAAAATTATTTAACTTAAAGTTAAATCTAAATGATAAGGTTAAAATAGAAACCTAAACTAGTCTAAATTCTATTTTATGAGAGAATTTGGACCATCCCCAACTTAGCTTCAAAATAACTCAATTTTGTGCTATTAAAAACCGAATATGACTTTATAATAAAATAATATTTTTAGTTATTCCAAAGGTGCCCCTCTCCTTCCTTATAAAAGGGAACCTCCTCCCTCTCTTACTCACACAACATTGAGACTTCAAGATTGGAAACCCCTGCCAAATTCTCTTCTCCACTTCCCTAGAAAAATCCTAGAGGTCCTGGGCTTCTTAAGAGACCAATTTTGGTGCCCTAAGAGGAGGTATCAATGAGGCGCTTCAAAGAAGAGGTAATGTCTGTTACCGATTCTTTCAACTTTATTTCTTCTTCCACTTCTTCTTCTTTAGTTGTTTAATTATGAAGTAATAACATAAGTATAAATCATATAAGGATATGTTATTATAATTATGTAAAACCCTATTTCACAATCTATCCATCTTACGGAAAAAGAAATCATCGCGCGTGCGTACGTACAGAATACCGTCTCCACGCCGTGGTGTAATCTATTTTCCACCACCACATTACATGTATGGGTATAATGGTGTAAATAATAACTATATATGATTATTTTAAATTGATATTGATTTTTAAATAGTATACATACACTCCAATACAATTCCATGATCATGGGAATGATATCATCGCTCGTGCGTACTTACGGACTACCATCTCCACGACGCGATGAGATTCATTCTCCCTGTTAACCATTCATGAATGATTATAAAGTATATATAATAATTAATCATGAAATATATGACATAATAATGATACTGGATTTATGTGTATATATATGTATTTCATCTACTTAATTTCATTCAATTCAATAAGGAAACGAAAACATCATTCATGCGTACGTACAGCCTACCGTCTCCATGAGCGGTGTATTTCATTTCATTTAATAGATCTATCATATATATATGTATATAATGAAATATATATTATATAAAAATCATGTTTTACATTCATGAATTAAGTAAATCAGGATATAAGTAATAATATCAAGGACAACAAGTCCAAACACGTACGATAAATAAAATAATTTAACCCAAAACGCGGCTTTAACATGGAACTTACAAAAGAACAGGTAATATAAAGTCATAAGTGAACCATTTATGATATCATAACAATGAATATGATTCTATAATAAGTAAATGACATTATTTAAATCATTATACAGGAGGTTCGGAAACATACGAAGCATATCAGACCTAAGGTAAGGGATAATTTTGCAAATCTCATTTTTATCCGAGATTGCTTTTTCGTAAGTATTTACTGGGGTTATTGCTATCATCCATGCCCATGTTTTATAAAAGTGTATTAATGTATATTTAAATCCCTTTTTATCAATTTTGACTTTTACCCCATGGTATGGAAGGAATCTTTCTTTTATTGGCCCTACAAGGTACTTTTCGACTTTTCCGACAAAAGTACGAGAAGAATGTTTTTTTAACGTATACGGCATGAAAGGATTTTTATGGTTTTATAAAGCCTTATTTTCATGAAGCTTCCTCAAAAATATTTCATGACTATTTTCATAAAAAATCCTTTTCTTTTAAAATTGCATGACATTTTGTGAAAAGAAAATGATTTTGAAGAAGAAAGGATATTTTCCTCAAGAATTCATTTCAGGTGTTTTATCAAAACCATTTTCATCAAAGATGAAATTATTTCATATGTGTATGTTTCAATTATAATTTATCTATGATTTACATGGTTTAAATTTTCTTATTGTTAAATGATATCCATTTCTTTTATATGGATTATGTGATGAAGGGACTATGTTTATGAAACCCATTTTATTCGTTGGGTTATTATGAATTATGTATGTTTATGTTGTGGCACATGTAAGAATGATTTAATTATGAGATTGGAGGGACCTATATCTACCTCCAATTCATTGGGTAATGATTTATATCTCATGAGATAGACATGGCTGGAACGGTAAGTTAATCTGGTTCAGAGTTACAGGACTGAAACGAGGAGTGAACTCAATTCAGAAAGGGACTTTTTCCACTAAGATGGTCTTGGCAGCAATGCCTTGGATACTATGGAAATCATAACATATGATGAATGGTTTCCACAATTACATGTTGTGTTCCCATTATATTTTATCACGGTTGATGTTCTATTATGATATATTCCTTACGTACTTCCACGATTTATGTCTTTGCTCAAGATTTTGATGTTTAAATTTCATGTTCAAGTTTTTGCTTCTAAATGTTTACGGATTGTTTTATGTTATCTATGTTTTCCCTTACTGAGCATTTGAGCTCACCCATTTTATGTTTTATTTTCCCTAGGAAATAAATAAATGTTTTAGGTAAGGAAACAAAAAGGGGAAGATCATTATGGGAGTTGTTGAAGATATTTCAACATGATTAGAAGTTTATATTCCGAGTTTCGAAAGACACTAAACTATTACGGTCCTTATGTGTCTTTTTTTATTATGTATTAAGTATTCCACAGAAGTAATGTAATTTCCATGTACTTCAATCTTTGGGTCTCTACAATTTAGTTTAGTTTGACCCTTATCTTTTAGTTTAATCATAGGTAAACCCATTTTCACGTTAACCATGATAGTATATTTTTATTGTTATAGCTATTAATTATGGTAAAACATTAATTTGAAAATTTTATTTGATATAAATTATACTAATTAAAAATATATAATCCATTTTAAAAAAATTAAATTAATATAATCAGTATATTTTAATTTAAAATTAATCCTGTAGACATGATGAAAAATAAGGTTTTCAAGAAGTATACTTTTAGAGGAAGAGAGTGATTTATAATTACTACATAACTGTTGAAAAATATTTATTTTAATGAAAATTAAAATTTAAACATATATATTATATAAATTTAATTAAAATCATTCCACATTAGGGGTTTTTTTAAATAATCAAGAAGGTGAAAAATTGTGCACATTAAAACTAGTTTTAGGAAAATCTAGTTGTTAATCAAAAACAAAATTTATAATAACATATAATATATTTTTGATTAAATAAAAATTAAGTAGATTAACTATAAATAAATAATAATTATGTTACTCGAAATACTATTAAAAAATGTGACTTCAAAATTTCATAATTCAATGAAAATATATGACATTTTTACAGAAACTGATATTTTTTCAATATTTAAGAAAAAATAAATATTTCATAAAAAATTATTCAATTTCATCCAATATAAAATTTTTATTTCCAATTTAAAAAATTGTTTTAATTTTATCAAATAAATTTTATAAAAATTATATTAATAATTTAAATTATTATTCATTAATAATTTTTATGAATAATTTTTAAAGAGAATATATTATTAATGAATAAAATTACTATAACAAAAATTTATGAATTATTATATAAACATTGTTGAACAATTTATCTCTAGTATAATATATATATATTACATATATTAGTAAAAACTATTCAAACCTTCTAATTTAACAACTATGTTATAAATTTTATATATAACTTTGTTCGTATAAGATTGGTGTTTCCTGTCGAATATGAAATCAAAAATAATTTTCCACAATAAAATATTATGGAATTAAACGTAATGAATATAATCTTTGGGGGTGATTTTACTAATATATTCAACATGAATAGGATTATCTTTCACAATTTTTTAGTTTAAATTAGCATTCTTTTCCCTTTTTGATATACCCCCATACTTGGGTGGTAGGTGGGTTGTTATTGATACAAATTCCAATGTTTATTTATCAATATTATCATGGTTTGAAACATTTGTTGAGAAAAAAATGATACCATTTATTGATGTGATACAAGTAGAATGAAACATAGATTCCATTGGTGTTGGTAAAATCACAATATACATTTATCTTAATCTAGTATGCTACACTGGAGATAACCATGAGTATAAAAATTCCCCATGCACTATGGGTCTGGTGTTCACAAGAGAAGTTGTAATCACTAATGTAAATTGTCCTCAAATCATCAACCTCATGATAAATCTGATTAGTTATTGGACCTAGGATACTACCAAGATATTTTAATGGGACTCATCAATATTTGAAGAATTTGAGATACATCTTTACTCTTGATTTCTAGTGGTGGGTTTCCCCGAAAGATATATCTTTTATAATACTCTAGTATAGAATATTGGGGATTGTTTTAAAATTAGATTAATATAATTTCTGCCACAATTATATGATAATTATATCACAGATATATAATTTCTGTGTTTCTAATCTAAAATAAAAAGATACAAAAATAGTTAGATGTTGAAATATGGTCCACATTCTTCCATAGGACATATTATTAGTTTGACGACATGAAGGGATTCATTCAATGGAGGCTCCAATGAGGTGTCTCTCATGTCAGGATGAAGCCATAAAGATTTTTTTACAAGACTATGAGATTATGAAACTAGAACATGATGAATTTGGATGTTGAAAACATATATCAAGGATAATATTCCATGGTATGTATGGCAGTCAAGGAATATGTTTGGTGTATTGGATGCTTGTCCATTTTTTATTTAGGTATCCTATGGTTACTACCAGTTTCACAAATGATCGCGACAATCAATGGTGCATTTGGTTATGTGATTTTAATTTATGTAATTCATTATAGTGATAAAAAAAGATACATGTTAATTCCTCATCACAAGAAACATAATTAGTGATAGATTACATTCGTAGTTAAAGGTTTCACGTCAAGTTCACTATTTTGTTCTAAATTGAAACACAAATAGAATTCTATCCCTGTGATATTTTTAGAATCTTTTAAGACCTAATTATTAGAGGGATGTTGACAGTAGTACATTAGGGGTGATGAATTCAAATCCATGTTAGTTGACAGGATTAGAGGATAGGGTAATATAACCATAGGGGGTTATTTCATATCATAGAACACAATTATATAGAAATTATGTCTTCTCGATTCATTCCCAAATCATAGTGTTGTATTATTTACATATATGAAAATGATCTGACCAATAAAATTCATGGATGTGAACATCATCATTTATTATAGGATCTAAATCTTCCAATTATTTGTTACCTAATTATACTATGATTTAATGCTATGTAGGAGGGTGATATGAAATTTATCACCATATAAGAATGAAATAGGTATTATGTGGTTGGAATTAGTTATATAAGAAGTATTTATTATATATACCATTAAAGGGAATATGGAACCTTATGGTACTATGATAATTAACCAGATAAGTTTTACCTTTTAAGGTCATGTTACAAGGACCTCTTCATGGATTTCTAACATTATACCGAATGGATGACTAGCCAAATGGTTCCTAATAATATATGGTAACAAATTATAAATGATTTTTACATGCTAGGTAATCATGATTATTAGTATGTAATTGGTGAATGTACAGTTTGGGAAATAGACATATTATGAGAGCCAATTATATATGTTTACATGTTGTCTATAGGTAACATAATATGGATGTAAATATGGAGAGGATTGAATTAACCCATAGTCGAAGGACTATATATGGGGAAAATAATAGGACGACCTAAATTCAAGGAATATAAGGAAAACAAGATGATTTTCACAACTCATGGTTCATCTAAAAGAATTTGGGGGGAGTAGCATGACCCACAACATTTAAGAATATCATAACAAATTATTCTCATCAAACAAGATAGGAATTATGTTTAATGATATTGGGATTGATACTCAATGTGGTATCCTATGTATCCAAATTAAAATTACTATAATCCCATGTAGTTTGAGAAGATCCTTTTAAAGTATTTTTTGATGACAAATTGATGCTTTTTAATTCTATGTAGTAAGGACTTATTCTATTCATTCCACCATCATGCTGCATGTAAATTATAATTTTCATGAATCTGGACATGATACACATACATTATTATACGAAATCATAAAGTTAAACATTTAATCCCAAAGGTGTCCCTCTTAGTTTTAGAAACAATATATTACATTATATTTATAGTGTTTCATAATTGTATAAACTAGGGGATTGTGTGGGGATTACACGTTATGAATACCCTTTATATAGATTTAGTGGATTGTACCTAATAGGAGGGATATATTTGATAATTATGTTTGCTGGTGAGTATACATGATAAGGAATAATTCTGGATTATACATTTTAATAGGCACAAATATAAGGAAACTAATATGAGTATCGATACTCAATCTATTTTTGGAATTCACAAAGAGTATCTCGACTCAAATAATTATTTTTTATGAATTTTAATGTTTTTGGAATTGAATCATGAATTCATGTTCCAATTGGCATAAACATTTTATAGTGGGACTCTAAATTTTTAGGGGCCGTTAAAATAGGTCAAGGGGCCAGGTGTAATTAATTGGATAGTGGGTAACCGCTGAATTAGACCTAGGGTATGAGGGTGGATCTCACATGGTATGTAATGGTGGGTGCCCATATATGTGAAATTACTGAAATTGAACCTAGGTATTAACCTTTAGGAAATGTAATAGTGGTTTATTTTCAATGAAACATAGTCTACCCTAGGTTGGTGTTGGACAAAAAGGAACACATTTTTGTGTGGTTGGTTGAACAATTACCCTAGGATTATATTTAATATGCGAATTGTTATCCCTATTGGTGGAAAGGTATAGGGTTTAACCTAATAATGTCTTTGGGAAAGAATTCATCTAGTTTTGGGAACCCAATTGAATGTTATCCCCTATATTAATATCCTTGGGTGAAGTATTTCATTGTGTAAGAGCTCTTAGAAATGTATTTCCACATTGATGTACCTTTATGGTTACTAGGGATAATATATCTATACAAAGCCTTAGTAAAGTGCTTCAATCGTGAGTGGGATTTGTAATAGTTATGGCAATGGACTATCTTGAGAAGATCTCTCTTATACATGTCTATATTAATGTCTAAAAAGAGTTGATTGTGAATATTTATGGACCAAGGGGCTCCTAGGTGTGTGGAAATGGATGAACAAGATAGAACATATGGAACTGGGAAAGAATTCAATGGTAAATGAAAACAATAATATAATCATAATATAAGAGTCCAATGAAAATTAAACCATGGAATTATCACTAGGTTATAGGGGCTTTAGAGTCTGTTATTTTTCATGAAGATCTGGTCACATGGTTTTTGGTGAATAGACATTCTTGAATGAGACTTGTACATGTGACCATGATAATGAGCTCAAATTTATTCATGCTAAATTGCCTAATAAAAATATTACTATCTATTGATCTATATATCCTTTCTATTTCGATTCTCAAAATCATAAAACCTTAAATTCTAAATACACCCTTGACTATTAGGAACCCTAACAGTATGTGTTTTTCATGGTAAAAAAGCACCTAAAATAACTCAAAAATTCAGTTTAATTTCGTGAAACCCTTTTGATCAGCGGTGTATAAAATATTTAGTATACTCTTAGAGGGAGGATCTCACTAACATATCAAATGAATTTGATATTTTTTTAATGGATGTATAACCCTCCATGTGCGACTAGTCATGAAGTTTTTATAAATCCCTTAATTTTCTTCATCATGGATTAATATACAATTATAATGAGAAATTAACTGATTTATCTATGTGATAATCATATTGTGGAATCTATGTAAAATTTTATATCACTTATTTTTTAATGGAAAAAAGACAAAAAAAGTGTGTATAGTTATTTGGCAATAAATGTTTTAAAAATCTAGTGAAATGGGAATTACCCAATTGAAATCTAGTGTCAAGGGGAAGGAATTAATTCAATATGTATAATTAGAATTTCGGAAATGGTTGTTTAAATTTTATTAATTAATAAATGTAAAAGAGCTATGTGTTTGGTTCAATATGGATAGACATACCACAAATGGTTTCTTAATATTGATACCATCAAAAAATGAATTATTAAAGATGATGAATATTTCATTTAGTTATGCATTAGACCTGATAGTTTATAAAAATTCATAATCACATAAAAATAAGTGGTATAAATAAATTATTTAATTATTTTGAGAATAAAAATGAATTTTATGTGAATATGTGAAAGTATGCAGGATTATGCGAAAAAAAGAATCCTTCTTGCCAATACATTCTTTGAATTTATGTTCACAATATGAATTAATGATTTCCACTATATCATGTCAAGGGTTATTTGGTTTCTAGGTTCTATTCATATAAGGAATTTAATTTTATACTATAACTAAATGGGATTATAAAATCCAAATACAAACATATCATTATTTAACATAATATCAATAAGATAATCATTACAACACATAAATCATCTCACAATACATAGAGAAGTTATTTTAGTTTGTTTAAGGATTATCTATATAAGAAACATATTATAATGTACAATGGAACATTATAACATACTAAAGATACACTAAAATCCATTTTAGAATAATCATAATTTATAATCATCATCACAACCTGGGTTATGGACATTTAATAAAGGGATGAGTTCAAACACTTACTAATGTTACACTTATCATCATGTCATCAAGGGTTATATTATAAGAATAAGATAATACATTTACTTGGGAGAAATAACTTCCTAAAATAAAAATTTACGATGTTTGTTTTCAATTACTAATGATTAAAAATATATAATAACAATCATATAACATATTAAAAGAGTGATGAAACATGAAAAAATAAACACGAGTCATGGAACATAATCATAGTAATATGGAGTGTAAATGTAATTTTTATTTGAGACGTATCATAAATTTGATAACAAGAAAAAAAATTAAAAAATAGGGTATAATAATATTGTGGAATGATAATTATTTCTACCATTTATTCTTTGAAAATATTCAATAAAAATCACCTTTTATATCATGAGAACATCCAATAATTCTCATTATACATTTTATCATGAGATATTAATCATTAATCTATCCATTAGATGGGGATATAAAACCCCAACCATCATCATACATGCATATTTTTTCCATTATATATCAATAATTAAATATATCATTATATCCAAAGGGAATAAAATTGGTTTCACTTGTTACATCAAAAAATACCCATTGAATGAAAAATGGGTTTCAAAACATTTACAAATGGTATAAAAAAAATATATCTGAATAATATAAAATATTGATTCCCAAAATTCCACCACCCAAAAGTGGTATTTTATATTTAAAGTTAGATAGTCATTTATTAAAAATAATTTCCATGGAATTAATGTCTTTAAATGTAAAGAAGAATATTTTAGCGAAACCCAAAATGGTTTTTTAGAAAATGGTTTTAACATTTCCATAAGTATATTGTTAAATATCATATTGAGAAATAATTTTAAAAAATAAGATGTGTGAAATTTAAATAAATGAATTTATTTTTCAAATAAACATATACATTATATTCTTGAAAAGATATAAAGGTTATCAAAATGAAATTTACTTGGACATTAAACACATGAATATGAATGGATGAAAATCCTTTTTATAATATTTCTAAATATACATTATTGAAAACCCATATTATAAAACGAGTAAAAAATATTTTAAAAATGAAATAAAAAAATATGAAGGTCACATATGATAAAAAATGATTTTGGTTCTATATATAATGTAGAATACTAGTATGAAAAGGAAATATGGACAATGAGGGGAAATTTTCGGTAAAATAAATTGAGTGTTTTTTTCAATAATGATATACATTTTTGAAATAAATTCATCAATGTAAATATTTTAACTAAAAATTTCAATTTACCCAGATATAATATGAATTAAAGAATAATAATATAATGTATGAAAACCATGTTTAAAAACCATAACAAAAAATGAATCAATATGAATCATGAAAATAAGTTGATTCATGAAAACACTTACAATTGGTCCTTATTCATTATGTTAGTGCACCTAACAAACTATATAATCAAATTAATATAATAAAATACTTATTATGAATTTCATTCAACAATATTTTATTTTATATGTAATATTTATTATCATTTGTTATTTATTTATTAAATGGTCTTATCTTATGCTAGTTACATGACCTGGTTCATTTAATTTACTTGAAACCGTCCTTGTATGTTAAAAATATAAAAGGTGAGGTAAAATATCATGAAAATATATATAAAACTATAATTATATATCATTTATTATTCTATTATAAAAAATATATAAAATTCAGTAGGTTTCAAAATGGGATCAAAATATGAAATGTGATTTGAGATATTCATTTTTAGGGGTTATGTTTACCATAATTGTTTATTATTAACAATATATATATAAATTCATATATTATCATTATATAATAATAATAGTGTCATAAGTATTGTTTTTATACATTGTATAAATTTTTTATTCACCAATTTTAGTCTGTAATGGAAAAATGAAATATGGTGTTTCGTGGAGGCGATAGTCTGTATGTAGATAGATGATGCACTCGTTTTTCATAGATTGGGACGGGGCATTCTAAATTATTATAATTTATAAAAAATAATTGTTTTTTTATTTTTTTATTTTAACATTAAATAATTCTTTTTTATTATTCATTGAAGATTAAATGTAAAACCGAACTCCTCATTTATGGAGGCGAAAATGTACATGAACAGATGAATATGTTTTAAATTTTTAAGGGGTTTGATGGATGGTAGAGAAATTATATAAAATTATTATAATAAAATTTAGTAATTTAATTATATTTATTTTATCACATATTCTTATATAAAAATGTCTTGATAGAGTCTAAAGAGAAATATACTAAGAGAGATCAATTGAGAGAATAACCTTCTCCATTGGGATGTTCTCCCACTGAGTGACAACTTAAGTCCCCCTGTCTTGATCTTTTATTAATTAAAATTATTCTAGGACAATGGAAGAAATGTTAGGAGATAATAGGGTATATTTTTAGGATATATATGTTTTCAATGTTTTAAAAAATGCGTATAAAGAGATCTCCTTTTATAAGTGGAGTAAAGTGATATTTTTGTAATTACATAATGCATATTAATGATGCCCTAAATTTATAAAAATGGTTAATGAATCCAAATGTTTTCAATAATTTATTTTCCTTTATTTAATAATGAAAAGTCAGAAACCATTTATTTAAAAAAAATAAACATATTTCATTCTATTTATTGTTTGATTTTTATATTTTGACATCATCATTTTTTCACCCAGGTTACTAGTTTTTGACTAAGTATTATGTGTTTTACTAGAAACATTAAATATAAAATCATAACAAATTTTGGGGTTTCTTACAATAACATTAACCTATATTTTATCCAAATGAATTTATAATTATTTTAAAATTGAATATTAAATTAAATAATTTAATATATAAGTAATGTTTTTTATAAGGAAAATTATTACCATTATTCATTCTTGGTAATATTTATCATTAATTACCAGTTAAATGATTATTTGTACTTTAATATATAGGTTTAAATATCCTATTAGGATTATTTTTTAGGATAAATTAATTTTATTAGCTAAAAATTACACAAGGTTAATAAAGAAGAGTTCGACCTTTGTTATGGTAATTTACATTAATCTTTGAAATATAATTTTAATTCCACAAATGAATGTGGAATTTTAATATAACTTAAACAAAGTGATTAAAAATATATTGAAACCATTATAAAATATAAAGTGTATATTATTGAGGGAAATTAATTTTCATATTAGCGTATATAATGTCTAAAAATATTTTGTCTAGAATAGTTTATTTTCATGAATAAAATGAAATTATTTTTATTATACAATTTACATAGTTTTAACAGGGTAGATGATTAAAATTATTATCCTTTAATTTTTTAATATAATATTATGGTCATTTTAAATAATTTTATTTTTTTATTTCGTTATGTTTTATATTTTAGTTTGGTGTTGTGTACATGAAAATCCACTATAATATATTTTCAAGAATGGTTTTTACAAAAAATTGGATAGTTACAATATACCCCATAAAAGGAATTTCATACGTGAAATTTTAGTACAAGGTTGAAAATTTGTGAGGTTAAATTTCTCAAATTACATCCATAATTTCTCATATATATTCTTTAAACTTTTTATTTCTTAAAAATACATTTAGATGAATGATATAATATTATACACATTACTCTTTGAACCAGAATTTCCACAAATTTTTTCCTCATATGATAGATCGTGTTCTAGTTGTATATGTTATGGTTTTTTAGATTTGATGGGTCTGGAATGTACTTACTCATAAATGATACTAGAAAATGAATATTTACTTTTGAGAGATTTTTAGGGAGGGATAAGTGATAAGATAATTCCCAATTATGATCATGGATGTTGAAGGAACTCACATTCATGAAGGTCAACTTCCCATTCATCCAAAATTTCAAAACCCACTTATAAATAGATATCAAATGGAACACCTTTTCACCAAATTCAAACTCAAGGTCCAATAAACGATTATCTACATAACTATTATATTTATGTTTTACCATAGTTATATGATATTGAATGCATTGAACCTTCTCTATCATTTATTGGAAAAGGACTGGAAAACTATACTTACTCTCTCCAAATTTACCAAATTATGTTTGAGTATTGCATTGCTTGCCATACAGATCCTCATACGGTTCCATCTCAGTTATATAATGGAACCTATTTTAAAATTAAAAATCTAAAATGGGATGTTTTTAGTCCAAAATAACATGTAAATGTGTTAAATAATATCCAATCATGTTCCCAGGAGTATAAATGGATCTCTATGACTTTTTATACATCTAAGGTTTAAATGAAATTACAAAACACTCCCTTATCTAAATCTCTCATTGTAAAATTTTATATAAACTCAATGTAAACCAGGGACCTCGATCATATACAATAAATAGTGGCACTTAAAGTTTCCTTACCACCATGATTATGTATATATTGAAATGTTGGTCTTGCTTGAAATATTCATTTATGGTAGTTAAATTATGTGATATTATAGATATTATTCCACCTTGTTAGTCCTTCAAAGAATTCAATTGTGATGTATTCACACTTCTATATTACTATTGGTAATGGTTTCATTGTACCCTTATTATTCTATCACGTACACATAAAAATCAAAAAAAACTAGGCATTGAGAAAAATATTCTATGATATACCACATCATGTTATCCCACAATAATTTTTTATTTTGATATCTATACATGTGAATGCTTCTTTGATGAATAGTGAATAATTAGTTATGTTCATCATTCAAATTTTCCTTCTTCATTTTTTGTATTTATGGGACACAGATCTAGTATCCAAATCATATAACGTCATATTTATCAATGTTGAACTCTGGAATACTGACCACCTATTTCAGTAGATCCAATTCATCCTTCTAATATTCAATGGTATTCAGATGAATATATGGTATAGAATTTATTTGAGATATAGTTGATTTTAACCCTCCCCTTATTACATGAAAATTAATTATTTGAAAATATTGGATTATCAAGTCCTTTTCAATCATCATCATGGATATAGTAGCTTGTGCCTTTTTACTTACAACATCATCCACCTTATTTACCTTCAATAGGTAGTAATATGTTAATAAATCATAATATTTTATCAATTAAAACCATATCGTTTTCTATATATTAAAATCATATTATGTTAATATATATATTTCATTCTATTTTTGACAATATATATGTCACAAAGTACACTAAATAGATAATTCAACCTATTATTTATTGAAAATATCACCACATACAACTCTAAATCAAGCATAATGTAATTTTAATCACATGTGTTTAATTGTCATGAATCCTAACCAATTACCATATCCATATTCATAATGATGCAGTACATTAAATTTAATGAATAATGACATTATATTACACAACCTTTTGTACATTAGGTTTATGTAATTTCAAGTGTATTAACCAGTATCTTCATTAGTTCCATGAAACATTATTCACATTCTTAGTTATAACTTAACTACACTTGGATTATTATTTACATGCTTAGATGATTTTATGGAAATGGTAAATTTCTCAAAAATCATTTATAGTACAAAAATAACCCATGAAAAAATAGATATCTATTACATTGGTCAATCTAGGTAATTTAATGATAAATTCTATCATTAATGGATCTATACATATTACCCCATTTGTCATTACATATCCCAAGAATTATTATTTCTATAGCTATAATATACACCTACTAAACATAAAATATAGTTTCTTCTTTTATAATATCTTTAACACAGTCCATACATGATCATCATTCCTTTCCTTTATATTTGAATTATAAGAATATATTCTATAAAAACAACAAAAAAATAGTATAATGTATTATATATATAATTTATTAATTATATCCATGTATATGGAAGGTGTTTGCATAAGTTTAAATGGAATCATTATAAGTTAATAGTATCAATAAATCATAAAAGTGTTATATAAAAAAATCATCTTTTTTGAAACTTAATTGATTATATCAATAATGTAGGTCGATCCTTGAGATATTTTGATCTCCAATGTTTTGATCATATAGGTTATTAATACATGGTAAATAATATTATTCCTCAATAATGATTTTATTATGACAATGATAATGATTGAATATTACTATTGACCCATCCTTCATGATGAAAAAGAGGGAAATTTCACTCTATGGTGAAGCAGTATTGAAAAATATACCAATTTCTATATTATACTGTAGATACATATTTAATAATTCCTAGTCAATAGGGATGATTATATTAAAAATTATTGATGTTGGATTGGATCCAGGCATGAGTTAAATTGAAAAATAAACCTTGTGATCTAGGGGAATACTATGTAATATATTGGTTAATATACTAGTATTGTCCCATAAATTAGGCATTAAAATAATTTTTACTTACTCCCTAGTCATAAGAGCTATAATTACCTCAATACCATGTATCATGACATGCATTACTGATTTTTTTTAAATTGAATTCATGATAAATCTTTTGATGATATTTTGAAATATAATGATTAGGGATTTTTAGTTAATTTTTTTCCTAATAAATGATATTTTCATAATGTAGGTATGGACACTCCATACCTAATAATATGTGAAATAATACAAAGTGAATAATAATTATATCTTCATGATGTATCTTCCTATAAACTTCAATGTGTAAAGATTTATATATATTTGAAAAGATCAATTTGTAAGCTGGTGTTTTCATATATACTTCAATATCAAAATCTTGAGGTGGTGAATAAATATTCATAGTAATATTATACAAAATTAATGAATGTGAATAATCAGAATAAAAAACGACAATAACATATCTATAGTAGAGAATGGTTATACCTGGAATAACATCATTATCATGATCCATTTTAGTGTTATTAATAGAATATTCTATTCCACTATCCCTTAAATTAAGAGGATTATTTGGGAATACACTCTTCATTAGATTTAGGGTTTGGTAATTTATTTTCATAAGGCCTTAACTCCTTTCATTTTAAGAAATAATTTTTCGGTGACATATTAGTTGGGAAATTCATATCCTCCTTCACATTGTTTATATAAAATACAATCCTTTGAAAATTAGTATCTTTATATACAATCTACCATCATTTTGAACACTATTTGGTTTCATAGAGGAAATAAAACTAGTAAATCATCCAACATATTTTACATGCATGTAGTTGATATTTATTTTACCTAGGTGAATAATCAGTAGAGCTTCCATGATTCACTATATTTATTTTTATCTCTACAGAATAATGAGAACATCAAATTCGAATATACACTTTTATAACATATCAACAAAAATCAAAATATAATTTAAATTATATTACGGTTAATTCTTAAAAAATGGATTCAATCCAGTAAATATATTATTTATTTTACTATTACTGTTGGAGATTATTCCAATGTAATGTCATGTAATCCTAATGATTTTTCTACATTCAAATGGAGTCATCATTTCCTTTTTATAACTGTAATAACTATATCAGAAACATTGTGTAAATAGTGCGAGGAAAATACACAGTGATAATCCTTTTATCAACTACTCTCATTATATGTAGTCTATATCTGCCTTTTCCCTTGTATTCTAAAGGATATCCCTCCAGTTATTGTGAAATTCATCATTATGATAAATTACCAACACAACCTTTTCAGGTTCAAGAACAAGGCAATGAAAAATATCTTTTATATCACATTGATCCATCACTAAAATATTAATGGATTATAAGATCCACTAAACGATGCTAGATTTTGTTAATGAAAGACTAAATTTTAATTCATTATATCATTGATTAATTCTAAATCTGAACATAGTTTTCATTATTATGGATAGTTTTGGATATTTGAATAAGAATGACTATAATATTTATTTATTTTATTACTCATCCCATTTATTTTGACATTGCTAAAATAATTTCATTTCCCATAACAACCATTATTATATTAGTTTTTTATTATTTCAACACTTTCTTACAGAAATAAAATATAATGATAAAAATTTATAATAATAAATTAAATGTATTAAATTAAAATAAATAAATCTTTATTGACCTTAATTTCATTATTTAATTTCTTTTTATTTATTATATGTCTCCCATTAGGTTCTCTAACCATACCATAAATATGTTCTCTAATCATTTAATGTAGTTTATAAAGAAAATGTGAATTAATATGTCACATCACATAATAATGTCTATCCAGGTTGTTAGTCTTAACCCCTCGTATCATGAACTAGTGTGAAGATATATTTTTTATTCAACCATACTTTTTTAGGGTGATTACAACTTGGTGAATCATTTTTAATGTTTCATCCACTTTGCAATATTCATATAGACATGTAATTACTCAAAAATAGATAATCTAAAAATTATCCAAAAATTAGCATGTTATTATCTATATATATACTTATCACATACCCTAAAACATTGGGTTCCAACTGATTTATCTCATAAGTATGCCATTTTTTTGGTTTTCACTTGATCTTAATGTGATTTATGAAATATTAAAAAAATGTTATATTGTATCATCTTAATCCCAAAAATAACTAATCTATTCCTTATAAATAAGTAATAATTTACTTGATACCGCTATAAAAATATGAGATACACATATAATTATATTACATAATTTTTATGAGACATACGTTTAAACTTATAAATCATATCATAATATGAAGAATGAGAGGTTTAATGACTTCATTAACTAGCTACATAAGTAACTTATTTTACTACTCTTGTAAACATATTTCCATAAATGGGACATGTTATACCCATTTTTAAATTAACATAATCTATAATAATCAAAATAACATGAGAAATAAAAATATTAGAAAGGGGTGAGATTGAATGATTATCTAGGGGAACATATAGTCATGTAATCAATGGTTAAAGAATCTATATATGTTGACAACATGAGAAGAGGAATATATATTATTAATAGGGCTTGGAATTATGAAATGTTTCCATGATTTGTGATAAAATAACATATATATAAAAACATATATAATGGAAAAGGGTTTGTAGCGATGAGATAATTAACATAATCCATGAAGTATAATCATAGGAATATGGTGTGGAAATGAAGTATTCCTTAATAGATAACATAAAAATTACCATTTTCAAAGAAACAATTATATGGTATCGCCATATTTTTATAATATACATGAATTACTAACCTTTTTCTTATGATTATATACAACAAGGATCGCCCATTATTATTTTAGCATATCCAAGAAGGCACACTCTACATTATATCATGTTATATAACACATTATATAATATTTTGAATTGGGATATAAGAACCCACACATCATCATCCATATATATTTTTCCCATAATATTTCAATCATTCAATGTATCTTAAAAACACTTTGGAAAAAATGGGATTCATTCATCACATAAAAAATAACCCATAGAAATAAAAAAAATTACAAACATTTCCAAACGTTATCACCGAATGTTTCCCCAATAAATTAAATATATGATAAAAAAATCAATCAACAACAAATGGTATTTCATAAAAACATTTATAGGGCGATTCATTAAAATAATTTCCATGAAAATAAAGACATTTCATATAATGGGTAAATTGGAAGGAATATTGTAAATGATTTTTTCTAGAAAACATATTTAACATTCCTGAAAATAGAATTTACAAATCACAAAAAAAAAATTGAAAGGGTGAGGTGAAATTACAAAAAACATTTAATTTTAAAAATATTCATAAAAAATAGATCATTGAAAATATATAAATTTTATGAAAATAAAATGTCTGGTGGATAATAAAAATTTATTTATGAAATGATGGAAAACATTTTCAATATTTTAAAATAAAATTTATTGAAAGACCACATATAAAAATGTTTTATAATCAAAAATTTTATATATGAGAATGAAAATATTAAGGCCACCAAATATATATGATAATTTTTTTTCTTATTAAAAATTATATCATTAATCAGAATGGTAGATTTGAGAATGGAGGGAAAAACATTGTTAAAATAGATATGAATTATTCAAAACAATACCATAATTTTTAGAATGAAATTCGACATTATAACAATTTTAATTAAAAATATAACTTTTTATATAGATAAATGAATTATAGTATCTTTATGAAATATATAAAATCCATCTTGAGAAACTTGTGTAAAAAATAAAACATTATAACATAACCAAGGAATCATAGTTAAGAAAAGCCTAACCATAGGTCATAATTTATTATATGTGTATTCCTAGCATTTTGGATAATAAAATATAGTTTATTAAAAAAAGTTTTTTATTTTCTTCATTTATATACTTCTTTATAAGGTCAATTTATTATTCATTGTTCATTAATTAACTGGATTTTTAAATTATTGGTTATATGAGGTGGTTTTCTAAATTTCTTGATAATATTCCTAGTATGTTAACCATTTTATTGTGTGGTAACATAACATCATAATATCAGAAATAATTATGTTGATGTCATTTATTATTCCATTATTACAAAATATATACAATTTGGTAAGTTTCCATAATTGGATACATTTATTTTAGGTGACTTCCTAAGATCATTTTGCACAGTTATGTTTACTATGAAAACTTATTGTAAATATTACTTATAAATAGTCAAATACTATCATTAAAAAATATTAATATTTTCATAAATATAATTTTTATACATTATATACATGATTGGAATCATCTATGTTAGGTGGTAATTAAAAAATTAAATTCATCATTGTGTGAAGGTTGTGGTCCACACGTAAATGGATGATGCCCCCATATTTCAAAGAACTGGAAGGGAAATAAAAATTTAATAATTCACATTAAAAAATATTTAAAATGTTATAATAATAATAATATGATTCATTAAATTTTATTTTTGAAGAATCGATGTAAATATTTAATGAAAAAATTGTTCCCATTGTTCATGGAGGTTTTATTACTCAAAAATGTGTGAGAACGATTTAATTTTTCAAATGGTTTTAGTTAAAGGTAAAAAAGATAAATTCCATTTGTATACTAATATTAAAAACATTAATAATACTATATGTATCGTAATTTCAGGGATGTAAATGGTTTCATAGGGTATAAATATAAACAAACTAATAAAGCTCCGTGGAGAACATTTCTTTATCCTTTGGATATTATCCCTTGGGAAACACATTAAAGATCATTAACATGGCCTTTTGGAGAGACAAAAGATTGTATTTTTTTATATTTATTAAGAGAATAAATTGATTAGTTTTATTTTGGAGTAAATTTTCATTAATTGGTGATGAATTGCGATGACAGTGGTCACATTTTATAATTGGTTGAAAATTGAATTTCAGAAAATACCCATTACATCTTCATGATTACATGACTCTATTAAATGTTAAATGACTCAAATATTTGTAAATAATGATATTTTGTGGTGATATACGGTTTATAAATCCCCTAATAGTAATTTTCACACATTATGTAAACATCTTTCAGGTCATTTACCATTTGGATTTTACATTTTACCATCTTTATTTTTCTGTTATTTCCTAGATTCTATGTAAGTAGTCTTATATTTAATGAAAATATAAAATATAAAATATTACCAAAATCATGTGTTCTAAAACAAAATTCAATATCTAATTAATCAAATAAAATTTCTAAAAAATTGAACATTTGAATTATTTTAAAAAATTAATATATCATTAATATATTTTTTAGAAATAATTTGTTTTGTTTACTATGTGTTCTTAAAATTATTTTTTATTTACTACATATTGAATGTGTGTTTATATATTTATATATTGCTTTATTATTTATATTATAGTATTATTTAAAATATATTATATTATTTTATCGTAAAATAACTAAATAATGTCAATAATATAATAGTTTTATCATTATCAAGTTAATTAAATTTTATCATAGTAATATTATTTTTATACCTAAAACATAAATGGTAACTTTTATAAAATTTTGATCTAGTAATTAAACATACAAAATAAAATTTAGAAAATATAATTTCTATGTTAGAGAAGTAATAAATTTTCATTAAAGGACATATAATGTGTAACAACCATTTTTTGGAAAACGTGTATTTTCATGCATAAAAGTCCCAAAATTATATTATAAAAATTACATAATTTTATTATGTTGTTTCAACATATTACCGCTTTCCATTTTTATGGATATAAAATAACATTCTTATTAAATAATTTAATTTTATTGACGTATCATAGTTTTCATTTTAGCTGGGTGTTGAATATAAGAAAATTTAATCAAATTGAGTTAAGAAATGGTATTTAGTAAAGTCATTGGTTATTATATGTAAAATATATTGGGACCATAATATATAAAAATTGTATTTTTAGATGAGTAAACATACATTTATGAGAATGCTCTATCTATTGAACTTGTGTTGAAGAGGATCATCAATGATGAAGCTGTTTAAGCTGTGAAATCTAGAAAATTTGATTAACTCATCCATATTGGTGGATTATCAACACGGGCTATCAAAAAATTATATATATTGATAAAATAGTGATTTATAATGTCAATCTATTATTTGTTCATGATGTGGATATAAATTAAAAATTCCTTGAGACATTTCAAAATTATATTGAATTTTATCACATTTAAAAATAAGAATATTATTGAAAAGGTTTAATTAAAATGGTATTGTTTTATATCTCTAATTCATTGTCATAATAATTAAATTATGGTCTTACCATGGTATAATTTTATATAATCAATTACATTAATCTGAATTTTTTAATAATGTTCAATGATGATTTTATAAATTTAAAAATGAAGATTTATGTTCGAATGTTTTAATCTATGAATCAATGAGTGTGTATAATATTAGGTTGAAAATTCTCTTGAGAATCATTATAAAAATTGGTGTCAATCAATTTTTCAACCATGTAAATTTTTTAATATACTTTTATAAATATGAAAATTAGTTTCATATCAAAATTTTATCCCATAAATAGATGTTTATTAAATGTATGTTTCACAGATATTTTTCACTCATATTTTATATACATATTTTGACATGTAGACTCAGAGTACATTAACTAATGTCTATTGGATAGTTTTGTTGGTTCTATAATTATCTTAATAATTGTATATGGATGTTATTATAAAAAATAATTGGAAGATAAAGCAATTTTTATATTTTGTATGATAATGAATTTGATAGAAGAAAACCTCCCCTAAATTAATCCATAGTATACATTATCAATAATGGTGTATGAAAAAGATCTATTATGGACAAATATTGATATAAATTTATTTGTAGGTATTGGAAAGAATAAATGACTAATGAATGTCATTTTTAAATGGTTTTATTGATTGAAAATAAGGATGGTTTTCTATATTTCCTAATGTTTTAAATGATGTTAATATGTATAGAATAATAATTTAATATTTTAATGTTTTATACCCTTATAAAGGTCTAACATTATACAATGTTGATAAAAATTGAGAAAAATATTAGATGTTTTATTAATAAATTGGTTTTAATTTCTAGCATTTTAATGGAATAAATTTTTTCTATATTTTTTAGTGATTCATTCTGTTGGAGGAAAAAATATTTTAAAAGTTTGAATTATTTGTGTAGTATTATTTCAATGATGATTTAAATGGACTTGAGTGGTATGGACCACACAAGGATGAAGTTTAAGTGACTTAAAAAGGTAAATTGGATTTTTTTGGCCGAGTGTATACCAATTTATGTTTAACAAGAATTTAAAATTTATTATGTAAAGTGTATTTTTCGAAAAGGGATATATTTCATGAAGAAAAAATATTTTACATCCATGGGTAGTGAATAATTAAAATTTGACCATAACAATTTCTGAATGCATGGGAAACCTCTTCCATATCAAACCAATGTGTGTATTGTTTGAAGAGGATTAGACTGTGGGTTAACATGGGGATAAGGTTGATGGAGTGGCATAGGGGGAGTGATAATGAGTTGTGTGACAAAGAGTTAGTGTCCAAGAAATATGGAATCTACACATAATTTTAATATCAATCCCTAACATTTTGTAATAAGTGACAACCACTTAGTGATAAATCAAATGTGGGATTGAATATTATTAGGTTTTGTTCATAATATTAAATTTTGGGTGTGTGTAATTCTTTAAATAGTAATCCATGCCTCTTTATCGACATCTAGAACAGAAATTCAACATGAATAGGAGTCCATTTCATGCCACTATATTTCATATCATACATGAAAAAATCCAAATTCCTTGAGTGATTCATAATGTTAGTTGATCTTTCTACTTTTAGTATATATGAACCGCCCTTGAATATGGACTTTTATTAATAAGATATATTGGGAGTTTTCATTAAATTTTGTACACTATGTTTGTATAGAAAATTTACCAGACATTTAATATCATGATTCTATGATTTAATATATTTTTAAAAAAATCAAAACAATTTGATCAGCATGATTCAATCTGTGTCAAAAGAACTAAGTAAAAAAATGACCTCAACCTGATCCATAAACATATGTGAAAACTATAAGGATATTAGAAGAATATAACATACAATAATATAAAAGTAATAGAGTTATTTCCATTTAAGAATATAAATTTTCAAAGGATAATATTATTGATATGCATTAAGATATTTACAATATAATTCAATGATGGATGCAATGTGATAAATCCATAAAGTGTATGGATGAGAATATAATAGTGTAAGGATGATCATCATGTTATCTTATGGATGGATGTTCTTAATAACGATTTATTGTTATGGGGACACATTTTAAGGACAATTTTTAAGGATCATAAATTTAGGTAATTTGTGAAGTATCTTTGATAGTTAATAGAGAAGTTCGTGAACTGAAATTGGGGGCTTACCATTATGGTAATGGAACCCGATGTTTCTTTATCAAACAAGTGTTAAAATCCTAGTGGAAGATAATTTACATTATACTAAAGGATTTACTTAAGATATTTACTATTTTAGTCATACTATTGGTTTAAAATTGAAATTTGGGAAACATATTGGGCCTTTAAGAATGGGTCCTTTGAGATATGAATTTTATTTTTTGTAACATGGCCTCTTGGACACTATTATTGGGCCCCTCGGTTATCTGGAGTAGACACTATCAGAGGATGGTGTAGTTTTATGGTTATCCATGTGGATGTATCATGATTATCTATGTGACCTGTCACTAGTAGCAGTAAATGACAATTAAAATGCACTCAATGCATCAACATGGGAGAGAAGATGTCATACAATATAGGTAATGTCAGTGAACCATTCTATTAAAAAATTAAATAATCGGAAGGTTTTTTCATAATTAGGTCATATTTCCTCTATTTTTTCACTATATAATATTGGCATTCTAGGCAATATAGAATGTAACTATTACCATCTATAATGGTTAGCCATTAGCCTTGTTAAAATGATAGATTTTATTGAAAACAATATAGAAATGGTGTTTTAATTAAGGATGTAGTTATGAGATGGAAATTCAGAAAGACAAATAGTTTTAAAAGGAGTAATTATTCAGATGATCATAATGCAATGATAATGAAGAAAATAAGCTTCATTAAATAATGTTATTTAAGTATAGTTTCCTACCTAATGAAATGGATCATTTCAAAATGGAGAATACCACACCATGTGAATTTTATATATTTCCCATGATGGTGTTGAATATTTATAATTTGTAGATAATGTGGGGAAGAGGAAATGATATTATAAAATAACATGAAAATAAACCTCTTGATTCTTAAAAAATAATTTAAATATATCTATTTACTTGGTTTTACTGAATTTAAATTAGATTAAATCTCACATCAACATATCATGGAGTTTCCTCATTTAAAATAAATAAATAATAATCAAGAAACTGAGAATATTATTACACATGATAAGATATATAATGTGTTATCAACTGATATATATATATAAACTGTGTATAAACATGATGAAATTTCATGTGTCAGAGAGGATAATTCAATGCTATTATTTAAGGTATTGATCATGTATTTTTGTTAATGAGGATATAATTTATTTGATATCAACATATAAAAGAAGTCTTTTAGAAGATAAGGGAACAAAATAGTATTGAGTATTTATATTCTTGGTATGAAGAATATTTTATAGTGAAGGAGTAACTATGTTTTAAAATAGTGCACTCAATGGTATAATATAGAACTATTTTGTAAGATATCCTATTAATGAGATTATGGCGGTTAAGGGTCCATCGCATAAAGAAAATTATATTATACAAGTTTTTTAATAGATGGAGAAATATCATTGAATGAATACATTCAAAAGTATAAATAGAATAATTAATCACAAAATTAATTATATGGATCACGCTTTATTGAATTCAATGATACTAGGAAATAATATGTTTTTAATTATACTCCACTTGTTATGAGTTAAAATTATAGAAATATGAAAAACCCTGAATCCATAAGTGATTAAGATGGAAAGGTGTTGTAACATCCCAAGGTTTTCTAAAAATAAATTGAAAATGCTTGAAATTTTGTTTAAGGTATATATTTATAAGTATCCTTTAAACATAATTTTATTTCTTCTATGTTTTGAATTTCAAGAAACTGTCATCTACAATTGTGTTCAGAATGTTATTTAGAGTCTGATAGAACAAACTTGTTTTTTTGGTGAATAGTAACATGCCCTTATGAATAGTTATATGAATAGTAATATGACCTCATGAATAGTAAATAATAATATTATTTTATTTTCCCATGGCAATAGGATAATGGGATCTTAATTAATTTTCCAATGTCACATAAAACTAGTTGCACTTAAATATTGTTATTTTTCGAATTAACTGTGACCTTATTTAAAAATTAAATTAATAATATTTAGAAAATTATTTTTGAAAAATTGAGTTCGTTTTTGAATTCTACACGTCGAAAAATGGTAGGGGTAAATTTTTGGTATTTTTCTGAAACTCTTGAATTTTTGGTGAATAGTGAAATACGATAAAATACCGTATAATCAATTTATCGGTAAATATGCACTATTTATGACATCATAAGTGATGAAAGGCCACTTGCCTCGAACTCACTTGATATTTTCACTAATTAAGGCCACTTGATTTGAGATTATTCATAGTCTTGATAAAAATATTATAATAATGATTAAAATAATCTAAAATACCTCCCCTCCTCCATTATAAATACCACCCTCACTCCCCTCTTCCTCCCACACCTCTCAAGCCTTGAGCATTGTCTAATTTCTGCCAAATTCCCTCCTCAATCTTCTTCCCCACGTCCTAGAGCTGCTGGTCTCACCAAAAAACCAAAATCAAATCCCTTAAGAAAGATCTCAAGGAGAAGAGATCAAGAGGTAAACATCCTCTTTCATTTTCATTCTTTCCTTCCATTTTATGTTATTCTCTTCCTTTCCCTTTGTCTTTTGTTGGGATATTTCATTTAATATTTCCCCTTACTGTCCAAATTTTGTATGAATGATGAGATATTCCATTCCTCTCATCAATCTTATTTTTATGAAATTTTAAGAGACGATGTTGGGCTGCCGAATTTTTGTAAGAAATTTCTCATGTTTTCTTCATTTCAAGATTCCCTTCTCTTCGTTCTTCAACCCTCTTATCCAAGAGGCATGAAATCTCTAGAATCATGTATATTCTGGATGTTGTCATGTTTATGGAAAATTACAAATCATTATTCCTCTCCTCTCTCACTTATTTAAAGAATCAAAAAACATTGTCCATTTGTGTCGAATTACCGATATCGTGGACGATGTATTTTCAATCTCCATTAATTCTTTCAAGTCTGGTCATGAAACCATTTATATGGTTGAACCAGGTTATAATATATGTTTTATGAATCATATAAGGTTCTGGAATTCTTTTGTACTCATGATTCAAACTTATAAGACTAAATGAAAATGTAATTACCAAAGAACCACTTAAATTATCTAAACGAACATAATTAATGTTTTAACTTATAAATCATCATCATATAAAGCACCAAAGTGATAAATGGTATAATTTATGGTACTGGAATTATGTAAATACTACTCCATTCCAATTCTGTAGTTTCACTTCCAATCAACAAGAACGATTCATCATGAACCGATCGTGAAAATCACAAAAGAACTCACCCAAAATAATGCAAGGAACAAAATACTAACAAATAAGGGGTGAAATGAGGTTATGAAATGACCATATAAGATGTTATAAACATGAACATGTTTCTGTAAAATACTAATAACACTCTTTTAACCATTATACAGGAGTTTTAAACAATTTTGATGTAAGACAAGCCCAAGGTAAGGGAATTCTTAACCCGATTTCCATTCTTTGGGTTAACCTTCTACTTTATAATTTATGTGCTATTTAAATTGTTTTTGTGATGGGTTCTGTTTATATTATGTTTAATTATGTGTATTTACAGAGTATATACATATTCCATCCACTCAATTAAGTCTCACTTCATGTATATGATGTTTATAAGGGACTTTTCTTCTAAAATCCTTTTTTACAATTCTGTTTTATAAGATTCAAAGGCAATGTTTTTATGCTATTGTTTATGTTGTATGATTATGTTTTTGTTATTGGGAATTGTTTATGATGAAGGGTCGGACCTATATTTCCCTCCAATGCATTGGGTATGATTAAGTTGGAGGTCGGCCGTATGGTTACTCCAAGTGTAACTGCGATGGTTACACAAAGTAAGGTAGCCGTGAGGGTTACAAATTTTAAGGTAGCCAAGATGGTTACAAGATTATGTAAGTAATGCCCCAATATACCTCTATAATTATAATTATGTTTGTGTGGATCTTGTTTAAATCTCATGTTACACAAAGTAATATTTTATGGGTGTAAAGCATGTATTTTGAAAATGTTTTCATATGTCATGTGTATTCATGGACTAATGTGATTTTTCCTTCTTTTTCATACCGTACTGAGCTTTTGTGCTCATCCCAAGTTTTTAAATAATTTTTCACAGGTTAATGGATGAATAATACAAGGAAGGAAGACATGTTAAATGCTGAAGAATTGTCAATGAGTCTTGTTTTATGTTTTAATGTTTTATATTCTGAGGAAAATGGAAACTGATTTTATGGTATCCACTATGTAACAATGTGTAATGTTATGAATGTTTTGTCTTAATTCTCTAAATCTATAAACTTGAAAAGATCCTAAATGTATAATGAAGTGTTTTCTTGAATAAATTCAAGATTATGTATGAAATAAGTTCAGGTCCTTATAGTTGGTATCAAAGGATGGTTTAGATAACTTTAGGAGTTAAGGCGATGCTAATAGAATACCATAAATAATTTTCAATCTATGTTTAATTTGTTATAGCATTTAAAGATTACCATGTTTCTTCATCTAATAAATGTTTGTTTAGAATGGTTGTCTGCAGAAGGAACATGGATGCTGAAGAGGATAGGCATCGACAGAATGACATCTTTCCTGATCAACAGCTCGGAATGGTAGGAATTGGAACCGAGCAGTTTGTGACAGTAATGTCTCAGCTAACGCAGGCAATAAATGGTGGTGGCATCCATGAAAGAGGACAAATAGAGATACCACAACGGAACATGATAGTGGTGGAAAATTTTGTGAGACAACATTTTCCTGCATTCAATGGATCTTCTGACCCAGTGGCAGCAGAAGGATGGATTAAAGCCCTTGAAAAGATATTTGATGTTATGGGATGTTCAGACAATCAAAAGGTATGTCTTGCCATTTATCGTTTTGAAGGGGAAGCTGATCATTGGTGGTCAATGGTAAGGAATATCAGGGGTAGAGAGGATTTTGATTCCTTAGTGTGGGATGAATTTAAAAGTCTTTTTCTTGAAAAATATTTCCCTAAGGTGGTGCGACTTAGAATAGAGAAACAATTCCTTGAATTGAAACAAAAGGAGGAAGATTCAGTGGCTATGTATGAGGCGAACTTCACCCGACTGGCGAGGTATGCTCCAAATCTTATTCTGGATCTCGATAGCAAAATCAACCGCTTTTACTCAGGATTGAAGCCAAGGTATCGAAGGGCGTTGGCCTCCCGTGAATTCAAAAGTTACGAGAAACTTGTCTGATGTGCTGAGAGGGTAGAGATGGAGTTTGTTGACGATCACATGCAATTTGGAAACAAAGAGAAAAAAGAGGTCCAATTGGAAAGCAATGGGTAAGAATCAACCAATGAAATCTGATGGTAAGAAAATACAGTTTCCAGTTTGTGAAAAGTGTGGCAAGAAGCACCCTGGTGAATGTCTTATCAAAACTGGGAAGTGTTTTAAATGTGGTAAGTTTGGACATATGGCCCGAGATTGCAATGAAAATGATCCAAAGACTAATCTTGATAAGCAAACTGTAAAGTGTTTTAAATGTGGTGAGATGGGTAACTATGCAAATGCTTGTCCAAAGAGGGATCCAAATGATGCAAAGAAGCTAGACTACAAGCAGAAAGGTGTAGTGAGATCCTTTGCGACTACGTCAGCAGATGTTGGGCCGTCCAATGAAGTTGTATCAGGTACTTTGTTTGTTCACTCAGATTTTTCTAAAGTTTTGTTTGATATGGGGTCTACACATTCCTTCATCTCTGAGGAATTTTCTAGTAAATTGGAAATATCACCTCAACAAATGATACCTGAACTTGTTGTTAAAACACCAGGGGGAAATGTTATAGCAAAGAGGAATTATAAGAATATTTCTATTGTGGTGTGTGGAAAGACTTTACCTGCAAACCTTGTTGTTTTACCCTTAGTCGAGTTTGATGTTATTATGGGGATGGACTGGCTTTCTGATTATCATGCTAAGATTGACTGTAGAGAAAAAGAAGTTGTTTTTCAGAAAGAGTTTCAGTTTGTATACAAGAATGAACTCATACAATTGATAACATATCAAGAAGCTGAGAAACTACTAAAAGATGGAAATGAAAGTTATCTGGATCATATTGTTGAAAACAAGGGAACTATTCAAATTAATGATCTGCTAGTGGTAAATGAATACCTTGATGTTTTTTCTGAGGAGTTACCCAGTGTCATACCTAAACGAGAATTCGAATTCACAATTGACTTAGTTCCTGATGCTAAGCCAATTTCAAAACCCCCATATCGTATGGCTCCAATAGAACTTCTTGAATTGAAAAATCAGTTGCAGGATTTGCTTGTCAAAGGCTTCATTCTTCCCAGTACTTCACTATGGGGAGCCCCTGTTTTGTTTGTTAAAAAGAAAGATGGTTCCATGAGACTTTGCATTGATTATAGAGCTTTGAATAACATCACTGTTAAAAACAAGTATCATTTGCCTCATATTGATGACTTGTTTGATCAGCTCTAGGGAGCTCAGTACTTTTACAAGATTGACCTGAGATCCGGATACCATCAGCTGAACGTGAAGGAGGATGACATCCCGAAAACAGCCTTTCGTACTAGATATGGGCATTATGAATTTGTTGTTATTCCATTTGGGTTAACTAATGCACCTGCTGTATTCATGAATCTTATGAATAGAGTATTTCATGAGTTCTTGGATAAGATTGTGGTTGTATTTATTGATGACATTATGGTTTTTTCTAAAAATAAAGAGGAGCATGAAAAACATCTAAGGGTTGTTTTACAAACTTTAAAAGAAAAGAAACTATATGGAAAATTCAGCAAGTGTGATTTTTGGTTGCAACAGATTTCTTTTCTTGGGAACATTGTAAATAAGGATGGAATAACAGCTGATCCTGCCAAAACATAAGTAGTTGATGAATGGCCAAGACCCACAAATGTTGCTGAGATTTGTAGTTTTCTGGTCTTAGCAAGTTATTACCGACGCTTTGTTAAGAACTTTGCACGGTTATCTAGCCCAATAACTAAGTTAACACGGAAAGGGGTTAAATTTGTTTGGACAGAGGAATGTGATGTTTGTTTTCAGGAACTAATGAAGAGACTGGTGAATGCTCCAGTTTTTGCCTTACCTTCCTGAAATGGTGAGTTTGTCATCTATAGTGATGATTCTTTGAAGGGACTTGGTTGTGTTTTGATGCAGAATGGTCAGGTAATTGCCTATGCTTCGAGACAACTTAAACCTCATGAGATGAATTGTCCCACACATGATTTGGAATTGGCAGCTGTGGTTTTTGCTTTGAAAATATGGAGGCTTCATCTATACGGAACCAAATACCAAATATATACTGACAATAAAAGTCTTAAGTATATATTCACTCAGAAGGAATTAAACATGAGGCAGAGAAGATGGCTAGAACTGATAAAGGATTATGACTGCATGATTAATTACCATCCTGGAAAAGCAAACAAAGTAGCGGATGCCTTAAGTCGGAAAAATCATGCATCATTAACCATGCTACATTTGGAACGTGATCCCTTGATTAATGATTTGATAAATTTTGGCTTAGAAGTTGTTGGTGCAGGGAATATATCTGTTTTGTTTCAGGTTTCTGTGCAGTCTTCGTTGTTAGACAGAATTATGAAAGCGCAGAGGGAAGACCGTGAGCTACAGAAAAAGGTAGAATTGGTTAAAATGGGTAAGTTTCCAGAATTTAATCTTGATAAAGATTGTGTTTTAAGGTTTGGAAAAAGGTTGTGTGTGCCTTGTGATTCCCAGCTGAAGAAAGAATTGTTGTGTGAAACTCATAGTTCTCCATTTTCTGTTCATCCTGGAAGTACTAAGATGTACAGAGACTTTCGGGAGTATTACTGGTGGAATTGGATGAAAAGAGATATTGCTGATTTTACAATGAAATGTTTGACATGTCAGCAGGTTAAAGCAGAGCGACAGTTACCGAAGGGGATGCTTCAGCCTTTTCCAGTTGCAGAATGGAAATGGGAGAATACACTAGTACAAAAACCATTTTTTACGTCGGTTTTTTTTTGCTTTTTAACGTCGGTTTTTAGGCGACGTTATTGCGAGCGACGTTAAAAATATGATTTTTTACGTCGGTTATTTAATAACCGACGTAAAAAATGGTCTAATATAGTTTTTAACGTCGGTTTTTAAAAAACCCGACGTGAAATACATTCTGGAAATGGCGATAAGAAGCCATTTTTTACGTCGGTTTTTGAAAAAACCGACGTTATAAGTCATTTTTTACGTCGGTTATTTAATAACCGACGTAAAAAATGTTTACAGTATTGTAGAAAATTTTCTAAGCTTTCATTTGACAGGTCATAGAGCTCAAACGGATTTACGGATCAAAAGTTATGACCATCAGAAGTTTGATATTTTTTTCGAGGAAAGATTGAATGAGCCAACCGTAGCTTCCTATTAGAAAGAATTTTTGAATCCGTAGGAGGATTTGTAGTTTTATCATGATATAAAGAATCATCCATCATTATAATAAATTAACAATCGTTAAATGGTATATCAATTAAGAAAACTACTCATAGAAAATATAAATCATGGTAAAATAATTACAAATACCTTGATGAGGTCGCGGAAATAAGAAATTGTTGATTCACGTTGAAGATAAAACAAGTTGATTCGGTGGAACGATGATGGTTGAATGAAATAATCGTAAAATGGTATGTCATTTAAGAAAACAAATCATAAAAACAATAAACCATGGATGTATGATTAAATATACCTTGACGACATCGCGGAAAGAAGAAAGAATTGATTCGCGTTTGAGAGAAAAAGAGTCAATTTGGGGGAATGATAATGGTTGAAATAAATGATCGAAAATTAATATGGGTGTATAATGGAAACATATAATTGATATTCTATGAGAAAACGCGGTATTAAAAATTTTAGGCGGCAATTCAAAATTTCGATGTCGCGCTGTAAAAAAATTGAAATTTCGCGTTCGCGGGATATTAAAATTTTCATTCACGTCGGTTTTATGATAACCGACGTGAAAAGATATTAAAATTTTCACTTATTTTTCAAGTCGGTTATTATAAAACCGACGTAAAAAATCAATCTTCATCACTCTTTCACGTCGGTTATTAAATAACCGACGTGAAAAATCAATTTTCATGACTTTTTCACGTCGGTTATTTAAGAACCGACGTTAAAAAGTATTTTTCATGTCGGTTATTTCATAACCTACGTGAAAAATGTTTTCACAAATGTAGTTCATTTCTCAAGCTTTAATTTGACAGGTCACAGAGCTCAAACGGAGTTACGGGTTAAAAGTTATGGCCTTCCGAAGTTTGACATCCTTAAGACATCGTTTAGAGATGATCAACTTCTGAAGGCCATAACTTTTAATCCGTAACTCCGTTTGAGCTCCGTGACCTGTCAAATTAAAGCCTGAGAAATGAACTACATTTTTTTAAACATTTTTCACATCGGTTATTAAATAACCGACGTGAAAAAGTCACGAAAATTGATTTTCCACGTCGGTTATTTAATAACCGACGTGAAAAATAAGTGAAAATTTGAATATATTATCCTGGAAAAGGATTTTTCACGTCGGTTATTTAATAACCGACGTGGAAAAGTGATGTACATTTATTTTTAACGTCGGTTATATAATAACCGACGTGAAAAATCAAATAAAATGGATTTTTGACGTCGGTTCTTATATAACCGACGTGAAAAATCGGAGAAAATGTATTTTTACGTCGGTTATATAATAACCGACGTGAAAAATCTATTTTTAGATATTTTCACGTCGGTTCTAAAAAACCGACGTGAAAAATGGTGACGTAAAAAAATGTTTTTGTACTAGTGATATATCCATGGATTTTGTGGTGGGACTACCAAAGACTTCTCTAGGTAACAATGCGATATGGGTTATTGTTGATCGGCTAACAAAGTCTGCTCATTTTCTTTCTATTTGAGATAAAATGACATTAGATCAGCTTTCTCGATTGTACCTCAAAGAGATTGTCAGGTTACATGGAGTTCCTCTTTCCATTGTGTCTGACCGAGATCCCAGGTTCACTTCTAAATTTTGGAAGGGACTTCAGAAGTCTTTGGGCACAGAGTTGAATTTCTGTATAGCTTTTCATCCTCAATCAGATGGGCAGTCAGAGTGAACGATTCAAACTTTGGAGGATATGCTTCGAGCTTTTTCAATGGACTATCAGGGAAGTTGGGATCAACATCTTTCATTAGTTGAGTTTTCTTATAATAACAGTTTCCATTCCAGTATTCAGATGGCACCTTTTGAGGCCTTATAGGGAAAGCGGTATCGGACTCCTGCGTTTTGGGATGAATTCAGTGAAAGAAAATTGATGGAGCCAGAATTAGTAGAAGAAGTGGCTGAGAAAGTGAGGATGATCCAGCAACACATGAGCACAGCTCAGAGCAGGCAGAAAAGTTATGCAGATAACAGAAGGAAAGACTTCTCTTTCAAGGTAGGTGACCATGTCTTCCTTAAAATATTTCCTTGGAAAAGTGTGATGCGTTTCGGAAAGAAAGGGAAACTAAGTCCACGGTTCATCGGTCGTTTTGAAATCTTGGATAAAGTTGGAATAGTTGCGTACCGCGTAGCTTTGCCTCTGAGCTTGTTTCAGGTACAAAATGTTTTTCATGTTTCGATGTTGAGAAAGTATGTTCCAGATTCATCACATGTCTTGAGGCTGGAAGAAGTTCAGCTAGCAGAGAACCTTTCTTATGAAGAAAAACCGGTTCAGATTCTTGATCGAAGAGAACAGGTATTGCGGAATAAAGTAATCCACTAGGTAAAGGTTTTGTGGAGAAACCACATGGTTGAAGAAGCAACATGGGAGTCTGAAAATGCTATGAGGGAAAAATACCCTCAGTTGTTTAATAAGTAAATAAAATTGCGAGGACGCAATTTCAAGAAGGTGGGGATAATGTAACATCCCAAGGTTTTCTAAAAATAAATTGAAAATGCTTGAAATTTTGTTTAAGGTATATATTTATAAGTATCCTTTAAACATAATTTTATTTCTTCTATGTTTTGAATTTCAAGAAACTGTCATCTATAATTGTGTTCAGTATGTTATTTAGAGTCTGATGGAACAAACTTGTTTTCTTGGTGAATAGTAACATGCCCTTATGAATAGTTATATGAATAGTAATATGACCTCATGAATAGTAAATAATAATAATATTTTATTTTCCAGTGGAAATAGGATAATGGGATCTTAATTAATTTTCCAACGACACATAAAACTAGTTGCACTTAAATATTTTTATTTTTCGAATTAACTGTAACCTTATTTAAAAATTAAATTAATAATATTTAGAAAATTATTTTTGAAAAATGGAGTTCATTTTTGAATTCTACACGTCGAAAAATGGTAGGGGTAAATTTTTGGTATTTTTCTGAAACTCTTGAATTTTCAGTGAATAGTGAAATACGATAAAATACCGTATAATCAATTTATCGGTAAAGATGCACTATTTATGACATCATAAGTGATGAAAGGCCACTTGCCTCGAACTCACTTGATATTTTCACTAATTAAGGCCACTTGATTTGAGATTATTCATAGTCTTGATAAAAATATTATAATAATGATTAAAATAATCTAAAATCCCTCCCCTCCTCCACTATAAATACCACCCTCACTCCCCTCTTCCTCCCACACCTCTCAAGCCTTGAGCATTGTCTAATTTCTGCCAAATTCCCTCCTCAATCTTCTTCCCCACGTTCTAGATCTGCTTGTCTCACCAAAAGACCAAAATCAAAGCCCTTAAGAAGGATCTCAAGGAGAAGAGATCAAGATGTAAACGTCCTCTTTCATTTTCATTCTTTCCTTCCATTTTATGTTATTCTCTTCCTTTACCTTTGTCTTTTGTTGGGATATTTCATTTAATATTTCCCCTTACTGTCCAAATTTTGTATGAATGATGAGATATTCCATTCCTCTCATCAATCTTATTTTTATGAAATTTTAAGAGACGTCGTTAGGCTGCCGAATTTTTGTAATAAATTTCTCATGTTTTCTTCATTTCAAGATTCCCTTCTATTCGTTCTTCACCCCCTCTTATCCAAGAGGCATGAAATCTCCATAATCATGTATATTCTGTATGTTTTCATGTTTATGGAAAATTACAAATCATTATTCCTCTCCTCTCTCACTTATTTAAAGAATCAAAAAACATTGTCCATTTGTGTCAAATTACCGATATCGTGGACGATGTATTTTCAATCTCCATTAATTCTTTCAAGTCTGGTCATGAAACCATTTATATGGTTGAACCAGGTTATAATATATGTTTTATGAATCATATAAGGTACTGTAATTCTTTTGTACTCATGATTAAAACTTATAAGACTAAATGAAATTGTAATTATCAAAGAACCACTTAAATTATCTAAACGAACATAATTATGTTTTAACATATAAATCATCATCATATAAAGCACCAAAGTGATAAATGGTATAATTTATGGTACTTGAATTATGTAAATACTACTCCATTCAAATTATGGAGTTTCACTTCCAATCAACAAGAACGATTCATCATGAACCGATCGTGAAAATCACAAAAGAACTCACCCAAAATAATGCAAGGAACAAAATACTAACAAATAAGGGGTGAAATGAGGTTATGAAATGACCATATAAGATGTTATAAACATGAACATGTTTCTGTAAAATACTAATAACACTATTTTAACCATTATACATGAGGTTTAAACAATTTTGAAGTAAGACAAGCCCAAGGTAAGGGAATTCTTAACCCGGTTTCCATTCTTTGGGTTAACCTTCTACTTTATAATTTATGTTCTATTTAAATTGTTTGTGTGATGGGTTCTGTTTATATTATGTTTAATTATGTGTATTTACAGAGTATATACATATTCCATCCACTCAATTAAGTCTCACTTCATGTATATGATGTTTATAAGGGACTTTTCTTCTAAAATCCTTTTTTAAAATTCTGTTTTATAAGATTCAAAGGCAATGTTTTTATGCTATTGTTCATGTTGTATGATTATGTTTTTGTTATTGGGAATTGTTTATGATGAAGGGTGGGACCTATATTTCCCTCCAATGCATTGGGTATGATTAAGTTGGAGGTCGGCTGTATGGTTACTCCAAGTGTAACTGCGATGGTTACACAAAGTAAGGTAGTCGTGAGGGTTACAAATTTTAAGGTAGCCAAGATGGTTACAAGATTATGTAAGTAATGCCCCAATATACCTCTATGATTATAATTCTGTTTGTGTGGATCTTGTTTAAATCTCATGTTACACAAAGTAAGATTTTATGGGTGTAAAGCATGTATTTTGAAAATGTTTTCATATGTCATGTGTATTCATGGACTAATGTGATTTTTCCTTCTTTTTCATACCTTACTGAGCTTTTGTGCTCATTCCAAGTTTTTAAATGATTTTTCACAGGTTAATGGATGAATAATACAAGGAAGGAAGACATGTTAAATGTTGATGAATTGTCAAGGAGTCTTGTTTTATGTTTTAATGTTTTATATTATGAGGAAAATGGAAACTGATTTTATGGTATCCACTATGTAACAATGTGTAATGTTATGAATGTTTTGTCTTAATTCTCTAAAGCTCTAAACTTGAAAAGATCCTAAATGTATAATGAAGTGTTTTCTTGAATAAATTCAAGATTATGTATGTAATAAGTTCGGGTCCTTATTGGTGTAGGGTTCCACATTTAATCCAAACCAGGTAAAAATCCTTCAATACATTCTTCATATTATTTAATAATTTATTCGATGTATAGGGAATATCACAGATCAATAAATTCAAATCTAAAAATGAAGGAAAATGGGGGTGATAATAGTGGGGATAACTAAGAATGAAAGGGTAATATATTAAAGCATTGATACACTAATTAACCTCCCCTATAAGTCTCCTCGCATGAACAACTAGTCTCAACCACATCCACTATATCATTAACTCATGTGTCTACAAATATAATTAATTAGGAATGATAGTTAACCATTTCTAAAATGAAATGATATTACTCCAAATAAATGTTTTTCATTGAATGGTATGGAATGTGAAAATATTTAAGTATTATTATAATGGTGGATCCCAATCCATAAGATGATTTTTAAAAACATTTTGTAACCAATACTGTACACATGTTCAAGATTCTTACAATTCAACCTCTTTAGTGCAGTTACTAGGGGTTCCATGGAGGAAGCACCCACCAATGTAGGGTCGATGGACCAATAGACACCAAACAATTTATGAAGTAAAAATAATAATGTTAACCAACTACAGTTTGTGCGACCGATGAAACTATCATTTGAACAATAATTTTCTGATATGTGATATAATTATTATAGTATTGTTGATCAGTGACACCGATAGGGTTTGAAAAGATCAACGAACATACTTCCATAGTTACAGTAACATAGTATACTATAGGTGAAAATTTTGAACAATATTAACACATGTAACAATTGAAATACATTTAACATTGACCTCATTTCAAGCTAGTGTATCTATAATGTGAGTTTTTTTCCCTTGCAGTTTTTTCCTAGATGAAGTCATTCCTTTTTACACCACTATAGTTGATTAAATGTTTCATAAACCATGTTAATCATGTTTTCATATTCTTATTTTCCTTCTTTTTTTCCATATAACATTCATACTTAATCATATATCTATATTGGTTTGTGGAATTATAATAACAATGATTAATACGAGTTGGGGTTTCTATAAAAATACAAAATTTACTTCTAAAACATAAGGTTTGTTTTCTTTTGATTTAGATTTACAACATTGTATAATAATCGAAGTCCTTTCCTAATGAAATTACTATATTATGGGTCATTGTTCAGTATTAGTACCAATTACCTATAATTAATATGTAAAATTTAATAATATACATCATACTATTTTGCCTTAATCATTTTATCATTAATTAAATACTAATTAAAGAATTTATGGGTATGTTACTGATAATATCATAGTTTTTAATTAATTAAAATTATATTTTCCTAATTTATAGTTTCTATGACATATTGACACTCAATTGAGATATTATGAGGTTGTTCTTCTCTACACGAATATAAATTATGTGGGATTTTCAAATAAATTTATGTAAGAGTAATGTTATGTACTCATATAATCAGATTAATTAGGGGAATATGATTATATATTTTATTCATTCATCACATTGAGAATTTTGAATATATTTTTGTATGTGGGTTCTCCAATCCCTACTCATTTATTTAATATGATTTCAATTACACAGATACATGTTGATGTATACAAGTATTTACCTCCCTATAATAGCTTTGATACTTATATGACCACAATATTTATGGTAATTTCCTTATATCACATGTTGTATCTAATGGATATAGAAGGTCACATTATTTAAGGATAACCTAGATATACCATGATATTATTCTTAATGTAATGACTAATTTCCTAGATATAATATTCTTCAAGGACACTGATGACGTGTGACTATTAGGTGTTGGGAGATCATAATCATTGATACTTTATCAATGAAAGTTCTCGTATAGTGATATCGAGTATATGTAAACTTGAGGACTCAATCGAGAATAGGAACACTACATGTTTTTGGTCTCATTTTTTGTTATTTATATGTTAACTCATGTAATGGTGTACTGATGTGATATTACTATCATTGTATACTATTTTAGTACATAATTTGATGTAAGGTGGAAACTATTATAAGACCCAATGGTTTTGAAAATAAATATGGAATGGATGGCACAATCTATCCCTAGAAAACACCACATTTTATAATCTATCCATTAAAAACAACAATTCTTCTTCTATGATTTGAATTTAGAAAAATAGTCATATGGATTTGTTATCATTAAGTAATTTGATGTCATAAACAACGTACATGATTTTAGATGAACAGTAACATACCCTTATCAATAGTAATATGAACCATATGAATACTAAAAAATTAAATTATTTTATTTCTATATGGTAAAAAGACAATGAGATCTTAATTAATTTTTCAATGGGATATAAACCAAATTATACCTTTAAAATTGATATTTTTTGAATTAAATATTATTTTATTTAAAAAATAAAATAATAATATTGAGAAAATCTCTTTTGAAAGATGTAGTAATTTTTTTGAATTCAACATGTTGAAAAAGGTGGTGGTGAATTTTTGGGATTTTTTTGAAATTCATGATTTTTTTATGAATAGTGAAAAATTGTAATATAACATATGAACAAATTATCAGTTAAATACACCATTTCTGAAATTATGAGTGATGAAACCCCACCTGGTTAGAAAAAACATGAACTTATTACTATTATGGGTATCATGATACCACACTATTCGTTGTCTTTAGGGAATTAATAAAATAATGAATAGAATCTTCAGACCTTACTTCTCTCCTCCACTATAACCCCTGATCACTCAATGTTCTCATAACTCCTATTAGCCTTGAAAATAATCAATTATATTTCCATATACCCTTCCCTAGTCACTACCCATGTCCATGAAGATCATGGTATTTCAAAAAGTCTAAAACCCCTTCTCTTAAGGAGGATCTCAAGGTGGTTATTTCAATAGGTAAAGCAAACTTTTTTTTAATTTAGTTTCATTTAATATTATCTTCTTTTGTTATCCTATCCTCACCTCCTTTGTCTAAATGACAATGGAAATTCTGGTATCATCTATATAATATAATTATATCTTGCTAATATAAGAGAAATCATCCATATTTTTAATCTCTCCCTTTTATATTATAAATGTAATCCCTTACCATGGGTTTTCAATTGATAACCTTCGTGGACGATGAAGTTTCATTATCCAATGAATACATCATTATTGGTCATGAAATGAAATTTATTTTTTGAAACAGACTATAATATATATATTTTACCCTAATTAATATTTAAGAACCAGTATACTCCCATATTATTAAATCATATTTCCAAACTAGTTCCTAATAATCAAAATACAACTAAAATGATCTAAGTGAATGTCATTAATAATTCATCTAATGAATCATCCTTTTTACAAGTAACCAAATTATATATATTACCATTAAAAACTATGGATTTTTTAAAATAATATTTAATTTCAATTCTGTAGATTTACATCCTTTCTAGATGAACTACATTACTTTAAAATATGTAAACTGATTATGAAAATCAATAAAACGAGCACTAAAGAATGACATAATTCAATGAGGAATTAAATGGACATAGAAAGTATCAGGTGTGGCCTATTACACAACCTCTTTTTATGGGTAGGTCTCATGCGACAAACTATGGTCTTGGCACAATTCCATGAAAAATGATTATTTATGGTCTTGGTAAGAGGCCATGACGATATCGTGATGACATCCCGCATTATGAATTACCTCATTATGAAAATAGTATTCATTGTTCATGTGGTTATTCGACAAGTAGAATACCTCTGATAATTTTTTATTATGGCATTACTTACCTAGATCTTATTCCCAATATAATGTGTTCATGTTTTTTAAAGGCATATGATTTTAGTTATTCAACTTTTCTAATGATTTTATTTCATCTGAAGTATTTCTTACCCTTACTGAGTGTTTTATATCACCCCTTTCATATGTTTCATTTTCTCAGGAAATGATGAATTTTATTATGAATGACATGTTGAAATAACCTAGTAGTTATAAATGTTTTCTATGGAGTTTTCATAGTGTATTTATTTTCCCGATGTAGTGTTGAACGTATGTATTTATCTAGTTTCTAATAATACTAATCTAATCGGTACTTCAGGGTCTATCTTCCATGTTTATTTTCAAATGTAATAAAACAAGGAACTGGATTCAGAAAACTAGGGTATGGTCTTTATAGTTGGTTTCAAAGTATGTGTAGTAGCAATCCTGGAAACTAGATTAGAAAATGTATATTATGGAGTAAATCCGTAAAGTAGTATTTTGGGTGAAACATACAAGAGCAACCATGAATCTTTGTAAGGGATATATTATGTGAATATTTCTAGCGAACAAATCCTTGTCTAGATAAAAATAGGTAGATGTGGCTCTGGAATAGATGTACCTATGAAGGAAAACATCGAAAAGGAGTTTCGATCTTGACACAAGATTTCCAATTACACAACAATGGGCCTTGAAACACTCTTTCTATTGACACTATCAGGGTATATTATTTGGACAATTTACATTTTCTTTACATTCCATTATGAATGATATAAATGTAATTTTATCCACAAAGATACCATGTTTATGATTAAAATATTAGGCATGAATAGAATTTTGATTTATTGTAAATATTTTTTTATTCATTTAGATTATACATTATTATTCATTCTCTAATCTAGTGCATGACATTATTTATAAATGGTGTCTTGTGGATGGAATGGAAGCCACATGAACATGTATTTCCTAGGTAGGGATTTCCCTCCGATTCAAAATAATAGTGTTGGCTCTATTGATTTCACTGGTGCTGAGCAATATATAACTATATTGGAACAAATTACTCAGGTTACGAATAATAACAATAAAATTATGGAGTATCTAGATCGACCATGTGGATATGCTATGTTTGATAGCTTTATAATCCAACAAACTATATTATTCAATGGGAAGAAACCCCCATTTTCAGCAGAGCAATGGATATTTTCCCAAGATAATATATTTCCCACTCTTGGATCTTACGAAATAGGGAAGGTTTTCATAGATGTAAATCATCTATTGGGAGATGCAGATCAGTGGTAGTTGTTAATCCAAAAAAAAGTGGAAGAAGAAATCGAGGAGATTTATTGGAGTAATTTTAAGTAAATCTTCCTTGAAAAACTTTTCCTTCATGAAGAGTGATCATATATAGAGATGAAATTATTGACTATGAGGCAGAAGGAATATGAAAATTTTCCCTTGTATGAAGCCAACATTACATGTCAGGAATGGAATTTTCTAGACTACATATGTAATACAGGGGGAAAATTGATCAATTCCTTTATGGTTTAAAACTATTCCTCTTAAAGGATCTAGTCTCCCAAAGTTTTTGTTGACATGAAGATATAGTCTCAGGTGATATCAAGAATGAAATTTAATTTCCTATGTCTTAAGATATTAAAGGAAAACAAGAGAAGAAGATCTATTAAGAAATCATTTGAAAATTAAATATGGAAATGGGGATGAAGGTACGAGTTGAACTTCCAACATACAATAATTGTGTGAAGAAACATCCTGAAACATTTTTGAAAGGAATGAGAGTCTATTACAATTGTGGATAAAAATGCAACCGATCTACAGATTAAAAGAGCATGAAAGAAGCTAACAATGTTCAATGATGAAATTTTAGGGAGATGGGACATTATTCACATGATAGTCCTATGAGTTAGGGATATGTTCCCCAATGAAGGTCATGGGGGTAAGGCCAAGATTAGTCGGTCACAACTGCAGAGGATGAACTTCCTAACGAAGTGGTTTCAGGTAAAATAATAATTTCATCAATCATAGGCATGACTTTATTTGATTTTGGATGATCACATTCTGTCATATCATTTTGGATTTACATGAAAATAACATATTTATAATATGGTTTACTAATAAATTTATCTGTTCAAACTAATAAGGGTAGTATCATTACAACAAATATGAGTTAGGAAGTCCCCATTATTGCATATATATGTGCTTTATGTGATGATTTTATAGTCACAACAAGGAATGAATTTTATATCATAAAAGGTGTGGTTTGTATTTCGAACAATGATGTAATAATTTATTGTTGAAATAATGACATTACAGTTTTTGAGGATTAAATGGAATCCAAAATCATTAAGGCAAAAACATCACCATCTGATTCTCATCTAGATCCACCCCAAATAGCTCCAATGAATTCAATTATTGTTTCTGAAGGGAATGAAATAATGATGGGTAAGGAGAAGAATGTTCATATATATTATATTAATGTTGTGCTAGAATATGTTGATGTCGTTCAATAGGATTTCCTTGGACATCATCCAGATCAGAAAATTGATTTTCCCATTGACTTAATTATTGGTTCAAGGACAATCTCAAATACCCCTTATAGAATGGCCTCTATGGAGTAAGTGTATCAAAAGAAACAACAGGAGGAATTTAGTGATAAAGGATTCATTTGCCCTATTTTTTTCTATAGGGAGCCGATATTAAATTCACTGATATGAAATATGGGTCTATGATATTTTTCTTTGACTTCAGGGAGATCAATGATATAACAATAACGAACAAGTATCCCCTACCTCTCATTGATGACTTATTTGATAATATTCATGGATCCCAATATCTTTAAAATATTTATCTTCGATCTACATATCGTAAATTACTTGTGAGGAAAAAATGCATTCAAAAAACAACATTTTAAACCAGGTACGTGCATTATGAGTTTAAAGTAATGAATTTTTAACTAAATAATTCACTATTTGTTTTCATGGATCTATTGAATAGAGTAATCAAGGAATATCATGATGAGTTTTTGGTAGTTTTTATTTATGATATATTAGTGTAATCTAAAAGCTATAAATTCATGAAAATCACTTGCACACTATTCTAAGGACTCTTATAAGAAATGAATTATATGAGATATTTAGAAAGTGTGAAATTTTTATTCAATCAATTTTCATCCATGGACACATTGACTCTAAATATGGAATATCATTTGATCATACAAAGACAAATTCAATGCAAGAATTTCCTATACCAATAATAATGAATGAGGTAAATTGTTTTTATTGTTTGGAAGGATATTATTGGAGATTCGTTTGAAGCATCACCCATTTATCCAAACTAATGACTAAGTTCACATGAAAAAGAGTTATGTTTGTATTGGAAAAATAATGTAATTAATGTTTTAATGAATCAATGGGAATATTATTCTCAAAAAAATCAAAGGGAATATTAGTGAATTCTCCAATCTGGACACTACTATCATGGAATAAAGGATTTTGGATCTATATTGAAGCATCAAATAATGGTATTTGTTCTTTAATTTTGAATAATGATAGAGTGATTTCCTATGAATATAGGAATATAAAAATTCATGGTCAAATCTATCCAAATCATGGTCTTGAGTTAGCAGTGGTAATCATTGTTCTGAATATTTGGAGACATTACCTCTATGGTGAAAAAAGTTGAGATATATACAAATCAAATGAGTATGAAATACATCTTCTCACAGAATGAACTCAACATGAGACAAAGGAGATGGATTGAGCTACTAAATTATAATAATTGAACAATACACTACCAAACAGAAATGGAAAACATGGTGGAAGATGATTTTTAGAATAAAAGAAAATTGAATTTGGGACAAGATGAGTGTTAAAAGGGATACTAGGTTCATGGATATGGGAATTATCAGTGAAAGTAACATGACACTACTTTTGTCAAATGTGTGACAACACTTTTTACTAGAAAGGATTAAAAATTTCTTGCAGATGATGAGGCGCTTCAAAATAAAATCAATGTTTCAAATGATGGTAAGTTGATTGAATTTGTATATTATGGTGGCATATTGAAATTTGGAAATAGGATTTCTTGTTCTCTCTTTTCTTGAGTTGAAGAGGGGTCTATTTGATGATGCTCTTATCTCTAATTTCACTATACACCCTAGTTTAATAAATAAGTATAAAGGAAAATAGGAATATTTTCATTGGAAAACATGAAGAAGTTGATTTCTGATTAAGTGTTGAGATAGATGGTTTTTCAATAGTGGATGGCTGGAAGAAAACATCTTGGAGGAGTCATGCAACCCCTTCTTATTCTTATGTGGAAATGGGATGGCATTACGATGGATTTTTTCATTGGGCTACCAAATAATTCAGGAAAGAATGATGTGATATGTGTCATTGTCGACCATCTAACAAAAGCATCACATTTTCTTTCTATAAGAGAATATTTACAACTAGATCATTAATCCAGAATATATATTAATGATTCTGTAAGACATCATGGTGTATCTTTATCAATTTTTTCTGATTGCGATCCCCATTTAAAATCATCATTCTAGAAATTTCTTCAGAAGGCCCTATATACTAATCTTTGTTTGAGAACAACCTACCACCCACAAACATATGGACAATCAGAACGGACTCATCAATTATTGTAATACAAGTTAAAGTATTGTTCTACTAACATTGAAGCTATGTGGGATTAGTATTTACGACTACTAGAATTTTACTATAACTGTAGCTTCCATTAAAATATTCAGAGGTCACCATTTATAGTTTTATATGGAAAGAGATGTCATACACTGACTTTCTAGGATGTTTTTTGTGAAAGAAATACCATAGGCCCTGAACATGTTTAGGAGACAATGGAAAATTTGATGATTATCCAAACGAATTTCAAAATATCTCAATGTATGAAAAATATCTATGTTTTTAACCGTAGTAATTATTTCGAATTTCAACAAGGGGATAATTTTTTCATAAAGGTATATCCATGGAAGGGAATTATACAAATCGGTCAGAGGGGAAAATTATGTCCTAGGAACATCAAATTTATGGATATTCTAGATCTAATTGGAGTTGTAGATTAATGTTTGGATGTTCCACTAAGTCTCTCCATACTTAAAAATGTGTTCCATGTATCAATAATAAAGAAATACTTGCCAAACCCAACACATATACTCACCTATGAAGAAATAGAACTTGAGACCGGTATATCTTATTGTGAAGAGCCTATCAAGAATCTTGATACCAGAGAACATGTATTGATAAATCAGACAACTAGTCTGGTAAAGGATCTTTGGATGTGCCATAAAATGGGGAAAATCATGGGAGACTGAGGAGCTTATGGTGAAGACATACCCAAATCTTTTTAGTAAACATTTTGTGAATTATAAGGATGAACTTTTTTTAAGGGGGAATGGTACAAATTGAGGTTTTGAAAATAAATATTAAATTCTTGAAACACAGGGTCCCTACAATACACCAAATTTAATAATATCACCATTAAAAAAAATTTCCTCTTCTATGTTTTGAATTTCAAAAAATAGTCATCAATAGTTGTGATCGGCAAGTCATTAGGCGTCTAACAAAACAAACATGATTTCTTATTAATAGTAACATACCCTTATGAATAGAAACATGAATAGTAATACGACACTTATGAATATTAAATAATGATAATATATATTTGTTTATAGTTATAAGATAATTAGATCTTAATTAATTTTTTAATGTGATATAAAACTAATTATACAATCCAAATTGTTATTTTCTAAATTAATTATGATTTTGTTAAAAAAATTAATAATATTTAGAAAATTAGTATTGAAAATAGAGTTATCTTTTTAATTTCTACATGTCAAAAAATTGGAGGGGTGGTTTTGTTGGGATTTTCTGAAATTCATGAATTTTTTTGAATAATAAAGTATGTTAAAATATCGTATATTCAAATTATAATTTAAATACACTATTTATGAAAACATGAGTGATACAAGGCCACCTGGTTTTAAATAACATGTAATTATTACTATTATTGGTCATATGAAATGACACTTATGGTTGTCATGTGGAAATTATTAAAATAATAACTAAAATAATCAAAACTCACTCGTCTCTTCCACTATAACCCCCCCCCCCCATCACTCCCTCTTATCATAACTCCTCTATGCCTGGAATATCCCCAATTATATACCCAAATACCTTTCCCTTGTCACCCTCCACGTCCATAAATATCATGGGAATTACACAATACCATAAAATGTTCTCTTAAGTAGGCTCTGAATGAGATTATTCTATGAGGTAAATCACACTTCATTTTCATTTAGTTTAATTTCAATTTAACTTCTTTTGTTAGACTATCATAATCTCCTCTATCCAAATGACCACAATATTTCTAGTATCATCTATATACAAAAATTATATCATGTTAGAGGTAAAATTATAATCAGTATTTTTAATATCTCAATTTTAATTTATATATGAAATCAACATCCATGAGTATCCAATTTATAACCTTTGCGGATGATGATGTTTTATTCGCCAATTTCTCCTTAATTACTAGTCATGAAACCATTTTTATGGTTGGAAAATTCTATAAAGTATGTATTATAACCTAATTAATATTCCGGGAATATATACATATATATTATTAAATCATATGACCAAACTATTTCTTAATAATCAAAATTCCACTAAAATAATTTATGTGAAGGTCATTAATAATTCATATAATTATTCATCCTTTTTACAAATAAAAAAATTATTTAAATGACCATTTCCATTTATGTATGTCAAAAATTAATTTTTAATTTCAATTATGGAGATTTTCATTCTTTCTACATGAACTTCATTACTTAAAAGAAGGTGAACTGATTATGAAAATCCAGAAAACGAGCACTCTAGAACAATAGAATACAACATAATAACATCTCAATGAAGACATAAACGATAAAAAAATATGATAAACTAAATACATGAATAATTGTTTTGGAAATATGTTTTTAATTATTCTAATTTCATATTCCATGACCTTAAGTTCAATGGAGGAACACATTCATACTTATTCTAAGTGTTTTCCACCCAAACCTTCATTTTCATTCGGGTTACTTTCATTGTCTTATTACCTATATGAAAATATTATGTATTATCATAAAATAATAGTAAATTATTATTTATTGTTCTTTATATTTACCCTAACCGCAATCAATCCTTTTTTACGGATAGTTATATGTTTTAAAAGGAGATTTCAAAATTGTTTTCGAAATACAAGCACGATTCAAGTGGTTTTATCAGTTTCATACATATTTTCAAGGGAAATATATAATATATTTTTAGAAACCATTATATTTATAAAATTAATAATTTTATTTTGAAATTATATTTTCAATTAAATTCTTGTTTTATAGAATGATTTTTCCAAAATAATTATTCTTTTCTAAGTAAAAAAGGTATTTATCTCAATAGTTACCCCATGATTTTAGAAGAGTATCTTTATCAAATTCAACACTCTTATTTATTCATATTTATTACTTGGATTAATATTTCATGATAACTTATACCAAATATAATTTAATGGTTTATGATTATTTTGGATGTGGATGTTCTATCTTAATATCATTCACCAATTTACATTGAATGGTTAGTGTATAATTTTCGGGGAATGTTTTTGACATTTCCTATATTAGTTTCAATATGAACATATATGTCATTTATATTTATCCACAATAATATGAGGAATGAATTGAAAATTGAATGTGTCTGGTGGGGTCCTCTATTTCCCCTCGGTGCAGAAGTAGGTTTCATGAGACAAACAACGGTCTTAGCATAAGTCCTTGAAAAAAATGTTTATATATCATCTTGGCACGAGGTCGTGATAGTATGGTGATGATGTCACACATTATATATTCTATCATTATAAAAATGGTATCGATGGTCAATATGGTTATTATACTAGTAGAATACCAATTATTATGATTTCTTATGACATTTCTTACTCACCTCTTATTCCTTCACGAATGTGTTCACATTTTTGTTAAAGGCATATGTTTTTAGTTATTCAACTTTATAAATATTTATATATCTTCCTCTATATTTCTTACCCTTACTGTGTATTTGAGCTCAAACCTTTCTTATTATTCAATTTCTCAGGACATGAATAATTTTATTATTAATGACATGCTGAAATAACATATGAGTTATATATATTTTCTAAAGAGTTTATATGTTTTATTTATATACATGTTTTAATGTTGAACTTATGTATGTATCATGTTTCCAATAAATCTAAAGTAATCATTCCAACAGGATTCATATTCCATGATTACATTCTAATGTAATCAAATAAGGCACCATCTCTAGGCAACTGGTGTCGGGTCCTTACAATTTTGTCTTTCATTTATTGTGAGTTAGATTGCTTAGGGAATGTAGTTGGTGGTAATAAATTGATTGAATTTGTTGCTTTTGAAAGGAAGTGATATCTACGATCTACTAGATTATTATGATAATAATATTAATAAATTGATGATACTAGAAGAATAAGGCATATCTATCTTTTTAGTCCATTAAATAACAAATCAATAGAGGATGATGGAACAATGTGTGCCTCCTCCTTTATCAGATGCCTTATGACAAAGCCATTATTTTAAATGAGAAATGATTGTAGTAAATATTTTCATTTCAAGACTTTTACTTATATCATTTGGAGCCATTATGGTTTCTAAACTCCACTCATAGTTTTTGAATAGTTTTCAAAGATATCAAACTTAAGGGCCCATAGGGTCACACAATTGTCATTTTAAAAATTCATTCCTATTATGATGAATAAGAGTATAGATCATGGTGGGAACCACCATGATGTATGAGATAAGTTTACGAAAAAATGATCAATTATTCTTATTTAAATTTATTATTGTTAAATTATTGAATAAATAGAGTTGAATTTATTTATTAAAAGTATCTATAATATTTTAATTGAATACATGGAAAATATTATATGAATTCATATTATTTTATTATTAATTGTTTTTTATATTTATTAGAATTATTTGTCTCTTTAATGAATTGATTTTATCAATTAACATATTTTTTATATTATAGGTAATTGATAATAATAAAAATGGTGTTTATGACATAATCAATATCTCATAACATGCCATTTATATGATATTTAGTGGGTGTTGATTGTAAATGGTATAATGAACCCTTTATAGTTGTATAAACCCCAATATATAAGAAATATCAAGATCTTATTAGAGGTATTAGTCATCCATTTGAATTTGAGACATCTTCTTTCATATTTCTTATATCATATATGGAGAACCCTAATTAAAATATTTTGATACTTGATATCCTTCATGGATTGAAGGAATGTGATCATGATGATCATTGGGATATTGAATCATTTATTAGACCTATATGCTAGCACATGAATTTCATTGATCAATATTCATGTCAACTCTTGAATCAGGTTTAGATGATCCAAAGGTATTAGATAATAGATATTTTGGGCAATAATCACCTGTGATGATCTATTGTCGAATTCCCAATCAATCTAATTGTGGTAAACCATATTTTTTTGTTCTTAAATAAATTCATGAGATATTAATAGGTCTCTTATATGGATTATATTGAAATAGATTATGAATTTACATCAATTTGGTGATGATGATTTTAAATATATACACCATCTACATCCATTGAATTCTCTGATATTAAAAATTCTTATCAGAATGAAGACATGAATGTTTTATGCAAAGAAAAACTAACTCTTAATTATATTAAAGTTGAGGAAATCATTTCGATGTCGAAATAAATGACTATTCCACAATTTTAGTTTAGAAAAAAAATATAGACATCCAAAAAATTTATTCAAATCAAAATAATTTTTATGGTTATAAAATTAATGAATATATATATATGTGTGTGTGTTACAGTTTATATGTTGTTTTTTGGGAAACAGTTATATTCTTCCAGTTGGAATTTTGTAGAAAAAATAGTATCATTCAGTGTGATGAATTCATAGATCAATTATTTTCCCAAAAACCAACAAAAAATAGGCATTGGAAAATAGAAAAGATAAAAAATCAAAATATTATGAAATGATGGGGGTCCATTATAAAAACGAATAAAAACAAAATTTTAAAGCATGGTTTGGAAATGGAATACCTAGGAGGAGGATGTTTGATTATTTTTTTAGAATAAATATATAACTGAATTTCCATTGGTTGAATTCCCAATGAATATTGTGAAATTATTTAAAAATGGTGGTCACCTTAGACATGATATCCTATTTGTCCCCCTATCCACATGCCTACAGCAGCCACCTCCCTCAAGTTGCCACAATCAATCACATCAGTCTAGATGTAAACCCTCAACACCATTCCATTAATCCTCCCCAGTAATAATCATATGAACCACTCGTGCTATCACGCGGGTACCTGTGGTCACAATGAAATAGATGTCATCACCAACTCTAATTGTGATATCTCCTATTACTAATATCGTCCAACCCTCCTCTTGGACCATAACATGTAGTCATGGTGTGCATACCCTGAACGACTGATCATCCCCTTCGACCTGGTCATACCACCTCAATGACATTCTTTTCATGGAACCCTCTTGGTTCCCTCCACCAGAACTGACTAGACAACCTCCTATTACAGATCGACCAACCTAGAGAAGCCAAGTTCGGCCAACCCTAAATGGGTCAGGGCGGGTATTTCCCAACACTCAACAATATTGGATGGGTTCATCTCAAACAACTATGGTCAAGGGTGTGTATTTCCCATCTAGTAATGGGACGAGGAAGGTTTTTCCTAACCCTCCTAACCTTATCTCTTCCAAGAAAATACACAAAACCCATTTAAGGGGTTTCTAGGACTCGAGCATAATTTCATTGTATTCAAAAATTTATTCAATTTTGATACTAAAATAATAATAAATTTAACAGTTGAAATTTTATTTTTTATTAGAAAAATAATTATGGGATATAATAAAATAAATTACAAGAATTAAAATAATTTATTTAATTCATTTAATGACCGTAAAAATGAATTTAAAGAAATTTAATTTTATTGGGAAATTATTTTATCTTCCTACCAGTTTTGTGCATTGGCTGGCCATTTTTTGGTTTATAATTAATTAATGAATTATTACATCTTCATGAAATGAATTAAATATATATTTTAATTTATTTTATTTCCAAAATAAAGTGAATCATATTTCTTAATTTAATATGTATAAGGGCCTACATTCCCATATGTATATACTTTATTTATAGTTATACTATAAAACAAGGACCATGCTTATATTGGGTGTTATTCCAGATGAGATTTTGAAAAATTGGACCGAGATGTGAGCAAAAATTTGAGTCAGAACTGATTTAGGTATTTTACCAATGGGGCCATGGTTAATCCATTCGTTCAACCAGTAGTAAATTTATATGATCATTTTGGGATTTTATTTAATTTATTGAATTTGTATTATTCTATGAATATTATTTTTTTCTAGATTAAATTAAATAATTATCCAAAAATTCATGAATTAAGACAAATAAAGTGAAAATACATGTTGTATTTTATTGCGCTATTCAATTGTGAGTGAGATCACATAAGAGGGACATATTTAACAAAAAATTACTACATTAGTTGATAAATAATTAATAACATTAAAATTAATATAATTTTAAAACACATGCATCACTTTTAATAGTAAAAAATAAGTGTATGAGGTCCTCATCAATCCTAGTTGATATTTTCTCTTACTATTGGGGTGTTCTAATGAGAGAGGTGGGTGGACTTAACTAATATATGGAGAAAATAATTTTTCACAATTATCTTTCTACCAATTTAAATTATATAATTGAGGGAATAAACAATAGGATTTAGATAAGTTGGACCTTCACTCAATAGTTCAACAAGCCTTGATTCAATGTAGTTGGCCTATCTTGTTCCAACCATCAAACTGTCTGAGTATTGTCATAGCCATAACATCTACATTGAGGATAGATATCCAAGATCATTTCCATTAAAATACTCAAGAAATAGATTATTGTTTATCTAGTTTTGAGGAATACTAGGGTTCCATAAAATTGTGGGATACATTAAATATTTAAATCAACAATGTCTAATTAGTAATTATGATAATTCATTAAAGACTTAGTTTATTTGGTTTAGATAAAATGTAAATCATTACCACAAATACATTATCACTATGATCAATTTTTCATAAAGAAATCGTATTGAACAACCATGTATTCCATGAGTTGTACAATATTTTTAACAGAGTACTATTCCAATCAAGTAAGTGTTATGTGTCCGCGTCATTAATTATTACCAATCCCCATATCATGGAAACATGACATAAAAAAATAAAAGAAACATATCGATGATGAACTCGATGTTCAGTGTATTATGTTATCATATATTTCCAGTTAATTATATAAATTGCATAAGGATTTAGATACCTACATGATCTATATCATCCCCAATACTTATATTAAGAGAAATAAATTCATGGATGATATGATATATCAAGTCCACTATATAGGTGAAAAATAGAATAAGGGAATCATACATGGCCTCATGTTCTCAAGATGATTAGGTATATCAGGAGTCTTGAATATATTGTGTTCAAACTTATTCAAGAACTATAATATGATATAATTCTTTTCTATTTAGAGCCAATAATTATAACTATTATTTAATATAAAAAATAATGCCAACAATCCTTTTAAGAGTTCTATAATTGGGTTGTGTGAGTGAAAAAACACTAACAGTTAGCGTGAGCTCAAAATTCCAAGGCCTTTATTAGTGCTTCAATAGCCCTTATAAAGGGAACCCTTATCAGTTATTTTGTTTAGTATGGATAAAGGGATCATTTTTCAGCACATAAAATAGCTCAAATAAATGGGTCCTTTATTAGTGCTAGTTTAGTTTGGAAAATGGATCCAATTATTTTCTGTTTTCTGAACACTTATAAAGGGTTTCTTTATTTGTGTTATTACTAGAACTGATAAATTTGATTAATGTGGTTGTGTGCCATTAAAATTATAACTCATTGCATCAGATAATACCTAGATAAATTATTAGGAGAAAATATAAAATTTAATTGAATGAAAAATTACACCATAAACACTAGAAAAAAACTATATTATATACAATTAAAACATTTATTTTTTAGTTACACAGATATAAATTATCATAAAGATTAAAAAAATCAATGATACTTTTTCAATATCCCCTAACCCTTTGTCATGCTATTATATATTGTACCAACTTACTATCTTGAGAAAAAGAATGAACCAGTATAACAAAACAATATTATGTTTGTAATATTATAACCAAATAAATTAAACACAAAGTGAAAATTTTAGTCTTATTACATAATAGTTTTTTCATAAAAGGTAAAATGTGTATCAGAATGATATACAGTTAATTATTACATGTCCCAAATTTCATTTTATTTTCAATAGATGATGATGTTGAATTAGCTCACATTTTATGTGATAAAAACACACTATGGATGTGAAAAATTCACGAAATTTGATTTTGAGAAAAATCCTTCAACTATCACTATATTTATTTCTTCTATCAAGCCTTATATCTATGAAAATATACTAAATATGCATCAAAAAATTATAATTAGATAAATGAAGTAATATAAGATAAAATGATTATGAATAATCTAATCATGTTTTGTTAGATTTTCCAAGGTCATCCACTTTTTGAACTAAAAAAATTATATATTTAAATAATGAACATCAAGTTACACCGACCACATTAGTTGTCATACTGACACGTGGATAAGTTTTAATAATTATTTATGTATAATGTATTTTTTTTCCTCATGTTTTCAAAAAATACGTGATAATTTCCTCATTATTGGCTAGTGATACAAATTTTAAACTAAAATGAATCCTTTATATTGAAAACCATCATATTGAGTCATTTGCATCAAATATTTTGATCTATTGATTTTAAGACAATTCATAAATGTCAAAAATTAATTATGTATCTTTGTACTTATGTTTAAAAATTGTTTATTCTATTTTTCTCAGCTTTGGCTTTTTAATGTCTATTTTAAACAAAAATGGAACATCAATTTTTAAAACATGCACCTAGAGTCATACATACCATAAGAGGTCTTGTATATTTTTACAATAAATTCCTACATGTAAAAATTGATTTATGGAACATTTTATTAATGTTTAAAATTATAAGAGATATTTTTCATGGTTTTTTGAGATATTCCATGCATTTTAATCAAAAATTGAATTTTTTATTCAAATTATGCCCATCGAGTCATACAGAACACATTGTGTGTCATGTGTATTTGGGATCCTACACATCAAAAATGTATTATTAATCGATTTAAACATGTTAGAAAAATAATATTTACTTTATTTCATTATTTTGGTGATGTGAAACAAATTTTAAACTAAATTAGATCTTTTGTATAAAAATCATGTACATCGAGTCATACATACCACATCAGATGTAGGATTTATGTGAAGTGTATTCCTAAATGTAAAAAATAAATTAAAAAGCATTTTAATAAATATAAAACAACCTGAAATTGTTTTAAATGTTTTATCTATTTGATGCGTGTTTGAAACTAATATAAAAGTTTTTTATTTAAAACAAACATCGTGATTCATACCGACCACATCGTGTGTGGGGTTGATATGAGGTCAATTTACACATGTCAAAATAAATTTGGTATAATTCTCTAAATGTTTATAAAAAAGTATCATCTCATTTTGTTGGTTTTGTTAACATGACATTCACTTTTAACTAACATGACTCTATATATTGAAAAATAGATTTTGAGTCAAACCAAACACATTTTGTACCATATTGTTCTGAGGTTGAATCCTTATAATAAAAATTGAACCATTTATAATTTTCCTAAATTATGAAAACAATATGATTTCATTTGATCAGTGTTGGATGCATAAATTACTATTTAAACTAAAATGACACTTTTATATAGAATACATGAATCTCAAGTCATACTAACCACATCCTCTATCATATTAATGTTAAGATGATTTTTAAAAATAGAAAATGAATTATGAATTTTTTTAACAAAATTTGAAAACATTATAATCTAGTTCAATCTATTTTGGATATATGATGAGTTTCAAACTAAAATTACATTTTTATTGTGAAAAACATGTACTTTGAGTAGTACGGACAAACTCTTGTGTCAGATTGGTGTTCAGTAAATTCCAATACTTGTGTACTGAATTATGGATCATTTTAATATATTTTAAAAAATATATGATATCTTTTTCTTGTTTTTAAACACGTTACCCATGTTTTAAACTAAAATTTCACTCTTACAAGGATAACACATAGTTAGTGTCATACCAACCACATCCAGTGTCAGATTGGTGTGAAGTTGATTATAACAAATTAAAAATGAATTGTGAATAATTTTTTATAACTCTTGAAAATAATCAAATATCATTTTCATTGTTTTTTTCTATTTGACACAATTTTCAACTAAAATGACACTTTTTTCTTAAAATAACCCACTGTATTCTATATGAACTACATCATGCGTCATATTTATTTAAGGTCTATTCATACATATCATAAATGAATTATTGATATTTTATAAATATTTTTAAAAAAATGAGATAAATTTGTATTTTTAGTGATGTGGCACTTGTTTCAAACTAAAAAGACACATTGATATTGAAAAAACGTATTTCGAGTCATACATACTACATTGTTTGTTGGAATAGCATTCAATCAATTTATATTGATGAAAAATAAATTAAGGATGGTTTTTGTAATGATTGAAATCAATATATGTTTTTTTTGTTTTTTTACCATGTGACATGAAATTTAAACTAAAATGTCACCGTTATATTGAAAAATCATATATAGATTCATACCAACCACATCTGGTGTCATTTTGATGTTAAGTCGATTATTACATGTCAAAAATTAATTATTAATAATTATCCTATACTTTGAAAAGAATAAAATATCATTTTATTATTTAGGGATATGTGATACGTGTTTTAACCACAATTTAATCTTTTTAATTGAAAACACAGACATCAAGTCATACCCACCATATCACGTGTTAGATTTATATGAGGTAAATTACTACACATAAAAAGTGAATTATGGTTTTTTTCTTAAATCATAATAACAATTCAAGATTAAATTCTTGGTTTTGGAGATTTGACAAGTGTTTTAAACTAAAATGCACATATTTATTGAAAATGCACACATCAAATGATACTGATCATATCATGATTCTGATTGATTTGAGTTCATTTTATATACATCAAAAATGTACTATTAATATTTTTCATAATGTTAGGAAATAATTCATGATCATATTATTGGGTTTGGCAGTGTAAAATGCACTTTAAATTAAAGTGATTAATTTTTATTAAAAAATACAATTCAAATCATAATGAACACATCATGAGTTGGATTTATTTTTAGTCAATTTATAGACATAAAAATGAATTAAGGATCATTTTAATATAGTTTGACGAAAATTTAATTTGTTAATATGTTTTGGAAATGTGAACATTGTTTTATATAAAAATGGAACTTTTTTATGGAAAACCTTCACATTGAGTCATTCAAACTACATCATGTCACATAGTTTCTTGTGTTCAACTCTTATATGTAATAATATAATTATAGAACATTTTAATAAATTAGGAAAGAAATTGTAGGATTGTTTCTTGGTTTTCTTGAAGTGGCACTCATTTGAAAACAAAAGGAGTTTTTATATTGAAAACTTTTACTTTGAGTCATACCAACCAAATCATGTTCCAAATTCGTGTGTAGTTAATTCCCAAATCTGAAAACATAATCATGTATTATTGACCTAAATTTTAATTTCAACATGATCATTTTTTCAATTATGTGTATGTGATGTAAAATTTAAACTAAAATCAAACCTTTTTATTGAATACACATACTTAGAGTGATAAAACAACATTAGTGGTCATGATTTCTGGTAAATTCATCACAAACAAATTATTCATTGATCATTTTCCAAAGGTTTGAAAAAAAATTAGATCTCATTTTATCCTTTTTTTGTGATATGTTTTTTAAACTAAAATTTTCATTTTTTATGGAACACATGATATTTGAGTAATACCAACCACATCGTGTGTATGATTTTGGTGAACTCAATTCCTGCACTTGAAAAATGACTTATGGATCACTATACTAACGTATCAATACAATCTTAAAAAAAATTCATTTTTTTGAGCTTGTGAAATCTTTTTTTAACTCTAGTGTAAATTTAATTAAATAAGTATCGGATTTAATGATAAGTAAATTAACAAAAAAAATATGGTACAATAATGAGAAAATTAATTAAATAAGTAGTAAGAAGTCACCTATTTATGATATCTATATACATCCTAACACCATGAATTCTGGCCCTTAATTTATAATGAAATAAATTTCATCCATTATACTTCTCCTTGAAAAATTGATCAAAATGATTTTTAAGATTTTATAAAATAAATCTTCAAATCCCAAGTGAATCTCTACAGTTATATAGTTTACTATATGAAAAATATAAGAAGTAATCAAATAAATTTGAAGTCAAAAAATATTCTATCACAATGTACTCTGCCCACTCATCTCTAAAAAATTACTTCTATTTTGTATGTATATTGATAAAAATATTTACATTACTGTCAAAATATAGAAAAACAAATTATTATGAATAATTTTATGGAAATTTAAATAATCTTTTGAAATAAACTGATTGGGGATACAAGTATTTTTATGGTATGTGATATCTTTTATATATTTTCAAATGTCATATCTGCAATTTTTTTTTCTTCTTACTTTAGATATTTTAGAAACATTGACCAATATTATTAATTTTATTAAATATGTTTTTGAGGTTAAATACATTATATAAATACATTAACTTGTTTCCATTTGAATAATTCCACAATCACCTTATTTTCATTTACCAAACACATAACATGATTTATCCTATATTTATATGTCACCCTATCATACAAAACTTCTTGTTAAATGAAACAATGTAACATATAATTCAGTTTTTATCTATGAAATTTTGAATAGAGTGCATTGAAAATTTACACTGCACATTATTCATTTGTTTTGATGAATATTGATGCATTGGATCCCATAAATGAACATTTTGAGTGACCAAATTGATTTCGATTACCATACAATGATTTCATAAAACATAAATAGGTAATTAATGATGAAAAAAAATTATATTATTATATTTCATAGTTTTACCCATAATATATTGGAATCAAGAAGATTATTTATTTTATTATTTTAATCATCAATTTCGTTCTTAGTTCATCTTTTTTTATTATAAATTTCTACCAAAACAAATAAATGACTTCCATATAAACAATATAGGGATTAATGAAACCAAATTATGCTTCACATGGTTTTCAATTTATATAGTGTTAATATATATGCCATTTTAAAAAAAGGATTGTTTTAATATTTAATGAAAATAGTAGATTATTTATTGGATAGAAGAATTATGAAAATTTACCATATGTATATAATCTCATATGTAACACCCCAAGCTTCTATGATACACTTGTCTTTGAATAATATAGTAGCGTGTGTTGTACGCAACTTCGAGTTCTAACACACACCACAACCAATCAAACTAGCTGTTATGAATAGTAATACCCTCTTTTTGAAATTTTATAAAAATTACCTTTCAAAATTTACTTCATTTTTGGATTCTGAATATCAAAATTATCATAGGGTGAATTTTTTGTATTTTTCTAAAATATTCCATTTTTTATGAATAGTGAAAAAACATTGAGTTATAGTTTAAAACTGAATTTTTATTTAAATAATTATTTAATTTATTTATATTTAATGATGGTCACAATGGATACATAATTACTATATATGTTCAATGTAATGAATTGCAGTTAGTTTAGAATAATTTTAGATATATATAAATTATAGGGAACTTTTCACCGTCTTTTACCCACCTCCTAGAAAAAATTTGAAATTCATATAAAACATAATTGCACCGCTTATGTGAGTGGAATTTCAAAAATCAGAGAGACACGGTTAATTTCATGTAGTAAAATTTTTTTCAATAAGATTAAAATATTTTTTTTGAATAGTAACTTTTTACTTTTATTTACCACGGTTAAATGTAAATAGGGTAATTAAGGGTAGATATAATATTAATATTACCCTAAAACATGTCATTATTCTATAGGAAAAGTGTATGTAAAAAAACAACCTTAGAAATAAAATATTATCATTTAGGTCAAGTTGGATTAGATTAGGACATTTATTATTATTTAATTAAAAGAAAGGTTAAAAGAGTTAAAATCAATGGTTTATTACTAAAACATTTTTAAAATAGAGTTATAAATAAGATAAATTCGATTATAAATATTCATTAGGAAGATAAAAAATTTCTTACATAATGGTATTTTATTAATAATTTTTAGACAATAAAAAATTAAATTTATTTATGACACAATGGTGATAGAGTAATTACCTAATTAATGAAATATTAAAATAATTGATATTATAAATATCAAACTAAATGTAATTTGAGATTTTTTAATAATTACACTAATTTTAGAGGTTAATATGGAATATTATTATTTTTTATATAAATTTTTTTCTATGTAATAATGTTGTTATGAAATTATCAAAACAAAATACCCAATAGTGGCAAAATTGACATAAAAGTGTTTTTTAAACAGATATTATATTATTAATTGATATTATATTCTTAAAAATCTATGGTTGGCCCATAAGACTTTTATAATGATAGGTTTATAACTATTGGACCACTTGGGGGTCACTTGGATGTATATAGTATGTTAATTAACTATATAATATAAAAATACAATGAGACATGGTAAATGTTAAACTATTTAACTAAGAGTTAAATATAAATGATATGGTTAATATAGTGACCCAAACCTGTCTAAAATCTATTGGTTGAAAGTATTTAGACCCATACCCTCCTTAAATTTTAAATAATCCAATTTGGAGCCATTATAAACCATTTATAAATTTATTATAAAATAATATTTCTAGCTTTTCCAAATGTTCCCCTCAACCCTCTTATAAAAGGGAACTCCCCCTTCTCTCTAATTCACACCATAAATGCTTTTTGTATCGTCCACCACTACCAAAGTATTCTCAAAACATCCCTCACTTCAACCTAGAGGACTATGTTTGATCATAAATCTCACATAAGGATCCCTTTTTATCAAATCAAAAGGAAGAACCTGAAGAAGAGGTAATGTTTTCACCACCATCTTTCATGTTCCTTTCTTCTTAAACATCTTATTTCTTTGTTATTTACATTCTAAAATAATAACTCATGTATCTTATATATACTATGATGTTATTATAAAGATGTTACATCAATATTCATTATTTCATCTATCCTTTGAATGACATGTCACTATACGTACGTACGTACGGCTTACCGTCTCCACGTCGTGGTGTAATTGTTATTCAAAGAATAATTATTTTCATGGGTATGATAATGATGTTTAATTTATTTAAATAATAAATATAACATGATAATTATTCAGTATATATGATATAACATCCATTTATATATTATTTTAATATCAAAAGAATGATATTGTTGCTTGTGCGTACATACGGACTACCGTCTCCACGAACGCGATGAGATTCATTCACCATTGTATCCATTCAAGTCTAATTCTTCTTTGATGTTTAAAAATAATTTTTAAGGACTTGATATCATTCTGGATATGAATAAGATACAACCTATCCATAACATACACAGCTTATGTAACAAAACATATAAAATAAAACGAGTAAGTTAACACCCGAAATGACGATAATACTAAGATATTATTAACAAGGCAATGTTAAAAGATCATATATGATATCATATTATTGTATATGATTAATGTATAATTTAATAAAAATTATTTCACCATTATACAGCTGGATACCCTCAACTAAGTAAAAGTACAAGGTAAGGGTTTTTTTCACAATCTCTTCATTATCTGAGGTTATTTATAGGTAATTATCTAATGGGACCTCTTTATCATCCACATCCATGTTTCTTAAAAATATATTTCAAATCAGTATTACTATTTTACAAACTATGTTTTCAAGTCATTTATACCCTTTTTTACTTTTTATAAGATGTTTATAAAGGAATCTTTCTGTCGTTTTCCAAACAGGGTCCTTTTTAACCTTTTCGACAGAATTAAGTTAAGAATTACTTTTTTTACTTATTCAGAAGGTGCATCTATTTTCTGCCATTATAAAATCATTGAAGTTTCCCTTAAAAGCTTATAAGAATATTTTAAATGTAAATGTTTTATTTTATAATTATGTTAAATTTAAATTATGTCAAAAAAAGAGATATTTCTCTCAAATAGTTTTGATTTCATCTATGTCAACATCCTTTGATTGATTTTTAGATTATTTGAAGTTTATTTATTATGATACAAAACATCCATATTTTATTGAAGGTATTATGATATGTTTGACTATGGATGTGTTATTTTTAAACCATTCATGTTTTATGGTGAATGTATTAACATTACGTATGCTAGTTTTAAAACGAATGTTTATGTTATGTTTAAACTTATTCATATGAGGAATGAATTGGACTTAATAAGTGACTGGTGGAGCCCACTATAGCTTCTCAATGCATCAGTAGGTCTCATGAGAGAGACTTGTGCCTTAGCACAAGGCCTTTACAGAATCTTATTTGTAGTAATAGCACAAGGCCTTAACTATGTGGTTATGATAGTATGGTATTATGCATTCCATCATTATGAATGTGGTTATTGATATTGCATTTGATTATTCAACTAGTAGAATATCCATGTGAATATGTAAATGGAAATATTTAATTTTATCTTTTTCATATTATGCTGAAGTTCACGTTTAAATTTCTTTTTATTTAGTTATACATTTCCTTAAATGTTTATACTTATTTATGAATGTTTCCGCTATATTGTTATCCTTATTAAGCATCTGAGATCACCCCTTTCAATGTTTTATTTTTTCCAAGATGTGAAGAGGTATTTTATGAATGAACAACATGTATAATAAAAGGGGATATGAGTTTGGAGACAAGATGTGGTTGTAGTTTTCACTTTATGATGTAATGTAATCTTTATGAATGTATCTAGTGTTTCCAAGGCAACTAAACTAATCGGTCATTCGAGATTTGATATTTTGTGATCATGCCAATGTTTTGTAATAATGCACCGACTATAGTTAACTGGGTTCGGGGAGTTACAGTTGGTATCAGAAAAAGTTTAGTAAAAACCTTGGAAAATAGATTTAGATAAACTATGATTATATCACCTAGACATAAGATAGACTTTGAAGATTATTATAGAATAACATCTTAGAATTTTGGTATTGTAGATATTTTGTGAGTTTTCTAAGCAATACATCCATGTATGGATATGAGCAGGTAGAGGCAGATCTGGTATAGATGTATCTAGGGGTAAAACCCGAAAACACCGCTTTGAGCTAGACTCAAATGGGAACTGGTGCACGACAATGGGCCTTGTTGCACTCTTGGTTATGACACTCCCAGGGGATATTCTTAGGAAAATTATCATTTTCATTACAAACAATTATGAATGGTTTATGGGTATATACATCCTCAAGGAAAACATTTTAATGATTATGGATTATATCCATAAATAGTTCAATTTATGTTAAGTGTCTTACAAGTATAGAATTATGTATTTTGATTCATAAACTGATCTAGTTTATGCCATTTTTTAGAAATGGTTCCGAGTGGAAGAAATGGAAACCATATAAATGCATGCACTCCATGTATGGATTTCCCTTGTGCTCAAGATAATTATAGTGGAGAGGGTGATTCAACTGGTGCTGATCAGCTAATCACCATACTGGAACAACTCACTTAGGTTATGAATAATAACCTTACCCGTTTGGAGCTCCCTGATCCGCAGCGTGGAGGATAAATTTTAGATAGCTTCATGAGGCTACAACCACCAAAATTAAATGGGTGTAAAAATCCACTAGTAGCTGAGCAATGGATAAATTTCTTATAAAAAATATTCCATGCCTTGGGAAGTAGTGAATGGGGAAAATTTATCATGGTAGTTTACCCCCTCACTATATATGATGATCAATGGTGGTCATTGATTCAAAACACAAAGGAAGATGATGAAGTATCAAATATGGAATGGAGGGAGTTCAAAGAGCTTTTCATAGAAAAATAGTTTCCTCGTGACCCTTGAGCAGATATAGAAAGTCAATTTCTGAGACTGAGGCAAAAGGAGGATGAGAATGTCGCAAAGTATGAGGCTAACTTTACAAGGATAGAAATGTATGCTGGAGATTATATACGTAACCTGAGAAGTGAAATTGATCATTTATTTTGTGGGTTAAAACCATTTCTTCACCGAGCATTAGTGTCACAATCCTTCTCATCGTACGAAGATATTGTCTCATGTGCTATCATGATAGAAAAATAATTTTCTAAGTCATACGACTTTAAAACAAAGAAATAGAAGAAAAGATCTGCTTATAAAACTGGAAATGGAAATAATGGGAAGAAGGGAAAAGTTGATTATCCATTCGGCAGTAAATGTTGTAAGAATCACCCCAGTACATGCATTAAAAGAATGGGAGTCTGTTACATGTGTGGTGAAAAATGTCACTAAGCTCGTGATTGCAAGGGGAAGAATGAAGCTACCGATGATCAATGTTATAACTGCAGGGAGATGGGACATTAGGCAAATGAATGTCCTAAGCGTCAGGGGAATTAACTCAGAAAAGGACAAGGGATCAAGGCCATGCTTAGGATATCACTATTGCTGAGGTAGAAGCTCTGAAAGACGTGGTGGCGGGTAATTTAACGGTTTCCTCATGTTTAGCAAATGCATTACTTGATTTTGGATCATTGCATTGTTTCATATCTTCCCAGTTTTCTATGAAAATTAGATATTTCTAATTTTATTTAACAAGGGAGTTTTCAGTCAATAATACTAAGGGAGGTATCATTGCAACAACGTTTTGTGAATTAGTCACCATTAGAGCACAAAAATGTTCTTTACCTATGGATCTCATCGTCATACCTATGATTGAATTTGATATAATCCTTGGTATGGATTGGATTGCGGATCATGATTCAAAAATTTATTGTAAGAAGAATGAGGTTACTATTTTTTATGATGATAATAAGGAACACCTTATCTTTAGAGCTGAATCATCACCACCTAATTTTTACCTAGATCCACCCCCATTAGCTCAACTAAATTCAATTATTGGAGAGGAAGAGAATGAAATAACTGTGGGTGAGGAAAGGAATGTTCAAATTGGGGATGTTTTTATTGTTGAAGAATATGTAGATGTGTTTCTAGAATATTTACCTAGATATCCTCCAGAATGATAAATTGAGTTTTCCAATGATTTAATTCCTGGTTCAAGGCCTATATCGAAGACCCCTTATAGATTGGCAACTGTGGAATTAGTTGAACTAAAAAAACTAGAATAATTCAGTAATAAGGTATTTATTTTCCCTAGTGTTTCTCCACGGGGAGCCCCTATCCTATTTGTTTAACAGAAACATGGATCTATGAGGTTATGAATCGACTACAGGGAGGTAAATGATATAAGAATAAAGAACAATTATCCCCTACATCGCATTGATGATTTATTCGACCAGCTGCATGGAGCTCAATACATTTCAAAGATTAAACATCGATCTAGATACCATCAGTTTTGTGTGAAGAAGGAATACATTCTGAAGACATCATTTCTAACAAGGTACAGGCATTACGATTTTACTGTAAAGCCTTTTGGACTAACTAATGTACCCTTGGTTTTCATGGATCTAATGAACATAGATTTCAATGAATATCTCAATGATTTTGTACAGGTATTTATTGATGATAACTTGGTATAGTCCAAAAGATACAAAGGACATGAAAATCACTTCCTCGTTATCCTGAAGACTCTTAGAAGACATGAATTATATTGGATGTTTAGCAAGTGTGAATTCTGGCTTCATGAGATCTCTTTTCTTGGCCATATTGTCTCTAAAGATGTAATCTCTGTTGATCATTCTAAGACCTTGGAAATCCAATAATGGCTTGCACTGACGAGTATAACTGAGGTACAATGTTTTATTTACCTTGCAAGTTATTATTGGCATTTCGTCCAGAACTTTGCCCGATTGGCTTACCCATTAAAAAAGATCACACGTAAAGGGGTTAAATTTGTTTCGATAAAAGAGTGTAAAGAATGTTTTGAAGTACTGAATAGAATAATAGTCAATACTCTTATATTGACTCTACCATCGGGGAATGATGGGTTCGTTATTTATAGTGATGCATCAAAGAAATGACTTGGTTTGTCCTTGTGGAGAAAGATAGGGTTATTGGCTATGCATCACGACGGCTAAAAATTCATGAGAAAAACTATCCTACTCATGATCTTGAGTTAGCTGCTATAATATTTTATTTGAATACATGGAGACATTATATCTATGGTGAAAAATGTCAGATTTATACTGATCAAAAGAGTTTGAAGTATATTTTCTCACAGAAAGAACTCAACATGAGGCAAGTTGATGGCTTGAACTAATCATGTATTATGATTTCACGATACACTACAACCCGAGGAAGGAAAATATGGTGGTAGATTCATTGAGAAGAAAAGGTCATTGAGTTTTGAACATGATGAGAGTTTAAAGGGATCCAATTTTCATGGATCTACTAATGTTGGATATGGGAATCACCATGGAAGGTGAAACATCATTGATATTTCAAATGGTTTCTAAACCATCTTTACTAGAATGGATTAAGAGTTATCAGACCTATGATGAAGAACGTCAAAAGAATATTAAAGGTGTGAATGATGGGATATTGAGAGACATTTTGTATGAAGACGAAATTTTGAAATTTGAGAAGAGACTTTGTGTTCCCGATATACCTGATCTGAAAAGGGAATTTCAAGATGATTCTCATAGCTCCAATTTATCTATACACTCTGGGAGCACCAAAATGTATAGATATTTGAATAAACATGTTTGGTTGGACAACATGAAGAGGGAGATTGCTGCTTTTGTGTCAAGATGTATGGTTTTTCAACAAGTGAATGCTGGAAGGAAACAACCTAGAGGAGTCATGAAACCTCTTTCCATACCAGAGTGGAAATGGGATAATATTACGATGGACTTTGTCATAGGTCTACCAAAGACACCTAGAAGGAACGATGCAATATGGGTTATTGGGGATTTCTTTACAAAGTAAGCACATTTTCTTACTATAAGAGAATATCTACCATTGGAAAATCTAGCAAGACTATATATTAATGTACTTTTGAGTCTTCATGGAGTAACCCTATCGATTGTTACTGATCGTGATCCCCATTTTACTTCAAGATTCTGGAAAAGTATTTAGAAATCCCTAGATACTGAACGTCATTTGAGCACTACCTATAACCCTCAAACATATGGACAATCAGAATGGACTATTCATACCTTAGAAGACATGTTGATATCATTCTCACTAGACATTCAGGGTATGTGGGATCAATATATATCTCTGGTGGAATTTTTCTATAATAATAGATTGCATTCAAGTATTCGGATGACACCATATAAAGCGTTGTATGAATGAGATGTTTTACACCAACCTGTTGGGATGATGTTGGTGAATGAAAACTCGTAGGCCCAGAACTGGTGGAGGAAACGATGGAAAAGTTGAAGGTAATCCAAAACCACATCAAAGCAGCTCAATATAGGTAGAATTGCTATGCCGATAATTGAAGGAATGATTTGGAATTTTAGGTAGAAGATCATGTTTTCTTGAAGGTATCTCAGTGGAAGGGAGTTATACATTTCGGTAAGAAAGGTAAATTGAGTCCCAGGTACATCGGACCATTTAAAATTCTAGAATGAATTGTTGCTATAGCTTACCATTTGGAAATGCCGCCAAATATCTCCAAAGTTCACGATGTGTTCCACGTATTACTGTTAAGAAAATACATGCCTGACCCAATGCATGTACTCACCTATGAGGAATTAGAACTGGAACCTGATCTGTCTTATTGCAAAGATCACATTAGGATTCTTGATACTAGAGAACAAGTGTGGAGAAACCGGACGACTCGTCTGGTAAAAGTTCTATGGAGAAAACATAAGATGGAAGTGGCAACGTGGGATCCCGTGGAACATATGATGAAGAATAACCCAAGAATTTTCATGCTGTAGTATTCTAGAAATTTCGAGGGAAAATTATTTTATGGATGGTAGAATGTAACACCCCAAGCTTCCACAGTACACTTCTCTTTGAATAATACAGTAGCGTGTATTGTACGCAACTTTGAGTTCTAACACACACCACAACCAATCAAACTAGCCGTTATGAATAGCAATACCAAATTTTTGAAATTTTATAAATTTTATATTTCAAAATGGACTTCATTTTTGGATTTGGAATATCTATATTAGCTTAGTGTGAATTTTTGGTATTTTTCTGAAAACATTAAATTTTCTATGAATAGTGAAAAAACACTGAGGTATAGTTTAAAACCAAATTTTTATTTAAATAATTATTTATTTTATTTAACATTAAATAATTTCAAAAATGATACAAAATACTTATATATATTCAATGTAATTCATTGTATTTAGTTTATAATAATTTTAGATATATACAAAATTTATGGAACTTTTCACCGTCTTTTACCCACCTCCGAGGAGAATTTGGAAATTCAAAATAAACATAATTTTACCACTTCTCTGAGTGCTTTTTCTAAATTTCGAGAGAAACTGTTAATATCAAGGAGTAAAATGTGGTTCAATAAGATACAAATAATTTTTGGTGATTAGTAACTTTTTTATTTTATTTACCACCGGTAAAAGTAAATAGGGTAATTAAGGGTAAAAATGATATTAATATTACCCTAACACATGTCCTAATACTATTGGACAAGTGTAACTCAACTAAAAACAACCTTAGGAATAAACTATTATCATTTATGTCCACTTGGATTAGATTAGGATAGTTATTATTATTTAATTCAAAGAAGAGTTAAAAGAGTTAAAATCAATGTTTAATTACTAAAAAAATTAATATAGGGTTATATATAATACAAATTCGATTATAAGTATTAATTAGAAAGATAAATCTATTTACTACATAATCATAGTTTATTTATAATTTTTAGACCTTAAATTATTTAATTTATTTATGGAACAATGGTGATGCAGTAATTACATGATTAATGAAATATTATAATAATTGATATTATAAATATCCAAATAAATGTAATTTGAGACTTATTATGAATTCCAAAAATTCTATAGGTTAATATAAAATATTAGGATTTGTTATATAAATATTTTTCTAAGTAATAATGCTATTATGAAATTATCAAAAACAAAATACCCAATAGTGTCAAAATTGACATAAAAGAATTTTTAAAACAAATATTATATTATTAAGTGATATTCTATTCCTAAAAATCTAAGGTTCTTCCAAAGGAATTATATAATGATTGGTGTATCATTATTAGATAACTTGGGTGTCACTTGTAGATATATATTATGTTTATTAACTATATAATATAAAAATGGAATGAGACATGGTAAATGTCAAACTATTTAACTAAGAGTTAAATATAATTTATATGGTTTATATAGTGACCCAAACCTATCTAAAATATATTTTTTGAAAGTATTTCAACCCATACCCACCTTAAAATTTAAATAATCCTCTTTTGAGACATTAGAAACTGAATATGAATTTATTGTAAAATAATATTTCTATCGTATCCAAAGGTGCCCCTCACTTCTCTTATAAAAGGGAACTCCCTCTTCTCTCTAATTCACACCTTCAAAGCCATTTGGCTCGGCCATAACCTACCAAAATATTCTATCTATATCCCTAAAATCAACCTAAATTCCTTAGTTGGGTCATAAATCCCACCTATGGAGCCCTTTTATCAAATCAAAAGAAAGAACCCGAAGAAGAGGTAATGTTTTCACCACCCTCTTTCATGTCCCTTTCTTCTTCAACTTCTCCTTTCTTTTTCATTTGCATTATAAAATAATAAATTCGGTATCTCATATATATTATGATTTTATTATAAATATTTTACATCCATATTAATTATTCTATCCATCCTTTGAATGTCATGTCTCCATACGTGCGAACGTACGACATACCGTCTCCACGTCCTGGTGTTATTGTTATTCAAAACATTAATATTTTGATGGGTTTGATAGTGATGTGTAATTGATCTAAATAATAAATATCACATGATAATAATTCTGTATATGTGATATAAAATCCATTTATATAATATTTTTATATCAAAAGAAAGATATTTTCGCTCGTGCGTACGTACGGACTACCGTCTCCACGAACGCGATGAGATTCATTCACCATTGTATCCATTCAAGTATAATTCCCATTTGATGATTAAAAATAATTTTTAAGGACTTGATATCATCGTGGATATGAATAATATTCTACCTATCCATAACTATTATGTCTTATGTAACAAACCATATAAAAGAAAACGAGTAAGTTAACACCTGAAACGACGATAATACTAAGATATTATTAACAAAGCAATGTTAAAAGATCATATATGATATCATATTAATGTATATGATTCTTGTATAAGTTAATAACAATTATTTCACCATTATATATAAGGATAACCTACCCTCAACCAAGGAAAACTCCAAGTTAAGGGTTTATTTCACAATATCTTCAATATCTGAGGTTGTTTATACGTAATTATCTACTGGGACCTCTTTATCAACCACATCCATTTTTCTTAAAAATGTATTTAAAATAATTCTTACTATTTTACAGACTATGGTTTAAAGACACTTATATCCTTCTTGACTTTTTATAAGAAGTTTATAAATGAATCTTTCTGTCATTTTCCAAACAAGGACATTTTTAACCTTTTCGACAGAATTAAGGTAAGAATGTATTTTTTAACTTATACGGATGGTGTGGCTATTTTCCGACGTCATAAAATCGTCTAAGCTTCCCTTAAAATCTTATAAATATATTTTCAAAGTAAATGTTTTATTTTATAATTATGTGACCTTTATATGATTTCAAAAAAAGAGATATTTCTCTCAAATAGTTTTGATTTCATCTATGTCAACACCCTTTGATGGATTTTAAGATTATATGAAGCGGATTTATTATGATACAAAACATCCATATTTTATTGATGTTTTTGTGATATGTTTGATTGTGGATTTTTTATATTTATACCATTCAGGTATATGGAGAATGTATTAACATTTCGTATGCTAGTTTTAATACGAATGTTTATGTTTTGTTTAAACCTGTTCATATGAGGAATGCCTTGCACTTAATAAGTGACAGGTGGAGCCTGATATAGATCCTCGATGCGTTGGTAGGTATCATGAGACAAAATAGTGTCTTAGCATAAGGCCTTCACAAAATCTTATTTGTAGTCTCAGCACAAGGCCTTGACTATGTTGTTATAATAGTCTGTCATTATGCATTCCATCATTATGAAAGTGGTTATTGATATTTCATGTGATTATTCAACTAGTATAATATCCATGGGAATATGTATATGGCATTATTTCCTTTTATCTTTTCCATATTATGCTGAAGTTCAAGTTTAAAAGGCTTTTTTAGTTATACATTGCCTTAAATGTTTATTCTTATTTATGAAAGTTTCCACTATATTGTTATCCTTACTGTGCATCTGAGCTCACCCCTTTCAATGTTTTATTTTTTCCAGGATGTGAAGAAGTATTTAATGAATGACCTGAAGGGATAGTATAAGCGGATATTATTGTGTAGACAAGATGTAGTTATAGTTTTCACTTTATGATGTAATGTAAACTTTATGAATGTATATATTTTTTCCCATGCTACTAAACTAATTGGTCTTTTGAGATTTGACCTTTTGTGATCATGACAATGTTATGTAACAATGCACCGACTCTGGGTAACTGGGGTTGGGGAATTACACCATATGATACTTATATCCCTTCAGACATGAGAATACAATTTATATTTTCGAGACCATCCATTTTTATAAGATAATTTCAAAATAATTTGTCATCATATTTAATGTATGAAACATCACCATATATTATTGTGGTGATTCCGTGAACTTGTAATGTCAATATATGCTCTAGTGGAACTAGTGGGGTTAAAGTAATACCATATGGTCATATTTGTTTCATTATTTATGCATGATATTTTTTTGATTCAACCTTCCATTTACCCATTGTTTTAACAATATATAATACCATACATAACATAAGACAGTTTTTCATCAACTTTTATAGGTTTTTCATTTGACTTGTTTATGTATATATGTCATGCCTAATTATAATATTATACATTTATGCTAGGAATTTTCACATAGTATCATTGACCATTGTAATATATGGATTATCATGTTGAACAAGAAACATATAACTCAAGTCCTATGCTAATTCAATTCCAACTCCCATGTGATCTTTTGGGAGTAGTTTTTTTGTGTATCACGTATCATAAAAAATATTGATTGTACCTATCAAAATAATGTAGTTCGTGAGTGATGATAGAAAAATGAATATGAAACATCCCTAGATAATATTTTTGTAATATAATCTTATCATATGTTAATCTGTTCAAATTTAAGAGAATGAGTAATGAAAAAATTAATTACCACAAGTAAGGTATTTTGTTCATGGGAATGACTAGACTCAAATATAGTTGGGTCAATTGGCTCTTTATGTGATGATATTTGTTCAAATACTACATTTATTTGATACTATGAAATATATAGGTATGTGAAACTAGGATGAATAATAATACATTGAAAATAATCTATTTTCAACTTCATTCCATTCATAATCCAATATGTATCATCTTTTAATGTTTTTCAAAAAATATGTTCACGGTGACATTCCAAAACATATATGTCTAATGTGACCATATTGTTTTTGAACCTTCAAATGTACTAAAAGTAGTTTTTCTGTAGGAATGGTCACTGCTAATTATTGTGTTTATGATGTATAATATACATATGAATTTTACATATATTTTTATGTAATATGAATATAAATAATAAAAAATTAATATTATATCATTCTAATAAATCTTTCCCAAACTTATTTTATATTTTCATAAACTAGTATACCCTCATTACTCTCATGGGCCTCATTCCATAGCACATGACACGGGGGGGAAGAGGATTAATATTTTGATTCATCAATTTTCATAAAAATAAAGGAAATAATGTTTTTTATATCACATAAAACCATTCATATTTATTTAAAATAAATATAATTTTATTCTCTAGTAAATTTTACCCCATCCATTTTTTATAGTGGTATATTAATTTTGATTCCAATTTTTTATTTTTAGCACTCCTTTTTTGAGTTTTATAATTTGTTAATTTTGAATCAAATTGTATAAAATAAATAATTTCAAATTATATATTATCATATACTATAATCCTAACATGATTTCTCATCATGGAAAATGATAAATTAATTTCATTATTATTGTTTCTTAATGAATTCATGCATAATTTGTTGGTGGGGATTTATTTTATTCTAAAGATAACTAAAATAAAACTTTTTAATATGTATATATAAGCCTCTATGGGATTTTCCAATGGCCATTAATAGATATTTTTTATTTAAATTATCTAAAACAAATGAAAAATTAAAGGGACGATGAAAATAAATAAATAAATTATTATATAAATTTTCAGCAAAATATAGAATGTATATCATAATATTACCTTTATATCTACCCAAAGGGTTTCATTGTTACATGATAAACATAAACCATGAATCAATATCAACTAAAACATTCATCCTCATTGTTACCCCAAAATAACTAATGAACATTGACTTCTCGAAAGGTTTTCCACATTGATTACATCTAACCTAATATTTAATATCCATTATTCTTTCCATGATAATTTTAGTCAACATATTGATGCTGTTTTATTCATTTTTTTCATCATCATGATTTTGATAAAAAAATAATTATATTGTTTTAGTATCAACCATCTTTTCTCCGATGATATTGGTAGAATTATCTAGTTATGAATTCATTATATTCATGAGTAGTAAAAAATTTAATTTAGAGTACACAAATACAATAGAGAACATATAATATTATGTAGAGAAGCATTGTATATTAAACAAACTTGTACCTGATCAATATAATTGTTTTATATTCCTTAATTGTTGAAGGTATTTAGAACATCTATAAATAATCCAAATACCATATTTGAGGACTCTTCTAAGGTATATGTCATTATCTATATTTTTACCTTCACGAAATCATTGTGATCACTCAATGGGAGGGTTATCTTTGACTGAATTTTCATATGACCCAACATTTGTTTTAGTTAGTAGTAGTAAAATTGGGAATTTTTTTTCTATAACTCAGATATATGATACTGGAATCTCATGAGATTCCATTATGAATAGATCTTTTTTACACCCTTACACACCGAAGTTCACCCTTATGCATCTCATTTCCCAACATTCATTGCACTATTGTTTTCAACTTATTTTAAATAAAAAATTGACACATAAAAATTTATTACAATATAAATTGTTTATCAGTTCGGTGATGTAATAATATGACATAATCGTATAAACTGTATTCATATTATTGGGACCAAATATCTGCATCACATCCTTCACCAGGGTGACACCACTATTTTTTATCCTTATATATTTATCATGTTCTGTTATGTTGAATAGATAATAATTAATTTAAAAAATAGTGTATTATATGACATTTAAATTTAGTCTTATCCCAAGCCATCATAGATTTTCAACCATTGAATTTTTATTTTTAGAGAACTCCTTATACGTATGATTTCAAAACCAACATATAGACTATTAATTGTGTGTATGTGATATTCATCCTCTATCCCTTGATGACTTAAAATGTTTTGAATATATTTATGGGCATCACTATATGGATCCACATTTTCACTATTTAATAATATGTAAATGTGAACATGATCTCCCCTATAATGATATTTATAAAAATATATAATCTAGAAATCACTTTTCCGATAAGGCGTTTGGTGTGATGTTACATTGGGAGACTAATTATATCAACATCTAACATGTAATCAGTATATAATTCCATAGCTTATTTGATAATATTTAGTTTAACAAATCACCCTTCTGTTCAACTTTGATTCATGACGTATAGATTTAAATTATTCATATACCATTAAATGGTACATCTTATTTTTTTGGATAGTACAACATAGATTAACCTCATCAACCAAATGAACTATTAGTATTATCATTATATCAAATAATTATAATTGGAATAATTTATCTAATTCACATATTATGACTACAACCTCTTTCTTTTTTATTAGAATATTTTCATGATCTATAACATTAATAAATATAGATTTTAAAATGAATAAGAGTCTGGATAATATACTTTGTGCATTTTTAATAAAAATTCAACATAAATCAGTTACCATCAAATATTTCATAAAAAAAATATTTTTTTTTATTCTATTCCATCTAAACTAAAATTATACATTGAAATTTAATTCTTCATATTTCATGAATACCCATATAGAACATTTATACCATTACGTAAAAGGAAAATTTTTAATTATTCTTATCTGGAATGAGTGTATGCTACTAGGAGAATTAAATTCTTCATTTAACCCTTCACTATTTCTAACAACTCCCTTATCATTATTTATATCATGTTCAACCTTTCCATTATACAATATTTTTTCTAGGAATTTTTAGTATTGTGATAATAACAATAAAAAAAATCTACATACATGACATAAAAAATATTTCTGAATTATAAAAAATCTTATATGATAATTAAATGAAAAATAATCTTTTTCATACCTGATTTCCTCAGGTTTTTCAAAAATAATTTACCAAAAACTGTGTCAATATATTTTACTTCAATTGATATTTGATAACCAATTATTGGAGATGGTGTTTTACCACATTCATTATTCCCATTGAATACTATATTCCATGGTTAGTATTTATATAACTGAGGTAAACAAATTATGTCATGAAAATAAAGAAATGGATGATTTATATCTACTGAACTAAGAGTGTATATTATTTCTAAATGGGACACTCCAACATTTCTTTAATGATAAATCATGAAAAATATCTATAAAAAGAAAATTCAATTATCATCTTATATAAAATATCCCTCAATTTGAATTATTCACTTATTTGAGAATCTTATATTATAAAACCAATATCCCAAAAAAAATAGATATTCTATCAATGGATCCATGTACAAATCAATAACATTACCAGGGTTTTTGAGTCCAGATTTAAGAAGAGGAAAAAAAATTATTTTAACACCATGTATGACCATGTAGGAAATTTATATTTTTCCAACATAACTGTAATGCCCCAACCCTAGTTACCCAGATTTGGTGCATTATTACATAACATTGGCATGATCACAAAAGATCAAATCTCGAAAGACCAATTAGTTTAGTAGCCATGGAAACACTAGATACATTTTTAATGTATAGATTACATCATAATGTGAAAACTACAACAACATATTTTTTCCACACTCATATCCCCTTATACTATCCCTACAGGTCATTCATAAAATACTTCTTCACATCCTGGAAAAATAAATCATTGAAATGGGTGAGCTCCGATGCTCAGTAAGGATAACAATATAGTGGAAACTTTCATAAATAAACATAAACATTTAAGGCAATGTATAAATAAAAAAATCCTTTTAAACATGAACGTCATCATAATATGGAAAAAATAAAATGAAATAATTCCATTTACATATTCACATGGATATTCTAATTGTCTAATAATCACATGTAATATCAATAACCACTTTCATAATGATGGAATGCATAACTTAAGACTATGATAACCACATAGTCAAGGCCTTGTGCCAAGACTAAAAATAAGATTTTTTCAAGGCCTTATGCCAAGACACTAGTTTGTCTCATGAGTCCTACTGATGCATCGAGGAGATATAGCGGGCTCCACCGATAACTTATAAAGTCCAATTCATTCCACATATGAACAGGTTTAAACATAACATAAACATTCGTATTAAAACAGACATACAAAATTTTTATACATCCTCCACAATCCATGAATGGTATAAAAATAAAACACCCACAGTTAAACATATCACAAAACCTTCAATACAATATGTAAGTTTTTTATCAAAATAAATCAACTTCAAATATGCTTAAAATCCATCAAAGGATGTTGACATAGATGAAATCAAAACTATTTTAGAGAAATATCTCTTTTTTTGAAATCATTTAAAAAGTCAGATAATTATAAATTAAAACATTTAATTTGAAAATATTATTATATTATTTTAAAAGAATCTTCGATGATTTTATAACGCCAGAAAATAGCATCACCTGCTGTATAAGTTAAAAAATACATTCTTACCTTAATTCTGTCGAAATGGTTAAAAAGGAACTTGTTTGAAAAATGACATAAAGATTCCTTTATAAACATCATATAAAAAGTCAAAAATGGTATAAATTACTTTAACCCATAGTTTTTAAAATATTAATAATGATTTGAAATACATTTTTTAAGAAACATGGATGTGGATGATAAAGAGGTCCCAGTAGATAATTACGTACAAAAAATCTTGGATATTGAAGAGATTGTGAAATAAACCCTTACCTTGTACATTTCCATGGTTGAGGGTATGTTAAATTCTTTTATAATTGTTAAATAGTTGTTATTAAATTATACAAGAATAATATACATTAATATGATATCATATATGATCTTTTAACATTTCATTGTTAATAATATCTTAGTATTGTCTCTGTTTCGGGTGTTAACTTACTCGTTTTATTTTATATGTATTGTTACATAAGCCATGTTTGTTATGGCTAGGTTGTATCTTATTCATAAACAGAATGATATAAAGTCCCTAAACATTATTTTTAATCACAAAATGAGAATTATACTTGAATGTACATGATGGTGAATGAATCTTATCATGTTTTTCGAGACGGAAGTCTGTACGTATGCACGAGCGACAATATCATTATTTTGATATTAAAATAATATATAAATGGATGTTATATCATATATAAATAATAATTATCATGTTATTTTTATTATTTACATCAATTACACATCATTATCATACCCATCAAAATAATAATGTTTTGCATAACAATTACATCACGACATGGAGATGGTAAGTCGTACGTACGCACGTTTGGTGACATGTCATTCAAATGATGGATAAACTAATTAATATGGATTTAACATATTTATAATAACATCATAGTATATATAAGATACAGGTGTTATTATTTTAGAATGGAAATAACAAAGAAAGAAGCAGTTGAAGAAGAAAGGAACTTGAAAGAGTGTGGCGAAAGCATTACCTCTTCTTCGTGTTCTTCTTTTTGATTTGATCAAAATGGCTCCTTAGGTTGTCTTTATGATCAAAATAAGGCCTCTAGGTTGAAGTGGGTAAAGGTGAGAGAATATTTGGTTTGGGTTTGGCTGAGCCAAAATTCTTTGAATGTGTAAATTAGAGAGACGGGGGAGTGCCCTTTTATAAGAGGGGTGAGGGGCACCTTTGGAAAAAATAGTAATATTATTTTATAATAAATTCATATTCGTTTTATAATGGCTAAAAGGTAGATTGTTTAATGGTTAAGGTGGTTATGGGTCTAAATACCTTCAATCAATAGATTTTAGAGAGGTTCGTGTGATTGTATTTACCATATCATTTATATTTAACTCTTTGTTAAATAGTATCAGATTTACCATGTATCTTTGTATTTTTATATTATTTAGTTAATAAAAATTATATATACCTCCAAGTGACCCCCAAGTGGTCCATTAATGATAAACCAATAATTATATAAGACATTTTTCTGAACCATATATTTTTAGGAATATAATATCAATTAATAATATAATATTTGTTTTAAAAACTCTTTAATGTGAATTTTGACACTATTGGGTATTTTGTTTTTGATAATTTCATAACAGCATTATTACTTCAAAAACAATTAATATAACTAATCTAAATATGTAATATTAACCTAGAAAAGTATTTCAATTCATAAAAAGTCTCAAATTACATTTATTTTTATATTTATAATATCAATTCTTTTAATATTTCATTAATTAGGTAATTAACAAATCACCATTGTGTCACAAATAAATTAAATTGTTTAATGTATAAAAATTATATATAAAATACAATTATGTATGAAATATTTTTATATTTATAATGAATATTTATAATCGAATTTATATTATCTATAACCTTATATTAAAAAAATAGTAATTATACATTGATTTTAACTCTTTTAACTCTTCTTTGAATTAATTAATAATAAATGTCCTAATATAATACATATGGGCCTAAATGATAATATTTTATTCCAAAGGTTATTTTTGGTAGAGAAACATTTTTCCAATAGTATTAAGACATGTGTTAGGGTAATATTAATATCATTTTTACCCTTAACTACCATATCTACTTTTAACCGTGGTAAATAAAAGTAAAACGTTTCTATTCATCAAAAATTATTTCTATCTTATTGAACAAAAATTTACTTCTTGATATTAACCATGTCACTCATATGTTTTAAATTTCTCTCACAAAAGCAATAAAATTACGTTTTATGTGAATTTCCAAATTCACCTAGGAGGTGTGTAAAAGACGGTTAAAAGTTCCATAAAATTTTTATATATGTAAAATTATTCTAAACTAACTCCAATGAATTACATTGAAATTATATAGTTATTATGTATCCATTTTGACTTTAATTAAATTTAAATAAAATAAATAATTATTTAAATAAAAATTTGGTTTTAAACTATAACTCAGTGTTTTTCACTATTTATCAAAAAATTGAATGTTTTTAGAAAAATACAAAAAATTCACCCTAAGCTAATTTCAATATACCAAATCCAAAAATGAAGTCCATTTTGAATGTTAAAATTTATAAAATTTTAAAAATTGGGTATTAATATTAATAACGACTAGTTTGATTTGTTGTGGTGTGTGTTAGAATCCAAAGTTGCGTACAACACATGCTAATGTATTATATAAAGAGAAGCATATTGTGGAAGCTTATGGTGTTACATTCTCCCCTCCTTCAAATAATTTCATCCTATAATTTTCTAGAATACTAACGCATTAAAATACACATGTGATTTTTCATCAATAGTTCCTCAGGTTCCCACGTTGCCTCTTCCATCATATAGTTTCTCCATAGAATTATTACTAGACGAGTCATCCAGTTTCTCAACACTTGTTCTCTGGTATCAAGAATCCTGATGAGCTCTTCACAATAATAAATATCATGTTCCAGTTATAATTCCTCACAGGTGAGTATATGCGTTGGGTCAGGCATGTATTTTCTCAACAGTGATACGTGGAACACATTGTGAACTTTAAGGAGATTTGGCAGCATTGCCAAATGGTAAGCTACAACACCAATTAGTTCTAGAATTTCGAAAGGTCTGATGTACCTAGGACTCAATTTACCTTTCATACCAAAATTTATAACTCCCTTCCATGGTGATACCTTCATGAAAACATGATCTCCTACCTAAAATTCAAAATCCTTCCTTCGATTATCAGCATAGATCTTCTGCCTACTTTGAGCTACTTTGATGTGTTTTTGGATTACCTTCACCTTTTCCATCACTTCCTCCACCAGTTCCGGGCCTACGATTTTTCTTTCACCAACGTCATCACAACAGGTTGGTGTGTGACATCTCTTTCCATACAACACTTTATATGGTGCCATCTGAATACTTGAATGGAAGCTATTGTTATATGAAATTTTCACTAGAGATAAATATTTATCCCACATACCCTGAAATTCAAGTGAGCATGATATCAACATGTATTCTAAATTTTGAATAGTCTGTTATGATTGTCCATCTGTTTGAGGGTGGTAGGCAGTGCTCAAACTATGGTCAGTATCCAGGGCTTTCTGAAGACTTTTCTAGATTCTCGAAGTAAAATGAGGATCATGATCAGAAACAATCGATAGGGGTACTCCTTGAAGTCTCACAACTTCGTTAATATATAGTATTTCTAGATGTTCCAGTGGTATATATTCTCTTATATAAAGAAAATGTTCTATCATTGTAAGACGATAAACAATTACCCATATTGCATCATTTATTCTAGGAGTCTTTGGTAGCCCCATGACAAAGTCCAACGTAATATTATCCCATTTCCACTCTAGTATGGGAAGAGGTTGCATGAAGTCTCCAGGCTATTGCCTTCCAGATTTCACTTGTTGAAAAACCATACATATTTACACAAAATCAGAAATCTCCCACTTCATTTTATCCCACCAAAAATGTTCCTTCAAATCTCTATACATTTTTGTGCTCCTAGGGTGTATAGAGAAATTATAGCTATGAGCATCATCTAAAAATTCCCTTTTCAGATCAGGTATATTTGGAACACAATGTCTCTTCCCAAATTTCAAAATTCCTTCTTCATACACAAAGTATCTCAATCTCCTATCATTCACAGCATTAAACTTATTTTGAAATTCATCATCATCAGTCATAGAACTCTTAATCATTTCTTGTAAATATGGTTTGGAAACCATTTAAAAAAGGATTGATGTTTCACCTTCCATGGTGATTACCATATCCAACTTTAATAGATCCATGAAAATTGGATCCCTTTCAACTCTCATCATGTTCAAATCTCCATGATCTTTTCTCCTCAAAGCATCTTCCACCTTATTTTCCTTCCTTCGGTGGTAGTGTATCTTACAATAATAATCCTTGAGTAGTTCAAGACATTGCCTTTGCCTCATGTTGAGTTATTTCTATGAGAAAATATACTTAAAACTCTTGTTATCAGTATAAATCTCAAATTTTTCACCATAGATATAATGTCTCCATATCATCAAAGCAAATAATACAGCAGCTAACTCAAGATCATGAGTAGGATAGTTTTTCTCATGAATTTTTAACTGTCGTGATGTATAGGAAATAACCCTATCATTCTGCATGAGGACACAACCAAGTCCTTTCTTTGATGCATCACTATAAACAACAAACCCATCATTCCCTAATGGTAGATTTAATATAGTATCATTGAATAATATTCTCTTCAGTTCTTCAAAACATTATTCCAATTCTTTTTTCCAAACAAATTTAACCCATTTGCATGTGATCTTTGTAAATGGGTTAGCCAATTGGGAAATGTTCTGGATGAGATACCGATAATAACCTGCTAAGCCAATAAAATTGTGTAACTTAGTTATACTCGTCGGTGCATTCCATTCCTTGATTTCCTTGGTCTTATAATGATCAATAGATATACCATCTTTAGAGACAATTTTTCCAAGAAAAGAGATCTCCTGGAGCTAGAATTCACACTTTCTAAACATCACATATAATTCATGTCTTCTAAGAGTCTTCAGGATAATGTGCAAGTGATTATCATGGTCTTAGTTTCTTTTCGAATATACCAAGATATCATCAATAAATACCACTATAAAATAATTGAGATATTCCTTGAAAACACTGTTCATTAGATCCATGAAAATAGAGGGTGCATTAGTCAGCCCAAAATCCATTACTGTAAACTCGTAATTCCCATACCTCGTTCAAAATGTTTTCTTCGTAATGTATTCCATATTTACTGACAATTTATGGTATCTAGATCAAAGTTCAATCTTTGAAAATTATTGAGCTCCATGTATTTGGTCGAAAAATCATCAATGCGAGTTAGGGGATACTTGTTCTTTATTGTTATAGCATTGATCTCCCTATAGTTGATACATAACCTCATAGATCCATCATTATTTTTTAAAAAAAAGGACAGGGGCTCCCCATAGAGAAACAATAGGGGGAATAAATCCCTTATTAATCAATTCCTCTAGTTGTTTCTTTAGTTCAACTAATTCCACATTCGCCATTTTATAAGGGGTATTTGATATAGGCCTTGAAATAGGAATTAAATCAATTAAAAACTCAATTTCTCATTCTATAGAATGTCCAGGTAAATCTTCCGGAAACACAACTACATATTCATTAACAATAGGTACATCCCCTATTTGAACATTACTTTCCCCACCCACAGTTATTTCATTCTCTTCCTCTCCGACAATTGAATTTAGTTGAGCTACTAGGGGTGAATCTAGTTAAGAATTAGGTGGAAATTATTCCACTATAAAGATAAGGTGTTCTTTATTATCATCATCAAAAATAGTAACCTCCCTCTTATTAAAATAAATTTTTTCATCATGGTCTGAAAGCCAATCCGTACCGAGGATTATATCAAATTCAATCATAAATATGGTGATGAGATCCGCAGATAACAAACATTTATGTACTCTAATGGGGACGAATTTACAAAATTTTATTGCAATGATACTTCCCTTAGGAGTTTTGGCTGACAATACTCTTGTTAAATAAAATTGGAAATATCTAATTTTCTTAGAAAACCGGGATGATATGAAACAATGCGATGATCCAGAATCAAATAATGCATTTTCTAAACTTGAGGAAACCATTAAATTACCTGCCACCACGTCTTTTAGATCTTCTACCTCAGCAGTAGTGATATCATAAGCTTGGTCTTGATCCCATGGCATTTTCTAAGGTAAGTTCCCCTGAAGCTTAGGACATTCATTTTCATAATGTCCCATCTCCCTGCAGTTGTAGCATTGAACATCGGTATCTTCTTTATTCCCCTTGCAATCAGGAGATTGGTGGCCTTTCTCACCACACTTGTAACAGACTCCCTTTCGTTTCATGAATATACTGGGGTGTTTCTTCCCAAATTTACTACATGATGGATAATCTTCTTTTCCCTTCTTCCCATTATTTCCATTTCTAGAGTGATCAAAAGATCTCTTCTTCTCTTGCTTTGCATTTAAGTCGCAAGACTTATAGAATTCTTTTTCTGTCTTGATAGAAAATGAGACAATATCTTCGTACGATGAGAAGGATTGTGACCCTAATGCTCGTTGAAGAAATGGTTTTATCCCATCAAATAAATGATCAATCTTAATTCTTGGGTTACGTATATAATCTTCATTATACCTTGCTATCCTTGTAAAGTTAGCCTCATACTTTGAGACATTCTCATCCTCCTTTTGTCTCAGACTCCAAATTTGCCTTTCCATATCTGCTCGATGGTCATGAGAAAATATTTTTCCTAAAAAATCTCTTTCAACTCCCTCCATTCCATATTTGATACCTCATCATCTTCCTTTGTGTTTTTAATTAGTGACCACCATTGATCAGCATGTCCAGTGAGGCGGTAAACTGCCATGATAACTTTTTCCCTTTCACTACTCCTCAAGGCATAGAATATTTTCTCTAAGGAATTTATCCATTACTCAGATACTTGTTGATTAGTAATACCATTGAATGTTGGTTGTTGTTTTCTCATGAATATATCTAAAATTTATCCTCTATTTTGTGGATCTGGGTGCTCTATATGGGTATGGTTATTATTCATACCCTGTGTGAGTTTTCCTAGTATGGTGATTAGCTGATCAGCACCAGTTGCATCACCAGCTCCACTATAATAATATTTAGAAGGATGGATGTAACACCTGGATATTTTATTCTTTTTAATTTATTTGATATCATGTGTTTTATGCTACACCATTATTATCTTGTTCTATATGCAACACCGTATTATCTTGCAGTATACGCAACACAATTCTTGGATCGGGTTATACACAATTTCAAGTTCGTTTGATAATAGTCATTCTACACAACATTGTGTGTATATATATATGTTCAATGTATAAATGAAATATGGTTGGATTTTGTTATACGAAACAACAAAGGAGTATTTCACAACACGCAACCCTAACTTTACTTTCATTATACGCAATCGAAACCTTCCTCGGTAGCGTGTGTAGTACGCAATACCAGGTTTCACTAATCAACGATATATGGTTATAATATTATTATAAACTAGCCGTTATGAATTTTATTAACTAAATTTTTAATTTTATAACATTATTATTCATCTTACACATTTTGTAGAATATGGTATGAGAACAAAATAAATTTTTTCAGGTAAAATAAGTATTTTTTTCAAAAAATGCAGTTTTGCCGCCTTTTGATGGCGCACCCATTTTAAATATAATTTTTGAGAAGTTTATAAGTTAAATTTTATAAAATAAACTTATTATTTTGAATCATGATATAAAAACTTACATTGGATAATGTTTTGATATTTTTCTGATAACTTTCATATTTTAATGAATAGTAAAAACACGCTATATTTTAGTTAAAAACAACTTTTTTCATCATATTATCTTTTTTGGATAAATTATAATATTGAATGGTTTTAAATTATAAATAGAATATATTTTTACCATTTAATATAATGTATTTCATTAGCATTGATTTTACGTTGATTTCGTAGGTTAAAACAATTCAATCTTTTGCAACGTTTTAATCAAAAACCCGTTTTCATTCGACAACGGGATTAATTTTAATTTAATTTCTGAAACTTTTGTTTATTGAATTTCAAAAAATGGACTCCATATTTGGAATCATTGGGTCTAAATTATGTTAATAGGCTACTTTTTATTTTTGGGATTTATGAATAGAAACTACGGTAAATTTTATTTACCATAGTTAAAGGTAAATCGGGTAATTAAGGGTAAATAAAATATTATAAAATTAACCTAACACATGAAAAAAAATATATTGGATGGATAAACGTAGACAAATATCACCTAAGGGTCGGATTAGATTCATTTTATGGACTTTTGACCATGAAAATAATATAATTATTATTAAAACCAATGAAAGTGACAACATGACACTCTCTTAAGTCGTATAAGTATAATAATTTTAATTTAGTGATAAACATCATAAAACATCGAACATGAATAGTCTCCATAAATCTAATACAATTATATACATCATGATAATTTATTTATAATTTTTATGGATTAAATAATTGTCATAAATGGTGATACATTAATGATGCAGAAATTATTTATTAAGTGAAAAATCAGTAATATAGTTTTTATTGAAATAATAATACCCATTAAAATGCCCACAAACCTGCCCAAAACTTATTGTTAGTTTATATCTACATCTTAATCACCCAATGAACTAATATATAACCTTTTGGAGTCTTACAAAAGTGATTATGACACTTATATTATTTTATTTTAAATGATGCCAAAGTGTTCACCTTCATAATTTAATAAATATAACAATTTAAATATTGTGATTTTAAGATGATAAATTCGAGTAAAAGGATTATTGTAAAAGTTAATAGATTTATCTTAATTATAGGATTTTATTTTTAATTTTTATGCTAAAAATAAGTATATTAAATAATTATACAAAAATGTTGTAGTAATTATTTTATTAAGAGATTAATTAAATAAATGGTTTTAAAAATAATAAAATAAATATTATATGAACTATTTAATGTTCTCCACTACATTTCTAGATACTTATGACCTTTTATGAATCTATTAAAGCTTTTATTTTGAACAAATCTTCTGTATATATTTTATTTAAATTCAAATAAATGAATAGTGTCAAAATTGACAATATTGTTATTTTATAAAAATGACATATTATAAAATTGTTTAAAAATCACAAAAATATATAAAAATTATAAATTTAAATTTATATGGTCTAAAATTTTATAAATTATCCAATTATAGATAATTCACACCAATAAGTAATTATTTGTTATAATTTAAAATTTAGAATGTTATTACCACAAATAAAATTAAATTGATTAAGTAAGGATAAATCAAGTTGATGATGTTTAAAATAATTTCCTAACATGTCTAAATATTATTGGTTGATGCGATTACAACCCTATATCATCTAATATTCTAATATGATTCATTTATGGCGGTTTTTATGTGGGGTTAGATTTATTATAAATTAATATTTTTAAGATTTCCAAAGGTGCCCCTCTCCTCCCTTATAAAAGGGAACTTCCTCCCTCTCTCCCTCACACCACTTTGAGCCTCCATGCTCGGCCAACCCCTGCCAATTTTTCTTGTCGACTTCCCTAGAAACATCCTAGAGGTCTTGGTCTTATTCAAAGGCCAATTTTAGTGCCCTAATAGGAGGTCTCAAAGAGGCGCTTCAAAGAAGAGGTGATATCCGTTACCGATTCTTTAAACTTTATTTATTCTTCTACTTATTCTTATTTAGTTGTTTTATTATGAAGTAATAACATCAGTATCACTCATATACTGATATGTTATTATAAGTATGAAACAACCCTATTTCACCATCTATCCATCCTACAGAAAATGAAATCATCGCGCGTGCGTATGTATGGAATATCGTCTCCACGCCGTGGTGTAATCTGTTTTTCCAACACCACCTTACTTGGATGGGTATAATGGTGTAAAGAATAAATATACATAGTTATTATAACATCATACTGATTATGATATATTTTATCATCCTATCCAATTGAATTAAATAATTATGGGAATTATATCATCGCTCGTGCGTACGTATGGACTACCGTCTCCACGACGCGATGAGATTCATTCTCCATGTTAACCATTTAAGAATGATTATAAAGTATATATAAGCAATAATAATGAAATATATGACATTATAAAGTTACTGGATTTATGTATATATATATATTTATGTCATCTACTTAATTCCATTCAACTCAATAAGGAAACAAAAACAGCGTTCATGCGTACGTACGGCCTACCGTATCCATGAACGGTGTATTTCATTCCATTTATCGATCTATTATATATATGTATATTCTGAATATATATTATATATAAATCATTTTTTATATTCTGGAATTAATTAATCATGATCTAATTAATCATATGGATAATTAAAAGTCAAAACACGAACGACAAATGAAATGATTTTACCCAAAACGCTCTTTAACATGGAATTTACAAAGGAATGGGTAATATAAAGTCATAAGTGAACCATATATGATATCATAACAATGAATATGATTCTGTAATAAGTCAATGACATTATTTAAATCATTATACAGGAGTTTCGGATACATACGAAGCATATCAGACATAATGTAAGGGATAATTTTGCAAATCTCATTTTTATCCGAGATTGCTTATTCATCAGTATTTACTGGGGTTATTTCTACCATCCATGTCCATGTTTTATAAAAAAAATTTCATGTATGTTTAAATTTCTTTTTTACCCATTTTTTACTTTTACTACATGGTATGTATGGAATCTTACTATTACAATGTACTTTTTGACTTTTCTGGCAAAAGTACGAGAAAAATGTTTTTTTAACTTATAGGGAACGAACAGATTTTTACGGTTTTATAAAGCCTTATTTGCATGAAGATTCATTCAAATTATTTCATGACTATTTTCAAAAAAAATCACTTTTTTTAAAATAGCATGACGTTTTGTGAAAAGAAATTGATTTTGAAGAAGAAAGGATATTTTCCTCAAGAATTCATTTCAAATGTTTTATCAAAACCATTTTCCATCTAAGATGAAATTATTTCATATGTGTATGTTTTAAGTTTAATGCCTCTATGATTTACATGGTTTCACTTTTCTTATTATGAAATGATATCCATTTCTTTTATATGGATTATTTGATGATGGGATGATGTTTATGAAACCCATTTTATTTATTGGGTTATTATGAATGATGTATGTTTTTTTGTGGCACAAGTAAGAATGATTTCATTATGATATGGGTGGGACCTATATCTCCCTCCAATGCATTGTCTAAAGATTTATATCTCATGAGATAGACATGGATGGAATGGAAAGTAAAACCGGTTCAGTAATATAGGACTGGAATGAGGAGTGAACTCAATTCAGAAAGGGACTTCGTCCACTAAGATGGTCTTGGAAGCAATTCCTTGGCTAATATGGAAATCATATCATGTGATTAATGGTTTCCACAATTATATGTTTTATTCCCATTCTATTTTATCATTATTAATGTTTCTTTATAATCAATGCCTTACAGACTTCTATGTTTTATGTCTTTTCTCATGTTTTTGATGTTTAAACATTATGTTCATGTTTTTTGGTTCAAATGTATATTGTATGTTTTATTTCACCCATTCTTACCCTTACTGAGAATTTTAGCTCACACATTTTATGTTTTCTTTTCCCCATGATATAAATAAAGGTTTTAGGTAAGAAAAAAATTGAAGACCTTTATGGGAGATGTTGAAGATCTTTCACCACGATTAGAAGATTATGTTCCAAGTTTCCAAAGACACTAAACTATTACGGTCCTTGTGTGCTTGTTTTTGTTATGTATTAAGTATTCCGCAAAAGTAATGTAATTTCCATGTACTTCAAGCTTTGGGTGTCTACATTTGGTTTCAGAGGAAAGTTTTAGTCAACCTTAGGAAACTAGGATGCGAGAACTTTAGTGAGATCCCTAGAGATATTTCTAAGGTATGTCTAGGGATGTCCCTAAGGTCAAGTATAAGTATAGGTTATAGTCCTAGAATTAAGGTAACGATCTTAGAATTAAACCTAAGATGATAGATATTGAAGTTACTCCCCCTTTATTATGTTGTTTTCCCTAGCATGATTTTTTCCTCTCACAATATTCTTTTTGGGTTTTAGACGATGGCTAGAACCCAAAGGAACTGTGTTGATCAATGCAATGGACAATGCAATGATTGTCCTCCTGAACAAAGAAATGTTATGGGAGATGGAGTTCAAATTATTATTGCTAGACTTACACAAGCTATGAATCATTCTAGACTTCCAAATGAGCAGAAAAGGGATCAATATTCTATTGAGTCCTTCATGAGGCAACGTCCACCTTCTTTCAGTGGGTCTTCTGATCCACTTGTTGATGAACAATGGATCAGTACCACTGAAGAGATATTTTTCATTATTCAGTGTTTTGAACATGATAAAGTCATCTTAGTAGTATATCGTTTGGAAGGTGAAGCTGATCAATGGTGGAATCTTATCAAGAATACGAGGCCAAGAGTTGAAATTGAGACCATGGAATGGGACGAGTTCAAGAACTTATTTTTCAATAAGTACTTCCCTCGTATTCTTCGAACAAAGATGGAGAATTAGTTTCTTGAACTAAAGTAAAAGGATGACGAATCTGTTGGTATATAGGAATAGAATTTTACAAGTCTTGCAAGGTATGCATCTGGCTTTATCATCCAACCTTAAAGTAAAGTTGATCGATTCTTCAGTGGCTTAATACCATATCTTCGAAGGGCATTATCTATAAGAGAATTTAGTAGCTATGAAGATGTTGTGTGTTGTGCTATCACGGTAGAAATGGAAGTTGGTGTTACATATCCATCTCATAGATTTGACAAGAAATGGAAGATGGAGTTCAAGGAGAAATATCAGAATAATGGTGAAAAGAAGATGAATGTTTCCTTATGCTCAAAATGTGGAAAGAAGCATGTTGGAGATTGTCTTAAAGGTACTAGAAAATGTTTTAAGTGTGGAAAAGAAGTTCATCGAGCAGCTGAGTATCGAAGTAATGAAAAATGGTTTCTAATGATGTTAATAAAGAAAATACTACAGAGAATGCACCACCAACACTTCAATGCTTCAAGTGCAAGGAAATGGGGCATTATGATAATAAATGCTCTAATCCAAGGGTTTTTGATGATCGACATGAGCATCTACTTAAGGCAATGGACAAAGGGAAGTCACATGCGATCACTATTGTAAAAGTTGAATATGACAACGATGTGGTGGAATGATTAAGTTTTTATGTAATGCGATTCCAAAATAATGTTGTATATAGTATCGTGGAATATTTGAATATTTATGTATTGGTCTATTGTGGTTTTCAATAATTTTATGGTACCGGTAACCATAGAAAGTGATTGAGATATTTTTGGAAAAAAGATGATATGCGCATAATGAAGGGATAATGAGAAAATGAAATGTTTGACAGTATTCATGAGCTCATTACTGATATAAGGAAATAGTTATATCATGGTTTTAGGTTTTGGTATGTGAAAAGAGTTAACTTTTGATAGCACTCATGTTTTCACTAAGATTCAATGGGTATTCATTTTTCAAGAGAATACATGATTAAGGCCTTTTAATGTTTGGAATGTGACCAACAAGACATATCTAATAATATATGGGGATCAACGATGGTATTAACATGCTTTTTATAGGAACTCTTTGGTAATCGTTTTCACTATAATATGAGATTGGACAACAGTATTTTGGATAAGACTAAAGATTGGAAAGGATTATATTGGACATAAGTTAGTATTGTTTAAGGATAGAAATTTTTTCGATATTATTGATGGGATGTTATAGTAATGTAGTTTTTGAAAAAGGACAACCTGCTGGACGAGCGACAACCCATCACGTCGGACAAGGCTGTGGGAATCGAACCAACAACCGAAGTGCCACATACCTTTATCGCCTACCAATGGACTACAGGAAGTCCCTGGTTAGTATAAACTAGTCTTATTTTATTAAATGGTATGATAGATGAAGTATATGTCCATTTTGAAATGATATACGATAGATGGACTTATGTATATAACTGTTGCTAACCTTTTGATTAAGACAGACAGAATGACCCATCATTCTATCACATGATCTGCTAACAATTCCTGAATGAAAAATTCAACTTCATTTCTTTAAGAGATGAAGTGGAAATTGTTCAAGGCACGAACAACGGTGAGATTATATCGAAATAAAGTAGGTATTTCTTCTAATTCAAAATTTTCAACCTTAGGAAAATGATATTGAAAACCAAAAATGTTGTCCTAGTGCTCTTATATCTGATTACTCAGATGGTACCTTAGATCATCACAAATCTATGGCTTTGTGATTGTTGGCAATTTCATAGCCATGTTCTCTACCACTCTCCATCAGAATATGACGGTTAGATTTCTCTTCCATATCCATATTTTCACCTATGTTCTCCTATGTGGAAACCCAGTGATTAGTTAATTTGGGTAACCGTTATGTTTTATACTTTATATTTTAAAGATAAGTTTTGGTATTCCTTTTTACTATGTGGGTTTCTATTAAAGAAACTTTTGAATAGTAAACCATGTATAACCCCGACGAATTTTGAGGGGGAAATTCATTTTAAGGGGGGTAGAATGTAACACCCCGAGATTTTATTCTTTTTAATTTATTTGATTTAATGTGTTTTATGCTACACCATGATTATCTTGTGCTATGCGCATCACCGTATTAGCTTGCAGTATACGCAACACAATTCTTGGATCGTGTTATACACAATTTCAAGTACGTTCGATAATAGTCATTCTACACAACATTGAGTGTATATATATATATGTTGAATGTATAAATGAAATATGGTTGGATTTTGTTATACGCAACAACAAAGGAGTCTTTCACAATACGCAACCCTAACTTGACTTTCATTATACGCAATCGCGACCTTCCTCAGTAGCGTGTGCAGTACGCAATACTGGGTTTCACTAAACAACGATATATGGTTATAATATTATTATAAAATAGCCGTTATGAATAGTATTAACTGCATTTTTAATTTTATAACATTATTATTCATCTTACACATTTTCTAGAACATGGTATGAGAACAAAATAAATTTTTTCGGGTAAAATAAGTATTTTTAAAAAAAAACTGCAGTTGTGCCGCCTTTTGATGGTGCACCGATTTTAAATATAATTTTTGAGAAGTTTATAAGTTAAATTTTACAAAATAAATTTATTCTTTTGAATCATGATATAAAAATTTACATTGGATAAAGTTTTGATATTTTTCTGATAACTTTCATATTTTAATGAATAGTAAAAACACACTATATTTTAGTTAAAAGCAACTTTTTTCATCATAATAACTTATGTGGATAAATTATAATATTGAATTGTTTTAAAGTACAAATAGAATATATTTTTACCATTTAATACAATTTATGTCATTAGCATTGATTTTACATTGAATTCGTAGGTTAAAACAATTCAATATTTTGCAATGTTTTAATCCAAAACAAGTTTTCATTCGACAACGAGATTAATTTTATTTTAATTTCTAAAAATTTTTTGTATTGAATTTTAAAAATGGACTCCATATTTGGAATCAGTGGGTCCAAATTATGTTAATAGTCTACTTTTTATTTTTGGGATTTATGAATAGTGACAACGGTAAATTTTATTTGCCATAGTTAAAGGTAAATCGGGTAATTAAGGGTAAATAAAATATTATAAAATTAACCTAACACATGAAAAAATTCTATTAGATGGATAAAAGTATACCCATATCACCTAAGGGGAAGATTAGATTAATTTTATGGACTTTTTACCATGAAAATAATTTAATTATTATTAAAACCAAAGAAAGTGACAACATGTCACTCTCTCAAGTCTTATAAGTATAATAATTTTAATTTAGTGATAAACATCATAAAACTTCGAAACTGAATAGTCTCCAGAAATCTAATAAAATTATATACATCATGATTATTTATTTAGAATTTTTAGGGATTATATAATTATCATTAATGGTGATACATTAATGATGCAGAAAGTATTTATTAAGTGAAAAATCAGTAATACAGTTTTTATTGAAATAATAATACCCATTAAAAGGCCCAAAAACCTGACCAAAACTTATTGTTAGTGTATATATACACCGTATTCGTCCAAGGACCTAATATATAACCGTTTGGAGTATTATAAAAGTGATTATGACACTTATATTATTTTATTTTAAATGATGCCAAAGTTATCACCTTCATAATTTAATAAATATAATAATTTAAATATTGTGATTTTAAGATGTTAAATTCTATTAAAAGTATTATTGTTAGATTTAATAGATTTATCTTCATTATAGGATTTTATTTTTAATTTTTATGCAACAAATAAGTATATTAAATAATTATACAAAAATGTTGTAGTAATTATTTTATTAAGAGATAAACCAAATAAATGGTTTTAAAAATAAGAAAATAAATATTATATGAACTATTTAATGTTCTCCACTAATTTTCTAGATACATATGACCTTTTATTAATCTATTAAATCTTTTAGTTTGAACATATCCTTTGTATATATTTTATTTAAATTCAAATAAATTAATAGTGTCAAAATTGACACTATTGTTATTTTATAAAAATATCATATAATAAAATTGTTTAAAAATCACAAAAATATATAAAAAATATAAATTTTACTTTATCTGTTCTAAAATATTATAAATTATCCAATTATATATAATTAACAACAAATAAGTAATTATTTGTTATAATTTAAAATTTAGAATTTTATTACCACAACTAAAATTAAATTGATTAAGTAAGGATAAATCAAGTTTATAATGTTTAAAATAATTTCCTAACATGTCTAAATTTTTTTTGTTGATGATATTACAACCCTATCGCATCTAATATTCGAATATGAGTCACTTTTGGAGGTTTTTAAGTGGGTTTAGATTTATTATAAATTAATATTTTTAAGATTTCCAAAGGTGCCCCTCTCCTCCCTTATAAAAGGGCACCTCCTCCCTCTCTTCCTCACACCACCTTGAGACTTCAAGCTCGGCCAACCCCTGCCAATTTCTCCTCTACACTTCCCTGGAAATATCCTAGAGGTCCTGGTCTTCTTCAAAGACCAATTTTAGTTCCCTAAGAGGAGGTCTCAAAGTGGCGCTTCAAAGAAAAGGTAATGTCCGTTACCGATTCTTTCAACTTTATTTCTTCTTCTACTTCTTCTTCTTTAGTTGTTTCATTATGAAGTAATAACATCAGTATCAATAATATACTGATATTTATCATAAGTATGAAACAACCCTATTTCACCATCTATCCATCCAACAGAAAACAAAATCACCGCGCGTGCGTACGTACGGAATATTGTCTCCACGCCGTGGTGTAATCTGTTTTTCCAACACCACCTTAATTGGATGGTTATAATGGTGTAAAAAATAACTATACATAGTTATTACAACATCATACTGATTATGATATATTGTATCATCCTATCCAATTCAATTCAATAATTATGGGAACGATATCATTGCACGTGCGTACGTACGGACTACCGTCTCCACGACGCGATGAGATTCATTCTCCATGTTAACCATTTAAGAATGATTATAAAGTATATATAAGAAATAATAATGAAATATATGACATTATAAAGTTACTGTATTTATATATATATATATATATATGTGTGTATGTCATCTACTTAATTCCATTCAACTTAATAAGGAAACGAAAACAGCGTTCATGCGTTTGTACGGCCTACTGTCTCCATGAACAGTGTATTTCTTTCCATTTATCGATCTATTATATATATGTATATTCTGAATATATATTATATATAAATCATGTTTTATATTTTTGAATTAAGTAATCATGATCTAATTAATCATATGAATAATTAAAAGTCAAAACAAGAACGACAAATGAAACAATTTTACCCAAAACGCTCTTTAACATGGAATTTACAAAGGAATGGGTAATATAAAGTCATAAGTGAACCATATATGATATCATAACAATGAATATGATTCTGTAATAATTCAATGACATTATTTAAATAATTATATAGGAGTTTCGGATACATATGAAGCATATCGGACATAAGGTAAGGGATAATTTTTCAAATCTCATTTTTATCCGAGATTGCATATTCTTCAGTATTTACATGGGTTATTTCTATCATCCATGTCAATGTTTTATAAAAGTGTTTTCATGTAATTTTAAAGTCTTTTTTACCCATTTTTTACTTTTACTACATGGTATGTATGGAATCTTACTATTACGAGGTACTTTTTGACTTTTCTGGCAAAAGTACGAGAAGAATGTTTTTTTAACTTATACGGCACCAACGGATTTTTATGGTTTTATAATGCCTTATTTGCTTGAATATTCCTTCAAAATATTTCATGACTATTTTCAAAAAAATATCTTTCATTTAAAATAACATGACATTGTGTGAAAAGAAATTTATTTTGAAGAAGAAAGGATATTTTCCTCAAGAATTCATTTCAAATGTTTTATCAAAACCATTTTCCATCTAAGATGAAATTATTTCATATGTGTATGTTTTAAGTTTAATGTCTCTATTATTTACATGGTTTCAATTTTCTTATTATGAAATTACATCCATTTCTTTTATATGGATTAGGTGATTATGGGATGATGTTTATGAAACCCATTTTATTTATTGGGTTATTATGAATGATTTATGTTTATTTTGTGGCACAAGTAAGAATGATTTCATTATGAGATGGGTGGGACCTATATCTCACTCCAATGCATTAGGTAAAGATTTATATCTCATGAGATAGACATGGCTTGAACGTTAAGTTGAACCGATTCAGTAATACAGGACTGGAATGAGGAGTGAACTCGATTCAGAAAGGGACTTTGTCCACTAAGATGGTCTTGGTAGCAATGCCTTGGCTAATATGGAAATCATATCATATGGTTAACGGTTTCCATAATCACATTTTTATTCCCATGCTATTTTATCATTCTTAATGTTTCTTTATAATCTATGCCTTACAGACTTCTATGTTTTATGTCTTTTCTCAAGTTTTTTATGTTTAAACATTATGTTCATATTTTTAGGTTCAAATGTATATGGTATGTTTTATTTTACCCATGCTTACCCTTACTGAGCATTTGAGATCACCCTTTTTATGTTTTCTTTTCCCCAGGATATAAATTAAGGTTTTTGGTAAGAAAAAAAAGGGAAGATCTTTATGGGAGATGTTGAAGATCATTCACCATGATTAGAAGATTATGTTCCAAGTTTCCAAATACACTAAACTATTACGGTCCTTGTGTGTCTGATTTTGTTATGTATTAAGTATTCTACAAAAGTAATGTAATGTCCATGTACTTCAAGATTTGGGTCTCTACAATGGAAATCCCTAAAAATAGTGTGTGCATTGATACAGTTTCCATTTCTTCCACTAGGCACCATTTCTAAAAAATGGCATAAACTAGATCTGTTTATGAATCAAAATACATAATTCTATACTTGTAAAAAACATAACATAAATTGAACTATTTAGGGATATAATCCATAATCATAAATATGTTTTCTTTGAGGAAGTATATACTCATAAACCTTTACTACTGGTTTGTAATGAAAATGAGAATTATCCAAAGCATATCCCCCAGGAGTGTCGTAACCAAGAGTACAGCAAGGCCAGTTGTCGTGCACCAGTTCATGTTCGAGTCTAGCTCAAAGTAGTGTTTTCGGGTTTTACCCCTAGGTACATCTGTGCTAGAGCCGCCTCTATCTCCTCATATCCAGACAGGGATTTATTGCTAGGAAAACTCACAAAATCTCTACAATAACAAAAATCTAGGAAATTCTTCTATACTAATCCTCAATGTCCATCTTAGGTCTATGTGCTCTAATAAGAGATTATATAAATCTAGTTTCCAAGGATTGTACTAAAATTCCTCTAATACCAACTGTAATGCACCGACACCAGTTACCCAGAGTCAGTGCATTATTACAAAACATTGACATGATCACAAAAGAACATGTCTTGAAAGACCGATTATTTTAGTAGCCTTGAAAACACAAGACACATTCATAAAGTTTACATTACATCATAAAGTAAAAACTACAACAAAATCTTGTCTCCACACTCATATCCCTTTATACTATCCATGCAGGTCATTCATAAAATACTTCTTCACAACCTGGGAAAAATAACACATTGAAAGGGGTGATCTCAGATTCTCAGTAAGGATAACAATATAGCAGAAACATTCATAAATAAGCATAATCATTTAAGGCAATGTATAAAAAAACAAAATCCATTTAAACATGAACTTCAGCCTAATATAGAAAAGATAAAATGAAATAATTCTATTTACATATTCACATGGATATTCTACTAGTCAAATAATCACATGCAATATCAATAACCACTTTCATAATGATGGAATGCAATATTTCGAGACTATCATAACCACATAGTCTAGGCCTTGTGCCAAGACTACAAATAATATTTTGTCAAAGCCTTGAGACAAGACACTAGTTTGTCTCACCAGACCTACCGATGCATCGAGAAGGTATAGTGGGCTCCACCTGTCACTTATTAAGTCCAATTCATTTCTCATATGAACAGGTTTAAACATAACATAAACATTCGTATTAAAACTAGCATACAAAATGTTAATACATTCTCCATAAACCATGAATGGTATAAAAATAACACATCCATAGTTAAACATATCAAAAAACCTTCAATAAAATATGGAAGTTTTGTATCATAATAAATCAACATCAAATAAGCTAAAAATCCATCAAAGGATGTCGACATTGATGAAATCAAAAATATTTTATGGAAATATCTCTTTTTTGAAATAATTTAAAATTCACATAATTATAAAATAAAACATTTACTTGTAAAATATTATTATAAGCTTTTCATGGAAGCTTTGACGATTTTATAACGACGTAAAATAGCTGCACCTTCCGTATAAGTTAAAAAAGACATTCTTACCTTAATTCAGTCGAAAAGGTTAAAAAGGACTTTGTTTGGAAAATGATAAAAAGCTTCCTTTTATATACATCTTATAAAATGTCAAAAAGGGTATAAATGAATTTAACCCATATTATGTAAAATGGTAAGAATGATTTGAAATAAATTTTTAAGAAACATGGATGTGGATGATAAAGAGGTCCCAGTAGATAATTACGTATAAAAACCCTCTGATAATGAAGAGATTGTGAAATAAACCCTTACCTTGTACTTTTCCATGGTTTAGGGTAGGATAAAATCATGTATAATGTTTAAATAATTGTTATAAAATTATAAAAGAATCATATACATTAATATGATATCATATATGATCTTTTAAAAAAGCATTGTTAATAATATATTAGTATTATCGTCGTTTCGGCTGTTAACTTACTCGTTTTATTTTATATTTTTTGTTACATATTCCATGCTTGTTATCGATAGGATGTATCTTATTCATATCCATAATGTTATCAAGTCCTTAAACATTATTTTTAATCATCAATTAAAATTATACATGAATGAATACGTTGGTGAAGGAATTTCATCGTGTTCGTGGAGATGGTAGTCCGTATGTACGCACGAGTAACAATATCATTCTTTTAATATTAAAATAATATATAAATGGGTGTAATATCATATATACAGAATAATTATCATATTATATTTATTATTTACATCAATTACACATCATTATCATACCCATCAAAATAATAATGTTTTGAATAACAATTACACCACGACGTGGAGACGGTAAGCCGTACGTACGCACGTATGGTGACATGTCATTCAAAGGATGGATAGAATAATGATTATGGATGTACCATATTTATAATAACATCATAGTATATATAATATTCTGGAGTTATTATTTTATAATGGAAATAACAATTAAAAAAGAAGTTGAAGAAGAAAGAAACATGAAAGAGGTTGGTGAAAACATTTCCTCTTTTCAGGTGCTCCCTTTTGATTTGATCAAAAGGTCTCTATAGGATGGCATTATGATCAAACTAAGGCCTCTAGGTTCAAGTTAGGGAAGTTTAGAGAATATGTGGGTAGGTTTTGGCCGAGTCAAAAGGCTTTGAAGGTGTGAATTAGAGAGAAGGGTGAGTTCCCTTTTATAAGAGAGGTGAGGGGCATCTTTGGAAAAGCCAGAAATATTATTTTATAATAAATTCATATTCGGTTTCTAATGGCTCCAAAGTATATTATTTAAATTTTAAGGTAAGTATGGGTCTAAATACTTTCAACCAATAGATTTTAGACATGTTTTTTCACTATATTAACCTTATCATTTATATTTAACTCTTAGTTAAATAGTTTAACATTTACCATGTCTCTTTGTATTTTTATATTATATAATTAATAAACATACAATATACCTTTAAGAGACACCAAAGTGGTACATTAATGATACACCTATAATTATATAAGTTTTTTTTTCGAGCCTTAGATTTTTAGGAATATAATATAAATTAATAATATTATATTTTAAAAAAACACTTTTCTGTCAATTTTGACACCATTGGGTATTATGTTTTTGATAATTTCATAACAGGATTATTACTTCGAAAACAAATTATATAACTAATCTTAATATGTCATGTTAACCAATAAAATTAGTTTAATTCATAAAAAGTCTCAAATTACATTTATTTTGATATTTATAATATAAATTATTTTAATATTTCATTAATTATGTAATTACTACATCACCATTGTGTCATAAATATATGAAATTATTTAACGTCTAAAAATTATAAATAAAATACCATTATGTAGGAAATCGTTTTATCTTTCTAATTAATATTTATAATCGAATTTATCTTATGTATAACCCTACATTAAAAAAGATTTAGTAATTAATCTTTGATTTTAACTCTTTTAACTCTTCTTTGAATTAAATAATAATAAATGTCCTAATCTAATCCAAGTAAACCTAAATGATAATTTTTTATTTATTATGTTGTTTTTGGTTGAGATACACTTTTCCAATAGAATTATAACATGTTTTAGGGTAATATTATTATCATTGTTACCCTTAACTACCCTATTTACTTTCAACCGTGGTAAATAAAAGAAAAAAATTACTATTCTCCAAAAATAATTTTTATCTTATTGAACCACATTTTACTCTTTTATATTTACTATGGATCTCAGATTTTTTAAATTCCATTCATAGATGCGGTAAAATTATGTTTTATGTGAATTTCCAAATTCTCTTGGTGGTAGGTAAAAGAAGGTGAAATGTTCCATAAACTTTTTATATGTCTAAAATTATTCAAAACTAACTCTAATTAATTACATTGAAATTATATAAGTATTATGTATTCATTTTGAACTTAATTAAATTTAAATAAAATAAATAATTATTTAAATAAAAATTTGGTTTTAAACTATAACTCGGTGTTTTTTCACTATTCATCAAAATTTGAATATTTTCAGAAAAATACCAAAAATTCACCTTAAGATAATTTTGATATTCCAAACCCTAAAATGAAGTCCATTTTGAAAGGTAAAATTTATAAAATTTCAAAATGTTTGTATTACTATTCATAACGGCATGTTTGATTGGTTGTGGTGTGTGTTAGAACTCGACGTTGCGTAAAACACACGCTACTGTATTATTCAAAGATAAGTGTACCGTTAAAGATTGGGGTGTTACAATAACTCTAAATTTACATTGAGTACTACTTTTTACAATAAAAGGATTTATTCCATATGTATAAAACACATTTTGGATGTTTGTCGATTCAATTCTGACTTTAGGATATTCATAATCAATTTTATTATAGTGGGGAGATTCAAATTGATGACATTATTTCCCATATTTATTCTTATTAAATCATTATAGTCAATTATATCCATTTTTTATGACATTAATATATTCATCTAAACCATGGAATAATTGTAAAGAACCGTAAAATTTTTGAAGTAATTGATTCATCTTTCATGTATCAATTCATGTCGAACATAAATAATATTATGAGTGATTCACAGATCTTATAAAATATAAAAAAAATCATTTAGAAAATAATATATTATAGAGAACATTCACATTGAAGGTAACATTTGTTTAGAATCATATGTTTGACAAGGAAGTTTATTTCATTCTGGTAGAATATCCTTCAATTGACCAAGTAGTTCTGTAAAGATATTATTTCTCTATCTATTACCATCATTCTAGTTATATAACATTGACACTACTAACAATGATGTGTATTCAGTATTTCTAATAAATAATGGTATCTTAGCATAATTATTTATCTTCACAAACACATTTTCACATACACGATGGTTATATTGATTTTATATTATCACTTCTTCCATACAATCCCCATAATTATTTACATTAGTATTCAAATTAAATGATACATAAACTACAATAATATCTAAATAAAATTACACAATCAATTTTTACTCATTTTTAGTAAAACATTTATAGATCTGATATATTCCATGAAAAATCAAATGTTCTACAAACACTTCTAAAGTAAACTGTCATTAATAACATCGACATAAATATGAATAATGATTTTTAGACAGGATATATGCATGGTTTATTGAAAACATGTTGAAATCATTAACTCTTTCATCATACTCTCCTGTCATATGATTAAAATGAATCCATTTTTGACTCATATACAACTTGTATGTTTATAAAATATTCATTTGGTTAATTAAATAAATAATTACAAATAAGATATTCATAATCAAATGATGAAGTTTACGATAATTATAATAAGGGGGACCCAACTTTTGAATGATTATAGTGATTATTCTGGACAAGTTATCATCCTTCACAAAGGTGACATGAAAAGAAACAACCTAGGGTAATCATATTTTTGTTGGTATAGGTTCATGATTTGATGGTGTGTGGGAGATAATAGTGGTAATAATGGAATGGTTTCTTTATCCATTGTTGGTGGGAGTCCAAATAGATAAATTAGTTTTTGTTTATTCATTTATCCACTTCATACATGGTGGGATATGTGGTGTTTCATTGATAGTATAGTTTCAACCATAATGGAGTGGGAATGTTCATGTGATCATCAATTGTATGTGGCCGAAGGCCATGTATGATTAATTTAAATATTCAAAAAAATCAACAATCAATTGAAATCATATGTGATATTTTTTCCCTAACATGTATCATCCAACTATTGGTCATTCATTCTTTTAATTAGGAAATTTTACCAATTATTGGTAGAAACTTCAAGAACAAATGTTTATCGTCTCATTTTCCAATTTAATATGGCCTAATACACATTAAATCATAACTCAAGGGAGTTTAAATCATTATTTCATTTTTAATTATACAATATATTATTAAAAAATTAAATAAAATAGTTTTATTAAAAAATTAAATCATTTGCAGTCATATATATATTTAATTATCTCAAAACAAATTTGGGAAACAAAATTTATTTATTCATATATGAGATAAATTACATGTAATTTATTTTTCATTCATTACATTTAATTGTCTCATAGGTTTATAATTTTTGGTAAAAATATCATTCCACAAAACATTCAATTTCATTTAGTCAAAGGATTTTGATACAGGGTCTAAGATCTTGTAACTTCTTGAAATGAATTGAGGAAAATGTGAATGAATAAAGAAGTAATATTGGATTCCATGTTACTATATTTTTCTTTATATTATTATAAACCATATATTATTAGGATAAAAAATATATTTGTAAATAATTTTCTCTGTATGATTTATTATTATATTCATGTGACTATTTAACTCAAATAACTCATTATTTAATATTTAATATTGTGCATTATTTTTTATTAGAAAATACCCTGATATGGTATATCAAAAACCTATTCATAGGGATGGGGTATAAAATATTAAATAAGTACATTTTACTAGATAATTACCATTTAAAAGTGTATTAAAAACTAATTTCATAATATTCAATGGATCACATCTAGTTTTTGAATCTAGAACACTTATGAAGCATAATATCCTTTAATGGTAAAATCTCTGACTATCTTGGCATAAAAAAGTGATTAATTTAACATTTGGGACAATGATGGTGGTGAGGATTTTAAGAATGGAGATAGTTAAGGATTGTTGTGTGATTCTACCAAGGGTTTTGATGAAGGGGAAATAATGGTCACCAAAGGGGTGCTTCATGATGCTGGGTGGTTAGCCTGGATGAAGACAATGAAATCAGTGAGGAATTCAAAAGAAAGAAATAATGAATTGAAAAATATAACATCGCAGGACAATGTATGAATGTGTTAGGTGATCATAGTCACCGATAGATGAGAAATATGTAGAAATAATTACATACCTTAAATTTGATATAGTTGATTGGTCTGAGAGAAAGTTTAGGGGGAGAGGCGATAAAGCAGAACTTCTGTGAGTTATTGAAGGACATGAGGGAAATATTTTCAATTTGGATTATATTTAAAATTTTGGGAAGTGTTTTATCAGTGTTTTTAAAAAGTTTCCTTTAAATATGGATTTTATCTGCACTAAAATAATAAGTGTTGATAAAATACATCTTTATTTGAACTTTTTTAATGCTGATAAAAATATATATTTACCACCAAAAAAATTAATTGATGAAATGTTACAAAATTAATTTAAATAATATATTAAATATAATTAAAAAATTTACTTTTATATAATTATAAATTAATATTTATATATAAATTTATATTATAACAAATATATGAAATGAAATGTCAATATATATTGATAAATATAATTAATGATATGTACTTATAATTATTATTATAAAAACAATATTTGTAAATATATTTACAAATATTGGTATATAATTATAAATATATTTATTTAATCATTTGTATCTATATAATTATAAATATTTATACAATTATATATTTTTATAAAATATATATATATTTAAAAAATTATAAAATAATATAAATAGGAATACAAATATATTTTTTCCTCTCGAAAGATGGTATGGTTCCCCGTGTTTTGGGAAATTGATTCCCAATGCCTGTAATTACTTAGGTTTGTTCTATCATTACACAATTTCATATTTGGTTCATGATTTTCATTTCCTTCACAAGGTACAAGCCTACATTTTGAAGACTATCGATCATTTGGGGTTCCAATCCCAATAACACTTAAGAAAACACATTGGTCAAAAGGTTGGGATTTTGTGCTCATTGAACCCTCTTGGTGTGTATGGTAGGGGGATTAATTCCATTTCTAAGACTCTCATATATATTTAAGATATGTTCATTAATATCTTCCAAATCTTAATTCAAAACTAGTAACATAATAAAATGAATCGTTGATGAATACTTCTTCCTAAAAAGGGGGTTCTCATGATGCCACAATATATATATTTATATGATTCCCCATCCATTTCCCATTATTTCTTAGAAATGGGTAGTTGATTTTATTTTGAAGTTTTATAACAATAAATTCTGATGTTTACTACCATCCATGGAGGAAAATTGGGGTTTGAGGATGGTGTTGAACCTTCACAAGGCGTCCTACATATCATGGGTATAAATCAAATCAAAACTAGTATAGATCATGTATGTCTCATCTATTATGATTAACATCAAGTTGAATGGAGATAAGTGAGGGAACATAGCAATCAGGTATTGAGATTGATCCTTAAGAAGTATTCATATGTATCATGCTTATAACAGGAATCAGAATCATCATAGTTTGATATTTCCTCAACCTGCAGATGGGTAGTGGTGAATAATTAATACCTAATAGTGTTACATAACTAGGTATTAATAATATAATAATGCCATTGGAACTTACATTGATGTGGATTATTTTATATGGGATAAATCATATCATGTCCCTAAATTAGGCTCCCACACTAAGGTATCCTGACTGGGGGAAATTTATTATGTGAGTGATATGATCATTACAGACCACTATGATCATGTTAGTTATGCAATATGTGAGAAAAAAAAGGTTAAAATGTGATCACAGTCACCATATATAGATGTATGACTTATGTTCGGGCGAAACCCAATTGGTATTTTTGATATAGTGCTCAGGCCTTCAGATGGCATCCTACATATCCTGCTTATAGTAGGAATTATATACCTAATAGTTCAACTGGTTTTTCAATATTCTACTCGAAGTGGAATAATTATAAAAAAATAGATAGTTTGGGTGCCATTGGTTAGAGTTTCTGTGACATGGTGGGACATACAAAATGATGGATTCTCATTGGATCCCAGGACATAAAAAGGATTCCAACCTATACTATTTGGATAAGAATCATAGTTATCATAGTTTAATTGATTTATAACCCATTAATGGATTAAAATTCATGAATTCAATTAAATAAATTAATTTTAACCCAACAGATTAAAATATCTAGGGACATATACTTGGATGGATACCCATTTGAAGACATTCGACCCTTTCCCACTGACTGATGAAGAGTAGAAACCATGAGAGTCTTAATGACCATGATTGAATTGTATGAGGTTCAAATAATCCCAATATGATTATAAGAGTATCCACTACAATCCAATTGTGGAAACGTACCATAAAATGGGAATGAATAACCATGGAATCATGGTTTGGAGCTCACATGGATTAGAAGAACCTTCCCAAGTACTCTTACTAGACAAGGAAACCATTTCTTGGGGATTTTACCAGATTTTTCTTAATTATAATCATGAGAAATCCTCATTTTCTATATAAAATTTATTGTTTCTCATAATGATATGTTTTTTTGTATGAAATAATTTCTCGTGGGTCTTCTAAACATGTCTTAAGTAATATCTAAAGACATTTGCAGTGTCATCCTGGCGAGGATTACACATTCTAGTGTTATTTGAATGTTCTAATTATAAATTTTCATGGACAATCACTTGATAAAGGGTGACATGTTTGTGGGACTATGTGTGATATTTCTGAAATCAAAGAGGGATACAACATGATTTAGCTGACTTGTCTGGGGAGTCTTCATGTGATCGATGAAAACATGAGAATGGGCATCACATGTCAAAGGATGATATATTTAGAATACATTATGTATATTTTATAATGTATCTGAATGAATTTGTGTGACTTGGTTGATTTTTCATGAGGGATTCACATGACATAGATGACATGCCTGAGCATAGATTCATGACTTGTATGACATGTATATGTGTTGTTTCATTTTTAATTAATATATCCAAAAATCACATAATCCCATCGCATGACAGTAAATGTATCCATGTTCACATAAGGCTTCCATATTTATTAACATTTATCACATAAATTCCAAAGTGTCATTAGGATTATCCTATTGATATGTCATGTGACCTAATCAATATGTTGAAACTCCATTCAATAATCCAACTAATGCATTGTTATCCATTTGGGTGATCAATAGGGTGGTTACTAAAATTTCATATTCATTACACAAAATTTCATAACTAATTAACCATGTATAATTGGTGGAATAACCTCATGGGATGTGGTGTGACACCTTAGGGACCCGAGGGGCAAACGACCAGGGCAGACCGCTTTCAGTAGATGAGATGGCATGTGTGCGTGTGAGACGGTACATGGGAACCAAACAACACCAAGCTTCCCATATGGCCATGATAAATTAGTCCAAGTTGACTGGACCTGGATGAGATGGGCTGTGAGTTGGGTTGGGTCCGACTAGTGTGTTTATAGAGGTTAAAAGGTGATTACAACCATGTAAGTGATATTCCTACATGAGGCTACTCACCAACACCTATATTATTGAATGAAGTCTTTGGGAGTTAATGAACATGACCTCTAGGATGGTTCATGATAGAGTGTTATTAGAGGAATTTTGTGATACCATAGGAATGATAGTCTAAGTGATTTGTTTCCGAAAACACTGTTAGGTTTTTCAAGTTCATATTTCAGGCAATAAACTCTAGTGTTAGTTAAGTGACTGACTTATCCATAAATTTGGACTCTAATAACCAACTTTTTACAAGTTACATGAGAACACTGGTTCCTAGGAAAAAATGGAACATAAAATTTATAGAAATGGGTTGAGGTCTCCATTTCTTTTCTGATTCATCTATCCAGATATAATCACTAACAGTGATAGATCTTGTTTCTTGACCGGATTCCATTGAGGTGTATGACAACTAGGACTCAACAGCTAGATCATGAGGATGACCCCCCATGTGACAAGGCTTCATTGTAGGGACCGGTTTCCAAAATGTTACCTCCTGGTGGTGCACTAGTTGTTCCAACACCTATGGAGATACCTTTGATACCCGCATTAATAGTTGAAAAGTATCATATATTGAGTTATCCTCTTATGTTTTAGAGATCGAGGCTACTCAGATTCAAAGTTGAGCCTAACCCTCAGGTGGCTGAGGACTAGCATGAAGTAGTGAGATGATTTTTTCATCTCAAGATGGAACCATCACATCAGATGGTGGTCCTGGTAGAGATCCTTCTATTGGGATCATCATGGTCATGGTGTATTTTAGCTATTAAGATACAGGTTGTGGCAACCCTCTTAGGGGAAGAGTTTTAGTGCCTCTTCATAGAGGAGTTTTTTCTAGTTATTCAGAGAGACGTGAATAGACATGTGCTTCTTCATATCTATCTTAGATGTATGAATGTATGTAATTATAGAATATATATTTATAAACCTTTCTATGTACTCGATTGATATGGTCAGGGATATGTACTACTAGCCCCAAAACTACTAGTGATGTTCATGTGGATACATTTGAGCCCTTATTATCCCTTCAACCATTCCTATTTATGTTTTGGTTCTTGAGAAGGAATTGGTGGTCTAGAGATTCATGAATGAGTTGTCACAACTGATGATAGTCAGCAATGGATGAGAAAGTGTAGCTACCTCGACATCATGGAGTCCAAATTAGTCTCTGGGATCTGAACATGGCAGATATTTCAGTATGAGGTCACGAGATAGAGCATATAGATTTCAATGTTCATAGATTTTAACTAGATACACTAGAGAGAGTCGGTTCTACTCATATGATGGTAGGGGACATATCACTTGAGATTTTTGAACCTGTTGTGCTTTTGTGAATGAGATAGTGGATGGACCCTCAAGGTAGAGGCAGTGGTAGGAGAAAGCAAATCCGTAAAGAAACAACTGTGGAAGAGGATTTTGCAAGATCATTGGTAGTTGATTAACATGTGAACATGATACCAATACCACACCTAGGTGGTTCGTACCAAACATAGGTAGTTGGAAGATAAGGTTATGGATTGCTAAAACATGTCATGTATTATGGACTAGGGGATCGAGGGATGATTTGAGGTCCAATATGTGTATTTTTTACCTTACCTTCAATACTAAGAGGAATAGTTTCTTGAAATTCATTCCTTGACACATATCATGTATGAGACCTTGAGATTCTTGTATAACCAGTGTCTCGACCCTTATAGTTGGAGACACCTATGGGAGGAGAACCAATGATCACCCAAATCTGTCAATAGTGTGACCTTACCACTGGAACAAAAAGTTTAATTGGAACCACATGGTGGCAGCATTGAGGGCTTATCATTTAATTCTTGGAATGGGCTGGTTATCTTATATTAATATCCATATTTATTTTTTAGGATAAGGATGTGGTGTGTCCACAGTGATAGAAAATGATTTTCATTTTTTTTGTGAAAATGAAAACCTAATAATTACATGATGGACTCATGCATATGAGGGTGTAGCCATCCACTCATCCCTTGGCTATCCTAACCCTCAGAGAAGCAAATATTATTAGTTTATAATTCCCTAACTATATTAGATGAATAGGAGAATTACATTCTAAAATATGTTCCAAGATTACCTCACCTAATTGAGTTGGACTTCTACATTGACTTACTCCCAGGGATGGACCCGATTTACTCACTATCATATCAGATGGATCATACAGTACTTCATGAGATGAGATTTCAGTATCAGGATTTGTAGATGAATGACGTCATGAGACCTAGTGTTTCACCTTGGGAGGCTCCAATATTAATTTCCAAAAAGAAATATGGGAGCATGAGGTTGTACCTGGGATAATGGTTCCTGAACTAATTGACAATAAAGAATAAGTATACACTACCATGGATCGATTTCACCTTTGACTTCTTTATTGGAGCATGATAGTTATCCAAGGTTGACCATCGACCAGGATATATCCAGTTATGAGTTAGGGATGAGGATGTTTCGAATATGACTTTCAGGTACGATTATAGTCACTATGATTACTTTTTGATTACCTTGTCCATTAAGAATTCCCCAATAGTTTTCATGACGCACATGAACCAAATCATCTAGCCTTACATAGACCGAATCATTGTATTATTCATTGATGATATCGTTGTGTGCTTAGCATCTGAGGAGGTTCATGTAAGACACTTATAAATTTTTGTGGACATATCATTGAGAACCATATTAATGGGAAATTGATGTTATTAATATTTTCATGACTTATTATATTCCCCCTTTACTTATTTTATATGAAATGTGCATAATTTGTGTTAAATATTAATGTTTTAATATTATGTATAATTTTTGAGCATTTTTAGAAGTAGTCCAATTGAGTCAGTTTAATGTTTTAATTATAACTATCACTATACTGATCCCAATTGTGTGGTTCCTGTTTTTTAGGATTCTACTTTCAATATACAACATTTCATTAGAAGGAACCATGATCCAATTCTGCCATTTGAAGGGTCATGTGGTCCTCACAAACAAGACCAAAGAATCTGTGAACAAACTGGACCATCATTGAAGATTGATTTACTGGGCTCAATCCAGAAGTCCAAAAACATTAACTCTCCACCATAATTCGGGGGCCACTACATGTCAGCTTGGATAAAAATTTCAAGGCCCAAATCCAAGTACAAGGGGCCCAAATAAATCTTTAATGTCCAGCCCGCCATTCTGGCCGAGAATTATAATCAGTATAGTATGCATGACATATCTCCTGATGTAAGCATCAAATCGAGCTGAGATTTTGCTGTGTGAAAGAGGCGATATAGGTGGCCGACTTTGTTGAAGAAATAATTCGTATTTGAAGGCATCTTCCTGTTCAAAAATCCATTCACATTTTGGACATCGAAAAAGCATTCATAGAAATGGACAGTTTACCTTTGTTTAATAAAACCACCATAACTTTGGATCCACTTGTCCAAATTCCTCCATATTTTGAAAGTAGTCGGCCAACAGTATTGTCTACAACTTTGAAGAAGGCGATGGTAGAAGATTTGTCTTTCTGAATAGCCAATGTTTCGATGAAAGTGGAGGGACAGATTGGGAATGCAAACAGTCCACTCCTTGGGCTATAAATACTCTCCCCTTCTCTTCTTGAGAGGGGATGGCATTTCAGAAGAGAGGAGATCATATTGGCTCGACCAAAGCCTTGTAAAAGTCTTGGGAGGACCTGCCATACTCAAGTTTTCACTTGAGAGACCTTTCCTCCTCTCTTTATTTTCACTTACTTTTGTGTTCTTCATTTTTGTAATCTTGTAATTCTCTTTCTTTGTAATTCTGTTTTAATGCAAGATACTTATTCAATATATCTTATTCTCTTCCACCTTCTGTATTTTAATATTAATGTTCTTAAAATAGTTTAAATTCAGTTCAATCCCCTTCCCTTCTTTAGCTTCCTCATTCAATCTAAAGTTCGTTTTTAATTATCATCATTGTTCGTGTGTGTGTGTCGACGTACCACTCTTTTCTTATCCCTTTCTTTTTCTTCTCTTATTAATTTATAATCATAATCATTATAACCAGATTACTAATCACCCAAATGGCTGAGTAAATCTCTCATTTGGGTGTGTTATAATTTAGGTATGTTAAGTGATTGAGAGCTTCTGCTCGATGAATATTCATTGAATTAACATTGTGTATGTTGGACTTAACATGTCATGGATTAATGACTTGTTTTGTTTAACATGTGGTTTACATGGATTATTGGAACCATAAATACACAACCATAAATAAGATCTGATTGAGATTATAACCTTATGTTAAGTTAAGTCTTAGTTTAAAGCCTTAACACTTAAGAATTATAATCAACATCATCTTGTGACATGGGTGTTAATTTAAATGCAATATAAAGCAAAGATCGAGGATATCACAAGATTAACTAACCTAATGATGAACTCACCCCAATCTTTATCAATTTGGTAAATCAAAAATCATCCATAAATCATTTCAATTAAGCTCTGCAAACAATCCCACCTAATCAAAATACAATCAACTAAAAACAATCGACTATTACGAAGTACCATCACCGAGGATTCGACCCGAGTGCTGCTATACACATTAGCAGAGCACCGGAACTTTGACCGGTCGATAGGCGACAATCGGACGTGCGTTTCAAATGGCGCTGTTGCCGGGGATGGTGCTTTAAGTAGTCGTTAGTTTCTGGTTATTATAAAAAAAACCAAAAAAAAATACAAATTTTTTTAAAAAAATATTTGAAAAAAAATCACAAAGAAAAACCCGTCTTCTCATAAAAATCATAAACTGAAAAAAAAAAATACAAAGAAAAACATGTCTTCCTCTTTCTTCCAAAATCTCTCTGAATGCCCCGTAGCATTCCAAACAATCCCTCGGATTTGTTTGACCCTGAAATTGAGCGAACACTTCGCCAACTTAGGAGGAACATAAGAGATACTCAAATAATTCAAGAACCAGTCCTCATCCAACCAGTTGAAATTGAAATGGCCAATCCTAGGGAACAAACCCTAAAAGAACTTGCTACCCCTGATATGAATTACCAACCTCTTGGTATTCAATATCCAAACATTGAAGCTGACTTCGAACTCAAATCGTGTTTGATTCATCTTCTCCCTCATTTTCACGGGCTAGCCGGTGAGGATCCACATCTTCACCTTAAAGAGTTCCAAGTAGTATGCTATACCATTAAGCCTCAAGGGGTTTCTGAAGAACAAATCAAGCTTAGAGCTTTCCCCTTTTCCCAAGCAGATTCTGCCAAGTCTTGGCTCTACTACCTGCCACCTGGTTTCATAAACTCATGGGTTGACATGAAGAGACTTTTCCTTGAGAAGTTCTTTCCCGCTTCCTGAACAGCTTCTATCCGAAAGGAAATAAGCGGCATCCGTCAATTCCCTAATGAATCACTCCATGAGTATTGGGAGAGGTTCAAAAAGCTTGTGGAAACTTGTCCACACCATCAAATCCCTGACCAACACCTGATCCAATACTTCTATGAGGGGTTATTGGCTATGGAGCGAACTCTCATTGATGCCACAAGTGGCGGTGCTCTTGTTGACAAAACTCCTGCAGCTGCACGAGAACTCATAAGCAACACGGCTGCAAACACGCAGCAATTCCATACTCGAGCACATGCTCAAGTGAAACAAGCCCAAGAGAATCAATCCATAGAGCCCAACAAGATGACTGAGTGAATGAGTGAACTTACAGGTCTTGTGCGTCAACTAGCGGTGGCTACCAATGCCCCAACCTCATCTTCTCCACAGTCACTATTCCCTGGACCTATCAAGAATTGTGGAATCTGCAACTCTCCATCTCATCCGACTGACACATGTCCACAACTTCAAGATGATCCATCTGATTCATCTAGTCCAATGGAGCTCAATGCGGCATATGCTCAGCGAAACTTCAACCCTCAACAATCAGGTCAGTTTGTTAGAAACTTCAACCAACCCCACTCTGAGCCCTTCTCTTCTACCTTTAACCCACCTCTGAGGTATGGTAATCCCATTTCTCATCCTCCTCAGTTCCCTCATCAAAACCCAAACCAGTTTCAATATAGTCAAGGTGTTTGTAACTTCCAACAACCTTATCCTTTTGTTCCTCAACCCCAAAGGAACAATCCTCCTCCTGGATTCCACTATCCTAATGAGCCTTCCCAATTCCCTACCCAATACAATCGCTTTCCCAAGAACCAAAATCAAGGCCAACCCAATTTGGGACAAGCCTCTTCTTCTAAACAACCATGGGAAAGTGTTGTAGAGGATCTTGCTTCCTTCACCCGTTCTAACCTCAAGAACATTGAAACCCAAATAGGTCAACTTGCATCCCACCTGAGCCAGCAACAACAATCAAATTCTTCCCAACTCCCAGATCAACCATTACCCAACCCTAAGGGTAATGTAAGTGCAATTGCACTTAGATCAGGAAAGCAACTTGCTATACCTCAAGATAAATCCTCAAACCCCCCTTTAGATGTTGATCTAGAAAATGAAAAGAACAAAAAGCTGGAAAAGGAACTTGAATCCACTCCTTCGCCTCCTTCCATTCCTCTAAGGAACCCAATTCCTTTTCCTCAAGCCATCTCCAAGCCTAAGAAGTCCTTTGAACCTGATCCTGAAATGCTTGACATGTTTAGACGTGTTGAAGTGAACATCCCCCTCTTAGATTCCATCAAACAAATCCAAAAGTATGCCAAGTTTCTTAAGGAATTGTGCACCCATAAGAGGCAACTTAGGAACATTGAAAATGTTTCAACCCAACAGTCCATTCCCATGAAGTGCAAAGATCCAGGGACCTTCACGGTTCCATGTCAAATAGGGAGTTCCAACTTTGATGATGCACTCATAGACCTTGGAGCCTCAATAAATGTCATGCCCAAATCCATTTTCTCCAACCTTGGTCTAGGTCCCTTGCACCCAATGGGTGTTGTCATTCAATTAGCCAATCGAAGCACTGCCAGTCCTGAGGGGATAATTGAGGATGTTCTTGTTCGGGTCAATGATCTTATCTTCCCAGTTGATTTCTATGTCCTTGACATGGAAGGTGAGACGAACTCTTCTCGATCTCCCCTAATTATAGGAAGACCATTCCTTATGACATCTAAAACCAAAATTGATGTCCATGCTGGAATCTTATCCATGGAATTCGGTGACCAACTGGTCAAGTTCAACATTTTCCAAGCCATGCGATACCCATCTGAGGATCACTCTGCATTCTCAATCCATGTTTCTGAAACTCCCTCTGAGAGTGTGTTGAATCCTAATACATCATGTTCTTCCTGTTCTACTAATAGAGGAGTTTGTGAATATTGTATCCTCATTAACCAAGTGATTAATGGTGAAATTGATGTTGACATTACAAATGCAAACTCCATTGATCTAAAGGATCTTGAAAACTCTTTGGAATCTCATCTCACCTCTGACCTCCAATTCTCCAACATCGATGGTATTGAGAAAATTGAACTAGAATGCTCATTTGTTGATTCAGATCAGATTATCCCACATTCATCCTTTCCTATGCATGATTCTGAAAATTCTGTTATATGTGAAGTGAACCTTGAACCAATGTGTTTATATTGTCCTGATAGTAGTGATGTTTGTGATATTTGTACCCTAATTAATAAAGTGATCACTGGTGAGGTTGAAATTGACCATTCTTTGGCGAACAAAATTTAAGTAAAGGATATTGAAAATTTTATTCAGTCTTATGACTCCACTAATCCTCATTACTCTACATCGGTACGTGATGAAATAAATGAGTCAAAAACAATTGGGATCTCATACTCTACTTTTTTGTTATCTGAACCTTACATAAATGAACCATCAGAATTGAGACATCTTCCTGAATTTCCAAGAATAGAAAATCATCACTTTGTGGATAAAATCATTCCTCACATTGAAGACCAAAGGGAGGATAGTCATATTCTCTTTCCACCCCCATTGAATTGCAAGCACACCAACAAGGATGGGAAGAAATTATCCAATGAATCATCAGGCCTCCCAAAGAAAAAGTTTTTCTGGAAGCACACTGGAGTTGAGAAAATACGATGGCCACCGTCAGACTATGGGTAGTCCACTGCAATTGTCCAGCTGTAGACAAATAAATGCAGCGCTTCTTGGGAGGCAACCCATGTATTCTTTTACTTTTATGAAATTTCAATTTCTTTTTGGATTTTCATTAGATGAATAATGAATTTTATTTTTCAGGTAACTTCCCACTGTCCTGGAACCACCTTGACTTCCACCGAATCCCCAAATTCTCTAGCCGACCCACCACTAGATGGAGATGGAAACCCACCAAATCCAAACCAGGGGGCACATCTTTCCATTCAACTCTCTCTCTCTCCTCAATCTCTCTTCCCTCTCTTATTCTCTCTAATTCTTCTTCTTCCTCTCTCCCTCTCATTTTTTTTACAACATTCTTCCACAACCTTTTTTCTATTTTCTCTTTTGTGTGGATGTTTCATTAAAAATAAAAAAAAATTAAAACAAATTAATTAAAAAAAATGAAAATTAAAAAAACAAAAGGGGTTCATAATTACTCATCATCCAATATTGAAATTCTGTCCAACCATTTTGGGGAGTCAAAAGGCTTGTTTTAAACTCAAATATATTTAATTTTTATCTCAAACTTGGGTAAACAATTTTGTGTCAATAACAAACATTTTGAATGAACAATTTTTGGTGGAAAATGATTCTCCCCTACCATGAGGAATAACATTAGCCTTCATGCCAAGGTCATCAATGGCCATCTTTTTCATTGTGTGTCTTCACCACTGATTGTGAGTCTTGAGTTTGTGGACCTTCGAGCTGAATTTCCATCTTTTGTGTGCATTAATATGATAGAGGCATTTTCTAAGCCACATGAGAATCAGAATAGCCAAATAGCCTCCTGTTACCCTTACATTGATCCTACTTTTGAAATCCCCTTTGAGCCTATGAAAACCTTTCTTTTGATAGCCACATTACAAGCCTAATACCTTGTCCCACCCAACATCTTCATGGATTTTCATTGTACAATTTATTGAAATTTAAGTGTGGGGGGAATGGACTTCATTTTTGGGCGTACTTTCATTGATTTCCAATGTGTCATCATATGCTTGAGGGAAAGCATCCATTCATGTGTGGGGGAGAGGTTGTAATTCTGTGAGCTTTGGGGTGTATATGTGTTATTGTCATTTGTACAAAAGTCATTGAAAAGTGTTCAAAAAAATGAAAAAAATTATATTAAAAAAAATGAAAAAAAGGAATGGGTTGTGTCTTGGGTGGGTCAAAAATAATTCATCATCAACCTTTGATCGTGTTATAACTACTAAAATTAGTTCCATGAGAAGATCAAACATGGGTTGAGAGATGACTATGAGACTTGTTTCAAGCACAACTTTCGAAAAAAAAAAGAGCAAAAAGAGAAAAAAAAAAAGAACACTTGAATCATCATGTATTGTGTCATTATTGGAAGTCTTCCATGTTGTACATATTTCATCATCTCACCCTATTCCATTTTCTATCTCCCTCACTTTTCATTCATCACACATTCATGCCCTTGTAAATATGTGTTTCTATTTCCTTTCAAATCAAATTTCAAAAAAAAATGTGCATTGATTTTTCCATGTTGGTGTTTTTAACCCCTGTTTTCCTTTGGACATTATATACCTACCGTCACATAGCCACTGAAAAACCCCTTAAAAGACCTCTTGATTCTTGTACATATAATATTTGGGAATGGAAGCTGAGAGCTCTTACAAACTCTTGATTTTACCTTTTTTTTGGTGAATGAGTGAACCTCCTAAAATACATTTTTATCATCTTGAGAGGAGTAAGTTTTGAGTGCCTACATTTTCCAATTCAAACATTGAACATGAAAAAAATGAATTGTTTCTAATGCATTATTGTGAACCAAATTGGTGATGGAATTCAATATGGATGATTGAAATAGTCTAAACCTCCCCTGATTGGAGAAAACAAAATTTTAATATTTGTTGGTGAGTGAAAATGATTTTGTCATGTTTTTATATTTGTTGCACATGAGGACACGCGCAAATCTAAGTGTGGGGGAGTTGATGTTATTAATATTTTCATGACTTATTATATTCCCCCTTTACTTATTTTATATGAAATGTGCATAATTTGTGTGAAATATTAATGTTTTAATATTAAGTATAATTTTTGAGCATTTTTTAGAAGTAGTCCAATTGAGTCAGTTTAATGTTTTAATTATAACTATCACTATACTGATCCCAATTGTGTGGTTCCTGTTTTGTAGGATTCTACTTTCAATATAAAACATTTCATTAGAAGGAACCATGATCCAATTCTACTATTTGAAGGGTCATATGGTCCTCACAAACAAGACCGAAGAATCTGTGAACAAACTGGACCATCCTTGAATATTGATTTAATGGGCTCAATCCAGAAGTCCAAAAACACTAACTCTCCACCATAATTCGGGGGACACTACATGTCAGCTTGGATAAAAATTTCAAGGTCCAAATCCAAGTACAAGGGGCCCAAATAAATCTTTGAAGTCCAGCCCACCATTCTGGACGAGAATTACAATCAGTATAGTATGCATGACATATCTCCTGCTGTAAGCATAAAATTGAGCTGAGATTTTGCAGTGTGAAATAGGAGATATAGGTGGACGACTTTTTTGAAGAAATCATTCGTATTTGAAGGCATATTCCTGTTCAAAAATCTATTCACATTTTGGACATCGAAAAAGAATGGATATAAATGGACAGTTTACCTTTGTTTAATAAAACCGCCATAACTTTGGCTCCACTTGTCCAAATTCCTCCATAGTTTTAAATTAGTCGGTCAACATTATTGTCTACAGCTTTGAAGAAGGCGATGATTGATGATTCGGCTTTCTGAATAGCCAAATGTGCGATGAAAGTGGAGGGACAGATTGGGAATGCAAACAGTCCACTACTTGGGCTATAAATACTCTCCCCTTCTCTTCTTGAGAGGGGATGGAATTTCAGAAGAGAGGAGATCATATTGGCTCGACCAAAGCCTTGCCAAAGGCTTCTGAGGACCTTCCATACTCAAGTTTTCACTTGAGAGACCTTTCCTCCTCTCTTTATTTTCACTTACTTTTGTGTTCTTCATTTTTGTAATCTTGTAATTCTCTCTCTTTGTAATTCTGTTTTAATGCAAGTTACTTATTCAATATCTCTTATTCTCTTCCACATTCTGTATTTTAATATTAATGTTCTTAAAATAGTTTAAATTCAGTTCAATCCCCTTCCCTTCTTTAGCTTCCTCATTCAATCGAAAGTTCATTTTTAATTATCATCATTGTTCGTGTGTGTGTGTCGACGTACCACTCTTTTCTTATCCCTTTCTTTTTCTTCTCTTATTAATTTATAATCATAATAATTATAACCAGATTATTAATCACCCAAATGGCTGAGTAAATCTCTCATTGGGGTGTGTTATAATTTAGGTATGTTAAGTGATTGAGAGCTTCTGCTCGATGAATATTCATTGAATTAACATTGTGTATGTTGGACTTAACATGTCATGGATTAATGACTTGTTTTGTTTAACATGTGGTTTCCATGGATTATTGGAACCATAAATACACAACCATAAATAAGATCTGATTGAGATTATAACCTTAAGTTATGTTAAGTCTTAGTTTAAAGCCTTAACACTTAAGAATTCTAATCAACATCATCTTGTGACATGGGTGTTAATTTAAATGCAATATAAAGCAAAGCTCGAGGATATCACAAGCTTTACTAACCTAATGATGAACTCACCCCAATCTTTATCAATTTGGTAAATCAAAAATCATCCATAAATAATTTCAATTAAGCTCTGCAAACAAACCCCCCTAATCAAAATACAATCAACTAAAAACAATCGACTATTACGAAGTACCATCGCCGAGGATTCGACCCGAGTGCTGCTATACACATTAGCAGAGCACCGGAACATTGACCGGTCGATAGGCGACAATCGGCCGTGCGTTTCAGAAACACTAAAAGTAAATGTTGTGGAATCATGTGGTCCCACATTCTGGTACTTGTTCTCTCAATACATAGAGTGGATGTGGACACACCCTTTTTCAAAGTAGTGTTACAATGGATAAAAACAATGAGCGCGACCGATGTATGAACCTTCCTTGGATTGGATGGCTATTACCAGAAATTCCTAACTAATGTTCCATCATATTAGTGCCTCCAATAGCATTGAACCTAAAGGGGATCTATTCGTAGGGATAGATTAGTTCTGGCATGCATTATAATAATTGAGATTGAGTTCGACCAGTTCTCTGATCATGAGATTCATGGATGAAGGTGTGTTATATGTAGTGTTGTTAAATGCACCGTGAATTAGTTTTTGTCGTATCTATATTTGGAGGAAAGGGGTGATTTCTTATTGTTCTCACTAATTAAGACAAAATGAGAAGAGCTACGCGAACCATGATCATGATTTGGCAGCAGTAGTATTCATGATGGAAATGTGGCAGATAAACCTTATGGGAAAGTGGTTTAACATATAACCTGATCATAAGAATCTCATGTATATCTTATCTTATAAGGGTCTAAATTTGAGATAGAGAAAGTGGCTAGAGTTCTTCCAAGATTATAACAATGGGAATTTCTATACTCCTTGGAATGAGAATATAGTGGAGGTTTCTCTTTGTATAAGATCAAGTTCAATGTTGCTGGACAATGAATTAGTGCAATTGGCCTTGATGTAGTTATCCTTTGGGTATGGAGATGGTGGATCATACTTCTAGTCAATGGTTGTTACCCATACACTCTTACAATGAGTGATGGAGTCACATCGTGGTGATACTGTCTGTGAGACTATACATGGTCAGTTATCTGTATAGCATGTTTCTGATATATATTTTTATTGTGGAGATGATTTTGATATTTACAGAGGATACATAGTTGTACCAATGGAATTTGAGAGGAGGATTTGAGTGAGATTCATAAATAACCTTTGGATGTACATCAAATTATGGAAAACATGTACCAGCACCTTCATCATCAATTTTGGTGGTCACGGCTAAAGATGGTAGTGAAAGAATTCATTTATTGAAGCCTTATCTGCTAGAAGGTGAATGTTGAGTACTAGGATCTAGATGGTTTAGATCAACCCCTTGAGTTTCCAAAATGTATGTGGTACAGTATTCTGATGGAATTTGTGACTGGTATTACATTTACGTCTAGGGGACATGATACCATCTGGTGATTTTTGACCGACTCACCATGTCTTCAAAAATCCTACCAATCCATTAGAAAAGTATAGTAGAGATATTTGTATGCCTCTATGTGTTTTATATAGTTATTATTCACCGAGTTCCATCAATGACTGTTTCCAATCATGAATCTTGTTTTGCATACTTGTTGTGGTAGTGATTGTAGGATGTGTTTGGAACTCAATTGTGGTTTACAATGATGTTTCATCCCCAAAATGTTGGCCAGATGGAGACTACCATTCAAGATCTAAAGTACATGTTGTGGGATTATTTTTTGTACATAGGATTTTTTTGAAGGATCACCTACATTAGGGGAGTACATGTACAATAATAGCTACCACTCCGTCATTGTATGGTACCATTAAAGGATTTTTATGGGTGACACCACAAGTCACCACTTCACAAGACTCACCCAGGAAAGTCATCACTTATGGTGCTAGATTTGGGGTGAGCTACTAATGAGATGGTTCAGATCATCCAGTAGTGGATGATGACTACGAAGATTTGGTTGATTTCATATGCCGATATAAGACAAAGACTATTGGATTTTGATGATAGAGACCATGAGATTATTCAGGTCTCACCTTCGGGACATTTGTAGAGATTTGGCTAGCATGAAAAATTATATTTAAGGTTAATCATCCCTTTCATTATGTTTCATAGAGTTGGTGAGGTTGTGTAACTCTTAGTAATATCACCATAGTTTCATCTGGTATAAGATGTGTTTTACATATCGTAGTTGAAGAGTTGTGTGCATGACCCATAACACGCCATTGAATTGGATGAGATGTACATTGAAGATAGGTATACTTTTGCAGATAACCCTGTGGAGATCAAGGATTAGTGAAAGAGGATTCATCATGATAAAGTGATTATAGTGAAGTGTATATGGGGGACACATTAGATTCTCTAGGAGATAATCGGTGACCAGGAGGCTCTGATTCATTCCTAGTACCTACATATTTTTTATTACATTTTTTGGATATCTAGGGACGTAAATCCATAGGGTGATGATATTTTAATATCAATTATTTTTCCATGTATTATTATAAATATTATATAGAATTATTATGAGATTTGGTTTTGACAATTCGTGCGATTTTGAGACATGGTGTGCCTGAAATAAATATTTCCATTTTTTTGATTTTTAAATATCACATGTGAGCGAATTTGATAAAAATTTTGAACAACATCTAAAATGATATCATATAATAAATTCAAGGGCACCGTTGAGTTCATATTAGTTATATTACCCTAGGTGAGGCATAACATTGTCCAGTGCTGGTTAAATATTAAAATTAGTTTTCATATGTAACATGAATAAAAAAAGTAAAAAAATATATTTATTCAACGATATGAAATATATATTAAATTTTTATTTTTAGAAGGGATCCATGGTTAGGCTTAAAAACAAGAATTCCCTAAAGGATGTGGAGAAAATATGGGATTAATCTCTCGACAGACGACGACAATATGGTTGATATATATTGTTGTTGACAGATTTCCATCAACAAGGAATCTAATATAACGAACAATCCATTCCAATGTAGGGAATTTTTATTTGATTTTCTTTCACTATTTCTAGAATAAACAATAAACGCGGATCCACCAACAAACATTTTTACCCACTGTTTGATCATTCTTGTAGGATGGGCTTAATTTTGGGATAACATTAGGGATTATTATTAACCGTTCTTATTTCTTCATTCTATGCTTTAAAGAGAGAAGATTGAACCTAAAATAAAAAAAGGCCTATGTTCATTTGATAGGGAATTATTTGTGATTATTTTATCCTTAATCTTTTCATTCTATTCCATTTGATGTTAGTAGTTTCATCTTTACTTACAGGGAGGCTCTGAAAGCTATTGGACCTTGGAGTGATTGAAATATGAATTAGAGAACAAATCAATGCAGAATTTGACATGTTGATAATGAAAGTGGAATAGTTTTGAAAAATGAAAAACCAGAATATTTTATTGGCCTAAAAATGTTGGTGAAATGGTGACTGGAACAGGCAGTAGAGACCAGTGGCGCACGATTGCACGACATACTAGCACTATGTAGAACGTGGTTCAACCGTGTGGAATTTGTATCGGCCACAGGGAGGGGTTCCATGGTGATGGTGACGAAATGATTAGGCAGAGCTTGTGTGGCATGTGCGGATGGTGAGGGTTGAATATGTAGAATACAGTGTGGTATTATGGGGACCAGAGGGGCATGGGGCTTCAGTGGACCGCGTGCAGCAGACGAGCCTGCCTGCATGCATGTGGCCTAGACCAGGGGAATAAGGGAATTCACGGAGGGTCAATGGGCTTAATGATCTATAACATGCCAAATAGGTTGCGATGGATTAAACCTAGAAGATCCTACTAGTTAGGTTTGGATGGTGGTCGGGCTGGTCAAGGGGCACAGTAGGTGTGAAAACTACTCACTATGAACCCTCTATTTTCTATATGAATTAATTTCCCTCACCCATTATATCATGGACAAGTTTCATTAGGATTATTTCCCATAATCATTCCGTGAAATTTTTTGGAAATCATTTCCTACATAATATTGTGTGATTCCAATAGTTGAAATTCTGTGGTAGAGATCTAGGAGTCCCCCCAAAGTGGATTGAAGTGGATCCTATGTTCATTCTCCATTCCATATGTAGAGTCTTCAGCATTGACGTCTCCAACATCACCTGGAATCAATCATATAATTATCAGGTTAATCTATATGGGATTGTATGTATCACCCTATGTCCCTAGCTATTATCCTCATCTAATTTATCATATTTTTCTTCAAATATTTTAGTGTAGGTCACTCGTAACTATTTTGGACTAATAGTATGCCTCATACAGACATCCTATGTTCTATTAGTCTCAAGAATGAGTTCTCCTAGATGAGTGCTTGTTGGAATCATTAATATGATTATCTAGTGGTGGTATGTGGTAGACCTGACCTACCCTAGACTATGTGGTATGGAATGATTATATATAGATATTCTTGTTATAGGCTATAATTGTTTTTGATAAAATCATAAACATTAATGAAAAATATCAGCAGAAGTACATGTGCAAATCCATGAAGGGAAATTGTCCAACCATAACTAGTTAGTATCGAATGGGCCTGAGGCCGCAAGCTGATGGACCCTGTTGTTTCCTTCCATTTTGGTGAAGGAGAAGGTGCATACTGAGAAGCATTGGCGAAGTGAGAGAATTATCTTGTTGATGATGCCAAAAGACTGGAGTCCGTCGTTGTTTTGATTAATATCATCGATTACGGTAAGACAGTCAGACTCAATGATGATATTGCCCCATCCACATTCAATAACGAGCATCATACCAGCAAGGATAGTCGTGGCTTTAGAAACTGATGGTTCCTAGAATGCCTGATGTAATTCTTATTTAGCAGTAAGGTTTTTCCCCAGATCATTTCGGGCAAGGAGGTCGAGGGCAACACGACCATCTTTTGAAAAAGACGCGTCCACATTAATCTTGAGAGTCCCTTCTGTTGGGGTATTCCAATGAGTAGGATGGGAGGGGATAAAACCCGTCATAGAATGTCTGTTGTGGCATTTCCAACCCTCAATCCATGAAGTGGCCCGATCAATCCAGAATTTAGGGGGGGTCTGTGAGCTTGATGAAAAACATAATCGATATTCCAGACCCAAATAATCCCAGAAAAAGTGAAAAGTGAACCAACATCTATCGAGGATAGAGAGGATCACCATTGCGTCAGAAGATCGGGATAGTCAGAGGCCAATGCCAGCGAAGCAACTAAAGTCGGCCCCCTTTGATTCCAAATTTCCTTAGCTCCCGGGCAGTAAATGATAGCGTGCAAAGAAGTTTGAGGAGTGTTCGTGCAGAAAGGGAAAGAAGTGGTACTGTCCATATGTCGATAAAAAATAAGGATCATTGTTGGGAGAGTGCCCGTACAAACCTTCCACAAAAATTGACGAATTTTTTGGGGGACGTTGAGAGACCAAATCGATTTCCATGGTCGCTCACCCTGCCCGACTGATTGGATTCCAAGAGGAAGTCTATAGATGGATCTCACTGTGTAGTCACCCAAGAAGTCATTGATCCAGAAGAGATGGTCCGAGCCTGCGTCCGGTACCCAGGGAATGCTAAGGATAATTCTTTGATCTCTTTTTCTTAAACCATTCAAGGATCATTTCCAAACACCACCCCTATCCCTGGTCGGAAAGGAGGAAGCTGACAGTGGTGTCTTCATGACCTAGTTGGGCGGGGAATGTAGCTCGCAAACCATCCTTATCAATAATCCAGGGATCTGTTCAAATTTGAACAGATGAGCCAGTCCCAATCCTCCAGCCAAATCCTTTATCCAAGAGCTTTTTAGCCCCCCAAATTCTTTTCTAGAGGAATCTTGGACGGGAACCATGAGAGGAAGCATGAAAGTCCATGTGGAGAAATTAATTAGCTTGTAGAACTCATACACATAGATATGATGGACAGTTAACAAGGCGCCATCCTTTCTTGTCCAATAGCGCATAGTTGAAGAGAGGAATAATTTGGAACCCCATCCCACCCTCTGATTTGGGTTTGAAAACATTATCACATGCCATCCAGTGGGTTTGATTCTTTCTATCATTCTTCCCCCACCAGAAATTGGCAGTACCTGTGCGGATCTGGTCGATGATGGCTGTCGGGAGCTTAGAAAGGGACAAAATGTAGCTAGGGATAGATTGGAAGACATATTTGATGAGGGTCTCTTTTCCATATTTAGAAATTAGTTTTGGGGTCCAGCCTTTAATGTTTTCCCCAATCCTGTCCACTGAGGATGTGATAATTTCATTTTTCGACCATCTGATCACCATGGGAAGCTCGAGATACTTCTGATGTTTATCAACCATATGGATTCCAGCTGATGCGCAAAGTTCATCCCTATTAGAAATTGGCACCCCTGCACTAAAGGATTATCAGATTTACCATGATTGATTGTTTGTCCAGACACCCTCTCATACTGATGAATCGCTTGGAAGATCTCCCGAAATTCATTAACTGTTGCTCGAGAAAAAAGGTGGTAGTCGTCAGTGAAGAGGAGATGTGACACTAAAGGGATAACTTATCATACTTTTTCCCCCATGAATGGACTTAGAAGAAACAGCCCTAGAAATAAGATTAGAAAAAAATGTCATCCACCAGTATGAAGAGAAAAGGGGAGAGGGGGTCTCCCTGATGAAGGCCTCGGGATAGGGAAAAATCCTTGGTAAGCTCCACATTGACCTTGACTTTAAAAGAGACAATTGAGACATAGTTCATGACCATATCTTTCCATTTAGCACAAAAACCCATTTTCTGCAAAACGACTCTTAAGAAGAGTCATTCCACTCTATCATAGGCCTTGGTCATATCCAATTTCTAGGCCATGGTTCCTCTTTTCGCAGTGGATCATGATTTCATATAATGAAACACTTCATAGGCCACAATCACATTATAAGTGATCAGTATCTTGGCCACGAAGGCGCTCTGATTTTTAGAGATAATATTAGGTGGCCAAGGCCACAACCAATTGAAAAGGATCTTTGAGAAGATCTTGTAAGAGACATTGTAGAGGCTGATAGGTCAAATGTCAGGGATCGCCAGAGGTTTCTTGATTTTGGGGATGAGGATGATGACAGTTTCATTGATGGCCGCAATGTTGGTATTACTAGCCCAGATATTTTTAATCATAATGCACATGTCCAGAATGATTATTTTCCAGTATTTCTTAAAATATATGGTGTGGAACTCGTCTGGTCTCGGAGCCTTAGTGGTATGACGATGTTTCAGAGCCAGGAGTATCTCGTCATCTGTCACATCTTGGGTGATATTCCTATTGATCTCTTCAATAATCATAGATCTGATACATTCTTCCACCTCAGAAGATATGATAGGGGTTCTTGCAGAGAATATGTTCTGGAAAAAGCCTATCAATGCCTCGTGGATACCATTGGTGTCAGAAACTATGCTTCCATTGGGTTGTGAGATGCATGTAATAGTGTTTTTTTTACACCTGGATGAAGCTTTCTGGTGAAAATACTGGGTGTTAGCGTCCCCTTCTTTAATATGGTTGTCCCGCACGCACATATCCCAGAAGAATTCCTTGATACATAGGGTCATGTTCATCTCTCTTTGTGTGGATCCAATCTTAGAGAGATTGTAATTGGATATGGGTTATTTGAGGAGATAGTTCAGTCTCCTTCCAAGACGCCATAGTGCTGGTCTGGGTGTCCGAATTTCATATTTCTCCAAGACCTCAGATCGAATGTGACCAATTTGAGGTTGAGGCAATCATCCTCGTGAGTACATTTCGAGCTTGATCAGATCTCCTCTTCGCATTCCTGATCTTTTGACCAGAAGCTCTCAAATATGAAGGGTCTTCTAAATTTTCTATTTCGTTTTCCATGTGTATAGTCAATGAGAATTGGATAGTTGTCCGAGCAGTTGAGGGCCATGTGGTCGATATGAAACATGCTGAATAGATTAATTCAATCAATAGTGCCCAGAAATCTGTGAAGATGTTCAGTGATCCAGGTGCCTTTTGAATTGCCACTGAACCAAGTAAACAGATTAACTGAGTACCCCATATCGACCAGATTTTCCCAAGAGACTGCATCCTTGAAGTATTACATCGAAACTGAAGGTATGATGGTTCCGCCCCTCTTTACCTTATGGAACATAATCTCATTGAAGTCTCCTCCAAACAGAATAGGGCTCGGTATTTCATATCGTAACATGCATAGAAGATCCCATGACTTCAACATGTCATTATGGAATGGCCATCCATAGAAACCCACCAAAGTCCAGGGTGGGTGAAAGTCTGTTTGAATAGTCACTGCCACATGGTGTGAGGAAAAGGAAAAAAATTTGACGTTGATATTGTCCTTCCAAAGGAGATTGAGTCCCCCAGAATGGTCTTGTCTAGGTACTGGAAAGAAGCCTTGGAAGTCTCACTTCAGAGCAATACCATTGGTGTCCTTGTCTTCCACTATGGTTTCAGATAGAAAAACCATATCGGGGAGACTTTGAGTGCAATTGTGCTGAAGCATGCGAACCGTTCGAGGGTTTCCAAGCCCCCAATAGTTCCAACATAAGTCAATCATTGCTATGGGTGGGGCTGGGTCTCGCCTGCGGCTGCCTTTGGTTCCTCTGAACATGCTTCTCTATTTGTCATTTTCTATCTTTTGGTTTGGTTCCTTCCTGATTGACATGTTTCATTTTGTCTTTTCCGCACCCCATGTTTTGGGTCTTCCGCGTACCCATGACGCTCACCTCATTGCACCCTTTTCCATGTTTGATGGGTGATTAGGCACAGTATTGGAGATCCCGACATTCCATGGTCCTCCATTGTAAGAATTCCTACTGCGGTCGATTGTGGGTCAGGATCCGAATCTGGTGACTCGACATGCATCAATATTGGCTTTGAGAAATGTGACGGTGATTCTTGTTGCATCGTCACCAACTTTTTCAATGTTGGAGTATTGTCCCTTAGGGGTTTAGGGTGAGCTCCAGCTTCTCTCGGAGTGCCAGCTTCTCTCTAAGTGGCAAGGCCATCCTTTGGGAAATCCGTTGGTCCATGCATTTAGGCTTTTTCAGGTATGGGTTTTGTCGGACTGGAATGTGCCAACGTGAGATGGTCCCGATCCTTTTGTTTTTCCGTCTCAGGGATGAACGAATATTTATTCATTTTCGAACAGAGCCAAGTGCCGTATTAAAGGGTAATGTTAATCACACCACTCTTTTGTTTAGTGGTGCATGTTCTTTCCAGATGGCCAAGGCGACCACAGTAAAAGCAGAAGATTGAGAGTTTGTCAAACTCGAATGATATCCAAGTGTTGGTATCTTCAATTTTTAAGAACATTCCACTCATCAGTGGCTCTGACACATCAATCTCTGCCTTGATCCAAACCTAGGGGCCCCATTGTATTGGGACTGAACTATCCTAGTCAATAAAGTGACTAAAATGCCCCCAATTCCCCTCATAGTACGTTATGTTCTTGCATGGAAGGGGGTTCCGTTAATTCGTATCCAGAAGGGGGAACACGTTAAATTCACATGCTGGATATCATCCCCCTTTGAATTCATCTATGAGGAGGAGTTTATTATCGAATGACCACAGTCTACCACGCAAGATTTTGTCTCTATCTTTCTCATTAAAGAATTCAGAGACGAAGTGATTGGTCCCCACTCCCCGAATAGCCACTTCTGCATCAAGTTTCTAGATGTGTTGTAGAGTGTTTTTGAGAGCCCCCTGATTTACCGAAATCTTTTCCACAAACTATCCCACCACGAGAAGAGATATGCGATTTTCCAATAGTGTGTCATAGTTTCTCCGTGCCTCAATCATCGCCTTTTCATTTTTCGTCAAGGACAACCTCTTCCATTGATTAACCAAATCTGCATCCATAGTGCAAAAAAGAGTTCGCAAAGGACAGGCTCCCTTGCAATCCCTACGGCCCTCAAAATACAATGTCTGGCCCAACAAGAGGGTCACTGCACCGGATGCCCCAACACGACCTCCAACCACAATCCACCCAACTGGGTCTGGCTCTACGTCCTTCGCAATCAACCGTTCCCCTTAAGTGGTCACGCCCAAGAACCCACACCGCGGCGTAAACCAGTCTTCACAGAACAAAGCCCCTGGCGGGCCTTCGCGACTTCACAACACCACAAGTCCTTCGCGAATACGCATTGTCAAACAGGTCCGCACCATGCCAGGTGTGCTTCGCGGTAACTAAGAGATGGCCTCACACCCACATGTCAACACCTTCAACACATCGCACACCCCGCAATCACAGAACCACATCCTGTGGCAGAATCTTCACGGGGGCCGCTTCAAAATCTCACAACGAGGATCAAACATGCGGACGGTGCTTCCGCCAGCAGATCAATGCCAGATTTCTCGGAAGCAGGGGGAACCGAAAAAGGAAAACAAATCCTCGGACTCAAGTTTTCTTCGAGCCTCTGAGCGCTCGGATCTGAAGGGGATCAGAAGTGCCGAAGAAGAGAGAAAACGGAGAATGGAGAACTGGCACCGTGTTCCTTCAAACATATCTGTCGACGATGAGGGCTGACGGCGCTGGAAGGGAATTCAAGACCCCAGGGGGCAGACTACAACGCCTGAAGTCAAGGACGAGCGAAAAGGAGAAGAAACCCGGATCCACCATAACACCGAAGACGGGATTCAGGAATAGGGGGATTAGAACAGGGGGCAAAGAAAATTGATTCTTCACCGCGGAGGGTCGGGAAGCGACACAAAACGAAGAAACAAACCCCAGGCACTGGATTTGAAGAGGGGCGTACAACATAGACCTGGATCAGGTTTCATGGATGGAGATGGTGCTACCGAAAACCGTTCGGATACGGAGATAGAAAACCATCGAAGCCCAAGGAGAGAGATGCTCTCACGCAGGAGAGAATAAGAACAATAACACAATCTTATGTTTATAGGCTATAATCATATAATTGTGTATATATGAATAAACACTTCTTTTTCTGTTTCACTTTGTGGTTTCGAGGTATCTTAATGAGTAAAATCATACTCACCCCTTCATGAGATTTTCTACGGTGTGTCATGTATTTTATAGATGAGAGAACTTTTGACAGAGTATATGTCAGACTTGGACAAGATAGAGCCTCATGAAATCAGACAAATCGTGGTGTTCCAACGACATTATAATGTAGCCCTATTACCTTTCTCGTAGGTTATATTAGGTAGTGTATTCTACTGATGAGTTTCTGGAACATGTTTTTAGATATTATTTTTGGTGGGATTGTATTCTCTCCCTCTTTACATTCCATGACTTTCACTATTGTACACTGTTTTTGGGTTATAGTGGTGTACATGTATTATTTTCCTAGCATTTTTACATTTCACTATTGGTGGCCTTCAATATGTGTTAATTAATACATGTACTAATGAAATGACTCCAATGTTTTTATATGCCTGCTTCTTAGAAGTCACCATCCCCTGGCCTATTTGAGGCAGTCATGGGGAGTCAAAGAATAGGACACTCTGGGACGGGTCGTGACATAGTTCATCCATGGTGTCATCTATTTGTAGAATTTTAAACAATGGGAAATTGGTAATTCTATCATTTCCATATTTATTGGACACATGGAATGTCAACGGAATTGCATATAATCAAATCAATATGTCAAATAGACATCACAGGATCAAGGTGACATGTCAAGGATTCGTTGTATGATTAAGATGGATGACATAATGAATTTCACAAGATCAAGGGTGACTTTTCCAGTGCTATTAATAAGAACAAGTTAGCTCCCCATAGGGACATCCCCTTAAAAATAGAATAACCTTGTAAATACCCATAATTTTCAAGGAATTTTTTTTTCATAAATTCATTGAGATTTTACGACTACGTAGTTTCTGACGGCACTTGATTCCAAGGCCTGGTTTTCCCGGAAACAATTTCCAAAGTTTAGCTCAGGTACGTTCAGTGAACGAACGAGCGGGATATTCTATCTTTTGAACCGGTGCTCAGATTGGAAATCTGAGGGCACCGATGAAACCACAACACCGGTAATTTCTTAAGACGGTCTTTCTCGAAGGTGCGTTTGCTCGGGAGGAGTTGTTAAAAATTGAGGATTAAATGTGAAGTAAATAAAATTGTGGTACAATTTTATTTTCTTTATCTAATGGTCATATCCTACATGTGGTAGTTGGGGTGGGACCCACAAGCCCCTAACTACCCATGTTAGGATATTTGTGAGGTTGGGCCCACATGAGCCCCATCCCTTCACATTCCTTTAACTCCTCTAAATCCCCTCTTAAAGTTGGCAACTCCCCATTTAATTTTTGTCTCCCTTTAATTAAGTAACTCACCCTATATCCCTCTTTATTTCATGACCCCTCACATTAAATTAATTGATTGAACATATTCAATTATTTTAACTAAGAGTTTGAATTTTATGTTTTGAATGCATGGGATGTTATAATAAAATAAGAGTAAGTCTTATTTTATTTGGTGTTGGGATTGTTGTGTTGATACATTGGGGAGAAGAGCTCTATCCCTTTGATGAACTGATCCTCCTATGAAGAACGACACCATCTGACAAAGAACATTGACATGGAAACCTCAGATTCTTCTTCCTTTTCCTCTTCTGCGGCAAGGAAGGAAACAACTACGCGAAAATTCACCAACGACCTCACACTTTGTTCTCACCATGATTAAAAGAGGAGATGTCGTTTCCTCCTCGGACGCTCTCCGTCGACATCTACGAAACCACACCACGTGACACCATCAACCGTGACGCTGACTTTCGTCATTGTTTGATTGAGGTAGGGGTTAACTTCGTTCGTGTTTAATTTAATCTTCTTCATTGATTAATTTTGGCCGAATGTCACCAATGTAATGGGAGGAGATCGGACCGCACAAACACGGTTGAATTCTCCTCCCCGTTTCCTTGTTGATTTACGATGATGAACGAAGTGAAGGAGGCACGGTGCCATTGCAACGTGCGGGGACGAAGAGAACCTCAACCGGAGCGTGCCGCGGTGGTGAAGCGCAGCCCCGTCGCGCTGCGCCGGTGAAGCTGAAGGAACCGCGACTGGATTGGGCCACGATTGAGGTGCGTGGCACCGTCGCGCCACTCCGGAGAACCCGAGGGATGCCGCGGCCGGGGTGGGTCGCAGCGGAGGGGCTCGGCACCGTCGCGCCGCGCCGGTCAGGGAAGATCCGTGACGGTTCAGCAAGGGGAGGCCAGTTGAGCTGGCCGCCAGCGCCACCTAGAGGCGGGACCCGAGAGGGTCCCATGGTTACAACTAGGCCGACCTTTACTACCGTCCATTTCAGAAACAGGGGGTAACGCCCCCCTTCGCACCCCCGCTCGGCCGAGAGCCGAGCCGCGGACGGCTTCCGAGCTGGGTCGGGCCGCCGCGATGGGCCGAGACGGGTCGTGCCGGCCGGGCTAGGCCGCGTTCAAATGGGCTGGACCCAGACCCGGGTTGGGTATAACTTATTCGGGCCGACCCATGGGGTATTGGGCCGGGTCGGACCAGGCCCAAACCCCCTATTTTGGACAAGTTTGTTCAAACGCCCTTATCATGGGCTACAGACCTCCGATCGACGCACCATCAGTTGCGTAAGGATCCTTGGATCGAGACAGTCGTTTGAGTATATTACACTCAATCCTTCGGTGATGTTTTGGTAAGGACAAGTTGGTTCAAACCCGAAACCAACCGGGCCCTTGGAGCAGAAACGCTTATAACATAACGACCGGACGTCCGAATGACGTGTCGTCGATAACATTGAATCTTCTTAGTGAGATGGTTCATTTGGGTTACTCCGCATGAGGTTTGGACGCAGCTGGAGTTCATTCGGGCTGGTTTTAATTTAAAAACCAACCGGGCCCATGGGACAAAAGGCCAATAACTCTCATACCGGGCATCCTATTGACGCACCATCTGTCGTGTTGAGTTCATATTGATGAGACAGAACTTTTTGATACATTAACTATGGACATCAAGACAGTTGATGTATCGACCCCCTTGGCTCGTGGAGCAGACCCTCCCGGAATCGAGCGTGCTGTGAGCGGGAACACTAGAGCTGGCTGTGACTGTGACGACGATGACGACTGTACTAGGATCCTATATCGGTTCGGTAGTGAGGATGATTGTACTTGGATCCTCCATGATTTCGTCAGTGATGATGATTGACTTGAATCCTATGTTTGTTCGGCATTGATGGTTACTGTACTTGGATCCTACGTGTGTTCGGCAGCGACGACTTCTGTACTTGGATCCTACGTGGGTTCAGTTGGGGAGATGATTCAGAGGATACATCAATCATCTCCACCCCTCTTCGTGAGAAGTATACCTATGTGAGAAGAGTCTTGATTTTCAATCATTTCTTCGATATGATTGACTTGCAATCCTGTGTGGATTGGGTTGTGCTTTCCAATGTGGATTGGGTTGTACTTTCCTGTGTGGACTGTGTTGAACTTGGGCTCGTGAGTTGGAGCAGAACTGTAATTGATGACTTAGCTATATGTATGGGCATATACCTATGTAGATTTGATTAATCTTCGTGTTTGTATCTTTCATTTATGGTCTATCATTTGTGGATTCTGGAAGACCTTCGGGGGTATCGGGGTCCCTACTGAGTATCCTATACTCACCCCTGCACGGGCTACGCGCGCACGACGTTGTGTTGGTTGCAAACGACAGACATCGCTTATTGTGGTTGAGACTTGTGGAGCAGGATGGTACCCGGAGGTGGACTATCAGGCGGGATGAACACAGAGTGGATGGACAGACCTGAGGATCCGACGAGACTATCTGTACCCACCCTTCAGGTGGGAATTCCGGAGGACGACTTTGTGGTTACTACTTTACTTTTCAGCTGTTGTACTTTCTTTTCTCAGTTGTATTGTACATTCTATTGGGTTTGTATTCTGGCCCATTTACTTTCTTGCACTTACTTTTGTACTTAGTTTACTTAGTGTTTACTTCATCTTGCGTACTCAATGGTGTTTTTTTCCTATATAAATCTAAGGTATTCCGTTTTATCGGGATTTATGCCTTTAGTGCAAGTCGCCAACCCCTGCCCCATGGAAGGCGGGCATGGGGTAGTCATGGCATGGGCTCCATGGACAGGTCGTGACAAATTGGTATCATAGAAGTCGGTTCTACCGTAGAACTCAGAAATCTGATAATTTCTTCTATTTGATGCTATAGAGTTAACGTTATTCAGTGTGCTTATCAGTCCAGGGAGTCCATTGTTGGTGCGGTGTCCGACATATCCATACACCAGGACCATGACTTCTAATTTCCAACTCAGTGCATGAAAATATTGATTGCATGTGTGTTTCAATGTTTTCTTTATGATTAATTTATGTCAACTCACCAGTTATATTGTATTAACAGTGCCACACCTGTTTCTTTTCAGGATAGCCCTACGATACAGCCAGCTAGGGTTACGAGCTTTGTGCGAGACGAAATCCCACCGAGTGATGAGGCCTCGGTGCAGGGCCCCATTACAACGGAGGCACCAATAGTAGCTCTACCCACTGAGCCACCGATTCCACCAGCCCCAATAGCTGAGAGTGCACATCGCCTGAGTTCACTGCACGAGTTTCAGTGTCCGAGACCTCCCAGGTTCTGCAGGGAGACGGACCCTCAGGGAGCCGAGGACTGGCTGGAGGCTGTTGTCCGAGTCTTCATATTAGTAGGGACATTAGCTGACCTAATGGTGTTCCTTAAAGCGAGTCTCCTGCACGCAATAACAGGTAGATGGTGGTGCCTGATCCTCCAGGTGCACGATGAGGCATCTCTACATTGGACGGACTTCGAGAGCCTCTTCCACTCAGAGTTGGTTCCAACCACCCTCGGTGCGGTGCTCATCCATGAGTTGTTAAAAGCTGCGGCAGGACAACATGACAGTAGCCCAGTACTCGGTGAGGTTTACCGATATCTCATGATACTCAATAGACATGGTGTGTGTCCCAATCTATCGGGCCCAATCCTTCGAGCAAGGACTGAGGCATGAGATCAGGGCATCGATGATCTCCCTCAGTATTCCGATGTAGGCAGGAGTACTAGAGCGATCCATTCTTATGGAGAGCTTTCTAGATGAGCATTCACCAGTAGCGAGACCTACCGCAGGGCGACACGTAGCAGAGTCTTCTACAGTTGTAGACAAATGTCATAGAGGTCCAAGAAGACCAGGACATCAGGTGGCCAACCATAGGATACTGGTTCGGAGGTGCGGGTCACACGCAGCAGAGTCAGTCATTCGAGAGGCAGACAATGCTATGCATGCAGAGGGCAAGGACACATGGCTCGTGACTACCCGAACAACCATGCATAGGAGAAGTAGAAGGTTGGGGGACAACCCAGGAAGAGGCATAGGTTTGACCGTGGTGGTCCGTAGGGAGCAGGCGAACAAGGTAGATGAGTTGGCCGAGCAGCGGGTGGTGGGAGATGCTTTGAGGCTCTACCACCACCACCACCACCAGGAGGTCCACCCCCGACCACAGGGAGCTGGCAGACATAGACATGCTCAGTTTCAGGCAGTGGTGGCCTATGACCACGGGGCACCGAAGATGATTTTAGGTACTATCGGTGTCTACTCCACCATTGTTGTTGGGTTTATAGACACAAGAGAGATTCATTATTTTGTTTTCTCTGCCCTTGTTCGGAGCTCGGAGATTCCGATGGATCCGTTGGCTCGATCCTTACGGCTAGAGACTCCTACGGGAGCAGACTCGACGATTACGCACTAGTGCCGACAGTGTGATCTTACTCTAGGAGGTAAGAGCTTCGTCTGGGATCTTCTTGTAGGGGCATCGAGGCCTTACGATGTCATCACAGGAATGGAATGGTTATCTATGGTCCATGATCAGACCGACTATATTAGGAGCAAGGGGCAGTGTGTCCGCACCGATGGGAGCAGGTTCACCTTTACTGGCGAGAAGGGAGGCTTTGCAGCGCAGGATGGACTCACACAGTGGAGAGGACAACCGATCACTCATCAGTTGGCTAGTCTCATCCTGGGAGAAGTTGATGTGAGGAGTCTGAGTTTTCCTGTTGTGGTGGATCCGTATGCGGACATTTTTCCTGACGACGTTCCAGGACTACCTCCTCACAGATATGTAGACTTATATATTAACCAATACCTCGGGACAACCCTGATATCTACTCGTCCATATCGGATGGATCCCACTGAACTTCGAGAGCTACGGGTATAGCTGGAGGACTTGTAGGGAAAGCGATTCATTTGACCCAGTGTTTCACCTTGGGCATCCTCGATTTTGTTTGACAAGAAGGTGAACGGGAGCTTGCGACTATGTGTCGACTACCATCCCCAGAACCAGGTGACCGTGAAGTACAAGTATCCACTTCTGAAGATTTATGTCCTTTTCGATCAGCTCAAGGGAGCGCGATGGTTCTCGAAGATATACCTCAGGTCAGGCTATCATCAGCTCAGATTTCGAGACGAGGATGTGCGGAAGACGACCTTCATGTGTCGGTATGGCCACTATGAGTTGTTGGTTATGCCTTTTAGCATAACCAATGCTCCAGTAGTTTTCATGATTCTCATGAACAGTATCTTCTAGCCTTACCTCAATCGATTTGTGGTAGTCTTCATCGATGACATATTGATTTACTCAACTATTGAGGAGGAGCACGCCTACCACTTGCGGGTTGTACTGGACACACTACGAGAGCACCATCTTTATGGTAAGCTCTCAAAGTGTCAGTTTTGAATTCAAGAGGTCCACTTCTTGGGATACATCATCTCTAAGGTGGGATTTACGGTGGATCCTACAAAGATCAATGAAGTGCTAGCTTGGGAGGCACCCAGGAGTTTGACGGAGGTGTGGAGTTTCCTAGTTTTGGCTGGGTACTATCGGAGATTCGTGCTTCACTTCAGTAGAGTTGCAACACCACTTTCATCTTTGACAAAGAAGGGGAAACCCTTTGTGTGGTCGGATAGATGTGATCAGAGCTTCCAAATTCTGAGACAGAGATTGACCAGTGCACCCATATTGAGGCTACCGAAGGAGGGCGTAGGGTACATAGTTTACTGCGATGCATCAGGGACCAGAATCGGGTGTGTCCTAAAGCAGTAGCATGAAGTGATCACTTACGGTTCACGATAGTTGAGGTAGCATGAGTAGAACTACGCTACCCATCACATGGAGTTAGCAGCAGTGGTCTTCGCCTTAAAGATATGGCAGCACTATCTGATGGGAGAGCACTTTATAGTCTACTCTGACCACCAGTGTCTCAGGTACATCTTCTCACAGAAGGACCTAAACCTAAGACAGTGGTGATGCATTGAGTTCCTCCAGGACTATGACTTTGAGATAGTCTATACTCCTGGGAAGGGGAACGTAGTAGCTGATGCTCTCAGCAGGAGGACGGGCATCCTGCTACATGGAGAGGCGACGAAGCTGCTAGCTTCATTACTGATATCCTTCGTGGATAGAGATGGGGAAGTTTTTCTACAGTCGCTCCTAGTCACACCTCCACTACTTTAGTGGGTTAGAGAGGTACAACGTGGGGACGTTGAATGTGAGACGCAACATGCACAGATATCCTTAGGACAGGAACCAGATGGATTTTCTGTAGGAGTAGAGCATGTCATCTTTTTCAAAGGACGTACCATGGTACCCATTTCATGACAGGAGGAGGTTCTGAGAGAGTTTCACACTTCCCCATTAGTGGTACATTCGGGGGTGACGAAGATGTACCCGAATCTCAGACGAAAGCACTAGTGGCCTGGTATGAAGAAGGTTGTGGCAGAGTTCGTTTCATGATGCCTCACCTGCCAGCAGGTGAAGGCAGAGCACCAGGTACCAAAAAACATGGTTCAGCCCTTGGAGTTCCCTGAGTGGAAGTGGGACGGGATATCTATGGATTTTTTGACAGGTCTTCCACGTACATCCAGAGGACATGACTCCATTTGGTTGATTGTCGAACGACTCATCAAGTCGGCCCACTTCTTACCCTCCAGAGAGCATGGATCATTGGAGAGCATGGGACGCCTCTACGTTCCGAAGATCGTACGACTTCATGGTGTTCCATCGACTACCATCTCTGATCGAGATGCTCGCTTTACTTCATGGATTTGGAAGGGGTTGTATGAGGTATTTGGTATGCAGCTATACCTGATCACTGCCTTTCACCCCCAGATGGATGGAAAGATGGAGAGGAACATTCAGACTCTCGAGGACAGGATCCGTGCATGGGCCATTGACTTTGGTCGAAGTTGGGAGGATCCCCTACCCTTGGTGGAGTTTACATACAACAACAACTACCACTCCACTATTGGGATGACACCATACGAGGTATTGTACGATCGAACTTGCAGATCACCTCTGTGTTGGACAAACCCTGGGGAGTCAGCAATCGTAGGACCAGATATGATCTAGGACATGATGGAGAAGGTTCAGATCATCCAGGAGCGGATATGGACTGCTCAGAGCCGACAGAAGTCTTATGCTAATAAGAGACGAAGACCACTAGAGTTCGAGGATTTTCTTACGGGTCTCACCTCGATGTGGATTACAGAATTTGGCAGGGGAGACAAGTTATCTCCGCGCTTCATCAGACCTTTCCAGGTTCTCAGCAGGATAGGTGAGGTGGCTTATCGCCTGGATCTTCCAACACAGTTGTAACAGGTGCACGACGTCTTCCACATATCTCAGCTGAGGAGATACATGCATGACCCGACACATATCAATGATCATGGGGAGATGGACATCAATGACGAGGCGAATTTTGCGGAGGTCTCGGTGGAGATTGAGGATGGATAGGAGTAGGTCCTACATGGATGGTTGATTCCTCTAGTGCGCATCAGGTGGTAGTAGGGGAACCTCCAAGAGATCACATGGGAGAGGGAGGCTCAGATGCATGCACAGTACCCTCATTTCCCCCCTAGTTTATGATGTATCTTTACGGGGACGTAAAGCCCTGAGGTGGGAGTAATGTAAAGACACGTAAATTTCAAGGAATTATTTTTCTTAAATTCTTTGGGATTTTATGAGTACGTAGTTTTTGACGGCACCTGATTCTGAGGCCGAGTGTGACCGAAATCAATTTCCAAAGTTTAGTTCAGGTATGTTCAGCGAACAAATGAGCAGGTTTTTCTATCTTTTGAACCGTTGCTCAGATTTGAAATCTGAGGGCACCGATGAAGCAGCAACGCCGGTAATTACTTAAGATGACCTTTCCCGACGGTGCGTTTGCTCAGGAGGAGTTGTTAAAAATTGAGGATTAAATGTGAAGTAAATAAAATTGTGGTACAATTTTATTTTCTTTATCTAATGGTTATATCCTACATGGGGTAGTTGGGGTGGGACCCACAATCCCCTAACATCCCATTTTAGGATATTTGTGAGGTGGGGCCCACACGATCCCCACACGATCCCCACCCCTTCACATTCCTTTAACTCATCTAAACCCCCTCTTAAAGTTGGCAACTCCCCATTTGTTTTTAATATCCCCTTAATTAAGTAACTCACCCTCTCTCCCTCTTTATTTCATGCCAACTCACATTAAATTAATTGATTGAAACTATTCAATTAATTTAACTAAGAGTTTGAATTTTATGTTTTGAATGCATGGCATGTTATAATAAAATAAGAGTAAGTCTTATTTTTTGGGGGTTGGGATTGTTGTGTTGAGACTTTGGGGAGAAGCGCTCTAACCCTTTGAAGAACTCATCCTCCTGCGAAGAACGACAACCTCTGAAGAAGAACATCGACATGGAAACCTCGAATTCTTCTTCCTTTTTGTCCTCCGCGGCAAGGAAGGAGACAAAGACGTGGATGTCTACGAAACCAAACCACGTGACGCCGTTTACCGCGACGCCGACATTCATCCTCGTTTGATTGAGTTAGGGGTTATCTTCATTGGTGTTTAATTTAATCTTCTTCAATGATTATTTTTGTTCTACTCTCACCAACATAATGGGAGGAGATCAGACCACACAAATAAATCTGAATTCTCCTCACTGTTTCCTTGATGATTTACTTTGACGATCGAAGCGAAGCCGACGCACTGCCGTTGCACCACGCACGGATGAAGAGAACCGCGGCCGGAGCGGTGGATCGCAGCCCCGTCACGCTGCACCGGTGAAGCTAAAAGAACCATGGTAGGATCAGGCCGTGGTGGTAGTGTGTGGCGCCAGAGAACCCAAGGGAGGCCACAACCGGCTGAGCCGGACGCCGGCGCCACCTAGAGGCGGGACCTGAGAGGGTCCCACAGTTACAATAAGGCCGGCCTTTACGACCGACCATTTCGGAAATAGGGGGTGGTGCCCACCCTTCTCACCCCACTTAGCTGAGATCCGAGCCGCGGCCGGCTTCCGAGCCGGGCAGCAGGCCGTGTCAGCTAGGCTGCCCGCACCGGGCCAGGCCCACCGCGCTGGTCCGGACCGCTAGCGTCGAGCCGGGGTACCATAGTCGGGCCGCTAGCGCCGGGCCAGGCTGCGCCAGCCAGGCTGCGCCATGCCTGAATGGGCTGGACCTGGACTCAGGTCGGGTTGACCCGGTTCGGGCCGACCCAGGGTGTATAGGGTCGGGTCGGACTGGGCCCAAACCCCCTATTTTCGGACAGGTTCGTTCAAATGCCCATATATTGGGCTACAGACCTCCGATCAATACACCGTATATTTCGTAGTGATCCTTGGATTGAGATGGGAATTTTGGTATATTACACTCAATAGTTTGGTGAAGTTTGGGTATATCCATGTTGGTTCGAACCCAAAACAAACCGGGCCCTTGGAGAGGAAACGCTTATTACTTAACGACTGGACGTCTGAATGATGTGTCATCGATCACGTTAACTTCTTCTTAGTGAGATGGTTCTTTGGATTACTCCAATTGCGGTTTGGACGCAGATGGAGTTCGGTCAGGTTGTTTTTAACATAAAAACCAACCGGGCCCCTGGGATGAAAGAGCCAATAACTTTCAGACAGGGCGTCCGATTGACGCATCGTCTATCGCGTTGAGTTCCTATTGACAAGACAGAAATTTGTGATACATTAACACTGGAAATCATGACAGTTGATGTATCGACCCCCTTGGCTCATGGAGCGGACCCTCCCGGAATCGAGCGTGCAGTGTGCGGGAACCCTACAGCTAGCTGCGACTGCGACGACGATGACGAATGTACTAGGATCCTACGTGGGTTCGGCAGCAAGGATGATTGTACTTGGATCCTCCATGAGATCGGCAGTGATGATGATTGTACTTGGATCCTACATGGGTTTGGCAGTGATGGTTACTGTACATGGATCCTATGTGGGTTTGACAGTGACATTTTCTGTACTTGGATCCTACGTGGGTTTGGCAGGGGAGATGATTCTGAGGCTACATCAATCAACTCCACCCCTCTTCATGAGAATTATACCTGTGTGAGTTGAGTCTTGACTTTCAGTCATTATCTTCGATATTATTGACTTTCTATCCTATGTGGATTGGGTTGTGCTTGCCTATGTGGATTGGGTTGTACTTTCCTATGTGGACTGGGTTGATCTTGGGATCATGAGTTGGAGCAGAAATGGAATTGATTACTTAGGTATATGTATGGGAATATAACTAAGTATAGTTGGTTGATACTTCGTGTTTGTATCTTTCCTTTGTGGTCTATCCTTTGTGGATTCTAGGAGACCTTAGGGGTTCTCAGGGTCCCGACTGAGTATCATATACACACCCCTGCACGGGCTATGCATGCACTACGTTGTGTTGGTTGCAGATGACAGAAAGCGCTGATCATGTTTGTGATTTGTGGAGCAGGATGGTACCTGGAGGTGGACTATCAGGAGGGATGAATACGAAGCGGACAGACGGACCTGAGGAGAAGACGATACTATCTATACCCACCCATCAGGTGGGAATTTCGGAGGATGACTTGGTGGTTGCTGCTTTACATTTCAGCTGTTGTAATTTTTTTCTCAGTTGTACTGTACTTTCAGTTGGGTTTGTATTCTGGCCCATTTACATTTCAGTACTTACTTTTGTACTCAGTTTACATAGTGTTTACTTGAGCTTGCGTGCTCTGTGGTGTTTGTTTTCCTATATAAAGGCAATCCCTTCCCATTTATCGAGATTTATGCCTTTGGGGATAGTCGCCAACCCCTGGCCTATGGAAGGCGGGTTTGGGGTAGTCACGACACAGGCCCCGAGGACGGGTCGTGACAAACCTAACATTCCATGAGGTGTCTATCATTTACATATTTTTTTTAAATTTTCCATTAACCTCAGTTTTTTACCATTGGTTGTCAATCCGAGTATCACATGATCAAAAATTGATCTTATGGAAACATGAGTTCATTTTTAGTGATGGTCATTCTACTTGTGTCTGTTACTTCACATTATCAATGTTTAATCTTGTGATTGAGTGATAGCATTGTCATGGAAAATTGCTCCACATGTCTATGGATCTGGTGGGGGCATTGCATGATCTGTTGGACCGGTCCTAGGGAATTCACATGATAAATGTTATACATCCAATTGATTTCACAAAGCATTACAAAAATTCCTCTAGGGATCTCATGTGATCATTGAAATGATCAGGTGATCTGTATTATACCATCATGAAAAAATCAACAAAAAAATTTTCACATGATGATTCCCCATTTATTAGGTTATATTTTATAAGGGTATTTGATAGATTTCAAGAATCTATTATTTGACATGTTTCATGATTGGAGTAAATCCTCATGAAATTGTCAGAAAAATCATGAAGACATATAAAAATAGATTCACACGATGAAGAAGCCTTCTTGATTGGGATTTGTATGATTATAGTAACCTGAAAAAGGGAATTCCCGGGATAATTATCATATCACATGGTATGTATTATCTAGATTTGTGATGTTCTAAGAGTCATATGATCCTATATCCTCTTGGGGGTCTCATGATCTACAGAAAGAATATAGTCAATTATTATTTAACAATGATTATCCATTCATTATTTTAATGAGAAAAATAATAATTATTCTTTCTTTCTTTATTTGATCCCAATTTTTTAGGCACATTTTATGGTAATCAACATATTCCCCATCACAATCAAGGTCCGAAGGTATAATGAAATTGTTTAGAGGATGTAAATTCTCCCCCAAGTACATTGGTCTTAAACTAGCTAGTACTCTGAGCATCTATTAGTCTTTGAGGTAAACTTTGGTATTCTGTGGACCACTTTATAAATAGGGGATTGATTGGAAATCTGTTTCTATTGTTCAATGTATATTAGCTAAAACCATTTATTGTTTTATTTTAGTGTCCTTTATGTTTGACCTTATATTACATTAGTATAGGTTATTTTCTCTAATACCCCTTGATAATGTATTTAATGGTCTTTTATCTTGGTCCATCTATTTATATAGTATAGGGTCTTTTAGCATATACAACATATTATTATATTTTAGGTTCATTTTTCATGGACCATCTATTGTTGTAGTTTATAGTCTTTTGGTTCGAACCATCTGTTGATGTATTTTAAATATTTTTTTTTCAAGTTATTGTTTTTTGTTGTTAATTTTTTGTATTCATGAAGGGTTATCAAACCATGAATCCTTGAAGGGATTCTCAATAATGAGTTCCAATTAATGGTTCTAATTACCTACATTCTTAATTGACATTTGAACTATAAATATTCATGAAGTGTTATAAATCATTGTGTTCTTATATAAAACATTAGTTATGATTATCCATGATGGGTTGTGATACCTTTCATACTAGTTGACATTTAGTTAGATTATAGGGTAAAATATCTATCATTCTATTTACCCTTGAATAATTATAATTTTTTTTGTAAATAACTTGTCTAAATACTTGAACAGATGATCATTGAATAGTAAAGCTATATTGAGGATGATCGAAACACCCCAAGGTGATGAGTTCTACTATTGTTTTTATTATGATCATTACAATTGGAGGTCATTTCCTACAAGGAGAATATTTCATTAGTTGATTTGTCTGAGGCCCTTACACATGTTACCATAAGGATTATATGTATGGTCATTTTTATGGGTCCTCAATATTTTATAAGGTCCATGGAGGATTTTTGAAGATTCAAGAGTTTTGAATATGATGTGGGATATATAGAAAAGAGCTATCCCAGATGGGTTCTCAAAACCTAGGGTAGTTTTTTTCTTGTTTTTTGGAAATCATGACCACTGTTAGTTGATTTTGATTCATATAGTGTGGGGAAGGAAAAATTATCATGAATAGAATATTATATTTCTTCATTGATAATGGGAACAATATATTTTGAAATATCATCAAGAATGTATAAACCTCTTCAATAGTATGGTTAGAGGGATTGTAATTCATGGTCTTGGAAAATTAGAGTAAATTGAAGGTGGAAACAAGTGGGTACTGGACAACCACTGATAATTTAGGAGTACCATATTCCATGTAGTGAGGACAATAACTCTTTGGATTAATGGTGACCCCTCATATGGGACCAAACATCCTCTGAGAACAAGCTCATAGAAATATTTCCATTAATTAGAAAACCCTAGGGGGTGAATATGGATTATCTATTCCATGTTACCATATTAATATATGGTTGACCTAGAATAAAGGCATCCCAAGGTCTATGGGGTTCCAATATAATGATAAAAACTCAATGAATTGGTTGTTTCAACTTATAATTCTATGTACTATATGTGCTTTAGGAAAAAAATTATATTCCAGAAGGGTTGAGACACCATAATAGATGTGTCACCACATACTGAATACATTATTATTGTGAGGATATGTGATAAATAATTGATCTACCTTTTTTTACCCAACCGTGTCTTGTGATCATAGATAGATGATGACCATGGCCACATCGTGGGAACCTTGATATTAATTCCTTGTTTATTCATGATCTAACTATTGGTTAAACTCTTAAGATAAGGATTTTAGCTAGTGGATAGTTGAATTTTCGCAGACCTCACTTGGAGGTTTTTTGTCCTAACTAGTTTTATGTCACATTCACTATATGTTTTGGATCCTACAATTTAGACCATAAAAGGATAAAATTTATGATAATACAAATTTTGACAAGTTGAATTAAATTTTAGTTCAAGATTCTTGTTGATAATATATCTATGGAGTGTTACACATTTAACTAAATTGGATCCCAATGGTCCAGAGTACCCCAATATCCTTTTGAGATGATTATGAGAGTGTTTTAAATCATGGAATAATATTATCAGGATATGAGGAATGGTACATTGAAATCTTTACAAGCATCACCATGAATCACTATAAGGTGATGAGCTCCCCAATGATGATGTTAGGGATCACAGGGTTTATAAAGTCCTTCTTATAGGTATATGATTCATGTAGTTGATTGTTCTATGGCCCAAATTCATATTCTCCTCTTACATGGTAAAACAGAGATATATTTTCTTCATTCCATATACTCTATATGGATTATAGAATTCTTTAGTTGATCAAGACTTTAAGTGTAATTTATTGATTTATTTAATCAAAATTATGATTAAACAACCCCATAAATTGGTTGACCAGGGCTAAGCACTTTTATTCCATTTTATGGATTGATAATGGCTGATGGTATTCATAATTTAACATCATATTGTTGGGATGAATTTTTCAAGAACATTAACATCATGAGACGAGCACATCATCCTTTTAGTCTATTAACATGTATTAAGTAAATAGGTAACGAAGTGAAATTTCCAATGTTTCACTTGGGGATTAATTTCATTGGTTGGGGAAATTTATATGTTGGAATCAACTATTTTCCATACACAATGATATTTATGGGTATCCATTTATAGGATCCCTTTTTGTGAAGATTTATCTTATATACAAGCATGATATATGTAGTTCTTAATCATATATATGAATAATGAGTCTATATGACTCGACCTTCATTAAATGGATGTATATGAATTTTTTTCAGAATTCTCTGGTGTTCCCTATGGATAATGTATGGGAAGGAATCATGCCATTATCATCTCTTTAATGGATATTACTCTACAATGACCTCTCTTTTATATAGGGGAGATATGCATTATATATTTCCCCTTAGTTTGTTTGATTCCATGGTTGAATAAGGATTCCTTTAAATAAATACTGTTCAGACACATGGATTTGGAATTTCCATATTTTATTCTAGTAAGGAAGTTAAAAATTCACTAATATCATAGATCCAAGGATATGATTGATTACTCTAATCATATTTTGGTTATGTAGGATAGACCACACATCATGTAGTTTAATGTCATGAAATGAGGAAAATATCATATAGTATAACATCACTATACTGATATGTATTGATTAGAGGAGTGACTTAACCCTAGAAATTGGTTCTTCAAAAAATATGCATACACCAAAAATTAATGGAAAACAGATATGATGTCATAATCTTGATTTGATAATGGATATGATTGACAAGAAATTTTTTTTAATTGGATGGGGAAACTTCTGGGTACAGATAATCCACTGATAATGGAAAAAACCCATATTCCCAAATGTCAGGACATTAAATCATAGGTTTAAGGGGTATGTATTTACTAGGGCCCATTATCCTCTAGGTAAAAACTCGTAGTAATTATGTCATTCAACATTTAATCCCAGTGCAACCCCTTTGTATTAGACAATCAGTGATACAAATTTTATAGAGGGGATATCCTTTTGAAATGTGACCAATGGTCAATGGGGATCCATGATATGGATATCAACATGAGAAATAATTTCTTATCAACGTAAATGTTGATCATACGATGTTGGTTTGTGGGGAATATAAAAATCAAAGAGGGTTCAAGTTCCATATTGACTATTCAAACATGTTTTGAAAAAATTTCTTTGTAATGGGACAATACAATTAATTTCAATTTGGAATCCTTCTTCCCGAACATCTGATGGTTGAATTATATAATGAAAAAAACTTTTTGGGAATCCTTTCAAGGGTTGGGTGTGTAATGAATTCAACATCCATTGTGATGAATGATTAATCTCATTTAGAATAGTAATTATATGTGATATAATAAAATTCATTCTAGGAATCTAGTATTATAGGTTTATTTCATAGCTTCATTGGGGTTTTGATATCCCAAACTAATTCACATTGAAGGAACAAGATAAGGTGGGATATTTTATTAAAGTTTCATGAAATCTGATCCACTTATTTTCCTTGTGGTTATAGCATAACTGGATGAAATATATTGGGAACATATATACCATTTTTAAATTTTATAATAAAATTATTCATACTTTCCCCATCCTTGTATATAGATGTGTGATAATTATTTTCTAACCAGTCACTAGAGTGTTTTCATGATATAGATAGAAACATGATATAAGTTTTTCTTATGCTCTTTTGATCTATGTCCTTGGTCCATATAGAGAATAACTATGTTCAACTAGAAATATAGAATACTTATTGTCTATAGGTGACCATAACATCCTATGAATGGTAGTTTTTAATCCTAAAATATTAGATAATTTTCTAACATTTTTGGTAAAATTTAAATCATGTAACCCACTTATGATCAGCTTGGGATCTTGTAATTTTTGGTGATGATTGGCCGAAACATGATAGGTAGTTTTTTCAATAAATATCTACTTATATCAATGTCAACCAATTATTTATCAGTGTTATATTTCACAACCCAATCAGACAACAGAGGTTTCTTCTCTGTTTCACCTAATGTCTGGGGTGAGGAGTCACAGATGGTTTTAGGGGAACTACATAGAGTTGACCCAAATTTTTAAAGTACACACATATATATATATAGAGTTGTGTATTTTTCTTGAAAATCTCAAAATGGAGGTATATGGGAAAGGGAATGCTTTTCTTTCTTAGGAGAGATATCACCTGGGATTGATTGATCATTGAGTATATAAGGAACAAAGTGCTAAAAATCCATATATGTAAAAATACACAGAGGATACAAATATTATTGATCACATTCTAGTTAAATTTATGAGTAGATGGATACTTGAGGTATTGCATATATGTGTTTCATGAATAGAAGGAAACTAGCATTTCGAAGATCACAAACATGATACCAATTATACATTTTGCATGGAATGTGGTAACCTGAATTTTAAGTGTTAGAAGGGATATGAATCAGATGCATGATGGTTTCCAAAATATTTTTATAATTGTCTGGTGTGGAAGAGATATGATCCACCTATTGAGAAACTTCTCTAGTATTCCACTGTGATTTTTTGTCAATGGTAGGAATATGATAGTACATGTTAGTGGTTTCCATGACATTCTTGTCAATACTGACTAAATTTTGGTATGAGACATGTTCGCATATGTATTCCCCATTTGGATATACTTGTGGAACTTTTGAATTGGGGAACAGTTATAAGATTCATACTATATAGATTATAAAGGATTTTCACCTAGTCTTTCATCCCTGATAACATGGATCTGACCCTTATTCTATAAGATGTAGGAATGTTTCATGTATCTTCATTGTCAAGGATGTGAGTCACCCCAGAGGAAATTGTCGTATTATGGTAGAAGAACACAATTGAAGTAGGGGTATAAGCTTGATCCATTTATATTGTGTTGTTCCACATGATTTATTCAATAGGAATGTGTGTTTTCCCAGATTCACGTGTGAAAATATCATGGTGATCCCCTCTATTAATGTGTATACAATCCCTATCATGTTCCACATACAAAATCAGAATATACAGATAATCATAATTGATGGTAGAGATAACGTTCAATTTATTGGGAGTATCCACATCTTTTGTTGATCTTGGAGAGATGATGCTCTAGTTGTTGGGATATTAATTTCTGCCTATACTTGTATAATCATTGGGATATTCTGGTTAATATTTATTGTAGTGGTTAAAAGGTATTTTACTTTAGAGTGGTATATACATGAATGAATTCATAAAGGCTCTATGTTACCTATATAGGCTAGTTAATGACATTAATTAAAGTGAGGATTTGATTATAATGATAGAAGTTACTGGAAATGATGGGAAGTTACAAAAATTATCAATTGGATTAAGATGATTCTATTATATTAAAAAATGCATTAAAAATATTAAGGAAGTGATGATACAATATGGTGTTCTGAAATCATAGGAGAATATAATGTGGAGTATTCTAACTATTGTTCATTGGTTTGTTCAACACCAGACTCAGAAGGATGAAGATCATAATTATAAGAATCATCAGTGTGACAATGAAAAATGGATTGAATATTAATCTTTTTTATGTAAAGAATCCACTATTGGCATGAGTCCATAGAACATGGTGTGCCACCGGTCCACCATAATGGACTCTAAAAACAAAATTTATTATAAATTATTGGCAACGTTAATACATTGAATTCAAAGTATAATTGAAGGTACAACTGAATGGATATGTTTATGAGATTGATCAATATGTGGAAAATAATCAATTTATTAAACCATTTACATCAAGATAAATTACCTTGTCATTTTGTAAGGAGAAAAATAACCAATATGTATAGTGTTTCTAAAGTGTTACAAACAAATAATAATGGTATTAAAAATGATTATCTGGATTGGTTGAATTAAATATTTATTGGGTCAACAAAAAAAAGAAGAAATGTATTTTATACTTCTCAAGAAGATGTACAGACTTATCCAACTAGAAATTAATATGTTAATCAGAATGATGTAAATATTGATCCATCAGACATGGCCTGATACTAATAAATTCATCAGACACTCGATCATCAATAAGGTGAATTTTATGAAAATGTTAAATAATTTTATGATATTTATAATGTGGGATTGATTTAAAAATATAGAGTAAGTACATCATTTAATGTAGCATAATTCTCCCAATGTATTAATTAGTGTTTTTTAGTTGATATGAAGATCTGTTTGAGAAGAATTTCACTATTTAAAATATGTCATCGTAATGGGATATAATCAGTTTTTCATATGTTTTAATCATAATAAATAAATGTTATATGGAATCATACTGAAGATTAAGAATACAAAAATGTTTTTAAACTTGATGAAATATGATTTTTTGAGTAGATTTGAGAATATTTGAGAAGCTAATAGAAATATTGATAAGAGTTATTAATGTAAAATATGAACGCATAAAAGAGTAAATAATCCAATAATTTCAAATTTCAAATATTTTGAGAAGGGATTTATTTTCATCCCTCTTTCCATTATTGGGTTCCTATAAAAGGGAATATCATCACATTTGTACTTTTCCAACTTGAACAATTCACCTGTGCAAGAGCTCTAACAATTGTGGAAATGGTATTGATTTTCCATCTAGATATTTTTTAGAATTATGCTAGGGAGGATTATTAGAGTGAGGTTAAATCAGATCATAAAATAATGTTTTAATAGATGATGCCTTATCAGAACAAGTCCATTGGAGTGAGCCCATAATATCGACATTCATTGGTCCAAGGATCATTAGACCATCTTCCATCAGATGAAGGAATTTTGAGATCCCAATTGTGTTTCTACTCTGTTGAAGAAAGAAGATAAGAAGAAGAATTATATTGAAACCAATCAGAAAAGACCTTCATACCATGGTTTCCAGACCCAGGAGGATCATATTGACATTTAATAAATATGATTATTGGATATAGGTTACTAATAAAGAATATTTACAAACAAGTTAATTAGTGAATTTTTTAATTTCAATAATATTTTAAAAAGGTAAAGATTTATTCTTCAAAGATCTGTTGGAATTGATGAATTTTAATTGTTGATAAAAAATGATGATAGAAGGTGACTCTTGTAACTGTAGATACTTACCAGTTGCTGGAAGGGATTTAGTTTTTATGGAATTTATAACCAACTACGGAAAAGTGGATACTAAAATGGGTAATTGGTGGGGGGGGGGTAAACCTATTACTCTAGGAATGTTTCTACTAAAATATTATAATTTTTCACTACATGTCCCTTTTTATTCTAGAAATATGTTAGTGACAGAATCCATGTTGGTGGGACTATCCAAAATGCTAAGGAGTAATTATTTGTACCGACCCTTTTAAATATAACGAGATCCATTCTATTTATATTTTATTTATATCCAATATATGGTTTGGATGTTTTATTTTATTGTTCATAAAATAAAAATGTTTTATAGGTGAAGATTGTTCACTAAAAAAGTGGCAAAATTTAAATCTAAAATAAAAAGAAATCACTGATTTCCCACCCTCTTTGTGGTCTTTATCTAATTTTGGAATAAATATTTGTATTAGAGTAGGTTCCGTATAAAATATACATTTATGAGAATAGATAATTGAAATTTAGTAAACAATAATGGGATTACAATTTTTAATGTTATTAAAAATCATACCTAGTAATTTATAATGATTACATATCATATGTCAAATGGGTATGATTTTTTAGGGGACACTACTGATTGATTTCCTCATTATAATGGCAGGGCTCCTCTTAATGTGTGTGATAATAAAAATCTTGAAAATGATGGATGATAAAAAATAATTTCCTCAAATATCTATGTGAAAGTGATTTTAGTAGATTAATGGTAGTCAAAACATCCTAATTAATTTGGGATATGTTGGGAAATATTTATGAAGGATATAAAATGTAGAATAATAAAATCTTACAAATATGGAGGCTAAAGTATGAATATTTGAAAATGGATTAGTAAATATCAGTTTTTTCGTTATTTTCAAGGATGAATGATGTTGGTATCACCATAATATGTATTGGTGAGATATTTAAAGACAAAATTATTAATGAAAATATATTGATAATTCTTCCTGATAAGTATAATTTCAATGTACCATCATTGTAATATAGATATCATGAAACTATATTGTGGGGTTATCAACATAATACTCTCGTTACATATGAAATCAGAAGAGATAATTTTATGAAATGTAATGAAAATTTTGATCAGGAAGTAGCCTTAAAAAAATAATTCAAATAGAAAAAATGATAATGAAATTACATTTTAATCACCTGAATAAAGGTATGAGGATGATGTTTAATATTTTAATATTACTATTTCCCAACCATTAAAATAATTGTAATAATCAAAAATGAAAACAAATCCACAAATATTGCAATTGTGAAGGGAATGGACAATATGTAAAAATAATTCAATGTAATAAAATTGAAGAATACGATTATATGAAATAATATAATAAACCTCATAAAAATGTGGATGAAAAATAAGTATTGAGTTCATTACGGTAATAAGAAGATAATTTATCTGTGAAGAGGAAAAAAGAATGACTCAACATCTGGTGATGAATAAGATTATACACTGAAATTCAATGATGAATTTATTAAAGGATTTAATTCTTCAGATAGTGATAATAATAAAAAATAAATTACAAAAATTGATTATATTCTCAAAAGTATTTAAAAAAACAAAATTACGCGAAATACTCAACTCAAGATATAATGAATAATGATAGAGTAATATTTTGAAATACCACCCTTTAGAATAATGAATGGATGAAGAAAGATGACAAACATATCAATTATATTAGTTTTTAACATGAGAAGATAGGTGGGATTCAATGAAAAATTAAAATTAATGGTGAAATATTAGATGAAATGTGGAACATCAATAGGAAATAATCAATATTTTTTTATGAAAATATGCATGATATATTGATAGTTGATTTATACAAAGATATTATTGTAATTATGACATTTATCTTTCTTGAGAAATAATAGGATTTGTTTGAGACATGATCAATACTTCTTTTAAACAAAATAGATATAATAAAGAAGAACGAAAAATTCATCATTAAAATTGATGTTAAATGTGAAACTTCTAAATATGGTGAAAAAAGGTTTAAAAAATATGGTTTTTGAGAAAAACTCTTTCACCAATATAGATAGTAATTCATTATGATGTTATTCTTATAAGAAAATATGTCCACGGAGTATGAAGAAGAAGCAAAAAAAATGTTATGTAAACATTCACTATTATTCCAAAAAGACTTGATTCAGAGGGCAATATCTGTGTTGTGGTTTTTTAAGAAACAAATATTATTAATATTGGTATAACATGTCTCTTCCAAGAAACAATTATTAATGAAGGGGGGGTCCATAATGAATAATATAGATCAAATGATCCTAAAATTAATTTGTAACCGAAATAGAGTGATGGGTATGTTATGAATGTTGATAAAATAATACATGATTAGTCTGAAAAGAATGAGTGATTAATTATTTGGATAAAAATATGAATTTGATTTAAAGATATAAGAATAAAAAATCTTATGATGAAAATGTATAGAAAATGTTTTTTACGTTTGTGAGAAAATTTGTTTAAAATATATTAATTGATTATAGATTAAAAATTCTGAAGAGCTGAAAATGTTTTTAACTAGAAGGTCATGCCACTAAAGGTGTTTTAACGATCCCTAAAAAATAAAAATAATTAAAGAAAGAGTTTTTATAATATAATTTTTAGAAAAATGATAATATATGGTAAATGAAATTAAAAAACTTAATAGAAGTGTCTATATATGAATGGAAACTACTCACGATGTCATAGAAAATTGAATAAAAGGAATAAAATGAATCTAATGAATAATAGTAGACGGATATGAAAAATATGAGAATGAGAGATGACACTCAATCTGAATGATACATCCGAGAAATTACAGGTTTCATCCATATTACAAAAATATTTGTATTTATACTAACATTCATCATAATGAATGTGTTGAAGCAAAGAAGATGATGTTAATGAGTCTCCTAATTTTCAATAAAAATATTGTGACAAGGTTAAAAAAATGATTTTTTTGGTTTTTGTGTTTGTGAACCTAAAATTTATTATTTGTATGTTGATATGGGTGATGGTTACTTCTATCTTATTCAAGTTTGAAATAAACATGAAAATTTATTATTTGATTGTTTGATTATGGAAATAATTGGTAACCATGATTATAAACTATTGTTTTATACTCCAATTTGACCCAGATAAGGTTATAGTTATTTAGATAAATAATATTTGTTTATAAACTATTCTGATACTTATGTTCTCATGAAGAAGAATGTTATGATTTTGGGATGAACATTTATATCCCTTCGAAATGAGAACACTTGTTAATAAGGAAAAACATGTCATGATGGAATATTTGAATTTTATTTTCAATAAGGTATAGAGAAAGTGAATTAGGGAGAGATAATAAATAATTGGAGAATAAAAATAATCCTGATTAAATAAAAAGTGGATAAAAAGTTTTCTTGTTTTGAAGGGGTTGAAGTGGGTATTGTCCACAAACACAAAGGGGGAGATTATTATTCCCAAGTTGTGTTTTTTTTTTGTTTTAAATAGATCAATATGATTATTATGTTGATTAATTGATGTGAATGGAAATATTAATGGAAATAATTATTAATGGTGTTTGTGTGTGTGATGTTTCAAATCAGATCCAGAACCATTAGTAAGAGAATCAGATCGAGAATATTATCCTAAAATCAGATCCAAAACATAAACAAGATTATTTTAATATGATTCAAATGATAAGTTTAATAATAAAAAAACATATGATAATTATATTCATATTGAGTATGGATTGAAAGAATTGATTTAATGTGTTTATGTATCAGAGTCTACATTCAATACTAATTCTGAAGAAGATTGTTAATCTCATTGTTCCCATAAATCATTAGTAATATATTTCACTTATTATTCTAAACATATGAAGGAAAGAGTGAGAAAAAGTGCTTCTAATAAAATTTTCATTAGATTGGAGAGAATTACGTTGTTGGAATGGATGATATGTTACAATTCCTAAAAATATATTATAGACAATTCTATTCTGATCCAGAAAATTATTATAAATCATGAAGAAGTCATGATACAAGTTGTAGTATGTGATAGAGAGGAAAATATGATGTGAATAATTCTAAATAATATTTATCAGGAGGGAAAAAACTAGACTCATATGTATGAAGTTCATTGGTATAGTAATCATCAGTGTGACAATAATATAAGGCTATAATATTGTTATTACTAATGTAAAGAAACCAATGTTGACTTGGTCAATTAGATGAGGTATTCCATCGATCCATCATAAAGGATTCTGACACTGATTTAGTTTATGAATAGTTTGTATATTTAATTTAGCATATTTAGGGTGCGATTGGAGGTATAACTGAATATTTATGTTTATGATACATTTCAACATGATGAAAATAAAAAATGTAGTCCACCATTATAATCAGTTGGAATTAAAATGTGATTGGGTCAATAGAAAAAAGAACAAATCATTTATTGTTTCTCAATAAGATGTATAGAATCATTAGAGAGTGGCATACAATCTTTATTTGATTATATTTAATTACATATTTATTGGTAAAAGAGGAAAATAAAAAATGTATTTAGTGTTTCTCTAGAAGAGGTATAGACTTATCAGAATTTAACAGATTGTGTTCATTGGAGTGAAGTAGAGATCGATTGGTTATGCATGACCTGAAATTGATTATTTCATCGAACACAAGATCATCAGGCCCATGAATTGATGAAAATGAGAAATACATTAGTGAAATTTTTAGTGTGTGCTTGATGAGAAAGTATTGAAGAGTAATGTTTTTTAATTCCAAAAAATGATCACATGGTTTTAACCAGTGTTTTTCAACTGATATGAAGAATCTTTTTGAAAATACCTTAAATGTTTAAAGGAGGCCATAATAATGAGAAATCTTCAGTTTTTACTAGTTTATCATCATAATGAAGAATCATAATGAAGAATCATAATGAATAATCACAATGGATAATTAGATTGAAGAATCATTTTAGAGAAATTTTTGTAATCTTGAAGAAGACTTATATCATTAGTAGAATCATGAAGATTAAAGAAGCACCCATAAGAATATAGTTGAGTGGAAGAATCCAATGTTGAAGACTTAAATGACTGAGAATTTTGTAATTTGTGAATATCATTGACCTATAAAATTAATTTATTTCCTCCTTTGACATTCTACAGAGCCTATAAAATTTGATAGTACTACATTTATACATTTCCAACAGGAATTGTTCAGATTCACTGGATCTTCAAAAATTGAGGCAAACTACTGAGTTTCAAAAAAGGCATAAATTTTCATGTTATTCCTAAGGAAGATTATTAGAGTGAGGATCAATCAAATAATCAAAGCATGATCAAATTGACAAAGTTTCATCAGAGAAAGTCTGCCGGAGTGAGAATAATAGAGAGATATTTATTTGAGTTAGGATAATCAAACCAAGAATCATCGTACTAAGGAATTTAGATATGCCAATTTAGTATATAATATGTGGAAGAATGAACTATATAAAATGAATAAGAATAACACCAATGAAATGGGGACTATCAGACTATGGTTTCTAAACCCATGAGAATCGTACATACATTTTATGAAGAAGGTTTCTGAACAAAGGTTCTAGAAAATGTTTGAAGACCAAAAAATTCCAAATAATATTTATGATGTTCTTAATAATTTTGTGTAGGTAAATTTTGATTCATATTACTTTTGGAGGACGTAAATACATTCTGATGTGGAATATAATTGATCAAATTTGGTGAAACTAGTAATTTTAGATAATTACCAGTTGCTGGAAGGGCATGATTATTTTATGGGCTGAAAAACCATATGTGGGAAAGTGTAAACTAAAAAGGATAGTTGGGGGACATTAAAAACTACTATAGTAATTTTAATTGTAGGATAATAGAATTGTTCACTACATGCGGATTTGATTTCCATAAAGAAGAAAAGGAATGCATCCATGTTAGTGGGACTATCCATCAATGAAATGAGTAGAAATTTGTAATGAACCATGTAAATATAATTTGTTTAATTCTATTTATATTTACTAAAAATTTAAGGTGAAGATGATATGTTTTATTTTTGTGTATTGTATCTTTAAAAATTTTTTAGATGTTACGAAATTTTACTAAAGAAGTTAAGAAACATTATTATAAAAGAAATTTGATCCACTAATTCACACCACACCTAGAGGTTGTGATTATATTTGGGAGAAAAAAATAGTGCTCATATGACTAGAGTGAGGATTCGTGTGTCTATGGTTTATACATACCATAATAAATCCACTTCTGAATAATTTCTTTAGAGATTATGAAAAAATCTATGTTTTCTCGAGATGTCATTAATAGAGGAAGTGATTTTCATCTCATTCCAAACTCTCCTCACCTATATTCCTAAGTAATGATAATTCTATATAATTATAATCCACAACATAGTTAATTTTCCCAAAGACATGCTTCGGTTGGAAGCAATATACCTATCACTCTGGGTCATTAAGATATGATAAACCACACTAATTGAATTTTTTTCTCTACTATAACTATATTGAAAAGGGAGCATGTATGAGTTTAGAGTTTGGGGTGAATAACTCAGGTTATTATTGGATTTGGTGTGATTTTTAAAGAATTAGGGTCCTTGGATGATGTAAATTATTCCCACTGATTAGAGGTACCGAATTATTGGAGAGGATTTATAGTGACTGCAATGATTAAATGGTTTCCCAGGTACCCCCAATGTGGAGGTGGAAACCTGGATGTTCCCCCAGCCAAATGGGATTGAGTGAGGTGGAAAAACTTATAGAATTCACCTAATGAGGGAATGGAAAATATTAAAATGACCCCATCTATATATGATAAGGAACATTAATAAAAGTTGGACCTATGTTTGATAGTGTTAATATGGTATTCTGGTGAAGTAATCCCTAAATCATTCCCACAAATGTTTCATTGAGATCCTCTTTATATCACTAGAGTGGGTAATATTTCCCTTCCATATACATTTCTCTAGCATCGTTTAGGGTTTTACTTGTAGAATTCATGAAGGTATCAAATCTTTTATTAATGGTAGGGTGAGAGGATAACAAAGAGTGTCTTAATGTGGAGTTCGTAGATAGAATATATTATTTCCACCTGGATATGATCCATATACATTATACATAATAACACCAAAATGCTTGATAATGTATTCTATATATTAATTAATGACATTCCCTAGACATTCCATTCCTATACCATGGGAAAAGATGAGGAAACCATCAATGGATTATATGACTATAGAAGGGTATTCTTATACTATTCATGAGTATTCTTTTTTGGAACTAATGAAAATCCCTCAAACTTTTTATATATCATATTGAAGGAGGTATAAGTGGGATAATGATCATCATTAAGAGAGTATCTCCATAAATAGGTTAATACCTAATATATTGTTTGGTTGGATGGTTCATTCTGTGTAGTTTGGTTGGTCCGTGTCATTTGTTCCATTTAGTTGGTTAGAACTTTTTTAACTTTTATTTGGTGTCGGCTCTTGTAATATTTGTTGGTAGGGTAATGCCCATATTGGTGATGTTACCAAGGTTAAAAATGAAAAAATTACCACCATTCATATGGGATGTCGTTTTTCTTAAGATTATATAGCCCTAAAGGATATTTTTTATGATGTTATATGCTCTGGGATAGTTATGATATTGGATTGATTATGGCCCACTATCATGATACATTGGTGGAGCTCAGAAAAATTGTTTACAACAAGGATATAAGATATCTCTAGAGTTGGATTCTTTGTATACCTTTGGCAGGCCCTAATGTTGGATGACCCTGCATGGATGATTGGGCAGTCCCAACATCCTTGAAAGCTCCCTATGTAATTACATTTTGGTGTCAATGATTATAACCAGAATGGATGGTAACCCTCCTCCGCATCTCAGATGTGGTTGAGTTGTTATAGTGATTTCCACCATCCACATCCCTCTGGTAGGTATGGTATATGTTATTGTGATATAGGGTTATTCTCCCAAAGTAATTGATTGTGAAAACATGGAACACTTCATCTTTTGTGGCCAATCATGCTAAATTCTTTCTGTGGTCCATCAACTTCTAAAGGATATCACAAGCTACCTCCAAATTCAAGATGGATTGATTGAGGTGGAACAATTGGACAAAGACATTAAACAATTGACATTAGATATGTTGTGTTTTTCATAACATATGTCTGGATGTTTTGACTAAGGCTTATATAGTTGATGATGTACGTGATTGGTATGTCATCTAGTTATTCAAAATAGCCTCAAGTGTTATGTATTCATTAGCATCCAGTCAAGTGACCATAGAATCCATTGGCATATTCGAGAACACCTTTTGAATTGTAAGAAATATAACAATTCTCAGAGAGTAAATGAGACACATAATCAATGTAGCATCATATATAAGATTACATGGTTGATCAAATATATTAATAATGAAATGATAAAGAGGTGGTAGGTTCATTTATTAGTGGTTTAGAATAGTAAAAAGCTTTTTGTCAGGTCAACGACCCCCCCCCCCCCAAAAAAAATACAGGCTGACATGAACTGGAATGCCTATAATTTTATACTTGTGAAAGTATTTAAATATATAAAGGATTCACATTTATTTTAAAATTTTCATTCCTAATAAATTGTGGAAAAAAATAGACCAATAAAAACTCTATAGTCCATAATTTTATATTTGAAAAATTATTGAGATAGTGAATGGGTTTCATGTCAGGTTCACCATTTTATTTCATGATACAATGTAGAAGGTCTGGCCTGATTCTCAGTTATGGGTTATTTAGGGTTGTTACACAACCATTTCCGTCTCCTATAGTTTTTTTATATTTAATAGAATATCCCAGTGGTTCCAAAATCCCTTAAAATACATGAATATTATTTCCAAAGGTATATAGTCAATTGGGATTTCAAACCCAATGATTCTTAAGAACATACCTTGTTCTAGAGGATGGGTGGTTAGGCTCATCCCACCCATTTTGGAGTAATTATTTTTTATTTAGTGACTCATTTATATATATGATTTGTTAAGGAAATCTTACATAGTACCTGATACAGGTATTATTACCCCTATTCAAAAGACTTGATCAAGACCATGTGTTAATAGGAATAACTATGTGTGTCACATGCTCTCCATTATTCTATTCCTCATTTATAATTATGTAGTCTATATCCATATTTGTCCTCTATGGATTCTATTTCTATATAGGGTGATGATTGGTTTTATTTGAGATGGAACTGAACAATTAAGAGTTTCCCTACGTACCTTTTGAGAATGAGAATCAAAACCCACATTGTTATTTTGATATAGTTCAAGGATTTGTGATAGGGCTATAGATTTCTGTTTAAATTCATATTAAAAGGATAAAAATATAGTGCTCGGGCCTTGAAGTGTAATCCTACGTATCGTTTTATTACAGTAATCTAATTCTATGAAGTTCATATAACATACATATTTATAATGAGCCATAATTTACTAATATTGATATTAAATCAATATTGAAGAATATTAATAAAAAATTAATAAAAATTCATTAATGTACTATAAAAGTATATTTTCTTCAGAAACTACAGAACCTAAATAGATAGGTAATATGACCTCCTTATTATCTCCCACTTATTTCATCATAACATGAAATATTTTTGACATATCATACTTAATAACCTTATTCATGAACTGGGTTAAAGAATCATATGATAGGTTGAGAAAATATAATAGTAAGGGAAATCAATAGAGAAATCAATTATGTCATAATAATAAGACATGAGAACATATCATTAAAAAAATATTATTCGTCATATGACTGATCGTGGTATCATGCTATGGGATAAATCATAAATACTTATCAGAATCAAGGAATTTAATTCCAAAAGTCATAACAAGAGACAAGAAATTTTGTGGAATACACATAATCATATAATATAATTTCACATTAGTGAAGGATCATTTCCAAGACCATCAAAACAGACAATGTCCATTTCTGAACCGAGTTCACTCCTCATTCAAGCCCTATACTACAGAACTGAGACCATATCCCATTCCATCCATGTATATCTCATGTGATATAAATATTTTTCCATATTCATTGGATGGATATATAGATCCCACCATTCTAATAATGAAATCATTCTTATGTGTTCACTAAAAAAATAAATCATTCATCATAGCGTAACCCAAAGAAATATAATGGGTTTTTTAAACATAATTACATCCCAATATAAATACACAAATAGATTTCATAAATATATTTCAATTATTAAAACAATCAACACATATTAAAAATAGGTATAAAGAAATAAACCCATTGAAATAATTTCATATTATATTCGTAGTAATTTTGATAATACACTAGAATGTAATTAATGATTAAAATATCCTTTCATCTTTAAACACATATTCATTTCTAAAAATACAATTTATTTTTAAAAGAAAAGAATTTATGTTAAAATATACAGAAAATATTATAATTATGATTCGTGGAAATAAGGTGTTGTGAATTTTTAAAAATCCATTCATGCCGTATAAGCTTAATGAAAACAATATTCTCATACTTTTTAATAATATCAATAAGCCCATCATATCAAAAACGACAATATATTACTTTCATTAAATTTAGTCAACATTCACCATAAGGTAAATATTATAGTAAACAATTTTAGTAGAATATATATAATATTTTAGAATAGATAATTAGAAATCATGGACATTAATAATGAATATTCCTCAGTAAATACTTACATATAAACCAAATTATATAATAATGAGGTTGTGAAATCATTCATTACTTTAGGTCCAATTTACATTGTATTTATATGAACATATTGTATAATGGATTAAATAATGTCATTTAATTATTTATGAATCATGTTAATGTTATGATATCATATATTATCATGTTATCTTCCGTTTGTTAGTAACATTATTATGCATCCATCGGGTGTTAACATCATTATTTTCTTATACATGTTTTATCATATATGTTGTTGTTTCTCTTCTACGATTATTTTTATGTAGTATATATAAATACATTAGTGTAATATATATCATATTTATTCATCCCATTAATTTATATAATCATTGTTTAATAATGATCATGTACAATGAATCACATTGCGTCATTGAAAAGGTAGGTCGTATGTATGCACAAGTGAAAATATCTTTCACATAATTGTTAAATGGTGTTTTAGTTGATGGATTATAACATTTATGAATTAATATAAAGTTATAATAATCATATATATTTATTATTTCCATCATTATACTCATATAAGTATTATGGTGTTGAGAAATTAAATACCTCATGCCGGGTAAATGGTAATCCATACAAACACATGCTTGGTGATTTAAGTTTTTTATAGTATGGATAGAATATGGAATCTGGTTGTCACATAATAATAACAAAATCTCAGTGTATAACTGATACTGTAGATTTTATGTATAATTAAAAAAATAATTATGAGGAAGATGAAAATTTAATAAGGTTGAAATAGTTGTTAGATGATATTACCTCTTCTTTGATGTGTTCCATCTAAATATCCTTGAAAATAACTAGAGTTTATCTTTGGACAGTACCAAAACCTTTACAATGCTACTACGGAATATGATAATATAAATTTGTAGGGTATATCTGATACTGAAGTCTCCATGAGGTGTGAACAAATGAGGGAGGGTGTTCCCTGTTATAATTGTGATGAGAGGAAATTTTGGAAACCACAATAATATTGACTTATAAAATAATAAAACCCCATAAAAATCATCAAAACATGCCAATATTTAAAATAATATTATATTGGGCTTTAATGTTATCAATAATAAAATTTCCAAAATTTGGTTTCATTTAAAACTTATCATTTTCATTTAACACATAGTTACTGAATTTTATTTTAACTAAGGTAAAAAATATTTTAGTATTAAAGGGGTGCAATATTTACTTAATTAATATATATTTGACCATAAATAAGTAGATTGAAAAATTTTAGATCATATAATAATTATTTCATATTTTTGAAATTTTTTATGATTTTAGAGCAACTTAATAAAACATTATTTTGATAAACAATCAATACTATCAATTTTAACATTAATCAATTCATTAATTTTTAAAAATAGTATAATATCTTTTTATATTATTTATAATTATTTTATTATAATCCTAATAAATAAAAGTCATATATAAATTTATTTTACATATAATGTATCTAAAATTTTATTTATTTTAATAATTTAATAATATTTATTTGATATTTTTGTTAATAAAATAATTATTACAACAATTTTGTGTAATTATTTAACATGAATATTTGTTGAATACAAATAACGAATAATATAATATTACCTAGATAAATTGAATAGATTTAATAATAAAACATATAATTTAATATATAGTATATATAATCCATCTTTAAAAATGTTAAACATATATAAACATGAATGGGACATGTTTAGCATTGTAGTAAAAAAAATATAACTGTTTTAATATCTTATATAATGCTATAATAGGTAAATAAAATCACCCATTAATGGTTATTTTCTATATATATACTCATCAAATAGTACTTGGTCTTGTATTTTTTGATCATTTAATCGTTATTATCACTTTAATAATTACTATTTTATTAATTTCTCATCAAATAAATAATTTACACATCATTAAAGTATAAGTATATATGTAATAATTTATTTAATAACAATTTAAAAAAAATTATCATGATAATTAATGACATTTTATCTTTCAGTTGAGTATTTATAATATAATTTTTCTTATGTATTACATTATATAAAAATGATATTTTTAAAGAAATTGAATAAATAAAATTTATCTTTTCTTTCAAAAAAATAAAACAAAATATATATTCTAATTCAATTTGCATAAAAATGAATCCATTTTTACCCAAGGATGATTCAGGTAGAAAAAAATCATCCACTTATATTGGGAAAACATTAAATTTAATTTCATGGTATTATTTTTACCCATGATTACCTGATTTACCCATCTTTTGTATCAATAAAAATCACCGAAGTTACTATTTATAAAGCCCAAAAATAAATTCTATTTTTATAATTTGTACCAAATTATTAAAAATAAGAAATAAATATTTAAAAATTCATAACATATAATTTTCATTAATTATTTGAAATTTAATTACGTTTTCCAGATAAGTAAACGAGTTTGAAAAGTAAAAATATTTCAAATGATTGAAATGTTTTTATGTCTAAATTCAATGTAAAAATAATTACAAAAAACTAAATTATCTTTAATGATAAAATTAAATTATATTTATACCTAAAAACCATTATCTAATATAATTTTAATATATTAATTATTTTTCGGTAAATAGTGTTCAATTAGTATTTAGTGTATTTTTACAATTCACAAAAATTTGAAAGCTTTCAGAAAATATCCAAAATTCATCCAAATAAAATTTTTATATCCCCCTTACAAATAACATTTTTATTCGGTAATATAAACATTATTAATGTGTCAAAATAATAATTTAAAAAGGTTTCCCACAAAACGGTAGTGAATTACGTTTGGAAAAAAATATAGATTTTTATATATCAAATTGGGTTTATTCATACGCTATACCATATATATTGACAGGATGAATATAACAACTATTTTATTAGTTATATAACTTATATACATCATTAATTTAATTTAAAAATAATAATTCAATGAATTTATTCATACAAATATATAAATGATTTATATTTTTTTTGATAAATAATTGGTACCCATAGAACTCACCAAACACTTTAATAATGTAATTATATTTATTCCTGATAACCAAAAATATATGTTAAGATTGTAATTCTATAATAAGGGTGTCTCGTGGTTCGTTTAAATTTAATATTTCATATAATTAATGATATTGAAGAATTAAAATTATTTATAATATTTCAAAAAAACATCTTGGTGTTAAATTCTAACATTCTTAAACTATATAACTCCATAAAAATTCATTATTTGGAAATAAATAATATGAGCATACTCCTAACTCATAAAATCTAAATTTCCACATGTAAAATCCTAAAATTCATGTTTCCTACATAATACATTAACCAGGTTAGTGGTCTTGTTTCATAGACTTTTGTATATAATCCCGAATAACTATCGTTTTCTCTTCATTAGATAGATATTCATATAGCTATAAAATGTATGATTTTAGTAAATGTGAAGGAACATGTATTTAATTTATTAGGATAGATATATATAACACATCAGGAAAATGAGATAGAATTTTTTGAATCACCAATCGTTAAGCTACCTTCCCTACACGATCAATATTATTAAAAGAACTAATATTCATAGAGCTTAGAATACCCTGCTTTCCAAATAACATTACTCTCTTCCAGGGAGATATTTTTAGAGACACCTTGTAACCACTTCATACTCTAATGCTTTTCTTTATTTTTCATCATAACTATTTTGTAAAATATGATCTTCTATTATTTTATTAGGAATGGATCTGAATTTTTCTTACATTTCATCAACAAAATCACATCCTAAGAGATTTATTTCCAAAAATTCTACCCAACAGGTTGGAGTTATGCAGTTCATTCCATAGAGGCATTCAAAAGGATCCATATTACTACTGTTGTGAAATTTATTTTTTTTATGAATATTCCACCAATGGAAAGTATTGAACCCAACCACCATTGAAACTTATTGATAAACCGATCAACCTGACTTCTAGAGTTTGAATTTTCCTATCAGACAGACCATTTTCTACGGATGATATGCCATGTTGAAGCTTACCATTGTATTTAAAGCAATCCAAAGAATTCTCTAGAACATCATGGTATACCTCATAACCCAATCAGTTATAGTGGAATATGGTACTCACTGCAATCTTACAAATTCTTTTAGACATATCCTAGCCAGTTAATCAATAGTGAAATTATCTTTATTAGTAATTATGTGTGTCAGCATCATAATGAGATAAACTATAATCCAAATAGAATTATGTCCTTTATTCTTTTTGGAAAGTGTGATGACAATGCCATAATGATTTTCCTCATTTTAATTATGGCATTGGTAGTAGTTCAAACAACACCTTAGATTTCTATCTCCTAGACATAAATTGATTAAAAACCAATCATCGAGTTATATATTCAACAAAATCTCACTTTATGCCATCCAACCAGAAATACAACATTAGTTCCCTGTACATATTTGTGCATCTAGGATGAATATAGAATGAGGAAATATGATCATCATCCAATATCTCCCTCTTTAATTTAGGTATAAGAGGAATAAAATCTCAACTAATGAACCTTATTGTTCGATTATAAAGAAGGATTAATTCTATAACATTTATTACCTTGTTTGTTGCTCTATATATTCCACTAATCCTCCTCAATCTTTAATTTTATATATGTTTGAACATTCTGTTGATAGTATAAAAAATTTATTCCCTTACTTTTACATTTCAAGATACATCCTTCACAAGTGCATAATAATTGTGACTTTTGTTATCCAAATCAAGGGTAGGCTTGAATGGTCTTTTAGACTCAATGAATCTCCCACCTTTTTCACTTTATCATCGTGGTTATGTATTGAGAATTCATAATATTCCATTATATCCAAATCTCTTCTTTGGTGAATGTTCAAATCCTTTTTCTGTCATATTATTCTTTAATCTTTTTTGATCATTTTAAATATAAATTCTTTCACCATAAAGATAATTCATCCATATCTTTTGTTTACATATTACTGCCACTAACTCCAAATCACATGTTGGGTTATTTTTATCATGTATTTTAAATTGTATAGGGGCATATTCTATCACGATGTAATTTATATTGAGATCACACCACATCCCATTCTTGGATATATCACTATAAATCAGAAACCAATCTACACTATAAAGAAGTGTGGGAACATGTGCACAAATTAATCTTCTTTTTACCACTTTGAAACTATCTTCACATTACTCAATCCTAATGACCATAAATCCTTTATGAGTAAACATGTTGAGTAGATTAGATAACTATGAAATATAAATCATAAAATATCAATAATATCAAGCCAAACCAAGAAATAATTGGATATTAGTTACAATTGTTTTTTCATCCAATATTAAATAACATCTATTTTGATGGATCCACAAAAATCCACACTCTTGAGATTATGTAACCCCAAAATTAAACATTAAAATCCCAAAATTCACACTTGGTTAATTTTTTTTATCTATTTTCCTTTCTAGGGGTATTCATTACAATTCTCAAGTGATCTTCATTTTATTTATTATTATCAGAATAGATTAGAATATCATTTACTACCGCAAATGGATCAACATAGTTTTTAAAGACTACTCATTGGTTCCGTGAATAAATCAAGGGAATTCATATAACCAAAAGGCATCACTATATACTCATAGTGGCCATATCTCGTAAAAAATGTCACTTTTGGTATATCATCAGTCTTGACCCTTAGTTGATGATATCATAAATAATATCAATTATTCAAAATTATTGAGCTCTACGTAGATGGTAAAATAATTCATTAATGCTGGTAATATGATATTGGTTCTAGATATTGATCTTTTTATGTTTTCGATAATGAATTTAGAGTCCAATTGATCTATCATTCTTCCTAATAAACATAATTGATACACCACATGGTCATGTACTATGTTTTATGTGTCCCATTCCAAGATTCACTTATAGTTTATTCTATAATTCCTATAAATAAAACATGGCCATTCTATAATGTTTATTTGAACTACGAATAGCACACGGTATGAGTTATATTGAAACCGCAACTCCCCAATTCAGTATAAGATTTGGAAATTCATATAGAAATAAATCATCAAACTACTGTACAATGGGAGTATTCATAATTGTGAATTTTCCCCCAATGATTCGAAAGAGATAAGCATCATTTATAGGAATAAAGACCCATATGATGGAAGAAATTTATACTGGGAACTCATATTTATCCTCATATTTATAGATTATCATAGATTGATCTAGAATATATAATGTTACATCCCTCACATTGAAATTTATATGATCTACATATAGAAAAATTCAATCCATTCTAAGAATCATATCAATTTCCTCTATGGGAAGGATATCATGATTTGTAGGAAGCTTATTCCCACAAACATCTACTGGATACTATTTATTAAATTTTGATGCAACAATTTTTCTATTAGGAGTTCTTACAAGTACCTCAACATAAATTTTTATTTGTAATATAATGATACCATTATAAAATTATTAGAAAATAAAATAGTGGGAGGATCCATAATCATAAAAAACATTTTCTATATTAGAGTGGATCATATTTTTTTTACCACTTCTTTACGATACTCCACATTGCCGATATTGATGGTATGTGACATTAAATTGTATTTTTCTTTCAGAGTGTGTTCGAATCAATCATCATCAATAACCATTAGATTATGGAATTGATTGGAATAATGAAACATTTATATTCACTTATTACAATGAAGTGTAGGATGTTCATTCTATGTAGAATTTTCTATATTATCATCATTACACATTTTTTTCCAACACATAGGCATTCAACATTACGTCAACAATCACTCTCATAAGTAATAAATTTTCTAGTTTCATTAATATTATTTCCTCTATGTTTCCTTTCACACATTGATAATAAATGATAACTCATGTTATTTTAATTTTGGTCAATATATTTTCCCTTGGATTGCCTTTTTTTATTCTTATCAAACCCATATGTCTAATGGGTTACTCCAATATCTTTCTCAACCTTGAGATTAGATAAAATGATTTATTTATAGCCATTGATGTCTGTTATGGCTACTATCCTCGAGAGGAATGGTTTTGAGCCCTTAAATAAATCATATATTTCACTCTTAGTTTGGATAATAATTCTAGAAGTGTACAATGAATGTCTTGTAAAATTTACTTCGAAGGTACCAAATGACTCATATAACTTTTTATTAAGCTCAAGAAACTCCTTATGCATATTTTTTCAGAGAATATCAGGAATGTACTTATTAAAAAATATGTTCTTGAAATCATACCATTCCATCGAATCAGTTTCATCACATTACCTAGTATTATTAATAAGGATTCATCATTGATCAGAATCACCTTCTTAATGATATAATAATAATATGAGTTTATCATGTTCTAATAATTAGATAACCGAAAATATATCTTCATTGGTACTAATTCCCTTTTAATACACTAATGGATCATAAGAACTATTGAAAGAAGGTGGGCACTGCTCTCATGAAAGAATAAATAGAATGTTGTTCACTTTTTTACTCTTTTGGATGTCCTAAATGATTCATAGGATGAGAATGCTCTGTGAGAATATATACAATATTTTTAAATCAAAATCCCATAACATTTGGTATCACAGGGGGACAATCAGTGCATTTACTATCATATTCAGCATTAATGTGGTTTCTCTGGGTTCCAGCCATCAAATAAAACATGAAGCATAACATCAGAAAAATTAATAATAATAGGAAACACATGTAATAAAGAAAAAAATTCAGTTAAGGAAACATTATGTTTTATCTCAGGTTATGAATTATCATTTTGAAAACACTAGGATTGTAACTTATACATGACCTTATACTTATGGTTCTTACTAGGGTTTTCTAATCCTAGTTTCCAATGGTTAACTACACCTTTACAATTGTACATAACATAATGAAATATAATTTAATGAAATTTATATTTATTCAAAATTGATGAATATTCATTAAATAATAAAATGAAACAAAAAAATATATCTTATAGGTATAGTTTCATTATAAATGGGGAAACATAATCAACTGGTTCTAAGACATATTCATTTTCTCTCATTTACTTCATCTTATCTAGATCACTTTTGACATATCATACTTAATTCCTTTCTTCCTAAATAGGTAAAAAAACATTTGAAAGGGTGAGCTCAAATTATAAATTCGTTCAAACAAGGGATATGTCAATCATATCATAATCATATGAAATTATAACACAACATTTTAAAATATTATACTTTATATGAAACATCATTATATCATTCAATGGGGAAATCATAAAATTTCATAAGAATCACTAAACATAATACAAAAAATAATAACATAAGACATTTAATTATTTAGAATACACATAAGCATATAAAATCATTTAATAATATTCAAGGATATTTTCCCATACCATCATAATAGTCCATGTCCATTACAAAACTGAGATCACTTATTATTCTAGCCTTATACTACTGATGCTTGAACATTTTACATTACCTACCATGTCAATCCCTTGATATATAAATCATTAACTAATTTATTGGAGGGAAATATAGGTCACACCAATACCTTAATGAAATCATTCTTACATGTGCTTTAAAAACCAAAATTATTCCCCACTATATCACCCAAGGAATAAAATTGATTTTTTAAAAATCATTCCCTCATAACATAAATACCAAAATAGAATTCATAAATATAATCCTATTATAAAAACTGGAAAAAAATGTTAAAAATTTGGATAGGAACATTACCCTCTTTATTTAATTTCATTATATATTTGAAATAATTTTGAAAAACTGTTGAAATTACTTCTTGGAAAAAATATAATATATTTTATTTTTTTGTCTTCACTAAATATCAAACAGTTTTAAATGAATCAATTATATTTGAAAATTAAATTAAAATATAATAATGTATTACTCATTCAAATAAGGAATTGTGAAATCATAAAAATAATTTCTTAACATATAAGTTAAAAGAAAACATTTTTCTCCTACTTTGATTACAAAATGTAAAAAAGTACCTCATATCATGAATAAAAAAAGATTCGCTTCATATCATTTAATAAAATTATAAAATGGGTAAAATTTACTCTAATCAATTATAAAATAATATAAACTATATTTTGGAATACATATTTAGGAAACATGGAAATGGATGATAAATTTACCCTAGAAAACAATTACATATAAATAGTGTGAGATAATAACGAGATTGAAAAATTATCCACTATATTAGGGATGATTTACTATTTATGTATCTGAACCTAATATATAATTATTTTAATAAATTCATAAATTTTTTTAATAAAAATATTAATTTTTATGTTATCATATATAACCGTGTTAACATTAAATTTTTAGTAACATTATTAATCATATATCGAGTGTTAACATTTTTATTTTCTTACAAATGTGTTGTAGGGTATGTTATTATTCCTATTATTAGGATATAGTTATATAATCTATATAATCTATATAATAATAATATATTAAATATTTATTCATTTTATTCTTGTATATAAAAATGAATTAATGAAGATTATATAGAATAAAATCACATCACATCGTGGACATGGCAGGTCGTATATATGCTAGAGCAATGATATCATTCCGATAATTATTGAATGGGATGTAAGGGAATGGTGTATAATAATTTAGAATTAATATAATCTTATAATAATTATATATATTTATTATATACATCCATGTGAGGTAGTGGTGAAAAAAGTTTACACCACATTGGGGAGATGCTAAAGTGTTCATACCCACATGTGGGGATATCATTTTTCATAGGATGGATATAAGATATAATTTAGTTGTATCAAAAAAACAATAAAATATCATTATATATGTGATATTATATTTATTAATTTACACAGAAACAATTCATGAATATGAAGTAAAAGAAAAAGGATATTTGAAAAAATCAGTAGAGGAAATTACCACTTTTTCAACACGCTCCCTCTAAATATCCTCTTAAGCATTAGAGTTGGTATTTGGAGAATACCATAAAAACTAGAATATAACTAGAAAATATGAAAATTTTATTGGTCCTGGGATATATAAGATTTATGGTTTAATTATTTGGGAACAAATAATTGAGTTGGTGCCCTTTTATAAATGAGTTGACGGAAACTTTTAGAAACTCCAAAAAAGTTAATTTATAATAAAATTTAAACCCATCCAAAAACCAATAAAATATCCCCATTTAGAATATGATATTATATAGGGTTTTAATATCATAAAAAAAATTTAGACATGTTTTTATCTCTATTTAAGCATTGTCATTTCATTTAACTCTTAGTTATTTTATTTAATTTTAACAAACGTAAAATATATTTCAATATTAAAAGGGAGATATAATTAATTATTTGATATAAATTAGACCAAAAATAAATTATTTAAATAATATTTGACCATATAATAATTATTAAATAGTTTTAGTAATGTTTATAATTTTTTAATAATTTAATAAACCATTATTTTGATAAAAAAATCAATAGGGAAAATTTTGACACTATTAAAATCATTAAATTTAAATATTATTAAGATAAAAAGTTATCTTAAAAAAATTATATTATATTAATAATAGGTAAGGATCTTATAAAAAATTCATTTTACATATTTATTATTCAAAATTATATTTAGTTAAATATTTTTAATAATATTGGTTATATATTCCCCTTGATAAAATAATTATTACAATAGTTTGGTATAATAATTTAATATGCCTATTTGTTGAATAAAAATTCACAATAATGTAATATGATGCATATAAATCCTTTATATTTTGTAATAAGGCTTATAATATAATATATCTATTGTATAATCGATCATTAAAGATTATTCAAATGTTAATCCATGAATGTGACATGTTTATCATCACTTTAAATAAAATAATATAAGTATCATAATGACTTCTATAAGAACAAAAATGGTCAATAAATCTACCCTTATATGATTATACAAACCTATATACTTGTAGATAATATTTAGTCATGTGTTTATTACTTCTAATGATAATTATAACATTAATAATAATACTACTATTGATTTTTCATCAATTAAATATGTTCTACATAAATAAATATAAATTTTTATAGTAATTATTTATTTCATAAAAATTACAAATAAATAATCATGATAAATAAAGACATTTTAGATTTAAAATTAGTATTTATAATCAATTTTACCTTCTATGTAAAACTATATTAAAAATGGCATAGTTATTATATTTTTACTAGGAGATATTTAACTTCTCTTTTAATAAAATAAAATAAATGTCTAAATCAAATCCATGTGGCTCCAAGAAGAACATATTTCTACCAAATGATGATTTAGGTCAAGAAATATAATCAAATGATATTAGGGAAACTATTAGGGTATTTTCATAATATTATTTTTTCTCTTAATTACTCGATTTACCCTTTTACCCTATTAATAAAAATTAACAATGTTACTATTCATAAATCCCAAAAATTAAACTTAACCATTTACATAAATTGGACCAACTCGTTAAAAATATTTAATCCAATTTTTCATCCTTAAAAACATTGATGTTTCTGTAGTTAATTTAAAATTATTGTTATTTTTAAAATTAGAAAACAAGATTTAGAATTTAATACATTACAAAAGATTGAAATGTTTTTACATCTAAATAAAATGTAAAATGAATTCCAATGACCTAAATTATAATAATAAATAAAAATATATTATATTTTAAATTTAAAACCATTTATTAAAATAATTTTTACATAAAAATTATTTCGATGAGGAATGTTTTTTTGAATTAAAATTTATTTTATTTTTACTATTAATCAAAATTTGAAAGTTATCAGAAAAATATCAAAAATTGATCGAATGATAATTTTTATATAATTCATTGAAAAAAGAGTTTTATTTTTTATATAAAAATTATTAATGATACATAATATTAATTTTAAAAGGGTTCCCATTAAAAGGCAAAATGTTACATTTTGTTAGCATATTTCATTTTTTTATAAATCAAGTATGGATTATTCATACCCTATGAGAGAATGAAATATTGGATGAATATAAAATATATTTTATTAAGTATATAAAATATATATTTCATTAATTTAATTTATTAATAGTAATTCAATTAAATTATCCATTATTAAAATATATAAATATTTAATTGATTTATATTTTTTCATAAATAATTGGTAAATAATGAACTCACCAAAAAAAATTCTTAAGATAGTGATATTTATTTTTGCTAACCTAACGAATATATTATAATGGTAATTTTATACTGAGGGTACCTATAGTTTGTTTAAACTCATTATTTTGTTCCATTCATGCTTTTGAAGAGTCAAACATATTTAAAATATTTCATCAAAACATTCGGGTGTTATAATATTTTTGTAAATGATTTGACAATAGAGGACTTAAATGAGACATATACAGATAAGGATGCCCAAAAATTCCACACTGAGTGGATGAAATTTTGAGTGGATACAATATTCAATTGGGATTACCTCCCAATGAAGGTAACCCATTTAGGGAATCCACATAATGCTTGTAGTAAATTCATTTATAGTCTCTTTGTCCACATGAGTCATGCTAAGTTTGGGAAACAAGTGATTAATAAATATTGGAAACATTGTATGAGAGAATATTTATACGAGGATTATACATTAATGTTTATATTATGTAGAAATAATTTCTATTATCATAGAGAATATGTGTGGAGTTCAGAATATAGTGTCTAATAATGTATATCATATTTATAACAGGAATCCGATTTCCCATTGTTCAGATCATCACTATCCAGTTGATGGATTTAAGGTACTTGAGGGAATAGTTAAGGATTACACATTAATGGATGAATTTTCTCAAGATCACTTCTAAAATTCTGATGTATGAGGATCTATGGTAGACATATGGGAGAATTTATCCCCACGAGTTAAGTTTAGCTGGGAATTGAAGGGTCATACACGTGGTGGATGCCAAGTGGAAGATATATGACCCACACCCTCTAACAGAAGAACAATTGGAACCATGAGTGTATAGATGAGAATGATTTAATGGTATGGGTATTCCATAATATTCATAGGAATGGTGTTCAATCCATTAATATCCCATTATAGACACTTACCATATGAACAATTATTTACCTTCCAAACACTCATGTGTTGGGGTTTATAATGCATGATGTCACATGCCCATGTACTCATGTTAGAAAAGTCCAACGTTTTAGAGGTTGTACACCTTAAATTTCATGATTTTATTACTAACTTGTCTTGGGTGTCTCTCTATAACATTTAGGGTGTAAGGATGACATGTTTAAGGTGTCAATATGACATTTCTTGAGTGTATACCTGAAATGTCCTGAGATTCATCATAATACATATTATTTGTCTTTCTGGCGATGATGACATACCCTAGGGTGATTTATTATTTTCTTAGTAGACATTTCACTAGGATTTCACATGTTAAAGTCGATTATTTTTAGTGATTTGCGGCATGATCTCGTTATCACGCCTAGAGAGTTTCTGCATGATTCATATAACATGTTACAGGTGTCTTAACATGAATTTTGTAGACACATCCATGGGTGTCTCTTGATCAAGACTGATATTTTAAATGGTATTTGAGTGACTTGTATGATATGTATGGATGATGTTTTTTGACATGGATGATTTTTCAGAATGGATCTCGTAACATATATGACATGAAAGGGTGATTCCTCATGATTTGGATGAAATGTTTGAGAGATGTTGCATGAATAATTAATAACTCAAGAAAAGATAATGATCCCACTGAATAAAAATCATAGTATCCATATGCCTGCGAGAATTCCATATTTTATATCCCTTATGATATAAATTCATATATATTCATTAGGAATTATCCTATGGAGATGATGCCTTACCAATTTGATATGTGAAAAATCATTTTCATAATTAACCCAATGCACTAAAAGACCTTCACATGATAAATATGATGATCATGTAAAGCATATACACATGTTATGTAATCCCATAATGAATTTACTAGGCTTATTGTGTTGATGAAGATTTTATTTAAATGTTTTTATATTATGAGAATTTCATAATAACTTATGAACTCCTGTTTGTTTGTTTTTTATATAGAAGGGGTGTAAATTTATAGTCCTCTCTGTTATGTTTCTAAAAAACATCATATGGTGTGTATATCATGGACATGGACTTGAGTTTACTAAGAATCAAACAATTATCATGAACTAACCACATTTCATTCACAACATTGTCTTTGTGATGCATGATAAATAGAGATCGTGTAATCATTTTTTCATCTCTATATTTGTTGGACCCATGTCTATTCAAAGGGGTTTCTCATAATCAAATAGATATATCAATGGGACTTATCAATATTGAGATGAAATGTCATATAGTCATTGTGATATCTGGAGTCCGGTAAAAAATTCTTTCACATGACTAAGGGAGACATTTCTGGGCTCTTTGTGAGATCATGTTGGATTATTGGAGGTCCTTTGGATGTAAAACAATGTAACAATCCTTTGAATGAGGCTTTTACATTTTTTAGTTTTTTATCTTTTATTTTTTAGAACATGGTATTTTTCCAATTGGTCGTCTCTCCGGGAATCACAAGATCAATAAGGGATCTCTTGACAACATGTGAACCTTATCAGCAACATTTTCTCCACTTGTCTATGGTATGTCATGTGATCAATGTAGGATCTCATGAAAACATGAAAGAATTAATAGGAATAGTTTATCCACATGTATGCAGATTTTATGGGGTGTCACATGATCAAATGGATTTTCCAAGGGCCTTCATAGGATGAAGGTGACATACCTAAATGATTTCATGGTACATAGAGAAACATCCATTAGGTAATTTTCAGGATTACTGAACTCATCACCTTATCCATATAATCCCTTAGTGTGGATATTAACATAACTAAAATCTTATCAAGGTTCTTCCTTTTCAGGTTTTATTTTATATAGGTATTTGGATTATTTTCAGGAATCGTTCTGTTGATATGTCACATGATTGGAGGAACATATCTGACAGAGGTCCATACAATCATTAAGTTTTGTCGTAAGTGATTTACATGATGAATATGACTTTGAATGGACATTTGAATGACTAGAATGAATCACTGAAGGGTATTTATGTGGTCATTTTTAGATCACACTTAATGAATGATCTGACCACATGAAATTCTAAGGGTCATGTGATAATGTTTTCTCATTGGGGTCACATAATCCTTGAAACCTAGTCACCTAATATAAATATAGCTATGAAACTCCTTCATTTCATTTTCAATGAAAATAATACTTATGTTTAAATTATCTATTCACTCTTAAATTTTCTTATTCTCATTTGGAATGGGTCAAAAATAATTAATATATACAATATTTTTATTTATTTATAAAAATTTTCTAATTATATATATATATTTATAATTATAAAATTACATTTTAAAATTACATTTATATATTTATAATTATAAATATATAATTTTATAAAATTAGTACATATACATTTTTAAACGTTATTATTTATAAATATTAATTTGAAAATATATTTTTATCATTAATAATGAATATGTGATCTTAAGTACATGATTGTTAAAAACTAATGATATTTAATTTTTAAAAATGGATATACCTTCAAAATATTAAAAAATCATTAGATTTATTAATTTTACAAATTAATAGAAAATTAAAAAGTGGATATATATTGAAACGAAGAATAATTCATATTGAAAATATTAAAAAATATTAAATAAATATCTATAAATATATATTAGAAAATGATTAATTTCCAAATGGAATAAAAAATAAAAAATATTAAAAATGAATAAATTATACTAACTAAATTAATATTAAAAAGAAATCAATAAATTTTAATAATTAAAAACAAAATATATTATATATATTACGTTACAAAATAAAATTTGAAAAATGTTTTTTAAAACATAAATAATTCTTATAAAATTATGTTCATGTTTTTATATATAAGATTTCATTAATAAATAAAATTTGTGTGCCTGTGAAATTAATGTATACATGTATATTGAATATTCATATATATTAAATTGTGAAATGAAATTATATATTATGTAACATATATAATGGAGTTAAATAGTAATAAGACTGAATATATATAAAAATGAATATTTTTTTAAAATATAATGATTGTTAAAAAAATTAAAATGATTATTTATTTATGTTAAAAAGAAAATAAATAAGCATTAATTATATAAACTACATAAATATTAAAATAATTACTATTAATGAACAAACATGAATAAATAACTATTAGAAAATGGATAAAAGTAATAACATTTTTGGAAATGATAAACTGAAAATGAATAAATTAAAAAAAAACAAAATATCAAAAAATATGTATAAAAATTTTGATAAATTAATCAATTAAAAAATATTAAATGGGAAAAAATTTATATTCTTCAAATTATAGAAAATTTAAGCAAATACTTAACATTATAAATTAATAAATTAAATTAAATGAATACATGCTACTAGTGAGTGATATTTAAATATATATATGTATAATTAAATAGTAAATGTGCTTTTTAAAATTAATAAAAATGTATACTATTTTTAAATAATTTAAATAGTAATAAAATAATTATTATTATATTTATTAGTGCATATATATAATGATTCTTCTATTTACTGATATTATTCATTTTTATTAATGATAAACAAAATATTAATTATTTAATTTTATATTATTAATATACTATTTATTCATATATATATAATTAATTTAAATTAATTATAAAAAATATTATTGTGGCCTGGTCCCTCATGTAAAACAACATGAGTATATATTAAAATAAAACTGATTATATATTAATTATGTAAATTACAACTCTATTAAAAACATTAAATATATAAATCTTTATTACTGAAATATTTTTTTTTAAAAATAAATTAATTTAATATATGTATATATATATACACACTATATTATATGGTAATTAATTGTTTAATTGGTTAATTAAAAATTTAATATATTTATTCAATTATATTAATTTTAAACAGTGTATTAATTATTTACTTATTTATATAAGAAATAAAATATTTATTACTATATATTTATACGTTAAATTTTATAAATTTAATTATTGATAGTATATTAATTAACTATATATATATATATATATAATTTATGAAATTATATATATAATTATATAGTAATAAATAGTTTTTTTAATTATTTAATTAAAAATTAAAAAAAGTAAAAATTAAAAAAATTATATTATTTAAATAATTAATTTTTTTTAATAATTTTATATATATATATATTTAAATTTTTTATATGCTAACTCTTGTGTGAGTTTTTATTTCTAAAAAGGGAAAATTACCAAGCCATGGAAATGTTATATTGCAATTCAATACCTATGTGGGAAGAAAGATCATCCTCCACAAGTTATGATAGTGGTATGAGGAGAGGAAGACACCCATAGATGTGAACGAGTAGGCTGAATTATGTGTTAGGTGTTCATAGGGGTGGGTAGGTGGGCCAATGTCTATATGCACGATAGTGAGCCCAAGTGGTGTGGAACCATAAAGAGCGTCAGAACCCCATAGCCTAATCAAAATAATTGTGGTTGCGTGATTGGTTATAAAGTGGATCCAATCAGCATGGTATTTTTAAATGTGGGATCTGCAACACATGGTATATTCTTTTATCATCACTTATTTTTTGAAATGATAAAGGATAGTAATTATTAGTGCTAAATAAAATCAATGAAAAAGGATTCCTTTTATCACCACTTAAAAAAGTGCTGACAAAGGTTTCAATTTTTCTATGCTTAAAAAAATAACATAAAGAGGTTTCACTTTAGAAGTTGTATGTTATCAATGATATAAACCACCCGTTATCAGGGATTTTATTTATCATTGATAAATTCTATACATAAACAATGTTAATTTTAGTACTATTAAAGGTGACCTTTATTAGTTCTTTTATTTAGCAGTTGTAAAGGATAACATATCCTATTATGTGATCTATAGTATAGGTCTGAATAACATGATAAATTCACTCCTGGACATAGTGGATTTAGATTTCCATGCTGGTAAGGATATGAAGAATATCAATTCTTTAATCCTTATAGAGAATAAGAGGAATAAGGTAAATGATATGGGGTCTATGTATAAATCTATGTCAAAGACACTAATGCATTGTTCTTCCCAAAATCCAAATATATAGTGGGATAAAAATGACTATGAGGTTATTTTCCATGAATGATGACATAAATGATAATAGATGAAAATGGGAATTCCAAGAAAAAGAATAACGGTGATGCTTCTTCCTCGTGAAATTTTTTCATTAAATGTATTCTATTATTGTTGAAAAGTTTTTTATTAAATATAATATGTGTATCAATCATTTGTAATTACATAAAAAACGAAATAAATTCCAAAATATTTTAGAAGGTGAGGTGGATATCTAGGATATGAATGGTGACATACTAATAGCCTCATAAGTGGAATATTATTAATTAAATTTACTTAGTAGTTTGTTTAATTTGTAAAATAAATGTTATGATGTTCCTTCAGTTATCAATAATATAATATCAATTTTACATTTAGAAACCATGGGATTTTATTTCTCGTTTTGAAATAAACTTTATCTATTTCAAACGAATTACAATTTTTAAAGTATAGAACTTCTCCACAATGTCTTGAATATACATTAACAAGAAAATCCTAAAATTATAATCAATGAAAAAACTAGTGAAAACGAATCATATAACACATTCCTATGGAACACCAGGCTTGGTCAAGTAAAGGAGATCAGATTACAATGATTACATCATGAATGGTTTTTAAAATGAACTATGTTAAAACCCTTTCATGAATGTAACACTTATTTACAATGGAAAATGACCAAATCTCACTTATCTAGGAAATGTTGAAGGTATACTAAATTTCTTTTATTAATTTATACTTACATATTTGGTATGTTTCTAGTAGTGTAAAGGTTGGTATTTCATCTATCATTAATTTAACTAATGACTATATTAGACATGGATATATGAACTTAATGATCTATCATTTAGTTTCCTTTTTGTTATTTAATAAATTACAACATGATGATGTCAAATAACATTGTTGGATGATGAAGGAACTCTACTCAGAATTTGGTGGAGACTATCTTTACTCAATATACATTTTTCACTTAATTGAGTGGGATATATTATCCCAACTCATTCATCCTTATACACCTCATTGGAATTGTGTTATTCAATGAGGTATCAGATATTTCATAACATCTTCATACCAATGATGATGGTAGAAACAATTAAATTATAATTTTTGGGAAACATGTTGTTGGCAACATCATATACCTTTAATTGAAAAAAACTATATCAATATATGGTATTATATATGTGGTGATGTGTGAAATGAAACAAAATCTGTAACACATATGTCAGTGGGTATGCTATATTTGTGTAGAGATTATACCTAGTGAAAAATTAGCATCCCATAGTATGATGTGTATCATTACAGGTTATCATAAATAAACTAATGTATATTACCTATATAACACATTATATATTAATGTGACTGTGGCTGGGTATTCCATATTTCTAGAAAGGGAACACATTTCTATTTTAAATAATGTGAGAAATGTGTAATTTTATGAAGTTGATGATCTATATAAGCAATTGTTTGTATGAGAACACTATACCCAAGGTAATGTGAAAGAATAACTTGTTCTTGAGACATACGTACTATATAGTATGAATTTATAGGATAAAGAACCACACCAATATGGTTTTCTTATCTTCATGTTATGTGACACATTACTCATTGATAATGCTAATACTATAACATAAAAGAAAGTATATGAAGGAAAATATTTAGTTAAATGGAAAGATATCATGCATTCTAATATATATTCAATGTTCCAAAACCATGTTTGAATTTTGGTATAGCCTCCAATTGATGCTAAACCCATTTCATGAAAATGGGTATTATAAAACAAGATAGACACGGATGGTAATGTAAATACCTATAAAGAACTACTGCTTATGAAGGGTTTCATGAATCATAAATTCATTGAATATAATTAAACATAATAACTAATAGTGATATAGAGGTCCATTGTTATATTAATAGAAACAAAATCTTTCCATGATTAGGATATTTTAAAAATTGAAGTCCAATATGCTTTTCTAAATGGTATGCATATTGAAAATATCTATATAACACGACAAAAAGGGTTCATTACGTCAATTAGTTCCAACAATGAACGAATTATTTAGAGTTCTATTTTTTGGTAGAAAGGATAATCATGGTCATGTGTTGTTCATTTTTATGAGGTCATAATAGAATTTAGTTTTTTCAAAAATCAAAGTGATCATCTTATCAATAAAAGCATTAGTATGAATTACATTATATTCTATTTATTACATGTTTTTGGAATATTAATAATGGAAAAAAATTTATATGTATTGTTTTTATTAAGGGCTTGTTTAAATTAAAAAATATATATAAAATAATTAGGTGATAGAACAGAAATCCTTATAATCATGATCTATCATGATATATCTCAATGTCTTCTTGGGGAATGTAAATGTATATATATTGAAATGGTACACAAAAAGTGTAATATAGAAAAATAAAGAGAGGGTTGTTTCTACTATCAAATTTTATCAATATCTATAAGAAATTGTGTCTATAAACATATGAGAAGATTGAGAAAATTATTTGTATCCCTTATGATTCATCAGTGGGATATATCAAGTATGTCATACTATTTATAAAGTTTGATGTTTCCTTTTCTTTAAGCATAGTAGGAGGATATCATTATAATATCTGAGAGTGGAATTTAAGAGATGTAAAAACTTTCAGGAAGTACTTGAGATGTACAATGAATATATTCTAGGTGTATTTAGGAGAAAAGAAACAATTGTAGGGGATACAATTATGTATGTTTATAGATAGATCCCGACGATTTGAAATCACAGCCAAGCTAAGTCTTTTCCTGAATAGTGAGGAAGAAAGTGAAGAAGCTTGAATAAATCTATGGTCACTGAATCTATAATATAATTTTATTATATCAAAACATCATATAAAAATATAGTGGTATATTGGATACAGAAGTGTTTCTTATATAACAATTTTTTTCCTAGATGTACACACCATGTTACAGTTTTTTTAAATGATGTAGAAGTAGTGCTAGCCAAGGAGCAGATATGACACCAATGGAAAAATAATATACTTTAGATGTTTCAACTCATCAGGTATTTTAATCAGATAGATTAATTAAGAGTTATAATATTAACCAACATGGATGTCATGAAATACCCCTGGACTAAATCCATATTTTAGTAGAAGCATGATTCACATATGAGATTTAGTGGGTTGAGACATTTCATATGTTTGATCTAGTGAAAAGGGGACTATTATAAGTTGGTTCCCCATACCCAACCCAAGTATATAATTTCATTACCATTATATATTTATATTTTGATACATACATGTGTTTACATTATTATAATAGTGTTGATACATACACAACCATTAAATTTTTGGTATTTTGATTAGATTACACGTTGTACCAAATGGTAATAACAATTAACAGGATATAACATGAACCTAGAGATATAATGATATATATCATAAAATAATGTCCTATAGTCCAAATACATATTGTGGACAAGAAACATATGATATGAAACTATCTATTTTTGGGGGATCATATGTAGTGATACTTTTTCTCGTGAATTTTTCACTTGGTGATCTCATGTAGATGAAGTCAAGTGTATTGATCCGCCAATAAGAGCACCACATATTTTAATTGATTTTGACATTTCATATCTATTAACATGGGTAATTGTATCCCATTATGATATATTTATTAGAGTATATAATTTTATTACATAAATTAATAAAAGGTGAAAAATATATCATTGAGGTCATAGTTAAGTATCTTGTGTTTGGTGAATCATTGGTGATATGACATTTATTTAATAACAAATATTGAATTAGTTTACTTTAAAGGGAATTGAAATATCAGGATTAGTTGATCATGATAGAAATTCTTTTACTTAATCCATGTCCATGGTGTAATAATGGTTTTATGTCATGTTAGGACACAATATAATAAATTAAGAGTGGTTGATAAAACAATTTTCCCATCTTTATTAATGAGATATCACATGATAAAGATATTATATCTCATAGTGTGCATTTGATATAATGGTTTCCATTTTATTGAAATTTCATTATCTCTTTAGGGTCCTTGATTGGTTACTAGACTGAACTCTTAGGCTGTGAATAATATCAACTATTATCTAATGAATTTCTTAGATGGTCACACACATAACATATTCAAAAATATTCCCTATTCTAATGAGTAGGAGTGAAATACACAATGGGCCACAACACTGTTCCTAGGAAATGTGTGACAACAAACGATCACCAAAAAATAAAAAATAAAATCATTATTATTCAAATATATAATAATTTGATTGAATTTATTTATTATATTTATTCACATGTTTTTATGGAAATGCACTGAAAATATTACATGGATGAATATTAAATTAATATTAAAGATTTTTTAATATTTTATTCGATTATGAGTCGAGTTAAGGATTATATTTTATCAATTTATATATTTAATATATTATAATTCAGGGATAAAAAAATAAATAATTATTAAAATAATTTTAGTTGATCATAATATGGACTTTTGGGATTATTTATTGGGAATTGTTTATACATGGTATAAGGAATCACTTTTGAAATTTTAACCACCAATATATAAGAAAGAGGGAGATAATTTCCATTGTATTATTCATACAACAAAATTTTAGAGTTCCTAAATAATCCTTACCACAAAATTGAAAAAGAACCCACATTCCAATATTTTGATGTTTGGTATCTGTTATAAATCGAAGGAAAGATATAATGGTTATCATAGGGGAATTAAAGCATATATCAAACCTCCATGATAGACCGTTAACTTCAATGACAGATGTTCATAGAGACTCTTGATGTGTGTGTTGTTAATATTAATAGATTTAACCTTAGATCTAATGAAAAATGTTCACTTATGTGGATCTATTATGGAATATTGCATAAATATAAATGAAGTAATAATTCATCTTTATTTTGGGATTAATTATTTTCATGTGAGATAAAAAGTCCTTCACAATAGCTCATATCACCATAGATATTGATGTTATTTTGATCCAATGATAAATTTTTGAAATCCCTAGACCATATATTTATACTATGTTCTGCAATACTAATATTTTTGGGATGTATTATATGATACTTAAAAAAAATAATTTTTTATCTCTACTTAATCTATTTTGTAATGGTTTTTATGATCACAAATGATGTATGAGACATACCTAGTGGTAATCGGTAAATAGATACATGTGTTTGATAAATATCATAAATGATTTATTTAAATATTAATTAGATGATATAATTTTATATAGGAATATTTTTTCTTATGATTATGGATTATATAATTTATAATCATTTTCGATTATATAATATGTTATAATGTAATAAATAGAGGATGTGTGAATTTGGAAATGATTTATTATAATTTATTTGAAAAAATATTTATGTTAATAGATATATCTTATATAAACTGATTTTTTGAAGATGTAAAATTTGTTTTGTATATTATTTGACTTGTATCAACATTTGATATTCCATAATGTGAATGTTCTTGATTTTTACAGATTATTTACTAAAAATGGATGAATAAAGAATATTCCAACATTAAAAACATCGGTGTGGTGATTTTCACATAGACAATGATCATTATAAAGAAAACCACAATGTGGTGAATGTCACTCTGTAGTGGTTTTGTACATATGATTGTATATGTTTTGAAATAATATCTTACTCCATAAGTGATTATATTTAAATCATTCATTCATTAAATATCATTATTTAATAATGATATTTATGGGTATTAAATAGTAATTTGAATTTTATTTACATTTGAAGATTATATATAAGGATAAAAAATGATAGAAATATTATAAGCATGTGTTTTAATGATTAAGAAATTTCAGGAAACTAATGAGTTTTCTAAATTTAATATTTAATGTGTCCTAATAATTATGTATTGCTTGTTATTATTTTATGCAAATAAAATGGATTTTTTTGATATTTTTAACTGATAGCTATCATCTTTTTGACTATAACTAATGTTCCTAGGCTTCCATAAGTTTGTGATAAGTACATCTTATGTTTTAGGATTTTGAAGGAGGTGTTTGCTAGATTCATATATGAATATCCTATAACAACATGTTAAGATAATGAATAGTTTTTTATATTTAGTGAGGTACATTATGTTTTTCAGACCATTTAAAAAAAAAAAGGTCAAGGAAGGATAATTCACAAAATATAATGTTTAGTAACAGTTCATTATTTAAGGAATATAATATATATAAATTTCAGTTTAAAAATAAATACTAAACAACTATTCACATGTCTTATACACCATGAGAGGTAAATCTCGAATTAAAAGTATGATCACTTTGGAATGAGAGTTATAACCATTTCACAACCAGTAATGTTTAATATAGATATAACTAAGAAAAATAATTTATAATATGTTATGAAAACTAGGTCAAAACACACAACATTGAAGAGGTATAACTAAAAATAAATATATACTTTTATATGGAAAAGAAACAACTAAATCAATGGAAAAATATACTATGGAAATTAAAAATAAATCATTACATAATTTTAATAACCTATATTAAATGATGAATATTTATTGTGTGTAACTAGGTGATCAAAATAGTAGTTGGTGTTTATTGTAACAGTTTTGTAAAAATCACAAAATATTATGGGATAAACATTTTAACATTAATAGTATTATTCTTTTATTTATTTTATAATATTATTTTTAATAATATCCAATTGTATTGATTTCTAAAGCATATGGTTTGAAAATTAATTTTCAATGGTATTGTGCTAGTTGTTTCAAAATTTTATTTTACAATAGAGGGAAAAGTGTGATTTTTCTTCATACATATATTTATGATTTAGGAATATAGTGTTGTATCTATATTATGATATTGAAAAACAATGAATAATTACATTTTTATATAATAATTAGAATATAATTAATCGTATAAAGGTTGAAACTATTTTTGATTGTTCATGATAGATAATTTTTCTTCAATTACTATCCACAATGGATTGAGATACGATATTTAATGTCTACCATTATTAAAATTGATAAACTAAATGATCTATTTTCTTATAAATGATATTCCTCATTAGTATTTAATGTAAATGTTTCATGGTGATATGATATTTTGTGAAATATGAAATGATAATTGGAATATGGTCAAAACATTTGTTGAATTTCTAGTGTAATATTAGTACATTCATTGTTTATATCTGATACAACTGCATTTTTAATCTTAAAATACTTTTTATTCTTAATAAAAAATATACAATCTCACAAGAATTGTTTTAATTCTATGGTTGGGAAAACATAGTATAAAGTTCATACTGGAATGCATACTCTTTATTTATTATATATATTTTCAATTAATTAATTCATATATATCAAATAGAAATAATATTTTTTATAAATATTATTTCTTTTTATAAATATTTCAGTGAATAAAAACATGAAATATAATTTGAAAATTTGATCATTTTAGGTAAAAATATAGAAATTAAAGTTCAATTTATGAATCCCATAATATAGGAACTATGAAACTAAGTGAGAACATAGTTGTCGCTGAATTGTAAGCCAACAAAAGTTTTATATGTTTAATTATAAGGACCCACCCACAAGATACATATGAATTGATTCTTTATACATGAATTGATTTCCTTTTTCTCCCAAAAATAAATTACGTTTAGTATTTTAGAGAATTAAGTCATAATCTATATATAAATAAATATTAAATATCAAATTGGAATCCTTCATTTTGTATCTATTTCCCAAAAAAATATTTTATGAAATATAAATTCTTAATTTCATAAAACATCGTCACAATATTCATCTTATCCTCCATTGTGAATACTATAATCCTGAAAAACCAGTGAAGTATATCATAAAACATGCTATGAGAACAAAAATAACATTAAAGGAAATAAAAAATAATTAAATAAACCATTAGTTCCATAATACTCTTACAATATTCTATTTTCAAAACAAATATTAGACTATAAATAAACATTTTATTAGTAAAGAAAATAATTTTATACCCAATTATGTTAATTAAACATCTTATGAAAAATTGTAAATAGAAAAAAATAAAAAACCTAATGTTTCATTTGAAATCATGAAGAAACCATGGTTGTTTTTAAAAAATTTATATTATTCACCCTCAATATGTATATAATTATTTTCTTTATACAAAAACTGATTATCTCACCCAAGGAAATAATATTATTTTTGTAAAAACCCTATAAATCATTAATAAATCATAAATACATCATATATGTAACTTGATGAATCATTTTCATATAACTCTTATTAATAGATTAACTGTTATTTTTACATATAGAATTACCATAATTGTTAAAAAAGGAACAACCTTAATTATTACCAAAGGAATAAACATTATCGATTAAAATGGGAAAACATTCATTGTAAAATTAAAACATAAGGCATACCAAGTATATTAGAGGGATATCAAGGAAGAAATTATAATTAATTTATAATGGAACCATCCACTATCATAAATAATTCCCATGAACAATAACATAATTATAACATAAGAAATATTGTGTCAAAAATATTCTTTATACTCATTAGATAACATCTACAAATCTTGTATATCACATTTCTTTAAAATTGTATTTTCAAATTTAAAATTCCCATAACAAATGGATGTAAGGGTTTTTATGGAATAAAAAATGATTCTAAAAATGGAATCCAAAAATCAAATTATCATTATTATTATAGGAAACGATGTTGATGTTGTATATGTTAGAGTAGAACATTCCTTTTTTTATTTTTATCAAAAAATTATATATAAAATATGTAAAATATTTCCTTCTCAACTCCAATTAATATCAGTAAAATGTAACATAAAATTTATTCTATAATTTTTTTATTTCCATATAAATAAATCTATAAAACAATATTTTTATAATAAGTACATGAATGACAAATATTTAGAAAAAAAAAAATTTAAACATTTAAAATATGGTTTTTAATGTAATGTGTCCATTTCCTTGAGTTTGAATCATCATGTACATACATTATTCTCATAAATAATTGAATTATTTTAATTAATTAAAACCCTAATAATCATTTTAAAGTTATTTTTAATTTTCTCATTTAATACCATGTCATATTTAATAAACTTATAAATTATGTTCACATCAGATGTTTTGAAGATTTTTGGATCATATGTCAAAAATGAATTTGGTATGTTGACTATGGTCAAACAAGTCATTATTTTATCACATATAGAATAATAATAATAATAAAAATATAAATATAAATTATATATATAAATTATACATTTCAAACCAACTATGATAGATGGTTATGAAAATGACCAATATTACAATCATTGAGATGATATATTGTATCTACAAATCAGTATTGTTTCATTTTGTCAATGATCATGATGTGAAAATATTATGAGTTATTATATATTTATATAATTAAAATTTTATCTTATAGTTAAAATTATATATCATTAAATAAACTTATATATGTCATTGATATGTTTTGGTGATGAAAATAATAATCATATAGCTTTGTGGAGAAGGCAGTCCACAAGTAACAAACAATGTAATCTATTTACAATGAATGTAATGGTAATAAAATATATGAATAATTAATTTCAAATAATTTTAAATATTGTTTAAATATTATATATATACATTAAATCTATCCTCATAAAGAGTCTTGAGAGGTGGTGACGGAAGATGAGCATCATCAGTTCTCTATATGTGAGTCCACCGTACACATGAACGATAGTTTCAGATAACATTTAATAGAAAATGGGAATGATATATGTTATTAAATTAACCTAAAAACATATAATTATATGTTATATATTTTCTATATTGTATAAGAAAGATTTATGAATATTTTGAGGAGGATAAAAAAGAAATAAAAATAAAATATTTTGTAAAACATTATACAAATTCTTAATTCTGCCTCATTTACATTACAACTTAAGCTCTCTAAGGTTTCTATTATGACCAAACTAACCGATATAAATTTTGGGGATGTAATTTATGATTGAGTTTTTTATGTAATGGAAACAATTATGTGTGATGAAAAGTTGATGTGATGTGTGCTTTTATAAGTGAGGGGAGGGGCATCCATTGAATTTATTAAAGGATTATTTTAATATAAATTAATTTTCATGTTAAAATGGAGAAAATGAATGTTATTTGATGATAATATGATGATGATTTCAAATCCACTCCTAATTTTTTACAAGTTTATATGGTTTTTTAATCCTTATATTTTGGTTTTAACACCCCATTAACCCTTTAGACACATACAATGACATCAATATTTTTTTAAAATAATATATTCATTAATTTTATTATAAAGGGAAACAAATACCATAAAAGGACTATGGATTATATTATTAACCATATCCCACTAACGCTACTAATGATATTTTTTATTTAAAATTAAATTTTTTAATACAACATTATTTATTATATACTATAATTGATGTCAATTTTGGAACTATTTATTTAAGTTGTCTATGAAAGCAACATAAAAACAATTTAATTTAAATATAATCATTTAAAAACCCACTAACATGTAATATCTATCTAAAAAATTCTTGTAATAAAATTATTTATTTAAATTATATTTATTTAAATACTTTTTTATATCATTTATTTTATTTCTCTACTACTTGAATATATATTATGTCAATATTGCATATGATTTTAGGTTAATTTTATCATCAAAAAATATAAATAAATTTTCATGATACGAAATAATTTATATTAAAAAACAATATTTATAACCAATAATATGTTGTTTTTATCCATATCAAAAAATATTACTAATATTACAATTTGTGAAATGACATTTTTGACATGATCATTCATTTAAATATTATAAAGGTCCAAATAAAAGAAATATGACACCCAATTTACATATTTTTGAATCTTGGAAGGAAATGGATGAAATAAACTTATCCAACAAGAAAAATGAAAGTGTAAAGGTCAAAATATAGACTATATAATATTATATGTGGCCTTAATTATAGAATATACCCAAATCATAGTAATTATTAATTCCAATAGTTATAATTCACAATGAAAAAAATAAAAAGGGTCAATTTAATAAAATGTAGAGATCCAAATTCAAAATATTTTGTCATTTTAATATGACTGAATTCACATAATTGAAATAATTTAACAAAAAATAAACCCATGAATGTCATTGAAAATTGGTTTTTTTGAATCCAATGTGTCTTAAGGTTGAAAATGTACTTATACAAAAATAAGGTATAATGATAAATAAAACCTAATTAATTAGACTATATATATTTAAATAATATATATGTAAATTTGGTATCTAATTAAAATTATAATGAAAAATATAATTTAATTTATTTAATGATTGTAAAATTAATATTTATATAAAAATCTGTTATTTCACTATTATATAAAAAGTAATCTTATCATAAAATAAAATAAATTTCATCATATGGTTATTTGTATATGATTAATTACTAAATTATTTTCATTTTGAAAATATAAATTCCTTAATTTTTAAATAAATATTTTATATAATCCAATATAATTTATGAAAAATATAGATCATTTAAATATAATATTTCTAGAATGAAAAATTAATTAATATTTTTATAATGAAGATAAATCTGTAATAAAAGAATGAAAAATGATTTCTTCTTACAAAAACTAAGTTTTTATATTTTTAGCCATTTTGGATATGTTCTACTCAATATAATACACTTATTAATGAAGTGTGGATATCATCAACTTATAGCAATTTAATACTCACATGTTGCATCTTCTACCAAATAGATTTCCTGGAAAACCTTAATTTGATTAATTTCATTATTCCACAATAGTTGATCAATATGGTCAACAATAATAAGAATCTATTATTTGTGTGAATGTATATTTTCAATTGAAACACCTTAGTGTTCAAAACATGAGATGAAATCAGAACATATTTACATTACATAGATACATGAAATAAATTCTGTACTTGGTATAAAATCATAGGAAAGGAAAAAGAGTTAGAAAATGATGAAAAATTATCTATGATTTTTTAATTTCTTATTAACCATGGGAACAAAATTCACTTTTTATAAAAATACATGACACTTTTACATGGAGATATATAATAAAATACATGATCACATACCTATTAAGAAATATATTTCCTTAGGTGATCTATATACATTTTCTACACAATTCGAGGAAACTCATTTGTTATAGAATCACATTAAATTTATAAAAAATTTCATATATCAATTATGGTCATAAATACATTTTTTCCTAACTTATCCTAAAAATGAAGGAGTCTAACACGACATTACCTATAATTCATCAAAAGGTGTCATCTATATAATGGAATGAAAACTATTATTATAATAATAGTAAACCAATTAATGATATTGATCCAAAATTTCCTTTTAATACATTGAAACATATTGAAATCATATATTATGATGTGTTAATCATTCTATTTTACTATCCATCATACTGAGGATGAAAATAAGTACTGAAGTGTAATTTGGTATGCAATGAATTCTGAATTCATTTCCAAAATTGTAATTGAACCTAGGATCGAAATCTGATACAATAGAGATAGTAACAATATATAACCAGATTACCTCCTTAAGATATAGTTTATATATATATCATCTAATGAAATATTATTTTGAAAGGGGAATTAATTTTTATATTTTGTTAATTGACAAAAAATTACCCATTTCACTTTATTATGAATATATTTCTTTACTAATTCCAAAACCAAATCCAGGGATATATTCTCAAATAATTATTGAAGAACTAGTAAAATTATGTTGAATCCTAGTCATTAATTATCATTTTGTTTCAACCTTCTTACATGTTAAACATTTCATTGTAATTAAATAATATATATTTTCATTTTATCTAGCTAATAATACTACCAAAGGGCATTGTACATCCTACTGTTGTCATGATAAATGAGAAAAAATTAACTATGAGATTCATTCAAGAATTATACCTTAAAATTGGTATAATAAAGAATATATAATCTAGGTTAACATATAATTATACATCCTTAATCAATATTAAACTCAATAGAGTTACCATTATTAAAATATTATACAATTTTATTTATGATATGATCCTCATTTCGAGCTTTGTAAATTCCTTATGACAATTTAAATTTTACTAAAACATAAAATAAAACAAATGAATATTATGCTCTAAAAATATCTAGGCCAAAATCCATCAAATAAACAATCAGAGGTCCAAGTTAAAAAATCAACATAGATAATGTAACATTATTTTTCTAACCCATGTCATTAACTAAATTGTTTAATATAACAAGAATATATTGAATTTTTTAGTCATAATCCTTTATATATTGTATTTGTCTCTTATATCTCATGTTCCAATCATTTTAAGTGAATATATACATAAATATATTATTATCATTGTATATTTCATACTTTCATATATATATATATATATATATATATTATTCCAATAAATATATAAATCAAACACTACTACATCATGTGAAAGTTCATGTGTAGAATAATTTTTCTCATGTGGATATAATTAATGTGTAACATAAGAAATTCTTAATCATTACACATTATAGCACAAACAATACCTCTCAATGAATAATAACTATTAAAAATTCTGTATTTTTTCAAGGTATGTAAAAACAATAGGATTCATTAATCTTCTATTCAATTCCTAGAAACAGTCATCACATTCAATTATATATTTGAACCTAAGAACATTTCATTTTAAATTAGTTAGGGGGATAGATAACCATGTAGAGTTTTCAACAAATATATTTTAGTAACCCTTTAACAAATAAAACCATGAATCTGCATGAAATGTTTAGGCCTTGAACATTCATATACCACTTTTGATTTAGTGGGATCAACTATTATATCATTTTTATTTACGATGATACCAATGAATGAAATATATTGTAACTAAAAATAAAATTTTCTATATTTTCCATATAAATTATTTTATTTTATTATTTCTATGAAATTAAATATATCTTTTCATGATCCTCCTACCCTTTTGAATAAATCTGGATATAATTAATAAATTTAACAACATACATATCCAAATTTTCATTGAAAAATAAATTCATAGGACCTATAATAATATATGGGGAATTTGTTAGCACAAAGATAATAAAAAACCCTCGTAATTCACATACCTATTATAGAACACAATATTTTAGAATTCCATCCTCTAACACAATCAGCTAAGGGTACCCAAAGTTGAGATAAATCTTAAAAAATATATAGTTCCCTATAGCTGATCAAATAAGTCATTCATATGAGGAACCATTATTTTTCTTATGAGTAATGTTATTCAGAGTTATATAGTCAATTAAAATCCTCATGATGAAATATTTATAGTCAATAATAAATTATCTCTAGCGGGTGATGTGACAGGATGAATGAAACCATTATAAAGGAACTCATGTAATGAAATATTTATTATATAAGCTATTCTTGAGCCATTCTATAAGTGGGTTTTGAAATTATCTTAGCATCAGATATGAAATCAACAATAAATGATATATCTAGATCAGGTAACATCATCCATGTCATTATAAAAACATACAAGTATTCTTATACTAGAGGAACATCATTAATCTGAATAATTCTCTAATTTCACTAATATTTCTAAGATGTCTTTCATTATAATATTTTAATTGATTTTAGATCCTTGTAATGTCACCAAGGATATAAACTCATTCATTTATAAATAATGTTACTCTTTAGAAGAAGATAATTATATATCTCTATTATATTTCAAGGCATGGTAAACAGAGTGCCTATCAACTCCCAAAATAACCTAGACATGAACAAGGGGAAATACAAACAGGTATAATGGTATAGTCTTTACATATAAAAAAATATGATTCTTATAATTTGTTTTTTCTATAATAAATTCCACATGAATTTTTATCATAAGTTATGGATTTATTTCTCAATGTAAAATTTCTAATGTAACATGAAATTTATATGAAATTATCGAATATATAGACCTAGAATCAAATCATAGATTAGAATAATCTGTGTAAATAGGAAATGTACATGTTACCAATCGATTTGATGTCCCAACATCTATTTAAGTAATTTCTATTTATTAAAAAACACACTTCTTCTTATTGACTTCTGGAATCTTTTCATTTATATTCTTCTTCATGTACTCATATGCATAATAACCCATCTAATTTCTATTATAACACATTACTACCTACATTTCAAAATTGGCCTTAAAAATACCATGTAATTTTTTATTTCAATAATATTCTTTATGCCTACTCTTATAAAATTTTAATCATTTTCATTATTTCAAAATTCAATCCCCTGGGTTCATTTTACAACACATATCACAAACGATAAACATGAATTTTTTAATTTTAGATTTTTTCGATCTGTTGATTCACATTGTCTACTATCTGAACAAAATTTATGCCTATTTTCGTGGAATTGTTTATAATATAAAATGTCATTTTATTCTAATAGGAACATAAAACAAATTTCCTAATTATTTTAAATTCATGGGAACCATTTAATAATGATATATTTTCCTTAATCTTGAGTAGAACCTATATATTTTACGGTCTATATCCTAGATAAATGTGGTGCATAACATTCCATTCGAGTTATGTTTTATTCATACATGGTGTCTGAATCATCCTCCCTTTGACTCAATTCTAAATATTTAGTTTACATCCTATGCTGATCCACATTAGGAAAATATTTTTAGTGGAATGTTTCATAAAATTATTCTCATTTCAAGGAATCAATCTACTGTTTTTTATAATATTTTTAACTATTGCCTTATATTGTTCCACTTATCATTCAAAATAATAAATAGAAATAATTAAATATCAATTATCTAAAAAACCAATAAAATTGAATGTCATTTTGAGGTATTTAAGAAATCTATCAACTAATACTGTTTTAGATGTTTCAGTAATTATTTGAGGGGACTGCCTCATTAAATTCTTTATGTAAAGACCAATGTTTTTCGACTATATGTAAATTATAAATGAACATGAATTTCAGATTGGTGGATGATACATTCTAAAAAACAATTAAATGAAAATATATGGTTGGAAAATGTAAATTTGATTCTTAGACATGGTCTATGTCCCAATATATGTATTAGGTGTTCTATCGAGTTTCAAGATCGACAGCACATTAAACCTAAAAATCCAATAATGCTGATAGGGGGACATGTTTTGTTTAAATCCATGTGACCCCCTAAGATAATCCATGCAGATAATACAATATACCTAGAGCTTACACATATTTTGGTCTAACTATGCTAGAGGAACCCCACAACCGTGAACCTAACAGAATATATTTAACATATGGAAAATGCACAATTAAGACACAATTTCAAAAATCATGTGAGAGACCCATGTGAGCCCCATTCAAACGTAGTGACTAGAGATTTATTGGTGCACGGTATGGATAATCATACATCCAAACAACGGACCTAGTTAAAGGGGATAGAAATTACCATTTCCCCAACCTTTTTATTTTTTTATCTACCACTTTTTCTTCTCTTACCCATACACAAAAGCACCCGTCATGCAATAATCAACATATAGTTATGAGTAGAACTATGTCACTCCAATATCTTTACAACTGAATTTCATCACATTTGATTAATACTGATGATTATTAAACTCAAATTTCCATATTTATTCATTTCTCTTCCCATAAGCTACTATATTTTTCTAGGAGCTAATTCACACTATTTTTTGCGCGAATTTCTTTTTCATATTTTTCTATCAAAAAAAAAACAAAATCATTATTTGATATTGGATGATAAGAGCATCATTGGTATAAGGATGATGTTATATATATTTTTACACATTGTATTACTTGTTTATAATTTTAACAATTGTGGTGCATGACATCTTCTCCATGCATTTCCCCTTAAAATGTAATATTAATCACATATGATCAAATTACTTTAATTATATACCCATGGTGCTATATTTTATATGTTGTATATTGATCTCCTCGATTTTAACCATCCATGTGGGGTGTATCAATTATATATCATGGACCAAATAATTTCTTGTTATATTAATCACCCTCCTATAGTGATTTTCTAATGGATTGATTTTATAATGCCTTTATTAGGCCTCCTATAAAACCATATTTTCAAGTGAGTTACTTCAAGACCTATGATGTAAATAAAATTAATGATATTATTTATTTTTTTGTTGAAAAATTTAATGTTTTCTAAATAAAATCACATTTTTATGAGTGTTTCCCTCTAAGCCATAATAGTGATTATTAATGATTCATATAATGACAGGCCTTATGGAATTGGTATTTACATTGAACTCTAGGTTAATTTATAATATTTAAATAGAATATTTTGGTCATGGAGACACATTATTTATAGATGGCTTGTATTTATTGTTATAATAAATGGTTCATTTTAACTAAAAGGATGTTCTTGGAAAGGCCACAATACGTGTTTAATAACAATGGATATGAGACATTTAAATGGTTATAACCATGATTAATTTGGGATCATTGATTACAAATTATTATAAGTAACAACTCATGATTTTATTATTATTTTTGTATATTATTGATTGTGTCATGTGAAAAATGGTAATGATACTTGTTTAGCACAACGTTTCATACTCCCATACGATGACTGGCAGGCATGAAATCTCACACTATTGTTTTTTTATTTGGATGATGGACATAACATTCAATGTCACCTTGGTAATGATGAATCACCCCACCATCTCGAGTCGCATAGAATATGTATCACATTCATATGTGATTAATGATTAATACCCTATCTATTTTCTATGGGATCATTAGATTGTTCATGGATGCCTGGGTTGTTCCATAGGTCTAACTAGCACATAATATCCATGTATATTCCCCCCAGATGTCCATACATATATAGTGTATATAAATTTATATATTATATATATATATATATATATCTTATTAAAATATATATTCATATGGTAAACTGATCTAACTCATTCCCACTCATGCTGATGAAGGTAGAGTCTTCTAGCATTCATTTAAGAACCTGAGATGATTGATATTTTCTTTTTAAGATCTTTTATCATTGGTTGTATGTGCCCAAAACTATGTTTTGTACACACATTCAATATTATGCATTAGAAACCATTTTTAGTGACTAATATGTACATCAGATAGCCTACTCATGCTGCCTTTGGAACTAGTGTAGACCTCATGTTCACAGCTCCATGGATCATTTTTCATATTATGAATTTTTCATGGGATTTTGTAGCACATGAGTGATAGGGATATTAAGATTATAATAGATTTATCCCTCTGTAATTTTATTAAATAAATTTATTTCTATTATATTGTTATATATTTTCTTATTTTACTATTTTTGAGTTTGAATTTTTAGCAACATTTTCACATGCATGCATAGGTGGATTTTTGGGGTTGGCAACATCGTTTTTATCTTTTTTGTATTTATCTTCTAATGATTGAAAATTGTTTATATTATTTCTCATATTAAATATTGATTCATTATTATTGTATATTTGAGATACAATGATAATGTGGGATTATACTTCCAATGTTCCACTATTGGATGTTTGTTGCTAGTCGGCAGCCTCTGGTGTATGCGGAGGCCTTCTTGAGGCCATGTGGTGACTGATCGGGGTTTTGGTTTCAATTCTAGTCATATAATGACAATATAAAGTGGTATAATTTATTCTTTTACTTTTTATTACTATTTTGGGTTAGTAAAAACATGAAACTTTTTGGGCATAATTAATACTCTTGTCTACGAGTGGTTAACCCCGACACAGGGAATTGTCTAAGTGACCTTGGATGGGATTGGTTGTCAGGATTTTCATTGTAAATGTTTATTTTGATTTCAACATGATGGATTGGTTTACATTAAAATGATTATTGATTTATGAAATTAAATTATTTACCATTGACCTGATTTTTAAATGATGAATCGTTGCATGAATTTACACAGGGAATTATAGATTTATATTCCATGAATATTCAATGCCATATAGATTGTATTTCTAGCCTATTTTAAATTTATTGATGCACCATGTGTGTTATTAGCGTGCTAATTATATATCATGTAATTAATTTTAGTAACATGCTTACTTGGATACCTACATATAAATTCCATTAGAATTATTGTTTATATAACATCATGTGTGATTTTTTAGTATGTTTTACTATAAAACATGTTTTATTTATTATGTCGGAATTTTTAATTATATTCTATTTTTTGTTGGTTTCGTGATTAGGTAGTATATTATAATATTCAATTTTAATGTTTACATATAATTAATTAATTTTATGGAATAACTTATTATAATCAGAATGCATGGGCAGTTAAAAAAATGTCATCATCAACCAATGTGGTGTTTTCAAGCATTGTTTTACAGTTATATTTTATTTAATGAAAATATTTAGACATATAGAGCCTTATACCATTTATCCCATAGAATAAAACATTTATGCTTAATATTTAATGGGAAAAAATAGAAATTTATGAGTTATATGTGACCTTATATAATTGGGAAGTGTAAACCATTTAATATAATCATTACATAAAACCTGAGATATTCTAAAATCAAATCCAAAAACCAAGATGAAGTGATTTGAATGCCAATAGTTATTTAGTAGGGTAAGTATGTTGTTAACTTGGGAATGGGGCTTCATCTAACAGAACCATGGTTCATATATAAATATATTATAAAATGTAAGTATTATCTAAAATGGTTGCCCATATAATTGATTATAAATTTCTCACATGGTCTTGATGACCATTATGACTAATTTTATTTTTCAAATGCACATTACGGACCAAGTAGGTCAGCTGAGACATGATTCTTATGTGATAACTGTAACACCACGCCCCTACATCATTGGATTGAGGAGTCGGTGAGGGATACTTGGCCTTCAGCAATGTTCCCAAGACACCAAAGGCATGAAATAAATGTCAAGGGCTTCAAGATTAAATTGGGGAATGACTTTCCCTTAAGAAAAAACCAACCAAACCATCCATTAATCACCAGTATATGATGCATGTTAATAAAACATTACAACATGAATTCCCAAATGACAACCATGTTGTTCCCCCATACAACCCCAATCCAAAACAAAATCATTATATCAGAGAACTATGCAGAAGACCAATCAACAATGCACAACATGCCATGATACCACCACAACTCTACACCAAGTTCCAAGCTCCAAGATCCACCAAGATATCACAACATACCACTAAATGAGGGTGATTCCTTACCATTTCCCACATCATGGTACACAACATCTGCAAAGACACCAACGTTCCAAAGCAGGGGGTGAGTACTAAAACTCAGTAGGTTTTCTGCAAATTACATCCCTACACATGCCACTAGGATAAAACCGTTAGCACATTTATGTAAAAATGTTTATATTAAATGATCACAAGTGCAACCATTTCCATAAGCCAATCACACACTTACAAAGCCATCATTGAAAACCAAAAACCAAGGGAAAACCCAACAAAACATGTCATAATCCATTTCATCATTTACACAAAAATTTACAAATTGAAAAAAAAATGAACAAAAAAACAAAAAAACAAAAAAACAACCAAACAGTGGATCTTCTTTCCAACCCATTAACCCAATCACACCTAGTGGTACTTCCCGACCACAACCAATAGTGGAGCTTCCATCTAACCCGTTCACCCATTCACAACTAGTGTCTCTTCCCGTCCACTTATCCTTTGATGGTGGCCCTTCCATACACTATCCATCCCCTTTTTATATTGGTACTTATTTCCACTTCCACAAAACATTCCCATCAATCCATAAAAAAGCATATGTCCCACCAAGGTCACAACAACATGCAATAAACCAATTCCATGACATACCAAACCACATAATTATATCATCCATTTATTAAAAACCAATTTCAATGCCAAACCACATTTCAATATAAACAAAATCTTTATTGAAAAAAATTTTACATCAACAATTTTCCCTAATCAATATCAACAACCCATTTTAAAATCTCTATTTTAAATTCCACAATAGTTTTATTTCACCATAAAACCCATTTTTTCCAAAAATTCCCCCAAAACATCACCCAAGGGATATCCAATAAATTTCTAACATAAAACCACAATTAATACAAAGAAAAGAAAATAAATTTTTACCAACACCATTGGATCTAACAATGTGGACTTGAGTGTTAATCCACTTACCTTTAGGGTTCTCGTGCAATCGACTAACAAGAAACTACACCTCAAATCCAGCAAACGCACCGCCAAAAACTCTCTAGATCCCATTCCATAATATTCACAAGCCTTAAAATCATCATCCAAGGAAATCAAAACCCTATATATACAAACTAAAATTGTAGATATAAAAAACCAATATTGATAGGGATGTTGTTCTATAAGAAAACTGAAGGAAACCAAGAGAAGAGACTTAAGCTAGAGAAACCACCTTCAAACTGCCTTGAAGCCCCTTAGAATCTCTTCCCAAATGAGTGGGAGATACCCTCAAACCCTTGAGAACCAAAAATATCAAGTGTGGATTAGGTGGGAGAATGTTCGGGGATGAATGGGGTAGCCTATGTGATCCCTGGATTTAAAACACTATTTTTATGTGTCTTCACGGTTATTCCGCACAGTTTTGAAAACCATGCACAAATCATGTGCACGCTACTGCCTCGAGTGGAATGGTTCATACGGTTGCCTCACACGGTTTGGAAAACCTTGTGCTGGCTGCGCGAAGCCTACTATCTCCCCATACATGGTTTCCTTGGGAATCCACCCAGTTTCCTCTACTAGTCCTCCCCATGCAAATCCTCCATACTCATTTAAAACCATTAGAAACTCCCCCAAACTCTTCACAACCCATCCCATGCACTTTAAACACATAAAAATGCATAAAAAAGGACACATACCTTAAACTGGGGTACTACATTCTCCCATCCATTGATCATTCCATCCTCAGAATGTAGTTAACCCATCCTTTGCTGAAAGAGCTCGGGCCATTGCTCGACCATCTCTTTCTCTTGATCCCATGTCTCCTCTTGAATCTGACCATGCTACCACAAAACACGATCTAAAATGATTCTTTGACCACAAAATAAATTCTCTTGCCTATCCAGAACCCGCACTGGAATGTGCACGAACGAAGCATCCTATTTTAGCTCATCATGATCCCATTGAATTACATGGTCACAGTCTGGTTGATAATTTTTGAACTGAGACACATGAAACACATTGTGCACCGCACTGAACCTAGGTGGAAAAGCCAAATGATAATACACCTCACCAACCGGCTCAAGAATCTCAGAAGTCCCAATATACATCAGATATAAAATTCCCTCCTTCCCAAACCGACGATTTCCCAACCTAGCAGAGATCCTCAAGAAATCAAGATAACTCACCTCGAACGACAACGGCCATCGACGATGATCTAAATAAGATTTCTGATGACTCTGAGCCATCTCTATTTTCTTCCTAATCAACTTGAACTTCTTCATAGTCTCATGGAAAAGGCTCGGTCCTTCAATTGAGGACTCACCCATTTCCACCCAAATTATTGGATAATGACACGGCCACCCATACAATGCTTCAAACGGAGCCAAATGTATGGATTCTTAATAACTATTATTGTACGAAAACACGACCATTGACTAGTGCTCTTCCCAAAAGCCACAAAAATACATGAAACATGCCCGCTACATATCCTACAGAGTTTGTATCATCATCTTGGATTGAGCATCCATCTGATTGTGATACGTCGTGATCATAGTCAACTGTGTCCCATGGGATTGTAACAAGGATTTACAGAAATGAGATGTAAGCCTCGGATCTCTATCTTATACGATCGAAACTAGAACACCATGCCTCTTTATCCCCTCCCAGATATAGATTTTGGAAAAATCCTCCACCCTATGAGATTTCATGAATCAGGATGAAATGTGCCAACTTAGTTAACCAATAATCTATCAGCAAAATGGCATTGTGCTTTTTGATCATTCTTGGGAGACATGTGACAAAATCCATCATTATTTGCTCCCATTTCAAAAAAGGGATTGGTAAAGACTGTAACATTCTTGCTGGCCTCTAATGCTCTTCCTTGACCTACTGACAATTCAAGCATCTTGAAACAAAATCATCCACACTTCTTTTCATACTATCCCACCAAAACTATGCACTCAACGCTTTTTAGGTTTTCAGAATTCTAGAATTAACAACCCACCTGGAATGATGATACTCCCTGAGATGATCCTCCTGACAAGCAACTGGTACAACCATCTGATTATGAAAACACAATCTTAAATCAGCATTTAAGTTCCAACTCTCATTGGTCTCCCCACCATTGAGTCTTGGCCCCATGGTCATACACTCAGAATCAAATATATGTGCCTCTATAACTAGGACAACCAAGTCAGTAATCAACAGAAATGGAAATAAGACCACACTATCATCCTGGTCCTCACTTTACAACCACATTTCGGCTACAACCAACAACAACTGCCACTAGTCTGATGCCTATTTCACCACCTGAGCATATGATTTTCTACTTAATGCATCTACCACTGAGATATTCCATCCATCTCCATTTTTTCAAGTTCAAATCCCTTTGTGAGAAAATGTGTTTCAATCTCTTATGATTTGTATATACCATGAATTTCTCACGGCAGAGATAATGATGTCATGCTTTCAAATCACCGAACACTGCTGTCCACACCAAATCATGAGTTGGGTAGTTCTTAACACACACCATCAACTGCCATGAGCCATATGCGACCACATAATTCCCTTTCATGAGAACACACTCCAACCCTAATCCTGATGCATCAAAATACACCAGGTACATTCTTCCTTGTTCTGGAAAAACCAAGATTGGTGTTGATGTAAGGTGACCCTTTATCTCTTGGAAACGTTGCTGACACTATTCATTCCATTAGAATGGATCATTATTTCTTGACAAAGCTATCATTAGTGAAGCCAAACAAGAAAAATCATGATCAAAACACCGATAATACCAAGCTTGACCAATGGAACTCTACACCTCAAATACATTATTTTGAAGTTTCCACGAGATAATAGCCTCTACCTTTTTCAAATACAATGTAACTCCTCTTTCAAAAATAACAAGGCCAAGAAAACGGAATTCATGTATCTAAAAGTTACAATTTGACAATTTGGAATTCAACCTATGATCCATCAAGATACCCAGCACTGTCGCCAAGTGCTGCTCATGATCCAACCTTTTCTTTGAATACACCAGAATATAATCAATAAAAACCACCACAAATGAATCCAGATATCTCTAAAATATTTGATTCATCAATTCCATGAATACTTCTTATGCATTCGTCAGACCAAAGGGCATAACCACATATTCATATTGGACATATCTGCTTACGAAAGATGTTTTCGGAATATCTTCCTTCCTCACCAGTAATTGATGGTATCTCGACCCCATGTCGATCTTGGAGAACCACTTGGCACCCCTCAACATGTCGAAAAAATCATCAATTCGTGGAAGTGGATATCTGTTCATTATCGTAACATGGTAAAGCCTACGATAATAAACATAGAGCCTCAATGTTCCATCTGCATTTTTCACAAACAACACCAGCACTTCCCACGAAGATGTGCTAGGCTGAATAAACCCTTAGTTTAATAACTCGTCCAACTGAAGTTTCAATTCCTGCAATTCAGTAGGGGCCATCCGATAAGACGGAAGTGAGATAGGAATGGTCCCCGAAGGGAGCTCATTCGTAATCATCACTTCTATTATGGGAGGTAACCTAGAAAATTATTCGGGAAAACATCCATGAACTAATACGCCCCTACAAGAAGAACAATCTTCTCAACACCCTCTACTGATTACAATGAAAACACCGCCAATTGATACGATAACATGGTTACTACTGGTTCCAACAAACATGTTCCACCCTTCCTTTGACTCCTCTCTCCTATAAAGAGATTTATAATGCCATCATGTGTTGTAAAATCCACTATTCTCACATCACAGTGGATGTGAGCATTAAATGCCAACAACCAATCCATTCCCCAGATTACATCATACCCATCCATATCAAGAACTGAGAAGTTCCACATTAACTCAACCTTGCCCACAATGATAAAACATGCTCTACATAAAATGGCTTAACACTCTATTCGACCCAAAGGAGTTTGATGTTTCAAAACCAATGTCATCATTTCAACCCTTAAACCCTACAAATCAACCACACGTGCAGCAATGAAAGAGTGTGTAGCACCCGTATCAAACAACATTTCAATCAAGGTAGAATTTTAAATAATATTACCTCACACCGTGGATGGTCCAAAATGATCATCCACCACAATCTACTCAGCTCCGAACAATGACTTTGTTGCCACACTCTTGTATTTCTTGCATTGATGAGGCGTCGTGGTATTCAGAGAATAACCATGACCCACTTTACTCTGTTGACGAGGGGTGTGCTGTTGTCCCCATCTCGTCGAAGCATACAACGTCTGCGATACCTAAGGAGTGTCATGTGCACCCGACCTCAGAGAATTTTGATAATAAAAATGCAGATCCACCATTTGCTTACAATTATGACATTCTCGCGGTTGTTCTATACAATCCATCTTGATGTGGCTCGTAGAATCACACTGAAAACATCTCAGATTTCTCTGGGGATTTGGAGGAAGATTCACTGATCCTGCCATTAGATAATGTGACATGCCCCCTCCCTGTGAAAAATTGTCCCTCCTTTGCTTGAACCCAGCATTAGGGTTCCCACTATTCCCCATGAGTACCACCATGCTTCCTCTGCCCAGAGCTCCCATAAAATCCTACTCAACCACTGAGGATCTATTTACCATCTCCGTATAATCATATATACACAACACTACTATCATTGAACGAATTTCTTTTCATATCCACGTATCGATTATCCTTGACTTCAATGATGTGATACCCACCAACTCGGGTGCAAACCTCACTATGTTCATAAACATTGCCGCATACTCCGTCACATACATAGGCTCTTTCATTAAACTGATGAAATAAGTCGTACACTGAATTCATAACGTATGTGTGCTGAATTGTTTATTAAACAGTCCCTTAAGGCCTTCCAAAATCACACCCTGGTCCGTCCCCACTTGGACAACCAACTACCACCACTGAAGGGGATGATATTCCAACATATACATTTCCAACATCACTTTTAACTCTATCAATGTTCCCAAGAACTAAAAATTCATGTTCATTTTATTCAACCATGCTTCTTCCCTCTCCAACTCTAAATCAATCCTAAAGATGGGTGGATTCTTCTTTTCAAACTGAACCGCATGATCCACAAGCCTTGGTTCATCCATTTTATTTCCAATTTCCTTAGATTAGAAAGTTTGCACTATGATTTTCACTAGTTGTCGGTTCACCTGAGGATCAGGTGCTACCACATTCTTAGCATCATTCTTCGGTTGGACTCTACGACTCCTACCCAGTGCCATTTCTATAAACAGAAAATAAACACCAATGAGTCTCACTTCCATAGACATCAAAAAATCCCATTTAAAATCACATTTCATAATACTATGACAACAAGGCCTTCCACCTTTACACATTTACCCCGTTTCACCATTTTCTAAAACCAAACCATTATCCAAATACCACCAGTTTCCATGTTTCAAATCCTCCAGTTTTGAAACCCAATTCAGACTTTTCAAAATCCACACATTCATATCACATCATAAATAATTATACCCCAATGCAATATGAATCCTAGAGGGAAGTAATTTCTTACTTATATTCCATGAACATCTCATTGGCCACACCCACAACAATGAGATTTACAATTCCTATAATTGTCTCCAAAACACCTTTGTACCCAACTCCCTAGTAACTTGATGTTCAGCATTAGAGGGTTAGTTATGTACTTTTATTCTATAATTTCCATATTCTGACATTCCTGGGCCTTCCTACCATCCAAAATCAAATAATATACCTCAATGAATGTGAACACCAAAATCAATGATCAACATCATTGATCGAACAACTATTCTCACTTAAAAGATAAGGACCAAACAAACTGATACCACTTGTAACACACCGACCCTACCTCAATAGTTTGACGAGGCATTAAGGGCTATATGGCCTTAAGCGACATACCCAAGATGCCAAAGTCCGTAATAAATGCGGCGAGATTCATGATTAAATTGGGGAATGATTTTCCATTAAGACAAAACCAACCAAATAATCCATTAACCACCACTATATGATGCATGTTAATAAAACATTCCAACATGAATTCCCAAAGGACAACCAAGTTGTTCCACCATAAAAAACTAATACAAAACAACAACACAATATCAGAGTACTATGTGAAAGACCAAACTACAAAGCACCATGTGCCATGATACAACCACAGTTATACACCAAGATCCACCAAGACATCACAATGCACCACTAAAAGAGGGTAATGCCTTACCTTTTCCCACGTCATGGTACAAAACATCTGCAATGACACCAACGTGCCAAAGCAGGGGGTGAGTACTAAAACTCAGTAGGTTTTACTCAAATGAATTCCCTACACATGCCACTAGGATAAAACCATTAGCACATTTATATAAAACAGTTTATATAAAATGATAATAAGTGCAACCATTTACATAATCCAAAAACACCCTTACCAAGCCATCATACCAAACCAACAACCAAGGGAAACACCAACCAAACATATCACAAGACATTTCATCCATTAAACAAAAATTCCAACTTGAAAAACAATGCACAACAAAAAAACCAAGACAACCTAATGATTGAGATTCCATCCATCCCGTTCACCCAATCACACCAAGTGGATCTTCTTGACCATAACTGATGGTGGGGCTTCCGTACAACACGCTCACCCATTCACAACTAGTGGCTCATCCCATCCACTTATCCATTGATGGTGGCCCTTCTGTCTACTATCCATCCCCTTTTTATTGTGTTAATTCTCACCACTTCCACACAACATTCCCATCAATCAATAAACAATCATATGACCCACCAAGGTCATGACAACATCCAATCAAACAATTTCATCACATACTAATCCACTTCAATAAATCATCCATTTATTGGAAACCAAGATCCACGCCAAACAAAATTATATTAAAAAAACAACTTTATTGAAAACCATTTTCCATAAACCATTTTCCCAAATCAATCTCAACAACCCATATTAAAAACTCCTTTTTAAAATCCGCCACAACAACATTTCACCATAAAACCACCTTTTTTCCAAAAATTCCTCCAAAACATCACCCAAGGGATATACAATATATTTTACACATCAATACACAATTAATTAAAAGAAAAAAAATTCATTGCAACAAAAACCATTATCTCTAACCATGTGGAGTTGAGAGACAAGCCCCCTACCTTTAGTGTTCCCATGAAATTGACCCACTAGAAACCACACATCACATCTGGTGAACGCACCACCAAAACCTCTCTAGATCCCCTTACCTAACATTAAAAATCCTTAAAATCATCATCCAAGGTAACCAAAACCCTAGATCTACACACAAAAATTGTAGATCTAGAAAACCAAGAAATATTGGGATGTAGATCTACAGGAAAAAACAAGGAAACCAAGAGGATAGACTTACCCGAGAGAAACCACAATCAAGCCGCCTTCAAACTACTTTGAATCACTCAAAAAACTAGTGGGAGAGCCCCTCTAACACTTGAGAACTTAAAATACTAAGTGAGGATCATGTGGGAGAAAGTTTGGGTATGAATGGGGCAAGCCAGAGTGAACTCGGGGTTAAAAAACCTATTTTAAGTGGCCGCATGATTTCCTCTAACCATGCTTAAACTGTGCTTCTTATGAAAATCCTCCAAACTCATTCAAAACCATTCCAAACTCTCCCAACCTCGTCACAACTCATCCCACGAACTTTAAACACCTAAAAATGCATTAAACAAGACCACATACCACAAAATGGGGGTTCTACAATAACCCACTAATGATTATATGAAATTTAATAAAAAATAACTAATATAGTTTACAGACCCCAGTTAGATTAACGAGACTCTAATAATTAGAATTATCTTTTATGAATTAGTATATATTACTTTTGGAGTATTATTTTTAAATATAAGAATGGTTATTTATTGTGTACATAGTCACGTATATGAGTTCAAATATTTATGTATGGAGGAATATTGCATTACAAGACCCCAATTAAATTTATAAAAACAAGTTATCTAATTTTGTTCAATAATTATACATGACATTAATTAAATAAAATTCCAATTAAAACATAAATTAGTTCTTCCACTATATATTAAAATTGACATTTTTTATCTATGAAAAATTTGATTACCTTGTCAATAAATAAAATGTGTAAAAGGTTTTTAATGATAAATTTATTAATTATTACAGGATGTCAATTAAGTTATCAATGTTTGAAATAAAATTTAATATCACATTCCCATGTTTCCATATAATGTTATTTAAATAATTTGTTTGTAAATTCTATCTCTTTACCATTTATTTTCTCTCTTTAAAATCCTAGAATTTAATTCTTTTTAAAAAATTTAATGGGTGTTGGTGTAATACCTTAAAATAATACTGTTAATGTTGTTATTCTTCACATATATCCTGTAAGGTTATATTAAATGTTTTCAAGATATTTCATTAGAATGGGAACAAGTGTGTTTCCTATAGGCATTTTATTTCATAGAATGAACATAAATGGTTGGCCCTTATGCATTGTGACTTTTTAAGAATGACCCCTTATAGGGTCAACCCTTTATGTTTTTGAAAAGGGGAATCTCAAGGTAGGTGGTTCCCCCAAAATTATTATAACCATTCAAAATTATTAAGAATCATTTCATGAGTGTGTTACTATTTTTGTGTCAAAATCCCGTGTAGGACCACTATTTTCTAAAATGATTCCGTTGTATATACTTGTATCATGTGTTATTTTAAACCTTTTTTTCTTCATGAGCATCACATATTTCATAGTACAAGTTTGGTAGACATGCTTATGGCTTGGTCACCCAATTAATATATTGTGTATCCCTTCTTTTCATTCCCATTAGTATTTTATATATCAGAAGGTCATCTTCTTGTTTTAAAATTATATAAGATAGTATCACTATGGATATATTCTTTACAGGTTGTTAGATACAAGATTCATAGGGTTGACAAGCCAGTGGATAGTGTTAAATTGTATTATGTTGTGGAAGATAATATTACGGAGATATGCATCAATACACATGATTCCAGTTGAGATGATAAACAATTCAAAAAAACTATGTGATTTCAATGGGAATCATTACATTGTGGATGTATTACATTTTGATCGCATTTCATCATTATTGTACATTGATATATATGATTTAGGTAATCATATCTTGTACCAATGTTTTTGATGAAATTGTAAAATGGATCATTTGTTGACACACTATTCAAATATTTGTGAATTTTATCCTAATGATAGGGAATGCATGATGGTAAATCTGGAGGTTTCCTACAAAAACATATATCATATTTTTAATATATTAAATATCCTAGAGTCCATATTTATTCTCTCATCAATTTAAGGATTGGTAATAGTTGGGTGAAAATGTTAGAAAGTTGTGATATTTTTCCGGTGGAGCA